>OY829539.1:66213991-67470851 GCA_963691705.1 Viola odorata | reverse complement strand
GCGTGAAGAAAGTTCGTGAAAATGTGAAGCCCTAGCTAAGTGGTGCCCTCATCAATGCACCGAAATGCGGATATAATGCACCGAAATGCGGATATGAACAATATCTTTTACGCATCATCATATAGGTTCGATTCTGATATTGTAATATTTTCTCCATCCTCTGTTAAATATTAAAAACGCAAGTCCCTCTAAGTATTATGTTTCCACTTCTCCTTTTCGCTTTTTTAATTGGTAATTTTCTTTATTGTTATCAAGCTTTTTTAAAAATTATTAAGTAAATTTCTTTTTAAAAGAGAAACTATTAAATTGCTCCAATGGTTCTTCTGTGCTAGATCGTACCTGAGCTGGGTGCATACATATGTAGATCAGGTCTTTCTTTCAGGTCTTTTCTGTGGGAGGTTTATCTGTCATTCATTCTAATACTAGTTAATGGAAAATTGGAAAGTGATAAGGTATCTGGTTGCCTGTTGCTTGCTGGTGATCTCATGTTATCATTAACATAATAATATACAAGAAAGGACCTGCATTATTAAAGATTCCATCTTCCATTTGCTATAAAAATATTCCATCTTCCACATTGATGATTTTTGTTTCTTCTTTTTTTTCTATTTCATAAGAAACAAATTAAAGTATTACCGCGTTATACAATAGTAGAAAAGTACTGTAGAAACGAAACCATAAATAAGGATAAGAGATCTCAAATGTTAAATTAATCCTACTATCAGCGACAGAGTTAGCCTCACATAACACGTGGCGCACTTAAATGACCCGAAACAAGCGGCAAAAGATTCCAAATTGCAACATCGCGCTCTGATTATCTACTAAACCAACAACAATTAGTTATACTTATATTATTATCATTTTCAATTATAAAAATGCAAAGCTTGAAAAAGCAACGACAAAAATGGACTTTAGTTCCACAAGCAAGTTGAAACAACCGGCGCACCTAAACATCTACTGCAACTTTCCATCACTATTCTTAATTTCTTATACACTTCTTTTTATTTTCATTTTATTTCTTATTAATTTAGTGATGTGAGGGATTCAGCCAGTAGGAGAAAGTGTTTTTTTTAGAGAAATCTGAGAGGTTTTTCTGCAAATATATGTAGCAAATTGTCAAGTAAAGCAACCTTACGTCGGCTGTGGAAGCTCCAAATCAAACGTCCATCAGACTATGTTCTATCCGTTAACACTTCCTAGACAACGTTTAATGTTTGATATTGCTGCAGACCTTAAGACAAAAGTCTGCACCTTGTACTCATCGCTGTCTCTTTTCAATTAATTAAATGTTTTACTTTGATTATATCCTCCGCCTCTCTTAATCTAATCACACCATCCTAATTAATCTCCGCAAATGCTTAATGATAATATGTCAGATCTGAAAATAACAACGATAACACCGATCAAAATTACACCTTCAATTCCAAAGTCGCTTTCCTCCTAATCGCCGTTGGCTCCGCCGCGCTCGTTGTCACAATCTACCACTGCCTCACCACCACCTGGCGCAACCGCCACAACCTCCCCCGCCGCGGCAGCAGCAGCACGACCCCGCAGGGGGATGCGGCGGAATCAGGGGCGGAGGAGATTGGGATGAGCAGCTATGATGAGAGTTCGACGGCCCAACTCTTCCCCGCCCATAAGTACCAAAAGGGGATGGCGATGGACTGGGCCGAGGAGGATGCGACGTGTGCGATTTGCTTGAGTGAATTTGAGGAAGGTGAGGAGACAAAAACTTTACCGATATGTTTGCATTCTTATCACGCGGAGTGCATTGATATGTGGCTCTTCTCCCATTCCAATTGCCCCATGTGTCGTACCGATGCCACTCCGTCGCCATCGCCACGGGTGGAGTTAGGTTTGGATGGTGGTGGCAGTGGTGCATCTACTGATTCCAGGTCAGACTACATGTTAGAAATGTACTAGTGTTATTCGTGCTGCGCACCAATTTGATTACTCTTTACATCGATAAAAAATTTACTCTTTACATCGAAAAAGAATTAACGATCTTTTAAATATAAAAACGTTAAACTACTAATATCAATCATGTTAGTAAATTTGTAAGTAAAATGAATCTTCAAATCATAGGGAGGATAATGTTTTTTTTAAGTTATTGTATAACGCTATAATAAAAAATTTAAGACTGTACTGTAAAAATATAGACCAATTTACAAAATGATTCTTGTTTAATTAAGCCATTTACAAAATGACGCGAACTCATCAAATTAGAAAAACTATTTTAATCCAGTGTCGAGAGGATTGAACCGGTAAATTGGTCTGGTTGAACCATGAACCGACAATTCACACTCTCTCTTTTCTTGCAAAAAAAGAAGTGTGAAAGCAAAAAAAGAAGTGCGAAAGCGCTAGAAGGAGGGGTCGAACCTCCGACCTTGTGGTTAACAGCCACACGCTCTAACCAACTGAGCTATTCCAGCTACTTGGTGTAAGTGGGCAAAATGATTGCTGTGACGCTAGCTACGACAGGGATGATTTTCTCTCAACAAAAACGGATTCAAATTCAACATAAATAGTAGAAATGAAAAATCCCAGTTTGAAATTGAAAAAAAACATACAGAGAAACTATTAGCTCCCTACATTGAAAAATTATCATAAACAAACCACTATTACCAAAGAAGGAAAGAACTATTAGGAAGTCTTCAAGTATTTAAGTGGTTTGAGCATGATCATAGCATAATCAACTTCAAGAAACAGCTGGTCAACACACAAAAGAAACATCAAATAGAAACTCCTCAGGAAGCCATTATTCAGAATTTGTAAGTTTTCGCTAAGTACGCGCCTAAGAGCAGCATACATGAAGGAGATGAATACTGTACTGTAAACAATCATTATAGAATTGAAGTCTAATTTCTGTTCAGAAGGATCCTTTTCTCCACGGATGCCACAACCCAAATTCTGTTTGATCGCTGCAACGTAGGGTGGAAATTGAAAAGACACGAAACTTTCCAGAAGTGGAATGTTAACAGAACTGTAAGCCCATCAATACATGAATGAATTTTGTGCACTTTCATTGAGAATCTTATTGGTTTCGAAGGAATGGAATCACACATTTGTCACTTCTTTTCTCGAGAGAGGCTTCCCATGGCTTTAGCTTTCTCTCTGAGAATAAACTTCTGTATCTTTCCCGTTGCGGTTCTTTGCAAGTCCTCAAAAACGACAGTACGGGGAGCCATATAATGAGGCAAGTGATCCCGACAGAACTTGATTATATCTTCGGATGTAGTCTCAAATCCTTCTTTTAACTTCACAAACGCACACGGTGTTTGTCCCCAGTGGTCATCTGGCCGTGCTACAACTGCAGCCTCAAGAATTGCTGGATGATCGTACAAAACTGTTTCTACTTCCACCGTGCTAATATTCTCTCCCCCAGAAATTACAATATCCTTTAACCGATCCTTTACTTCTATATACCCATCAGGATGTTTCACAGCAAGATCCCCACTTCGAAACCACCCACCTCTGAAAGCTTTTTCTGTAGCTTTCAAGTCTTTAAAGTATCCACTCATTACAGTGTTTCCTTTGAACATAATCTCACCTGCAGTTTTACCATCAGCTGGAACACTTTTCATGCTGACAGGATCTTTTATGTCGACATCCTCCAAGCCAAGATGAAGCATCCCTTGGCGGGCTTTCATCTTCGATCTTTCATTAGGAGACAGTGAATCCCATTCGGGTTTCCATACGCAGTAAGTCCCTGGACCATAAGTTTCTGTAAGGCCGTAGAGGTGAGATACATTAAAACCTAACTCTTCCATCTTGAAAAGGATTTGAGGTGGTGGTGGTGCACCTCCTGTCATTATCTCCACTTTGTGAGGAAGATACTTTCTGTCCGGTGAGTTCACAATCATGTTCAAGACTGTTGGAGCCCCTCCCATGTGTGTCACATTGTGCCGGGTTATGCTGTCAAAGATGCCTTTAGGAGAGACTTTTCTGAGGCAAACATTAGTACCACCATGTGCGGCTAAACCCCAAATGAGACACCAGCCATTGCAATGAAACATGGGCACAGTCCACAGGTACACAGGCATTGCGCCCATCCCATGAAGGGAAGCTGTCGCGAGGGAATTAAGATAAGCTCCCCTGTGACAATAAACAACTCCTTTGGGCGTCGATGTTGTGCCAGAAGTATAATTCAGACTAATTGGGTCTAACTCATTTTTCGGTCGCCTAATCTCAAATCCATCATTTCCATTCGCCAAGAGACTCTCATATTCACAAGTGTTTGGAGCAGAGGAATTAACAGAAAACTCATCGGAATCAGAATCAGATTCAGAAATTACAACTACCAAGGGCAATTTTGCTTCAGTTGCCGCAAGCAGATCAAGTGCTCCTCTAGCAATATCAAGTAATTGATAGTCCACAAAAATAATCTTCGCACCTGAATGTCTAAGTAGGACAGATACCATATGTGAGTCATGTCGTGCATTAAGCGTACAGATGATCCCTCCAGCCATCGGAACAGCAAAATGCAGCTCACACATAGCCGGAACATTCGGGGCCAATGTTGCAACCTGAAGATCAAATGATTTATGTAGTTATAACCACATAACCATAGTTTAATGAGGATTCTGTAATGCATCACATGCAGCAATTATGAACTCACCTGGCCAATCAGAACTCAAATTCTTGAGAACCAGCCACTAACAAACTAATCTGATTCTTTCAAAACACCAGTTCAATGCGAACCCATAGACCCAAAGTGATTAAATTGAGTCTCTCTGTTCTTCGTTCTCTCTTAAATTTTCTATTCCAATCATTCTTAATTACCAATTTTTTATCTACTGTACTTAAATGACCCAACAATCCTTTTTCCTTTCCAGGATAAGATGACCCGCATCAAAAGCATATAGCATCAAAAAGCAGATGAAAACAGGGGAAATTGAAATTTGAATTGCTTGAACAGAAACAAAAAAGGTGAGCATACCACATCACCTGGGGAAATCCCTAACTGGGTCACAGCAGAAGCAAGTTTCAGGCAGCGGTGGTAAGTTTGGGTCCAAGTGTACTTGACTGAACCGTACACGACAGAGGTTCTGTCTCTGTAAACCTGAGCGGATCGCTCCAAAAAGCTGATTGGAGATAAAGGAGCGTAGTTTGCTGAGGAGCGTACCGTACCCTCCATGGATTTCCATGATTCTGGCTCAAGATTATCCTCAATGGAGTCGGAAAACAGACGAATATTTCGAGGGAAATGCGAGTTCAATCGACTGAAACTAAGAATGAGACGAGGCCAAGTTGGTTTCTTGAACAGGTGGTTCATGGTGGGAATCTAAGATAAGTGTACTTGAAGTTGGGGGCGGAATCTAAAAAGAAAGTTTAGTTGGATTTATGTTCGTCAGCCTTCTCGTGTTTACGTGAGTATTCAATTTTATACGGAAAACAACAGAATTCACCCATGTATTTGTACTTTAAGTCAAGATAGACTACTATATTTGTAAGTGAGCTAAATAAACCAATATATTTATTTACTCGGTCAAGATTAACCATTACTCTCTTCGTCAAATATTACTTGTCGCGTACTGTTCATGCACGCGTCTCAAGGAAGCTGGATGACTCGCTATTTGACCCCAAAAAATTTTGTACTTTTTTTCTAACATACTGAGAAAAAATTCGGGATAAAATTGTCTCAAATAGTGAATCATCCGGCTTCCTTAATATGTATGTAAATAGTAAAAACGACAAGTAATATTTGACGGAGGGAGTATTACCTAAAATACCCTGGGCTCTATTTGGTTGGTAAAAAACCTACGCTGACATGAACATATGACATGGAAATTATTTTTTAAAAAATATGATGTGGATTATTAGGCCAAAATTAATTTTTTTTAAATATGACATAGATTATTGGCCAAAATTAATTTCATTTGTCATTTGCCCTCATCTCACCCTCTCCAATTACATCCGCCACCACCACACTAAATTACATCCGACATCAGCCCCAGCACACCTATCATCTTTCCCTCTCCCTTACGCAGCATCATCAACCACCACCGCACCTCGACATCAGGCACTTTCAATCATCGTATTTGCGTATGCGTACGCCCATGTGAATGATTCGTCGTCCTCACTGTTTAATTTGTACTACAGTGATATTTTGAACAGATGAGCCTTCCCGCCCCGACATCCATCTGCACCACCGCGCTCAACCGCCCAAAATGCATCTCCCCTTCCCACGCCGACCCCAATTTTACATCTCATTCATCACTCTACTCTCTGCTTGCCGCAGATTTCCCCTCGCACGGAAAAATATTTTGGCCCTTCAATTCACGCATGTGCTCAAAAATAGTTGTTGGGTACGTGTTGATGTGTGACTACTGCGATTGTTGACATGTCTGCGAAGTGTGGTAGAATGGAGCTAGCTAGAACGTATTCCTGATTATTTGGAGGTGAAGAATTCAGTATCCTGGAACACAATGACTGGCGGGTGCGTGAGGAATGAGGCTTCTGGGGACGCTCTTTAGCTGTTTGATGAAATGCCTGAGCGAAATGCGGTGGTGGTGGATGTTGCTGCGTAATGGAGAGGGAAAGATGATAGGTGTGGTGGGGCTGATGTCGGATGCAATTTGGTGTGGTGGTGGCGGATGTAATTGGTGAGGGTGAGATGAGGGCGATGAAATTGGAGAGGGTGGGACGAGGGCAAATGACAAATGAAATTAATTTCAGCCCAATAATCCATGTCACATTTTAAAAAAATTAATTTTGGTCCAATAATTCACATCATATTTTTAAAAAAAAATCCATGACATACGTCTATGTCAGCGTAGTTTTCTTACCAACCAAACAGAGCCTAGAGTATTTTAGGTAATAATGGTTAATTTTGACCGAGTAAACAAATGTAGTGGTTTATTTAGCCTACTTACAAATGTAGTGGTCTATTCTGACTTGAAATACAAATGTAGGGGTGAATTCTGTGTTTTTTCCATTTTATACTATTTTCAAAATTAAGCTTAAGAAAATCCATTTATATTCATTACTCCCGTCACTAATAAAATTATTTTTCTAACTAAAAAACGTTGTCGCTGTTGAAATTTCGTTTTTATATTTTCATTGCAAAAATACAATTAACAATACCTTTTTATAATACCTCATTATTGTTTATCGGTTTATTTTGATAGTTGGTTGATAAAATCAACTTATAATTAATTACTAAGATACTCTCAAAAGTAGGAAATAATCATTACTTGGGTCTTTGCAATTTTTTTAAAGAAACTATTTTATTAATGACGAAGAGAACATCAAATAATTTTAATAATGATAACGACAATGGTCCAAAATTAGCATATAACTCATTAATTATTTATTAATAATAAAATACCAATAAATAATATAATGTATATTACTAACCAACATTTATTAAGTGTTATATATTTCTTTTATTTTTGTTTTTTTCACTTTAAAAAAAGTTACATAGAATTATATGAGAACTAGAAAATTAATAAAATATATTTAGAATTTTAAAATCGTAAATCATTTAAAAAAGTCTAGATTGCGGGTGTCAAAAATAATTTTTTTAAATAAATAAAAGTATAATTAATTGAAAATATTAATACTTAAGAACTATATTAAGAACTTAAAAAATTATAAATAGTTCACAATAAGGAAAAAAGAACAAAATCTCGGAGGACTAAATTAAGAATTTTAAAAACTTTAACAAAAAAAGAATTTTAAAATTTTTGGGGCCCCTATCCACCCATAATTCATGCTTCAAAAATCCGAATTTATGAAATAGAGAAAATTATACTAATAGTTAAAATTATTTTTTTAAATTTAATTATGCTCGAATGAGAAAGAAAGACCGAAAAAAATGCTTTAATAGTTACTGTGAATTTCAAAGAGATTTAAAATTGAAACTGTATGTGTAGAATAATATTAGGTGTACTGTGTGTGTCAATATAAGATTTACAGAAAAATGATTTTTTTTAGGTGTAAATAACAAAGAAATCATTTAATTTGACACGGATGGAGTATTATATTTGAATCGGTGTATAATTTCTCCCTTTTTGTTAGGTGGGATCCTTATGTTCATTAATTTCAATACAATTTTTTTATTAAACTATTAGTGAATCTCATTTTTCATATATTCTTCTAAAAGTTGTCAAACCTCATTAGTGATTATTTAAGTAATTAATTTTATAATATCTTTATAAATATACGACTATGTTAAACTTTGTTATAGAGAACTTTATTGCTCTTCTTCAAAGTATTGCATCACTCGAGTTTGGAATAGTTAGACTCGGTACTCATGTTGGTGGTCCAATGTTTGATGATTTAAAAATAAATAAAAACTCTTTAAAATTAAGAGTAAATTACATAGAAAACTTCGTAGTTTACAAAATATTTCACTTAACCCTCTACAATTTATAAGTTTGCAATTTCAATTTTATGGTTTCCTAAAAGTTACAATTTGAACCTTTTTAGAAGTTAAAAATTAAAAATATGATAAAAAAGCAGAAAATATGAAAATTTAAAACAAAATTGGAAATATAATTTAACTATTTCTTTTCATTGTTTTGTAGATCCTACTATATAATTGTTACATTTTTTTATTAGATTTAATAAATTTTTGCTATTTTTTACTATTATAAAATTTTGACATTATAAAATTTTAAATTATAAAAAGTTAAATGAAATATTTTATAAACGATGATTTTTTTACGTAATGTTCTCTAAAATTAAGCCCTCAAAATTAGGAATGGCAATTGGGCGGGTATGGAGCGGGTAAGCACTATCCATACCCGCACCCGCAAATTTGCGGGTAATCTGTACCAGCACCCGCATCCATATGGAGCGGGTAAGAAAAGGACAATTATACCCACGAATAACCCGTGGATACCCATGAATAACCGCAAATTTGATTAAATTTTAAATTTCAATTAAACTAATATCAAAAGATCAATATTATCGACAAACTCAGTATGATAACGAATGAAATTTTAATCTCATAACATTCTTATTATTTCATGTTTGATTACCAAACAATTCGATAATATTTTCTGTAAAATATGATATAAAATCTCAAATTTGAATTTTATAATATGTATTTGTAGCCGTGATCAAGAAAATAAAGAAGTAAATAAAAATAAAATAGTATTTGTACAACATGCACTATGAAGTTTCTTTATTTATGATTGGAAAAGATGCTTAATGCGATGCAAATATAATACTAGCTGCTACTTAAAAAAAAATAGAGAGGAATATGAACCTGAAGTTTACATCTCATAACCTAATAATGATTTTCTGATACTTGTCCTAAACTGTCAAAGATTAGCATGACATTGTGATGTGATTAGCAAGATCAACTCACAAATTGCCTACAAAAATATACTATACCCTCCACGATTCTAGCAAATTAATCTTGATAGTTATATATATTAATATGTATGCCTAACCAATTACAATTAATTAGTTCCTACAAATTACAATATATAATTATATATTAAATATTATAATATATATATAATATTTATTTATTTATTTATTGTGGGCATTTAGTGCGGGTATTGGAGCGAGTCCATACACACATCCATACCCGCAATTTGCGGGTGCGGGTATATCCATACCCGCAAAATACCCACAATATACGGGTAATACTCACCCACAATTACGGATATTATACGGATATCTATATCCGTGGGTAGAATTGTCATCCCAACTAAAAATTTAAGCTTATTTTTCCTTCTCAATATAAAACACACCCTTAATCATTGTTTAGTATACTAAATGACCCACCGATCCTTTTTCCGTTTTTTTCTATAAGTGACCCACGTTCAAAATCATAGCAGCAAAAGAAGGAGAGAAAAACAGGACTGATCATTTGATTTGAGGATGATAACTAAAACAAAATAAAGTTATAGGGGGGTAATTGAACATACCACATCACCGGGGGAAATCCCCAACTGGTTCAAAGCAGAGGCAAGCTTAAGGCAACGCTCGTACGTTTGGCTCCAAGTGTACTCGATCAAACCGTACACAATTGAGGTTCGATCCGCGTAAACCTGAGCGGATCGCTCCAAGAAATTGATCGGAGACAGCGGAACGTAGTTTGCTGAGCAGCGTAGCAGACCCTCAATGGATTTCCAAGATTCTGGCTCAAAATTATCAACCCTATTGGATTGGGAGACGAGACGGAAATTTTGAGTGAAATGCGAGTCGAATCGATTGAAACTAGGAGGAACGAGAGGGGAATAAAATGGTTTCTTGAAGAACAAAAGATGGTTCATGGCGTGGGAGAGTGGAAGAAGTGCAAATCTTGGATTGGAGAAGTCTTTTGAGGATTTTCTTGAAAGAAACTGATGAGGGTGTACTTCTTTTTTAATGAATGAGTACTTGGTGTACTGCTGTCATTACTATGCGTATGGGTTTTTTCTGTGTAATGAATGAGTTGATGGATTCGGATGGAATAGGAATGGTTTTTTAATGGTATTTTTTCTATGGATCATTAGTACTATCTTTACTGCTCGAATAATGTTTTTTAGGACTATTAGTACAAAATAATTTTTTGTAATCAAAAGGAATCGTGTAAAACAAAAATCTTAGTTAAACTACTCCCATTTAAAAATGGAAAAATAGTTTTTACCACCCCTGAACTATCGTCGAAAATCAAAAATCTCCCCTGAACTTTATTTTTTTAAATTCGCCCCCTTGGACTATTGTTTTCGGGCAAAAAACCCCTTCTGTCCATAATTAAATCATTTTTTTTGTGAATTTTTGGAATTTTTTACAATGTTTCTTGATTTTTAGGTTAATTACATTTTTTCGTGAATTTTTACATTTTTTTAAGATTTTTTATAATTTTTTTAAAATTGTAAAAATGTCCATTGAAGAGGCTTTTTGCCCAAAAAGTCAAAAACAATAGTACAGGGGGGCGAATTTCAAAAAATGAAATTCAGGGGAGGTTTTTGATTTTCGACAATAGTTCAGGGGTGGTAAAACTATTTCCCCTTTAAAAATTCAAAATTAATAAAAATCATTCTCTAAAAAAAGTTAATACAAATCTTAATTAAACTACTATCGTATCGAAATTGACTTTTATTTTATTTTAAACTAACAAATTAATGAGAGTTATTAATTTAATTATTTTCATTGCAAATGTGAGTTTACCGGAGCAAATCTGATTTTAATTAAACCATAGATTCTTTAAAAAATTAGTATTTTTTTTAGAAAGAATAATTAAGTTATTTCCATTAGAAATCTGATTTTATTTTCTTTTTAAATTTTCTTTTTCTTTTTCTTAAATAAAAAAAGAATTAAAAAGATATTTTCAAAGCAAATTTATTAGAAGAAACTCTAACATGGGAGCTAGAATGTCACGGAAAAATAGTTCAGCGACCTACAAATCTAATAATTTTTTAATGGGGAGCTTATTTATAGTAATCACCATTTTAAAAACTATTCAGCTCACGGACGTTTCCTCTCAGAGAGGAAAGGGAAATATGCATTTTGACTTTTTTTTATTCTTTTTTCCTTCAATTTCTTTTGAATTTTAAAATTATCGTCGAGAAATAATACTCTCTTTTAGTATAAATAACTGTCATTTACTGTTTTGGTATGCATATTAAGAAGGTCGGATGATTCATTATTTGAAACAATTTTGCCCTTTATTTTTTTCGAACGTACGTTAAGGATTAACGTACGTCCGAGAAAAAATAAAATGTAAAATTGTCTCAAATAGTAAATCATTCGATTTTTTTAATATGAGTGACTAAATAGTAAAAAACAATTAAAAAACTAAGAGAGAGATATAATTTCCATTTATTTACAATTAATTTCTCACATAATGTTGGTGTCCAGCACAAGTCAAAAGTGGCTGCAGCCAACTTGGAGAGGAAAGTTGGAAATGACATGGAGGCAGCCGGTAGAGTTGAAGAAAGAAAAGAAAAGAGAGGAGGCAGACAAATCCAATTTGAGATTTTTGGTTTGATTTCCTTTAACTTTTTTAACATGATTAGTAATGTTAGAAAAATCTGAACCGTTCAATATTGAACGGATGAAATTAAAAATTCAAGTAATTAATGAGTTGACCACTTTTTGAATTTTATTGACGGGTCATCTCATTAATGATTTGAATTTTTAATCTCATCCGTCCAATTTTATTGAACGGTTCAGATTCTTCTAACATGACTATTTATATTCAAGAGAAAATTAGAAGAGCCGGATCCGAGATTTTTCACCTAAATTTTCGGTATTATATATTTATTATATTTTTTTATTCGATTTTGTGGGAGATTTTTTTTACAAACGGTCCAAATCCAAGTGGACAATTGGTGCCATGGAAAGGAATTTCACGTGTAGTCTAGAGACTCTAGGAAGGGACCAACAAAAAAATTCCAATTTTTTTTTATAAACTTAAAATGCAACTAATATTTTATACTAACAAACCAATAAATTACCCGCTAATCGGAGATATCCAACTAAATTTAATAATAAAAATGCTACTCTTTTAAAATTTTATTAAATTTTAATTTTTTAGTTTTCACAATAACTAAGACAATTATTATATTATAATTATTGACTAAACTGATCTTATTGATTATCAATCAAACTTTTTTAATTTTCCTCCAAAAAAATTAATTAATTTAAAATTATTTAAGATTAATTATGTCATTAACTATAAAAGGTAATCTTAAAAATTGAAATATGATAACTAAATGGACAAAACTATTTTTAAAAAAAATGATATCTAATAAAACACGGAGGGAGTTGTTGCTACCCGAATTTTGACATTTTTATCATAGCATTTCCGCATTTTTATCATTCATCCTATTATTAACCTTTTTAAAATCAATCATATTTTCATCGATCATTTTGTTTTATTTCGTTTCGTGCCATTTCATTTTATTCCATTTTATCCACACTTTACTGTTTTTTTCGTTCGAACTTCTATCGATTCCAAGCGAGACATCTAGGACCATAGATCGAACATTTTTGTCTGTTTTATATTTATTATTTATTTGGTCTATTTGTTGTTTATTATTTAATTTGTTTCGTGTCGTTTTATTTTATTCCGCACATTAAGATATTTTGGTTCGATTTCAAACGAAATTTCTTGTACAATCGGCTCGAACTAAAAAATATCTTCTTCAACATTATCCAGCATTAATGCCACATCAATGCAGCCATTAATGCACTTCCTCCGGCTGGCCTCGTTGACATTCGTTGGATCATCACATAAGCCACCGTCCACCACCCAACGTCAACCCTTACCATCTCATTAATGCGACCATCAATGCCCCTGACAGCCAGCTGCCTCGTCGACGGTAATTATCGGAGGGAGTATTTCTTTGAAATGTATACAACCGTAATTAGCGGATTAATCCAATTACAATTAGAATACAGGCTTTGGAATTTTAAGATTAATTAATTTCCATCAAAGGAACTGAAATATTGATGGTGTTTTTGTCTGTCACTGATGTAGCTGACTACCTGCTAATTAAGACAATCCAAATGGTCCTTAGAGAATTTGGTGCAATCGATTAGGAAACGTGGGTGTAGTCTCGGATATGGTGGCTTGGCTTCAAACCCAAAACATAAAATAAAAATAATTTTTTTTTTTTTTACTCGACAATATTCAAATGAATTTACTATAAAACAATTTTTAATTTTGGCCCCTCCAAGCAAATGTTTTTACAACAATTAAAACATTCAAAACTAAACTGAACAATTCCGTACCTAAATGATCTAACGAAGAAAATATAAAGTGGGCTTTGCTTTCTAATCAGTTGCGAATAACGTGTTTGTGCGGCTTCAACGTGAAAACTAATAAATCTTCCGATAGCAAAATTATCTAATACTGTACTACTATAGATATATTAGGTCACACTATATACCGGGCCTAATTCTAATTGTTTTTTTCCTGAAACAAAGATATTCACGAGAGGTTTCGGATATTTATGATAATGAAGTACTGGATTCTTTTTCGGATAGATCTTGAAAAGAGAAAAAAAGTTAGAATGTCAACATACGTCTATTATTGAATTCATACAATCCGATAATACGCATTTTGAGGGGAATATCCAGTGTCAAAGTCACTGAATGGTAAATCGCCGATCCTTAAAATGGACTCCTATACATTTGTAGTGAAATTCATCTTTTACATGGCTCAAAATTGTGCGATTCTTGTAGAACATTAAATTATTAACGGTAAATTTTACCATTTATATTCCTCTATATATTAGTGACGTATAAGGTGTGAATGTGATGTGTCATTTGTGAAAATACCCAGGGCGGAGTCAGGAAAAAAAAGAGTTAGGGATCTAAGTTAAAGGTGGAACTAAACTAATTTTTTTAGCCACATGGTTCTATATATAGAAAAATTGAATTATATTTTTTTTTTACTTTTTTTATTATCTAATATAAATGTTGACATATAGAATATTTAGTAACTACTGTTATACAATTATAAAAATTAATAAAATATGTTTAGAATTTTTGCACTTATTTATCATTAGTATTAAAAAATTAACTTAAATTTTAAATCATTACTAAAATTTAACTAAATTTTCAGGGATAAATATTGAAAAACTCTGTATAAATAAAAATATGATTAATTATAAAATCTAAAAGTATAAAAATAATATTAGGAACTCTTAAATAATTAGAGGACAAAATATAAGTTTTTTGGTAAAGAAGATGGGATTACTTCAAGATTTTAAAACTTTAAGGACTACTAATTTCTAGTTAAATTACTCAATAGAGAGGCCTAACTTTCCAAAGCAGCTAAAAAATCAAGGGCCCATCACCGAACTATTGTATACATAGATAACGGGCCTAGAGCTTTCATGGGTTTAAATTAAATCTAAGCCCGCTGGGTGAGAATTTTGGTCCATCGTTGAATTTACTTTTTTTTTTTATTGATAAAATTTAACAAGTGATCAACTTATTAATTACTTGAATTTTTTATTTCATCCGTCCAATTTTATTGAACGGTTCAGATTCTTCTAACATGGCTGGTCATATTTAAGAGAAAATTAAAGAAGTTTAATTCGAAACATAAAATCGAATAATTGAGTTTAAGTTTTACACCTTAAAAGATTTTTTTTTCATACTTTGATAGAATAGAACCTAAGGTGCGTTTTGTTATTGTTTTCCCTTCCTTGACTCCCTTCTTCTTCATTTCTTTGTTTTTTTTTTTTCAAATAAGCAATATATATATATAAAAAAAGAATAAAGTGAGCTGAAAATAATCTAGTTTCAACTTAAAAGGAGAGGAGAAAGTTGAACCACACTCAATGAAATATTATATTTTACTGTATGTTTCATGCATTTTAATGGACCGGTTAGAGTAAATGAAAAATAATGAATATATGAAAGGAAATTAGAGAAATTAATCTGTACTTACTCTAAAATCCAAAATCCTTAGAATGTAATTGATATAATAGTAACAATATTTTATCATTAAAAATGAATAAAAAATTAAAATAAAGAATTTATCAGACAAATCAAACTGAAATTGCTGAAATATTGTTTAAAAGAATGAGGACTATACTAAAAACGAAACTAAACCGAACCAACTTAATGCTCACCCCACAAATAAGAACACGATTTCGTGGTTCAACTCAGAAATTTAGCACTCTCGCTCTCCTACTAAAAGCATTACCAAGTTAATTAAAAAGGACCCAAACAGGTCTTAAAGTTAATTTAAAATTGAGGTGTGATTTGATTAAATTAGTAAATATGAGGTTCAAATTGAACAAATTATAAATTATGAGGGTTGAGTTATTAACTTTTTTCAATATTAAAAACACTACTGACCGATAAGTATACGTATGTTATGTCGTGCAACAGGACCAAATGATATGATTATATGCAGGGGTGATGAGAGTTAGACGACAAGAACATAAGTGAATAAATTGGTTGGAGAATAAAACAACAAGAAGTGGGTCACGGGCACATTATTTCGTGTAAAATAGAAACTAGCTGATAGATTTGTAAAATGTCTCTAGCCGTGTACCTGTCCACATACAAATTTGCTATATCGATCGCCACATGCGTAGCTCCTCAGCTAATTTAAAGCAACCTGTAGCTACAGGTGTCTGCACTCTACATTTCAGATCAAGAAAAGGTCGAAATATAGTGCGCTCAGCTTTTTAGTGCTTCCACGGTGGCAAGTCAGTAATGGATACAATAAACTACTCCCTCCGTCCTTAATTAATACTGTAGACACCTGTACTGTAGACACGCGTCTCGAGGAGACCGGATGACTCACTATTCGACCCCCAACAAATTCTGAATTTTTTCTCGGACGTACGTTAAGGATTAATGTACGTTCGAAAAAAAATACAATTTTTTTTGGGGTCGAATAATGAATCATTCGGTCTCCTCGAGACGCGTGTCTAGAGTACACGCGTCTATTAATTAAGGACAAAGGGAGTATCGAGTAAGGCAAGGGACGACGGTGATAGTAAAAAGGTACGATGGAGCTCAGCTAGGGAGTAGAGAGTACGTAATTGCTCTGGTCAAATATTTGATATGAATGTTTTATGTGTGTCCTGTGAGATAAACAAGGAGGAGTCTTTATAATTTCCCTCAAGTAGATTTAATAGGTTAATACTTGAGTATTATCTGACTGATATGACAGTTAAATAGTATTAGATGGTTGTACAAACTTTTTTATAATTCGAGGTGTAAATATCACATATAATTAATGGTAATTAGAATCCGTCAGGAGAAAAAGGAAATTGTCTATCGTAACCCGTTACTTTGGCCAATATATATAGAGTATAAAGAAAGAAGTATAGTACCTGATGTTAGTGGATCGCCCATAACCATTTCTTAAATGTTTGATTATGATACCGCCTTCAGCAACCTACTGACGACAGGCTAGTTTCCACGCAGGGAAAGCTAGCGCCCCACTAGACTGATAGATTACCAATTATTTTTCCACAATTAATACTAGTATACGACAGCAGTATTAGCCATCATGCATGCAAAAACAGTACCTTTCAGCCAAAAGAAGAAATGATGCGTAAACGCACACTAAGTTGCAAAGCATATTGCCATGAGATGGGACCACTTCTTAAATATAGCTAGGACAGCATTCTCAAATGAGAAGAGTCGACTTGAGAAAGGAAAGTACGACTAGAAGTTGAACTCTAGGTGACAAACGAGTAAAATTTGGGTAGATCATGATTTACCTATATCATGATGTAGGTAGATGACACGTGTTTAAAAGTGTCAAGAATAGTGGTATTCTAGCACTATTTGGGGCACGTGTCATCATCCTAGATCATGATGTAGGTAGATCATGATCTACCCAAGTTTTTTTCGTGACAAACCATTGTTCTTACCACTTTTTTCTCTAACTGTTTAACGGATCCAATTCCTCTAATTTTTCTTAAAATATGACCAGTTATATTAGAGAAATTTGAATCATTTAATAAAATTAGACGGATGAGATTAACAATTTAAGTAATTAATAAGTTGACCACTCGTTGAGTTTTATTAACTGGTCAACTCATTAATTATTTAAATTTTCAGTCTCATCCGTCCAATTTTATTAAACGGTTCAGATTCTTCTAACATGACTAGTCATGTTATAGGAAAAATTAGAATTTTAAATAAAATTGAAAACTTATTATAAGACTTTTTTTTTCTTCTTAAGAAAAATCAAATAACATCTTAACAATAATTTTTTTATAATTTTTTTTAAAAATAATTATACTATTAATTATCATTAAATTTAACCCATAATTTACCTAAAATGAGAGATTGGACTCGTAACCTATTTCGTAAAACTTTAAAAGCGCTTAAAGAATAATAAAAAAATAAAAATCAATATTTAAAATGAGGGTTGGATCGTATATCATACATACAAATTTAACTTCTTAATTGTATACCAATCATACTAAATTAACTTGAAATTGATCTATCCTTAGTTCGATCAAATTGCTTCAATTTCTATCTTTTTTACTTACTACTTATTGGTATTTGCTGGCCTGAAGTTTTTAATGGAGAATTAAGACAATTTAAATATAGTTGATGATGACATTTACAAAAGAAAAGAAAAAACAAGAGCAAATATGACGATTCGCCACATTTGCAAATCCAGCACAAATCTCATAATCAACATGAAAGGATGAACCAAAACTGCAAAACGCACCCAAACACAAATGAACGACAAAACAATTTTGGTATATAATTACAAAAAAAAAACTTAATATTATGTTCAAGGAGGACAAAAATTTGATCTACTTTTAATTAAAATTTCGAATTCAAATTTTGAGAAATGAAATAAACCATAATAAAAAAATTTATTTATTTTAAAATCCGACAATTTTTAAATGAAATTTATCTTTTTCTTGAAAGAGATGAGAGATCAACATCGAAAAGAATAAAAATAAAAAATAAAAAATAAAAAAATAGAAACTTAGGGATGAAAGGAGGTTAAAAAAATCCTCACCACACGCTAATTTAAAAATTACTATTATAATCTTTTGAATAATTACTATTTTAGACTAAGGACAAAACGTGCCATAAAAGATACTCCCTTCGTCTCTTTTTATCTGTCGTTTAAGCCTAAAAATTGGGGTGCAAAATTAATTATCGTTCAGAGCAAAAAGTAACTTTTTTCATTTTTTTAATATTATTTTTTCTACCACCCGGAGCCCACATGTCTGTCAGCTGTCTGTCAGTACCAACCAAACTTTGACAGCTGTCACTTTGATCAGCTTTATTCATTTTTTAATATTTCTTCCGATACAAAATTACAAAAAGCTGGGCCGCGTCAGATGACAGTGTATAATCCTTAATCCGCGTGAAACAAGCTTAAACGACAGATAAAAAAATACAGAGGGAGTATTAAAAAGACCTAGCGAAAGAAATTGTCCAAATTGACTAGTGAAATGACAGCGATCATTTTATTTACTACCACCATTTATTTACGAAAAAAGCAAAATAGAAAATGATTTAATTACATCCGCCACAGTCCACATAAACATAAAAAGCCACCTCCCCTGATATTTTTGTTTCCTGCACTTCTCCTCCTCCTCCTCTTGCCTCAGTACAACTCACTCGGTTCCTCAGACTCGGACTTCTATGATCAAAGCCTTTTCATGGCTTGCTTAGCCGATGAAAACGCCTGGCCTCCTCTTCACGACAGGGTATCCAGGCGCTTATCCATCAAGGAAGACAAAGAAAATGGTACCGTCCGACCCACAAATCCCCCTTCTTCTTTCCCTTTCGAGAAAGTCTTCCCTGTCTACGCTAAGGGCCTCTTGAAACCGAAACCGGACCCTGAACCTGTTCCATTCCTCCCCAATTCGGGTGACCCGATTTGGGATGCTGTCAGAGAAGAAGCTAAGCTGGAGGTATTATTACACACTCTTGTTTCTTTTTCCTTCATTTTTGTCTCCTTGTTTGCATTTCTCTGATTCGTGTTTGTTGTTTTATGTATAATTAGGCTGAAAAGGAGCCGATTTTGAGTAGCTTTCTGTATGCCAGTATATTGTCGCATGATTGTTTAGAGAAGGCGTTGGCGTTTGTGTTGGCAAACAGGCTGCAAAACCCTACTCTGTTGGCTACTCAATTGTTGGATATATTTTCTAATGTCATAATGCGGGATAGAGGCATCCAGCTATCAATTCGCTTAGATGTGCAGGTAAATATTACTCGTAATCCGCTGAACTGTATTCGTGTTTCAACATGTTTGATTTGACTGCTGGTGCTCGCCTCGTTTAGTGTGTTGAAAATTTGTTTCCTTCCGCAGGCATTTAAGGATCGCGATCCTGCTTGTCTGTCTTATTGCTCGGCTTTATTGTATCTTAAGGTAACATTGATCTTTTCCCAAATACTGTGTGTAGATAGATTCATTACTGTGGCTGCTTCAGTGTGTATGAGGATGTGGAGTTTTGGTTTATGGTATGAAGTAGACTATATGTTGCTGCAGTGATAAATTATCCTGCTTCTGCAGGGTTACCACTCCCTGCAATGCTATCGAGTTGCACATGTTTTGTGGAACCAAGGACGGAAAGTGTTGGCAATGGCTTTACAAAGTCGAATTAGCGAGGTAGTCACACACTTAGTTTGGCGTTCTTGATCTTAACTTCAGTGTTTCTATCTTTTTTTTGGATGATGTTATTGTTTTGTCCTTAAATCTTTTGATTTCTGATTTCACAGGTTTTTGGAATTGACATACATCCAGGTACATTCACTCCATTCTTTTCCACACCCGTTTGGTTCTGGAAATATCTTGTTACTGAATTCTGTAAAAATCACTGATAGCATCCCTGACATGAAAGGATGTCGGTAGTGCGAAAATCGTTTAACAAGCTGCAAAACTTTGTTTTGGGCTGACATAGCTAGGTTGACCCTTTAATCAACATGTATAATGGAAAACTTTAGCAATTAAGCAAGCAAGACATCTTTTTGCATTATAGTTGTGTCACACAATGAAAGTCCTTTCGGGCTAATGCAAGGTGATATTCACTGTTCTGTTCATTGCGCAGCTGCCAAAATTGGAGAGGGCATCCTATTGGATCATGGGACTGGTGTGGTTATTGGTGAAACTGCTGTAGTAGGAGACAAAGTATCATTGATGCATGTAAGCCAGCTTCATTTATTTTTTCAACTGAAAAGCCAAGTAGCCAACCTCATTCTTCTGTTATGTCTTTTGTGACATCACAATTAATTTGTTGGCCGGTCTGCCCTTTTCATTGGCTAAAATTATTGAAGTTTTTTCATATATATATATATATTGGGTGGGTGAGATGTCAAGCTGTTCTATCAGTGAATATCCAAAACATTTAGCTAAAGCTTCACTCTATGTTGAGAATCATGCCTACTAGATATGTACTCAAAGTTTTCAATGGATATGTGTTGCACTCTTTAAAGGATGACATATAGAAGGCATCTTTTTTGGTCACATTATGCCCAGTGCAATTATTTTGGCAGGGTGTTACTTTAGGAGGGACTGGGAAAGAAACTGGTGATCGTCATCCTAAAGTTGGTGATGGTGCACTAATCGGAGCATGTGCTATAATTCTTGGGAATATAAAAATTGGTGAAGGAGCTATGATAGCTGCTGGTTCTCTTGTATTAAAGGAGATTCCCCCACATAGGTATGAAAATAATTTCTAGTTGATTACCACAAAAGTCATAATTTATTAGATTAGTTGGTGGTGTTGATGTATTGTGATGTTCCTCTATTTGTATGTTTTTGTGTTGTCTTGAAGCATGGTGGCAGGAACACCAGCAAAGGTGATTGGATATGTGGATGAGATGGATCCATCTCTAACAATGAATCATGGTAGGTTGTCTCTGTCTTGTAATGCCATTTTTTTCCTCTTCATTATATTCATTTCCATAATCATGACAAGGCTTGCCAACCTTTCCTTCTTTTGAAACTGGTCAGAACCTTCACATGCACCCTGCACTGATTTGGAGAAAGGGTCTAATATTTGGGATCTGGATTCTTTACCTTTAGATGCAGTATACTGTTTATGCTTTTCAATTCCTATCAGACAACTATGTTGTATGTCCTTAGCAATTCATAGTTCACCAGGAGCAGAGTCTTTTTGACCTATGATATAAATGTAAAACTCCCTCCCATTAGGGGAGGAAACTCAGTGAAGTTTACTAAGTGAATGCATTGTCTGGATGTTTGTTTATTCTGGCAAATATTCCTCTTGTGAACATTGTGGTATAATCTTTATCGATGGACAAATCATGGCCTCTCATTTATTTATTGCTGTGCTTCTTTAATGTGCAGATGCTAACAAGGAATTCTTTGAAAATGTGGCTGTTACTTGTAGAGAGAGTAGATCTAGTGGTAAGTGTCATCTTTTCCTTCTGTTTTTTTATTTGGTTTTGAAGAAAATGTCAATTGAAGATGTCAAATTTGAGGTGCTACGACATTAGCTTACTTGTTTTCCTAGGAATAAGAGAGTAGCATTTATGAGAATAACTTAATGACTTTCATCATTCACTTCGTTATATACAATATATCCTTGTCGTTATTGTCAGTAGCAGTCAAGAATTGAAAATTTGGTATCTAGCTGTTGGAGTTATTGTCATTCAGTGCTAGGAAATTTCCTCTTAGGTAATAATATTACTGAATTACTTGGCATTGTTTGCAACAGCCATGGATTGGGGAGAGAAATGATGAGGGTATTGGACGATCTGTACCAGTGTAAACCTCTGCAAAGGCAAATTCTTCTCCCATGGCATAAAATGATCTGGTGTACAGCATGTTGCTTACAAAATAATGGGGCCCTAAGTTATTATACCCAACTTTATAACACTTACAGTAGTTTATCATTTTTAAGTTGCAATATTAAGGTTAGTTTACCAATTGCCAGAAGAGTTGAGCTGAAGAACCTGGTCTCTATGCGTCTATTTTACACCATAAAGCAAGAGCTAAACTATGGGATATAGATTCTTAGTTTCTTTTCATCAGGCTTCAAGATTTTTGAAGATGCTCAAGCATCAGAAATGGCGATATCTTTCGGCCATTGTTGATCCACTCCCGGGTGTGCTCTTGGTGGTCAAGCGGTCAGCGTTTCTAACTCAAAAGACATTCCTTTGATGGAGTTGAAATGTTACATGCAACAGAGAAGAGATTGTGGGGTGCTGGCCCTCATCTTATGATGCAGCATGCATTGGTTGACCTTAAGCTACTTTCGTGACATGTTTTCTTTTAGATGTTGGTTCTACTGTTCTGGATCCAATAAAGTAGTGCCATGGACTAGATTGTAACCCTAATTATGTTTGCGTCCTTACTACTGACAAATATAGGTCAGTTACCAATAGTTGATGCAAAGTACAAAACATGTGATGTTTTGTCACTTTATTTTCTCAAAATTGAATAAGAAAGAAGCTGTTGGTTGTGGGCTTGTGAGTTGTGTGAGTTGATAGTATTTAATTGTGTTTTGCATTAGGTCAACTCCTTAAATGATTATGGTAAACTGCTCTTGGGTTTCTTTAGCAACTAAGGAAGCAATTATTCGCAGCTATGTGCTTTTCGACTGCTGCAGCAACCACTGATTGCGACTCCGTCCACAGCTCAGCTCCGGTCAATCATGGTGGGATGGGAGTTGGCTGGTCCCAACAAGATTACCCTCAACACGGATGGAGCTTATGCTCAAACAAGATTTTGGCAAATTGGCATTCACCACTACAATACCACTACAATTAGCGAACTATCAAAATTACAAGGTCTTCTGTTAAATTTGAGCCGTGACTGTCTCTAACAACTTGAAAGACAAACAAATCAACTCTCTAGTCAAAGAGACCGAAGCCCAAGTCGTCCTGCAAGGTGTTTGAAGAATGAAAATTAGAATGCAGCCAATTGGATAGTATACAAAGAGAACAAAAGAGGTAAACAGATGTGCAGCTACTCAAAGATGTAATCCATTGGAATCCAAAGCAAAGCAACAGATATGAACATTAGTCTAGCATTGTGCGAGATCTTTCAACTGCGCATCAATGACTGACTAGCAGATAATCGATAATGCATACACAAGAAGTTAATAAAGGGCCCTAATACTAAAAATTCAGCAAGATATCCTCAATTGCGCATCAAATATGACATTAGTCTAGAATTGTGCGAGATCTTTCATTACGGAAGAACTCACCTCATAAGACTCTTCTTTCTCCTCAACCTTCTCCTCTTTCTTTGACTCTGCAGCAGCTGGAGGAGCAGCAGCACCACCACCACCACCAGGTGCAGCAACTGCAACACCACCGCCGCGAGAAGGAACCGACGCCAACTTCTCTCGACCAGCAGCAATAAGCCCTGTTATATCCTTACCCTTTACTCCAGAAAGAAGCAAATCAGTTTTAGCATCTCAGCATCCGCTCCAACTACATTCAGCAGAACAACAAAACCACTTGGTCAATAACCCAATCATACAAGAATCTCCTTTTAAGATTCTACAACATCACTCATCAACCAACATTAAATTTAAGTAATCAGATAATTAAAAGCCTAGCACACATTAATATATAACCTAACGTGAGAGTTCTGTAGATGCAAATCATAAAATAAAAGTGGATGGAAAGGAAGAGCCGTACCAGCCCCGAGGATTTGCTTAATGTCGTCCGCGGAAGGGGAGGTGTGGCCACCCAACACGGCCAGAAGATAAGCAGCGACCACCTTCATGTTTCTTCACCTTCCAAACAACTCCGCCTTGAATGACAGCCAAACCAGTAATTTTGACGACGG
Source organism: Viola odorata (assembly GCA_963691705.1). Taxonomy (NCBI): domain Eukaryota; kingdom Viridiplantae; phylum Streptophyta; class Magnoliopsida; order Malpighiales; family Violaceae; genus Viola; species Viola odorata. The sequence continues at coordinate 67,446,679 of OY829539.1, read as the reverse complement.
AAGGCAATGATAAGTTTCTGTGTATATATAGCTTTGGGTTTTTGGTTTGGTATGCGATAGTAATACTACAGATTGGGTTTTAGGGTCCGGTTAAATTCAAGTTCGGCCCGGTCTGGTCCGAGACTCTACCGGTTTACTCAACCAGGCCCACGCTATAAGCCCAGCAGCCGAGTAGAGCTCAATTCAATTACTATAGCACCCTTGCATTAAATCGAATATTACCATCGTGAACATGGTGACGTGAAGAAGTAATTCAGAAGCTGAAACTGCAGTAAGACCAGGAAACGGTGTCGTTTAACCTCGCGCGCCAGGAAGCGCGAGATCCCATCTCACTCACAATTCTTCTTCTTCTTCTTCTCCATTGCTTGATTCACACCCTCCATCTCCAATTCTTAAATTGTAATTTTTTTTTTCACAGATATATAATTATTTTATAGATCTCTTCAGCTTTCCACCATTACCATTTCGGTTGATGATAACATTGAAGAGGTACGTCCATTAATGGCATCTAAGATTGAAGGATTGTTATCTGTTGATTCTTACATAATTCAGTAGCGTAACTAAGTAGCTATCATCGCTTGGATGTTGTATCAGTTTATCTGTTTTGCTAATTTCTATGTTTTGGTCTGTTTGTGTTTTCCTTTTTAGGTATAGTTAGTCTGTTTTCTTCGAGCTATTTGAGCTGAGGAGTGAGTTTCGGTAGTGTTTTTTCTCAGTTTAGGAATTTATTTTGGACTGTCTTTCCATGTAAGAGTTGAGAGTTGATAACTGAGAAAAGAGTGCAATAATAATGTCAATAGAGGAAAGAAGTGTCGGTGAAATGGTAGAAACTCAAGTGGACGATTCTTCCTTAATACCTGAGGAACAGTTGTCTGACAAGCATCCTAAGAACAATGGGGATGTTGCTGACGCAAATGGGTCAGCTGAGGGTGCTCATTTGGTTGATATTACCAATGATCAGCTTAAACAAATGGTTGTTGAGTTACAATTTGAGAATGAGCTCATGAAGTCTAAGTTTGAGGGGCTTAAAAATCTGAAAGCAGAAGATGAAACAAGTAATCAGGAAGCCGGGGACTCTGCTAATGTGAAAGAACTTCGTGAAAGGATTGAGTCTTTGAGTAGAGAGCTTGATGAAGAGAGGCAAACACGAGGTGCAGCGGAGAAAGCTTTGAGCCATCTTCGTGAGGCATACTCAGAGGCAGATGCAAAAGCACAAGAGTACTCTGCAAAGCTTGCTGAAGGTCAGTTTTTTGTCTGTTCATTTTTAGGTTTAAATAACTTATCAGATAGGTGTTCTTTAAGAATGGTTATCTGTAAAGGTGGTGGAAATTGTATTGATATTGTTGATTATAGCTACACTTCTGCACAAATGAATATTGTAGCTCATTGTAGAGACGAATGGGAGTTCCTAAATTTGTCACAAGGCGGAAAAGAATGAGAATTTGATCAGCCTGGCTAAAAGTTGAGCTTAATATCTGGTTGCCTTGTAAAAATCCTAATAAACAAAACAAGGTTACATGATTTGTATGATGTTCACACTTTTTGTAGTGTAAGATGTGAGACTGTTATTCTTTTATTCTAAGTAGTCTAAACACATGGCATGGTTTCTTCGTGTAGCTCAACAAAAATTCGATCAAGAAATTAAAGAGCGTGATGAGAAGTATTCAGAACTCGATACCAAATTGCAAAGGCTTCACAAACGAGCAAAGCAGCGTATTCAAGAGGTTCAAAAGGTAAATTATGGCTCTGGACTGTTGGTCTTGAATTTATACAGTATCTTTGGATTATTTATCTTCATGTTTTGGTGAACCGAAGATGCATTGTCCTTCTTTTCTTTTCTTTTCTTTTTCAAAACGATAGTTGCATTTTCTAGTAAACAGATGGGAAGAATATGAGTTTTTTTGAAACTGAGTTGCCGTGCTTTTTGGAGATTGTTTTTTCCAGGAAAAAGATGACCTTGAAACCCAGTTTCGAGAGGTAAAGGAAGCTTCTGAGCGAGCTTCTTCCCAACAGTCAGCTCTGAAACATGAACTGGAGCGCACGAGGCAACAAGCAAATGATGCGTTGAAAGCAATGGATGCAGAACGCCAACAATTAAGAATTGCAAACAACAAGTAAAACTTCTAGTTACTGCATGACTCACACAACCAATTATTAGTCTTGTTTCAAATTTGTTTCTAAATGGTGAAGTTTCCTCTGACACCAGACTTCGTGACAATATTGAAGAGTTGCGTCGCTCATTCCAGCCCAAAGAGGATGCTCTTGAGGAATTACAACAGACAGTTTTGGAGAAAGAACAGGTACTGTTTGCTTATGCCTACCTTAAGCATCAGTTTGTAATTGTTTCCACCACCCCCTTCTGCTCACCCACTCCCCTCCCACCTCCCTCTCTCTTCCTTCCTCACAGACACCGCAAGCAAATGCCTAGGCACCAGGTCTTGTATTTGCCTTAGGTGCTAAGAGCTCACTCAATTAAAATATGGTTCTAATTTATAAACTCAAAGTTAGATAGAACTATAAACAGAACTACTACTATATCATGCGATCATCCAAAAAATAAAATGCTAAGAGAAGTTTGGTGTGGCCATTTTTTCAAAACTGCTAGGCATTGCAGCATTAGGTAGGCGCTGATGCATTGCCTATGTTTGCCCGGGGCACCTAGGCAAGCAGCCACACCTTTTATCAACACTGTCTTATGCACATGTATGTGTGTGTGAACTTTTGATTAGATATATGTCCACTCATTTAAAATTGTTGATTGACTCTAGATGGTGGAAGAGATGCGAGGCCAACTACTGTCTGCAGAAGAAAAAAGGCAAGCTTCAATAGCTGAGGTCTCTGCTAAACTTCAGAAGGTATTGTTAGATGCCTGAACTTTTGTTATTCTTTAACTACCATAGCTTCATGAATTTTCCTTAGTTATTCATCCTGTGACGAAGTGTGCCTTAATTTTGTCCTTCTTGTTTTCTTGAGTAGAATATAGAGAATTTGGAAGGTCAACTTGCTGATGCCTTAGCTGATAGAAATAAGGCAACTGAAACTATATCTTCACTGCAGGTAAGATTTATCTTCTTAACATTCCTTTGTCACTTAACTTTGTACCAGGGTGTGGAGAGAAACAAAGAAAACAAGCTACATTGTCCTTGTTTTCGTAACCTTTTTGCTTGAGATAAAGAAATGACTGCTTAATAAGATGTCTTTCAACTTTAAAATTTTAGGGTTTTCTAGTTACAGCTTTTTGTCCAGGTCCTGCCCAGTGCTTGAGAAAATACAGAAAAAGGTTCAGATATAGCGCTTTTCTTTTGCAGGTGCTAGTTGCAGAGAAAGAGTCTAAGATTGCAGAGATGGATGCAGCTTCAAGTGGAGAAGCAGCACGTGTTAGAGCTGCTTTGGAAAGAGTAAAGGGGGAACTTGCCCACCAAAAACATGAGCATGTATGGCCTCAACAGTTAGGATAAGTAATTGTGGACTTGTGAGGAAAAAAAGCTCTCCAGAATCTGTCAATGAGCTTTAGTAAAAGTACTCTATCATGATATGAAATGTTTTAAGACTTTTCCAGTGTCCGTCCTTTTACAATCCCATTGACCATATTCCTGCCATAAGTCATTTCCACCCTTTTATCTTTGCCATTAAGGTTTTGGTCAAATAACAGTGACCATCTTTAACTTGCCTAAAGTCGATCACTTTCATTGGATATCCCATTCCTTCGATCATAGTCCTCCACAGTACCATTTGGTGTTCTGCGCTCAATGGTGGCAGTCTTTGAAAAACAAAAACTACTGGGATGAATGTAGCCAAACCACATAAGGATTGAGGCTTGTTCAAGTTGTGTTGAATTTATGTTGTCTGACCTCTTAGAATGAAGAAAAAAGTGATTTACTTAAAATTCATTTTTGGAGCATTATTATTTTCTCTTACTGTATTAGCTATTCTCCTTATGAATGTTTTGAATTTATTACCACACTGTGTTGTGCTTTCAGGAGAAAGAAAAGAAGATTCTGGAAGCTGCATCCCAGGCACTCAAAATGAAACTGGAAACTGCTGAGGGTAACTGCATACGTGCTGAAATTGAAGCCGCTAAAATGAGAAGTATGTCTCTAGACTCTATACCATCTGATGAACATTGTTTAGTTTGATGCTGATTAAGGATGATTGACCGTCATGATTCTCTTCATGGGCAGGTCAGCTGGAATCAGAAGTGTCTGCACAAAACCAATTGCTAAGCAACAAAGATGCTGACTTATTGGCCATCAAAGAGAAGGTATCTAGTTAATTTCCTTCTCTCCAAATGTGCATGTGTGGGTAGAAGGTATCTAGTTAATTTCCTCTTCTCCAGATGTGCATGTGTGGTGGGTGGGAAGAGCTGTGAGTGTGAGCATGCTTGCATAATGAGAGAGGTATTTTTATGAAATTGGATTTTGTTATTGCACAAATCAGTTAGGGGCTGACTGAAATAGAAACCCTAGCAGGTGACAACTATTTGGTTAGAGTGCTCGCTGACCTGAGAGCGGCTAATTGTGATAGAAAAGTTTAGCTCAAGGCACTATGGCTTTTGAACTCCATCCTTTAATGTAAAGTGGCATTCTTACATCCTTATCTGATTTATTCCTTCAATCTAAATTTTGCAGCTCAAACACCTTGAAAATGAATTCTCCTCATATAAGCATCGTGCTCATGCACTTCTCCAGAAAAAGGATGCAGAGATAGCTGCAGCTAAGGACTCTGAAGAAATTAAAGCTCTTGAGGAAGCACTAAAAGTACATGCTTCTGGCTACATTCAGCTAGTAGTGTCAAGTTACTACTGAGTACTGAAGTGATTTATGGCATTTAAATATTTTTGGCTGATGATGACTCTTCTGTTCTTTAGGAGGCTGAGAGAGAGATATCGTTGGCAGTGACAGAAAAGGAAAAGGCCGTTGAAGATCTTCAGGCTGCATTAGCTAATTATGATAAAGAGCTTGCTGAACGGTAACTCAATCTCTCCAAATTTCATGGTGGTTTCCCATTGTTCATATCCACATGTCTCTTTATCTCATTTTCCCCCAAACGAGAGGTTACAATGTGGAGGTGCTGTCAATGGTTTTTATTCCTTATGGAACACCTCAATATGTGGAAGTGGTATGTATCTATCTCAATGTTTTCTATTTTGTGATTGTTCAAGGGATATGGCTCTTACTGATGCCAAGAAGCAGATCAAAAGTATAGAAGTAAAACTTGAGGCTGCAAATGCTTGTCACCTGTCAGATAAAGAAGCATGGGAAACGAACCTTCAAAATTTGGAAGAATCATGGCGATGTAATATAACTGAACTTAATTTAACAATCTTCTTTTATTGTTACTTCCCTTTTGTTTTCTGTGCATATTTGATTGGGCTGAGTTTATATTGGAAAATGAATTCACAGTGAGATATGAAGCATTGAAGGCCGAAAATGAAGTGTCTTCTGGTCAAAATATTCAAAGAGAATTTGAAGAGCTCAAACTACAGTATAAAAAACTAAAGGTGTCTTGCTACTTGTCAAGTTTTTTGGGCGCGTACTAAATAATCATTGCTCTCTGTTGATTAATCTTATTCACTACTTCTAGGAAGAGCATGCTTCATTCCGTGACCTTGCTGATAGAATGATTGGGGAGAAGGACAGAGAAATATCTAAACTTCTTGATGATAATAAAAATCTCTCTCAGTCTCTTGAGTCAAGACCACCAGTATGTCTTTACTTAAAAGTGCTTCTGAATTGTCCCTTTGTGCATAGAACTCTGATGAATCAATATTTTCTGGTCTAATCCTTGGAAACTTGTTGTTTTTTCAGGCTAATCACTATGATGATAACATCACAGGTGTGAGGGAGTTTCTTTGCGTTCTCAAATTTATTGTAGTTAGACCAAAGTATACTTTGTTTGCTACCGCGCCATACCGTTCTATTGTTGGTGGTTGTTGCGGTTCTAATGTTTCTTTCCTTTTTGAACTTGTATCTTTCAGCATTGCATAAACAAGATGCACCAAATTTTAGCCCCTCTTCTGCAGAACAACAGATTCTGGTAGATCATATTTCTACTTAATACTATCGCCTGATGTAAATTTGTTGAGACTGATAGCAGGATGCTTAAACAATGAGAGAGAATTTTCATTGGTTGGCTATTTTAATAGTTTGTGGCCTTGATTTGATTGTTATTTAAATTTCAGATTTTGGCAAGGCAACAAGCACAGAGAGAAGAAGAACTAGCGCAGTCACAGCGGCATATTCTGGCACTCCAAGTATGTCTTCTCCAGTATTTCCAGTCAGTATTTTTTTCAGTTAAGTTTATTCTGGTTCAGTCTTTCTGATAATTGTTTCAATTCTTAGGAAGAGATTGAGGAACTTGAACGGGAAAATCGTCTGCACAGCCAACAGGTATAGAAACGTCTGGGTGTTGATTTCCCTTTCCCTGGATCTTTTAAAAGATCACATAGCACTTGCACTTGAGAATGTTATTTATGAGAATTATCATGGTTAAACTGGTAGAATAGCTATTTTGAGATGGATGAGTACCACTCTAGTCATGAAATATGAGAACTATTTGTAGATACTTGAAAGAGGTCATATTTACCATGACTACTGGATTAGATCCTAAGTAAACCAAATAGCTGTGAATAGATTTGGACCACATTGAACTATACGGTTTGGCTTTTTAAGTTCTGTTAAGGATGAGGCTAGCAGCAGATTCTCTAAAAGGTAAGAAGACACATGTCTTATGATGTTTCTGGAAGAGTGGCTCCTCAGTCCTAATAGAACTGAATGATGAAGGAGAACTCGGGCCCTGCAGTAATCGTAGCTTAATCCTTGTAGATTAGATGGAGGATGGATCCATTATCAAAATTGGAAATATGTCCTGGATAAGTCAAGAGAATGCAGGCACCATACATATATTTTGTTGGTGTTAAAAATTGTTTTTCTGTCACTAGTTCAAGCTAATGGTCAATATACTTTACGCGATGAGTACAGGAGGCTATGTTGAAGGAGGAGCTGCGGAGCATGGAAAGAAGAGAGAAAAGGGAGGGGGTGGATATGACATATCTGAAAAATATTGTCTTGAAGCTTCTCGAAACAGGTACTTTTCTGGAGTGATTCAATTGATGTCCCGATGATTCTGGTATACCCTTGCTAACAGTGCTCTGTACAGGTGAAGTTGAGGCTCTTATGCCTGTTATTGCAATGCTTCTTCAGTTCAGTCCTGAAGAGGTAAAGTTCTCTTGACTGTACTGAAGCACAGTTTCCACCATATTATCTGTCAGGAGACATGGTATAACACGTTGTTTACTCATTTTTCGCTCGCAAATGCAGGTTCAGAAATGTCAGCAAGTGTACCACCGTACCGCATCTGGTGATGTTCCAAGCCCAGCAAGTGATACTCCAGGATCTGCTCAGTCTATTTTCTCACGATTTTCATTTTCATAATCTCCGAAAGAATATCCATAGAGAATTCTTTGGCTCTGCACTTGTATCCAGCTTCAGTGCATTTGTTGCAGATTCAAACCCTAGGCACCATCACAGTTGGGTTTTGTATTCTTTTTGTAACCAACCCCCCCCCCCCCCCCCCCCCCCCCCCCCCCCCCCCCCCCCCCCCCCTTTTCATCCCTTTTCAATCAAAAGAAAGTAAGGCTGAAACTGTTTAAATATTGTAAAGAAATTACAAGAGGGAATGATATACGGGTAAACATCAAGGAGGAAGAATATCTGGGCAGGATTCCAGAACTCTGTAACCTGCTTCAGAAACCAACATTAGAGTACAAATGAGAGCTTGTTTCGTACAATGATGGAATAATAAAATGTTGGGAAGCATGGATCAGTTATTTCTTTATAACAGTAACTTTGTTAAAAAACATTCAGGTTTGTTGGTTGTGTATTCTCCATGGCATTCTTTTGCCATATTTGTTTATTTTTGGTATGAATGATGGTCATATAAATTAGCAAGTTCTAAATGTGTTCTTGCACGAAGGTGCCTGGATAGTGAACAACTTATGTAAGGTTATGCGTACAGTGAGTAAGAAGAACTAACTGGGGCTTAACTATGCTGGCATGAGATTATTTCCTAACAAAGGAAAGAGGACACTTGAGGATATCACGAAGAAAACATTTATACTAATTTATTATTATTATTTAAATGCACACATTCAATTTTATATTCAGGTCAACAACAACTGAGTTAATGCTCTTCCATCTGTTTTAGGAACCAAGCAAAGAAAAACAAGCCATCCATCGTTTTCAAGAAGCCCAAGGGGTTTGTCGGTAACATAACATGGTTGGTGATAATTTAATTACTTCATTACGCAACAAGTTTTCACTCTCAGAACAAACAAGCCCATTGCGCAAATACGTCCAAACCGAAGAGATCAGTTCATCATCATATATATCAAGCTTGAAACGTCAAGGAACATAATGAAAAAAAAGCGTCAAACCTATCGGTACGAGTACTCGAATAGTCTTGTGTTATTACTGCTTCAAAGGTAACTACGACGCTTATAATGTAACTTATGATCTCTACATTCCAAATAAACAATGAGCTCAATTCTGAACAAGGCATTGTGCAGAGGTAACAAAACAAGGAAATAGTACCAAAATAATAAAACCGCGAAAACAAGTTAACTACTACCAAAACCATAAGGGCATTGCTTAAAATGTAATCAAAATTCCAACTGCAACAACAATTAAAATCCAATCAGACAAAAAAGAAACACAGCAAACCGGTACACATCGCTTGTGCCTTGCCTGAAATCCTCAACCGTGCCTTGCCTGGAAATCCTTCATGAAAGCAACCAGTGTCTCCACACCAGCTAGAGGCATAGCATTGTAAATACTAGCCCTCATTCCTCCAACCGACCTATGACCTTTCAATTGCACCATCTTCTCCTTAGCAGCTTCCTTGATAAACTCAGCTTCCAGCTCACTCTTCTCGAGAGTAAACGGTACATTCATCAGCGACCTCACTGATTTCTCTACCGGACACCGATAAAATCCACCACTCTCGTCAATAGCATTATAGAGCAAGTCACCCTTCTTCTTGTTCTTCTTCTCCACCTCCACCAATCCACCTTGCTCCACTAAATCCTCAAACACCAATCCACACATGTAGATCCCGTAACAGGGAGGCGTATTGTACAGCGAGTTATTCTCATCGTGGATCTTATAATCCAACATCACAGGTGTAGTTTTCTGTGCATTTCCAATCAAATCTTTCCTGATGATCACAATAGTAACCCCGGATGGCCCAACATTCTTTTGAGCACCAGCATATATCAAACCAAACTTACTCACATCCACAGGCTTTGAGCAAAAGTTAGATGACATGTCAGCCACCAAGATCCCATTTTTATGAACAGGGTAGTCCTTAAACTCCACACCATGAATGGTCTCATTAGCACAAATATGCAGATATTTGGAATCTGGGCTCTGCTCCAATTCACTAAAAGATGGGATGTTTGTGTACTTTTGGGATTTACCTGACCAAATCAAGTTGGGCTTGCTGTATTTCTGTGCTTCTTTGTATGCCTTATCGCCCCACGACCCGGTAACAATGAAATCAACAGTATCATCTGGGTTGCAGATGTTCAATGGGATGGCTGCGAACTGGGTGGTGGCGCCGCCCTGGAGAAAGAGGACGGAGTAGTTTTCCGGGATGTTGAGGAGAGCTCTCAGATCAGACTCTGCTTTTTGGATGATGGAAAGAAACTCCTTTCCTCTGTGGCTCATCTCCATGACACTCATTCCAGATCCACGCCAGTTGTAGAGCTCCGATTGTGCTTTTTTTAGAACGTTGGACGGCAGAGTGGCGGGCCCGGCAGCGAAATTGAAAACACGATCTTGTTCTTCTGCAGCGAGGATAGGTGCGGCGGCTGGTGCCGATGAGGTGGCGGCGCATTTGATGGAGATGGGTTTGGTTTTGGTGAGAGCGGGGATTTTGGCGGTGGTGGTGGTGGTTGGCCGTATCTGGCGGCGGTGGGGGTTTTGGAGGAGGAGAGAATGGGGTGATGTGGTGGTGGCTAGCTTCGATGCCATGGTGATGGTAATGGGATTTGAAAAGGCCGAGTTTGTGCTGTGTGTGTTTGATTGTTTTGTTTGTATGTTTGTTGTTACATTCAACAGTATCAACCTTTTTCTCCAATTTGTAGCGGGGGTTGGTGGGGGTAGGTGTAAAGGATGGTGGTAAGATCTGAATCCCGGAGATTGGTGACGTTTTTTCTTTTAGGGATTGCGTCTTTTATAGGGAAGGGGAAGGACTGTCAAGGAGTTGTTGTTAGATTAGGAGTACTAAGTTTAGTTTCTAGTTCATTAAAGGATTGAGATACTTTATCAATTTCTAATGATTCTATTTTTTTAAATATTCACAACATATTTTCAAATTATTTTATGGTATTAATAGAAGAATGTACGAGTAATTCGAGTATATATTAATCTTTTTTAAATAATAATTGATTATTTTTCTCATAATATGAATTATTTGTTTATATCTAGATTTTTGGACTCTATTTGAGGATTTGTATCATAATTTTCCCTTGATTTTTGATAGAAGGCAAGAATTGAACTTGAACCTGAATCTTTACTAATAATCTATTACCAATAATGAACCAATGAGCTACAATGCACATTGTATACGAAGACCATGCAAACAAATAAAAATAAAACTGTGAATTCTTGGGAAAGTGGTGTCCCTTTCATTTTCCTTCTAACATTTTGGATAAAAACAGTAGTAGGTCATCAGGGTGAGATACACCAGTAATACAAATCAAAGATTGTTATGCTGAAAGAAAGTAGTACCAAACACTTCATCTTCAAAACTTATCAGTCTTTATCCCAAATACTTCAAGGCAAAGAATCTAATAAGCCTAATAAGAGCAACAGTACTAGTAATGGTGAAGAGGATTCGTTGGAACTATTCCGAATGATTGAGCCATCTTGAAGACATCCTATACCTGGGAACTTGATTGAGCAATCAAGATTCAAGAAGAATGACAGCAGCTCAATCTGTTTTCATGCCATTTTTCGAACGTTAACCTGTGATCAATTGGAGCAAACCTGGATGTTCCGCCTGGTTGGCTGGCTTCATTTAGACCAACTTTCAACTGCCATCTTTGCTCCAATGCTATCTGGTCCTTCACTTTCCCTCATTCCCGATCCCTCCTTCGATTATGGAATATGAAGTTTTGTGTCATTCCTGAAACTTGAGGCGAATGAGAACCTGTAGTACTGTATTCTGGTTTAGCGTGGATTGTGGTGCTTGATATCACATCCCATCAAGAGTCTAAAGGAGCAGACTTTTCATCCGCTAGAGTGTGAAGTTAAGCTCTGCTCTGGCATTGGTTTAGACTATGTGAAAACGTAATTGAAGTAGTGAAAGGAAAGGAACCAAATAAAAGAATTTTCTTGAGATCAGTCACATGTTAAATGATAATATAACTTCCATTTATTGTTTACAATAATGGAACTGAACAATTGCACTGAACAAAATTTATGTTCAATGATCAGATGATATAATAAAAGAAAGAAATGGACTACTAATGTAGGATTTTTCCAAAATGTCAATTCAATATCCAATCGGCAACCTAAGTTGCTAATTATTTTTCTGTGTATTTAAAAACCCCATCAACTCAAGAGAAAAAGTGCTGGCTCGCATTTTGATGTATTATATTTTCTGGATGAATTATATTTTCTGTATACTCCACTCAGTCTTCCTGTTCCTGCCTTCTGATGGAAGCTGACCATTAGTCTTGAGCATTCTCTGTCAAACATGCAAGAAAAAGGGTTTTCCATTAGAACAATACCGAAACGAGAGACTTTGGGCAAGAATTTAAAGGAAGATGACTTAGACCTAAAAGGAAATCTTCATACTTACAAGAGTTGATATTCTGTGTAGTTACTGTGCCATTCGCAGGTCCTGCTCCACTGCTTGAAACCATAGATGGTACACTGGGCAGTAAAGATGGCTGCGGCCGCTAGTAGTGATGGAGGGAACTTGAGCATCTCATACTCAACAAGGGAAAGCTCAATCAAGAAGAATGACAGCAGCTCAATCTGTTTTCATGTCATACATCACACATAGTCTCAGCATAAAACATAATAATGCCCTAATGCTTTACATACTAGCCTAAAAGTGAAACAGCTCATGAACCTTCTTATCAGATTGAGCGGCCTTGAGGAATCTTCGGACAAAGACATACGGGGTTGGCAATGACATGTTAAACTGCAACTTGTTAAGCATTAGAGTCTCCTGCCATTTTTTGGAAGAAAAATAGATGTTAGATGCTTGCTGGTGGGGAGTAACATTTTGAAGAACATTCCTATTTGGTTGTATAGAGGAGAGGAGTTACCATTTCAAGGACTTCCTTTCTATTGTAAGCTTTATCGGATATAAGGATTAGATCGCCCACAACTGGAACCGAAACTTCCTCGTACTTGCATGCTAAGAGCATAGCAACTAAGCCGACCAACTGAAGCTTCTTTCTTACTATTGTTTGCTTTGATAGGTATCTATCAATGACATTTACAGTAAGGAACAAGGTCTCTTTCATCAAGTCAAACTTGTCATGCACCTGACAACCCGAACGAGGATGGTTCAGTGTAAGTCTTTATTTAGAACAATACAACAATTATCCAAAGATAATTGCAATTCAAGCCAACTTACTGCCATCTTAGGCACAGTCCAGGAAGGAACATTTCATTTACCTCAATAAGCCAGTCAATTAATATTGCTCTCATCTTTCCGTTGATGTCAAACTGTTGCGTCATGTAATCCCAGGAGACACAACTAAGTCTCTGCAAGGATAGAGGTGCATGTTAGATTTCCTTGATGGCAATTGCCTAATGACATAAAAGGAATCTAACCCAAGCATACATATAAAACTTTATTTGTCAACAAAGACATAAATGTGCCAGGATGTTTCACCAAATTAGGTTTGAAACTATTAGCCGCCATTTCTACCAAAATTGGAATGTAAATTTCAAACATATCATAGAACTTTAAAAGGAAATGCCAGAACCATTAATGGAGGAAGTTCACTGAATTGAATTTTGAACAACTAATGCCCAAAACCATTAACAGATTGAGTACTAAGCATTTAGACACACGCATTTTTCGCGCGAATTGATCCAACTGCAAGTGCTTAAGGTTTCGCGCAAAAAATGAAATACTGAAATAATAATTTTCAAGCTGATAAGTACCTCCATTTCCCTGTAGTAGGCATACAGATCTTCAACATACTCAACAGCAGCAAGTGGATTCTTTTCATCACTGCCATCGATATTTATAATAGGTTCTTCGATTATATCCTCCATTTCAACTTCCTCCTAATAGCAAATCATTTACCATTTACCAGTGTTAGGGTTAAGGCATTCCATATTCAAATATAGGAGCTGGAGAGACTAAGAGAATACCATCTTATCAATAATTTCCTCATGGTTCTCTTCTGCTTGTTCTAAAAACATGGGTACTGGTTCGTCTGCAGGTTCCTTGTTTTCTTCCACATCAACAAATATACAGTCTCCAAATCCATTTGTTCCTTGGAGAGTTGGTTTCTGCTTCTTAGCTTCCTGCTAATACAAGTTTCCCCATAAAACTAATATTCTCCTCCTTAAATTATAAACAAGATATTATAATACCAGATCAATCTGTTCATGGCGAAGGTAAGAGACACTACCTGGGGGCATTGCTGATGTGTGCTTGACAACTGTGCAGCAAATTTCCTAAAATGTGGCAAATTGAAATAAAACTATCAAAACATGTTTAAGCCTTCTATCTGGAATTCAATCAGCTACAATTACATTTCCTATTGGTTTAACTTTTGAACAATGGGAGATCTAAATATTCAAAATTTTAAATTCTTCTATTTTCTTCTCTCTTTTCTGACCATCCATCCAAAATAAAAGAAATAAAAAAGCGAAACACTAAAAGTTTCATCGTGTTCTAACCTTGTAATTGGTCGATGTCCAAGATTAACTCCATTATTTCTGAGGAGAAAATAACAGGTTAGAAAGAAGAAAAAAAACACCCCACAAACCTCAACAAGGTTACAAGAAAATATACTCAGATTGCAGTCCTCTCTTGTTAACAACACAAGGGTATGCTTGTCCTCCTACAAGATTCTGATTCAACACACTTAAGGCTCTCCTGTTGTTGAGCTGCTTCTTAACTTCTTGTCCAAACTTGTTACCCATCTCCATTTCTCCTAAAATTCAATCATTCAAAACAAAACCCAGATTAGATCCTGACCATTAGAACACCTACATCTAAAGATCCCATCTTTAACAATAAAGATCCAATCTTTTTACCTTGAAAACTTGTTGGTTTGGTCATGTTGTTATGAATAGTACTGTTCTCATCAGACATATTCATTTTTTTTTTCTTGAAAGAAAGAAAAGGAATTAGCACCTGAAAAAACCCAAACCAACAAATACAGACAGTAATGCTCTCTCAAAAAAAGACCCCAACTAAGAGCATTTAAAAGAGAGTAATAATGCACAAAATCTACAAAACCCAGATAGGGAAATAAAAGAGGGGGCTATTAGTATGTGCTCAACTTTACTTTGTATTCGCGTTTTTATTTTTATTTTTCCACTCTTTTAAAACCAACGGCTAGTGAAAAGTGACCGTTGGATTGCGCTGATTGGTATTTGGGTTGCAATAGTTGCCATGTTGGTCCTAACAACGGTCACCTAGTTGGCATGTGTCGTGCCGCATCTGATTTTTTGAAATTCTTGCGTCGGCGTTTACCATTGGCTGCTACCATTTCTTTTCTTTTCTTTTCTTTTTTCTCCCATTCTTTCCGTTTTTTGGAGTGAAAGGATGAGATACGCTCCAGTGCGCTCTTCCCCACTCGGGACTTTTTGTAGGGTATACTATAATATATTATGTTGACTTTTAGAGATGGTTTTAGGCCAATGAGATACTGCCATTTCAGCATTTCCAGGAGAGAGATATTTGGTGTCCATATATAATTATTTCATATATTTTAGAGCCCTTCGGTTTTTTTACTCGATTTTATTTTATTTTATTATTATAAGGTACTCTCTCCTTCAGAAGGTTGAGAATGAACAAGTTACGGAAGGTGACAGTCTGCCATGTCACCTCCAGAGAATGAAACTGAAACCCCAAATCCTGTTTAACATAAAAAAATACGTCATTTTTGGGATAAAAGGGGCAGTGTAGTACACATAACATTTTTCTACTCCTTTTTCTTTAAAAGGAAAAAAGAAATGATGTAGTAAAAATTAGGTTCCAGTTCTTACAATGGAAAAATATCAGAAATTATCAATTGATCAATTCCTCATCAACTAACCTAGTATTATAGCACAAATGCAGTTCTACCCCAATCTGTCTTAAGAAAGAACAGTTCGATCCTGTATTCGGACGAGATTCGAGTAATCTTGTTACCATTATAACCCTTTGAAAAATCTACTAAGAAAACTAGGGAATACAAGCTCTGCTTCAAGCAGATGAGATAAATTTTATTACTTAATTGACAAGCAGTCATAAAGAATACCACAAAACTTGAAGATGTACACAGTAAACTAGGACAAGCTGCCATATGTTCTCTGCAGTTTTACGGTACACCTGCGGCAAAAGAACACACTGAGAAGACGGTGCAAAAGAAGAAAAAAACACTGAAAGTGCTACGGAAAGGAGTTTTGCCACTCACTTGTTAGTTTCCTAAAAATTCAATCTCCTGTGTCTGGCTTGGACTTGGAGCCCCAAACAAACGTTAGTCATCTATTTTACAACAAAGAAGATTCATCACTTGAAGAGACTAGAGAGTGAAGGCTCACGTTTTTTCCCCTCAGCCGATACCTTAGTTTTTTCCTTGACCACCTCCTGCACCTGAGTATCTGTTTTCTTCTCCTGCTTAGTTTTATTCCCCTTCCTTAAATTACACTGCTCGATTACATTCAATTGACCTTTGGCTTTTCTGTCATGTGATATATGGTCCTTCTTGTTTTCTGCCTTTGAATGCGACGGCTTCTCTGCCATGCTCACCTTCTTTCTAGTACTGTTTTCCTCAAGAGTTTGATGCTTTTTGTTAGTTACCTCTGGCTGATGTAAAAGAAGTTTAGCTTCTTCTAATATCTTGATCTGCATCAGGTTTACCGCACCACATGACTCGTCTTTCAAGGTCGCACCTCTTTTCATCTGTACCAATTTCTCCTTCTTAGCAACCTTTTGATTTTGATCAGTATCAGACGGTGAAAGGATACGCTTCCTATCAATCTTAAATGCACCTAAATCCTTCACGATAGCAGAGGGTGAAGGATCCAAATTCTGCTGAGTGGTCCCTGGCTTTCCCTTCACAAACTCCATTCCATCCTCAAGAAGCTCACCACTTACGGTTTCTAAAATAACTTTTCCTAGGGCAAATCTATTCTCATGCAGATCCCCTTTCCCAAGCAACCGGTAATCAATCATGAACCTATCTCTTCTACTCTTATTTGATTCACTATCGACAAGCACATCAACAAGTTGAGCGACGTCATATCCTGCTTTCTTCGGTACAAAAACCTGCAGAACAAGAAAGGTCTTACTCAACAGGTAAAAGTCTAGAACAGACATTACAATAGATATAGGAATCAGGGCAAGGCATTCTGGGTCGCCAAGTCCAACTCACTTCCCACGTGACGGTATGTACTCATGTAAGCAACCTCAATGGATAGCAAAATCTGGTCAATATAAATGCTGTAACTATCATAGTTATTTGCGTGGCCAAAAATCCCCCTTACGCATTTCAACTAGAAAACATTTGCCTTATTACTACCGTAGTACATAGAAAGCATAATCAACAATACAAGAGCTCACTCACTTGACTTTGGCCCAGATAAGGTTGGTAACTAGACTATCCAAGGAGAAAGAACACCATGGGGTAACTTATACAGGAAAGAGCTTAAAACATCAATTCCTGAACGGTCATGTTCCTCTGCTGGCAAGTGTTATGAACCCCAAAAAGTACTCATGTTTTCCATCATTTGTTTACTAATAATTGTGCCTTTTCCTATCAATCCCTTTTTTTGGGTATCACTATTTTTTGCTAATGAACTCAAATTGCCTTGCTGTGAGAATTCAACTTATTAACATGTGGATTTTATACTTAGCAAGTGCAGGGTGTATATCATGAGAAAAGAAAATAGCACTATGTAAGGTTATGTAGGTGATGACAAATCAGATTCAAAAAAAAAAACTGAAATGGTTATGGGAAGAGAATCTTCCAACTTTAGTCATATCATTTGACACTAACTGCCAAGTCATGCTGTTGAAAATCTGACTGAGGAGAGAATGCTCTATAAGATCATGACAAATCATGTTGTGGTAGAGTACAAAGCAACTGGTCAACACTTGCAATAGAAGTACACATGGTGATTCTAAGCACTTAACTCTGATGGTAAAAGCAGCATGAGCGCACAATGGTAAAAGTGTCATTAATCAGGTAACTATTCAGAAGAGCAGTAAGGGCACCATAAAGGTGAAATCCCGATGGCCTCATAGGATATTGAGAGGATTAATTTGATGAGGTTACTAATTACAAATCACAATATCATGGAGACTTACCAAACCAGGACAGGGGAAATCTGGATATTTGGACATGGACTTGGAAAGACGGCTTTTATCAATGAAAGCATATGCAGAATCTTGAACTAAAGAAACCAACTGTGAAACCTCTTTTGCAAGTTTCTCATCTGATTTAAATTCAGATCTCCTGGTCACCTCAGGTTCAAATTTAACTTGCAGTTCCATATTTTCTTTTGCAAATTGCAGACCTTCCTTCCATGTTCCATGATAGAGTACAGATGCAAACATCCAGATTACAAGGGCATCTTGGGGATTAATTACCAATGCCTGGTGAAACGCTAGCAGTCCAACCCTACATGCCATACACAAAGCATGATTGGAAACAACATTCAATTTGATAGCAAGCAATAAATCCAGTATCCACATACTCATATCCACAAAAGGTACCAAGCAAAAGTCATTAAAGAGGCAACCTTAAGGCTAAATGAAATCATGAGCATAACTTAATAACTGTCAAATGTTGGTCATAGGCCCATAGCGGTAAGCAGTACATACTTCGCAAGTTACAATTGAAAGGGCCTCAATTTTTTTGAAGTATAATTACAGCCCCCAGCTAGGATTCACAGGCAACGGTTACAATAAGTTTCAGCCTGATGTTAAACAACTTAAAAGGTTTTCAAAGTTCAATTTGAAGAAAATTCTACGCAGGACAGGGACTCCAATTATTTTGAGTTGAGCTTATAGGGTCCATTAAGCTTTAACAGCGAAGTATAGGCACAGATAGTGGTCCCAAAACGTTTCATCAAGATATTAAACAACTTCACCAACTTGTAACAATATCCTCGACTCTGGAAAAAATTTAAAAGACGTTTCCTCTACCTCTAGTACTATGGTTCATGAGCAACGACATTTAATGCCTTTTAGTTAAGTTCATGGACAAGTACCTACTCCTGGGACTATAAATAAATCAAACATGAATCAAGTACAGTTTAAAAACAAATCGCTATATGATAAAAATAAGAAAAACTTTGAGAAAATTCAAACTGAAGGTCCAATAACTAGCAATGATGAGAATGCTGCTCATTGCGTTTTTAAATATTCAAACTAAAGGGATAAAAAAATGACTCACCAAAGGCTGCAATCGCAAGGTCGATCAGTACTAACGATTCTGTCCAAATTAGAAAACAATTTCTGCCGGAAAAAAGGCAAATGGAAATTATTCAGAAATCAGGAAATAAGGGGCGGGCAAACTTGAAGTTGCACGGCACACATTGAGCATGTTCAAAATTTCAACCAAATTAATCTAAAAGGGATATGCAAATACCATAGAGGGAAAAAAGAGTACAGTAATATGCTCTATATCTGTGAAATTAGTTACGAGAACAATTATTTGCCTTCCCTGGTATCCACCAGTTCTGCTTCCTAACATGGCATGTGCTCTGCACAACAACTGAGCAACACAGAGTCCCCTCTTTTGGCAGTTCTTACACCTTGCAAAGGCCAGGCCATGTTTGAAGCAAACAGTTGGACGCAGCTTGTTTGGTCCTCGCATAGAAGCAAAGCCATGCCTCATTGATAAGGTCTAGTAGCTCTATAGTATCATTCCTTCTTTAATTGGCATACTCAATGTACTGAAACTTTCCAAATTGTTCTTAACTTTATTTTAAGTGGAGATCAGCGTGAATAACTAAAACATCTTGTAGAGAAACTAGTCAATTGTTCATACAGTCCAATAACTTTTTGCATATCTTCCATTTAGAACAAGTGTCCATCTTTCCGAAAGTTAAATGCCCATAATTCCAATTCAGGACAAATGAAATCCTAAGAAGATTGATCTAGGCATTTCCATGGCTTTCATGCATTCTTGAGCATTTAAATCCTAACATTTACATTTAGCAACCCAGCAACATCTTTAATGAGCCACAACTTATATGCATCTTTACCACTGATAAAATTGCAAATTGCTCCTTTTGGAAACCTAAGCTTACCATCAGCATTGTAGAACTCTGGACAGATTCTTTGCCAGTTTCTTGGTCAAGGTATGCTGCCTGTGATGGGACTTATATGTCAGAGATCAGCTAACAGACAACATGAAGAAAGAACTATCTAAATGAAAAACTACGAACATGAAATGGAAGAAAAATTTCAAGTAGCTTGAATCTCCGCAACAAGTAGATGGTAGGCTCAGCAGCTCCATATGAGAACATGTAATTCAGTTCCATCATTATCCTGGACTGGACAAATAAAAAATACCACATTTAAGTGAGCATAAAAAAGTTGGAGAAAATAAATTGCAATCAAATTAACAACCAAACAGTGCCGACAAAGATATTCAGCAGCACCCCAAAAAATACCAACAGATGAGACAAACAAAATAATGATAGACAAGAGAGGGAAAATGCTCTTCCTTATAGCCTAAGAGAATCACAGAATATCCAGACACTCTGATAACATGCCAGTCACATTTACTTGTGCTGGAAGTCTAGAACTTAAAGTACCTGCGCCAAATTGAAAAGGGAAGATGAAATTTTATATATTGCAGTTTCAATGTCATTCGAAATTGACAAGCCCAGACGACCTGCGATTCTTAAGCCCCGCAAAATTCTTGCTGCATGACAGAGATTGGCATAAAATTGGTTTGTTCAGCTTGAGCTGATACTATTACTAATATTATACCAACTGAATCCAAAATACCAGGGATCTACAAATAAAGAATGCAACACCACTTACCACAATCCTCTTCAAATGACAATTGAGCAGGGACTAGTGTTCGTAGCTGAGCCAAATATCAAATTTCAAAAGTGAGGAAAAAATTAAGACAGCTTCATATAACATAGTAAATCTGAAGCATTAAACTGGAAGCAGAAGTTGCATAAGGGTGAAGATGTCACCTTTAGAGATCTTAAATCTAGCATCCCGTTGGCATAATCATATATTTGATTCCTGAAAGGATCAAGAAACAAACTGCTTCCACAATTTTAAAATAAGAATCCAAGTTAGATGGCACCAAAGGAAAAATCAGAAATCAAATCTTATGTCTGCATTATTCAACACTATGGGGCATGCACTCACAGTTATGATAATCCCTAAAAAAAACAAAGAGAGGAGAAGGACAGAGACTGTGCCTGTTAACAGTGAAATCCCGTTGCATACTATTTTTCCAGCGGAGGAAGTCTTTTTCATCACAATTACCCCGCATCTGAGAATAAATAACCTTTTCTTTTTCTTCACCTTGCTTTTCCGATGTTGCAAAGCTAGATACCTGCCATAGAAATAATAATCATAATATAAGAAAAACAAATAAAAAGACAAATAGGAAATTACATGCCAATGTTCAATGATCTGCAACCAAGAAAAAACATTGAGAAACACTTATTATGTAGACCTAATGAGGATGAAAAGCACCAACATACCTCAACTGTTGAACCTTTGAGATGCACTATGCATATGGGAAACCGCCGTCCAACGATCATGGCATTATGGAACTTCTTCTTAATCTGCAATCAAATAAATTTCCCAAAAGGAAGCGTGTCAAACTTCAACACCTATGTACTAAATAAAATATAAGATTCAACACAAACAAAAATGACACCACCAACAAAACCTGCTTGAGGCTGGCAGTAGTGATCACATCAAAATCTTTAGGCACTCTATTTAGAATCAAGTCCCTGACACAACCACCCACCAAATAAGCTTCGTATCCTGCACATTGCAATAAAAGCATCACAAAAGAACTAAAAAAAACAAGTCAACTAGTTCGGCAGCAAAAGTATGCAACGACTTAACTTTAAAGTTCGCACAGGGCATGAGAAGTTGGGTCTAAAGAAGCAGAAATTATAAGCAAAGCATATCAGTATTCAATATTCATACAACCTTCAGAACGCAGAAGTTTCAAAACCATCCATGGGGCATCCGGAATCATGCCTCGTTGTATCCCTGCATATTTCGAGTCTACTTTCCTCCATTTTGAGGTGTCCACGACGTAATCTGCATCAAACATAGCAATCGGAGTCATAAATTTGTCATAAAAAAGCATTTATTTTAAGGAAACTAAGCACGATTTTTTTACTTTGTCGAGACATGAAATTTGAGCCTGTTCCGGAATGGAGCTGTGTTTGCAACCCGCCTTCGGATAAGGTGTGGTTGTGGCTGTAATTCAGTCTCTGCGCATGAAATTTCAGAGAAAATTAGCGAAAAGATTGATGTGTGACATGTGTTTGATGAAATGCCCCAAAGGAAAAAAAGGTAAAGAGAGCTCGAGAGAAGGACCTGTAAAACGGCCAGGTTCTTGAGGTGATATGTTAAGTGATTTTTCCCTCGCAGGAAAATCGTCATGGGAAGAAGGAAGCTATGGTGGGAATGCGTTCTATGCGAGGAAGAAGATTACTTGCTAAAACTGTAATTTCGAAAAGAGCTTGTGAACGTAAGGCGGTGGACCGGCCATTGTTGCTCTCATTTCCGACGAAGGAATAATTGTTTAAATCGGTGCTGTTCTAAGTTTGGGTTCGGTCAATGTAGTGGGCTTGGCCCAATTAGTTTCCTTCCTTTGACCCTCCCTCAACTTTTTCATAATTTCGTCTCTCCACTAAAAAGCTTTTTTCCTCTCTTTTTCTTACTTGTCAATATATTAAAATTACAATTAAATTACGTTACAGATATACTAAGAGACTAAAAGATAGACATGATATGTAGACTAGAGAGTGAATTTAGCTAAGAAATCGGCTGCTTTGTTGAGGCGTCTATTAACTAGCTGAAAAAATTCAATTAATTTTTTTAACATTATCAGTCATGTTAGAAGAATTTAAACCGTTTAATAAAATTAGACGAATAAAATTATTAAATTTTATTAACCGGTCAACTCATTAATGACTTGAATTTTTAATCTCATCCGTCCAATTTTATTGAACGGTTCAGATTTCTCTAACATAACTGGTTATGTTTAAGAAAAAATTAGCGAAACCGAATCCGAGAATCACTCTCAAAAGTGACGTCTTTCCAATTGCCCGACAAAGCCAAATTAAGTTTCCCCCACTGCAGCCGAATCTGCTCTCTTCCTCGCTACTATATCATCATCCACCACATTATCATTCTAATCTTTAGCCAAAAGATATATCTCTAGTATATTTACTTATTGAATTAAAATATTATTTTAATTTTACGACTTTTAAACTATTACATTAAAAAAATCACTTTAAGCACAAAGAAAATGTGCTCGTTGAATATGCATGTGAATGTGTAGCTTGCTGGGAGACCAAAAAAAAAATGCAATCCGTTTTATTTATGGATAAGTATCTTAAGGCATATTGTTGATCTCCAAATTTTTAATGGATATGAACTATAGCGTTTCACGTATAACATAGGATTAAAGATTGCTAGCTTGAAAATAATAGAGAAAATGATGGGTCAATCATAAAACATATATAATTATCATTAAAAGTTATCGATAATGTTATTATTAGGGAGTTTCCCTTCTCATATATGAACTAGGAAACAGAAGCCTTTTTGTATTTAAAGGTGGCCGATGATGGCTTGAACACTCAACGGTCCTGCATCCTCTCTACCGCATTGAATTTTTACTTGACAACCAAACTGCGTGCATTTGCATGGAGGGGTGCAATCAGCATCCGTACTGCATGGAGAAGGAATCCCTCCGATTCTTGCTTCTACTCCAATTTGTCTATCACCTGCCAAGTGTCAACATTGTTAATTATCTCTTAATTTCTTTCAATTGATTGATTATCTAGTAATATTTTGATCATTAACTTCTCTTGCTTAATTTCTTTTTCTTTTTAATTAGAAATAACACACAACAACTTTGATCCATACATAGTTTTATATATCCAATAAAAGTACGACATAATTTGAATATATACTCTAATTCATAACCAATGAGTTTGTAGCTAGCTCGATAATATTTTCTACAAAGCATGAACATTGTTAGAAAAACTTACGTCTAAAACTATGATCCAGATCAATTAATTAGTTAACATATTTGAGAATAAGTAAATATAGAAAATAGTTGTAATTACCAGCTCCGAGAAACAATAGTGCTACTAGAAAAACGAACATAATGGAAAATGAATTCTTCATGTTTTGGTTATGATGAACAATACTCAAGTGTGTTGCTTTCTCTTAAGTCTGCGATGGTGCTACTCTCACATTCTAGGTTGGCCTAATTTATATGCACACACAAGTGTGATAAAATGGCAAGAATATCTCCCTTCATATGTTTTTTTATATAAAAACAAAAACAAAAACGGCAAGAATATCTCTACTTTTTTATTTAAAAAAATGGTAAGAAGATTTTATTATTATTTTGGATGAATATGGTAAATCAAGTGTTAGGTAGATGAGTATGTCCCAAATCTAATCTCTCATGTAATGGATAAATATCTTTTTTGTAATAAAAGTATTATTCAAGGGTTTTTTAACCACACCTTAATCAATTTTTAGATACCGATAATTTACCGATATTATGTTAACAGGTCATATATAAATATAAAAATGTGTTATTTTATTTTATTTTTAAATCTCATTAAAAGAATAATTTGTATTTAGATATCTATGTCCGACATTTAAACTTTTTATTCCTGTATGTAAAGAGAGAAAAAGATATGGTTGCTGTGAAGTATTTAATAATTCTAATTTTAAAAACATAAATTTTATTAGCTATAAATTATTTCTTATTGTAAGTGTGTGTACGCGCGCATCCAAGAGCAAAATATAATAAACGTTACTAAAAGTTACTTGGGTAATGTACCTAACAAAATCTTCTATTTTAACTCACCCCAAAATAATTTTTTTATAGTTTAAAATTTTCATTTCGGCACTCGATGATAAAGTGAACACTAATATGACATGGTCAATGTTGACATGTCATAGTCATTGACTTATCCCTATCGCGATTAATTTTTAAAGATTACTCAGATTTGATGACCAACTATAGACTCGTTGAATACATGGTGAAGCACCGGTGTAACCTAAAATATAAAAGACATCATAAACCTGTTATAGCCTCTAAGAAATGCTTCTGCATAGCTAGTTAGCAAGTTGAGATCCTGTTCATTAACATAATTAATCAAACAAAGCGCTCCACTAATTAAGAACGATCATGCACCACCACCCATATAATTAAGAAAAAACTCTCAATCTATCAATCCTTATTATGTATGGACTTGAAAAATTTCTCCGTGTTGAGTCAAATTAAGCCACATGGTCCACGGGTGGTTCCATCCCATCAACTCCTTTAAAATTTAGCCTTTTGCAACCGTACTCCTACTAGAACCCAAAGGCGTTTCTCATGAAGTACTGGCAAAGTCC
Source organism: Viola odorata (assembly GCA_963691705.1). Classification (NCBI taxonomy): domain Eukaryota; kingdom Viridiplantae; phylum Streptophyta; class Magnoliopsida; order Malpighiales; family Violaceae; genus Viola; species Viola odorata. The sequence continues at coordinate 67,421,839 of OY829539.1, read as the reverse complement.
AATAAGAAACATCTGTCAATCCATGGTTGACATCATTTGGGGTTGAAACTAGGATGATACCTGATCATCTTCAAGCCTCCAACTTTCGTTCTTAATTAATGAAAACATCCTTGGCAAATGCTTTCGTAGTTGTTCGTCTTTCATAGATATAAGAATTTCACCTCTAACTATGAAATATGAATTCCTCGACTGTCCCTGCTATTCGTTAGTCTAATCTTGAAGGGCAACACAATAGGACTGAAATCTTATGATGTTAATGTATACAGAGTGTATGATTTCTCTGAGTATTATAATTTCTTCAAAGTAACAAACATCGGAGGCACAACCCGACCAGTTAAGGCTAACAAGTAACGTTGGCATAAGGGTCAAGGTGACCAGCGCATACCTAACCAGATCAACTTACCAAACCTACGATCCAACTACGAGCTTTCTAACTACAACAATTTAAATATACATTATTGGAGCTGTAATTATTACAACTTAACAAAGTTGAGGTCTAGGGTTTAGGGTTTATACTGCAACAACTTAAATATATGTTATCGACCAGACCATTCTTTTTTATTTTTAAACTATTAGAAATGTTAAAATTGTATATTTTAAAAAACTATAAGAAAGAATTATATTGCAAACTTTTATATTATATGTGTGAAAGTAGAATATGCATTTTATACACTATAAGATTTTTTATCGTAATTTATACTGTATTATCTATATATTATAATGTAACAAATATAATAAGTACATTGGTTAAGCTTTTCATGAATTATAATGTTATCGTTGGCTTTTAAAAAAAATATATGGTCCACCCAACCTGTGTTACTTTCTTTGGGGATAAAAACCGTACTATTTATTTTGTTCAAAAGGAGGCTATAACCACACACAAAATTATAATTTAATTAGTTAATAATACGTATTGTAGATGTAGGTGACGGATTTGATCTTTAGTATTATAAATAACATAACCAATTTTTACCAATTGAAATTACTTTTATTAAGGCTACAAATTTTTATTTATTTCCTTTTATACCAATGTATAACGGATTTGTCTCTATTTACAAATAAGATAAGTTTACTTTTTCAATTTTGTAATTAAGATGACATATTTAATTTTTTACTTTTTTTATATATATTTTTTTTAAAAGATTTTACAGTCAAAACTAATTTATGTTAAATCTAACAATATTTATTGCTAAAAACTAGTCAATGCACGGTCGAAAAACCCATTCTTAAATATTCATGGCATCTATCATTATAATATTTGTCGTATGATAATTCAAATTAGACGATAAACTTCTTGATTAAATTTAAAAATGCGTCATCATGATATAAATTATAATAATGGGAGTCAAATCTTATACTATAATTTAATTTAAACTATTTTTGGTCGTAACTAATAACTTAATTACATATCTCTTCTATAATTTTTTCCATTATTACTGTAAAAATTCCCTTATCAACATATTATACTCCACTTATACAATAAAAAAATTAAAACCACACCAGATAACAATATAATAATAGATCAAATAGGAGAAAAAAGAAAAAACAACAAAATCACATATAGATATCAGGCCCATCCAAAAGCCCGTCCCGTATTAAGCAATACGAAACGGCCCAATAACCAATTCTTCCCACGCTCCTCTCAATAGCGCGTAAAACGAAAACCCGCCCGCCCTCTTTCCATCGACTATCCAATCCAAGTCCAATCCAAAGACAAACTCGCTCCCAAAGCGCGTGAAACTCATAGATGCTGAGCATCCACACCACACCACCTCCAAGCAAAAAAAAAGAAAAAGTCTCCATCTCCGATCCCTTCTTATATAAACCATTTTCCTCCATCAAGCCTTCTTTTCCCCTCAATTTTTCATTTTTCTACCATTTAACCTATCACAGTTTCCGGATTTCGATCATTTCTAGTGTTAGGGTTTTCAAAACCCGTAGTTGCTGTGATTTTCTAGATTTCTTTCTGTTATTTTTGTTGATCCATGGGTGGTGATGATGCGGTCAGTGAAGGTGGAGTCACGATCAACATCCGATGCTCCAACGGAGCAAAATTCTCGGTTGTGATCAGCTTATCATCAACCGTCGACACGTTTAAAGCTCTTATTGCAGAGAAGGGAGATGTGCCTATTAATCAGCAACGGCTGATTTACAAGGGCCGGATCTTGAAGGATGATCAAACTCTGCAAAGCTATGGTAAATGAAATATATCACATATTTTGCTTTGGTAATTAACTTGAAGATTTATTTGTTGAATCTTTTTCCACTGCGAGGGTTAATGAATTTATCTGATCTGGAATGTTATACTTGTCATCTCACTGAGCTTAATTAGTTATTCTTGTTTTGGCTGGTACTAGTGGAGCCAATGTGTGAGCTAATTTGTGCTCTTTAGGTGGAGTTTGTAGTGTGCTTCCGTTGCTTGTGAGTTGTGAATTTGTGTTAGTTTGATGGAGCTGTTTTCTATAAATTGTGATAGGTTTGGAGGCAGATCACACTGTTCACTTGGTTCGTGGCTCTGCACCAACTGCACCCGCCAATGCTGCAGCTGCAGTGAATCCTGGAGGTGTAAATGCTGGTCCAACCAATACTAGGGGTGTTGGTCCCAATGAAGGGGGAGGACTTGGAGGGTCATTGTTTCCTGGGCTTGGTTTGAACGGTCTTGGTGGGAGTGGTGGTGGTTTGTTTGGAGCCGGAGGACTTCCAGAGTTTGAACAGATGCAGCAACAATTGACACGGAACCCCAATGTTATGAGGGACTTGATGAACACACCTGCTATTCAGAACATGATGAACAATCCTGAGATAATGCGGAATTTGCTCATGAACAATCCTCAAATGCGTGAAATCATTGATCGAAATCCTGAGCTAGCTCATATACTCAATGATCCTAGCACCCTCCGCCAGACTCTTGAAGCTGCTAGAAATCCTGAGCTCATGCGAGAGATGATGCGCAACACTGACAGAGCAATGAGCAACATTGAATCTTCTCCTGAGGGATTCAACATGCTCAGGCGCATGTATGAAACTGTTCAAGAGCCATTTCTCAATGCAACAACTATGGGTGGAAATCCTGGAGGTGATAGTGCAAACCCATTTGCAGCTCTTCTAGGGAATCAAGCCAGAGATGGATCAACCAATCCCCTAGGCACTGGTTCCGAAACCACTGGTTCTCCTGCTCCAAATACCAACCCACTTCCTAACCCCTGGAGTGCTCCTGCCAGTAAGCATTTATTCCTTGCTCTTTTTATACAAAAATGTAACAGAAGTTAAGCAGCCTGTCTGTAAGCTGATATCTTCTGATTCCCTGTCCCATCTCTCCCTCTTCAGATAACAGTTGATCAACATCGTCAAACAGTAATTGATCCTGTTCTGTAGTACTAACTATTAGGTGCCACTTTTGTTTAGTGATTTTATGTCCCTTTCCTTCTAGGTTGTGCAACACCTTTTGGAAAAACTTTTTTGAAATTTCCTCAATGTATTGAAGTATTTTAGTATTTTTTTTCTCCCTCTTATGATGAAGCCAATACTTCAGATACGTTGTCTTTGCTTTTTGTCCTTATTGTTTAAAAGACATGGGTATTTCCAATTTTCTGATAAGTTGCTGACTACGGCAGCTGGGGGTGCCCAAACCAACACTACCAGGTCAACTCCTGTTGGGGATGCTAGACCACAGACACCTGCTGGGTTAGCTGGCCTTGGTCTTCCAGAATTTGATAGCATGTTTGGTGCCATACCCGATGCTAATTCAATGAGTCAGTTGATGCAAAATCCAGCTATTTCACAGATGATGCAAAGTCTCCTTTCTAACCCTCAATACATGAACCAGGTATACATAAACCTGTTCTGTTGCTTGGTTAAAACTAAGAGTGAAAAATCCTGTTCACTAACATCAAGCAAGTTTCAGATTCTTGGAGCAAACCCTCAACTTCGCAGCATGCTTGACAGCAATTCTCAACTGCGAGAAATGATGCAAAACCCAGAGTTTCTACGGCAATTGACTTCTCCCGAGACAATGCAGGTGAGAGAATTCATCTCTTGTTTTTGCATCACTGTACTGGATCTCTCACCCGTGCTCGTCTGTCTGTGCATGGCCATGCTTGCTTTTTGTGTTTCATGAATGAAGTTATGGTATGAATGCCAACACAAGATCTCAAACTTATGGTATTTTCCTGCAGCAACTTTTGACTTTCCAGCAATCTCTTATGACTCAACTTGGTCAGCAGCAATCTAGCCAGTAAGTAGCTACATAATATTGTACTTTCCTGGAAAGTTAGTGGATTTCCTGTCTGAGATTATTAATATGTTTGTCATTCTCATTTTATGATAATGATCACATCCTGGTGCTAATGTTGGTCAGCTGAGCTTTCATTAGGGGTTTGTTACTTTCTTTCTTCTTTCTTCTTTTACTAAGTTGGCTCCCTCTTGCAGGGAAGCAGGTCAGACAGGTGCAGGCACAGGTACAGGTATGGAGGTCAACATCTGAATGCTTAAGTATTATTGTATCTTTTTGCTGAAACTAGCGTTATACCATAATGTTTGCCAGTTTACTCTCTGCCCTTCACATTGCACACAATTCAATCAGTTTTGTGTAGGCCTCTGCTATTGCTCTTTTTCATTATCTTTTCTTATAAGGTGATATTGCTTTGAATGATGGTTTATATTACCAATTGGCCTTTCTCAAGAGGAATTTGTGCGTACTGTCTTTTTTTAAATTTTATTTCAGGAGTACCTAATAACATGGGTTTGGATATGTTGATGAACATGTTTGGGGGACTTGGGGCTGGAAGCCTGGCTGCTCCTAACATACCGAATGGTTGCTACTCCTGCACTTAAATTTTATTACTATTAGTATCTTTTGTTGGTTTATTTGTGTCGCACTCATCCCGTTTCCTGTTCGCATCCCAGTTCCTCCAGAAGAGCGATTTGCAACCCAGTTGACACAGCTTCAAGAAATGGGGTTCTTCGACACTCAAGAGAATATACGGGCACTTATTGCCACTTCAGGGAACGTCCATGCTGCAGTAGAGAGGCTGTTGGGGAATTATGGTCAGTAGTTGAGTTTCATTACATTTTACCTGGTTCACGTCCTCTCAGACTGCTGGAGTTGGTCAAATTTTTGACCCGAGTCGTATTCGAGCCCTCATTTCCAGTATGAATAAGTTCATTATGATCTTTAGGGGCTATGAGCATTCTTGTTGTGCAACTGGTCATTGGATACTCTTGCATCTCTCCTCATCCTGTGTAGTGAGATCTGTTAAGTGCCTTGTACATACCTTATTCAGATTTGCACATGAATTGTTTGTAAAATTTGTCAAACCTTTGGATTTTGCAATGTTTTGGACTTCATGATTCTGTCTCCTTTTTTTTTTTTGCTAATTATTTTCAGCATTCTAATGAATCTATCAAATTGTTCCTAAATTACACACCAGTTCTTCTCCTTCATGCCGGTCATTTTTGTCAACAATGAGGATGATTATGAAATGATAATTCATTTATTTTGCCACGCGTACTCATTGCGTAAATCACCACCTGGGCTTACAATTATAAAGGTGGGCTGGAGATTGTAGCCCAAGCTAAGCAATTAATAAAAGTCCAACCAAGGTCTTCAAAGAAAACAAATAAATACATACGGGTTAATGCTTTATGGAAATTAGTAATCTGTATTTGTGTTGTGTAAATTCTTGTAATTATTTCATGTGCAGGTTCTATTTCAACCCTCTGAATTCAACCAATTTTTTTAATTTTAAGTATTTTTATTTTTTTCTAAATAAAAAGATTTTTTTTGTTGATATTATTAGTGTCTAGAGTAGAGTAGATGAATGGAGAATAATTTTACAACATTTCCAATGCACGATTCATGAGTCTAGTAAGTGACATTGGTGCAACATTGAGAATTGAGAGCTTATATTATTAAGTTTTATTTTAATAAGATAAATACTTTGAATTTTATTTTGTGGAAATTCTTATAATTATTTCATGCGTCAGTTCTATTATTATTAGTGTCTAGAGTAGATGAATGGAGAGTAATTTCGCAACATTTCCAATGCACGATTCATGAGTTTAGTTTTATTTTGATAACATAAATACTTTGAATTTTATTTTGTGGAAATTCTTGTAATTATTTCATGCGTCGGTTCTATTTCAAGCCTCTGAATCAAACCAAAATTCTTGGTTCTGAGCATTTTTTTTTTTTCAAAAAACAAAAAAAAAAAGAGAATCACTTATTATTAGTGTATAGAGTAGATGAATGAAGAGTAATTCCGTAACATTTTCAATGCACGAATCGTGAGCTTAGTAAGTGTCATTGGTGCAACATTGAGAGTTGAGAGCTCATATTAAGTTTTATTTTGATAACATAAATACTTTGAATTTTATTTTGTGAAAATTCTTGTAATTATTTCATGCGTCGATTCTATTTCAAGCCTCTGAATCAAATCAAAATTCTTAACTCTAAGCATTTTTATTTTTAAAAAAAATAGAAGAAAATAATCTATTGTTATTAGTGTCTAGAGTAGATGAACGGAGAATAATTCCGCAACATTTCCAATGCACGATTCATGAGCTTAGTAAGTGATATTGGTGCAACATTGAGAATTGAGAGCTCATATTAAGTTTTATTTTGATAACATAAATACTTTGACTTTTGTTTGGAGAAAATAACTAACCTTTAATGTGATTTATATTCTCACTTCCTTTAATGTTATTTATATTCTTACTTTCTTTTAATTCAATACTATATTTTAATTCTATTATCGATTAATTTGTAACTCACTTAGAACTTTTACAAATTAAGTAAATGTTAGATCTCGGAGCTAAAAAAAATTTACTTACAAACGTTAGAAAAAAAAATACCAAAATTATTTAAATCGATCCAACTAGACGATTATAAATACTTTTTATATACATTAAATCGACCTAACTAAATGATTATAACTGCTTTCTATATTGATTAAGTCGACAAAATATATATTCTACTACACGTGGAGCATTACTTATTAATTAAATATCCTATCACTCAATCTATTAATTCAAATTAAGAAGAATATCAGTGAAAGATTTACAAAATAAGTAGAGGTTATTAGCCGGATATATTTTATTTTTTCTAATAGTAAAAAAAGAGAAGAAAATCTGAGAAAGTAAAAGAGAAAAAGAAAGAAACCGTGGGTAGCTTTAGTTTCCTACAATGAAAATTGAAGTCCTATCCTTCTTTGACTCAATACCGCGGTAGGTACAGTACAGCACAGAGCACAGGCGAACAACATTGTTATTAACAACAAAACGAGAGGGCACATCCGTCATTTCGAGGCTCCAAAACTTTCCCGCCCCTTCTAAACGACGGCACACAGAAACGTCACAACTTTTTACTTCGTCGGCCGCTAAAATTTCGAAACGACGTCACCCTTCTTCCATTCTCGGAAAATTAATCCCCCTTTAAGGAAACAAAATTATGTCATTTTTTAATAATAATAAATTAATAAAAAAAAATGCAGTCTCACCACTATATAACAACCTCATTCACCCCTCCTTACCACGCAGTCATTTCCTAATCATCTCTAAATTAGTTAATCATCATTATTAATCAATAACATTATGTCTTCAAATGATGATAGTAATAACAACAATAATCAGAGTATTGTTGAAACTAGTGCAATGCTAACAAACACTATTGATACTACTGGTATTACTACTATTGTTGTTGCTGCAGCTTCTCCCTTGGCGGTGGCTCAACTGCCACCTCCGCCTTCTGCTGACGTTCAAAGCAGCGTGACGGTTGCTGTTCCGTCACCCATTCCCATGGGAATCGTGATTGGTAGTATTGGCCGTGGTGCTACTAATGATGCTGATGCGATGAGCACGATCGTCCACCACGAGGTGTTTAGGGAGCGGAGGGACGAAGATCCGGGGGCGGCGGCAGGTGGATCGGCTCAGAAGAGGGCGCGTGGGGATCTTGACGCGCCAAAGAAATCTGAACCGATGTGTGCTCTCTGCAGTAAGAAGTTTGGATCGTGGAAGGCAGTGTTCGGCCACATGAGGGCCCACCCGGAGAGGGTCTGGAGGGGGGCGTTTCCTCCCCCAGTTGGAGGATGGTCGTCACAGGAAAGGTTAGCGACGGTTCTTACAGCGGAGGAGGAGAGGAATATGCTGGCGGATCAACTTGCGCCTACGCTGCTCAACATTGCGACGGAAACAGTAGCGAGGCTGGAGGAGGAGAATCAGGAGGAAGGTGGCGGTGCTGAACGAAAACGTCGTCGTGGACGGGGAATATCTATAGATTTGAATGAGTTGCCGGCCGGTTCGGGTTCAAGGAGTGGGTCTTCGTCGGTCTCCTCTAGAGGGGACGACTCTATAGACCTCAACCGTCCGGCCAAGAACAGCGACCGTGAGGAACCAGAGACTGGTGATGGTACTGGTGATGATGGTCACCAGTAGTTTTAGTTCTAGGGGACTGGGGGGATTATAGGTTCAGCGATAAAGACGAGCAGTAACATGTTAGAATACACAAACTAAATAGCTTTCTTTGAGAAACAAGACAACTGAGTTCAACTGAGTTTCTGAATCAGCAGAATGGAACATATTCTCAAGCGCAGTTGTTGTTGGTGGGGATAAAGGAGTGTAGCCTTTTCATTTTCTTTTCTTTTTCCTTTTTCTTCAGTCTTTTTTTTTTTCAGAAAAGAAAATAATATTTGTGTATATAATAATAATAATAATAATAATTAATAAATCAAAAGTTTTTCTCTTTTACTAGACTTTTTTAATTAATGGAATATAATTAATCTCAATTCTATCAAAGGTTGATTTGGATTTCAATGGCTAGAAAATGATATACATACAACATAACTGGGCCCTCTCAGCCCTCCAAGCCCATCTTAAGACTTAAAACCAACCCTTTTTAATCTTTACTGGTATTTTCTTTTATTATAAAACCATAATCTCCCCGTTTATAACGGTTATCCAAATTCAGTCGCATTCTTTTTACGTTCATTCCTACGCACTACACTCTATTATTGTTATTAGTATCTAATCAGCTGTAGCTGCTCAACATGTAGCAGCTTAAGTGTCTAATAGGAAAAAATCAATAACGAAAAAGATTACATTTTCTTGCCTCCTTTTTTCCCTCTCTCACTAGTAAGACATCATGGATCCTTACAAGGTACAAACCTTAGATAACTAATTACTACTTCTGTTGCATTAATTCTAACTCTTTTTTGTTAATTTCATTTCTGCTTGATCAAACAAGAACACGTTGCATTTCCAGCCAGTTTCCATCTTCTTGTTTCAATTAGGGCTGTTCATCGGTTATTGGTAACCGAATTTCCGAAATTCCGAAACCGAAATTTCGCTTGTTCGGTTTCGGAATTTCGGTTTCGGAATTTCGGTTTCGGTTATTTTGGTTTCGGTTTTTGAAAAACCGAAATTTTATTCGGTTCGGTTTCGGATAGGCTTGGGCTGAAGTTCGGTTAACCGAACTAACCGAACTTTTCCTTATCAGTATATAAGGGTTTTGTTTTACAAAACTGCCACTCCCATCATCCCATTCCCTCATCCTCTCGATCGCAGCCGTTCTCTTCTCTCACTGTTCTTTTCCTTTATTTCTACTCCAAATCTGAGATCTCTCTCTCCCTCGCTTCTTTTCCTTTATTTCTACTCTAGATCGTCAGTTTCCTATGAAGAAGTCTCTAACTACCACTGTTATGGATAGCGTGCACCTCTGCTTTGAGCTTATGGCACCGCCGCTGAAGAAATCAGCCACCACAACGGCAACAGCTCCCCGTCCGGTGTTAGATCTAAGGTTTTTACCTCTCACTCTTTCTCATCTCTCTGGCTCTCCGTCTCCTTCCCTCTGTTGCTCTTCTTTTATCATCTTTTGGGGATTTTATTTATTTATTTATTGTGTTGGTTTGGGCCGAATGGTAGTGATTGGAGGAGGAGCGGAGGAGATGGTGGTGGTGTTGTTGTTGGTGAAGAACCGAAGATGACCAGTGGTGGTAATGGTGGTAATGGTGGTAATGGTGGTTTGTGGGTGTGTGTAAACATGCGCATACCATGTGTTTGTAAAAATGCCTCAGTGAAAATTCAGTCATCAATGATACATTTTATTTTAATTATGGATTATGTTTGATTATGGATTGTATAATTTGATAGTTTTGATGTACTGATTTTGATTATGGAGATTGGATGGCTTGGATTTCTCTTCTTTTTTGCATGAAATAAAAAAACACAGGTATGAAATTTCGGTTATTTCGGAAAAACCGAATTTCCGATCGGTTAGGAAGTTCGGTTTTCGGTTTCGGTTAGCAAAAGTTCGGTTCGGTTTCGGTTAGTATTTTTAGGAAGTTCGGTTAACCATACTTTGAAAGTTCGGTTTCGGTTAACCGATCGGAAAACCGATGAACAGCCCTAGTTTCAATCTGCTTCTTTTTTTTGGCTCATTTTGCTGGTTTCATGAGAAGTTGAAATCTTTTCCTTTGTTTCCTCTTTTTTTCTCTACTCAAGTTTTATCCTTTTTGTTGTTCAATTGATTCAGGATCGCCCATCAACTGCCTACAATTCTCCCTTCTTCACTACAAATTCTGGAGCTCCAGTTTGGAACAATAATTCATCCCTCACTGTTGGACCAAGAGGTATTTGATGAAATGATACACCTTTCTGCATACACCTTTCTGTTTCTTTCAATAGCTTAATTGACTTCAACTCCTTAAATTAGTTATCTCCAGTCGTTTTCTTCTTCTGGGTTGTTCTTGTTTTGCATTGTCTTATCAACTTTTTTTGTGGTTTTTGTCTCCATACCATAAAGTATGGAAATTAGAAGATAAAAACCAAGCTGTTCCTAATTTTTTAGCTTACTAGCTGCAGTTTTGTTTCTTACAATCGGTGAATAATCGATGGGAAATCAGACATTTGAAGGGTTTGCTATTTTGATAGGTCCAATTCTACTTGAGGATTATCATTTGGTTGAGAAGCTTGCTAATTTTGATAGGGAGCGCATCCCAGAGCGTGTTGTTCATGCCAGGGGTGCTAGTGCTAAAGGGTTCTTTGAAGTTACTCATGATATATCTCATCTCACTTGTGCTGATTTCCTCCGTGCCCCTGGAGTCTAGACGTCTGTCATTGTCAGGTTTTTGACTGTTTTCCACGAGCGTGGAAGCCCCGAAACTTTAGTAGATCCAAGAGGTTTTGCTGTGAAATTTATAGGTATGGACTGTGTTATTTCATTCATTTCATCTTTTTCCTTTCCTTTCCTTTATTTCTGTTATGAAACGATGGAGTGATTGGCACTCTACAGTATGAAAGATTTCACAAAACTTTTAGGAGCTCCTGAGGTTGGATTGAATTTTATAGTTGTTTGCAGCTTGCAATCATTTCAAAGACTGTTTAGTTGTGTTTTTTCTTAACCTTTTGAATTGTGCAAGTCTTATGAGGTTTACTAATTTTGCATGTTCTTGTCATCAGCGTAATTTTGACTTGGTAGGCAAAAAAATTCCAGTCTTTCTCATACGGGATGGCATGCGATTCCCCGAACTGATTCATGCTCTGAAGCCCAACCCTAAGTCACATATTCAGGAAAACTGGAGGATAGTTGACTTCTTCTCGCACCACCCTGAGAGCTTGCACATGTTCACCTTCCTCTTCGATGACGTCGGTATTCCACAAAACTACCGGCACATGGATGGCTTCGGTGTGAACACGTACACTCTAGAAAGCAAAGCTGGGAAGGCCTTATACGTGAAGTTCCATTGGAAACCGACTTGTGGAGTTAAATCTCTGTTGGAGGATAAGGGTATAAAAGTTGGTGGAGCGAACCACAGTCATGCTACGCGGGACCTTTATGAATCAATAGCCGCTGGAAATTACCCTGAGTGGAAGCTTTTCATTCAGACAATCGATCCTGATCGTGAGGACAAGTTTGACTTCGATCCGCTTGATGAGACCAAGACTTGGCCTGAAGACATCTTGCCTTTGCAGCCTGTAGGCCGCTTGGTGCTGAACAAGAACATTGATAACTTCTTTGCTGAGAATGAGCAGCTTGCCCCTTTCCCTGCCCTTGTGGTACCTGGTATCTATTATTCAGATGATGAGCTACTGCAGACTAGAATCTTCTCGTATGCTGACACTCAGAGACACCGTCTTGGACTGAATTATCTACAGCTTCTAGTAAATGCTCCCAAATGTGCTCATCACAGTAATCACCATGATGGTTCCATGAATTTTATGCACAGGGATGAGGAGGTACTTCAGTTCTTGACTCTTGAGTTTAAACTCCTCTTTCCGTGTTTAACTCTTTGTACTATATCTTGGGATGTTTTAGTAGGTCAATTACTTCCCTTCACATTTTGATCCTGTTTGCCACGCTGAGGCATTCCCTATCCCTCCAGCCGTTTACACTGGAAAGCATGAGAAGGTATGTATTTGCCATTTCCTACTGCATTTAACAGCTTAGTTGGGTGTAGCAGTAGTGTAGGGATAGGTTTCGACTCTAATTCAACTGTGGCTTTAGGGGATTCACACCCTCTGAAGTATATTGTATGGCACTTGTGATCGAAACCAAATTGCAGTGAATTAGTTCCTGAATCATTGTTTTCTTGATATTTCGAGCTTGTAAATGGCATTGGACTTGAAATATTGTGCCAAAGGGACTATTTGGCTGAGTATGATTCTGAATTATAAGTTTAATCTTCATTGCTGCAGTGCATCATTCAAAAAGAGAATAACTTCAAACAGCCAGGGGAGAGTATCTTAAGTCCACCGAGCTGGAATTAATATGATCTAGTTAGATCATCTGTGAAGGACTTATCGGGATTAGACTAACCTACTCTTATTGAGTTAGTCTATTAAAAAATAAAATATCACTAGTATGCAATTTCTCTATAAGTAGGTTGTGATTTAAGCAACGAGAGTGGTTACCAAGTGTTGGTAATGCTAGTTTCCAGTGCAGTTTTGCTGTTTGTGGGTCATGCGTCCAACATCATCAAGACAACTACAGCTTAATCTTTCTTGCCTGTTTTGGCAATAAGATATGGTGTTCCAGTCACATTCCCCAAACATAATCAAGAAGACAAGTACAGCTTAATCTTTCTTGCCTGTTTTGGCAATAAGATATGGTTGTTCCAGTCACATTCCCCAATATTTTCAAATGCATGTTTTCAACTTTTTTCTATTTTATTTTTTAGGTCATGTTTCCAACTTAAAATCATGAAGTTTAAAAAAAAAATTAGGATTGTCACTGTAAACAAAAGAAGGAAAAATTCCATCAGGAGAGAAAAATCTAATCTGAAATCTGAAAGATGATCCAAAATAGCATATCCAATGTCATAAAACAAAACTCTGCTCTGACATTTTTGTATTTGTGGGAAAAGCACACAACTTTTTAGTCTTTTACTCCCTCCGTCCCTGAATATTGGATGTTTTAGCCCAAAAGCGTCGTCCATTTTTAACTGACGCCATTGTTATTTCAGTCCACTTTATTGGTGTTCTGACAAAAATGCCCTCAAACGACCCGTCGTTTTCATGCCGAGCTACGCGTCATACAAGGTAAAAAAGGGAAACGAAAAAGTTCAAGGACGAAATTTGAAATTTGGCAGCAGACATTGAACAGAACGTGTCAGAAAAATTTGGCCCTTTTATCTTTCCTCCTCCGATTTTAAACGGACAATAAAACACGTTTGGACAACATTATCACGAAGGTGACCATAGATTCGTGCCGGAAATGACGAGACGAGCAGAACGCAGGTGGTGGCGGCCGGATCGGAGGCCGGACGCACCGGCGCGTGGCAGGAGCGGCTGCAGCTTCGGCTGAGTTGGGCGGTGCGTCCGGCCTCCGATCCGACCCCCACCACCTGCGTTCTACTCGTCTCGACCTTCCGCTCGTTTCTGTGTCGACGGTGAGAACGGGAAACAACGACAGAGGGAGTATTTTTCCGAACAGAGGGAGAAAGAAAGAAAAGAGAGAAAGAAAGAAGAGGGAGAAAAAAGGATTTTTAACGAATGGGCGGTTGACACATGGCCTGGGACACTGACGGACACAATGAATGCCTAAATCCGAGTGATTCACTCCCTCGCGTCCAATATTCAGGGACGAAGGGAGTACATCACAATTCCCATTTTCTTTAATTTTTGTTAACAAAAGAAAAACACATCCATTGATTATTGACCATGTCTTATGGAGCTCGCAGAATATGATTAGGAATGTATTAGTGAAAACAAAAATTAATTAATCAAATAGAGAAAATTAGGCAACGGACATCATTAAAACTCGCCTCTCTTCTAGCCTAATTCCGTTATCAAATTCAAAGTCCAAAAACACAAAAGCAGTACTGTGTTTAATTTCTCAAGTTCTCATCTCCTACTTCACACTTTTTTGTCGCTTACCTTCTTTGCCTTTCATTTTTCCTTTCCACCTCTGTCATCTTCTTCTCCTTTTTGGTAAGTTTCTCTCCCTCCTTGGGTTTCTGCTTGCTTTCTTGTTTTTATACAAGAATAATTTTCATGATAATTTGTACCAGATTGGATTTGGGTTTTGGAGAAAATTCCAAATAATGATGGAGAGGACAGAGTCAGCACAGAAGCTGTACACCCGCTTGCGCTTGTGGGAATTCCCAGATCAGTACCTCATCGAACCCACCGATGGTTCCTCCGCCTCCTTCTTATCCGTCAGCCGAGTCGACGCCTCCTTCTCTCTCATTGGTCCATCATCTGTCTTCCTCTCTCTCATCATCCTGTATCTTTAATTTCTCTGTCAAAGTTCTCACCTTTCGCCTCTCTGTTTCCTGCAGATCACATACCAGAATGCACTGGACTTCGCGTCCCCAAAATCCGCCCCATCTATGGCATCGTTGGCATGCTAAAGCTCGTGGCAGGTAGTTTTGTTTATTTACTAAGCTAAAGCTGAAAACTTTCAAATTTTTATAGTTGGTGGTTGTTGTAATGTGATTTGATGTGATGCGTGTGGTGTGGTGTGTGTGTGTGTGTTTAGGGTCATATTTGATGGTGATTACGGAACGTGAATGTGTCGGATCGTATTTGGGGAACCCAATTTTTAAAATCACCTCATTGAAGGTGTATCCCTGCGATCATTCACTGAAGAATTCGCCGACAGAACAGGTTAAATTAGAGAAATTTAGTTTTTCTTTTTCCCCATTTTGTGTTTTGTGATTTTGAAATGTAGCAATGATATAATTTGATCGTGTTTCTTAATTTATGGCGCCAGAAAAAGGTGGAGAGTGAGTTCTCTGCATTGCTTGATGTGGCTGAAAAGACTCCTGGTTTGTTCTTCTCTTATGACACTAATTTGACACTGAGGTGAGGAATAAGTTCTGTTTTTTTTCTATATTATGTACTTGTGATTAACGAAATGTACAAAATATGTACAGCGAGAATGTGTCTAAGCATCAGAGTTTATATGTATTTTATTTCTTTTAAGGATTACTCATTGTTCTAGGATTTTTCATGTTCTAGCGCTCAGCGGTTGCATGATTTGGGGGATGAGTCTAAATTACTGCCTCTTTGGAGACAGGTATGTCTTTGCATTTAACTCACTGGTGATGTTCCTTGTGATTTTTATTCTCTAGTGAGTTACATTTTTTTTTAAAAACCAAATGTTGGTCACAGGCAGAGCCCAGGTTCCTGTGGAACAATTATATGTTGGAAGTGCTCATAGATAACAAGGTTCAGTTGTTTCCTTAGCCTATCTTGTGCTGTAATCTCCAGTTCTGATGTTCTTTTAGGTTGTAGCTGTTGAAGTGCTGACTACATATTTGATTTGTGCAGCTCGATTCTTACCTACTTCCTGTTATCCAAGGGAATATCCTTATTGAGTTTATACAGTTTGACATAACAAAATAGATCTCCGTTCAGTTGTTTTATTGCTTCTTTTTTATTTTGAAGGGCCTCCTTACCATTTTGAGCCTTTTCTCCTTAACTTATGATCACCTTTCCAGAACTTTCAAGCAGCCATTGGAAAAGAAATAGTTGATGTGACCCTGATTGCCAGGAGATGCACAAGGAGAAATGGTACTTGAATCATGCTGGATTATTATTATTTTTCTTACTTTTTTCTCAAAAGAAAAATTACAAAGTTTAGTGGGGAAAAAGCCCCTCCAGAAATGAAGAAACTGAAAAGTTATCATAAGTTAATTATGTGGGAGCAAGATGTTTCTACTCTTCGTTTTTCTTGTGGTCATGCTTGTAGTAAGGGGAAACCCATGCTCCTTCAATTGGAATAGTGACATAATAAAATGCCAGTTGATGTTCCCATTTTGAGCTCAGTATTAAGTGCTGGACTTGCTTGACATCATATCCTAGTTGATAATTATTTAGTTTCTCTTGGAAGGCACTCGCATGTGGAGAAGAGGAGCTGATCCTGATGGGTACGTATCTAATTTTGTGGAAAGTGAGCAAATCTTACAGATGAATGGATTTACAGCATCGTTTGTTCAGGTAATGTTTTTTATATATCTTTGTAATAAAACCTGGTGATGGACTTTCATGGAACCTGAAATATTCTTGAACCAGGTACTGATACTTATTGAGTGTGTGTTCTTTCTCAATCGTTTGCCTTTTCTAGGTTCGAGGATCAATCCCATTTATCTGGGAGCAGATTGTTGACCTGACATATAAGCCTAAGTTTGAGATTGTGAGACATGAGGAAGCTGTAAGTACTAATTATGACCAGCATTAGGTGTTCTAAGGGTATGTTTAGCACTTGGTTCCTCTTAATGACTGCTGACATCTTATCCAGCCTCGAGTAGCAGAGCGGCATTTCCTGGATCTGAGGAAAAAATATGGAACTGTTTTAGCTGTTGATCTTGTAAACAAGGTATGTCTTTTTCCCTATGCATTTAGTATGGATTAGATCATATTGTTTGCTAGCATACTTTCTTGTGCTGATGTTAATTGGTTTTTTGAACAATTTTTTGCTTATATGATTTCCTCCCTTATCAGCATGGAGGTGAGGGGCGCCTATCTGAAAAGTTTGCAAACGCAATGCAGCATCTCAAGAGTGATGATATAAGGTAGAACTTTCTTTCATGCAATCTTGTCTCTCTTTTTTCTTTTGGAATATATTCTGTTTGTTATCAGAGACCTATTGAATACTGCAGATATCTCCACTTTGATTTTCACCAAATATGTGGGCATGTTCACTTTGAGCGCCTTTCTATCCTTTATGAACAGATAGTTGATTTCCTTGAGAAAAGTGGGTATGTTTTCTTCCTTAGCTGTCCAGTATCCTAGCCTCCTAGAAGGCATTTGCACTTCAAATTGTTTCGTTTCATTTGCTCTTCTAGTGGAAGAAAGGTTTACATTAGTTCTTGTACTTTAGAGGTTAGTCTGGCAATAATTGTTAGATCTGGTAACTTTGCTTTATTTTCTAATATTTATCATGATGGCAGGTACCTTTTGCTGAATGAAAAAGGCGAGAAAATGAAAGAGCAAACTGGGGTTGTAAGGACCAATTGCATTGATTGCTTAGATCGTACAAATGTTACCCAGGTAATTCAGTCCAACCAAATAGATAATCCCTTTGGGTTCCGTTGATAAGAATCTAAACGAATAAGAAGCACGTGTTTGATTGCAAAGTGTTGATTTGCAGTAAGACCAGCATATTTATCCATTATTGAGTGATCCTAAAGGAGAAACCAGAATTTCATTGGAGATATATCCTGTGGCTGTAGTTGGAAAGCAACTGTAATATATATGTAAATTTGATTAAATGCTTTATTTTTGAGACAACATGCTAGTTAAGCTGTTAAAACCCAACAATTTTCGCGCACTATGCACCAGCACTCCTGCACATTATGTTGTGCGTTTGTTTTCAATTACTTGTCTTGTCATCTTTTGGCTTATGAGCTTCTCCTAACAATATTAAGTTGTGGTGACAGAGCATGATAGGTCGGAGAATGTTAGAAGTCCAACTTAGAAGGATAGGAGTTTTTGGTGCTGAAGAAACGATTAGCTCACATCCAAACTTTGACGAAAACTTTAAAATAGGTGAGTTCATCAAAATCTGAAGCTTTCCGTGTTCTTCATTGTCAGTTTATACTTGCCTGCTGCTTTTAATGTGTTTACGTGTTTCTCTTGTATCCAAATCTCTCATTCCTTTGTGGTTTTCTACTTCTTTTGCATGTTCAGTGTGGGCTAACCATGGAGATGACATAAGCATTCAATATTCCGGCACTCCTGCTTTAAAAGGAGATTTTGTGAGGTACTTTTCTAATGGATGATGGATATACTTTTCAAAAAAAAAAATGTTTCCTGACATGCTTGTGTTATACTAACTGATAACTGTTGATCAAAGGTATTCCATGCGTGGATGCATGTATTACTGTGAGTCAGTGCATAAAAAACTTGAAAGCTAGTTAGCCTGTAGTATTTTCTTTGTCTGCTTGTCATTTGGTTGAGAAACACACAGTAAGTTTATGTAGTGATTATGATGGCTATGTTTAAGATGTATAATATTATTGGAAATTTATACCTTGCCAAATGTTTAATTCATTATCATGTGGGACTGCAGATATGGCCAGCGGACAATGCAGGGGATCTTTAAAGATGGGGTGTATGCCCTTCATCGCTATTATTTGAACAACTTTTCTGACGGAACAAAACAGGTTGGCATCCTTCATTTAAAGATGTGTTTTGTCTAAATCTATACTTAAGCGATTCAATTTCATAAAATTTAAAATCTAGTGATCTAGTTTTCATATTTCCCTTATAATATGGCTGCCTGAAACTTATGCTGTTCCTTGAGAAGGATCTCTTTCATAACATCCTTAAAGTAGGTCCTGACCTTCCTCTGTTTTTTTCTTGCTCTGGGTGTGAAGGATGCCATTGATCTATTACAAGGACATTACATCGTTTCTGTGAGCCGAGATATGACCCCTCCATCTTCTCAGACCAGAGGTTTCGAGTCTTTAGCTGTGAGCATAACTGAACTTTATTTTAATACATTTTATACATCTTCCCGGATTTTAAGCATCACATTTTTGAAGTTCACTGCAAGAATATGCATATATAGATCAGATTTGTGCTGGAAAACCATGCTTCATAGTTGAGCATAGGCCAAATCTGAGAACAAAATCTGATTATATCTGTGATTATGAGTATGTAGTTAATTGTGGTGTTTACCAGGTAATCGCTTGCCAAAGTGTGCTTTAACTTTCCTGCCATGAACATCTATTCTCTCTCTATACCTAGTGGATCTATATCTCTATACATATAGAGGTCTTTTATGGCATCATATGATCAGCTAGCCCTAGCTGCATATTTAGCCTTGAAGTAGTGCTGAATGTACGCAAGCTTATGGTTTTATGTTTTCTATTTATGGTGAATGTGTCTTTGTGCTTCTTATATCACTTACATGCAGCTAAAACTTTCTTCTGTTTTGCAGTCTTTTCCAGTGGCTTTATCTCTTATCTTAACTGGGTTCTTTTTCGCCACGATGTCCCTTAGGCAAGGTGAGTTATGTTAGTTTGGTGTGAAATAAACTTTTTCTGTTTTTGCTGTGAAATAAACTGAGCATGGCTTTTTCAAGTGTTTTCTCTTTTTCTTTTCCCCCTAGCCCTTGTATTTTTTATAGTAGATTAACATTTAGAGTGTTGTTTAAGGCAACTTAATAAATCTTTGGAGATAGGAAAGCCAAAAATCAATCCCGTTTAATCATTAAGACGCTAGTTGAAAGACTAAAGGTGTACTGCCGATAAAGCAATGATCTTTAGTTTTCGTGCTAGGTGGACCTGTCCCAACCAAACTCCCCCTTCAGTTCTGGGGCTTGAATCCCCACACTGAAAGGAGCGACAGAAGTGCCCAATTGACGAGCTACAAGCTTGGTACCCAACTATTGCTAAAAGGAACGAAATCTACGTTTTCTTTTTATTATTATTTTCATGATAGGAAATGACACTTGAAGTTTGAATGTCCTATGCACCAAAAGCATGATATTTTGATTTTGTGCAATATACTGTGAGAAAAGGCCACAATTGATGCATGACCTGCTGCTCTTTACTATTCTTCTCTGCAGTTCGATATGATTACCGGCACTTATTCTTCTCGATTATATGGGTCGGCGTTAGCGTTGCTCTTGGAGGATTTGTGAAGGCGAATGGGCGGATATTCTGCAACCGGCCTCGTCTGCACAAACCTCGGTGTTGATTATAGGTTCAGAATGCACATTTCTGCCGATTCTCGTTTATTTTGCTTATTCTTTGATGCAGGGTTTTTGTAATCCATGTAGCCTTAAATTACCTGATAATTTTTTTTTGTAGTATCTGTAACTCTGATGACTCCCATTTGAGTTTCTGTTGCCATCATTCTTTTCGCAACACGCTTCCTTGTATCAAGTGATATCTGATCAAAATATTATACTCTCTTTTAAGCATTTGTTACCATGAAACCTTTTACTTCTTTTTTTCCCCTTTAAATGCTTTCGTGCATCTGTCGATTGTCAACGTTCCTGGAAATCACTTTCTTTGCAGAGTCACATTCCATAAACGAAAACGTACCCCACAATAACTACGAC
This sequence comes from Viola odorata, assembly GCA_963691705.1. NCBI lineage: Eukaryota > Viridiplantae > Streptophyta > Magnoliopsida > Malpighiales > Violaceae > Viola > Viola odorata. The sequence goes on along the minus strand of OY829539.1, from coordinate 67,401,330 downwards.
AAAATATAAAATAAGCAAATGACAGTAACAACAGTAAAGAACACCAAGTAGCAAATGCCAGATTAATCAGAAAAATCTTCAACCTTAAGGGGAAGTAATTTGATGTGCATATGGAGGCCAGTAGAGGTGAAACTCTAGCTTGAAAGCGAGGGGAAACCCCTCGACTGCTGATATCCTTACAAAACCTTGAACGAACATAAAGTCACCGGTGCCACCCACCACCGGAGAATCAGCTGGCTCGGTATTGTGAGAGACTCCAACGGTAGAGATTGACCCAACATGGCCCTCCCATTCTATTGTGAACTTGACAACATTGGTGTTTCTAAACCCATCAAAACTAGAAGTCACAGAAGATCCTTCTGCAGTTCCAACAACTCTGGAAGATAACTCAGGCGACACGGTAATCGGGTCGCTGAAAGCGAACAAGGAACCGAAAGGCGATGTCGTTGGACTGAAAGCCGCACCGGCCACACCTTTCACTATGAGGTATACCGTCTTGTTTACGATGTCTTGTTCATAGAGCACAAAATGAAGTGATTTGAGCTCATGGCACTGCTGACTGCACTGCTGGGCGCTGGAGACCATAAGAAATAAAGCTGCAAGAGTAGTATAGATATACTTCTTGATGAGAGCTTCTTGAACCATTTTGGTCATGTGTATTATTATCAATGCTGATCAGGTGCATGAAAGAGAGACCAAATTAAGCACTTGTATATAAACAAGAAGATATGATTAATTATGGTTGGGATAACAATAATTTTAGTATAAAAAACGATAATTTTTGTATCCATACTCGCAAGAAATGACAATTGATGTTTGGTACTTAAGTTGTCATGAGTTGGACAAGTTGGAATATAGTGGAATGGAACTTCTTTTTCAAACCTTAGCCGTCTGATCATTATTATCTACTCCCCCGGGCAAAATAAACATCGTTACGCATAACGAGATGGCCCGAATGACTCACTATTTGACCTCAAAAAATTTCGAACTTTTTTTCGAACGTACGCAAATCCTTAACGTACGTTCGAAAAAAAAGTACGAAATTTTTTGAATTCAAATAGTGAGTCATTTGGGCCACCTCATTATGCGTAACGACGTTTATTTTGCCCCGGAGGGAGTATTTGGAAACACGGAGGCATGATGAAGACTGTAGATTAAAGAATGTATTTGCTTGTTATTTAATTATGTTAATATTATTGGCATATTATACCAATCACTTACCGCTAGGTCAGAGATTATAATTTTTAAAAAACTATAAGATTAGCATATATTACATGCTTTTAAAACTATGAGATTAACTGAAATATTTTATAATTTATAGTATTTTTTTATAGTTTACCCATGATAATATTAATCATACTAAATTTATTTCAAGGAAAAAAAAACCACGTGGTGCGCAATAGACGGTAGTTTGAGACTAGTTTAAATTGAGAGTACACGAAAAATAGCCAAATAATCAATCAAACAAAACCAGAATAACTTACTAATAAATCACTCTCCTGGAAACTACTCGGAGGATTACATTCTTAAACAAGTCAAATCTCATGGAACGAAAACGTAACCCACGGTAACAATGACAATATAAAATAAGCAAAGGACTCAGAAACAACAAACTACAACAAGTGATAGAGAACAAATAAATATGCTCAGTGGTCATGATAATCACCGATGAGACCATAGCGCTGCTTGGAACAACTATGTATCATCAGATTCAAACTACACAATCAGATCAATCATCAAGCGAGGAAACTTTAGATGCATATGGAGGCCAGTATAAGTGAAATTCGAGCTTGTAGACGACGGTGAAGCCCGTAACGCTCACCAGAGATGCTTTCGCATGACCTTGAACAAACAAAAAGTCTCCTGTGCCACCTACCACAGGAACATCAGATGGCTTGAAGTTGTGTGCGCCTCCTACAACAGAGATTGACCCAACATGGCCCTTCCATCGTAAAGTGACGATGGAGACACTAATGGATCTGAGCCCATCAAAACTAGAAGTTATAGAAGTTCCTTCTGCAGTTCCAACAGCTTCGGAAGATGGATCGGGCGACACCGTAAGTGGATCATTGAAAACAGTTACCAGGCCGAAAGGTGCTGTGGTTGGAGTAAGACCTTGTCCGGCCACACCATTCACTATGATGTAATTAGTCTTGTTTAGGATGTCGTGTTGGTAGAGCACAAAATGAAGTGATTTGAGCTCATGTTTGTGGCCACTGCAGGAAATGGGGTTAAATGAATAAACAAGAACTAATAAAGCAGCAAGAATATAGATGTGCAGAGATTCTTGAACCATATTGGCCATGTCTATTAATGCTCAGGTAAGTACATGAAAGAGATAACACACTTATATAGATCTTAATCAGTGGAAAGACTTGACTAAAAAAATAATGTGGAAGCAGTCAATACTCACCAACATGACCTCAGCTGGAACTTCTTCAAACCTTAGCTGTATCGCTAATGCATATCCACCCGTAAGTAGTAGGTCAAAACCAATTCATTATGATATAAAACAGAATAAAAAAGGGAGGCATGGAGAAGACTAGAGGTTAAAGAATGCCAATGATAAAATTATTGGCATGATGATCATAAATACTAGGGATTGAGCAAGATTATTGGAATCACTTGTCATATACTTTAACCTAAGTAAACAGCTTAGATGGGTGCGTATATAAATAAATCTGTGCAGATACTTCAAGTAAGCAAAATAGAAAAATAAGGATTTCCTTTCTTCAAAGTAATAAACATTGTTTCATGCCCACTAGCCCATTATTTTGATAACATAAATACTTTGAATTTTATTTTATGGAAATTTTTGTAATTATTTCATGCGTCGGTTCTATTCTAAGGCTCTGAATAAAATCAAAATTCTTGGCTCTAAGCATTTTTGCTTTTTCAAAAAAACAGAAGAAAAAAATCTGCTGTTATTAGTGTCTAAAGTAGATGCATGAAGAGTAATTCCACAACATTTCCAATGCACGATTCATGAGCTTAGTAAGTGACATTGGTGCAACATTGAGAATTGAGAGCTCATATTAAGTTTTATTTTGATAACATAAATACATATAGAGGTCTTTTATGGCATCATATGATCACCTAGCCCTAGCTGCATATTTAGCCTTGAAGTAGTGCTGAATGTACGCAAGCTTATGGTTTTATGTTTTCTATTTAAGGTGAATGTGTCTTTGTGCTTCTTATATCACTTACATGCAGCTAAAGCTTTCTTCTTTTTTGCAGTCTTTTCCAGTGGCTTTATCTCTTATCTTAACTGGGTTCTTTTTCGCCATGATGTCCCTTAGGCAAGGTGAGTTTGTGTTAGTTTGGTTTGAAATAAACTTTTTCTGTTTTTGCTGTGAAATAAACTGAGCATGGCCTTTTCAAGTGTTTTCTCTTTTTCTTTTTCCCCTAGCCCTTGTATTTTTATAGTAGATTAACATTTAGAGTGTTGTTTAAGGCAACTTAATAAATCTTTGGAGATAGGAAAGCTAAAAATTAATCCCGTTTAATCATACGTTAGTTGAAAGACTAAAGGTGTACTGCCGATAAAGCAATGATCTTTAGTTTTCGTGCTAGGTGGCCTAGTATCCCAAACCTGTCCCAACCAAACTCCCCCTTCAGTTCTGGGGCTTGAATCCCCACACTGAAAGGAGCGACAGAAGTGCCCAACTGACGAGCTACAAGCTTGGTACCCAACTATTGCTAAAAGGAACGAAACCTACCTTTTCTTTTTATTATTATTTTCATGATAGGAAGTGACACTTGAAGTTTGAATGTCCTATGCACCGAAAGCATGATATTTTGATTTTGTGCAATATACTGTGAGAAAAGGCCACAATTGATGCATGACCTGTTGCTCTTTACTATTCTTCTCTGCAGTTCGATATGATTACCGGCACTTATTCTTCTCGATTATATGGGTCGGCGTTAGCGTTACTCTTGGAGGATTTGTGAAGGCGAATGGGCGGATATTCTGCAACCGGCCTCGTCTGCACAAACCTCGGTGTTGATTATAGGTTCAGAATGCACATTTCTGCCGATTCTCGTTTATTTTGCTTATTCTTTGATGCAGGGTTTTTGTAATCCATGTAGCCTTAAATTACCTGATAATTTTTTTTTGTAGTATCTGTAACTCTATGACTCCCATTTGAGTTTCTCTCGCCATCATTCTTTTCGCAACACGCTTCCTTGTATCAATTGATATCTGATCAAAATATTATACTCTCTTTTAAGCATTTGTTACCATGAAACCTTTTACTTCTTTTTTTCCCCTTTAAATGCTTTCGTGCATCTGTCGATCGTCAACGTTCCTGGAAATCACTTTCTTAGCAGTCACATTCCATAAACGAAAACGTACCCCACAATAACTACGACAAAATATAAAATAAGCAAATGACAGTAACAACAGTAAGGAACACCAAGTAGCAAATGCCAGATCAATCAGAAAAATCTTCAACCTTAAGGGGAAGTAACTTGATGTGCATATGGAGGCCAGTAGAGGTGAAACTCTAGCTTGAAAGAGAGGGGAAACCCCTCGACTGCTGATATCCTTACAAAACCTTGAACGAACATAAAGTCACCCGTGCCACCCACCACCGGAGAATCAGCTGGCTCGGTATTGTGAGAGACTCCAACGGTAGAGATTGACCCAACATGGCCCTCCCATTCTATTGTGAACTTGACAACATTGGTGTTTCTAAACCCATCAAAACTAGAAGTCACAGAAGATCCTTCTGCAGTTCCAACAACTCTGGAAGATAACTCAGGCGACACGGTAATCGGGTCGCTGAAAGCGAACAAGGAACCGAAAGGCGATGTCGTTGGACTGAAAGCCGCACCGGCCACACCTTTCACTATGAGGTATATCGTCTTGTTTACGATGTCTTATTCATAGAGCACAAAATGAAGTGATTTGAGCTCATAGCACTGCTGACTGCACTGCTGGGCGCTGGAGACCATAAGAAATAAAGCTGCAAGAGTAGTATGGATATACTTCTTGATGAGAGCTTCTTGAACCATTTTGGCCATGTGTATTATTATCAATGCTGATCAGGTACATGAAAGAGAGACCAAATTAAGCACTTGTATATAAACAAGAAGATATGATTAATTATGGTTGGGATAACAATAATTTTAGTATAAAAAACGATAATTTTTGTATCCATACTCGCAAAAAATGACAATTGATGTTTGGTACTTAAGTTGTCATGAGTTGGACAAGTTGGAATATAGTGGAATGGAACTTCTTTTTTAAACCTTAGCCGTCTGATCATTATTATCTATCTGGAAACACAGAGTCATGATGAAGACTATAGATTAAAGAATGTATTTGTTTGTTATTTAATTATGTTAATATTATTGGCATATTACACCAATCACTTAGGAGTAGGATATTTGAATGTCTCGTTCGAGGTTTCTAAAAACTCTTACAACCGGTCGTTGTATCAGGATGCCTGCCCCAATGATTATATAGTTTGATTCATGTACTTTAGTTTGGTTCTATTCCGTAACGGTAATGCTAAAAAGGTTGAAAAGGATGCCTGAATAGAATGCCTGAATTCTTCGAGCGATTTATCAATCTGGGTGCGACGTGAAGGACACTTACTCCTCGCGTGCGACTTGTCAGCTGCTCGACCGCCCGTCGTTCCTTATTTCCTTTCCCTTACAAAATTAGCAGTTGAAACTTGAAACACATCGTTGTCTCCAAATCACCAGACGCTTCAGCCCCCCTCCATCCTGCCTCCAAGTTAATTTTTTTTCTCTTTTTCGCTTGTTCTTGTCCGTTTGTTTTTTTAAATCCGTTTGTTTGTTTTTTAATGAGAAAAACGTCTGTTTTGATTTTAAATAGATCTTATGTGATATATAGGATAATTACAACACTTTAGTTTAATCAATCGTGGACCAATTCGAGTCAGTTTTGAACTTTTTTATTTATTTGGCTTAAATTCGTTTTTATTTATTTAACACTGTTTTGAGCTTAATCTTCCTACTGTAATAGTATAAACAAGTTTCTGCATGTATAAGGATTTTTTTTTTGCCAATTTTGGGCCGTGAAGGTTTTTTCCTTGGTCGCCGGCAATGGCACCGGCGACGCAAGGAAAGGGACAATGAACAGGGGAGTCGTTGGCTCCCTGTTCTAATTAATCTTGGGCCAAGGCTGGCCCAAGAAGAAAGACGCGGGCGTGATGCCCGCGTGTAAGGGAAAGGAAATGAGGAACGACGGGCGGTCGAGCAGCCGACAAGTCGCACGCGAGGAGTAAGTATCCTTTACGTTGTACGCCAGATTGACACGTCGCTCGAAAAATTCAGGCATTGTTTTCAACCCTATTAGCAGCGTCCATTCCGTAATATTTACTAAATAAATGAATATAAATTTACTTTTCTAAAACAGTTACATTATTGAGAAATTAAGTTAAGTGAATCCAACACCACCTTAAACTAATTAAGCAATTGACTCATTTTAAGAAAAAAGAAGAAATCTAAAAGCAAACTATGTACCCTTTGGCGTTCCGTTCTGCCTCCTCCCGCACGGGGAGGTGGTTGGTTGACGAGGTGGTGGCAGATCTGTGGGTTGTGGTGGTTGGTTGACTAGGTGGTAGCAGATCTGTGGAGGTGGTGGGTTGTGGTGGTGGTGTCGTTGAAGCTGCAGAAACGGCTGGCAGCCATCGTGCTGAGCTGTGGGAAAGGCAAAGTTTGGCTTGATCCTAATGAAGTCAGCGAAATCTCCATGGCCAATTCCAGTAATTTCTCGTCTCGTCTCGAGTAACAGTATCTGGTTTTAGTATGAGTTTTTGGTGATGTTGATCGTTGTTTTTGTTATTAATCTTGTTAATTTTTGGAAAAACAGGGCAGAATATCAGGAAGCTGGTGAAGGATGGATTCATCATTCGGAAGCCGACGAAGATTCATTCGCGCTCTCGCGCACGTCGGATGAAGGAGGCTAAGAGGAAAGGAACGCACTCTGGCTATGGTATGCTGCTAGTTCTCTTATATGCCTGCGATTTATTAGTTTCATTTAGTGCATTGTGATATGGAAGCACATCTTTGATCAGAGTTGGTAATTTTAGACATTAGAGCAATAGTGTTAATGCAGAAATGCACGATTTTTCCGCCTTATAATCACGTTTTTTTTGTTGTTGGAATGATTGAGTTATTAAAAATCAGTTTAGTTGTTGTGAACACAGATAAAAGCGAGTTACACAAGACAGTTTGAGTCATTTAAACCAAGCATGAATCTGTTTAGAGTTGCGTAGGTGACTAATAAGTGAGTAAATGATGATTGTTGCTTCAATGCCCATCCGTTTGATTTTGGTTTGCCCTTTTGTGATGGATACAACTGTTCAATTGCCTTTTTTGAGCAATTGCATCTTCCTTAGGTGCAGACATGTGATTAGATGATCATATTGGATGTTGTAGTTGTGATTATTTTTCAGTTTTTCTATAAATTCCCATCCTGAGTTTTTAATAACTCTCGCTTGCTTGTAGGTAAGAGAAAGGGTACTAGGGAGGCAAGGCTTCCCACCAAGATTCTGTGGATGAGGAGGATGAGAGTTCTGAGACGCTTGCTGCGTAAGTACAGGGAGGCAAAGAAGATTGACAAGCACATGTACCATGACATGTACATGAAAGTGAAGGGTAATGTCTTCAAGAACAAGAGAGTGCTGATGGAGTCCATTCACAAGTCAAAGGCTGAGAAAGCAAGAGAGAAGACTCTCTCTGACCAGTTTGAGGCAAAGAGGGCCAAGAACAAGGCTAGCAGGGAAAGGAAGCATGCCAGGCGTGAGGAGCGTCTAGCCCAGGTGAGATAAATGGGCTATGCCTGAAATGGCATGTTTTCTGGCTGGATGAGAGAGTTGTTCCATTTTCTGTTTTCCGTCAGCTAGTTTATTAGTGTGATTGAACAAATGAGATGTTGGTTTGTGTTTCTGGAATCTTATAATTTAAAAGAAGGTTTGCTGGTTGGATTTGATACTTTTCTGTGCTTATTCTTCGATTCTTAGCGTGCTTGTATGCAACAATGGAAGATCTTGTTTGATGTTTATGAATATATGATTTTGATATGTTTTCATTTTCTAGCTCACCGAAGCAAAGCATGATGGAGATGTGCTATCACATTCCAATTTTTTTGCTGACTTTTTGTTCTTTTGATCTGGAATTTTCCTGACTTTTGTCCTTCCACATGTTATCTTCCATCTTTTTTCTCTCTAAACTTTGTTCTATAGTCAATATTTGACAAAAACATTATTAGGAGTACATAAGAAATATATATACATTGTTAGCATGTTCCATAAGAAATAATATTCTACTGAGATTTCTCTGCCTACTAAACAAAGACTTGAAAATTCCTAGAGAGATCTCAACGTGGTTTATGCGTTTTGTACATTTTGCATCATTCAAAGTTGCTTATGTAACAGGAAATCACAGAATTCTTGATTTCACGATTGTCGTATGCCATTTTCCGGGGTTTTCCAGAATTGTCAAGGATTTCCTGGCCTTCAAAACCACAATAATGAATAAGACTGGAATATACTACTTTCACATGCACTTATTTTCTTCTTTTTATTTCTTCAATAAGATCACTCTCTTTTAGTAAGCATTTGTGATCGTTTGTGTGGAGAAGAGGGCGGGGAGTGGAGAAGAGGGCTATTCGGTTGGGAAGTTGACGAGTGGACAAACCTGTGTGATCGTCTCCTAACTCCTAGCAGGGGGATTCAGCTAAGTGAGTTGCGGTGGGAATTGGACAGAACTGGGAAATACTCGGTGCACTCAGGATATAAGTATTGGGAAGAGATGAAATTCGATAAAATGCCTCTGCTTCACTCCTGCTGGATTGGTTTGGTTCCGTTTCGGGTGGAGTTTTTCCTATGGCTATCGCTTAGGGAAAGAATTGTTACTAGGAAGTTCCTTGAGAGTCGTAACATGATCCCTGAGAGTGGGAATTTTTGCCCCATGTGTCGAAGAGGATCGGAGGATGTCACCCACCTCTTCCTTCGGTGCGAGAGTTCTAGAGGAGTGTGGGATTTCTTTATGAGATGGCTTCGGGTGAAGTGGTGTCAGCCTCGGGATTTAGCTGATCTTTGGCAGTCTTGGACGAATATTAAGCCTTCTGAAGGCAAGCATGCGGGGGAGATGTGGACTACTCTGTTCTTTGCGATCATATGGTCTATATGGAAGCAGCGAAATGAGATGGTGTTCAGACAGAGGGAGTCAACGGAGCACGGGTGTATTCAGAAGATATTCTCTCTATGGCATTGGTGGTTGAAGAGCAAAGATCACTCTTTTGCATACAGCGTGACTGATATGATGCAGTCTTCTGCTTGGATTAGTGGCCTGCTTAATATGGATACTTGATAGGTTGTTTCTTTTGGTTTTTTTCTGGTTTGGTGGCACAACATATGGCTGTTGCTGTAACAGCGAGTGTGATTGAGTTGCTTTCGTTGTCTGTGTTGTCGGGTCTGGTTGTTGTTTTTAGCTGGGTCTGGTGTTAGTTAGCTTTGTGTGTGTCGTGTGCAGCTGCTGGTTGTAGCAGGTTGCAGGGTCGTGTGCAGCTGCTGGTTGTAGCAGGCTGCTGGTTTCTGGGCAGGTTTTGCCATGATCTTCATGGCAACTCCTCTTAATAATACCTCTGCATATTTAAAAAAAAAAAAGATCACTCTCTTTTAGTAAGCATTTGCTGCTACGATATTGTATAGAACGAACATTTGAAGTCTGGAAGAGAAGATGGAAAATATTACGTGACATGCTTTCGTATCGTAAACTAAATGGCATCTCTGTGTTTCTAGGCAAGTAAATTAGTTTTTTACTTTAGTAAGATAATCATATATTGATGGAATATGAGCAAAATCTGGTGCTGATGATGACACGCTTATTTTTTTATGAAAGAAAGGAAAGCGATGTGCTGGTGCTGAGCCCACCCCCATTTGTTCTTTGTCACTTGTTCTTCACTTCATTCACCCATGTGCAATGCCAATGTACGATATGCGATGTGCTTTCCTTTCTTTCATACAAAAATAAGCGTGTCATCATCAGCACCAGATTTTGCTCAGATTCCATCAATATATGATTATCTTACTAAAGTAAAAAACTAATTTACTTCCTCGTGTATCATTATCATTTAAGAACAAAAACAAAAAACATGTGAAAGCAGAGGAGGGTTGGTCCATGAATTTCATTGTTTTTGGGTTTATTTGTGCTTTTCTGTATAGGTTGTTGTACGCTTTATAGGTTTACATGTTTCTAGCTAATAATGAATAATATAAACATGAGAATATTGCAAACAAAATTTATAGGAATCATTTTTCTAAATTTATTTCAAGTAAAAAAACAATGTACTAGTTTAAATTGAGAGTACACGAAGAATAACAAAAAAGAATAACTTACTAATAAATCACTCTCCTGGAAACTACTCCGAGAATTACATTCTTAAACAATGACAATATAAAATAAGCAAAGGACTCAGAAACAACAAACTACAACAAGTGATATAGAACAAATAAATATGCCCAGTGGTCATGATAATTACCGATGCGACCATAGCAGCTGCTTGGAACAACTATATATCATCAGATTCAAACTACACAATCAGATCAATCATCAAGCGATGAAACTTTAGATGCATATGGAGGCCAGTATAAGTGAAACCCGAGCTTGTAGGCGCCGGTGAAGCCCGTAATGCTCACCAGAGATGTTTTCACATGACCTTGAACAAACAAAAAGTCTCCTGTGCCACCTACCACAGGAACATCAGATGGCTTGATGTTGTGTGCGCCTCCTACAACAGAGATTGACCCAACATGGCCCTTCCATCGTAAAGTGACGATGGAGACACTAATGGTTCTGAACCCATCAAAACTAGAAGCTATAGCAGTTCCTTCTGCAGTTCCAACAACTTCGGAAGATGGATCGGGCGACACCGTAAGTGGATCATTGAAAACAGTTACCAGGCCGAAAGGTGCTGTGGTTGGAGTAAGACCTTGTCCGGCCACACCATTCACTATGATGTAATCAGTCTTGTTTAGGATGTCGTGTTGGTAGAGCACAAAATGAAGTGATTTGACCTCATGTTTGTGGCCACTGCAGGAAATGGGGTTAAATGCATAAACAAGAACTAATAAAGCAGCAAGAATATAGATGTGCAGAGATTCTTGAACCATATTGGCCATGTCTATAATGCTCAGGTAAGTACATGAAAGAGATAACACACTTATATAGATCTTAATTACTGGAAAGTCTTGACTAAAAAAATAATGTGGAAGCAGTCAATACTCACCAACATACAACTATAATCGGTTTTAATCAAGGTTGTAAAACCCGGCCCGGGACATTGACCCGGGCAGGTCAGAGGGCGAGAGGGTCAAAGGTTCAACCGGGTTCAACCGGTAGTATCGACCCGGTCTATTTAATAATATTATTTATATATTTTTATAAATATAAAATTTAATTAATTACCTTATAAACTAAAAACACAAACAAAAAAATGAATTAATGAAATGGGATTAAAGGAAAGGAGTGGCCAACCCGGTTTGACCCGGTTTGACCCGGCACCGGGTCACCGGGTCTCCGGTTGAACCGCCGGGTCACCCGGGTTTTTGCCGGGTCAGCAAGAGTCCGGTTTTAGGGGGTTAACCGGACCGGTCAGGCCACCGGTCCCCGGTCGGACCGGTCGAACCGGCCGGGCCGGTCCGGTTTTTACAACAATGGTTTTAATACAAATCCTCTCTAAAAATTCTCTCTCTAAAAAAACCTCTTATCTCTTTCTCAAATTAGGGTTTTCCCTTGGGCTGCCGCCGGCCTCTCCTTTGGCCGGCGGCAACCCCCCATTTTTCCTTCTTTTAGTTTCTTTCTCCTTTACCGTTTCCTTTTCTGTTTTTTTCTGTTTTTTTTTCCGGCAATATAAGAAAGATGGAGACGGTGGATGAAGATCGGCGTGTGGTGGCGCTGTGAGTTGTGGCCATAGGTGGAGACGGCGGCTAGAAGAGCCGAGGGTGTCGCGGATGGGCTGCATCGGGTCACGGCAACCAATCTGTTTTGTTCACGACGACGTTGTACTGGTGCTGGTTTCTGTGGTGTCGGCGAGGTCGACGGCCGGGAGGGAATTGAGCGTCGGCGATGAGAGCGGTGGAGACAGCGGCTGTGGAGTTGCTGCAGCAGGGCTAGTTTTTTGTTTTGAATTTTGAAGGAGGGTGTGGCGCGGTGGTGATGTGAGGAGTTATTACAGTGGCAGCTGTGAAGGAGGTATCCGGCTGGGGTTTTCGGTGGCTGGGTTTGTTTTTGTGGTGCTGTTTGTGGTCGTGGGTGGTAGCGTAGTGACGTCGGGTGGAGGCGGACTGAGGTCTTGGATGTGGCGGTGGCGTGGTTTTGGTAGCGCCATCCGTGGTGTTGTTCTGATGTTGGCCGGACGGGATGGCAGGGTCCGGCGATGGTGGCGACGAGGCTGGTTTTTGGGGGCTTCGTGTGGGTCGAGACCGAGGTTGGATCGGTTTTTGGGGGCTTCGTGTGGGTCGAGACCGAGGTTGGATCGGTTGTTGACGGATGTCTATTTGGCTAAGGAAGTCGCGCCGGAGAAGGAGCTGGTGGCGGCGGTTGGAGCTGCCTTAAATCATTGTGATCTAAGGGTTTTGGACTAGGGTGCTTGGGAGTATTTGGGTCTGGGCTTGGGCCAGGGCCAGGGCCAGGCCCTGCGTGTGTATGGCTGTTTTGGTTCGAATTTTTGGAACCATTTTCGGGTTATGAGTTGCGCTGTTTTGTTAGCGTGAACTCCGAGTCAGTAGCGATCTGCTTCTCCTGGTTTCGTGGGGAGTGATGAGTGAGCTCGTTATCTGTCGGTCTAGCCAGTTTGTTTGGCCGTGTCTTTTGTATTGCCTTTTGGATCGTGTTCTCTTTGGTCATCTTTTTATGACCCAATTAATATTATTTCTGCCTATTAAAAAAAATAAAAAAATACTCACCAACATGACCTCAGCTGGAACTTCTTCAAACCTTAGCTGTATCGCTAATGCATATCCACCCGTAAGTAGTAGGTCAAAACCAATTCATTATGATATAAAACAGAATAAAAAAGGGAGGCATGGAGAAGACTAGAGGTTAAAGAATGCCAATGATAAAATTATTGGCATGATGATCATAAATACTAGGGATTGAGCAAGATTATTGGAATCACTTGTCATATACTTTACCTAAGTAAACAGCTTAGATGGATGCGTATATAAATAAATCTGTGCAGATACTTCAAGTAAGCAATATAGAAAAATAAGGATTTCCTTTCTTCAAAGTAATAAACATCGTTTCATGCCCACTAGCCTTGAAAAAGAAGGGTCTAAGGAGTACAAATGCCAACACCTTCGTTTCTGTCGGCGATTAGAGTCTCTGTTCTACTATGGTGCAACCTGCAAACCCTAACACAGAATTGGCTCACATAGCTCTAGCTCAAAATTTCAACTCTTTTTTTTCTCCAGACCATCAATTATCAATATTATTGCAGTTAGTGAATATAAACAAGCCCTGTGTTGGAGTTAGACATCACCCCAAAGGATCCTGTAAATCAAAATTTGCAAAGATAAAGCAATTGAAGTTTTCTAAAGTTACAACAGAAAATTAAAGTCATCCCACACTAAAACTTCTCCAAGAATTCGTCGGTAGATGCAAAACCATACCGATATTAATATATATGAGATACAAGGTTGATCATCCCCAAAATTGTTACAACTGCTTCTTTTTCTTCTCCAAGTAAGAATGGTTGCGTTGGAAGTTTAACACAGTCCACACTACATGCCACAGACCCATCTCTGGCTGATAATCCGTGGACCGGAGTGGGGGGTTTTTCAGTAAAATAGCTCACTGGAAGGTGGTGATCAGATCTTCGTGAAGGACTGGAAGGTGGTGATCAGATCTTCGTGAAGGACCTGCACAGTGCCGGAAGTGTTTTCCGGCGCAAGAGCTCCAATGCCAAAGTCAGTAATTTTGTTAAGTGCGTAGAAAGTGTGTGTGTTGTTTCTGTTTTTTGTCTGTGTCCCCGAGTAGAGGAGAAAACTTCCCTTATATACCACCCTCTAGTCCTTAGGCTGGACTAGAGTGGTTAGATCTCTGACATCCCCTCTCCTTTTTCCTTAGCCGGTGGTCTAGGGGCAGGGATTCATCATTGTAACATGGGGCGCAGACCTTATTTCAGGGGAATAGGGTCGTCCCTTTGTCCGGTTGTCAGGTGACGATGTGATGGGAGCAGGTTATCCTCCCTGCCAACCTTGACTAAATGTATACTGACTATGGAGCACTATACCAATAATATCTATGAGGGGAGATTTATATCTGGACCCCATCAGTGCGATGCCGTTCGTGGAGAATCGGCAAGGAGCCGTTTGTGGCGAATCGGCAAGGAGCCGTTTGTGGAGAATCGGCAAGGAGCCGTTTGTGGAGAATCGGCCGAGTGTCGTTGTCTTCATCTTTACTGTCAAATCGGCTCTGTGCCGTTTCGGTGATAACGGGTTGGGCTTGTCCTTTAGTTACTTATTCCCGTTGACCTGGTCAATCGATCACGATGCCTTTTATATCGTTGACTTGGTCAAACCGGCCATGTGCCGTTTTGACCGGTCAACGGTACTTCGTGAAGGCGCAAAGTCCATCGTGCCCTTCTGATAATTTTATGTATTATCAGAGGCCCAACAACAAGGAAGCCCGAGTGTTTACCAAGGGCTTGCCGTTTCCATCTTGACGTCTGACAATCGGCATGTTGCCGTTTTGATCTACCTCCGCGTATTTGAAAGGTTCTTTTTCATTCCTGCAAATAAAACTTAGTTTGCAATAAAGTCAAATTTTTAACTTAAAGTAAACCTGTGACGTGGCGCCGTAATGGCCAAGCGTTTGTAACTGCTCGCTGCTTTTGAGGCGAGACGTCTCTTCGTTTGTCCAGTTTTTTGAATTTCGAAATTCAAAAAACCCTTTGAGAAAATGCGTGCGCTGCTCCTCTTTAAATGCGCCGCTCAGCTTTATTGACGAATTACTGCCTTTTCAGAACAGATGAGCCACGTGTCAGCGACCGATTGGGTTTGCTGACGGTTAGGGATTCATTTCTTTTAAAAGCCTTCTCCTTTGGAAAACCTAAATCACATTTCATTTCTAAACGCCGCTCTCATCTTCTTCCTCAAAAATCCCCTCTCTTCCTCGCTCAAGCAACCTTCTTCTGCCATCTCCGAGTTTGGGCTCCGTTCTCCGGGAATTTCTGCAATCGCCTGGTATTTCTTAACCTTATCTTTCCTTTTTGTGTTGTTTGAGACTGAGAAAATGGCTCCTAGACGCCCTGTTGTTACCACTGGTGAGTTGCTTGAGAACACTGCTACCAAAATTAGGACTGAGGATGACTTAAATCTGGAAATAGAGAGGTACGATATTGAGTTGCCGATAGGATGCAAAGCCCTGGTAGCTCCTCCTAATGTTAGGTTAAATAGTGACTTGCTAGATAACCGCAGGGTTCTGTATTCTAAGATGTTTGCTTATGGGTTTCGTTTTCCTCTGAAAACCATGGTGAAAAATCTGCTAGTGCAGCATGCTCTTAACCCTGCCCAGATCACTCCCAATTCCTGGGCTTCGATCTATGCTTTTATCAACGTCTGTGCTCACCTCCAAATCAAGGAACCTCCACTCCAGCTGTTTACGTACTTCTTCCATTTAAGCACTCGCAGTAGTTTGGTTACCCTTCGCCCTCGCAAGGATGAGAATCTTCAGCCGTTTCTGAAGAATTTTGACAGATACGAATCTTCTATTAAGGGATGGAGGGAGCACTTCTTCCTGATCTCCAGCACAAACAAACCCTTATGGATCTCTGGGTTCAATCCGGCGATCAATGAGCTTCAATGGGTAAGAACAGAGGAACCTTCTAGCAGGTTGCAGGCCCAGATCGACATCTTGCTAACTTTTGACACGAGGTTCCATGTGCAGAAGATGGCACTGGGCTTGCCGTTATTGGACTGCGCCATTGATGGTAAGTTACCAGATTTTCTAAAGGTTGCCCGAATCTTTTGTGAAATTCTGACTTGACTCTATGCAGGAGAAGGGCGGCCAATTAGAGCGGCCGTTGCTGCAGGACCGTCCTTGGTCCGTTCTCGCCTTGTCGATTCCGATGAGGAAGAAGATGCCGATAATGCGGATCGCTCTGAGGACCCCGAGATTGATCAGCCTGCTGACGGTGAGGATTTCTCGGCCCCGTCAGTTTTTAGACGAAAGAAGGTCGGTCGAGATACCTTCGAGTCGTTTCCCTTGGAAAATCCTGACCCGCAGATTATTGAGGCGGCCAAACGGGTCCTTTTGAAGAGGAAACGAGCTAAGGAAAGAAAGGGGAAAGCTGCTACGGCAAAACGGGCTGCCGCCGCTTTGGCAGAAAATGCGGGAGATCGGCCTCGAGCTGTTTCAGAGGAAGCCGATCCATCTGCTGCCGCTCCTCCTCAGCCCGATCAAATCAGTCGGCCAGACACCGTTTCTGAGCCGATTGACCTACATCGTACTGACGCCGACTTAGGGAGTCCTGACGCCGATCTGTCGAATGCTGCCGCTGAGCCGAATGCCGGCTTAGGAAATCCTGACGCCGATCTGCCAAATGCTGCTACTGAGCCGATTATTGGCGAGGGCCCGTCGGTTCCTTGTCCGGAAGGGCAGGCGACCACATCAGCGGATGCTCCTTTTGCCGCTTCTTCCAGTTCTGATCCTGCCGTGCTTTATTGGGTTGCCGGTCCTCGTATGCCCAATGACCCATTTATTTCGGATGACCATGCAGTTCCTCCCCCTTCTGATTTCAAAGGCTATTTTTCCAGCAAAGGCCCTGACGGGGAGGTTACTCACGTCACCCGTTTGAATAACCTAGGAGAGAGCTGCGCCCGCTCCCTTGGCCTGAAAGTACCGGCTTGCAGTGACTATCGGACCGGTCACCTGGTGGGCGAAATTTTTGCCAATCAAGCCGACAGGGAACGCTATAGCCGCCTGGAACTTAGTTCTCACTTCGCCAACCTGCAAAGCATTATGTACAGCGGCTTATGCGCTTCCCGATATGCTGCAGAAGTTGTGGATTCGAAGCTTGAAAAGTCCAGGGAGGAACTTCGGCGATCAACCGCTGAGAATGCTACCCTTAAGAAAGAAAAGGAGAGTCTGATGGCCGCTCATGAATCGGATAAGAAAGCTGTCATTGACGCCCGCAAGAAGCTGGCCGACAGTTTTCACGAAAGGGATGGTCTCTCGGCTAAGATCAGGGAAGAGCAGGTACGGATCGGGGAGCTGATGTCAGACAAATCGGCCCTGTGTGATTCCGTCACAAAACTCAGTGAAGATAAAGCCGTCCTGATTAATAATATGGCCAAGCTTACTGCCGAGTTGGAGGCGGCCCGCGCCGATTTGGAGACCAGAACGGCGGAGTTAGAGACGGCTAGGAGCAGCATCGCAGAGAAGGACGCTGAGTTGGAGAAGGTTCCGAGTAAGATCGGTTGGTGGCGGCAGAAGACAAAGGACATTATGATCGACAGTTATATGGAGTTCTATGGGGAGGCTAACTTTGATGCCACCAAGATTAGCGAGTATGTTTACTCCTTGGAAAGAGAGGCTGAGGCAAAGGAGTATCAATCCTCTTCAGAAGACGAACCATAGAGCTGTCTTTTCTGTTTTTAGATTATTGCCGATCTTAACATATTTTTGTAAAGAACAATACTATTTATTCGGAATATATATAATTTTGCAATTTTAAGTTATTGCAAATGCTTAATCATTTCTGCTATATATGTATTACTCCCGAAATAATAAAAAAAAGATAAAACAGTTGTAACTTGAACTTATCTTTATCTGGCAAATCGGCAAGTTGCCGTTTGAGGGATCTGTTTCCGTTTGCTCGAGGAGCCATTTTCTCGAGGTGGCCGTTTCGACCTTTCGGCACCGGGCCGCTTTGGAGACATTGTTTTTGCGTTGTCGTTTCTCTATCTGGTTTACTAAGACACAGATAGGTTTGAGTCTTTATTACCTGGTTTACGAAGACACAGGTACTTCTATCTGGTTTACTAAGACACAGATAGGTTTGAATCTTTATTACCTGGTTTACGAAGACACAGGTACTTCTATCTGGTTTACTAAGACACAGATAGGTTTGAGTCTTTCTCCATTTTGTCGCCGTCTGATCAGCAGGACCGAAATGGTCTTATGACGATATGCGTTTTCATGGCGGCATATGCCTCAATAACGATATATGCCTCAATAACGATATATGCCTCAATAGCGATATATGTCTTAGCGACAGTATATGTATCGTTGGCAATATATGTATCGTTGGCGATATATGTATTGTTGGCGATATATGCCCTGGTAGTGTCTTGAATTACTCGGGCTGCTGCTGATTTGGTTGTCGGCATCCCCAGGCAGTGCCTTAGGTAGCCTTGGCCCTTGGTAGAGATAACATCGCCATTTTTTTTTTTTTTTTTTTTTTTTTTTTTTTTTGGGGTTTTGGTAACGTGGTTCGATTTAAAATAACCTACATCCACGATTCTTTTACATCTGCAACCATACGATAAGCACAATACGGGCAAATATATATTTTAAGCATTATTAGTTGCAAATGATTTGTCCTTACAATATCATTATCATTTATTCGGCCAGTGAAAACAACATATTTACTCTGGAGTGATATAGCTTTAAATTGCAAATATTCCAAGAGTTGGATATCGGAGTACCGTTCATTGTTTCCAGGTGGTATGCGCCTTTGCCGATGACTCTGGTAACGCGATATGGTCCTTCCCAATTTGGCGTGAGCTTTTTCTTCTCTTGGCCAGTTGCTGTTACCTTGCGCAGGACTAAATCTCCTTCCTTGAGTAGCCGTTCTTTGACACGCCGATTATGGTATTTCGCCATTTTTCGCTTGTAGTGCAATGTTTTGAGGATGGCTTCTTCTCTCATCTCTGGCAAAAGATCCAGTTGCTCCCTTAATCTTTCTTCATTTTGCTCTTCGTTGAAGTACTCAACTCGAAGGCTGATTGCGCCGATCTCTACTGGAGAAACAGCTTCGACCCCGTACGCCATGGCAAACGGTGTCATGCCGGTGCTGGTTTTAGTGGTCATTCGATAGGCCCACATGACAAACGGCAACTCCTCTGGCCATTTTGCCGGCTTGCCCTTAAGGTTTTTCTTAATCCCGTTAAGGATTGCTCTGTTGGTGACTTCGGTTTGCCCGTTTGTTTGTGGATGCGCAACGGAAGAGAACCGTTGTTCAATTGAGTATTCTGAGCATTTCTTTTTAAAGTAAGCACTGGTGAACTGGGTGCCGTTGTCGCTCACGAGAATTCTTGGGAACCCGAATCTCATGATGACGTTGTTCATGAAAAACCTCCAAGTGTTGTCTGCCGTTATCTTCGCCACAGCTTCTGCCTCGGCCCACTTTGTGAAATAATCGACAGCAACAATAACATACTGAAGCTGACTTTTGGCGATTGGGAAGGGTCCCAAGATGTCAATTCCCCACTTCGCAAATGGGCATGGACTCATCATACTTGACAATTCAGCTGCTGGCCGTTGTGGTTCCCTTGCAAATTCCTGGCACTTATGACAAGATTTCACAAAGTTATCCGAATCTCTTCTAATTGTTGGCCAATAAAACCCTGTTCGGAGAACTTGGGCAGCCATGGTGTTTCCTGAGGCGTGCATTCCGCATATTCCCTCGTGGATCTCCCTGAGCGTATACAGGCCTTCTTCTTCCGTTATACATTTTGCCGCAGGGTAAGTAAGACAACGGCGAAGAAGTATCCCGTCGTGGTAAGTGCATCTAGCCGCTCTCTTGAGGATCTTCAGCTTCTCACTCGCATTTTCTGGCAGCCTGCCATGCTTGAGATAGTCAATCACTGGAATGCGCCAATCGTTGGCTGCCTCTAACACACATAGCACTTGCTGCTCTTCCATAAAAGAGGGAATGGAAATTTCCTCAACAGTCACGTCGGGTGGCATCATTGCCTCGGAGTTTGCTGCCAGCTTGGCAATCTCATCGGCCTCTGCATTTTTCTCTCTTGGGATATGGCTGATTTCAGCATGAATTCCCCTATTTTTAATTTCGGCTAGCTCCTTCTGTACTTTCTTCAAGTACTGAATCATAATCGGCTCTCTAGCCTGAGAATCACCGTTGGCTTGATCAATAATCAGTTTTGAATCTCCGTAGATGACCAAACGGACGTCGGCCGATTGTGCATTACCGATCAGATTCCCTCTAATGCGCAATCCTGCCAATAGAGCTTCGTATTCGGCCGCATTATTTGATAACGGCCTTGAGATTTTTAAGGCGTACCTCATTTTTATCCCTTCTGGACCTAAAATGATGACGTCGGCTCCTGCTTCGGTTTGATTCTTGGCACCATCCACGAAGATTGTCCACCGATCCCCGTTCACATCGGGAAGTGGTAAGCAGGCTTCTTTTTGGCTTTCTGGCGAAGGAATTTGCTTCTGGACAAACGTGCACTCTGCAATAAAATCGGCCAGCGCCTGGCCTTTGATGGCGGGTCTGGACTGATATTGCAACCCATATTGCTCCAATTCGATGGCCCAAATGACCATTCGGCCGGACGACTCAGGTCTTTTGAAAACCCTTCTTAGAGGCTGGTCTGTCAGTACGACCACCGGATGAGCTTGGAAGTACCGGGCCATCTTTCTGCCAGCTTGCAACAGGGCAAAAGCGATTTTTTCGATTTGAGAATACCTCAGCTCAGCATCCTTCAAGACTCGGCTGATAAAATGAATCGGTCGATGTATGCCGTTTTCATCCCGAACCAAGACGGCACTAACCACCTCATCGGCCGCCCCCAGATAAAGAAAAAGGGTGTCCCCTTCTTCGGGTCGAGTTAGCAGCAATTCGGAAGACAGGTACTGCTTCAAGTCGTGAAAAGCCTTTTCACAATCGCCATCCCATCCGAATTGTGCCTTCTTCCGAATGACTTTGAAAAACGGGAGGCATTTCTCGCCCTGCTTGGAGATGAATCGGCTCAAAGCAATTACTCTTCCTGTGAGTCGCTGCACCTCCTTCACACTCTTTGGCGAAAACATATCCTTGATTGCCTTCAGCTTGGCGGGATTGGGCTGAATTCCTTTTCTGCTGACCACATAACCAAGGAATTTCCCCGTTTGGAATGCAAACATGCATTTTTTGGGATTTAGCTTCATTCCAAATTTTCGCATTATCCCAAATACCTCCTCAAGGTCTCGCAGATGCGCTTCAAAATTTCTGCTTTTCACCAGCATATCATCAACGTACACCTCCAGATTTTTCCCGATTAGCGGCTCGAAAATCTTATTGGCCGTTCTCTGAAACGTTGCTCCAGCATTCTTCAGACCAAACGGCATAGCCCGATAGCAGTAGGTGGCCCTCGGCGTGATGAAAGCCGTTTTCTCCTCGTCTTCGATCGCCATCGGTATCTGGTGATACCCCGAATTGGCATCAAGCGAACTTAAATATCCATAACCAGCCGTTTGATCCACCAATTGCTCTATCCGTGGTAGCGGATAACAGTCCTTGGGGCATGCCTCGTTCAGGTCAGTGAAATCAATGCACATCCTCCACTCCCCGCCTGGCTTTCTCACTACCACTGGATTAGCTAACCATGGCGGATACTGAACCTCTCGGATGAAGTTGGCCTTTAAGAGCTTGTCCACTTCTTTCTCAATTGCATCTGCTTTTTCTTTGGAGAAGGCTCGCCGTTTCTGTTGCACTGGCCTGGCATCCGGGTACACGTTCAATCGGTGCTCTGCCGTTTCCCTCGAAAGGCCTGGTATGTCCGCCGGGACCCAGGCGAATTCTCCTCTGCACTTGTTTAACAGAAACGCAAGCTGGTCACAATCTCCCTTGCTCAACTTCTCGCTTATTAAAAAATGCTCAGCGGGCAGATCAGCCACCGACACTTGGACCATTCTCTCCAATGGCTGGGTACGCTGCTCCTCATCATCTTCTAGTGAATCGTCCGCTACGCAGACATAGCGATCGCAGCAACCATCAACCATTGTGATGTAGCATTCAGCAGCTACCTTCTGATCTCCTCGGATCGTAACCACGCTGTCCCAGGAAGGGTATTTCATCTTCAAATGCCTTTGCGATATTACCACACCGAAAGCATTTAAAAACGGACGCCCCAAGATCACATTGTATGGCAGGTTCAAGTCCACCACCAGAAATAGCTGCTGCTCCTTTCTGCGGGAGCTGTCTTCCACAAAAAAGATTGACAGAAAAGTTAAGCCCACAACAGGAATGGGAATGCCGTTTACCCCAATGATCGGCCGTCGGCAAGGCTTCAGGTCCGGTCTAGGTCCTTGCAAACGGTTAAAGGCGTTGGCAGAAATGAGGTTCACAGCACTTCCGTTGTCCACCAGCGTACGCCTGACCCCGCACTCGGCAATGATGGCTGTCACTACCAATGCTTCATTCTGAGGATATGTTACTCCGATCTCATCCTCCTCTGAAAATGTTATGGCCATTCGGTCCAGCTCCGATAGACCTGCTTTTTCCCCTACGGGATCACTCCGCTTTCTCTTTTCCCCAATCGGTACATCCTCCGATTCCTCCCGCTGGGCTCCTCCCGCTATCAAATTGATCGTGAAGAACTCATCGAGAGAGGTTGTCAACACCTGCTGCTTTCCTTTGTCTCTCTGGTTACTGGTTCCGGCTGCATTGGGATCAGCTTCCGCTTCTCTCCTGTTGCCGTCAGTTCGATCCTCCCTGGCCCTATTTCGAGCCTTGGCCGCAAACTCGCCCAAATAGCCCTCTTCAATCAACTTTTCAATAGCCTTTTTCAGAGAGAAACAATCCTCAGTGTCATGCCCTTTTGCCTTGTGGAAACGGCAGTAAGAATCCTTATGCGGTCCCATAACGGCGCCAGGTTTGCGCTTTGGATACTGAATCGGCAATCTCCGTTCTTCTATGATGGCAAAGATCTCCGCCACCGGCTTAGTTAGCTGCAACGTGGAGAAATCCGCAAGGCGATCCGTCTGCCGGCCTCCAGCCGCTTGCTTCTTTTCTCCCTGCTTGCGGACGGCCGTTTCTTTCTTGGGAAGATCGGGCTCCTCCCGTTTCTTCCGCTGGAAATCTGCTTCTTCCATCCTTGCAAACTTGTCCACCTCGATCCGCAAGAGGTCCAGGGTCTTCGGCGTGCTCGCAATCAGAGCATTTTCCAACTCCCGATACCTGCAGTTCCTCTTCAAAGCCTCAGCGGCAAAGTTAGGCGCAACGTCAGGCAGAGTGGCCAACTCAGCATTGAATCTGGCAACATACACCGTTAAGGATTCCCCCGACTTTCGCACCATATCAAATAGAACCGCCGGAGACTTTTCCACGGGAATACAAGAGCTAAATCGGCTTGTGAAAACTTTCGCCAACTGCTCAAAACTGTCCACAGATCCGGCTGGCAATTTTTCAAACCAGGTGTTGGCGATTCCCTTCAGAGTCATCACAAATATTTGGCACAGCGCCTCATCCTTTCTAGTAAAAAACTTAACATGCTTTTTTACTAAGCTCACATGAACTGTCGGATCCGTCGTCCCCATGTAAGAATCGGTTGGCAATTTGACGTGTCTGCTCACCCGATGCTTCCTAACCCGAAAGGTTAACGGATTCTTGGGATCATCATCTTGCTCTTCCCGAGCTCGCAGGGAGGCAGAGCCTCTTGAAGCATTCCGATCAGCCCCCTCGCGATCTCTTCCCGATTGGGGCCGATCCATTGACCTCTCCCGAACTCTTCCTCTTTCGGATCTTCCTTCTACTGACTGCTTCTGGCTCCTTCTCGGGCTACGCTGGACTGCTCGGCTATTAGCCTCTTCCATGTTGTCCAGGTACCCTTCCCCTCTGATCGGATTTTCACTGCGACGGGGCAGCCGGAGCTCATTCGAAAGATTTTCCCGTTGAGCTGGCTGACTGACGTGTTGTTGTGCAGATCTGGCTGGCTGGAATGCCATGGGCGGGGGCACTAAAGATGGTGTCGCTGCAGGTTGGTCAGGGATCTGCTGAGGAATGATCTGTTGGGAGTGAATCTGCTGGGGGAGGATCTGCTGGTGAACGGGCGGAGAGATCCCTCCCATAAACGTTTGCATCATCAAATCCATCCGTCGATGCAAGGCGGCGAACTCATGCATGACTGCTGGTGGGATGACTGCTGGTTGTGGGGTGCTGGGGAGTAGCACCTCTGGAATTTCTGGAAAATTAAGCCGGCGGGCTGCGGCGTTCATGTCCACACGGGAAGATGAGGCGTGAGGAGGTGGCGTTTCATACTGACCAGCAGCACCACTGGTAGGTTGATTTGATTGAAAGTTTGGGTCGGATGCCATTTTTGGAAATGAAAAAACCCCCAATAAGATTGAAGAAAGGGAAGAGCTTTGAGTTTCAAGGCTGCTCACTCAAAACTCAAAAGCTCTCAACGAGAGCACCAAATGATAATCCGTGGACCGGAGTGGGGGGTTTTTCAGTAAAATAGCTCACTGGAAGGTGGTGATCAGATCTTCGTGAAGGACTGGAAGGTGGTGATCAGATCTTCGTGAAGGACCTGCACAGTGCCGGAAGTGTTTTCCGGCGCAAGAGCTCCAATGCCAAAGTCAGTAATTTTGTTAAGTGCGTAGAAAGTGTGTGTGTTGTTTCTGTTTTTTGTCTGTGTCCCCGAGTAGAGGAGAAAACTTCCCTTATATACCACCCTCTAGTCCTTAGGCTGGACTAGAGTGGTTAGATCTCTGACATCCCCTCTCCTTTTTCCTTAGCCGGTGGTCTAGGGGCAGGGATTCATCATTGTAACATGGGGCGCAGACCTTATTTCAGGGGAATAGGGTCGTCCCTTTGTCCGGTTGTCAGGTGACGATGTGATGGGAGCAGGTTATCCTCCCTGCCAACCTTGACTAAATGTATACTGACTATGGAGCACTATACCAATAATATCTATGAGGGGAGATTTATATCTGGACCCCATCAGTGCGATGCCGTTCGTGGAGAATCGGCAAGGAGCCGTTTGTGGCGAATCGGCAAGGAGTCGTTTGTGGAGAATCGGCAAGGAGCCGTTTGTGGAGAATCGGCCGAGTGTCGTTGTCTTCATCTTTACTGTCAAATCGGCTCTGTGCCGTTTCGGTGATAACGGGCTGGGCTTGTCCTTTAGTTACTTATTCCCGTTGACCTGGTCAATCGATCACGATGCCTTTTATATCGTTGACTTGGTCAAACCGGCCATGTGCCGTTTTGACCGGTCAACGGTACTTCGTGAAGGCGCAAAGTCCATCGTGCCCTTCTGATAATTTTATGTATTATCACTGGCCACAATGCATCTGGAGAATACAATAGGCAGTTGCTACTCTGCCAAAGTAAGAAGTTGCTTAGGCGGGTTTCCCCGGAGCTTCGGATCACAACGTCAGGATCCGGAGCTACAGCCATGTACATTCGTTTCTCAATGTCAACAAGCTTTATGATTGAATGCTCTCCTGGCGTCGTCTCACTCGCTTCAGCTAGAATCAAGCCATTTTGACTTCCACTTGCCTTCAATGGTTGAGCCTCATTCCACACACCATTTCTCTTCCGAGTCTGTTCAACTCTTTTACACAATCCACTGCAATCTGTACTTCCATTCATTGATAAGGATTCACCCATTTCATCTTGGTAAGATGCTCGGGCACCATTCACACCAGCGCTATCATCTCCAATTTCAATCCCATGATTACATATTCTGTGAGAATTACAAAGTTGAATTTCCTCCAATTTATCTCTGCATGACGCGTGAACAGCATTCACAATCTCATCACATGAAGTATAAGCTATACAGTTCAAAAGTATACACTTGGTATTATTAGCCGTGGCCTTCATAACCTTTTCTGCTGCCGCCCTTACAGGCTCATTCAGAAGTTTCAAACTACCAATAAAATATACTCTAACACCATACTGGTTCACAATACTCTCTTCCTTGAGTAACCCTTCAATCTTCTCCAGTATTAAATCCATCAGCTTTTGAACCTCATCAGGCTGCCTCTTAAAATTATCAATGCTAAACGCATAAACAGTTACATAAGTCACTCCCAGTTCATAACAGTATCTGAGCACGGACATAAGAGAAGAAAACCCTGCCTCGTGTCCTGCCCCTTCTTCCAGGTTCTCCTTCTTAGCAATACCTACGATTTCCATCCTTTATGAATGCCAAATGATCCGGGATGGCACCCACAGATAGAATACGAAACATAAATCTTCTAAAAAGACTAGCCAAGTTCTCAAACAGCTCACTCGCACTACTACCCTTATTCTTTTCCATAGCGAATCAAACTCGAATTGGAGGTTACCAGAGAAACTGTTTCAGAGGAAAAGGAAATTACTTTAAGATCAACAGAGTGGATTTAGGTAGAGCAAGTACTAAGTAGTTCTTTTTTCGTTTTCTTTTAATACCCAAGTCAACTTTCTGTGACTACCCAGCACAGAATTACATAGATTTTCACAAGAAAGCAGGGACAATAAGATTCCCCTCCATCCGCATCTAGTTCATGCAAAACTAAGTTATCTAATGCATGCACTATAACTGAAGTATCTCAATAACCTTGGCATTTTGTCAAACACTTGTGACAATATCCAATGCATACGCAACTAAAATTATTTATAAAGCAAAACACACTCCCATGAACACATCAAGAAGTTACATAACTATACCATACAAGTTCTAAAACTTACCAATAAGTTTATATTGTATTGAGAGTGGGAAACCAAAAAATAAATAAATTCAACACTTCAGTTTTACCTTCACAGCTTAGAATAAGAACTCATGGCCACAATCGATTGAAGTTCAGATCTGGTCCTTTCTTCCACAACAAACGGCGGAGGAGAGGCGTTTTTTAGCAGCCGTTGACGATGCTGACGATGAAACTTGTGACGGAATATTCTCTTCTGAGATACTAACGAGGAGTGAGACAGAAACGGCAGACACCTGGAAACAGGACGGGAGTTAGAAGTCTAGGACCGTCCGAATCTTACTAAAATTGAACTATTTGTTGAAGAAGACAAATACTGTCACTTGTCACATTATGTTGTGAGTTTGTTTTCAATTACTTGTCTTGTCATCTTTTGGCTTATGAGCTTCTCCTAACAATATTAAGTTGTGGTGACAGAGCATGATAGGTCGGAGTATGTTAGAAGTCCAACTTAGAAGGATAGGAGTTTTTGGAGCTGAAGAAACGATTAGCTCACATCCAAACTTTGACGAAAACTTTAAAATACGTGAGTTCATCAAAATCTGAAGCTTTCCGTGTTCTTCATTGTCAGTTTATACTTGCCTGCTGCTTTTAATGTGTGTGCGTGTTTCTCTTGTATCCAAATCTCTCATTCCTTTGTGGTTTTCTACTTCTTTTGCATGTTCAGTGTGGGCTAACCATGGAGATGACATAAGCATTCAATATTCCGGCACTCCTGCTTTAAAAGGAGATTTTGTGAGGTACTTTTCCAATGGATGATGGATATACTTTTCAAAAAAAAAAAATTTTCCTGACATGCTTGTGTTATACTAACTGATAACTGTTGATCAAAGGTATTCCATGCGTGGATGCATGTATTACTACTGTGAGTCAGTGCATAAAAAACTTGAAAGCTAGTTAGCCTGTAGTATTTTCTTTGTCTGCTTGTCATTTGGTTGAGAAACACACAGTAAGTTTATGTAGTGATTATGATGGCTATGTTTAAGATGTATAATATTATTGGAAATTTATACCTTGCCAAATGTTTAATTCATTATCATGTGGGACTGCAGATATGGCCAGCGGACAATGCAGGGGATCTTTAAAGATGGGGTGTATGCCCTTCATCGCTATTATTTGAACAACTTTTCTGACGGAACAAAACAGGTTGGCATCCTTCATTTAAAGATGTGTTTTGTCTAAATCTATACTTAAGCGATTCAATTTCATAAAATTTAAAATCTAGTGATCTAGTTTTCATATTTCCCTTATAATATGGCTGCCTGAAACTTATGCTGTTCCTTGAGAAGGATCTCTTTCATAACATCCTTAAAGTAGGTCCTGACCTTCCTCTGTTTTTTTCTTGCCCTGGGTGTGAAGGATGCCATTGATCTATTACAAGGACATTACATCGTTTCTGTGAGCCGAGATATGACCCCTCCATCTTCTCAGACCAGAGGTTTCGAGTCTTTAGCTGTGAGCATAACTGAACTTTATTTTAATACATTTTATACATCTTCCCGGATTTTAAGCATCACTTTTTTGAAGTTCACTGCAAGAATATGCATATATAGATCAGATTTGTGCTGGAAAACCGTGCTTCATAGTTGAGCATAGGCCAAGTCTGAGAACAAGATCTGATTATATCTGTGATTATGAGTATGTAGTTGATTGTGGTGTTTACCAGGTAATCGCTTGCCAAAGTGTGCTTGAACTTTCCTGCCATGAACATCTATTCTCTCTCTATACCTAGTGGATCTATATCTCTATACATATAGAGGTCTTTTATGGCATCATATGATCAGCTAGCCCTAGCTGCATATTTAGCCTTGAAGTAGTGCTGAATGTACGCAAGCTTATGGTTTTATGTTTTCTATTTATGGTGAATGTGTCTTTGTGCTTCTTATATCACTTACATGCAGCTAAAGCTTTCTTCTTTTTTGCAGTCTTTTCCAGTGGCTTTATCTCTTATCTTAACTGGGTTCTTTTTCGCCATGATGTCCCTTAGGCAAGGTGAGTTGTGTTAGTTTGGTGTGAAATAAACTTTTTTCTGTTTTTGCTGTGAAATAAACTGAGCATGGCTTTTTCAAGTGTTTTCTCTTTTTCATTTTCCCCTAGCCCTTGTATTTTTATACTAGATTAACATTTAGAGTGTTGTTTAAGGCAACTTAATAAATCTTTGGAGATAGGAAAGCCAAAAATCAATCCCGTTTAATCATTAAGACGTTAGTTGAAAGACTAAAGGTGTACTGCCGATAAAGCAATGATCTTTAGTTTTCCTGCTAGGTGGCCATAGGCCTAGTATCCCAAACCTGTCCCAACCAAACTCCCCCTTCAGTTCTGGGGCTTGAATACCCACACTGAAAGGAGCGACAGAAGTGCCCAATTGACGAGCTACAAGCTTGGTACCCAACTATTGCTAAAAGGAACGAAACCTACGTTTTCTTTTTATTATTATTTTCATGATAAGAAATGACACTTGAAGTTTGAATGTCCTATGCACCAAAAGCATGATATTTTTATTTTGTGCAATATACTGTGAGAAAAGGCCACAATTGATGCATGACCTGCTGCTCTTTACTATTCTTCTCTGCAGTTCGATATGATTACCGGCACTTATTCTTCTCGATTTTATGGGTCGGCGTTAGCGTTGCTCTTGGAGGATTTGTGAAGGCGAATGGGCGGATATTCTGCAACCGGCCTCGTCTGCACAAACCTCGGTGTTGATTATAGGTTCAGAATGCACATTTCTGCCGATTCTCGTTTATTTTGCTTATTCTTTGATGCAGGGTTTTTGTAATCCATGTAGCCTTAAATTACCTGATAATTTTTTTTGTAGTATCTGTATCTCTGATGACTCCCATTTGAGTTTCTGTTGCCATCATTCTTTTCGCAACACGCTTCCTTGTATCAATTGATATCTGATCAAAATATTATACTCTCTTTTAAGCATTTGTTACCATGAAACCTTTTACTTCTTTTTTCCCCCTTTAAATGCTTTCGTGCATCTGTCGATCGTCAACGTTCCTGGAAATCACTCTCTTCGCAGAGCCACATTCCATAAACGAAAACGTACCCCACAATAACTACGACAAAATATAAAATAAGCAAATGACAGTAACAACAGTAAGGAACACCAAGTAGCAAATGCCAGATCAATCAGAAAAATCTTCAACCTTAAGGGGAAGTAATTTGATGTGCATATGGAGGCCAGTAGACGTGAAACTCTAGCTTGAAAGCGAGGGGAAACCCCTCGACTGCTGATATCCTTACAAAACCTTGAACGAACATAAAGTCACCGGTGCCACCCACCACCGGAGAATCAGCTGGCTCGGTATTGTGAGAGACTCCAACGGTAGAGATTGACCCAACATGGCCCTCCCATTCTATTGTGAACTTGACAACATTGGTGTTTCTAAACCCATCAAAACTAGAAGTCACAGAAGATCCTTCTGCAGTTCCAACAACTCTGGAAGATAACTCAGGCGACACGGTAATCGGGTCGCTGAAAGCGAACAAGGAACCGAAAGGCGATGTCGTTGGACTGAAAGCCGCACCGGCCACGCCTTTCACTATGAGGTATATCGTCTTGTTTACGATGTCTTGTTCATAGAGCACAAAATGAAGTGATTTGAGCTCATGGCACTGCTGACTGCACTGCTGGGCGCTGGAGACCATAAGAAATAAAGCTGCAAGAGTAGTATAGATATAGTTCTTGATGAGAGCTTCTTTAACCATTTTGGCCATGTGTATTATTATCAATGCTGATCAGGTACATGAAAGAGAGACCAAATTAAGCACTTGTATATAAACAAGAAGATATAATTAATTATGTCCAACCATTTTATGCTTGATTTGATGGGATAACAATAATTTTAGTATAAAAAACGATAATTTTTGTATCCATACTCGCAAAAAATGACAATTGATGTTTGGAATATTGTGGAATGGAACTTCTTTTTCAAACCTTAGCCGTCTGATCATTATTATCTATCTGGAAACATGGAGGCATGATGAAGACTATAGATTAAAGAATGTATTTGTTTGTTATTTAATTATGTTAATATTATTGGCATATTACACCAATCACTTAGGAGTAAATTAGAATATTTGAATGACTCGTTCTAGGTTTCTAAAAACTCTTACAACCGGTCGTTGTATTGTATATGTACTTTAGTTTGGTTCTATTCGGTAATATTTACTAAATAAATGAATACAGTTACATTATTGAGAAATTAAGTTAAGTGAATCCAACACCACCTTAAACTAATTAAGCAATTGACTCATTTTAAGAAAAAAAGAAGAAATCTAAAAGCAAACTATGTACTTTTTAGCGTTCCGGTTCTACTCAGTAAAGTTAGTTTCCAAAATCAAAAAATTTCAATTGGTGTTTAGTAAACATCTGATTCTTAAGACCATCCACACCAATGTGTTTTTGGTGTGGGTTTTTCGGTGTTTTTCCGTGCAGCAATGGGTTTTGTGAGGGTTTTTGGGCCAAGGTACGCGAGCGGGTGTCAAATTGCGTTTTTCTGACAGTGCCAGCCCATTTTTTTTTTTAAAAAAAAAATGAGTTGGACGCGCTGCCATTCGCCACTGGATTCTTTCTCTTTTTTTCCCCTCATTTTTTAAATGGGGTTTTTCATAATAAATACTGAAAATAATTTTATAAAAAATATACCATTATTTTTAATTTTTTGAGATCTATAAATAGAGATTAGGTTTGTATTATTTGGACACTAAAAAAAATTCGAATTTTTTACATTTCTTTACATTTTTTTCTTTTATAAATGCTTTTTTTATAATAATTACTAAAAATAATTTTATAAAAAATATACCATTATTTTTAATTTTTTGAGATCTATAAATTGAGACTAGGTTTGTATTATTTGAACACTAAAAAAAATTCGTGTTTTTTACATTTTATTTCATTTTTTTCTTTTTAAAAAATACTAAAATAAATTCTTTTTTACATATTCAGTTGAAAAAGGATCTCGTCGAGCACATCTGGAATAAATTTGGAACAACCCTCGATTAGATTTAAAAAAATTATTTCTCAAGTTTAGGTATATTTAGTGTGTATTTTCTTGTTCGTTTGCAATAATCTATATATGTTTGATTTACTGATTGATAAATAAAATTGTATGTTATTTTAAAAAAATATTATATTATTTATTGTATTAAAAAAGTATAAATTTTGTGAAATATGAAATTTAATTAATTTTTATTAAAAATATATTATTTATTATTTATTGTATTATAAAAAATAAATTATAGTAATTATAAATGTTAATAAGAAAAAGAAATGAAAGTTAGTGGAAAGCTGATGTGGAAGGGAGAGAAAGTGAATAACACCCTGAAAAACACATTGCTGTGAGAAAGTGTGTGTTATTTAAAAATTTGTTTGGGTGTTAAGCTGATGTGGCTGGAGAAAAAATGAATAACACCTAAATTTGACATCCGGCTCATGGTCTAAGAAATTGGTTTCCAAAACCAAGGAAATTTTTTTCCATGGTTTCTGAGAAGCACGGGAAGGAGGTGCAAGCTTTTTGGACAAAAATATTAATACAAACTTAAAAAAATTACACTTATACCAGGTATAAATAACAAATTGTTCATCTCTTCAGCGACCTCCTCTCCTCTGCGGCCTCCTCTCCTCTTCTCCGACCTCCTCTGCTTTGCGACCTCATCTCCTCTTCAGCGACTCCGGAATCTCCTCTCCTCCTCCGCATCCTCCTCTCGCACGGGGAGGTGGTGGGTTGTGGTGGTTGATTGACGAGGTGGTGGCAGATCTGTGGAGGTGGTGGCAGATCTGTGGGTTGTGGTGGTTGTGTGACTAGGTGGTAGCAGATCTGTGGAGGTGGTGGGTTGTGGTGGTGGTGGTGTCGTTGAAGCTGCAGAAACGGCTGGCAGCCAGCGTGCTGAGCTGCGGGAAAGGCAAAGTTTGGCTTGATCCTAATGAAGTCAGCGAAATCTCCATGGCCAATTCCAGTAATTTCTCGTCTCGTCTCGAGTAACAGTATCTGGTTTTAGTATGAGTTTTTGGTGATGTTGATCGTTGTTTTTGTTATTAATCTTGTTAATTTTTGGAAAAACAGGGCAGAATATCAGGAAGCTGGTGAAGGATGGATTCATCATTCGGAAGCCGACGAAGATTCATTCGCGCTCTCGCGCACGTCGGATGAAGGAGGCTAAGAGGAACGGAAGGCACTCTGGCTATGGTATGCTGCTAGTTCTCTTATATTCCTGCGATTTATTAGTTTCATTTAGTGCATTGTGATATGGAAGCACATCTTTGATCAGAGTTGGTAATTTTAGACATTAGAGCAATAGTGTTAATGTAGAAATGCACGATTTTTCCGCCTTATAATCACGTTTTTTTGTTGTTGGAATGATTGAGTTATTAAAAATCAGTTTAGTTGTTGTGAACACAGATAAAAGCGAGTTACACAAGACAGTTTAAGTCATTTAAACCAAGCATGAATCTGTTTAGAGTTGCGTAGGTGACTAATAAGTGAGTAAATGATGATTGTTGCTTCAATGCCCATCCGTTTGATTTTGGTTTGCCCTTTTGTGATGGATACAACTGTTCAATTGCCTTTTTTGAGCAATTGCATCTTCCTTAGGTGCAGACATGTGATTAGATGATCATATTGGATGTTGTAGTTGTGATTATTTTTCAGTTTTTCTATAAATTCCCATCCTGCGTTTTTAATAACTCTCGCTTGCTTGTAGGTAAGAGAAACTGAAAGGGTACTAGGGAGGCAAGGCTTCCCACCAAGATTCTGTGGATGAGGAGGATGAGAGTTCTGAGACGCTTGCTGCGTAAGTACAGGGAGGCAAAGAAGATTGACAAGCACATGTACCATGACATGTACATGAAAGTGAAGGGTAATGTCTTCAAGAACAAGAGAGTGCTGATGGAGTCCATTCACAAGTCAAAGGCTGAGAAAGCAAGAGAGAAGACTCTCTCTGACCAGTTTGAGGCAAAGAGGGCCAAGAACAAGGCTAGCAGGGAAAGGAAGTATGCCAGGCGTGAGGAGCGTCTAGCCCAGGTGAGATAAATGGGCTATGCCTGAAATGGCATGTTTTCTGGCTGGATGAGAGAGTTGTTCCATTTTCTGTTTTCTGTCAGCTAGTTTATTAGTGTGATTGAACAAATGAGATGTTGGTTTGTGTTTCTGGAATCTTATAATTTAAAAGAAGGTTTGCTGGTTGGATTTGATACTTTTCTGTGCTTATTTTTCTGATCTCTTCATTGGAACATTTGCAGTATTCTTCGATTCTTAGCGTGCTTGTATGCAACAATGGAAGATCTTGTTAGATGTTTATGAATATATGATTTTGATATGTTTTCATTTTCTAGCTCACCGAAGCAAGCATGATGGAGATGTGCTATCACATTCCAATTTTTTTGCTGACTTTTTGTTCTTTTGATCTGGAATTTTCCTGACTTTTGTCCTTCCACATGTTATCTTCCATCTTTTTTCTCTCTAAACTTTGTTCTATAGTCAATATTTGACAAAAACATTATTAGGAGTAAGTACGTAGAAGCTCTCCGTCCTCAGGCCAACGACATGAAAACGACCCTCCATAAGAAATATATGTACATTGTTAGCATGTTCCATAAGAAATAATATTCTACTGAGATTTCTCTGCCTACTAAAACAAAGACTTGAAAATTCCTAGAGAGATCTCAACGTGGTTTATGCGTTTTGTACATTTTGCATCATTCAAAGTTGCGTATGTAACAGGAAATCACAGAATTCTTGATTTCACGATTGTCGTATGCCATTTTCTGGGGTTTTCCAGAACTGTCAAGGATTTCCTAGCCTTCAAAACCACAATAATGAATAAGACTGGAATATACTTTCACATGCACTTATTTTCTTCTTTTTATTTCTTCAATAAGATCACTCTCTTTCAGTAAGCATTTGCTGCTACGATGTTGTATAGAACGAACATTTGGAGTCTGAAAGAGAAGATGGAAAATATTACGTGACATGCCTTCGTATCCATTTCCAACGCAAACTAAAATTGTAGTCGCTTCTGTGATTTATATATGTAAAACTTTCAAAAAGTGCTCAATATTTAACTTTTTCTTCTTCTTCTCACGAAGTTTTCATTCTTGTTATAAAGAAAATGTTAATTATTTGTTTAAAGAAATAGATTGATTTAAATAATCTATATATATACTAAAAAATATTAATTATAATGCTTGAAATAAATTGTGTCTTTTATAATTATTTTACATTCCAACCATAATTTTAACAGCAGTTTTTACCAAACCCCATAAATAATTTCTGGTATCTCACAGCACTTTTAATAAATATTTACCAAACAACATTCTGGCTTTTTCAGAAGTGATTTTCACATAGCACTTTTTTTTACAGTACTTTTCCAACTAGAGCCGAAATATTAAACGGAGCCTATATTTGTAAGGACTAAAATTCATTAAATTTTATTAGCTTTTACTATTTTATTGATTTTTTTAACTATTATAAAAATTAAAATTATATTTTTTTTTAACTATAGGATTAGCATATATATTATTTAAGTGAAATATTTTGTAATTTATAGTAATTTTTTATGGTTGACCCATGATAATATTAATCATACTATTAGGGATTGATGATATCACCACGATTATAGGAATCATTTTTCTAAATTTATTTCAAGTACACGAAGAATAACTAAATAATCAACGAAACAGAAAGAGAAAACTTACTAATAAATCACTCTCCTGGAAACTACTCGGAGAATTACATTCTTAAACAAGTCAAATCTCATGGAACGAAAACGTAACCCACGGTAACAATGACAATATAAAATAAGCAAAGGACTCAGAAACAACAAACTACAAGAAGTGATATAGAACAAATACATATGCCCAGTGGTCATGATAATCACCGATGAGACCATAGCGCTGCTTGGAACAACTATATATCATCAGATTCAAACTACGCAATCAGATCAATCATCAAGCGAGGAAACTTTAGATGCATATGGAGGCCAGTATAAGTGAAATTCGAGCTTGTAGACGACGGTGAAGCCCGTAACGCTCACCAGAGATGCTTTCACATGACCTTGAACAAACAAAAAGTCTCCTGTGCCACCTACCACAGGAACATCAGATGGCTTGATGCTGTGTACGCCTCCTACAACAGAGATTGACCCAACATGGCCCTTCCATCGTAAAGTGACGATGGAGACACTAATGGATCTGAACCCATCAAAACTAGAAGTTATAGAAGTTCCTTCTGCAGTTCCAACAGCTTCGGAAGATGGATCGGGCAACACCGTAAGTGGATCATTGAAAACAGTTACCAGGCCGAAAGGTGCTGTGGTTGGAGTAAGACCTTGTCCGGCCACACCATTCACTATGATGTAATCAGTCTTGTTTAGGATGTCGCGTTGGTAGAGCACAAAATGAAGTGATTTGAGCTCATGTTTGTGGCCACTGCAGGAAATGGGGTTAAATGAATAAACAAGAACTAATAAAGCAGCAAGAATATAGATGTGCAGAGATTCTTGAACCATATTGGCCATGTCTATTAATGCTCAGGCAAGTACATGAAAGAGATAACACACTTATATAGACCTTAATTAGTGGAAAGACTTGACTAAAAAAATAATGTGGAAGCACTCAGATATGACCTCAGCTGGAACTTCTTCAAACCTTAGCTGTATCGCTAATGCATATCCACCCGTAAGTAGTACGTCAAAACCAATTCATTATGATCACATGGAGTATAAAACAGAATAAAAAAGGGAGGCATGATGATCATAAATACTAGGGATTGAGCAAGATTATTGGAATCACTTGTCATATACTTTAACCTAAGTAAACAGCTTAGATGGGTGCGTATATAAATAAATCTGTGCAGATACTTCAAGTAAGCAATATAGAAAAATAAGGATTTCCTTTCTTCAAAGTAATAAACATTGTTTCATGCCCACTAGCCTTGAAAAAGAAGGGTCTAAGGAGTACAACTGACAGCACCTTCGTTTCTGTTGGCGATTTAGAGTCTCTGTTCTACTAAGGTGTAACCACCAAACCCTAACACAGAATTGGCTCACATAGCTCTAGCTCAAAATTCAACTTTTTTTTTCTCCAGACCATCAATTATCAATATTATTGCAGTTAGTGAATATAAACAACCCTGTGTTGGAGTTAGACATCACCCCAAAGGATCCTGTAAATCAAAATTTGCAAAGATAAAGCAATTGAAGTTTTCTAAAGTTACAACAGAAAATTAAAGGCATCCCGCACTAAAACTTCTCCAAGAATTCATCAGTAGATGCAAAACCATACCGATATTAATATATATGAGATAAAAGGTTGATCATCCCCAAAATTGTTACAACTGCTTCTTTTTCTTCTCCAAGTAAGAATGGTTGCGTTGGAAGTTTAACACAGCCCACACTACATGCCACAGACCCATCTCTGGCCACAATGCATCTGGAGAATACAATAGGCAGTTGCTACTCTGCCAAAGTAAGAAGTTGCTTAGGCGGGTTTCCCCGGAGCTTCGGATCACAACGTCAGGATCCGGAGCTACAGCCATGTACATTCGTTTCTCAATGTCAACAAGCTTTATGATTGAATGCTCTCCTGGCGTCGTCTCACTCGCTTCAGCTAGAATCAAGCCATTTTGACTTCCACTTGCCTTCAATGGTTGAGCCTCATTCCACACACCATTTCTCTTCTGAGTCTGTTCAACTCTTTTACACAATCCACTGCAATCTGTACTTCCATTCATTGATAAGGATTCACCCATTTCATCTTGGTAAGATGCTCGGGCACCAATCACACCAGCGCTATCATCTCCAATTTCAATCCCATGATTACATATTCTGTGAGAATTACAAAGTTGAATTTCCTCCAATTTATCTCTGCATGACGCGTGAACAGCATTCACAATCTCATCACATGAAGTATAAGCTATACAGATCAAAAGTACACACTTGGTATTATTAGCCGTGGCCTTCATAACCTTTTCTGCTGCCGCCCTTACAGGCTCATTCAGAAGTTTCAAACTACCAATAAAATATACTCTAACACCATACTGGTTCACAATACTCTCTTCCTTGAGTAACCCTTCAATCTTCTCCAGTATTAAATCCATCAGCTTTTGAACCTCATCAGGCTGCCTCTTAAAATTATCAATGCTAAACGCATAAACAGTTACATAAGTCACTCCCAGTTCATAACAGTATCTGAGCACGGACATAAGAGAAGAAAACCCTGCCTCGTGTCCTGCCCCTTCTTCCAGGTTCTCCTTCTTAGCATACCTACGATTTCCATCCATTATGAATGCCAGATGATCTGGGATGGCACCCACAGATAGAATACGAAACATAAATCTTCTAAAAAGACTAGCCAAGTTCTCAAACAGCTCACTCGCACTACTACCCTTATTCTTTTCCATAGCGAATCAAACTCGAATTGGAGGTTACCAGAGAAACTGTTTCAGAGGAAAAGGAAATTACTTTAAGATCAACAGAGTGGATTTAGGTAGAGCAAGTACTAAGTAGTTCTTTTTTCGTTTTCTTTTAATACCCAAGTCAACTTTCTGTGACTACCCAGCACAGAATTACATAGATTTTCACAAGAAAGCAGGGACAATAAGATTCCCCTCCATCCGCATCTAGTTCATGCAAAACTAAGTTATCTAATGCATGCCACTATAACTGACGTATCTCAATAACCTTGGCATTTTGTCAAACACTTGTGACAATATCCAAAGCATACGCGACTAAAATTATTTATAAAGCAAAACCCACTCCCATGAACACATCAAGAAGTTACATAACTATACCATACAAGTTCTAAAACTTACCAATAAGTTTATATTGTATTGAGAGTGGGAAACCAAAAAATAAATAAATTCAACACTTCAGTTTTACCTTCACAGCTTAGAATAAGAACTCATGGCCACAATCGATTGAAGTTCAGATCTGGTCCTTTCTTCCACAACAAACGGCGGAGGAGAGGCGTTTTTTAGCAGCCGTTGACGATGCTGACGATGAAACTTGTGACGGAATATTCTCTTCTGAGATACTAACGAGGAGTGAGACAGAAACGGCAGACACCTGGAAACAGGACGGGAGTTAGAAGTCTAGGACCGTCCGAATCTTTCTAAAATTGAACTATTTGTTGAAGAAGACAAATACTGTCACTTGTCACTGTTGTCAGTTCTACTTCTCCCAATTAAAATAAAAACACTTTTTTTCTTTTCTTCTGAAGAGCAATTTGTTTTTTTAATGTTTTGGGATTTCTTTCTTGTGGTTATGGGGGCGGGAAATTTCTAATGGGCTTTCTAATAGGATAGTATTAATGGATCAGGCCCATTACCATGCATAAGATATACTTAGTCTTTCATGAAGATATTTGGACTCAAACCTAACTCTCTCTCCAAAGGTTTCTAAAGTAAATTTCAATGTTATGACTCGGATGATTCGCTCAAAAAAACTCACACAGAGGTCACAAGGTTAGGTCAATTAACCCCTAAAATTCTTTTTTTTTTTTACGCATAGGTAAAAAACAGCTAGGTGACTCGGATGGCTGGCTCATTTGATGACTTGTTTAAGTTGGTGAGGGTTTAAGAGAGCCACGTATAATCTATAAAATCCTTTTAAGTTGATATATTTTAAAATTTCATATTTAGACATTTTATAATATCAAATATTAATGCAAAAATTGGTACCTCAGATTTTTTTTGCTTTTAAAAGATACTTGTACATTAACAAAATGTCACACCTAACGCCGTCCAACTTTCATCGTTAAGTGTCCTAGGGTCGGACAAAACCTTATGAAAGACGTCGTTTTGGGGGCAAGGTATGAACGACGCGTCGTTCATCTTAAAATAAATCGCGATCCCATCAAGGGAATTCCGAGAATCGAACTCGGTATCCCTCACACCCTATGCGAGAATCTTACCACTGGACCAAATACTCTTGAAGTGTAATCATTGATTACTATCCAAATATATTGTGTGATTTCAGATTTTTGCTGAACAAATATATTACTCCAAAATAATATAATTAAATTAAAAAATCAAAACAAATGTAAAAATTCACAAAAATAATTGTAAAAATTCCAAAAATAATTTAATTAATCAAAAATCCAGAAAAATTGAAAATTTCCAAAAAATGTAATAATTCCAAAAAAAATGTTAAAATTCTAAAAAATAATTAATTAATCTAAAAATTCAAAAAAGTGCAAAAACATTACCGGATATTAGTGGAAAAAATTAATCTAAAAATTGTAAAAATTCCAAAAATAATTTAATTAATCTAAAAATCCAAAAAAAATGTAAAATTTCCCTAAAAAATGTTAAAATTCTAAAAAATAATTAATTAATCTAAAAGTGCAAAAAAATAAGTAATTTTAGATATTTAATTTTTTTGGGAATTGTTATATTTTTTGGAAATTTGTACATTTTTTTGGAATTATTACATTTTTTTTTGAATTTTTTACATTTTTTATAGATTTTTAGATTAATAAAATTATTTTTCGAATTTTTACAATTTTTTTTTAAATTTATAAGAGATGAACATGAAAAGTTACTCTGTTCACATTTTTTTTGGAATTTTTCAATTTTTTCTGGATTTTTAGATTAATTAAATTATTTTTAGAATTTTTACAATTATTTTTGTGAATTTTTACATTTTTTGATTTTTTAATTTAATTATATTATTTTGGAGTAATATATTTGTTCGGCAAAAATCTGAAATCACACAATATATTTGGGTAGTAATCAATGATTATACATCAAGAGTATTTGGTTAGTGGTAAGATTCTCGCATAGGGTGTGAGGGATGCCGAGTTCAA
The DNA here is from genome assembly GCA_963691705.1 of Viola odorata. Classification (NCBI taxonomy): domain Eukaryota; kingdom Viridiplantae; phylum Streptophyta; class Magnoliopsida; order Malpighiales; family Violaceae; genus Viola; species Viola odorata. The sequence continues at coordinate 67,360,838 of OY829539.1, read as the reverse complement.
TTCTCGGAATTCCCTTGGTGGGAGCGCGATTTATTTTAATAATCCTGAAAGACGCATCGTTCATACCTTGCCCCCAAAACGACGTCGTTTCATAAGGTTTTGAAAAACCCACTTACCCGACCCGTGGGCAAAAAAACGGGTTGGATATGTCCTACGTAGATTTTCAAAATTTTGATATTTCCCATTTACTATATTCCATTTTTTAATATGAAGCACTTATATATCATAAATGGAATAACTAAAGTATTTTGATACTTTATATGCCACAAAAATACAAGTATTATCGTATTATTTTACTATCTCTTTTGTTTATTAATTTAGACCTCATATTCGTAAAAAATATCCGATCAATCTCTAAAATAATTATTTTAATCTCCGTGTTCGTAAAAAGACTCAATCGAACCTAATCATTTGTGGAATTTTATATTTCTATTAAGAAAAAAATTCAATTAAACCCCTAGATAATTAATTTAGTTCATATATTCGTAAAATATTTCCGAACAAACCCGCAATGATTAATTTAATCCTTATGTTCGTAAAAAAATTCAATCAAACTCGTAAATTTATGAAATTTCATATTTCTTTATACGTTTGTAGATTTGATTCAACTAAAGGCTAAAGCACACAAAATTACTCCTTCTAATATATTTTTTATAAAATTCATTGTGAATAATTTTTACGCTAATAATTTCAATTTTTAACTGGGACCCGATTTGCTAGGTCTGACTATAGTTTGATCATTTTGATAAGAAAAAATGATTGTACAAGTGATTGCTTCTTTTAATTCCAGCCAGAAGAAGAAAAATCAATTAGTTTGCCTTTTTTTAAAATTGCTTTTAAAGTGATTGCTTCTTTTAATTCCAGCCAGAAAGAAGAAGAAAAATCAATTTAGTTTGCCTCTTTTTCCCCCAGTGGAGGATGAGCTTTAGAGCTGTCCCTTGTGCATTGTTTGCCATTTAATTTAATTTATAAAGGAATTATAAGTGGTCTGACCAATGTCCTTTCAATCATCGTCTAGACAAATCAGAACCTTATATTACATTCTTAATTTCTTACATCCTTCCACGAACTCATCAAAACATTTCCTAGTATTTCACTTATCACCTTCACATTATGTTAGTTTAGTTCGTTAAAAAATAAGGTAGTCCCAATAGTGTGGTGGGGAGTTGTTGTTTACGAGTTAAAGAGCGTCGAACAACTTATACGATATGTTAGGTATAAGTCCATTAAAATTTTGAAGTTTGACCCTAATACGTGTATACACTTGCAAGGAAAGGAAAAAAGGTACTACAAATACATTACAAAAACCCAGCTTTTCTTCTGCAAGTTTACATACTTTCTTCCTCATAGACAATTAGAAACTACAACAAATATATCTCACAAGACTAAAAATAAATCACTTAAAAAATGGTAAATGTTATAATTACAGCTTCAGGAGTAAAATTAATGGCAGATTCTGTTTGAACATTGTGTTCCTCCAAGCCAACTATTCCCTAACTTCTCGTGTTGATCGCTTGATCTCTATAGTTCTTTGCTCACCTTCGGGTGTCACGCGGTTTCGGATTGTAAGGGGAATGATGATGACTTGAATGCGTGGAACCAGAAGTTTGTCTCTTTGCCTTTGGTTTTTCCTTCATTGCCTCTATCTGTTCGAGCACTTCCACAACTTCTTTCATGGAGGGACGGTTTTTAGGTTCCTGTTCCAGGCATTTCAAAGTAAGTTGTGCTGCCTGTAACATTGCCTTGGACGAGTACTGGCCCTCTATCTTTGGATCCATAATGCCCTTCACTTTCTTCGCTTTCGGGAGGATCGGCTTCATCCAATCAACCAAATTTTGCTGCCTATTCGGACGCTTTGTATCAAGTGCCCTTAACCCCGTCATTAATTCCAGCAGCACCACACCAAAGCCATAGACATCACTCTTGACATATAAATGACCTGTTTTCCCGCGAGGAGATGCGTGTTAGATGGTGCCCCGTATAGCTGAAGCATATTATACACCACAATTCGTACTTCAAACAGACATGAGGATATTAGAACCGACAGAGATATCATTACCTGTGGCGATGTACTCCGGAGCAGCATAACCATAAGTGCCCATTACCCTGGTTGTCACGTGTGAATCTCCACCTGAAGGCCCCAACTTTGCCAAACCAAAATCTGATATTTTGGCATTGAAAAACTGTAAAATAACAGTTGAGAGAAGGTTAAGAAAACAATGCTCTATTGAACATTCGACTCAAATTAAGATAAATGAGATGCACGGATGTGAAAATAGCAAAATCCCAGAAAGGAACCCCCAAACTCTCTTTATACTAGTTAAGCCAGATGTGTAGGCATGGGAAACAGGGAAAACGACTCATTTACACACTACTAGCACAAATAATTAGTTAACGAGACTGAATTCTTTAAAGAGCTTCCCCGCCAAAGCACAAACTGTTAAGATTTCCTTGTAAGATATACTTGCATTGAAGCTTCTTGAAGTTCTAACAAAACCTTATGCATAATGCTGTAGTATACTTTTCTCACTAATCAACTTGAGATGAAATAGCTTTCCTAACATAACCCAAGCAACAGGATGGAGAGGTGCCTTTCAAATTTCACATTTTCAAACATGAAAAGTCCAATTTCAACTCAGTGACTTGTTAGCATGTTGATTTCACCTATAGCTAAACTCTATTCTCCATTATAATGATCGAAGAAACAAAACCAAGAGTTTGTACTCCATTGAATAACAATGAAAGTTAATGAAAGAATCTCCGGTAGCATTTATTTCCAGCATGGCTACAATAACCATAAGAACATTTTAATCGATTAAGCCTGCATTTTATAAGGAGAAAACCTAGGATCAAACGAGAAACTCACTGCATCAAGCAAAATGTTTGATGCCTTGAAATCTCGATAAATGACTTGCTTCTCTGATGTATGTAGAAAAGCTAGCCCTCGAGCAGCTCCAATGGCTATCTTGAGCCTTAAGTCCCACGATAGGGGTTCAATGGCAGGATTTCCTGCACAAATGAATAAAATCCAACAATCAATAGTATTTCTCCACAAAATTAGCAAGTGCTTTGTAGTTTTAACTATCAATCCTTACGTCTAAAAAGATGGTTCTCCAGGCTTCCCTTCTGCATGAATTCATAAACAAGAAGGAGCTCCTTATCTTCCCAGCAGTATCCCAATAACTTGACCAGATTCGGATGCGATAGCCTCCCTAGAAAATTTATCTCTGACTGCATTATCAAATAAACAAAGATTCAGCAACCATAACAAGTCTTTCGTTACAGTGACTAACAGATTTTTAGCACCAAAGCTTGTGTAAATCTAACTTTAAGGTGCATTCATGCATTATTGACTTAAAAAGAGTCCCCAATTTGCAAAGGTTAGCTAAACCAAAGGTTGGTATCAAATGTGAAAACCATCACAAAAAGTCATTCCAGGTGGGACCCACTTGGGGAAAACGATTAAGCAGCAAATATCAACACAATTTCCTTTTTTCCCATCTTAAAGTTCGCACCTTTATCTTGAATGCTCAATCATAGACTCAAGAAATGCAAGAAGATTGAGCAAAAGAATGATGAGCAAATTAATGGTAAACAGAAACTAAAAATTGAGAATAATTTAAGTATACCTGCCACTCTTCAAACCCTTGCATACTTTCAGAGTTCAATTTCTTGATAGCAACCACCATCCCTTGGCCAGATTTTGATGGAGCTAAACTCTTCTCATCAACCCAACCTTTGAACACTTTGCCAAAACCACCCTCACCCAACAAAGAATCTGGCTTGAAATTCCTGGTTGCGCTCTTCAAATCTGCAAAAGTGAACTCCTTTAAGTTTGCTGCTTCTAGTATTTTCCCGTTTTCTGGACATGCTGCTTCTCCTCCATTCCCTTCACTCACTGCATCAGAGAACTGGCTTTTCCCAGCAGTACTGCCGCTTGTTGTGGCTGAAAAATCTATGGTGGTATTGTTGTAATTGTTATCAGATGTCCCTTTTACACCAAAACAGTAACAAAAAGATCATCAATTTAAGAAAAGAAAAAGTAAAAGAAGAATAAGAATCAAGAAAAGAGGGGACCAACCTGGTGTGGGGGGATTGGTCTTAGAGGTGGAGCTAAGACTAGGATCCTCATTAGAAACAGATCCTAAGCAGTTGCCCATGTTGATGACCCTCTAATTTCTTCTCTCTTAATTTACAGCAAGAAACAAGGAGGAGCCAATGAAAGGGAAATTTGAAGGGCTATAAAAAAAGTAAGCTTTGAAATAAAGAAAGAAAGCTGAGACTTTTCTGATTTTTATATATTTTTCTTTTCTTTCTTTCGTTTGTTTAGTGTTTCTGATTTATTTTGTGGACAACAAGAATCTTGTTTCACCCGCAATTTTTTTGTTGGCCGAAAACTACAAAGAATTGACTGTAGTTTCTATGACTAGAAGACTTGTCCTGTTTTTCTATTAGCTGCAGACCGTCTTGCAGTCCGTTTTTCTATAATACAAGAATTTGTTCGGGTTTTTCCTTCTTCATTTGGGTAAGTAGCTTTGTCCTTTAGCTGCAGACCGTCCTGCAGTCTACAGTATTACTTGGGCCAAACTAGAGTTGGTTTTGTTTCCCCCGCCATTTGTTAACTGCAATGAGATTACCTGCTTTGTACACCAGAGATAATTTGTCAACTTTTAATTTAAGTTAATTTTGCATTTTTCTGAATGTAGTATTTCTGCAGCGTGATAATATTTGAATAAAATTAATTTCCTGTACTTTGAAATAGCAAGTCAGTGAATAGGATTTCTGGAAAGACTGTAACGTTCGTTAGAGATTGATTCTCATTTATATACCACTTTTGATATTAGATAACAGTTTTTTATTTTCGTTTCTTGATAATGGGAGGTGGTATCGATAATAATTACGAAGTGTGGAAACGTTGGAAATCTCTGAAAATGAGTGGAGTGGCTACCTAATGACCTTAGTTGAGCAGCACTTTAATTTCCAAGGGTCAATATGATAGATATTTCTAAATCTCATTAAATATTTACAATGCAATATCTTGACCTTTCTTGCGATAATATCCTTGCAAGACCACACCACCTAACTCCACTGTTGTTAGTCCTTGAAAAGGATCTCATAAAAATAGACTTGTTACTTCAAACACCCAGCTAGCAATTGACATGATGGTTGGAAATTATTCTCTCAATGCGACTCGTTATGGTCTTAGATCTCCAAAGTTTCCATTCATTACAAAATCTCTCATTTTACACCCCCACAGATTCAGCAAATCGCTTAGTCTCTCTCATCCTCGGCGCAAGAGCGCTGGACCAGTGAGCTATTACACACTTATGTGCATTGAAAGGCTAATTTCACCGCAAATTTCTATCATCCCATCACACGTATGGTTTCTACTTTGGTGTTCGCCTGTTGGATTTTATACCAATCGGGCTAGGAGCCCGGCTACTTTATGATATTGTGAGTGTTAGTTATAATCGTTAATCTTGGTTCTCTTCAGGGTTTTAGCCCTCTGTACCAAAAAGAAAGCAAGTGGCACCTAGAATTGGAACATAGAAAAATTCACTAGCGTTTATGAGATAAGCCATGGCTTGCACAGTAAAAGTTGACATCCAGATGGTGGTGAAAAGAGATGATTGATGACACAGAAAAACCAGAAACATTCAGACACCAATGCCTCCTTGCAAGAACTGAAAACTCTAAGTTGACTTCTGCCTTGACCTTGCGTAGTGGTCAGTCCATGTGCTTTGCTGAAGCAAAATGTTCAATACATGGCACCATGTAAAACACATTTTAGTCAAGCCTGCAATCAATTAAAGTGTTTGCGTTCATTTTCTTTCTAAATGAGCCTAACAACCTTAAAAGAAAAAGGAAATAAGGGTTCAAAAGGAGGAGAAAATGGCAACTGAAAGTGAACACATGGAGGTTTCATACATATGGAAGACTTGAATTTCAATTTGTTTTGAACAAACAAACTCAAACTTTGAAATGTTCGAAAGAGGACAAAAGCAACTAAAAGAAGCAAATGGTTAAACCCAAAATATATCATCCATCATCCCTATCCGAATGGTTTGATTGCATGTTCAGGATACCATTGACCAGTTTCAACACATTCGGCAAGCGGGGATGCGCCACCAAAGGTAGTGAGCCACAAAACGCACAATGACAACTTCATGGGGATATCGCAAATGTCTACCGAGACTTGAGCAGCTACTGTCAGCATTAGCAAAACTGTACATAGGTGAATTTGGAGCTTCTAAGACTTTTAAATTAGCTTATCTTTGTTCCTGCATTCCTTTTCTTTTCAATTCTCAGGACTCGAGAGACAGGCCCTGGCTTCTAAGAGCTCTAGCTCTGTGCCTTCTTTTGAAAACGTCTTGCCTGAATCTCCTGGTCTCACTTTGTATTTCAATGAATGGTTTCCTCTCTATAGTTTCCTTTTCCCTCTCCAACATCCTTCGCCTCTTCGCCACCGCCATTGCAGCATCCTCATTGTCTTGCTTTTGCCTTTCTGCCTCTTCCTGCAGAAATTTTATTTGTCAACAAGTATTCATGTAAGTTCATGTAAATATAGACAAGCACGCATGACACAGCTTGGATAACCACCAAGTTAGTAGGTTGAGAAACGAGACAGTTCTTTGTTAATATTCTGATTCACTTTCATCTTTAAATTAAAAGGTAGTACACTTGTAGTGGTCCACATAATGTGCACTGCCATAATCGAGATAGAAGGATAAGATGCCACGATGAACTAAATTGATCTATGGTGAAGTGAAAAGCATTATTGCATAGATGAAAACAGAAGAAGGACCTGAAGGTTGCGAATAAGACTGTCGAGGGATTTGATCTTCCTGTGCGGCCAACGAGGAATGCCTAATTCCCTGCACTTCCTCTTCAGTACAGTGAGTCCAACATTCAATTTTCTTGAAGCTTCCACAATTGGGAGACCAAAGTATTGCACAAGGTCTTCTAAAGCAATTTGAGCAATGTCTTCAGCTGCTGCCCTTTTTTTCTTCTTTTCTGCAGCTCCTGAAATTTTGAAGTTGATAAACCACAAAAACCATGTGCTAGAAGACAAACAAATGTGCGCAACTCTTGACAAGTGAAGTAACAAAGAAGTTTGAGAAATTTACTGGAATGTAGCACTGCCATATCAAAAGAAAAATAACCAGTATCTTTGTGCAATGACACCACAGAGTGTAAATCGCAGACAAAAGAGACATTACAGTTTCTTTCTTATCCTACAAAGAGGATGCTTAGAAGTAAACCTGTTGCACTCTGTTCAATTTCTTCATTTGGGGATGCTTCCGCTGTAGGAATCGAGTAAGGAAGACAGTTGAGATCCTGATCTAAAACTGGCAGATTTCTCTTCGAGTGGAGGTCGTCATCTCTGATCCCTTCACACATTTCTTTGGATGAGGATTGAGATAACTCCTCATCTTCTACTTTAGGGATGGACTTGAAAATAAACTGGATATCTTTGCCCAGCGCAGGGATTGTCTTTAGCTTGGGGTTTCTGCATATGCATAAAAGGAATGAGAGTTACAGGAGCAAGTAAGATTAGCTTAAGCACACAAGTCAAAGGAACTTGATGTTTCTGCTATAAGTGATTTAGCTTAAGTTAGGTGTTTAAGCTGATAGCCAAAAGCACCACTGCACTGAAACCAAATTGAGAGGGAAAAAACATTACTACACTCAATCCACCCAGTCAAGTGTTTGGATACAAAGCAGCAATCGAATTAGAAATTTGTTGCTAGTTAGTACCTCCATGCCAAATTTGGTAATGCAATAAACAGAAATTACCAAAATCACTAAAGGAGAGATACAAATGTAATTGATGAACTCTAGAAAGACTTAAGTTTTGGAATTCAGTGGTGAACCACGGTGCATTTGGATCCCATCTCAGTACCGCACTAAGACTCACTAATATCATTTCAAGTCCAAATTCTACTGTCCACTGTAACTTAATTGCTTTCATGAGGGATCCAGACACATTAAGGAGAAAAAAATCCTAAAGGCATCAACACATCCAAAGGATCATGAAAGAGATTGCATGTCAGAGACCCAAACCACCAGGTGAGTACATTGCATTAATTACTCTTGCTCAGTCCTCAGGAGAAAGACACCGAGTTAAAGGTGACTCGGTTCAGTATTGATGAATAGAGGAAACAAATCTAAACTTGCAGATAAGTTACAGGAGACAACAGTATTAATCTAGTGGCCACATCCAAACATTATGCTTGCAGCTGTCAACCAAGCTGAAAAGAGGTTTTAAGAACAGAAACTATTGTTACATTTGAGACAAAAGCAAATTACAACTAAATGAAATGGGAGTAAAAGGTTAGGCATTTGACTCAGTGATTGGTTTCTGCTGCTTCATTGGCTTCATTTAGCCGAGATTCGCAATATTTTTAAAATTTCATCCCAGAATGCAGAATTACTATGACAAAACATTTATCAAGAAACACATTCCACAACATTCAATGGAATGAATCCACAATATCCCACCCTTTCTAAATGCGCGCAAAAACTTATTCGCATAAGCTAACCTAAAACAAGCAGAAGTAAACATAAGGTAACAAGAGAATGCAAGGTTCAAAAAAAGGAAAAATGGGTTACCTATAAAATGAGAGTAAAGAAGGACTGCGAGGATTTTTAGCATGAAATGCAAAAATACAGTGCCACAATCCAATCACTTTCCCTTCAAAAAGCTCAAGAACCCTTAATCTCCTCGTTATAAGAATGGGGTCTGCAGCCATTTCAACATATGGACCATGCACACAAAAAAGGAACTCCCTTTCCACCTCTTTCTCCTTTCCATCCTCCAATCGGTACACATGCAAACTCCTGACTAACTCTGCAACCACCCCACAAAACCAACAAAAGAAGAAACAATAAAAAAACCAAACTTTAACTGGGGAAACAATCTCAGAAGGACTTCAACTTTAGCAACATAGAAAACATAAATAGCGGAAAGGAAAGATGGGTTTACCTTTGTTGATGGTGTTCTCAAAGATTATGAGAGCTGTTAAAGAAGAGTCCATGAAGAAACTGGGCATAAGAAGAGAACATTATTAGCAAGGGACGAGTTGTGAACAGAAATACAATGCGCAGACACAAAAACAGAGGATTAATGAATAAGGGTTGTGCATGATTTTAATCCTAAGAATTTCTATTTTTCTATTTTTATTTTTTGGGTTTGGTTTTCTCTCACTGGCTCGGTCCACCAGCAGTTCAAATCAAACAGATTGGTTTCTGTTTATAGTTTCCAAGCTTATCAACTTTCCAGTCTCTCCTTTTTTTATTCTGTAACTAAATTGAAATCCCATTTCTATGCCGAAATTGCACATACCCTTTTCCTCCTCTTGCTGTTTTTTTCTCTGTTGTTTTTACCTTCTTCCCTTTTCTTTCACTTTTATCATGCTATTTTGTTGCGTCCCCTGCACTTCTGTTAGATGCACAGTAACCCAAACTGAGAAAATTCCAAAAAGAAAACCCTTTTCTTTCTTTTTCTTAGATTCACATTTCACACACATTTATTTCCTCTTAAAATCGGCAAACAAAAGGCTTTTTCTTACCAACTCTTAGCCCTAGGCATGGCAAAATGGCAATTGAAAACTAAAAATTAATTAGGAAAATAAAATTTCAAATTTAGATTAAAATCTAATCTCCGTCTATAAAAAAAAATAATTAGCAGTAAAAACACTTAAATTAGTACATCAACTAGTACACAAATTGGGAGACATGTATACTGTTAATGATGTCATAGTGTTGTGCATTTATGTGTTTGAGACTTGAGACTTCCAATCGAAGCCATTAAAGTGGTGTGGTTAGGGTAATTGACAAGTAGTAGTAGGTTGGTGGGTGTTTAATTTTGTTGGTTAAATGCGGAAATGTAAATGCTTCTTAAGTATGTTCATAGAAATGAGCAACCTTTAATATTACTCAATAAATAAAAACTTAAATATCAAATTCGTCCATATGTTTATTCAACGAAAATTTAAATTATTCGAAATGTAAAGATTTTATATAATTAATGTCTTTAAGTTTGTGTCTACCAACGATAAATTGTAAAAAAATTACTCCCTTCGTCACACAAAAATTGACTTAAAAATTAAGAAAGAATTAATTGCCGAAAATAAGCCAATAAATATCTCTTTCGGTTAATTAGCATCTCAAATAAACTAATAAATATAAAGCATTAGGTATTATAGTTGCAATGTTCTCTTAAAAATACAAATGTGACATTTTATTGTGAAATTGTTTATATAAATATTCTTTTACGATAATTATATTCGAAACTGGTAGAGTAGTGTAAACTAACTTGCATTTCGGAGGGGAAATGGGTTTAGTTTTTATTTTCCATTTAAGAAAAGAAAAAGAAAAAAGAAGAAGTAGTAATGGTGAAGTAAGAATCCGAGGTTTAACTTTTGTCGTGTAGCCTCTAAGTACATGCAAACCAACGCGCCTTTCATTTGACTATTTTTATGCGCAATATTGCAAATTTGATTCTACACTAATATACCATTTGTGCCACTGAATTCTTTCTTACTTAAAAGCCCTTGATGTTTTTAGAACTACCAGGATAATTGTGGGCGCTAATTGTCGGTAATTACGTGGAAATGATGAGGGTATTTTGGTCATATAAGATTGGGCGGTTTGCTCACGAAAGCACCACCAACTACCTCGGGCGCATGAACGATACGTGGCAAAAAGAAGTTGAAGTTAGCAGCATTTTGACCTTACTTTTACCCGAAATTTACATGGAATGCCACTGAACTTCCTCGGCTGACGAGCTTAGGCCGTTGGGCAGTTGGACTTTTTCCATGGTATTATTATCCGACAATACCTTCCTCCGGACGAATAACAGAATACTCCATTTATCTTAAATTAAGTAATATTTGAATTTTTGTTTGTCTTAAATTTTAAATTAAATTACGTATTTTTTAAAAAATTATCTCTAATTAAGAGATAATAATTAGAGATAATTAATCTAAGTAGTAAAGTGTGGTAAGTTAAAATAAAACAAGAAATGTATTGCTGTAGCAAACTTAAAATGTGTGGAAAATAATTATGTTAGTGTATGTGAAATATGTAATTTGAGAAAGAGAGTAGGATATAACAAAGGAACGCGGTGAAGTTAATTTAGTACCCACGTTGGTACTTCTAAGGTTTTATGTTTGAGTTTTAGTGTAGCAACTGTTTTAAAATCTTTAAGGTACCATTTAAACAGACCTTCGGGCTCTAATACATATAGATTAATTAAACTTAAAAAATTTGTGAAACAACACATTACAATACATATAAAGCAAAATGCCCATTGTTCCAATCCAAAAGAAAAATTTATTTTCCTTTTCTTCTTCTTTTCCCTTTCTTCAAACAATTATTTAGCATATGTATTCATAAAAGATTTTCAATTAAATTCTTGCACCAAGAATTTAGTTTTTATGTTCACAAAAATTTCTAATTAAATTTCTAAATGATTAATTTAGTCTACCTAATTTTAAATGATTTTTCAATCAAACCTTTGTTATAAAATTTTATATTTCTTCTAATGTTTGTAAATTTGATCCAATTAAACCTTACATAATCACTCCTTATGATGATTTTTATATAATCTACTTTGAATGATAAATGAAGGTTATGATTAAAATTGTCTGATTGATCTTACCTCTATTATTTACTGATTAATTTAGTCCACGTGTTCATAAAAAGAATTCAATCAAACCACTACATTTGTGGAATTTCATATTTCTTCTTATGTTTTTAAATTATCCGATGATTTTTATACAATTCTTGTATTCGTAAAAGATTTACAATCAAACTCGTAAATAATTAATTTAGTCTCTGTGTTCGTAAAAAAATCAATTGAACCCATACATTTATGGAATTGTATTCGCGTGGATAATGCTAACTCGAGAGCGCTCATTCATTCTCGGTTGCTAATATGGATCTCAGTCGTCGAATTCGATGTGCACCATCCTTTTTCTTTTTTTCCAGACATATCAGTCTAATTCTAAAAAATTATATGGGACCCAACCCATCATAACAATCCATGTATATCCATAATTGTTTTTAATTCTCAAGAATTCATATTCTATTGTTTCATAACATTTCCAATACATGTTGTTACAGTGAGTCTATATAAAAAAATTAACAACTTTTTTAATTCATAATTTATTTATAAATGGAGTGTCCGAAAAAGGATAATTCAACTCAATCGGGTCGAGTTTTAACCCATTTTAAGAGGCGGTTCGGGTCGGAATATACAGCCGATCGGAACTTTAGTTTTATTTCCTCTCTTTTCAGAATCAAAAACCTAAAAAAATCGACCAAGACGAACACCTCCGTTCTTATCTGCTTTATTCTCAAATCTTTCTCGAATCGGAAAACTTCCTCCGGCATTCTTAACATACGAATACCGCAATCGATTCTTCTGTTTCCCTCTCATCAACCAAATAAAATCGACAGAGAAGCATGTCAGTGCTGGTAGTTACAAGTGTTGGCGACATTGTTGTTGATTTATACACAGACAGATGCCCTTTGACCTGCAAAAACTTCCTCAAGCTTTGCAAGTAAGTATCGCGATGCCCCACCTATCAATACTATTTTGTCGATGGATTTTCTATCTTGGTTGGAATTTCTGCTCAGTTTTATTCACATTGCGTGTATCAAAGTTGCCCCTTTTGATTTTCTTCTTCAATATTTTTGTCATTATTGTCCGGTTGTTTTTCAATATGAATGCCCATTTAGCTTTTCATGGTCTTAATGTACTACCTTGTTGTTGCAGGATTAAGTATTATAATGGTTGCTTATTTCACACTGTTCAGAAGGATTTTACGGCACAGACTGGCGACCCAACTGGTACAGGAACCGGTGGTGATTCGATCTATAAGTAAGAGACTTATAGATTGTATTGGCAAAACTTTGAATGTGGTTACTTCTTTTAATCTATTAATACTATTAATTCAGTGGTTTAAAGATTTTGCAGTAAGCATCGGATATTCATTTCACATCTTGTTCATACCTCAGGTTTCTCTACGGCGAACAAGCTCGGTTTTTTAGTGATGAAATTCATCTTGATTTGAAGCATTCTAAGACAGGGATAGTTGGTATGGCTAGTGCTGGAGAGAATCTAAATGCTTCTCAGGTATTAAATTGTTTGGTTTGTTTAATGTGGATATGGAGCAATGTATAACCTTAATACTTTGCTTCCATGCATTTTTTCAAACGCTATCTTATTTGTGTGCTATTAAGACTGTTTTTCCCTCTGCAGTTCTACTTCACATTGCGTGATGACCTCGACTATCTCGATGGGACGCATACTGTAAGTTGTGGGACTCCTTTATGGTTGCTTGTTAGGCCTAGATTATATTGTGGCATCACTCAAGAAAATGTTGTCTTTGCAGGTCTTTGGGGAGATAGCAGAAGGGCTTGAGACTCTGACTAGAATAAATGAAGCTTATATTGACGAAAAGCACAGGCCATACAAAAATATTCGGTTCATTATTCTTCTTAGGTCCATGTTCCTGTCTACTTGATGGTATCCTCTGTTTAATGACATGTACTATGTTTTTTTTAAACAGAATCAAACACACATATATTCTCGATGATCCTTTTGAAGATCCTCCTCAACTAGCAGCTTTGATTCCTGGCGCTTCTCCAGAAGGAAAACCAAAGGATGAGGTATTTGTAAATTCTGGTTTTGGTACTTATGAGCATATTTTTGGTCTACAGAAGTAGAAGTTTGAGTCTTGTTGTACCAATTGGAAGCATGAGTTCTTTTTGTGGCAAGCAATCAGTTTTTTGTCTTGAAGATTATTAATAGTCTGGGTTTTATGCATCATTTCTCAAACCATTACCTTGTGTTACTGTAACTAGGTTGATGACGATGTGCGGCTTGAAGATGATTGGGTGCCCATGGACGAGCAATTGGGCCCGGGAGAGATCGAGGAGATTCTTCAAGAGAAGAAAGCACGAGAACGCGCAGTTTTACTAGAGACTGTAAGTGTCTTAATCATTTATCCTGATGCTCTATTTCTGGATAGGATCCTCTGTCTGCCTCTGTTAAGTTGCTTTTGTCTGGTCTCTTGTATCACAGATTGGGGATATTCCTGATGCTGAGATAAAGCCTCCTGACAATGTCCTATTTGTGTGCAAGCTGAATCCTGTTACTGAGGCAAGGCTTGTTCTTTGGTTTTGTTGTAGGGATGCATATTCTTTCACTCCCTTTTTGCAATATGCCACCCTAAGGCTCTTCTTAATTGTTTATTTTTTTTTACTATTACTATGCAGGATGGGGACCTGCATACAATCTTCTCACGTTTTGGAACTTGTTTATCGTGAGTATTAGTACATAAAATATTATTTTCAACTAAGTTTAGTTGTCGGGTTTGAGTCTGTGACAGAGTAAAATCAGATTCTTATATTGTTTATGAACAATGGCAGGGCTGAAATAATCCGTGATTTCAAGACTGGAGACAGTTTGTGCTATGCATTTATAGGTACGCCTTTTACCTTTCTTTCTGAGCATATGAGCGCATGCGCAGCTATGTATTCTTGGTGTGCGCACATATGAATCATCTTACTAGTTAGGACATACACATATGCTTGAAGTGCCTGAAGTAGAAAGGTATCAGGATTGTCATTTCTACTATTTCCCGAGGGCAAAATAATGCTATGTGATTATAAAGCTTTTAGGTAACCAAATCATATTGTAAATGTATTCTTTCTTGTGCTGGATTTTGATTTATTTAACAGATAGATACCCTAAAACCATCAATTTCATGCCATTACCATGAAATTAAGTCATTGCACAATGATCTAAACCAAAACATCCAGCAACTTAGCACGAGGAGCATTTTTTTTATATATACTTTATAAGTTGATTTGAACTTATGACCTCTTAAGAGATCCCCTAACACCTCACCATTGGCCCAACCCCATTGGCTTTTAGGAACTCCAGTTGATTGGCTTGTTTGGAATGATTCTTACTTGAACATGGATCCTATAACTTGTCTCCAAAAGTATAGAGATTGAAAATGATGCTTGTGTTATATATTGATTGAGTGGAACTTTTGGTACTACATCCTTGATTTGATTAACATGAACTTTGCTACCTAAGCCGCCAATTTCAATATGCCTAGTTGCCTTGTCTACCTCTTCAGATGTACCATCTACAGAGGACGTCGTTTGACTGATGTATTCAGCGGTGACAATGTGAGAATGTTCAATGTCTCCACCCCACTGCAGACACATGCACACACTTTCACATTCACATGTTAGATTCATCCTATACCATCATCAAAATTACTTATTTTTTCTTTATGCATGCTTTTGTTTTCTTCTCAATCTACTACAGAATGCATAATACTTTCTTCTTTTCTATAGTTACATGGTGAGCAAACTTTAGATGTTTCTCTTGTTGTTCATGGGATGTTTCAAATGACTTGTGCCTTTCCCTTATCATACTTTTTTTTTTCAACCCAGAGTTCGAGACCAGAGAGTCGTGTCAAGAAGCATATTTTAAGGTATGTCAAAGCGAAAGTGCATCTTTCTTATGTTGAGATGGAATAGGACCTCGTTGCATTCTGCTAGGAATGGATACTGATATAGGGATGGAGAAGAAAATGAGAATTGCAGCAGAATTTGCCTAAATTAGGGAGACTGAAGCTGGGACAAGATAATAAAGATAGCATTGTAGACACCTGTGGCACTTCTAATGATTGATTAAAGAAATCTAAGTTTGAAAATTTCCCTAATAGCCTATGACATCGGACTACCATAGTCATCTATAAACTTTAGCTCTGAAGGACCTTTTTTTCCAGCCACCCAAAATAACTTAAAGAAATGGAAAAACACAAGCTTAAAATTAAGTGTTTTGGTACAGTAACTACACATATGTGGTTGTTAATCATATTGCTAATGTAACTGTAAAACTTCTACTTTTTCATCCAAGAAAATTTTCTTAGTTCTTGAGTAGTTCTCAACGAAATAGCCCTTCTAGTTGTTTGTTCCAAAGGATAGTTTGCTGAATTCTTTTATCTGACTTCTTTGGCAGATGGATAATGCTTTGATTGATGATAGAAGGATACATGTGGATTTTAGTCAGAGCGTTGCAAAGTTATGGTCCCAATACAGGCGCAAAGACAACCTAGTGGAGAAAGGTAAAGTTGGTTAAAACTTCAATGCAGACAGTCACTCCGCTTTGGTTAGGATTCTGCCAAGAGTAGCCCGATTCTATTTCCATGTGCCAAAAGCATAATTGATTTATAAATAAGATGTGTTTTTTCTTTTGGTTCCAACTATGGGCTACTTCTTTCTTGGGAATAGCAAATTGTTGTAGTTCATTTCGGTGAGGAATCTTGTTAAGAGTACAATTTTGTATTTACATTCTACCATATCTGCCGCAGGAAGAGGCTGCTTCAAATGCGGGGCTCCTGATCACATGGCTAAAGATTGCGATGGGGGTCCTACCACTATACCGCAGCCCCGAAAATACATTCTCAGAGACACAAACACACAACGTGGTGGAGATGACAACTCAAGGTTTGTAACCATTCATCTTGGTTTCCATGGTTTTCTTATTGTGTGTGATACATAGTAACAATTTGTTGCAGATATGATATGGTATTTGATGGAGACACTTCTGAGAACCCCAGACAAGAGAAGACACATGGCAGTCCCGATCAAGCTGATTTAAATAAACTAAAGATGCACGCGACAAGTCAAGTGCTAAAAGCTAGGGATCCAGAAAAGAAAGTTTCAAGTGATAGAAGCAGGGGGAGTGACAGAAGTAGAGGGGGCAGAGAGGAGGAACATCGTCATGAAAGCAAAGACAGTCGGTATTCTGAGGTGCGAAGGGATAAAGAAGGATACGTTAATCTCAGGAAGGAAGGTAAAGAATATGATGGTTATGGAAGAGGTGGTCACAGAAAAGAGCATGATAGTGGGAGAGATGATCGGGATTACAGAAAGAGTTCAGATAGTGATAGTCATGTAGAGAAGAAGAGAGAGAGTGGTGATTATAGAAAGAGGCATGAAGATAGAGATTACAGAAAAAGAAATGCAGATGATGGTCACAGAGGAGACTTGGGAGATGATAGAGATTATAAAAAGAGGTGGGCAGGCGATGGTAGGCGAGAAGGCAGGAGGGAAGACCGAGAAGGCAAACGCCGTAGCGAAGAAAGTGAATATGGTCGGCAACATGATGGTGATAAGAGGCGTTATGGTGACAGTAGGAGATGAAGTCTAGGGGAAAGAAGAAATGATATATGTAATGAATTTGAAGATACGATAAGAATTGAATTAAAAGAATTATTAGCAATATTAGCAGTTAATGCTTCACCGAAGGACTTGTACAGTATTTAAGCGAGGGAAAACTGGGAACTGAATATTTACAGCTAGCAAAAACTGAGGAATTGAGTATATGCATGACCAGTTTGTTTCTGAATGCGTATAACTACTTTTTGGAAAGAGTTTCATGAGCTTTGCAAGCTATAACTTTAGTAAAAAGAAAAGCAAGTTTTATTATTTCTTCCTCCTTGGGGGGAATTCTGAACTATAGAAACTTTTCAGCTGGTAATGCTTCAAAATGCTGAAACAAAGAGGAAGGCAGAAAAGTAATAACCATCTCCATATTTGAGCCCAAGTTAACATTCAAATTATAACTAACAAGTAGGATTATCAATACACTGAGCATATAACCTTTTGAAACAAGTATTTGCACCGAATACTGAACAAAGATTACTGGGGCTAAAAGTAAAACAAGTCCGACACAAGATCCCATTTGCTGCTTTAACATTCAAATTATAACAAGTAGGATTATCAATACACTGAGCATATAACCTTTTGAAACAAGTATTTGCACCGAATACTGAACAAATATTACTGGGGCTAAAAGTAAAACAAGTCCGACACAAGATCCCATTTGCTGCTTCATTTCACTGCCTTGATCTTGATTCTGCCCGTCTGGCTTCATCTGGGGTTGAAGGGAAGAGCTCCACGTACCTAGAGCCGATTGTCATCTTGTCCTTGCTCATAGCTCTCTTAGCCTCCTCAGTAGAAACAAACTCCACATATGCTTCGCCAGTGGCTTTCCCATCTGGGCGACAAGCAATGTGTATACCTTCTTCAACTAGTTTGAAGTCTTTGAAGAAGTCAACAATGTCGGATTCTTTGGCAGAAAAAGGAAGACCTCGCATCTTCAAAATCTCCGTGTATTCCATTTGGTCCTTGTCATTGAATCTCTTTGATCTAGATGGAGGTGGACTTCCATGATAATCATTGTCGTAGATTCCTTCATAATGCACCTCTGCAGAGACAGCATTGTAATAATCTTGCCTCTTACACCTGAAAACTTCCACATATCTGCGCCCCATGGTATGTCGATCTCTCTGTAGAGCAAACTCAACCTGCATGATTCCAGCAAACACAACAAAAGCCTCTCCCGTGAACCTTCCGTGCTTGTTGACAAGCAAGACATCCACAATATCCAGTCCAGCAAAGAACTTAAAAATGTCGATGTCGGTGCAGTTGAAAGGAAGCCCCCGCAGACGAACCACAGGAAGTGGAGGCGGCTGAAATCCACCACCATAGGCATAAGGTTGAAAGCCACCTGTGCTGCTGCTCACTGCGAAGTAGGGATTTGAGTCCATCATTCTTTGTCTCTTTGAGCCGACCTCGTACCCATCCGAAACCCCCCTGCTCCCCAACATTGCCCTTCATTTATCCATACCCAAAAAGAAAGAAAAAAAAATCCCCACTCAACCTGTTAATAAAACCAAACCCAACCCACACCACTTCCCTGACACCTAACATCCCTAAACTTATCTTCCAAAAAGTCAAAATCACATAAACATACCCGCCTAACACATTCGACGCATATACCCAACAAAAAGCAGCTAGCAGTTCAAATAACACAAATTTGTAATACAATGCTCAATGAAAATAAAACCAAACATAACATTAAAAATGCCCCGATAAGAGCCATTAGATGCACAAATTCTGGTTTCTACAGATGTGGCACGAAAATGTTTCAAAGATGCTCTCAGCAAGAAATAAATATTAGACACCAAAGTCGAGGAATCAGCAGGGGTGAAAATGAAATATACAAGAGTTATTCCTATACTACTCATTAAGAAGCAATTAAATGTTAAAAGCACTAACATCAACAACAACAATAGCCAAAAACCAGAAAAACGCACAACGCACCAAAACCAATTGAGAAGGTCAAGTTGTTAATGCTTACCCACGCGATCCGTACATGATGGTCACGTCTTATCTGGAACCAAATCCTGCCCGGATAGAAGCTCACTTTTGGAGGGAATTTTCAGGGAGATTAGCAAAAACCCTAACAAATCTCGCTGACGATTGATGAAGATGAGAAGGGAGAAAAATAGAACCCTAGCTGATAGGGACAATTGGTTTGTGCAATTATATATTTATTCTCTGCGTTTTATTGGGCTTTTACAAATTTTCGTACTGTTCTGTGCTTGAGGAAATTATATAAACGCCGTTTCATTTTTCAACGGCGTGGATGGGCGGCCCATGTGTCAAATGGCCTCTACTAGATGCAGTCCACGTAAAGTTACGGATCGAAGCTTGCTGCCATATTTTATTTATTTATTTTGCTGGTATGCTAATTATCTTTTCTTAGTCCCTAATTTGTGACTTTTTAATTAAAACCTTGTTTGAAGGAAGTAGAGTTGAAAATAGAATATAGGTCTAAATTTTTATTGGCATCTTTCGAATCTGGGTTTATGTTTTTATTACCAGAAAGACAACAATTGTTGGACATATTAATATTACTCCTTTTTTATAAGCATTTTAAGCATATTAGTATCAAGTTTGTTTGTTTGCTTTATAGGGGGAGCATAAGTTATTAACTGATCGCATTATAATGTAAAAGAAATAATATGCAGTGATTCATAATTATTAAATACAGAGTGTAGGTACAGAAAGATTAGGGGATTTAATTATTTTCAAAACGCAATTAGGAAATCCACAATCCGATCCCTGACGCATTAAAATAACCACAGTTCATCAGGGAATTCATCTTTTGTGGCTTTACAACATTAAACCCTAAAAACAAAATGAGAAAGCAAAGTTGATTTTGGTGGCCGTGGGACTGATATCAGCTGCTATGCTACCAAGGGGAGAAAAAGAACAGTAATCACCCTCCGGCTCTACCCAAAAAAAGAGACCATCAGTACTCCTTTGCTACCCGTTTTATGACTCTATGATCGTACAGACATTGAATATGCTCAGGTGGCTGATATCCTGCTCGTTAAACCAAAACTGAATTTGCACAGATTGAAAAACATGAAAATTGTTTGCAGACCGTAGATCAAGATGCAGTTGGGACTGGGAGCACGAGTTTTTGCGTCTACACCATCGATTGATGTTAACTTTTACTTTTGCTTCTGACAAGGGCTCCTCATCTACACTCTTCACTCTACTTGAGTAGTCGAACAACAAATTTACTAACCCGTGTAGATAATATCAACCATGGTATAATTCCAACCTGCAATTACATAAAAGCAATAGAAAGTGAAAACAACAGTACCAAGAATGGTTGATCTATCAACTTGCATACTCATATTCCAATTGTTTTGGAAACAATATCATATAGGTCGATAAGTAGGCTTATACACCTACGCGTTTATTTAAGCCAATGTCGATGTATATTAATGTGATCTACCCCTGAATAAATGCTAAACATCTCATGATCTCAACTAGATCTAACTGTCAAAAATGGGATTTACAGAAACATTGAAACCAAGCTCATGGACTAGCCCCACTAAGGCAGGAATTAAGCCATACATGGATGTGTCAGTGTGGAGGATAAATCTCCCAGGTCAGTGTCTAGAAAGTTTCATCGTGGAAGGCCTCTTTTTAGCCTTCAGGAAATGGTATATATATATATATATAGGCAATTTCTAAAAATTGGTCACCGAAAGCTAAGATTGAAATATCAAGGCTTTTTCGTAAAAAAATTACACAATATTCCTTGACAGTTAGTGACAAGCAAAATAATCTTGTAAAAGAGAAAAGAGAGAGTAAATAAAGAGGATACTCAGAAAGGTTTATCCAGGATATGAAAATAAATGGGAACGAAAACCACAGATAGCATTCATTACCTTAACATTGCTGTCTGAAGTACCTCCAGAACTCAAAGATAGCATCCGTCCTGCAGATAGGCAGATACTGAATCAAGAGAAAAATAATAGTATAACTACTATCTCAAGTGTCATGCATTCCTCCTATAATAATGAACATCCCCCTCCTATCATCCATTTTTTCCAAGCCCACACAAAATATGCGTATAGTCTTATCATGAGTGTAAGTGCATCAAACTTGTCATCTTCGAACAGAAAACAACTAGAGGAGAATTGGTGAAACTCAAAACAAAGCAGAAAAGAACGAAAGAGGTTTATATTACCAAAGGGCTGCACAAGTTGCCGAGATATTGCAGCAACAGGAGTCCTCCAGAACCAACAAATCAGCATAAAGTATATCACAACCTGTCCAGATTAAATTCATCAGATTCCAACGAGACACGGAAAAAACTCTTAACAACTTTAACACACTCAATACTACCTTTGTGATAAATAGAATTTGTAGGTACAAATCATAAGACTGTTTCAATCCCTTGCTGTTCTCTTGTTGAACTGGATGGCAAAACAGGTGTTAGAGACCCCAATTCATGCAGGATGGAGAACCATTGCCAAAATATTAGGAAAACTATAAACACCAACAACACTAAAAACAACTTGAACATCCACTCAACATGAGCCCCCATCCATAAGGATAAGACAGATGAACTTACATTTCAAAAGCTCCTTCTCCTTTGCAGCAGCCAACCTTCTAAGTTTTGCTGACTGAGCAAATGTCGATGGCCTGAAACCAGTATAAACACAATAATACTAAGAATAACGACTTCAACAAAATAAGACTCTTAAAGTCACCGTATCTCGAGAACTCAACAAAGAATAAGCACACCATCACAAATCGTCAGGCTCTCAAGTACTTGTACAAATGGCGCAAACAAACTTTCCACAACAATTACTTATAAAGTATTATGAATTCAACAGAGGCAGGATTGCAAAACTCCATTTCAACAGGACGCAATTCTAGATTTCAATAACTACTGTGCACTATGCACTACGCACAGATCTCATTCAAAACGCACCAGAAATCCTGTCGTCAGAGCCTAATAACTGCGTAATACATATAATGGACATCAAAAACCTGAAATGAACAGGATCACGTACTGTGATAAGGAGCTCGCGTCTTTCAACAATTTCTTTATTTCCGCGCGCAGCTGAACTTCTTGGTCACTCCTGGATCCCTTCTGAAAATACACACGGACAAAATCCATTACGAGTGAATCCAAAGCTGCGTTTGATGCGAGGAATTCGTTAGAAGAGCCTACCTTTTTCAAATTTTCCAGGAACCTAGAGGCGAAGTGGAAAACTGTGACAATGAAGAGGATTACCGGAGCAGCGAGAGACCGTCCCTGTCCGGCGAGGATTTCTTCTTCTCCCATAATATACTGTCAGCGAATTTAATGAAATAACGTCACCTGTAAATCTTTCTTTAGTTTCGTCAAGCTTTGATGAGCATGTGCTGTGTTAATGGCGATGGCGTTCTTGATTCTTCTTCTTCTTCGTGGTGATTTGATTTCTGGTTTCGATCGATTCATGGTCAGACTGGAAATTAGGAACGCTTGCTCGCCTGATATTTGGACTCGAACACTGTTCACAAAGTATAAGCCCGGCCCAAGACCACCGTCATTTAATTCGGCCCATTCATGATTACTTTTATGCCAAAGTAAAGGTCATGAATGAATAGAAAAAAAGGAAATGAAATGAAGAATTATATATTTGGATAATTGAAGAAAAAATTAATAAAAAAACTACGTACTTTTAAATAGATAGACTTATATCACTCTTTTTAACTCAATTTTTCTATTGAATCTTCACTAGCTTGAACAGGACCTGCAACAAACAGGGCCTTTAGTAGCAATTGTACTCGTAAGTACATATTTTCCGCACAACGATTCAACAATAATCCTTGAAAGATACAGGGATGCCATCTTTCTCGCCCTGTGGATGGAAAGCCCTAATCCACCGATTGAAATCTTTGGTAAAGTTTTTCTTCATAACTCCCTCCTCAATAATGGTTTTGTACCATCACATAGCTGCAATCTTAAAACTCATATGGTTATTTTAATTGAAATTTAGAAATCAATGACAAAAAAATTAAAGTCAAAAGAAGTATAATATATGAAAAGTATTAATACTTTTAAGAAAATAACAAACATAAAATTTGCAAATAATAAACATTTTCTAATGCAACCTAGTCAGATTCTTATCGTCACACCCTCGGCCCACTATCCCAGCCCATGACCGTTGTACAGTTAAGTCACACCGCATCAAATCTCTAATGTAAATGCGCCTCAAATTAAAACCAATTATTCCCAAATTCCCCCCACCTCCTCAAAAATATCTCCCCGCCTGCTTTTACACATTTGCCCTCCTTCCAGTCAATGGTATACCCTTTTTATTTTCTCCTTTTTCGACAAACCCCCAACCACCCCTTTCCAGGGGCATTCCAGTCGTTTCGTACCCCAAATCCCACGTGTCCACGACGGTCACCAAAGAAACACAAAGGAAAACACACAACGGTACCTCAACTGTGCCTCTCCATCCAATAGAACGAGAGGGCACGGATCCATGACTTGGCAATAGAAATTTGAAATCCCGCCCAAACCCGCGACTTCAATTCTTATTTTCGCGGATTTCAATTTTTTTTCATTCCCTTGTCCTTCTGCCCAAAACGCCCCTTCCTTATCTCGCTTTTTAAGCCAAGCCCAAAAACTCTTCACAGCACATATTATACACGCACAACACCAAAGCAAAGCATATTATCATTATCGCCCCCTCCTCTCTCTCGCTGTCTCCTTATCTTCCTAAAAACCTAAACCGTTTAGGTAAAAACTCGCTTCTCTGAGTCGGCCCGAGTCGCACCGTTTTCCGCCGTTTTTCCTCCGGTTCTGACCGTTTTCCGTCATTATTTGCAGGAATCCACCATGAAAGGCGGAAAATCGAAGGCTGTTCCCGCAAAAGCCGATAATAAGTGAGTTTCTGTGTGTTCACGCGGTTTCATTTCAGATCTGATGTGTTTTTAATGCTAACCTGTTGTTTCCGCGGCTGATTTGTTGCTTTTTCGTCGTTCTACAGGCTTAAGAGGAAAGGCGCCGGAACTGGAAGCAAAGCTGCAAAGAAGGCGGCGAAGGATCCTAACAAGCCTAAGCGACCTGCCAGCGCTTTCTTTGTATTTATGTACGGAGATCTCGCTTAATTATTATTGTGTTTTTTGTTCCTCTGGTGTTTGTATATTTGGTGGTTATAGCTTCATCTAATTATTTTTGAATTTTTTACTATGAAACAGGGAAGAGTTTAGGCAGACTTACAAGGAAAAGCATCCTAACAATAAATCTGTGGCTGCTGTAAGTGTTCTCATATCTGTAGATCTATCGTGAATTAATTGATGAATCGTGTTTATACTAGCTCTCTGTGCTAGTTATGTGCTGGAATTGAATGTTTGTGTATTTTACTTGTTTTTGCTTGCGTTGTTAATGTGATGAAATGGATTTCAGGTTGGTAAAGCTGGTGGTGATAAGTGGAAGTCTATGTCAGAAGCGGTGATTGTTTTTTCCCGACTACTATTCAAATTTGCAGCCGCAGAACTTGATTTGATCTTATACTGAAATTATGAAAATTCTGATGTTCAGGAGAAAGCTCCCTTTGTGGCCAAAGCTGAGAAGAGGAAGACTGAATATAACAAAAACATGGCTGCTTACAACAAGAAATTGGTATGTCTCCTGCTGCTGTTTATTTGGTTTTCTCTGCCAGTTTGTTTGTGAATTGTCGAATGACCCTTCCATTTTCGTTTTACTATTTACAGGCTGATGGCCCTGGTGACGATGATGAGTCTGATAAGTCCAAGTCTGAAGTGAATGATGATGAGGATGATGATGAGATGGGAAGTGGAGAGGTTTGTATTCCAATCAACTACTTGTTCCTTTCTTTTGATTTTAATTGATTGATTGTTCTCTAATTCTCTTCTGGCGGAAGTTTTTGTGTTTATGATATTTGCTTCATTGATTAGTTTTCTGTTGCACTTCTAATGCAAGATTTTTTTGGTTTGGTATTTTTGTAGGAGGATGAGGATGATGAGTGATTGGTAGGAGAGGGGTATGCAAGTGACAAGCTGCAACTGCTGTAGAATTTGCTTAGGATTGTGTAGTTGCTTGCAATTTGGCATTAAATAGTTTTAATTCCTTAGCTGTTTAGATGTAGTGTGGGGATGAAAACAAGGATTAGTTTCGGAAACCTTCCTGGAACTCACATGTTATGTACTTAAATCACTTTTAATTTCAACGCCATAA
Organism: Viola odorata; assembly: GCA_963691705.1. NCBI lineage: Eukaryota > Viridiplantae > Streptophyta > Magnoliopsida > Malpighiales > Violaceae > Viola > Viola odorata. The sequence goes on along the minus strand of OY829539.1, from coordinate 67,335,388 downwards.
TAGTATGATCTTTATTTTGGGGTTTATTTCTTGTGCTGTTATTGTTAAGTCAATGTTCTGTTTTTATTTTTCTCCTTTCTTGATCTGCAACTGTTTTGTTTACTTTCTGCTGTTGTTTTTTATCCTTGTGGCCAATAGCATTTTTTATTTGAATGCATTGCTTATAAATTTTTGCCTATGGTTTTTTCTTGCTATCATATTGGTGATGGTTGTTGTGGTGTCTTGAAAGATTCTGTTAGTCTTTGAATTGGTTGGTGGGTCCTTCAAAACGAACCCGGCATTTTGGCTGTTGTCTGTGTATGAACGTTTTGAGAAATCAGTTAGGATTTTGTAATATCAACTTGAGTGTCAGCATTTTGAATGTTTGTTGACTAAGCCGTATATTGGTCATTGTTGTTGTGTTGCATCCTGTGTGGAAGTGGATGATTCTTCTGTTATTTGGTCAATTTGGTTTGGACTTTTGTTTCATCTTTCAAAATGTATTGGTCTTCTAAATTTTTGTACTCTTTCTGGTGCGTTCTTCTCGCCAATGATTGTGTTCCAGTATGTTGTGGATTTGAGAAATGCGATCGGGGTATTTTGTTTGCGTCTTGGATTTGATGGAAGAAGACTCCAAAACAAATGAAATTAGCCTTTTTATGTGGTGTTGGGTCCATCAGGGCATTCCTTTCCTACGATTGCGTGCGACTTAACTTGCGATTTTCTGTAACTATGATTCTGCAGTGGCATAGTGGTAACTCTTGAGGCTTGGGAAACTATACTTGTGAGCTGTGGTTGCATTTTATGCTTCTTTCTGGATTATTGGTTTTTTTTTTTAGAAGAGGAAAGCTTCTTTTCTCTGTTTTCCTTTGATTTTTTTTTTGAAACGGGCATGAGGGGATGATAGAGGCTTAAATCAATAAAGTCGGATTTTAAAACCAAATCAACAGTAAATTAAGTCTTTGATTACCTGTTCAGTAGTGATCAGAAGCTAAAAGATGTTTGTGCTTATTACAGTTTTATACTTCGTCATGGATCTCATAGTTTTGTGGGTAATTTATACAGTGATTGGTTTCTTGTTTCTCCACCACCTGATTTCCTCATTCATCGATCCAGTATGCTAGAAGTCGACAGCCGCTGGTTCCTTGAGGCATAGAAATTCAATTTTCTAACGATATCATAATGACTAAAAATGTGAAACTTGTATTACTATTTTATTCAGACCAAAAAAGTTACAACTAATTTATGGATAAAAATAATCGAACCGCAGCAGAGCCCGGCCCAGTCCCAAAAGATTTGGGTCCATGAACCATAACAGCCTGTACCCGTTTCACCTGGTTTTGCTGACGGACAGAAAATGGCAGGTCCTGGAAAATGCTTCTTGGTCACCGGTACTCCTGTGAGTGCTATCGCAATTCACTATTCTAACTCAAAATCATGTTCTTCGTTATTAACTATTAATGATTTTGAATTGGATGGGTCTCTCCTCTAACAAAATCTGTATTTTGGATGGCGATGGCGAATTCCGACTGTACAGGGTGTGGGCAAAACCACTCTGATCATGAGAGTGTTTGAAAGCCTCAGAACATCAAACCCTAACTTGAAGATTCAAGGTTTCTATACTCGTACGCACCTCTCTCTTTCTCTATTTCTGTTGCTATGAACTTATTGATTTCATCTTGTTTGCGTAGAAAATGCTGAAGTTGTTGATCTTGATAATAATGATTGACTATTGTATTTTGCTGAATAGGTGAGATTAGAGAAGCAAGTGAGAGGGTTGGGTTTGAAGTTGTATGTTTAGATGGTCGAAAAGCTCCGCTCGCCTCCACCACCATTTCAACGTAATCACTCCCTTCTTCGTTATTCCATTTGAACTAAGTTTCGTAGTTGATCTGCTGCCTATCAAGTAGGATTGGTGTTGCCTTTTGTAATGTAGCATTGGTAATTCTGTAGGGTGGTGCTTTTGTAGCATTGAGTGCTTCTTGTGGGATTTTGTGTTGCTTTTAAACATGATTGTTTTCGTTTCCCATTTTTACAGCCCGAAGTCTTTCAGATGGCCTACTGTTGGCAAGTATAAAGTAGATGTAGCATCATTTGAGTCTCTGGCTTTACCTGAGTTGCAGGTCAGCTGGTTCGTTTAATGTCGTTGCTTCTTTTTTTCGCTAAGATGTTCCTTCCTTTGTTATGATGTTTGAGTTCCATATTAGCATAAGAGAAGCATATAATCTCCATATGAGTGCAGAGTTAAAGTCATTTAGGTGGCTGCCTTAGATTTTCAAGATTTGTTTTGGAGAATGTGCTAGATTTCCAATCAAGTTGCGTGCAAAAATGTCCATTACCAGTCTTTGTGTGGTTTATGGAACAAACTATGGGGCCTGACCTGCAGCTGCTGCTTATGAAATGGCTGCTATCAGGCCTGGAGATTGCACTTACTTGGTTACTAGGCAAACCTTTTACCATTGTCCTTAAAAATGGCCGTCGAAACAATTTTAACTTTTTCCGTATGTTAAGTGGTTGTTATTGATGGAATCAACTAAAGATTAGTATTTGTTGTCAGGTCAGAGATGATACTGATCTCTTCATTATTGATGAAGTTGGCAAAATGGAGTTGTATAGTTCTTTATTCTTCCCTGCTGTGTTAAAAGTTCTGGAATCTAATGCCCCTGTTTTGGCTTCTATTCCCGTTGCAAAGTTTGGACGTGATATACCTGAAGGTACATTTAATAAACACATTTTCCTTTCATCTGTACCTATATGAGTTGATTTGTCAATCCTTTTATCATGGTGCTTGTATAAGATAAGAACATGGTGGAATGTGGTAGTACAAACGTCACAGTACTTTGTTTTTGACACTAGAAGACGGCATTATCGTCATTACTTAAAGAACTTTTTAACGGGCTCTAATGTCCTGTCAAGCTTGGTATTCTGAGAAAGATGTAAAATGTTCTACATTGTTGATCCTCTGGCATCTTTCTTATCTTGAAATTGCACATAATTTAAGTGTTTGAGTTTCTGCAGTTGCAAGGTTAAGGAATCATCCCGGGGCTTCGATTTTCACCTTAAGCCAAGGTAACAGGGATGCTGTTAAAGAACAGATCTACACCCTATTGCTAGATTCACTGGACAAGAATTAGATCCTGCACGGTTATCGTCTTCAAGCGAAACCTACCGGGCATACTAGTTTGAACTTCTCGACGTCATCCAGGTCTTTTCAGCATTATCTTCTGTACAAACTATCACTGCTTACTGACTTAATCCTCAAAATGTAAAGGTTGTAACAATGATCCTGGGTATGCGTTTATCGAATAATTTATATATTTTCTTTCCGAGTAAACCTCACGTGTTTTGATCTTATCTCATGTTGCCACTACCTCTTTCGAGTTTTCAGAACTTAATTTGCATCTCTAGTATGATAGTTTGGTGTAAATTAGCTCATTAAAGTGTTTCTTCTGGGCTATCCACAATTTCCATTTCCGTGTTGTGATACAATGACAAGCTCTCCTCTTTGAGAACAACATGGAACTTTCAGAGAAAGAGTTCTGCTTCGGTGCAGTATATGCGAGACCTCGTATCGAATATTTGCTTATCGATAATAAGTCTGGCAATGACCTTATTTCAGTTTTCCGAGAACCGGAAATGAGTACGAGGCCAACGCCGGATGCACTACAAAATGTCGAAGCCCACCCCAGTGACAATAAGATGAATGGAATTTCTTCTTAAAATGAACCTTCTTGATTCCCTGCAGAAGAGAGAAACAAAAAGGAATGTTCATACAAGTTAACACGTGTTTATAAAAGTATTTAACTTTTCTTTTAGAAGAATATTTAATTTAATAGTTCATATTCATGCCTATCAAAAATAAAAAAGGGAAAAAGGGACTAAGCCGTGGTAGCAATATATGGAGTACGAAACTTCATCAACTTTTCTCAAGAGACGCGTCTAGAACAGATAACACGTCGTGAGTTTCTTGTGCTTATAAAGGCTCCTTTGAATTCAGTAGCTGAGCGACGTGGCATTTTTATTTCCACCAAGTTATGATTTTAAAATTTCACAAGAGAGTCAACACATCTTATAAAATTAAACTCGTAAATTGATAATCGTAATTTTGAGAAAATATAGGATAAGTAGGTCCATTAATAGTTTAATTAAATCTTGAGGAAATAAATAAATGGGTCTAAAAAATAACGTGAAAAAAAAAATGAAGAGTAATAAGAGAAACATGGGTCTCATACGTATGTAAAAAGAATTTTGGTAAAGCGAGTTTACGAATTAAAATAATTTTATTAAAATAAGTTTTTTTGTTATCAAATTCATTTTACTTTTATAATCAAGTAAAAGGTAGGTCAAACCTTTTTTTCGTTTATTACTCTTCGGTTTGACCTTTTTTTACAAATTAATTTTAATTTTTTTACATAATTAGCCACTACAAGCATTATTTGAATCAACGTCTTTATATAAAATAAAAGACTAGTGTCAAACTCACGCAACTTTTAATTTTTGGAATATATAAACTACATATTAAAAAAAAACCTATTGGTAAGTAAAATTATTAAAAAATAAAAAATATAAAAAAAAAATTATATGAAGAGCTTAAAAGAAGCTTCCCGATGACTTGTTATTGAAGAACATATTTTATACTATTAAAAGAATATGATGAAGTGGTTGAGGAGATAAATCTCTAAATGTTTGAAAATTTAGTGTTTATATAGCTAATATATGACACTATTAAAGTAGTCAAATTCGACCCGGTTAGATTGGAAACCTAACTACCGATCACTAGGTATGGTTTGAAAACTCTAAAAATTCTCTTTTTTTGGTTTACTTTAAAAATCGATCGACCTAGCCAGTTGAATAGGTCCTAATTAACCCAAAGAAAATAAATTCTAAAAAAATGCAAAATAGGGGATTTGAACCATATTCAACATTTGGCTAACAAAACCTTAACCACTACACCAATACTATTTTTATAATACTAAATTAAAAAATAAAAAATAAATATAAGATAAAAATTTCATTTATTTTTAATTTTTTTTATACTTTACACAAATATTAAATTTTATTTACTAATTTATTAAAATTACAAGTCAATTCGGTTTGACTGAGTCGAGTTTTACAATCTTGAATTTTACAAATTCCGAAACTCATCTCTTAAATTTCTATAGGTTAGAAAACATAAATTTTCATTGATGGTAAAATAATAATGTAAATAAATCATATTAATGGAGAAAAGACTTCAAATTTTATGAATTAGAAAATATAATTAATATTTAATATTGTCAATTGTTAAAAAACACAAAAGCTTGAAAGATAACACATCAACTTAAAAAATTTACGTGAGTACCTCTAAAATCTCTACTTAATTTTTCACCACAAAAGGAAGAACATTAACAGTAGAAACAGAAGAAAAATGCACAGGACATTATACCTAGGCGTAAGTCAAATTCATCATCATCATCATCCATGGCCGTGCTGTTTTTATTCTCAGCTTGGCATGCAAAGTTTGTAGTTGAAAAAATTGTTGAGAGTTCTTCAATACTTTGTCTAGTATCTTCTGTTTCGGCCTCGGGCACCTGCTTCGGTTTGCTTCCTTTCATATCCTTAATTACAGAGCTAAACATCCCCTATAATGCAGAACAGGAAACCAGAATTTCGTAACTACTGGATTTCTGGGTTACAGAAAGAAAAAGTTCCAGAAGTTCAATTTATAATATTACCTTTTTCTTTTCCTTTTGGACTGGTGATCCATACACAGACTCTTCTTGTGATAACATCAGATCTTTCCTGTAGACCCTAGTTAAAGGGTCCAAAATCCTAAAAACAGTAATGTCATAGTTTAACACATCAGCTAGCAAGAATCAATGCATTTGAAATTGAATCTAAACTGTAATTTTGAATACAAGTTATCTGTCATTGTTATAGTTTAGTTGACAGAAACCCTAATTACTTCTTGAAGGTATTGCAGCGGGAACATGTGATTTACCTAAACTTTTCCTTTTGGAGCAGAAGTGAGACAACGAACATTTCCTGGTCGGCATTCACCTGTAGAAGAAGACAATTATAGAGCTCCATGATAAATATCTTTTAAACCGTCACCTGGGCAACAAATCTATAGAAGAAAACTCAAGATATAGTACCATGACAAGTTTTCCACTCCGCGAACAACAAATGGAACTTTCTGAGAAAGAGTTCTGCTTTGGTGCAGTATAAGCGAAACCTCTTATCCAATATTCACTTACTGATGATAAGTCTGGCAATGACCTTATTTCAACTTTCCCAGAACAGAAAACGAGTACGAGGCCAACACCTGATGCACTACAAAATGTTGAAGCCCAGCAACAAGAAGAGGAATGGAATTTCTTCTTGAAGTGAACCTCTTGATTCCCTGAAGAAAAGAAAAGTAATAAGGAATGTTCATAAAAGTTAACATTGTTCTTCGAGGCAAGAGTCAGTATACATGAACAACGCAAGTAGTAGTTACCTGAACTATGTGATTTAGCAAATACACATACGCAGCTTTCTCAGCAAATAAGTAAAAAAGACTGCTTATGTACATCCTCAACAGGATTCCCTTTACTGTCTAGACTGATTGATCCTCTACCTGACATTTCTTGCCCAGTATACATGAACAACGCAAGTAGTAGTTACCTGAACTATGTGATTTAGCGAATACACATACGCAGCTTTCTCAGCAAATAAGTAAAAAAGACTGCTTATGTACATCCTCAACAGGATTCCCTTTACTGTCTAGACTGATTGATCCTCTACCTGACATTTCTTGCCCATCTGTAACATGAGAAATGACGATTGATTATACCGGAATGAGATATATTTGAGGTTTATATGCATAAACAAATTGTTTTGCCTACCCAAAATCTGCATGAATAGAGCTTTAGAGGGTTTCTTGGGGTGCATGGTGTTAGTGCTCAGCATGTTACAAGTATCAGTATCAAGAGCTAACACTGACGAATCCTTGGTTGCAACCACCAAGACATTCTTCTCAAAACCATGCAGGCTAGAGGTTTCGAACTGCAGAGAAATAATGCCGGTGGAGATCTCACTCGCAATATGATTTTGACACAAAATTGTCGGCCCTTGTACATCAACTAATGTTACCTGTACATTAGGAACAAAAAAAGAAGGAACCCATCACTAGTTCATGGTGATAACTTAACTAACACAAGAAATAATTACAGCATCTGAACCGGAAAGCGAAGAGGATGGCTTACGTATCCCTTGTCAGTCCCGACCGCAAGATGTCCTGAGTTTCTGCTTATACTCAAAGAAAGTACAGAACCATTAACCTGTATAATTTTAATACCCTGGAGAATGTTCCCTTTTTTAAAACTTCCTGTCAAAAGAAGAATGTAGTGGTATTACTGATTTTGTTGATATACTTTGAAGAATTAATATAGCCTGATTGTGTCCAGCAAATAACTGATGAAAATACATGCTGGGTTAAGCAATTTTCTTTAAATATAAAGAAAAAGAAAAGAAACAACTGAAAGCATAATACTACTCTACTTGCATGCAATTTACAATACCTTGAAAAGGCATAAAACTGTTCTCGGTGCCATATGGTTCGGGTTTGAATTTGTATATGCGGACCTGCAGATGATGAAACATTGTAAAAACAACAGACATTTTTGTTCAACGGACCGAAAATTGCATATACAATATTTATACACAAGATATCCAATAACAATGAATTTCACCATTCCAATCTGATCTCCTGAAATAAGAAGCGGCGTGTTGCTGTCAAAGTATAACGCTGTCAGAGCTACACCACTTAGAGATAAATCATCATCACTCTGCATAGGAAAAGAAAAAAACAAAGCCATGAGCCAAGAAAGGCAATGACCTTATGCCCAGGCTAGGTAACTTTGCTACTTGTGTTGACCAAAACTAATCAGGGATTTACCTGTTGCTTTAATGATAGAATTGGGATTAAAAATGGACAAGACAGATCCCAAAAATTTACGGCTCCATCACTGTGTCCAGTTATGTACAAGTTTTTAACCTTCGAGAATCCGCTAAACTGAGGAAGATTGGTGTTAGTTCCATCTTTAGGCTTTGTATCAAAGGGGAGAACTGATGGAATACTTTTGGCCAACTGCATGTAATCCTGCATTTATCATAAGAATCATACACACTCATAAGTTTACTGTCACTATCAAACACAATAAGATCGAGAATTCTGCAGAAGATCTTTACCGTAGTATTACCTCATCCCGAGAACTCAACATATATGCATTATCTGTGATAAAGTTTGCCACAGTGATGCGCGAGTCAGAAAATGGCATTTTCGCCATGACTTCCCTTGGCAATGAGGGTGAGCCCTTAGATTGGGATTGTAGGAGATACTTTTCGATTAGGCAATCATCGTAGGCATAAACACGCCCTGATTTTCCAAGCAGGACAAGAATATCCTGTTTGTGCTTACCCTGCTCACAAGGGCTAGAAATGATCTCCATGTCAATGCAAGGCTCAAGCAACAGAAGCCCCAACTTTGTCGTCCGCATTTCCATTTGCTCATTCAACAAGATTACCTGCCCCACCAAAATCAAATTTATTACAATTTCATCTCAAATTTCACAACTAATATCCATAGAGAAATGTACCTGCATATTTGTGGATGCGAAGTCAGAAGAGCCCATTATATAGAGTCGACTCGCCTTCCCGTCTCCATGAAGCCATTTCAAGGATGATATTGGAACCTTTTCCACCTTAAATCCAAGATTGAGTTTGAATGTAGGAGTACTTTGGGTGCCATTATCTGATGTTAATTCAGTTCTAGAATTTCCGTTAGCAGGAATGTTCCAGATGAAAATCTCCCCGTTACTGTATCCGACAGAAACTTTACTTCCTAAAGGGCATGTCCAGAATGCAGAAGTTACTTTCTTAGTTTCATGAAACTGCGACAGCAGCAAGCTTCCTCCTGTTATGAAAACAGGTCGACTTTCTCGAATATCCCACAGCATAATCAGGCCGTCTCTAAACACTATAAGAACCCTGCATTGTACCAAATGATTTGTTTTACCAATACAGAGACTAATGATCTCCTCTGACTAGGAAATAAATGTTCGCTTTATCGCTCGTAGGGTAAGCTATCACTTCAGTTTCAAAATACTTGAGAGCGAACAAAAAGCCATCAACGAATGTAATTACCTCTTACTTTCAGCAGTTGGTTGGGGCAGAATATGCAATACAGCAGTATCACCAGAAACTTCAGTTGTGTTACCTACATGACATTTTGTTTCAACAGAAAACTAAGTAAGACCTGACATTCCGTAAGAAAACAATATATAATTCAAAAGAATGAAACATGTCTTCGAACAAGTGCACACACACACGCACGAGCACACAAATCCAAGTAAGACCTGACGTTCCGTAAGATAACAACATATACTTCAAAAGAATGAAACATGTATTCAAACAGGCGCGCGCGCACACACACACACACAGAGAGAGAAGAGGTTAAAGAGGTTAAACAGATTAAAAGGACAAATGAATCGGCCTCTCACCAAGAGAAACAGAAAGAGGTATAGTGTATTGCATTCTTGTCAGCTGACATGATTCTTGATCAAGTTTCAAAACTGAAATGTCACCAGCAGAGTCTCCAACATATCTGCCAAAACCGATATTAACAATATGTCAACCATAAGAAAAAAACGGTAACATTCATGTTCAAACATCAAGTTGGACGAAACTTACATATACGAACCATGTTGCATAACTGTAAATGAGGTGATGTCCTCTTTGAACAAATGCACATGAGACAACAATTTTTTATCCACATCCCAAACCTTCATCAAAATTACATTGCAAAAAAAAAATCATTAATCTACCTCAATGCAGTTCTTGGAAGTGAGATTTTCCAGGACCCCTTTGTTCTGAATGAACTGAACATTATCGAAGAGGGCAAAAAGAAGATAATAATGTTAATCAATCATATATAGATTCAAGAAAACATCTTTGTTTTAAAAGAAGTGGGGTAGGCAACATAATACCTCCAAAAACTTGCTTGGTACTGCCTCAGGAGATTGAAGCAGTGCTTGAGTGTTATCTTTTCCATATAACTTGATTCTTCCATCTCTAAAAGGAAAAGTTAATTATTCTTAATAAGTTAAATATATATATATATATATAAAATTGATTGAGTTTTAGGTACAATTGACTGCAGTAAAATGAAGCTAAAATCAAATTTAATGGGTCAATTAGTGTGAAACTCTTTTGACAGTCACTCGAAAAAAAATCCTGGCTCCGTCGCTGTCAACAATTATTATGAGATGAATGTGAAGAGGTTGAAGGTGGACTCACATGGTAGAAATAGCAAGTATTTTTTGAGCATGATCAAAGGCAAATATGGCAGCTCCAGAGGGTATCCCATAATGGAAGACAAGTCGTGGGTCTACATCACAAGCTTTTATACCTTCCACATTCCCTCCACCAGGATGCACCAAATGTCAAAAACACTCAAAAACCAATTTTCAGACTTTTTTCTTCTTCTCCCTTGTTAGCTTGAAATTAAAATTTAATGAGAAAAAATCATAAATAATCATAAAATGTCATAACATAGAAACGTTAGGGGAAGGGCAACAACAAGATTAGTCTCTTTTTTTCCGATAATAAGTAACGAAATTAGTCTTAATTCAGGAAATTTAAACATACATTTACTCACCTACGTACTTACGAGCGACACATTTACATAACAAATTTCGGGGAATTGATCTGAATCTAAAAGAACAAATAAATACATAAAATTTGAAAAACAAATACAGATACAAGCAAGCAAGAGGGAAGCAGAAAACGTGTCCGTTTCTGACAGGGATTGAGTGGGTTGACTGGGCTGGACACTGTGATGGGTCAAAGGAAATCAAAATAAATAATTGACACAACTCCACCGTCCATCACATGCTGTCATCATGACCAACGAATTATATGATTGATGTTTTGGATAGACCCATTTAATAACCTAATTTTTATTTTTATTTTTTAGGAATGATTTTGTAGGAGGAGGCTAAATATAGAAGATATAAAGAAAAGACTAACACTTGATTCAAAAAAATTGCAGTTTAACTAATAAGAACTTATCGTATTCTTCGCTGCAAATCTAGGGTATCACATGAGAAAAAAGGAATGAAATATTAGTTAAACTGCAATAAGAAGCAAATGAGAAAAATAGTTAACAGTCAACAAATCGCCCAGAACACCAAAAACTAAAGAACAGATGTCCTTATGGTACTCAAATTGAAAAAGTAAATGACAGGTTAATAAAAAAAGTGTTCCCTCTGGGTAAAGAAAAGAAGAAGAAAACAGAGTGTGACGAGCATGATCGTTGTCATGCAGATTAAAACCAATGGATTACTAAACTAATGTAGAGACAAGGGAGAAACGGAAACCCACAAGACAACCTAATCAACGACAAAACAAAAGCTAACATAAACACTGTTTTATTCTTAGAAGGCTCAACTTTAAGGGAAAAAAAATATCAACCAGGGTAGAAGATGCACAAAAGAAGAAGTATACCTGGGCAAGGTCCCTTCCAGCAACCACGGAAATGCGGGCTGAGAGGTACTGACATAAAATAGCAGCAAAATTAAAAATGAGCAAAGGTGCCACCAGATCAAACCCAAAACGACCACCACCTTCAACCGTTGATGCCCACTTTCCCGGGCAATGTAGCCAATTGCAATCAGTAAGACAGGACCCACGGCAGGAAGTAGTCGACCAAGAACTCCCGTCGGATGGTTAGCATTTACGGACTCAGCTTCCATATCGTTGATCAGAACTTTAAACAAAATCAAACAGACAGAACAGGATGATACTTAAATATCACAACCAAGCAATATTGGTGCCTCAAAGAGAGTGCCAAGTTAGACAAATTACATTGCAGCTCATCACTGCATCTTCTTAGAGTGACTACAACCTTTCATTGGTGATGTTTCAAACTGAGACGATTGCCAAAGAAACAAAGATAATGCAGGGCTTGTGGCTTTATGAAGTGCACTTGACCTAATCAAACAAAATGGCATCTCCTCATGTCCAAATTAGTTGCAAGTTGCCTGCTAGCAGAAAATCCCAACATTAGACGTGGTCATCATAGAACAATCTAACATTTGCACAAGGAGTTTGCGTGCTAACATGGAGTGAGAGTTAACACCCTACTAAGTACCCTATGCATCTCCCAATAACAATCAGCAATTGACCAATTATTCTGAACTTTATCCTCTCCTTTGAGAATCCATCCCAATTCAATAAATAAAAAATTAGTCCACTGCCAAACGAAAGCTCATGTTTTTACAACCGAGAACCCTTTGCTCCACAAACAATAGACGAAGCGACTACTGCACTTAGATGATCATGTAGCAATTACTGCACTTTGGTATCGATCAGCAGTACCTGTTAGGAAAAAGAAAAGCAGGATTTAAACTATTACAGTATATTGCAAAAGCACAAAACCTTACGCAGACCAATCAACAGTAAATAAACAATTGTAAACCTACTAGGGATACAGAACCTGCTAGAATTATCAGTTACAGAATCAAGAAGAAGGTCAATTCGATAGATGGACAAATCAAAAGGAGAATAATCTCACAAAATCAGTTTCAAAAACACTGCTGCCACAAACGGAAAAGAATATCTACCAAGAAACCATCAAAGCGATATCAAAGAAAAATGCAAAACCCTAGCTTAAAACCCATTTTAAATCTCAAAAAAGCATAACTAATAACAAAACAAGCTGAAATGAACTCAAAATCACTCATCATCACAAAGACGCAAACGGTAACACCTAAAGGGAAAATCATAGGCTACAAACACACAATGATAGATCTGAGTTACAACAAACAAAGCAAGGATACAGTCTGCACACTGCCATTTGCATGAAATTCCAGCACTTCTTCGAAAACGCACATGACCAAATCTGTACAACATACACAAACAAGTCTGCTTCTTTAGAACTTTTGATACTTGAAAAAAGACAGCAACTTTACCTTCCTTGCAACTTGCAACTCTCTCTCTATCACTCAGTGTCATCTCTCCCTGCAATCTCTATCCAGAAACTGTACCAAGTAGATCTCACAGAGAAGCCACGACGCAATCAATACTAACAAATAATTTTACTTTTTTTGGAAAAGCTCAGCATCCAGAGAAATTTATACAGAACGGAAAGAGATTGTGAAAGGAGAGAGAGAGAGTGAAGGGTTTAAGCAAAAAGAGAACTTATAATTTAAAAAACATGACCAAAATACTAGCACAAAGGAAAAAAGAACAATAGTGAAGAGTAAAGCAATATGAAAAGAAGAAGAAAAAAGTTTATAACAAAATGAAACAAGAGTCAAAATGAACAAAAGGAGCATAATAAAAGAATAATACACAAAATAAGGATATGATTTAAGGAAATTGAAAACATAGAATTTCCTCTCCACCACTGCCTCACTGCCTCCCTTCACAAAAACAAAAAGGTACAACAAATGCGCCGTTTGCTTTTGTGGAGAAGTGAAGCTGTGAAAGAGGGAAATTCAAAAACAAAAGTAATTGTAAAGGGAACAAAATAAGGATATGGTTTAGGGAAACTGAAAACATAGAATTTTCCTCCACCACTGCCTCACTGCCTCCCTCCCCAAAAACAAAAAGTACAACAAATGCGCCTCTGCTTTTGTGGAGAAGTGAAGCTGCGATAGAGGGAAATTCAAAAACAAAAGTAATTGAAAAGGGAACAAAATAAGAATATGGTTTAGGGAAACTGAAAACGTAGAATTTCCCCTCCACCCCTGCCTCACTGCCTCCCTCCACAAAAACAAAAAGTACAACAAATGCGCCTCTGCTTTTGTGGAGAAGTGAAGCTGTGATAGAGGGAAATTAAAAAACAAAAGTAATTGAAAAGGGAACAAAATGAGGATATGGTTTAGGGAAAGTGAAAACATAGAATTTCCCCTCCACCACTGTCTCCCTCCACAAAAACAAAAAGTACAACAAATGCGCCTCTGCTTTTGTGGAGAAGTGAAGCTGCGGTAGAGGGAAATTAAAAAACAAAAGTAATTGAAAAGGGAACAAAATAAGGATATAGTTTAGGGAAACAGAAAACATAGAATTTCCCCACCACCACTGCCTCACTGCCTCCCCCCACAAAAAATAAAAAGTACAACAAATGCGCCTCTATTTTTGTGGAGAAGTGAAGCTGCAATAGAGGGAAATTCAAAAACAAAAGTGATTGAAAAGGGAACAAAATAAGGATGTGGTTTAGGGAAACTGAAAACATAGAATTTCCTCCCCACCACTGCCTCACTGCCTCCTTCCACAAAAACAAAAAGTACAACAAATGCGCCGTCTGCTTTTGTGGAGAAGTGAAGCTGTGACAGAGGGAAATTCAAAAACAAAAGTAATTGAAAAGGAAACAAAATAAGGATGTGGTTTAGGGAAACTGAAAACATAGAATTTCCTCCCCACCACTGCCTCACTGCCTCCCTCCACAAAAACAAAAAGTACAACAAATGCGCCGTCTGCTTTTGTGGAGAAGTGAAGCTGCGATGGAGAGAAATTCAAAAATAAAAGTAATTGAAAACGGAACAAAATAATTAGAGTAATTGCAATTCCCTTTGCTTAGATGAGTAAATTAGAGTACTAAAAAATGGCATTAAAAAGAAGCAGTAATTATACCACAGTAAATTAGAGTACTAACCAAATGAGGATCTTGGGTGCACATCAGAGAAGGGTCATGAATTATTGAAAAAATTGGGACCATGAATGCATAAGAGCCTCCAATCACAGTTGGCAAACGAGTCCCAAACAGTGTCTGTAGTAGTGTATTTATCCCTTCTACAAAAAGCAGAGTCTGCATAACCCTCACTTTATCACCCTAAAACCATCACAGGAAAAGATTTATAATTATTGGAATCCAAATCAATCAAGGAAAATAAAATCAATGAAAAGAAAAGAAACTTACTGGTTCACCACCCATATAAGGAACAAGCAATGAAGGGATCATAACAGCAGTTCCTAATGCCAAAATGTAATGCTGGAAACCTAAAGCTATAGCCTCCCCTGTTTTTGAAACACACATCATTAGATAAGAACTACCAAAACAAGATTAAAGTTTCAAACTTTGAATAAGCAAGTAATTGAAAAATAACATGCGTCTACACAACAATAAAAGCAAGAGGAATACCAGATGAATCCCTGCCCTAGCAATCGGAGAGAAGAAAGAAGGCGCCTTCTTCACGGATGGGAACATGAAACCCTAAATCGACGATGCTAATCTTTATGGACGGGAACACGAAACCCTAAATCGACGATGCTGGTTTTCAATTAAAGAAAGCGAAACAATGGGAATCCAAAATTCAATGGTGACGGGTTATGATTTACGATCGTAGTTCGTTATCTTTATAGAAAAAAATAGGAAGAAGAGGCGGTCGTGTAGAATTCCTAAATCCTAAGTAGAATAGAATTCCTAAATCCTAAGGAAGTAAGGAGTCGTTTGTTTGTTATGTTGGCGCGTTTTTGCTTTCATCATAATACGCGGTATTTTATAGTACGCATTTATAAGGTTTATTAGTTAAACCTAAAATAATATTACCGTATTTTATATTTATACTATTAATTAAATCTATAACTTTATTATTAAGATATTTTTTCAATAATAATTTAAAATAATTAAATGTGTTAGAGATTTTGTTTGTTAGAAGTTTGATTTTTTCACAAAAAACTAATTACAACCTAATAATTTAATTAAATGATTAAAATACTTTAAACTATTTAAAATCTAACTATCTTAAAAAATAATTGGTTAATTAATCCAATAATTAAAATCCCAAATAATTTGTTAAGAAAATACCCCTCAAGAGATCTGACCAGGCACGAAAGAGTTGATCTCGTGTGGAAAAAGTAGAGAGAATGTTCAGAAAATATACATTAGGTTGACGAGGTTGAAGGTAGAATTTGTTGGTACAAGGTTTTGAATGATAGATTCTTTCACTTTTTCACATGATATTAACACAAGTGATATATTTATTGGAATTAGAACGGAAGAGCTAATTATAAATTCTCATTAAAATTAAATAATGATTTTCATTCATGGTAAAATAATAATGTAAATAAATCATATTAATGGAGAAAAGACTAAAGATAAACCATTAACTTTAAAAAAAAATCACCACATTTTTTTTAATATTTATATTCATTTGGGGATGCAGAAACATTTCATAGGGGCTGAAGTAGCATGAAATTCAGCTACTCTTCAGAAGGAAAAAAAAAAGTTTATAAGACTCAAAATGTTCAAATTCTAGACAAACCAGACCATTGCCGCCGTAATTTAGAGAGGGACTTAAAGGCGCGACCATTTTGGGACGATACTTCAAGCCCTAAGCATATAAAGAGTTAACTCAGTGTGGTCGCCAGGCGATGTGGTATTAAGATATTAAACCAGCTCAGTTTCCGGCGAGGTTTGTCCGTCATCCCCTCAATCTCCTACTTCTTCCATGCTATTTTCTTTTCCTTTTTTTGCAATCTTAGCCTCTATCTATCATGGATTAGAAACGAAATGTTTTGCTACTTTTCTAACAATCTGGCTAATCTGTTCAATAATTTTATTTGGTTGCTTCCTAAGGGTTTGGCAATGGTGAGCTTCTACCATGCAACGTCAGATTGCTGTAAAACATTGAATACCAGAAGGAGAAGAATTTACATCACAAAAGAATTAATGAACAATGGAAAGCAAAGAAATCCAGGTAGTAATGTGAATAGCAATTACTACATATCCTGTATTATAAACCCAAGTAGGGTTCTACCAGATTTATGTGCTCTTCTTATCCTTCTCTGCAAATTTTAGCACCTCCCTCGCCATGGCAGAGAACGACTTCGCTGTATCTTGCATCTCTGTGGTTTTAACTTCAATTCCCTGCTGATCGAGCACAGATTCCTTTAGGCTTTAGTTAAAGGACTTTCATGAGCAAAAATCTAAGCTGCCATTTCTAAATTGGCAACTAGAAGTAGGAAATTAGAAAATGTACAAGGACCTGCATCTTTCTTGATCTCTCATGCAACTTGTTTTCTGCCATTTTAGCAGCACTTGACTCCTGCAACCAAAAAAATAATGTTGCTCTCTTATCGCACTTAAAAAACTGCACAATTTCTAAAGTTAACCTACTAACTGAACTCCATTGTATGCTTTGAAAAGTTCTTACTCCAGACGAAGGAAACCCATATTTTTTCTTGATTTGGTCCAATGATCCAGCCTTCTCATCCTGTTCCTTTTCCTCTCCTTTCATGTTCTTCTCATTCTTAACCTTCATCTGTTTTATTTTACCTGAAGATTACAAAAGTTACATCAGCGAATCTAAACATCTTCGTATTTTTACTGCATCCAAGTTTCGAGCAATCCGGTTAGAACATTTTAAACACAGGATTAAGCCACCATGACTTACAGGAATCAAAGAGAATGTAATAAACCAGAAAGAGAGTCTGACCTGTAAAAACCTGAAACTTGCTAGCCAAATTTTGCTTATTAAGAGTGCCACCTAATTTGTTCTGATTCTTCCGCTTCTCAACCGGATCATCGATGTCAATATCATCTTTCCATATCAGAATACAAACAAGAAATGAGACCATGTCAGAATGAGAAGAACATTAACAGTAGAAACAAAAGAAAAATGCACAGGACATTATACCTAGGCCTAAGTCAAATTCATCATCATCATCATCCATGGCCGTGCTGTTTTTATTCTCAGCTTGGCATGCAAAGTTTGTAGTTGAAAAAATTGTTGAGAGTTCTTCAATACTTTGTCTAGTATCTTCTGTTTCGGCCTCGGGGACCTGCTTCGGTTTGCTTCCTTTCATATCCTTAATTACAGAGCTAAACATCCCCTATAATGCCGAACAGGAAACCAGAATTTCATAACTACTGGATTTCTGGGTTACAGAAAGAAAAAGTTCCAGAAGTTCAATTTATAATATTACCTTTTTCTTTTCCTTTTGGACTGGTGATCCATTCACAGACTCTTCTTGTGATAACATCAGAGATGCATAATTGATGCATAATTAATACTATAATTAATTACTGTCTCTCTTCTTCCTCTTCTTTTTTATTTACCGTCTCTTTGATCTCTCTATATATTACTATTATTATTATTATTATTGTATACTATATAGTTCCTGAATATTACTTATAGTATTACCTTTTTCTTTTCCTTTTGGACTGATGATCCATACACAGACTCTTCTTGTGATAACATCAGATCTTTCCTGTAGACCCTAGTTAAAGGGTCCAAAATCCTAAAAACAGTAATGTCATAGTTTAACACATCAGCTAGCAAGAATCGATGCATTTGAAATTGAATCTAAACTGTAATTTTGAATACAAGTTATCTGTCATGGTTATAGTTTAGTTGACAGAAACCCTAATTACTTCTTGAAGGTATTGCAGCGGGAACATGTGATTTACCTAAACTTTTCCTTTTGGAGCAGAAGTGAGACAACGAACATTTCCAGGTCGGCATTCACCTGTAGAAGAAGACAATTATAGAGCTCCATGATAAATATCTTTTAAACCGTCACCTGGGCAACAAATCTATAGAAGAAAACTCAAGATATAGTACCATGACAAGTTCTCCACTCCGCGAACAACAAATGGAACTTTCTGAGAAAGAGTTCTGCTTTGGTGCAGTATAAGCGAAACCTCTTATCCAATATTCACTTACTGATGATAAGTCTGGCAATGACCTTATTTCAACTTTCCCAGAACAGAAAACGAGTACGAGGCCAACACCTGATGCACTACAAAATGTTGAAGCCCAGCAACAAGAAGAGGAATGGAATTTCTTCTTGAAGTGAACCTTCTTGATTCCCTGAAGAAAAGAAAAGTAATATGGAATGTTCATAAAAGTTAACATTGTTCTTCGAGGCAAGAGTCAGTATACATGAACAACGTAAGTAGTAGTTACCTGAACTATGTGATTTAGCGAATACACATACGCAGCTTTCTCAGAGCAAATAAGTAAAAAAGACTGCTTATGTACATCCTCAACAGGATTCCCTTTACTGTCTAGACTGATTGATCCTCTACCTGACATTTCTTGCGCATCTGTAACTCGAGAAATGACGATTGATTATACTGGAATGAGATATATTTGAGGTTTATATGCATAAACAAATTGTTTTGCCTACCCAAAATCTGCATGAATAGAGCTTTAGAGGGTTTCTTGGGGTGCACGGTGTTAGTGCTCAGCGTGTTACAAGTATCGGTATCAAGAGCTAACACTGACGAATCCTTGGTTGCAACCACCAAGACATTCTTCTCAAAACCATGCAGGCTAGAGGTTTCGAACTGCAGAGAAATAATGCCGGTGGAGATCTCACTCGCAATATGATTTTGACACAAAATTGTCGGCCCTTGTACATCAACTAATGTTACCTGTACATTAGGAACAAAAAAAGAAGGAACCCATCACTAGTTCATGGTGATAACTTAACTAACACAAGAAATAATTACAGCATCTGAACCGGAAAGCGAAGAGGATGGCTTACGTATCCCTTGTCAGTCCCGACCGCAAGATGTCCTGAGTTTCTGCTTATACTCAAAGAAAGTACAGAACCATTAACCTGTATAATTTTAATACCCTGGAGAATGTTCCCTTTTTTAAAACTTCCTGTCAAAAGAAGAATGTAGTGGTATTACTGATTTTGTTGATATACTTTGAAGAATTAATATAGCCTGATTGTGCCCAGCAAATAACTGATGAAAATACATGCTGGGTTAAGCAATTTTCTTTAAATATAAAGAAAAAGAAAAGAAACAACTGAAAGCATAATACTACTCTACTTGCATGCAATTTACAATACCTTGAAAAGGCATAAAACTGTTCTCGGTGCCATATGGTTCGGGTTTGAATTTGTATATGCGGACCTGCAGATGATGAAACATTGTAAAAACAACAGACATTTTTGTTCAACGGACCGAAAATTGCATATACAATATTTATACACAAGATATCCAATAACAATGAATTTCACCATTCCAATCTGATCTCCTGAAATAAGAAGCGGCGTGTTGCTGTCAAAGTATAACGCTGTCAGAGCTACACCACTTAGAGATAAATCATCATCACTCTGCATAGGAAAAGAAAAAAACAAAGCCATGAGCCAAGAAAGGCAATGACCTTATGCCCAGGCTAGGTAACTTTGCTACTTGTGTTGACCAAAACTAATCAGGGATTTACCTGTTGCTTTAATGATAGAATTGGGATTAAAAATGGACAAGACAGATCCCAAAAATTTACGGCTCCATCACTGTGTCCAGTTATGTACAAGTTTTTAACCTTCGAGAATCCGCTAAACTGAGGAAGATTGGTGTTAGTTCCATCTTTAGGCTTTGTATCAAAGGGGAGAACTGATGGAATACTTTTGGCCAACTGCATGTAATCCTGCATTTATCATAAGAATCATACACACTCATAAGTTTACTGTCACTATCAAACACAATAAGATCGAGAATTCTGCAGAAGATCTTTACCGTAGTATTACCTCATCCCGAGAACTCAACATATATGCATTATCTGTGATAAAGTTTGCCACAGTGATGCGCGAGTCAGAAAATGGCATTTTCGCCATGACTTCCCTTGGCAATGAGGGTGAGCCCTTAGATTGGGATTGTAGGAGATACTTTTCGATTAGGCAATCATCGTAGGCATAAACACGCCCTGATTTTCCAAGCAGGACAAGAATATCCTGTTTGTGCTTACCCTGCTCACAAGGGCTAGAAATGATCTCCATGTCAATGCAAGGCTCAAGCAACAGAAGCCCCAACTTTGTCGTCCGCATTTCCATTTGCTCATTCAACAAGATTACCTGCCCCACCAAAATCAAATTTATTACAATTTCATCTCAAATTTCACAACTAATATCCATAGAGAAATGTACCTGCATATTTGTGGATGCGAAGTCAGAAGAGCCCATTATATAGAGTCGACTCGCCTTCCCGTCTCCTTGAAGCCATTTCAAGGATGATATTGGAACCTTTTCCACCTTAAATCCAAGATTGAGTTTGAATGTAGGAGTACTTTGGGTGCCATTATCTGATGTTAATTCAGTTCTAGAATTTCCGTTAGCAGGAATGTTCCAGATGAAAATCTCCCCGTTACTGTATCCGACAGAAACTTTACTTCCTAAAGGGCATGTCCAGAATGCAGAAGTTACTTTCTTAGTTTCATGAAACTGCGACAGCAGCAAGCTTCCTCCTGTTACTAAAACAGGTCGACTTTCTCGAATATCCCACAGCGTAATCAGGCCGTCTCTAAACACTATAAGAACCCTGCATTGTACCAAATGATTTGTTTTACCAATACAGAGACTAATGATCTCCTCTGACTAGGAAATAAATGTTCGCTTTATCGCTCGTAGGGTAAGCTATCACTTCAGTTTCAAAATACTTGAGAGCGAACAAAAAGCCATCAACGAATGTAATTACCTCTTACTTTCAGCAGTTGGTTGGGGCAGAATATGCAATACAGCAGTATCACCAGAAACTTCAGTCGTGTTACCTACATGACATTTTGTTTCAACAGAAAACTAAGTAAGAGCTGACATTCCGTAAGAAAACAACATATACTTCAAAAGAATGAAACATGTATTCAAACAGGCTTATGTTTCACACACACACACACACGAATCGCTCATAAAAGTTTGCAATGCATAATTTACTGGAAGAGGGAAGAGGTTAAACAGATTAAAAGGACAAATGAATCAGTCTCTCACCATGTGAAACAGAAAAAGGTATAGTGTATTGCATTCTTGTCAGCTGACATGATTCTTGATCAAGTTTCAAAACTGAAATGTCACCAGCAGAGTCTCCAACATATCTGCCAAAACCGATATTAACAACATGTCAACCATAAGAAAAAAACGGTTACATTCATGTTCAAACATGAAGTTGGACGAAACTTACATATACGAACCATGTTGCATAACTGTAAATGAGGTGATGTCTTCTTTAAACAAATGCACATGAGACAACAATTTTTTATCCACATCCCAAACCTTCATCAAAATTACATTGCAAAATAAAAAATCATTAATCTACAATGGTATTGAAGGCATTAAGAACCAGAAATCGGATAATTAGATTAACTTACCTCAATGCAGTTCTTGGAAGTGACATTTAGCAGAACCCCTTTGTTCTGAATGAACTGAACATTATCGAAGAGGGCAAAAAGAAGCTAGCAATGTTAATCAATCATATATAGATTCAAGAAAACATCTTTGTTTTAAAAGAAGAAGTGGGGTAGGCAACATAATACCTCCAAAAACTTGCTTGGTACTGCCTCAGGAGATTGAAGCAGTGCTTGAGTGTTATCTTTTCCATATAACTTGATTCTTCCATCTCTAAAAGGAAAAGATAATTACTCTTAATAAGTTAAATATATATATATAAAATAAAATTGATCAAGTTTTAGGTACAATTGACCACAGTAAAACGAAGCTAAAATCAAATTTAATGGGGTCAATTAGTGTGAAACTCTTTTGACAGTCACTCGAAAAAAAATCCTGGCTCCGTCGCTGTCAACAATTATTATGAGATGAATGTGAAGAGGTTGAAGGTGGACTCACATGGTAGAAATAGCAAGTATTTTTTGAGCATGATCAAAGGCAAATATGGCAGCTCCAGAGGGTATCCCATAATGGAAGACAAGTCGTGGGTCTACATCACAAGCTTTTATACCTTCCACATTCCCTCCACCAGGCTGCACCAAATGTCAAAAACACTCAAAAACCAATTTTCAGACTTTTTTCTTCTTCTCCTTCTCCCTTGTTAGCATGGAATTAAAATTTAATGAGAAAAAATCATTAATAATCATAAAATGTCATAATATAGAAACGTTAGGAGAAGGGCAACAACAAGATTAGTCTCTTTTTTTCCGATAAGTAACGAAATTAGTTTTAATTCAGTAAATTTAAGTCGCTCGTAAGTACGTAGGTGAGTAAATGTATGTTTAAGTTTACTGAATTAAAACATAACAAATTTCCGGGAATTGATCTGAATCTAAAAAAACAAAAAAATACAAAAAAATTGAAAAACAAATACAGATACAAGCAAGCAAGAGGGAAGCAGAAAACGTGTCCGTTTCTGACAGGGATTGAGTGGGTTGACTGGGCTGGACACTGTGATGGGTCAAAGGAAATCAAAATAAATAATTGACACAACTCCACCGTCCATCACATGCTGTCATCATGACCAACGAATTATATGATTGATGTTTTGGATACACCCATTTAATAACCTAATTTTTATTTTTATTTTTATTTTTTAGGAATGATTTTGTACGAGGAGGGTAAATATAGAAGATATAAAAAAAAAAACTAACATTTGAATCAAAAAATTTGGATCAGCAAACCCTTTTTGTATAATTTAGATAGATAGAAAATTGTCGACTTGATCATTATATATAAAATAATCGGTTCGATAATTTACTAATCGATAAATATATAAGTCAAATTCGTATATAGTAGGGAAAAACAGAATGCAATTATCGGTTGGATTTAGAAAAGCTTTCCATTGTTCTTTCATTTTTTTTCATTGGTACACGTTACATCTACAAAGTAAGATGTGTTATGACGTGGTGGAAGAAAAAAGAGTATCCAAAGATGTGATTAATTTAACATTACAAATAAAATAATTGATAAAAAAAGCACAAAAGAAAAAGAAAAAGTACCCAAGAAAATGTTAGTGTTAAAAGATTGGGTAGCCAGCCAACTGTTGAGAAAAATAAATAAATCGATTTAATCACTCAAGTACTCGTTTTGATTAAATCGATTAAAAAAGAATTTCGTGATTAAATTGTCGGATGAAAAAAACCTACATGACTATATTTTCTTTTGCACATTAGATTTTTCCTTTGAGAGGAAACGGATTTCTTTATGAGGAAAGAAACCGATTTGGGCCATTGATAATCAAATACATTTATTTATTTAAAATTCCTAACCAATGAATCAACTGATGAGCAATCTTTTTATATCTTCATTAGAAGGTAACATTATAAAATTATAAAATGCTCCCTGCAGTAACTACACCAATCCGCAATTAAAGTGGATGATAGCATTGGTGAAAACAAAACGAAACCCCAACTTTAATTAAATCACAGTAATTAATGACTAGTCATTGGCTTGCCAGCTGCTCTAATTATGATTAATTAGTGAAAAAACCAAAGAAAAATTGATCAAAATTTCTGGAAAAATGATCAAGACCCACTTCCTCAACATTTGCAAAATGCACCAGAGCAAGCATCTTTTTGTCCAAATTGTAGCGAGCAAACAGATCAATTTATGCAGATCATCAAATCAAACTCCATGAAAGATCGAAACAATGAGAAACAAACACAACCCAGACTTCCAATCACCAGAAAAATCTCATCTCACCAAAAAAATAAATAAAAAAGATCACCAATATAAGAGCAGAACGGAGGAGATATAGTATCAGTTACTTACCTTCTTTGCAGCCTTCTCCACAAGCTTCTTGACAAACATAATCCAGCCAATCCTCTTCCAATGATGATCAGAAGAACAATAAAAAGGAGACAAATTTTCAGATCTTTTTGTTTTCAATTTTTATTTTCTTGTATTGTTTGGTGTAAAAGACGCCAAAATCTCTGCTTTGGTATAGCAGCAGCAGGTGAGGAGGGGGGCAGAGGAAAAGTTGTTAAAGTATTGGGAGGGCGGTTGATTTCGGTTTTCTTGGGTTTATTAAGCAGAGAGACAACAAAAGGAACGGTTTTTTTCTTCCTTTATTAGCAAAATCTATGGTTAGGATCACGACAGGTGGACACGTGGAGGGTGATTAGGTGAAGCCCAGGTGATTTTGTAGAGAAACAAATCTGACTCATTCATTGACTTGGCTGGCAGTTTTGGACAATTATAAACTTGGATGAGCTTTCCAAAATTGTGGAATTAAGGTTAGAAATGATTATTCGTACACGTAGCTCATTTAGTTATTCGTTGGTTATAAAATAGAAGCAGGTTTTTCAAATTTAAATTTTACTTCGAATTATTAAAAAAAAACTTGGAGTGACTATTTTGCATGAATTGTTTGTTTCCAATATACATCCTTTATATTTTAAACAAAAATATTTAAGGTACGAACTTAAATTTAGATTCAAAAATTTCACCTTTATTTATAAAAAAAATAAAAAAATCATATTGTAAATGTCTTTATTAGTTAATTAAACATAGATCATCCCTGTTACAAAGACTAATAAATGCAAGAAACCCAGACTTTTAGGATAAGCTGAACAATGACACGTTGCTTGACTCTACTGATCAGATGGGCTTTAAAATATGGGCTCTTTAACATGAGGACGCGTTGCTTGAGTATGACAGTGACGGTGGGCCCATAATCATATCAAAATGCATTAAAATAAAAAAGAAGCTCTTTGCAAATAGTATTAGAAAATCAATCCAAAATGAACAAAAATTAAAATTAAAAGATTTAATGAGATTTTTACAGTCATACAATAAACTACCTCACAACAAAAAATTTGGCAAGTCTAATTCAGTTCTTACGACCTTAGTTTTTACATTACATTTTTTTTCACTCATCGTATCTATAAACTACTATTTATACATATAATTTCTTTATTAATTGAACGATCTAATTATAAAATTAATTATTTTTTAACTTTAAAATAGAGATAGCAATTGACCGAGTAAAGTCGAGTTTTATTCTATCCATCTCCACCCCATTACCCAAATGCGGCGAGATTCCCCACCCCGGCGTGTAACGAGGCGGGTACCCCGGGGAGAGCATATTCACATCTCATCTTAGTTGGCTCCCATCCAAAATGCTCAAAAGCAAGCCATTTGATGGACATTAAATAATTATATATACTTAACTACATTTATTATATATATACTTATATACTTTTTAGCTTAGCTATATATAAATTATATTATATAATGTTATTATATAAACAATAAAAAATAGTTGTTCACCTTAATATAATGTGGGGGAATCGTCACAAGTGACAGGGTGGACATAATCATCGACATCCCCGCTTCGATCAAAATAGGTAAATCTCCCCGTTCTCTAATGGGGCGGGGAGAGCCAGGTACCTATCAGAACAGATACAATTGCCCTCCCTATTTTAAAATATACTGTTTGGTATTCCGGTTCTAGTTGGAAAAGTTTAGTGGGGAAAATTTCAGTTTGTAAAAGTCAGTTTCCAACTTTTGCAGAACGGAGAATGCTGTTTGGTAAATATTTGTTAAAAGTTCTGTAGGGAAACCAGAAATTGTTTTTGGTGTTTGGTAAAAACTGTTTTAAAACTATGGTTGAAATGTAAAATGACCATAAAGGGCATAATTCATTTCAAGTGTTAGAATTAATTTTTTTAGTATCTTTATATATGTTTTTAATCAATTTATTTATAATCTAACATCTACCACCTAATATTTATCTAATATCATAAATAAATTAAACTTATTAATACCATAAAAATATAAGTTATTAATACCATGGTTTAAAACATTATATTAAAAATTTTGCAAACTCTATATAGATATTTTTAATCAATATATTTCTGTAAATAAATAATTAACATTTTATTTATAATAAGAAATTATGCTACAATTTTGTTCCAACAACACTTTTTTTTAATGAAAAAAATTAATGTGATTATTTTTTTCGATTTGCAAAGACTAATAAACTAATAAATATATTTGTTGCGAAAAAGTTACAGTTATTATAACATTTACAGTTTTACATATATAAATCACAATTACATATTCAACATTAAGCTATTAGCTATTGTAGCCGAGTTAACAAATAAATTACATCAAGTAGGATACCATTCTTTTTTTTTCCCTCTACGCGCTCCTAATTGAATCATAAATCAACATATGTGTTCTAGCCATTTTGAGTTTATCTCATCTATAAACTAAAATTAATTTAAACAGTAACTTTTTTTTAAGTATTGAACACTGGTACCAATTTTTCACTTCAATTAACGAAACTCTTGTGATAAGAAATTCTTTAATGAAGTTATTAATCAATATTTTGGTTGGTATTTTTATTGCTATAGAAATATTATATCTTGGTGCTATTTTTGGAGCCCTAGTAAAAAAAAAGACTTAACTTTTTCATGTAAAAAATTGGCTATAAATAAAAATGAGAGTAAAACTTTAATTTAACGACTTCTCTTTATTTTTGGAGTAATAATTTAGGGGAAAACCATTATGGTTGTGTTTGGGGTTCAAGGTTGGCCACCAATCCAACCTTTTCCCACCCAACATGGTTGTTTGGTGTTTGATAACACCACTCCAATTTATCAATGCCCAAATGGTCTCGCATCCCACCGCAGGAAAAGCAAGGAAATGCAAGGATTTTGGGCTGGAGCAAATTGCTCCAGCAGGAGGTTGAACCTCCATTTGGCTCTCTCTCTCTCCCTTTTTTCCTTCTTTTAATTTTGTTTTGACTTTTTTAAATTATATATTCAACAAAATAAATTAAAAATTATTACAATAAAATCTCTACCCCAAGATAATTAATTCTAAATCCACTTTTTCTATTTTTATTAATTTTTTAAAAATGAGTTTTATATCCTTTATGGTCATTTTACATCCAAACTATAGTTTTGAAAAACTATTTACCAAACACCTCAAGTATCTCACAACACTTTTAAATTTTTTTCCCAAAAGTCATTTTCCCACTGAATTTTTTCCCATCGATCATTTTCAGGTTGAACTGGAACGCCAAACAGACCCTATATTAAACTTGTTGCATACACTTGCAAAATAATCATCATTATAATTCCAATAATTCCAATAAGCAGAAAGGAAACCGTCTGATATTTCAATTAATTTGGATGTTGGTCAAAATCTGTGTAGTAGTAATATTCATCCACCCATCCCTTAATGATCTCAAATTCCTTTCTCCGGAGCTCCACAAGCCAATTCGGGTCATTTTTCGTTGCTGATCGGAAATCAACATGATGAGCTCCTTCATCATCATAACCACAATCACAGCAATGTTTAGTCAGTACAAGCTAATAATGTTATGCAATTGATTTGAATAGTATTGAGTAACAAAGGAGAGAAATTCACAAACCTTTCTTTGTGACCAGAGCAATAATGGTGGAAGATATATTTTTCAGCACACTGAGCCATGAAATTTTACCATCTCTGAAATTGTCCATTTCTTCAGTTAACAGCTGCCAAAACAGTTACTGCTAGTTTTTTCTATGAATTCTGTACTTCAAATAATTCTTTCTATATTGTACAACTACTAGAATATGCATTTCAAATTTGATACAGTGCTAATTCTTTTCCCAACTCTAGGCTATATCATTCAAGCTAACTGAGATGTGGTGGACCATGGAAAGTTAAAATGGTTTAAAGATCATACATCAAGATTAAAAGAATACTAAATCAAAAACTAGAAGGTTCTTTTCCTCTTTTTTTCAAGAATTGCACAGTAATGAAAAGAGCAAAAGAAACAATCCAAAACAGCAGAGGATAAAGAAAGAACAGGGGTGGTGGAAAAAAGAGAGAGAATACCTGAATGGTTCTACTAGTAGGATCCGATGTGCATCTAGGCTCATTCATAAGTTCCCATGCCATGATTGTTGGATCATCTTTGTAGTGAATTCCAGTAATGAACTAAGGATTGGAAGATAAAAAAGAAGAGCAAGGACCGTGATTCTTAAAATGAAATCAACATAATCAAATCTCAAAAGTATACAAACAGAGGAGCTACAAATTAATCCAAGACTTAAAATAAAAATTGACCATAGGAATGAAACACCGGAATGTTATCACCATAGAAAATTGAGCAGCACGGCCACGCAAGTCACGATTGTCAGGTTCAGAATAACGAGTCTGAGGTTGATTTGGTGGCTGAAAACAGAATATGCCATTAACAATTGTAAAATTTGACAATACAAATTCAGTCAATACGCACCTCATCTGTGCAACTAGCATAAAATACAATAAACTTTTAATTACTGAAAACCTCTACACATTCTCCCAATCAAAGTAGAACAAAAACTCACATTGCTTTCACCACGACTCCAGCTTGGTTCCTCACCAAAGAGCTCAGCGTCAATTTCTTGTTTAACTTTTAAGATCCCATCAGAGATTACAGAAGCCTACTAGGACAACCATAATCATACAAGAACGTTAAGAATCAATAATTTAAAAGAACACAGAAACAAAAACATGAAGATGCAAGTTACAATGCAAGTAATCCACATCCAATATATCACAACATCATAACGGGTTTAGACAATTTACCTTAAACCAAATTTCACAAATGAGTGATAATGCAAAAGTAAATAAATCCTTAACCCTTCCCCCTCTTACTAAGACTACAGAATGACCCGATCAATTCGATCAGGTACTCGCCATCTATTTTTATTGTTCAACTCTTTGACAACATGAAAAAAAAACCAAAAGCTCTGCCCCCCCTCTCTATCGATCCAAGGGATGGAAGGGCAGAGGCCATGATATTATGCATGGATTAGATATATCGTGGCGAATTCTTCAGAAAAAATTATGTCTTCCACAACGGAATCTGATAAGTGAGATTTCGAGTAAGTGTTTACATAATCTTCTTCTGTCCGAAGAAATGATTCATCGAAATAATGAGCCACCATTGAGAAGTTAGTTTGATAAGTTTAATGAATTCTTATTGCTATTGATGCGATGATCCCGATAGGACGTGGTCAGCGAGAATTAATTATTGGGGACAGACAAACCGGTAAAACTGCTGTAGCTACGGATACGATTCTCAATCAACAAGGGCAAAACGTAATATGTGTTTATGTAGCTATTGGTCAAAAAGCATCTTCTGTGGCTCAGGTAGTGTAGACCATCCCCACGGGGGTGGTGAAGGGAGGGCCCCAATTGGTAGAAAAAAACCCGTAACCCCTTGGGGTTATCCTGCACTTGGAAGAAGAAGTAGAAAAAGGAATAAATATAGTGATAATTTGATTCTTCGTCGCCGTAGTAAATAGGAGAGAGTTATTGATGTGAGATGGATCCAGAAAAAGGGGGTTCCAATTATAATCCAGAAACCATTCGTGTATATATTTTACAGAAACGTGAAATCAAAGTAGGGGATAAAGTAGCTGGAAGACATGGAACAAGGATAGAAACTTAAGGCTACAACAAGATAAAACTTTGGTAAAATAGGACAAAAGCGAGTATTCACAGTGGTTTCTAATACTTGAAGCCGAACAATTGCAGCAAAAATCAACATACATGAACTATGAATGACAATTCCATCTTGAAAATCAATATCAATGATCAGCAACTCCTAGTGCATATATTTAAACATATTACCTCTCTCAGCTGTAACAGCTGATCTCTGGTGTACCGCACACGCTCCTGACCCTCAAATCGCATGTCTCCAGCCTATAACAACAAAAAGGATTTTTAAGAGAATATCTTAATTGGACAAGATAAATATGCCCTGCACAAGTAAGACCCTCTCTTGCATCACACATCATAAACATGTCGCCCTGGGGTACAAGAGAACTGCTAATGAGTATGTCAATTATTCAAAAAACCAAAAAAAACGCAAAGTTGGGACGTTCATCAATAATATCAATCAAAACCCATTAAGACTGATGCGTGAGCATCAAGACGACCACGGGAATAAGGTAAAAAAGGTACAGATCCAAATATGGGCAATGATTGGAAAACCTTGAAAGAAGAACCAGGACGCAAGGAAGGAAGATCGCCAAAGGCAATAGAAGAAGCTGCTGCTGCTGATGATGAAATAGAGGAAGAAGAGACGGAAGACTGCTCCAAACGAGGATTGAAGAGTCTGCTCCCTCGACCACCACCAGGTCTCAAGCTGAACACCGTCTGATCACCTTGCTGCATACCTCGATCTTTCACTCTGAAATAGGTAAAATCACCACCGTCCAATAGAAAGAAGAACAAAACCCAGAACAGAAAACAAAGGAGATGATCCACCAGTACAGAGAAGACTTAAACTGGTGGATCAACATCTTCCCAAAGGAGATGATGAGGCTGCTACGGCGAAGAAGAAGGCCGGCGTGAGGCTGCTACGGCAAGAAGAAGAAGATCGGGCGTGGGGAGCGGCTGTGTTGCGAAGAAGAGAAGATGAGAATTAGGGTTGCGTGTGGCGAAGAAGAGAAGATGAGAGAATATGAGGAGGGGTATTTTTGGGTTTTAGAAAATTCATTAAAATGAAAACTCCTTCGCGTGTTTTCGTTGAAACCTACGGTTGAGCCACTGGACCATTCTCATCCGGTGGCAAATTCCTTGTTTTCTTTGGTTTTAAAAGGGACTTATCAAACATTTTTTTTTGGCATTCTGGTTTTGGTAACCAATTTTCTGGTACCAAATTAGAATGCCAAACACTATTTGGCAGTCTAGTTTAGTGGGGAAATGGTCAGTGGAGAAATGTTCAGTGGGAAAATAACATCTGGAAAATGGAGGGTGCTGCTTGATAGTCCAGTTTTCCAAAACTATGGTTTGGATGTAAAATGATCATAAAGGGCATAATTCATTTGAAGTGTTTAATTTTTTTTTATTTTTTTATCTTTATATATATTTTTAATCAATTTATTTATAATCTAACATCTAATAAAATTGATCTATATAGCATAAATAAGACATTGTGCTTTACACTTTGCATTACTTAAAAACTAAATTAAAATAAAATAAAATTACGTATTAAGCATTAAGCTGTTAGCAATTGAGTTACGAACATCACTCATCGGCATACTTAGTATATATATAGATTATTTAAATGAATCTATTTCTTTAAACAAATAATTAACATTTTATTAAATAAAGTTAAATATTGAGCACTATTTTAAAATTTTACATATATAAAATCACAATTATCTATTTATCATTTTAAATGAATCTATTTTGTAAGCTAGCTAATAAATTATTTACTTAATTACATATTAATTAATTAGTAAGTTTATGTAATTAATTAGCTAATATATATATATTGTGATAATTAATATGACTATATATACACACTTTCATTTAACAATGTTATATAAAACAATATCAAAAATTTGTTCGAAAATGGTAACCATCGTAGAAATGCTATTTTTTTAATTGGATTTTTTTAAAATATATATAATTGTTTATTTTGAATAACAATGTTATATAAATTTGTTGATTTCTATTTAAAATATAATTGAAACTAAATATTCAAATAAAAACATTTTGTGAGCTATATAGAAATAATTTACTTAATTATATATTAATTAAGATTATAAATGTACTTTGTAATTAATATATATATTTTTTTCTTTTACGGTAATTAATATTACTATATCTATACATTTTGATTTAGCAACTGCAGGTTTATACAATTGCCGCAAGTTTCATTCTGTTTCCTGCTGATATTCACATAGATATTGAAATTGAAACTTAGCAAAATAGGTACATCAACTGAGGCAGCAAATAAAAAACAATAAAGTTAGACAGGAGCATTTTGTACAAAAGTTTCATTTTCATCACAATATTCTGGTGAAACTACACAGTTTCTTCAAAAATGAAGAGTAACTCAGTAGCCTAAAAAATTGTACACATCTGCAGCAGCGACAAGCTTATTCAGAGATGAAATCTCTTCAACTTTCCCATGCTCTAAAATCCCCAACAAGAACCTCCTGCAAGTCCAGGAACAAAATCAAGAATACAAACACAAGTCCAAGACCCAATCCACAAATGCATCCTCCGCAATAAACAATTGCATATCCTATTATAAAAACGAATCACAGAACAACACATAGCTTACCAAATTCCAAATATTGTTCTACCCTTTTCAGCTTTCTTCACCTAACAACCAAATCCTACTTAAAAAAGGAAAAATGGAACACAATCTCTACCAATTCATTCATTGAAAGTAATAAACTAAACTAGCAACATAGTCCGAATAATACATTGAAAACCCACCTCAGAAATAGGACTATGAGACGGATCAGACAAGTGACGAACCTGGCAGCCGCTGCCACAGCTTTTGATATACGAAAGCAGCTCCTTAAACTCACTTAATTCATATAAATGCCTGAAATGTGTTAACATGCAATACCAGCACTTAGCAAAGACGGCAAACATCAACTACTGAAAGTGAAACTTGCTAATCATATATCAAATCTCTCAAATGTTTCAACACATAATTATTTATACTTATACACCACAAATGCAAGCAACCATCATGAACAGAAAAACAAACAAGATCGCTATTTGGATTTCTTGTATTTCTTACCACCCGACTATTGCCACCATCAACATCTATCTTGTTCCCCAGCACAACAAATGGGAAATTTTCAGGATCATATGGGCTAGCCTGCAGATAAATTCACAAAATTTAGCTATCAGTAATTGGTAATAGGCTGTGAAGTGACATGTCAATTTCATATATTCATCCATTTGACTAATAACAACCTGAATCAGAAACTCTTCTCGCCAATTGTTAAGGTTCTCAAATGACTTCGTGACATTCACATCATAAACAAGAACACAGCATTCTGCACCACGGTAAAAGGCAACCCCAAGACTCTGAAACCTTTCTTGTCCAGCAGTATCCCATATCTGAACGTATAAGCATAAGACGGAACAATATTACTTAGTTCACAACAACCAGGAATTTCATCTCAAGTATGCAAAAATATATATAAAAATGATGGATTGCATAGTTGTAGAAGGTATAATTCACAGAAATCAGGCCATGGTAACGGCATCCAAGAAGTACTCATGCTAAGTACCATTGTTTCATGCGGTATCAAACTAATAACAGATAACACACTAAAAAAATTATTATCCTGCCAAAGAAACTACAGGACTTGCTCTCAAATTATATTCCGATAACTTCTTTATTTGCTACAAAGCCAACAAAACTAAAGATTTTTAACAAACTTTCGTCAAGTCCAAATTCAGGGCATACCTAAGGGTTCAACTACAGAACGCAAGATCACCCTTAATTGTTTCTTCAAACTCACAAAGCACAATAATTCTAGCATTCCAACTTATAATCCCTTAATCCAAGAACTCCAAGAAACTATTCAACATTCTCTTTCACGAGCATAGAATCTATAAGTAGTTATCAGAAGAGTGCCACATTCCACTTTAAATGCCTATCGGCATATCAAGCTACAAGCCATATTGGTTTTCCATTCTTTTCTTCATAGTTCCACCACAAAGATATATAGAATAACTGATACCGAAAGATTTCAATGATACATTGACAATCACAGGAAATGATAAGTGAAACAACCTTACGAAAACCATAAAATACCTGCAATGTGAACAACCTATCTTCAAATTGAACTTCTTTTGTCAAGAAATCAGCTCCTATGGTTGCCTTATATTGATTACTGAACTTTCGATTCACATACCTATAAATGCCCAATGATCACATTTTTAAACACACAAATTCATAGAAATTAGCATACCAAAAAAAACTGAAAAGAAAAACATGAAACACGAAAATCAAGATCTAGGTTCTGTGTAGAATTACTGATTCATCAGAGATGTCTTGCCTACCCTGCAAAAATGGTGGAATAAAAATCAATTTCATTAAAAATTGTTTATCTATTCTTTAAATTAAAAGAGTGAAAGTTTAGAAGTAGAAGAAGGAGCAAAAAGGAGAAGAAAGGATTGGGAAAGGTACCCGCTGTCACCGAGGATGATGACTTTTAAGAGCATGCGTCGACGAGAAGAAGCCATGGGATTAGGAAATTGGATAGTGAATTGTGAAAATGAAATAAATCAAAGAGAATAAAGATAGATGTTGATCTTGGCAATAGTCGCTGATGATGTCGCCACTTCCTTGTATTTCTTCATCTCCATGTCTAATACCTCCTCTTTACTTTCGCTTCTATCGGTTTTCTGCGGAAAAGGAGTTGCTGTCTTGAGTCTGCGCTCGAGTCTGTTTCCTGTTACAGGCACAAATACATCAACACCAAGCACCAGAAACAAATAGGGAGTGACTGTACCAAGGGAAGAAGGAGATGACACATTAATCAAGCCAAGATTCTGGACGAGGGTGTACCTTTCAAGGGAAGGAGAGCGTGCGCGATGGAGAAGGATAGCGTGCGCGATGGAGAAGAAAAAGAAACGGACCGTCAGGAGAGAGGAAGCCCGCCGTGAGGACGAAGAAGAGAGGAGGAATGGTGAGCGGCTTGCGTTAACTCAAACCCTAGAATTTGAGAGAGAGGGAGAGAATGAGGGAAATGAGGAAAATAAACAACATTAAATATGTGGTATGGATCGTAATTATCAAAGAACCCTGAGGTTATTTTTGTCCAAATAATTTCTCACCTCCATCCCGCAAAATGGCCAAAATGATCATCTCCAGAATGGACCAATTAGGCCCATTCCCAAAACAGGCAAAATGCTGGGTTGGCCACCCAAAAATTGGCATTTTCATCACCATTCAACTCATTTCAGTCTGAGAATGCTGGGTTGGGTACCCAACCCAGACTCCCCAACACAGCCTTAGTGCCTATTTAGGAGTCTGGGTTGGGTACCCAACCCAGCATTCCCGGACTGAAATGGAGAAAAGGTGTTTGGTAAACACCAGTGGGGAGATGAAAAATGCTGGTTTTGGGTTCCAAAACCAGCATTTTCTCCATTTCGAGAATGACCGAAATTAGAGCATTGGAGAAACCAGAAAAAATGGAGTTTGCGGGATGAAGGGCCTTGTATTTTTTTTGACAAAAATACCCTTTCTATTCTTGTTTAATTACGATGCTACCAAGTATATAAAATTAAAAAATACTGTTCACATCTTCTTTCTCACTTTCCAGCTCTCTCCTCTAGCCCGACCATTTTCCCTCTCCTTCTCCAAAATTCGACTTCTTCGATTTCTTGCTCAAATCACGACGAAATCCAGCCAAAATTTAGCTAAACACTCCTCATTCAATCCTAAACAAAACTCATGTGTCAATTTTAGGGATTAATCACTCAATCTCCATAACCCATAAAATCCCCATTTTGGAACCCTAACTCCCAAAATCCGTTTTTCACTCAAAAATCCTCTTTATCTCCACTCAATATAGCCAAAGGATCCTCTTCTAAGTGTGCTAGGACTAATACACCAAAGAAATCGTCTTCAAAGAGTCAGAAAAGTGCTTACCGGGAGATGTTGACGAGAAGGTTAACGTCCGTCTTCAGAAGCTCCCCAACCTCAAAAATTTCCAGGTAATGTTCTTCTTTAGCTGCGACCCTTTTGATTCTACGCCCAGAATTTGATCTGCTGATGCCATTTCTGTTTGAGTAGTTGGGACAAGGAATGCTTTGTTGGTTTTTTCTTTTAAATGTTGATTTGAGTTTGTTGTGCTTGCTGCTGGTTGCGTTGCTGCCATTTTAGTGCTCAATTATTACTCATTTCGTTGTTAAATTTTGGTGCCAAAAGGCTGCTCATTTTGCGGCCGAAACCATGCCCGTTTGTTGCTAAATTCATGCTTATTTTGCTGTCAAATTAGTGTTAATTTTTGCTGCCGAAAGGCTGTTCATTTAGCTGTTAAAATCATGCTCATTTGCTGTCAATTTCGTACTCATATTGCTGCTGTTTTCATGCTCATTTTTCTGTCAATGTGGTGTTCATTTTGATGTCGAAATGATGCTCGTTTTGCTGCCGAAAGGCTATTCTTTTTGCAGTTGAATCGTTGCTTGAGATGTGGCTCTTTTTGCTGTCAAAGTGCAGTCCATTTAATGCCCAATTGTAGCTCATTTCGTTGCTTGTTTGTGTTGCCTAAATGCTGTCAAAATGATGTTTAAATTGCTGCTCAAATGTTGCTTCAATGTGTGCTTGTTTGTGGCTGGTTTTCATGCTTGTTTTTCCGCCAATTTTCATGCTTGTTTGGTTGGTTTTTACGCATGTTCTTCTGCCCATTTTCATAGCTCTTTTTTTGCCAGCTTTTGTGCTTGTTTCGACAGCCTTCCGTTGCTTGTTTCGCTACATTTTATTGGTTAATTTCGACAGCATATTCTTGTCTGCTTACCAGTAATAGTTGATTAATTAATATGAGTCATAATGAGTTTCGAATTGCAAAAGCTTGAGGCTGTGCTGGTGCGTCATTTAATTGCTTTCCAGTGTTAGGTTGAAAGGGTGGGGATGAATTGGGAATGCATAAGCACTCTATTTTTGTCATTTTGGTTCCTTACACTTTAAATAAATGAGCTTTATCAAATAAAGGAAAAAATGTAGAAAACAGAAAAAAAGAACAAAGAATACTGTCGATACTTCTTGATTGTCTCGACTCTTGTGTAGGTCCATGAGCTAAACATAACTTTACCAGTATTATCTATGCCTTAGAATAGTTTTGTTTAAGATCTATAACTATGATTAGAAACATTGAGGAAGTCAAAAGTTGCAGGCTATGTGCATTCTGATGGAAACTATACGTCTTCATTATTTTTTGCGAATGAATAGTTATATGTGCTTTTTGCTTGAGTTGACATATATGTGCTGCTAAACTTGCGCATTACTAGCTTGGGGAACACAGAATTTAGATGCATAATAACTGATAGGGGAGGGTAAAGGCAACATAGTTGCACAATTTAGTTACCAATTTTACTTCCTTTGAATAACATTGTGGATTCTAACGTTGTAAATGTTAATGCGGTTGTCTATGTGCAGTTAATACCGAAGGTTATGCACTACGAGAACTGGATGGTAATCGATGGTGAACACATTGAGCTTGCGGCAATCCACGGATTCTCACCGCAGTAAGCAATCCAAGGAAGGATGGAAAACCAGCATCCGCTTGAAATGGTGAAATCATGTGAAAATCCTAGGACAAAAGAGAGGCATTGGTGTTGTAGTATAGTCTTGGTAGTTAGTGATAAACGGCCTAAATGGGGGGTGAATAGGCAAATAAAATTCTAACACAATGTAAGGAAATATGAGTGCGGAAATAGAAAGTAAAAACACAAGGATATATAGTGGTTCCAATTCCTCAATGAATTGTACTCCACTACCTAAGAGTCCTCCTCTTAGGATTTTGAACAACGACCACTTCGTTATTTACCTTGAGTTTTTACGGGTTCAACTCAAACCTTACACTTTGGTTTTTCCGGGCTCAACCAATAAACCTTACACTTGGTTTTTGCTAAGGGCTCAACCAACAAACCTTACACTTGGTTTTTGCTAAGGCTCAACCACAACCTATCACAATCAAGATTACTTGACAAGAGAGATGTTAAATGGCAACACAAATTGGTGTACAAATAAACTATGTATGATTCAATAATCAACACCAATAAATGAACAATATTACCTCAAGAAGAAAGCGATCCAAACTCGAATTGAAAGACGCAAGAATGGTTGAAAACCGATAAATGAAGCTTGCGTTATAAAACTTTGATTAAAGGAGTTTGTAAATGTGATTTGTGTATATGAAACTTGTAAAATGCTTTCTTATCTTCATATAACTCATCTTAGATGAGTATTTATAGTGTTAAAAGATTTGTGACCGTTTATAGCCGTTGGAGCCAAAAACTATCCGTTTGCTACAGTAAAAAACTATTCATTGCTACAGTGAAAACTATCCGTTGCTACAGTGGATCTATCCGTTGCTACAGTAAGTCTATCCGTTGCTACGGTGAAACTATTCGTTCCCGTTGCTACAGTGAGTTCATCCGTTGCTACAGTGAAACTCTCCGTTGCTACAGTGAAATCAAAAACTTTTTCCAAAATTTATTTTTCGTGTAAAAAATCTTTTGACACTTTCCTTGAGGTATTATCGAACATAAATCAAGTGCTAATTAGAATCATACTTACACGTTTAAAGTCCTAATGTACACTTGATCTTCTAGCTTGCGATATCTTGATTTGTTGCCTCTTATTTGTTCCATCGCAAACTACACACATTTTAACTTCAAATTGCATTAGTATTATTAATTAGTTTGTGTGTCTAAAATCATCAAAACAAGAGTAAGTTGCCCTTGGGCTAACAATCTCCCCCTTTTTGATGATGACAACCACAAACTAATATCAAAACATTTTTAAACTAGCAATTGAAATTGAAGTTAAATGGAGAAAACTTACATCTCCTATCTTTGCCAAATAAATGCTCCCCCTACATAAACCATTAGTGCACATAGAGCATAGCAAAGATTTCAAAGATTTGCTCCCCCTTAATCTTACCTTTCTCCCCATTCTATAAGCTTCGTTACCAATCTCCCCCTTAACTTATTCTCCCCCTTTGTCATTAGCAAAAATGGTTAATAAAATAAGGAAAGTCAATTAAGATCATATGAGGAGTAATAAAGGAGCAAGCAAAGTTCAAATCCAAAAATACTTTAACAAGTATTAAGATCAAACAATTATCCAATCCAAAAGTCAAAATACAAATATGAATAGTAAGATTATAAAGATGGATAATCTAAAAATGCATAATTAAAACAGAATTTTTATGCAACAAACATGTCACGTTACACGAAACGTAGAGGACATTTAGAATACTCAAGAACCAAACCTAATTAAAATTCCTTCATAATGGAATATTACAACTCTTATTCAACCTAAAAGACCATTACAAAGTATAAGAACAAATACATTTAAAATATAAAATACACGATACAAAGATGTGATCAAAGATGGCATTGAGGTAAAGGGCAATCACATGGAGGGCAATGACACTTGGGACATATGAACAAGTCGACATTTCTTGGACAATTTTTGAGCATGAGAAAGGGAAAAGCAATGAAAGAGATCATCAATGCCAAAATGGCCAATATCATCCTCATCTCAAACGAAAGCATTTTGAAGATTCGAAGGAATTGAAGGTAAAGCTTTCCGTTTTGGATATCTAGAGAGGTGTAATCTTAGGCTATTTAAACACAAAAATGACAGCTTAAGGTCTAAGAATTACAACTCGAGGATATGAAATGTCGCTGACTTTTGTGCCCAACGTATACGTATGAAGAATCAAATAAAATTTGGTTTGATTTGGCCAAGATTTGTATGGATTTCGTAGAGAAAATCTTCTAAACACTCTAATCATTTAACTCATAACCAAATATATCACATCAATTTGATTTCCTCAATGATCAATCACATGAACAAAATCATACATGCATAGAAATAATTTCTAAATTAACACGTATATGCACAAACAAACAAAAACAATTTATGGCAATTTATAACATATATGATTATAGATTTTACCAAACTAACTTAATCATTTAAACATATATATTCATCAACTAAATATAGACGTAAAAATAAGAGTTCAAGGAATACCGATTGCGATTTTTCAACACTTTTAGTTCTTGCTATTTCAACCGAATAGCTTCAATATTTGCAATCGAGCCAAGCCCATCAAATCAATGTGGCTTGAGGTGGTAATTCCCTTGGGCCACCATTCAAGCTAAATTCCTACAAGAACAATTCTTTCTAGCCAAATTTATGAGAATTTATACTTGAACAAATGATTAGTTTTTAACAATAAAATCAATCATATATATATATATATATATATATATATTGCCAAAGAAATTTGAAGAAGAAAAATGACCAATTTTACCAATACTAAAATTTTATCGCCAAAGGTCACATTTCCTTTTTCAAAGTGCCGCGAACACCCGCTATTCAATTACCATTTATTTGCAATGGGTTTCCGGCACTACTACAAAACAAACTAGTTAGTTTTAGGAACCCAAACACGTTTGGGTCCTTTCTTAGCAAATGCACTCTTTTGTGCCCACATTTGTTTTGCATAAACAAGTCCTTTACGAATAAAGCAAAAATATGCCAAATGACCATTCTTATGACAATAATCACATTTAAACAAAGGTCTATCATGTGAGTGATTTGAAGAGCTAGCATGGTTACAATTTCTAGCCTTAACAAAAAATGTTTTAGAATTATTCATGCTAGTAGAGTGATCAAATCCAATACCTCTTCTATCACCGCTAGTCTTTTGATCATTTAAACACTTTTGTTGATTTTGTGCACTTTGAGTATATTTAGCTAGAGTAGCTTCAAGGACTTTAATCTTTTCATTTAAAAGAGCTACTTCTTTACTAGAGTTTGCACAAATCTCACAAGTAGCATTTTCATTTTTGAGTTTATTGCATGCATCTTCAAGTAATTTGTTTTCACTAGTTAACCCTTTATTTAGCTCTTCTAGCTCACTAATGTCATTTTTGAGGTTATCTAGTTCTTTAACAAGTTTTGCATTTTTCCTACACATGTCTTGAAAATGTGTACCTAGATCATTAAAAGCATTTTGCAATTCATCAAAAGAGTAATTATTTTCACTAACCGAATCATTGTCGCTATCTTCCTTAGCCATGAGGGAGAATTCGGTTTCTTCATCGGAAGAGTCATCTTCATTTGCAAAGAAGCATATGTTGGATATTTCTTCTTCTCCATCCGATTGGGTTTGGTTGCTCTCTTCTTCACTATCATCATCCCAAGTTGTAGCTTTTAGAGCTCTTCTTGGATGCCTACGGGAATCCTTCCCATCTCTAGAGCCTCTTTTCTCAAACCTTTTCTTCTTCTCAAGGTTAGGACATTCACTCTTGACATGTCCTGGCTTTTCACATCCAAAGCAAACAACACTATCATTTTTAAATTTGGATTTAGAAGTGTTAGGATGCTCACCTTGATACCTTTGTTTCTTCTCGTTGTTGTGCCAAAATTTCTTGAAATTTCTAGCAAAGAGAGCTAAGGACTCAATGTCTTCCTCATCTCCTTGAGCCTTGCTAACAAATGCTACATTGTTGCTCTTGACTTTTTGCACTTCCGGTTCACCCATATTGAGTTTGTACTCAAATGCCGTAAGAGAACCAACAAGTTGAGAGAAGGTAGGTTTCTTTTCAAGTTCATCAAAAATAGAAGTCTTGGCATTCCAAGAGTTAGGTAAAATACTAAGAAGTTTTCTTACCATCTCCTCATCACTAGGAGTCCAACCAAGAGTTCCCA
Source organism: Viola odorata (assembly GCA_963691705.1). Classification (NCBI taxonomy): domain Eukaryota; kingdom Viridiplantae; phylum Streptophyta; class Magnoliopsida; order Malpighiales; family Violaceae; genus Viola; species Viola odorata. The sequence continues at coordinate 67,293,501 of OY829539.1, read as the reverse complement.
TAGTATTGCAAATATTTTGAATTCTAGTGCTTAAATCATAGATAGACTCACCACTCTTCATACCTAGTAATTCATACTCACGCTTGAGTGTGTTGAGTCGAATGGTTCTAACTTGAGGAGTGCCTTCATGTGCCGTCTCCAAGGTTTCCCAAACATCTTTGGACAATTTGCAAGCATTAACACGATTAAATTCGTTTTGAGAAATTGAACAAAATAAAGCATACCTTGCCTTGTCTTCACTTTGTTTTCTTGAAACTGATCCAGCTGGCCACTTATCAAAAGGAAGAGGTTTTGTTGATCCATCTTCAGCAGCTGGTTCCATGGGAGTTTCAAATCCATGTAGAACACAATCTAGCATAATTTGATCTTGTCCACCTAGGAAGGCTATCATCTTTGTCTTCCATTGCAAATAGTTGTTCCCATCAAGGAATGGTGGACGGTTGAGTGCAACATATAGTCCCTCTTGAGCCATTTGATCTTTCACTTGAGGCGATTAAACCTACAAAACAAGTACCTTGCTCCGCTACCAATTGATAAACGGCCTAGAGGGGGGGTGAATAGGCAAATAAAATTCTAACACAAAATGTAAGGAAATATGAGTGCGGAAATAGAAAGTAAAAACACAAGGATATATAGTGGTTCCAATTCCTCAATGAATTGTACTCCACTACCTAAGAGTCCTCCTCTTAGGATTTTGAACAACGACCACTACGTTATTTACCTTGAGTTTTTACGGGTTCAACTCAAACCTTACACTTTGGTTTTTCCGGGCTCAACCAATAAACCTATCACCTTGGTTTTTGCGGGCTCAACCAATAAACCTTACACTTGGTTTTTGCTAAGGGCTCAACCAACAAACCTTACACTTGGTTTTTGCTAAGGCTCAACCACAACCTATCACAATCAAGATTACTTGACAAGAGAGATGTTAAATGACAACACAAATTGGTGTACAAATAAACTATGTATGATTCAATAATCAACATCAATAAATGAACAATATTACCTCAAGAAGAAAGCGATCCAAACTCGAATTGAAAGACGCAAGAATGGTTGAAAACCGATAAATGAAGCTTGCGTTATAAAACTTTGATTAAAGGAGTTTGTAAATGTGATTTGTGTATATGAAACTTGTAAAATGCTTTCTTATCTTCATATAACTCATCTTAGATGAGTATTTATAGTGTTAAAAGATTTGTGACCGTTTATAGCCGTTGGAGCCAAAAACTATCCGTTTGCTACAGTAAAAAACTATTCATTGCTACAGTGAAAACTATCTGTTGCTACAGTGGATCTATCCGTTGCTACAGTAAGTCTATCCATTGCTACGGTGAAACTATTCGTTCCCGTTGCTACAGTAGACTTCCCGTTGCTACAGTGAGTTCATCCGTTGCTACAGTGAAACTCTCCGTTGCTACAGTGAAATCAAAAACTTTTTTCCAAAATTTATTTTTCGTGTAAAAAATCTTTTGACACTTTCCTTGAGGTATTATCGAACATAAATCAAGTGCTAATTAGAATCATACTTACACGTTTAAAGTCCTAATGTACACTTGATCTTCTAGCTTGCGATATCTTGATTTGTTGCCTCTTATTTGTTCCATCGCAAACTACACACATTTTAACTTCAAATTGCATTAGTATTATTAATTAGTTTGTGTGTCTAAAATCATCAAAACAAGAGTAAGTTGCCCTTGGGCTAACAGTTAGTTGTGCAACAAGCATTGTCACTTGGTACTTAGGTTGGCAACAAGCATTGACACTTGTAAACGTTCTGTTTTTAAATAGCAAATCCCTTTTAATTGATAATTTGTAAAACGATGACACTTTGGTATATATCAAAATTGAAACAAGCATTGAAGCATATGATAATAATGAAATTTACAAGTAATTGCTTAATTCCCCATGTGCTAATTGTTTTATTTTAGTTATTGTTGATGATAAAAGATAGAGAAGTATGTATATGTGTATATGTAAATTAAATTGAAGGAGTTAATTTTCAAACTTTGTCATACTCCACGCAAATTAATTAAATTACGAATGATTGGTTGATAATTATTTAGAGTAGTTTAATTAATAATTTTACAATAATTATAATCTAACAATTGTTTTGATTACTTAAAAAAAACGAAATATGTAAGTTATTCATGTAATTCCAAATATATTTTATTTTTCTATTATATTAGATAAATATCTTTTATTTATTTATGATATTAAAAACTCAAATTAAGAGTAGTCAATTAAATAATTAACTATACAATTTCAAAATACTCAAATTTTTTATGCTATTAATAAATTTTAATTTATTTATGATTTAAATGAGTTTAATTTATTTATGGTATATAGATAAATATTATTAGATGTTAGATTATAAATAAATTGATTAAAAACATATATAAAGATAATAAAAACATTAATTATAACATTTAAAATGAATTATGCCCTTTATGGTCATTTTACATCCAAACCATAGTTTTGGAAAACTGGACTACCAAACAGCACCCTCCGTTTCCCAGATATCGTTTTCCCACTGAATTTTTACAATTATTTTACCAAACAGCTCCCTCCGTTTCCCAAATGTTGTTTTCCCACTGAACATTTCTCCACTGACCATTTCCCTACTAAACTGGACTGCCAAACAGACCCTTAGTATCTTGGCAAAACATATATTTTTTATTTTTGCTAGCTAAAAGAAAGTGTTCAACTAGGGAAGAAGCAAATTTCCAAATTTTTGTTCTTTAATTATTAGAGGGGACTACCTACCATCAACTGCTCACTGCAATTTATTTATTTTATAAGAAAAATTAATAATTCTTTTAATCTATATAAGAATTCTTATTTTATACTTATTTAATATATATATATAAAATCATTGTTTGAAATAATATTTCCAAACTTGTAAAAGATGTTCTGGGTTTTCCTTTCTGTTACTACCACAAAAAACTGGATTTTTTTTCTTTCGAAAACATGTTTACCTAGCGTTGTTTTCATTTCGGAAGGAAAATGAAAATTTTCGGAATGAAAACTCATGTGTAAGTTTTGAAAACACCGAAAATCTGTTTTCAAAATTTTACAAAGGGAGTGTTACAAATGGAAAACACGCTTCTCCATTTTGAGTATTAATGAATCTTTCAATAACCCAATTTTGCCCCTGCTCTTACTTCATCACGCAACGCTTCTTCTTCTTCTCTTCTGCTCCACACCTCTGCTCTCTCGTCGTTCTCTTCTCCATCGTCGTTGCCGACACTGAAGTCCCAACGACAGCGACTCTCCATCACCCAGCAGCTGGTGGCCGACGGCGGGAGAAAGGCTTTCTTGCTGAGGTGCGAAAGAGAATCTAACTCCCCAAGTCAGTCTCTCATCTAACTTTCTTTTGGCTGTGATTTAAAGTGTGGATCTTTCATTAAAGACGCCACTGTCTATAGAAAATAAGCCGAAATAATCTTCAGATAACGAGAGAGAAGAGTAGCAGAGGATTAATCAAGAAGACAAGTGCAGCACCAAGCTGAAATCTGTGTCTAATTCAATGTAAGAATACTGTTCTCCACTGTCCGTTTCCTCTCCATTTCTAGGGTTTCGTTCCTTTCATTTATGCATATTTTTTCGGAAATGGCTGGGCTTTCAGTTAATTTTATTGTTGTCGTTTCCGTTTCCTCTAGATGATGATTCAATGAGTATTGGTGCTACTGGTTTTCCTTTTTTCCTTTTTTTCTGGGTAGGGGAGACACATGACTGTTGTTGGGATTGGCAATGCTAATATAGTGTAAAGCTTTGCTTCTGAACTGTTGTGACTTATGTTTGATTTGATTTTTGTTTTTGTTTTATAGCAATCATGGCTGATGAAAATCAGATTGATATGAAGGAGGAGTTGGGAGAGGTAAACTTTACTATATCTTTCCTTATTAATGTCATGCTATATATTTGTGAATTTCTGGTTGCTTCATACTTTGCCGCATGTGGAATTTATTACATCTATCCTTTGTCTATCAAAAGATGTTTCGAAGTTGCTGGAACGTATGCATGTCTCTGTGCATTCAAGGAGGCCTGCATCATGTATTGTTCCATGTTGAAATTATGTTCTTCATGTCTCAGTTCTTGTTTCCTTCCAAATACTATAGGGCGGTTGTTGATGGGTGGCTCACTTGATGAGCTGCGGCTAATATTTGGCACCTTAATTGCATTCGTTTTGATTTTTACCCCTTAATCTTCTCTTGAGAGACCATAAACACTGTAAGCAAACATGTTGACTGAGTATTATGCTTTTTCTGAACTTTCCAGATTGCCCCCTTCGATCCCAGCAAGAAGAAGAAGAAGAAGAAGGTTGTCATACAGGAGACTACTGATGAATCTGTGGACAAGCTAGCAGAGAAAACTGAATCATTGTCAGGTACCTATACTTATCTGGTATTGTTTACTTAACTAAGTATTTATAATCAAGTGTTTGAACATGAAAGAGTGTGCTTGTAGGTTCACCACTTTTTCTGAATATATGATTATTTATTTTCTCTAACTGCAGTCTCTGATGGGCTTGAGAGTACTTTTGTTGGCCTGAAAAAGAAGAAGAAGAAGCCAGTAAGTTGAAAGTTTTAAGGATAGATGGTTGACCTTACGTGGAATAAATGTGTTGTCAATGCTTAAATTGACCGAAGAAGAAGAAGCCAGTAGGTTGAAAATTCTGAAGGAATTGTCCTACAGCAGCAGCGTTTTCCTTGGGAAGGCAGTGACCGTGACTATGAATATGAAGAGGTATATGCGTGTATTTTGTGTTAAAGACTTACTTTTTGGTATAATGATTGGAGATTTTATGTATACTATTTTAATTTTAACTATATATATTAACTACCATCTCATATAGTGAAACATTCAATTTCTTTTCCTGTGTGTGTTTGTTGTATAAGAAGTTCTGATCTTCCTTGATATGGCAATGGCAGCTTCTTGGTAGGGTCTTTAATATTTTGCGTGAGAACAATCCAGAGCTTGCAGGAGATAGGCCAAGAACTGTGATGAGGCCACCACAAGTTCTGCGGGAGGGCACAAAGAAGACTGTTTTCGTCAATTTTATGGATCTCTGCAAGACGTATGTCTATGTTGCTTTACGGATCTGCCTTGAAACTCTTAAGCATTTATAGATTTTATTTTTATGATTACTATTATTATACCTAGGTGAACCAGAGTTTAAACAGTGAGACCATATACCAAAGATTATCTATACATATCGTACACCCACACACAGAAGATAATTTTAGAGAAAGAAGAATGTTTCACTATATGAGATGGTGCATGGATTTCCTGCATGGATATCTTCTTCAGGTAAATTTTTATCAATATGTTGGGAGTCTAAACCCTCAGACAGTGGATTTCCCTCAGACACTGGATTTCCTGCATGGATATCTTCTTCAGGTAAATTTTTATCAATATGTTGGGAGTCTAAACCCACAGGCCTCTCTCTAACACCAATCCTGATGGGTGGACTATGAACTCAATTCTTTGTTACCCTCCCGAGAGTTTTTCTTTCCTTTCCTCCTTGTCTCAATGCATTGGCTCACTTTTTCTGTCCTTTTTTCTCCCATCTCCAATGTCACCTGCCCAGACTGTGCCATCTTGCCAAAAGTAGTAATTGCAGGCTAGTTACCTTAGGATTTAGGAGCTAGCTCTTGGGATGATTTACTCTTATCTTTGTTGTTGATCTAGATATGTTATAAAAGCATCCAATGCTGCTCCTTCTGTTATTATTTGTACTTGGTGTATAAAATTGAAGTTAATGCCGCCCTAGTTCGTTATTTTTCTATTGGGTTTTGTTGACTTGGGAACATTTTTATAAATATGTTTACTCAATAATAATGTTTTGACATGGAAGAAAAAGTCAAGTCAATTATTAAATAAATATTAGATTAATATTTTTATAAATATATACACATTAAGTCCTCATTAATTAATTAAAAATATTGGGGTTGACATTGCTTGAAATGGTCAAATGAGGAAGACAAAGCACCTGCCTTTGTTGCTACTAATGCCTTGCATTTCCTTGCCCTGGGCGGCTGTAGTGAAGTATTTGGGAGAATCTCGTTGCTAAATAAATTTAAATTTAAATTTAAATTTTTTTTTCAAAATATTTTCGTTGCTAAGTAAATTGACAATTGATAAAATGTGAGAAAATGTTGCATTACAAATGTAGTTATGAAACAATCCAAATCACTTTTATTTTGTTTGATAGATCATATAATATTTTGATAATCTATATACACAATTCGTAACATCAAATGAAGAAATAAAAGAAGATTGCTATGTAATTTTTTCATCAATTACTATATTAGTAGATTGCTTTTATTTTCATGTAGGAATATGAAATACAATATTTAAATACAATATTAGAAGATTGATGTTATATTTAATAAGTTTTTCCTTTTTAAAATGACTATTAAATTTTCAAATGATTTCTTCTTTTCATTACAAATATTTTCGATTTTCCACAAAAAATGAAAACACGCGAAGTAAACACGTTTTTCAGTTTTCAGATCAGGAAATTCTTACATTCAGTGCGAAGTAAACGCGTTCTACAGTTTTTCTGATCAGGAAACAAGCGCGAAGTAAACGCGTTTTCCAGTTTTCAGAATGAAAATAAACAGCAAATTTTTAAATTGAAAATTCTCAAAAACAGCAAATTTTCACATTTTCAAATTCTCTCAGGTAAACGCACCCTTGGATTCCCTCCTCCCACCAACGGAAATTTCAATTCTATATTCATCAAAGAAAAATGATATAAAATCCATAGAAACATAATCAGAAAAGAAGAACAGAAAGCATAGAAAAACATACTTTAATGTACCAACTAACAGCTAAGAGTAACACCCATTTCATGTTCAACAACAATATGGCAGCAGATAAGACCTATGTAGCTAGCTAGATTTACATGAAGTGCCACCAAATGTAAATCTTGTCTTCCACTCTCTGTAGGAATCGAAAATAAGTAAGCCTCCAATTCTTATTGAATAACAGAGGACCCACCATCCCCCAAAACCCAACAATGAACCCAAGCGCCACAGTCACATAAAGCCATTCAATCTGAAAGTGATGGTTGCTTCCATTCTCCTTGCTGTTGGGAGGACTAACAGTACCGTCACCGCTGCAATTGTCGGTGAGTGGCTTCCCGCAGAGCTCATTGCCAATGAAGCAGGATGAATCAAAGCCTTGAATTTGTGTCCCTAAAGGAATTCTTCCTGATAACTTGTTGTAGGACAAATTCAAGTGCGAAAGAGAAGTCAAATTTGATATGCTCTGAGGAATCTCACCAATGAGTTGGTTGCTGCACAAGTCAAGAGATTCTAGTGATGTCGTAGAACCTATGTTCTTCGGAATTTTTCCGCTCAAGGAATTGTGTGACAAATTCAATGACTGCAATCCTTTCAAATGTGTAATTTCTTCAGGTATCTCTCCATATAATCTGTTACTAGAAAGATCCACAATTTTAATCAATCCAAGAATGCTGTTGTATTCGTAAATTACTCCTTTCATTAGAATCGGCATGGTGTCATAATAATAGGAAGTAACAAAACTATAGGAAACTTTAACCAAACTAGAGGATGCATTTACGTTGGTCACGTTGGTCATCGCACTAAAGTTACTAACACATCTTGGTATGGCACCTAAGAGATTGTTGTTGGAGAAGTCTAAGATGTGCAAAGAAGTAATGTGGCAAATCTTCTTGGGAATTTTCCCACTAAAACTATTTCTCCCCAAATTTAAAATAACCAAATTCAAAAGCTTTTCTCCAATCCAGCTTGGAATGTTTCCCTCCAACTTGTTCCCACCAATGTCAAGTGTGACCAATCCTGCACAATCTCCAAGTGAAAATGGTACTTCACCAGATAAATTGTTATTGTATAAGTGTAAGATTGTGAGTTTGCTTAAACTTCCAATGGATTCCGGAATGCTACCATGAAAATTATTGTTACTTAGACTGAGCTTCACCAAGTTCCTCCCCTTATTCCAACAATTCAGTATCTCTCCATCCAAAATATTATTTTCCAGATTGAGCAACTCTAACGATGAATCATTCGTGCTGCGACACAAAAAGTTGCATATTGACCCTGAAAAAGAAATATTCGAAAGATCTAACTCAGATAGAAATGTTTCTTTATTTTTTTCAATGGCACGGGTCATACAATTTTTGCTACATCTCCCTTAATTTCCATAACGTCAAGTATGAAATGAAAGCGAATAATTAGCTTCAGATTTCCAACTTTCTATCTTTTTCTTTCTTGTTTTTCTTATTTGTTTCTGATAAAGCAAAACAAAAGGTGCATAATGAGGTACCTGTTAGTTCGTTTTCACTCAAGTCTAATACCAATAACGACGTAGCGTTAAATAGACCTCCTGGAATGGATCCTGAAACTTCATTTAAATCCAAACCATTCAAATACAAAAAGCGGAAAGAATGCAAGAATGACCATAATCTATATTGATGAGGAATAAATGCTCATGTGATTATACTGATAAGGATTAGAAAAATGATAGTGGAACTGACAGTGTTAATAATGTCATTATTTGAGTTGTGATGTCGTATAATTATGAAATATTAACTTGTATGAATCTTACAATTATAAAATACATATACTATTAAATAAATCTAGTGTGAATTAATAATTAAAAATTGATTTAAAGTATAGTGACATCACTATAGTAAGCAAGCAATAACACGGTAGAAGTAGAGCTCTCACCTAATAAAACTTTACTTTTTGACCCAAATGTAGAAATTAATGGATGCTCACCTTAATTCATTATACACGGCTAGTGCTGGGAATTAAAAGAGTGTAAACTAATTATTTGTATGGGAAAACCACTATACATTGGGAAAAGAGAAAGTCTACCTGTTAGTTTGTTATACGATAAGTAGAGATCCTGAAGGTTATGGAGTTTACCAATCTCAGTAGGTATTTGTCCTGAAAACAAAAACAGTGAGATTACAAAAGTTTTAGAAAAAGCGTGATGACAAGAATATTTTATTTGAGTATCAAACATTGACCCAGAAGGTGCATAATGAGCTACCTGTTAGTTTGTTCCAACCAAAGTTTAACATCCATAATGAGGTAATGTTAAATAGAGCTCTTGGAATGGGTCCTGAAAGTTCATTTGAATTCAAACAGTTCAAATATAAAAAGTGGAAAGAATGCAAGAACACCATAATCTATATTGATGAGGAATAAATGCTCATGTGATTATACTGATGAGGATTAGAAAAATGATAGTGGAACTGACAGTGTTAATAATGTCATTATTTGAGTTGTGATGTCGTATAATTATGAAATATTAACTTGTATGAATCTTACAATTATAAAATATATATACTATTAAATAAATCTAGTGTGAATTAATAATTAAAAATTGATTTAAAGTATAGTGACATCACTATAGTAAGCAAGCAATAACACGGTAGAAGTAGAGCTCTCACCTAAGAAAATTTTACTTTTTGACCCAAATGTAGAAATTAATGGATGCTCACGGCTAGTGCTGGGAATTAAAAGAGTGTAAACTAATTATTTGTATGGGGAAACCACTATACATTGGGAAAAATCGTTAAGTACTTTTTCACATAAAAATCAACGCATGACAATTTTTAAATTATATAATAAAAAATATTGAGGTGTATATACTTTCTACATTAGATTATATTATATTTTTTAATACCTTAAATTTATATTATATAGTTATGCAGTGATACTTCTTCCTCATATTACACAATATTTATGTGCTACTAGATATTTGTCTATATAATTAATTAATGTAACTAAAGTTCTACTGTGGGATTTCTTAAATCTTTTAAATTCATATTTTGTTGTCAACTTTTAATATATTTTAATTTTATATTTATTAGTAATACTCTTTTTCTAAACAAATATGTATTGCTTTAGGGTATACTTTTGAAATTTTATAATTTCCTAAAAGTTTATAATCCAAAGTTCATGTTTAAAACTTTAAAAAGAATGGTAATAAAATTCAGAAAAGAATATGTAAAATTTGGAAAATAATGTCAAATCTGGGTTAAGGCTACACCATTGGAAAAGATTGATTTTTTACGGCAATTTCGTTTAATTTTCTCTACATTTTTCTCATACAATTATTGCTACATCTCCCTTAATTTTCATATTTCATGTTTACTTTTTCTTACAGCTTGTTTTTAATTTTATAACCACTAAAAAGATCAAAATTTTAACTTTTACAAAATAATAAAATTTAACTTGAAAATTTTAATAATATAGTGACCGAAATGGAAAATTTCCTAAACCATACGAGATTTTATGTGTATTACTTTTAATTTATTAGATTATGTTTCAAAAATACAAGTGCTCCGACACGAAAAGAGAAAGTCTACCTGTTAGTTCGTTATGTTGTAAATAGAGTTCCAGAAGGTTATGGAATTTACCAATCTCAGTTGGTATTTGTCCTGAAAACAAAAACAGTGAGATTACAAAAGTTTTAGAAAAAGCTTGATGACAAGAATATTTTATTTGAATATCAAACATTGAACCAGAAGGTGCATAATGAGCTACCTGTTAGTTTGTTTCCATCCAATAATAAGGCTTGTAATGAGGTAATGTTCAATAGAGCTCTTGGAATGGGTCCTGAAAGTTCATTTGAATTCAAACAGTTCAAATATAAAAAGTGGAAAGAATGCAAGAACACCATAATCTATACTGATGAGGAATAAACGCTCATGTGATTATACTGATGAGGATTAGAAAAATAATGATGAAAATGACAGTATTTATAATGTCGTTATTTGAGTTGTGATGTCGTATTATTATGGAATATTAACTTGTATGAATCTTACAATTATAAAATATACATATTATTTAATAAATCTAGTGTCAATTAATAATTAAAATTTGATTTGAGTTATAGTTACATCACTATGGAAAGCAAGCAATTAAACTCGAACGGACGAACACGGTGGAAGTAGAGCTCTCACCTAAGAAAATTTTACTTTTTGACCCAAATGTAGAAATTAATGGATGCTCACCTTAATTCGTTATACACGGCTAGTGCTGGGAATTAAAAGTGTAAACTAATTATTTGTACGGGGAAACCACTATACATTGGGGAAAATCGTTAAGTACTTTTTCACATAAAAATCAACGCATGATAATTTTTAAATTATATAATAAAAAATATTGAGGTGTATATACTTTCTACATTAGATTATATTATATTTTTTAATACCTTAAATTTATATTATATAGTTATGCAGTGATACTTCTTCCTCATATTACACAATATTTATGTGCTACTAGATATTTGTCTATATAATTAATTAATGTAACTAAAGTTCTACTGTGGGATTTCTTAAATCTTTTAAATTCATATTTTGTTGTCAACTTTTAACATATTTTAATTTTATATTTATTAGTAATACTTTTTTTCTAAACAAATATGTATTGCTTTAGTGTATTTCCTCATACTTTTTTTCATATTTCGTATTTACTTTTTCTTATAATTTGTTTTTAATTTTATAACCACTAAAAAGATCAAAATTTTAACTTTTACAAAATAATAAAATTTAACTTGAAAATTTTAATAATATAGTGACCGAAATGGAAAATTTCTTAAACCATACGAGATTTTATGTGTATTACTTTTAATTTATTAGATTATGTTTCAAAAATACAAGTGCTCCACCACGAAAAGAGAAAGTCTACCTGTTAGTTCGTTAACCGATAAGGAGAGATGCTGAAGGTTATGGAGTTTATCAATCTCAGTTGGTATTTGTCCTGAAAACAAAAACAGTGAGATTACAAAAGTTTTAGAAAAAGCTTGATGACAAGAATATTTTATTTGAATATCAAACATTGAACCAGAAGGTGCATAATGAGCTACCTGTTAGTTTGTTTCCATACAATTCTAAGGCCCGTAATGAGGTAGCGTTAAATAGATCTCTTGGAATGGATCCTGAAAGTTCATTTGAATCCAAACAGTTCAAATACAGAAAGCGGAAAGAATACAAGAATCACAATAATCTATACTGATGAGCAATAAACGCTCATGTGATTATACTGATGAGGATTAGAAGAATAATGGTGGAAGTGACAGTGTTTATAATGTCGTTATTTGAGTTGTGATGTCGTATAATTATGGAATATTAACTTGTATGAATCTTACAATTATAAAATATATATATTATTTAATAAATCTAGTGTCAATTAATAATTAAAATTTGATTTGAATTATAGTTACATCACTATAGAAAGCAAGCAATTAAACTCGAACGGACGAACACGGTGGAAGTAGAGCTCTCACCTAAGAAAATTTTACTTTTTGACCCAAATGTAGAAATTAATGGATGCTCACCTTAATTCGTTATACACGGCTAGTGCTGGGAATTAAAAGAGTGTAAACTAATTATTTGTATGGGGAAACCACTATACATTGGGAAAAATCGTTAAGTACTTTTTCACATAAAAATCAACGCATGATAATTTTTAAATTATATCATAAAAAATATTGAGGTGTATATACTTTCTACATTAGATTAGATTATATTATATTTTTTAATACCTTAAATTTATATTATATAGTTATGTAGTGATACTTCTTCCTCATATTACACAATATTTATGTGCTACTAGATATTTGTCTATATAATTAATTAATGTAACTAAAGTTCTACTGTGGGATTTCTTAAATCTTTTAAATTCATATTTTGTTGTCAACTTTTAACATATTTTAATTTTATATTTATTAGTAATACTTTTTTTCTAAACAAATATGTATTGCTTTAGGGTAAAGTACATAAAAATCCCTATACCTTTGAAATTTTATAATTTCTTAAAAGTTTATAATCCAAAGTTCATGTTTAAAACTTTAAAAAGAATGGTAATAAATTTCAGAAAAGAATATGTAAAATTTGGAAAAAAATGTCAAATATGGGTTAAGGCTACACCATTGGAAAAGATTGATTTTTTACGGCAATTTCTTTTAATTTTCTCTACATTTTTCTCATACAATTATTGCTACATCTCCCTTAATTTTCATATTTCATGTTTACTTTTTCTTGCAGTTTTTTTTAATTTTATAACCACTAAAAAGATCAAAATTTTAACTTTTACAAAATAATAAAATTTAATTGAAAATTTTAATAATATAGTGACCGAAATGGAAAATTTCCTAAACCATACAAGATTTTATGTGTATTACTTTTAATTTATTAGATTATTTTTCAAAAATACAAGTGCTCCACCACGAAAAGAGAAAGTCTACCTGTTAGTTCGTTATGTTGTAAGCAGAGATCCAGAAGGTTATGGAGTTTACCAATCTCAGTTGGTATTTGTCCTGAAAACAAAAACAGTGAGATTACAAAAGTTTTAGAAAAAGCTTGATGATAAGAATATTTTATTTGAATATCAAACATTGAACCAGAAGGTGCACAATGAGCTACCTGTTAGTTTGTTTCCATCCAATAATAAGGTCCGTAATGAGGTAATGTTAAATGGAGCTCTTGCAATGGGTCCTGAAAGTTCATTTGAATTCAAACAGTTCAAATATAAAAAGTGGAAAGAATGCAAGAACACCATAATCTATACTGATGAGGAATAAACACTCAAGTGATTATACTGATGAGGATTAGAAAAATAATGATAAAAATGACAGTATTTATAATGTCGTTATTTGAGTTGTGATGTCGTATTATTATGGAATATTAACTTATATGAATCTTACAATTATAAAATATATATATTATTTAATAAATCTAGTGTCAATTAATAATTAAAATTTGATTTGAATTATGGTTACATCACTATAGAAAGCAAGAAATTAAACTCGAACGGACGAACACGGTGGAAGTAGAGCTCTCACCTAAGAAAATTTTACTTTTTGACCCAAATGTAGAAATTAATGGATGCCCATCTTAATTCGTTATACGCGGCTAGTGCTGGGAATTAAAAGAGTGTAAACTAATTATTTGTATGGGGAAACCACTATAACATTGGGAAAAATCGTTAAGTACTTTTTCACATAAAAATCAACGCATGATAATTTTTAAATTATATAATAAAAAATATTGAGGTGTATATACTTTCTACATTAGATTATATTATATTTTTTAATACCTTAAATTTATATTATATAATTATGCAGTGATACTTCTTTCTCATATTACACAATATTTATGTGCTACTAAATATTTGTCTATATAATTAATTAATGTAACTAAAGTTCTACTGTGGGATTTCTTAAATCTTTTAAATTCATATTTTGTTGTCAACTTTTAACATATTTTAATTTTATATTTATTAGTAATACTCCCTCCTGCTCCAAATAACTGACGCCCACTGTTCATGCACGCATATCGAGAGAGCCGAATGACTCATTATTTGACCCCGAAAAATTTCGTATTTTTTTTTCAACGTACCTAAAGCCTTAATGTACGTCCGAGAAAAAATTCGGGCAAAAATTATCTCAAATAGTGAGTCATTCAATTTTCTTGAAATACGTGCAAATAGTAAAGAGTCAATTAAAAAAAGCTGGAGGGAGTACTTTTTATCTAAACAAATATGTATTGCTTTAGGGTATACTTTTGAAATTTTATAATTTCCTAAAAGTTTATAATCCAAAGTTCAGGTTTAAAACTTTAAAAAGAATGGTAATAAATTTCAGAAAAGAATATGTAAAATTTGGAAAATAATGTCAAATCTGGGTTAAGGCTACACCATTGGAAAAGATTGATTTTTACGGCAATTTCTTTTAATTTTCTCTACATTTTTCTCATACAATTATTGCTACATCTCCCTTAATTTTCATATTTCATGTTTACTTTTTCTAACAGTTTGTTTTTAATTTTATAACCACTAAAAAGATCAAAATTTTAACTTTTACAAAATAATAAAATTTAACTTGAAAATTTTAATAATATAGTGACCGAAATGGAAAATTTCCTAAACCATACGAGATTTTATGTGTATTATTTTTAATTTATTAGATTATGTTTCAAAAGTACAAGTGCTCCACCACGAAAAGAGAAAGTCTACCTGTTAGTTCGTTATCCCCTAAGGAGAGTTCCAGAAGGTTATGGAGTTTACCAATCTCAGTTGGTATTTGTCCTGAAAACAAAAACAGTGAGATTACAAAAGTTTTAGAAAAAGCTTGATGACAAGAATATTTTATTTGAATATCAAACATTGAACCAGAAAGGCATAATGAGCTACCTGTTAGTTTGTTTCCATACAATTTTAAGGCCCGTAATGAGGTAGCGTTAAATAGATCTCTTGGAATGGATCCTGAAAGTTCATTTGAATCCAAACAG
This sequence comes from Viola odorata, assembly GCA_963691705.1. Lineage (NCBI taxonomy): Eukaryota > Viridiplantae > Streptophyta > Magnoliopsida > Malpighiales > Violaceae > Viola > Viola odorata. The sequence goes on along the minus strand of OY829539.1, from coordinate 67,278,206 downwards.
TTCAAATACAGAAAGCGGAAAGAATACAAGAATCACAATAATCTATACTGATGAGCAATAAACGCTCATGTGATTATACTGATGAGGATTAGAAGAATAATGGTGGAAGTGACAGTGTTTATAATGTCGTTATTTGAGTTGTGATGTCGTATAATTATGGAATATTAACTTGTATGAATCTTACAATTATAAAATATATATATTATTTAATAAATCTAGTGTCAATTAATAATTAAAATTTGATTTGAATTATAGTTACATCACTATAGAAAGAAAGCAATTAAACTCGAACAGACGAACACGGTGGAAGTAGAGCTCTCACCTAAGAAAATTTTACTTTTTGACCCAAATGTAGAAATTAATGGATGCTCACCTTAATTCGTTATACACGGCTAGTGCTGGGAATTAAAAGAGTGTAAACTAATTATTTGTATGGGGAAACCACTATACATTGGGAAAAATCATTAAGTACTTTTTCACATAAAAATCAACGCATGATAATTTTTAATTTATATAATAAAAAATATTGAGATGTTTATCTTTTTTTGGTACTCCGTATATACTTTATGGCTAAGCCTACAACATTGAAAAAAAGTGATTTTTTTACCTGTCAAGCTGTTATCTGCAAAGTAGAGCTCCTGAAGCAGGGTCAAATTCCCGAGATTTTGTGGGATGGGTCCGTGGAAAATGTTGTTTCTGAGATTTAGGACAGTAAGGAAAGCAAGGTTTGATATGTCTGGATGGATAGCGCCTTCAAGACCCATGCCAGTAAGACTCAAAGATGTGACTCTTTGGTTGTTGGGGTTGCAGGTGACACCAACCCAGCTACAGAAATCGGTATTTTGGGACCAATTCGTTGCTAAGACATTGTTAGGATCAAGAGTAAGGTGATCTCTGAAGGCAAGAAGAGCATTCTGATCAGAGCTGCTGGCGTTGGATGCTGCTGCTGCTGCAGAAGTGATTAAGAAAAAGAATAGTAACATAGTAGTGATGCAAAAGGATTGGAAAGAACGGCTTGTTTTCATGACTTTGTGAATATTTTTTATTAGAATATTGTGCAAGTGGAGCAAAGATATAATCATTGTGGAGAAAATGAGTATGTGTTTTCTTAAGTTTGGACAGATTTTAAGGTGTTTTCTTGCAAATTATTCTTGCCTGTCTAACACGCTGAAAGGAAAAGGAAGGAACATGATGCAAGAACGTGCTTGACCAGCGTAGACTTGGAAAAAAGAAGTAAGTTTCGTGTGACCCAAACCCAAATTGATTGTTCTTTTGATTTTGGACCCATTAGTTCTGTGTCTGATATTGCTTCTGCATATTCTGCTGCTGGTGTTGGATGCTGCTGCTGGTGTTGGATGCTGCTGCTGCTGCAGAAGTGACTAAGAAAAAGAATAGGAACATAGTAGTGATGCAAAAGGATTGGAAAGAACGGCTTGTTTTCATGACTTTGTGAATATTTTTTATTAGAATATTGTGCAAGTGGAGCAAAGATATAATCATTGTGGAGAAAATGAGTATGTGTTTTCTTAAGTTTGGACAGATTTTAAGGTGTTTTCTTGCACATTATTCTTGCCTGTCTAACACGCTGAAAGGAAAAGGAAGGAACATGATGCAAGAACGTGCTTGACCAGCGTAGACTTGGAAAAAAGAAGTAAGTTTCGTGTGACCCAAACCCAAATTGATTGTTCTTTTGATTTTGGACCCATTAGTTCTGTGTCTGATATTGCTTCTGCATATTCTGCTGCTGGTGTTGGATGCTGCTGCTGCTGCAGAAGTGACTAAGAAAAAGAATAGGAACATAGTAGTGATGCAAAAGGATTGGAAAGAACGGCTTGTTTTCATGACTTTGTGAATATTTTTTATTAGAATATTGTGCAAGTGGAGCAAAGATATAATCATTGTGGAGAAAATGAGTATGTGTTTTCTTGCAAATTATTCTTGCCTGTCTAACACGCTGAAAGGAAAAGGAAGGAACATGATGCAAGAACGTGCTTGACCAGCGTAGACTTGGAAAAAAGAAGTAAGTTTCGTGTGACCCAAACCCAAATTGATTGCTCTTTTGATTTTGGACCCATTAGTTCTGTGTCTGATATTGCTTCTGCATATTCTGCAACCCTTCCAGGAACGTGAGAGTCTACTTCATTAGATTTAAAAAAAGAAAAGTAAATGAGAAATATTTTGTGGATGAGGAAAGTTCATATTTATGGCTAGAAATGGCTTTTTTTTTTGGTGTGGAAGAAGAAATTGATTAGTACTTCCTACTCTGAATTATATATCATTTATTACTTGTATAATAATATTACTATTACTAAATTAAAATAATTAATTAGATATTTTTAATTTGCCAACGTGCTAATGATCAATATAAATATTTTTATTGTTGGTTTTAATATTCCAAACCTAATTGATATAGTGAAAAGAGATAATTAGTGGACTGTATTTGTAACCGAAATCAATAATTATCTTGGTCTGTATAATTATAATTAAAAAAATAACTATTAAAAATTGGAGGGACTCACATGCAAACTTAAATAATTAGAAGTGTGTGCACCTAATTCCTGATAAATGATTTTATCTCATTGCCATTATACAAAGAAATTTCAGCAGCTTCAAGGTGTGAAAAAGATAGTGTAGCCATAAAAACATACCAACTGTATAATTGAGTGAAAAAATAAAATTATGTGGTTTAGCTGTTGTATTCTCGAGATGACATGCAAAATACTTTGGTATGCCGCACCATATTATCACAAATAGTCTTTAGAAAGCAACCCGATCATGCCTCACTCTACCACATCTATATTATTTGATCTGTTTGGCGTTTCGGTTTTGGTTGGAAAAGTTCTATGAGAAAAAGTTCTGTGTGAAAATGACTTCTGGAAAAAGGAGTACGCTGTTTGGTAAATTTTTATTAAAAATTCTGTGGGGAAACCAAAAACTGTTTTTGGTGTTCGGTAAAAACTGGTTTAAAACTATGGTTTGAATGTAAAATGACCATAAATGGCACAATTCATTTTAAGTGTTATAATTAATTTTTTTAGTATCTTTATATATATTTTTAATCAATTTATTTATAATCTAACATCTACCACTTAATATTTATCTAATATTATAAATAAATTAAACTTATTAATACCATAAAAAATTTAAGTTATTAATACCATAAATAAATATTTATCTCATATAATAAAAAGTTTTAAACTGGAATGAATTATTCTGAAATTGGAATGAATTACTTTGAAATTATAATAAAATTATATTAAACTAATTAATGCATTAAAAATTAAACTCGTCATTACATATATAAAAAATATAATTACCGTATTAATTTTTAACACGTGTTTAAGAGTTAATTTTTTAAAAAATTGACCAACTGCATATTTAATTTCCGTATTATGTTTTTAACCAAAAAACAAATATCTAATAATAACATATAAATATAAAATAGAAACATGTGTTAAAATTTTAATTTCTTTTCATTTTCTTCCGTTTTCTAAATTAGGATGAAAATTAAATTCTAAAATTTCTCTTACTTTCCACCGCTCAGTGTGGGAAGAAACTCACTCAATTCGATTCAAAAAATAATTAGTGTAACCTAATTATAAATAATACAAATTCGGTAATTATAATTAGTTTGGCAGCCACTTGCATTTTGTAGTTACACTTCATTTTGATGTAGCAATCAAAACCATGGTACCTTTCATTTCTCTCTTTACAAACATGAAACAACAGTATAGTAGAGATGTTGCCGCTTAAGCAAGTAAGCAAACAGGCTACACGAGAAAGAAAGCAAAAGCATGCATCGTTAATCCAACAAATGCGCGAGGCATTCCTTCAGCAACACATGGCTGTACAAGCCCTACTCCTCCCCCAAATATACAAACCGTTGACAGAGATGGACATCTGAACTTCAGCTCACAGTCTTCCTTGGTAATACTCGGAGAAACATTAAATCCAAGGAGATTCAAACAAGGCTGATGCAGGCAGTCTTATGACCTCGACAGTATGACAACGGATTCTACTCCAAACTACAAATAACATCCTGCAGAACAATGTATGAAACCGTCAATCACATAATTGAAATTTCAGCAAGATTCAATCAATTCATATGCATCTCCTACTACATACTGAAGGATTTTGGTGATCAATATCAAAATTGTTGATAGCACAAGGCGGGGAAATTCATCTTCACCCTATCAAATTATCACTTATAGCAAAAACAGCTAGATGAAACACAGAAAATGCCCGCAATGCATTGACATTCATGCATCCAGACTAGTAATCCAGTTAAATAATACAAGCAGGAAGGTACAAATAAATGTAAGAAGAAAGGTCAAAGGGTCCATCAAGAGTTCAGTAACTCATTGCAGAATAAGAGAAATTATAACATCCCAATCCACCAAATCAGAGGTTGCTGTCTTAAGGCATGGAAAGAAATCAATTTTTTTTTGGCCATTTTGACCTAAGTTACCAAGTGGCAAGTTAGAACATGACCATCGCAGAGAACACGAATTAGTTCAATATGGGATTTCTAGTTACCAGCTCATTCAACTGCCAAGTAACATTCTGTGAACCTAAGGAAAGGTTATATTTGTATAAACCTTCATGTCACTGCACATATTCCACCAAAATCCAAGCAATATGTGTTCACGAATATGCCCTATAATGCTTACAAAGGTAACATGCCATTTACGAGTAAATCCGGATCTAATCATGTCTACTACAATAGCACACATTTATTTGAAGACGCTTCTAAATAAAAAATAATAACAGCCTAAAGTATAGATCCATTGCCTTATAAATTGTAAATTGCACCAACCCACAATTCATCCAAATTCAAATTCAGAACACATCCAAAGCTAACTTAGCATGAAAAATGACCATACTTTGGAAAGCAATACCTAATGTTATTACTTGGATGCTACTGCCTCAAAATTTGAAAAAAGTTATGCATTAAAATCATGCTTTATGCTCAAGTCAGACACATCTCACTAAGGACCAGCATAGCATGCCCAGCAGTGTAAAACCCAAAGAAAACATGGCATACCCTGTATATAGACACAAAACCCAATTCCCAAATTCAAGTCACCGACGATTAAAACGAAATCAAAACGTTCAAAAACAAAGAAACAAAGAAAGAGGAACACCATCATCAATACAAAACACTGATCCAATGCAGCACAGCAGAACATGCAAAAAAAAAGGAAAAAAAAAAGCAACCCTAATCCAATATTTAGCCTCATACAAGCGCAACATATCTACTCCCCTAATCCAATATTTTTCCGCTGTGTTTAGGACATGAAACAAAACAACTAACTTAAAAGTCACAAGAATAACATCACTTCGTTATATTTTCCACCTTCCCAAATTAAACTAGATCAGCCCTGCCATCCCAAATTAAATGTTAGGAAAGCTGCTTATTCTTCACTCTAAGCCTCAGATTTGAGTATATTTGGCTGAGAAAAGCAAACTTCAACACAGTTCGATGAAGATCAATGGAATGAGATCCTTTGAAGATACAAATTAAGAGCAGTAAGGACGCGTACCTGATGCGAGATTGGAGAGGCTGAGAGTGACGGAGAGAGCGAGGCAGAGAGGAGAGGAACCCTAGCTTTGCGCAAAGATGAGAGGAGATGAACCCGATTGCTGTTTTCTATTTTATTTATAGCTGGCAAACTTGTAATTAAATTGAAATGTAGTTAATATTTTTGTCCAAATAATTTCCTCACGTCCTTCCCGTGTCCAGCTCAAAAGGCATTCTAGCCACTGGCCCATGGAGCTCCAGCAGAAATTAAGACAATTTCTTCTAGCTGCAAACTGGGCTTCTTATAGGTGTTATCAAACACCAATGAGCAGATTTTGGGCTGGGAAAAGGCATTCTGGTCAAGAATGCCAAACGGCTACTAAGTAGATATATAATGGCCTAAAGGCCCAACTTCTAATTATTGAATTGGTGGGCCGAACTGAGCCCAACTCCTCTAGATTTGGACTCGACAAACATTGCTCAAAACCCATGTCCTAGCCGACGTAGCCGTGGCCTTGTAGACACCAAAAGTTGCAGCCATTGCTTTCAAAGAAATGGCCCGCCAAGCTCCCTTCGGACAAAGAGGGAGCAAATGTATAAAAGCAGGTCCTCAATAACAATGATTAAGGATAAAGACTTTTTTACACATGAAGTTGTAATACAACTAATAAGTATTTTCGCAATTTTTAGTTCAGATATTATTGATTCAATTATTATATATAAAAAATGAGTCAAGTGAGATACTTTATCTCGAGTTACTTATCTAAAATAATTTATCTTTTAATGAATCAAATGAGTTAATTTCAAATGAACTAATAAATTTAACTAAAAATTGTTTTTTCTCTACAAAATGGAGCCACGTGCCCTAAAGGAAAAGTTGTTCCCCAATGGACAGGGCCTGGCCCAGTAGTGAGGGCCCATGAAATGGCTATAATTAGATCACATACATAACACAAGTAGTCGTGTCATTAGCATCTTCGTTTGGGGATTAAAGCACATGACAAAGACACACTCAACATCATTGCAATTAAAAAGATACTGTAGATGCTTTCCACCTACAAAAGCATCATATGCGTTGCAACATGAGTTGTACTACTTCCCTTTTCTCTCTCTTTTTTATCAAAGTTGTGAAGTTTAGATCCATCATTGCACTGATTTAAAAACGGAAAAAAATTAGAAGAAAATCTTGGTTTATAAAAATGGCATGTGATCACAATTTTTAAGAACAAATATGAGAATGATATTAAAATTTCATTTCCTACCGTAACTTATGCACTAAAATGAATTTCCTCGTACAATCGTGTTTGATATTTATTAGAAATATCGATGACAATAGAAATGTGAATACAAATATAAATAGGATTTGTGATTTGGAAATATAAATTATAAATTTTGATTATGTTCATTCTATACTTCCTTGTTTCTTGCTTATTTTGATTGAGTCTTAGTGTGAAGTTGAGTTGTCAATTCTAATGAAAAAAATTGTCTCATCATGATTTGTTTTATCCACTCGAATTCAATTTGAGAGTTGGTCTCAAGTCTCATTCTAACATGGTTTGTTCAAATTTATCATTTGTAGGATTGATTTGAGTGTTTAAAACATAAGCATAGGGTATAAATCTTTCTATTAAATTACTCCCTCTATTTGGAAATCGCTGTCAATTTTGAGAGTGAAATTTATTTCAAAATAGTTACCATTTTTAGGAGTTTAATAAAACATGAAATGATTATTTCAAAATTTACTCATTTTTTTTATATAATTGGAAGCTGGCTATAATCGGAAAGAAACAACAAAAGAAACTAGCCCTAATGAGATACACCCACTGCATCGTACACAAGCCAAACTCCAATACCCATGGGAGGATTGTCAAGCACATGCATACCCAAGTCGTATGAATAAGCATGATGAGATAAAAAGTTTGTTGTAAAATTAGCTGCACGAAACACATGAGCAACCGAGAAAAAACAAAAGAAGTGAGCTCGGATCCAATAGTGAAAAAATTCCATTGAGTCATTTCTTTGATATAATTTTAAAAATAATATGGAAAGTAGGTGTATAAATGTAATCTAATAATATTTGCAATTTTTATTAAGAACATTAAATCCTTGTTACATCATCATCTAAGATTCTAAGAAAGAGAGGAGAAGAAAAGCTTTCTTCATTATTAAATTCTTAGGGTAGCTTTCAATTAATTGCCATATATGTTTAAGGTAGTTACGCAAAATGAGGGGGTGAAGATCAAAAAGCTAACCCCCACTGCTGGTCAACAAAACTAGAAGCGGCTCCCATAATTAATTAATTAATTAATAATTAGTGCTTAAACTAATAATTATCGCTTAAACTAATAATTAGTGACACATTCCCTGTAAAAGAAATAAAAAATATGTTAATATTATTAGTTGTACCGGGATGGTAAAAAACTTGTCCACTTTTACTAAAATTAATAATTATATTCGAGTCTGAAAAATAGAGAAAACTATATTACAAGAAGTACTTGTTTATAGAGCTCGATTATACTCGAATGAGATTAATTTCATGTAAAAAAGAACAAAAGAGATCGGCAATCATAAAAATAAAAAACATGGCAAGCCATTGTAAATTTGTAATGCACTGACGAAGGAGAAAAATAAATAGGAATAGTTAAATTAATTGATCAATTTTTTTATCGGTATTGGTTGTGGTTACTTAGTAGGAGACTTGTTCATTCTTAACTCAGATTTCAAGTACAAATCTTGGGAATGTGAAAAATCATGTTTAGAGAATTATTATCTTTTAAAACTCCGATATAATTTAAACGAGAGTAAAGGATAAGGGAACGATACAAAAAGAAAGAAAAAATATCTAAAGAATGAACACATTCTTTGTGGCCGTTTGATGAGGTGCCAATTGGAGGGATCGTGCGCATGATATGACCAACTAACTGTCCCATAAGCTGTTCTTTTATGCCATTCAACAAATCATAACCTCCTTCTAGTTATTCCTAATCCATTCTTTAATTTTCAAACCGTGGGTCTACATCACAAGCTTTTATACCTTCCACATTCCCTCCACCAGGTTGCACCAAATGTCAAAAACACTCAAAAACCAATTTTCAGACTTTTTTCTTCTCCTCCTCCCTTGTTAGCTTGAAATTAAAATTTAATGAGAAAAAATTATTAATAATCATAAAATGTCATAACATAGAAACGTTAGGTGAAGGGCAACAATAAGATTAGTCTCTTTTTTTCCGATAAGTAACGAAATTAGTTTTAATTCAGTAAATTTAAGTCGCTCATAAGTACGTAGGTGAGTAAATGTATGTTTAAGTTTACTGAATAAAAACATACTAACAAATTTCCGGGAATTGATCTGAATCTAAAAAAACAAATAAATACAAAAAATTTGAAAAACAAATACAGATACAAGCAAGCAAGAGGGAAGCAGAAAACGTGTCCGTTTCTGACAGGGATTGAGTGGGTTGACTGGGCTGGACACAGTGATGGGTCAAAGGAAATCAAAATAAATAATTGACACAACTCCACCGTCCATCACATGCTGTCATCGTGACCAACGAATTATATGATTGATGTTTTGGATACACCTGGCAAATGGTACCACCGGATCCCTCCTCTTATTATTTTCATTATTGTTAATCCCTAACGTTACAAAATATTCATTTCGCTCCCGTACGTTAGTAGCCTTAGGCACCCGAAATCCCTCCTTCGATAACGGAGCCCAACGGACGTTAACTTTCATTATTTTAATATTTTATCTGATAAAGTTCTCTAACGCAGGACCTACTTGTCGGAATTTTTTTTTTCCTTTTCTTTCTTTTTCTTCTTCCTCCTCCGTCACCAAATTGGGCCAAAAAATTAAAAGCCTTTTCTTTTTCTTTCTGCCACTTCACTTCGTCTTCTCTCTCTCTCTCTCTCTCTGCAAACTCTTCACCATGAACGAAAACAACACATGAAAAACATCTTTACTTCTTATCACTTCGTATTCGTCAGTCTCTCATCACCATCGATTATTACCATGGTCGAAGAACACCACCAGCCTCCCTATCCTTTCTTTTCTGTTTTATTTCTTTTCTGGTTTGGATTAATTGGTTGGTATGGGTAATTAGTTTTGGATTAATTTTAGGGGGAAAGTGAAAATTGTGGTCGGGATTTGTCTCGGCTGGGTTCGGGTTGAATTGATTTTAGGTGGAAACTAAAAATTTTGGTATGTTTGGTTTCGGCTGGGAGTAAGAGATGAAGAGGGTATTTGAATTTGTTTTTGGGATTTGAATTTAATCGGAGAGGAATTGGATTTAATTGATATGGCAAGGGTTTTTGGATTTTTGGATTGGCTTTTTTCAGAGAGGTTGGTGCGGAGTCGGGTTTCGTGATGAACAAATCCGGGTCGTGATGAACGAATCCGGATTTTGTATGAACGAATCCGGATCCGTTCTTATTTTTTCACAAATTGATTTTCTTGATTTAATTGTGCTAAAAGGGTTGGTTTCTGCAATTTAAAAGGATTGAAATTGATGTGTTTCTGCAAATTAAAAGGATTGAAATTTATTTCACTTTGAATAATTTGCAGTGGAATTGAAATTGATTTTGTAGAGGAATTGGAATTGGTTTCTGCAGAAAGTGTTTTGATTGGGTACGGTGGTGCAGATATGTTGCAGTGTTGGTGATGGATAAAAGTATGGGCAAAATGTAGATGCAAGTTTGTAGATTAATTAAGAAAAAATAGAAAGGATTCGGCCCAATTTGGTGACGGAGGAGGACGAAGAAAAAGAAAGAAAAAGAAAAAAAGAAAGGAAGAAGAAAGGAAACAAGAAAATGAAAGGAATCAGAAAAAAATAAAAGAAGAAAACCTTTTCGTTTTTCTATTTTTTATCTATTATTTTTATTTTTTATGTTTTAAATTTGAAATATCTGACAAATGGGACCCGCTTGCACAAACCTTTTTCAGTTTTCATATTAAAATAATAAAAACTAACGGACGTTTGGTCCGTTATCGGAAGAGGAACTTCGGGTGCCTAACGCCACTAACGTACGGGAGCGAAATGAATATTTTGTAACGTTAGGGATTAACAATAATGAAAATAATAAGAGGAGGGACCCGGTGGTGCCATTTGTCCCATTTAATAACCTAATTTTTATTTTTATTTTTATTTTTTAGGAATGATTTTGTATGAGGAGGGTAAATATAGAAGATATAAAAAAAAAGACTAACATTTGAATCAAAAAATTTGGATCAGCAAACCCTTTTTGTATAATTTAGATAGATAGAAAATTGTCGACTTGATCATTATATATGAAATAATCGGTTCGATAATTTACTAATCGATAAATATATAAGTCAAATTCGCACAAATAATAATTATCCTATATAGTAGGGAAAAACAGAACGCAATTATTCGTTGGATTTAGAAAAACTTTCCATTGTTCTTTCATTTTTTTTCATTGGTACACGTTACATCTACAAAGTAAGATGTGTTATGACGATTTGGGCCATTGATAATCAAATACATTTATTTATTTAAAATTCCTAACCAATGAATCAACCCATGCGCAATCTTTTTATATCTTCGTTAGAAGGTAACATTATAAAATTATAAAATGCTCCCTACAGTAACTACACCAATCCGCAATTAAAGTGGATGATAGCATTGGTGAAAACAAAACGAAACCCCAACTTTAATTAAATCACAGTAATTAATGACTAGTCATTGGCTTGCCAGCTGCTCTAATTATGATTAATTAGTGAAAAAACCAAAGAAAAATTGATCAAAATTTCTGGAAAAATGATCAAGACCCACTTCCTCAACATTTGCAAAATGCACCAGAGCAAGCATCTTTTTGTCCAAATTGTAGCGAGCAAACAGATCAATTTATACAGATCATCAAATCAAACTCCATGAAAGATCGAAACAATGAGGAACAAACACAACCCAGATTTCCAATCACCAGAAAAATCTCATCTCACCAAAAAAATAAATAAAAAAGATCATCAATATAAGAGCAGAACGGAGGAGATATTGTATCAGTTACTTACCTTCTTTGCAGCCTTCTCCACAAGCTTCTTGACAAACATAATCCAGCCAATCCTCTTTCAATGATGATCAGAAGAACAATAAAAAGGAGACAAATTTTCAGATCTTTTTGTTTTCAATTTTTATTTTCTTGTATTGTTTGGTGTAAAAGACGCCAAAATCTCTGCTTTGGTATAGCAGCAGCAGGTGAGGAGGGGGGCAGAGGAAAAGTTGTTAAAGTATTGGGAGGGCGGTTGATTTCGGTTTTCTTGGGTTTATTAAGCAGAGAGACAACAAAAGGAACGGTTTTTTTCTTCCTTTATTAGCAAAATCTATGGTTAGGATCACGACAGGTGGACACGTGGAGGGTGATTAGGTGAAGCCCAGGTGATTTTGTAGAGAAACAAATCTGACTCATTCATTGACTTGGCTGGCAGTTTTGGACAATTATAAACTTGGATGAGCTTTCCAAAATTGTGGAATTAAGGTTAGAAATGATTATTCGTACACGTAGCTCATTTAGTTATTCGTTGGTTATAAAATAGAAGCAGGTTTTCGAATTTAAATTTTACCTCGAATTATTAAAAAAAAAATTGGAGTGACTATTTTGCATGAATTGTTTGTTTCCAATATACATCCTTTATATTTTAAACAAAAATATTTAAGGTACGAACTTAAATTTAGATTCAAAAATCTCACCTTCATTTATAAAAAAAATAAAAAAATCATATTGTAAATGTGTTTATTAGTTAATTAAACATAGATCATCCCTGTTAAAAAGACTAATAAATGCAAGAAAGCCAGACTTTTAGGATAAGTTGAACAATGACACGTTGCTTGACTCTACTGATCAGATGGGCTTTAAAATATGGGCTCTTTAACATGAGGACGCGTTGCTTGAGTATGACAGTGACGGTGGGCCCATAATCATATCAAAAATGTATTAAAATAAAAAAGCGGCGAGATTCATCTCCACCCCATTACCCAAATGCGGCGAGATTCCCCACCCCGGCGTGTAACGAGGCGGGTAGCCCGGGGAGAGCATATTCACATCTCATCTTAGTTGGCTCCCATCCAAAATGCTCAAAAGCAAGCCATTTGATGGACATTAAATAATTATATATACTTAACTACATTTATTATATATATACTTATATACTTTTTAGCTTAGCTATATATAAATTATATTATATAATGTTATTATATAAACAATAAAAAATAGTTGTTCACCTTAATATAATGTGGGGAATCATCACAGGTGACAGGGTGGACATAATCATCGACATCCCCGCTTCGATCAAAACAGGTAAATCTCCCCGTTCTCTAATGGGGCAGGGAGAGCCAGGTACTTATCAGAACAGATACAATTGCCCTCCCTATTTTAAAATATACTAAGGGCCTATTTGGCATTCCGGTTCTAGCTGAAAAAATTCAGTGGGGAAAATTTCAGTCTGTAAAAGTCAGTTTCCGACTTTTGCAGAACGGAATATGCTGTTTGATAAATATTTGTTAAAAGTTCTGTGGGGAAACGAGAAGTTGTTTTTGGTGTTTGGTAAAAACTGTTTTAAAACTATGGTTGAAATGTAAAATGACCATAAAGGGCATAATTCATTTCAAGTGTTAGAATTAATTTTTTTAGTATCTTTATATATGTTTTTAATCAATTTATTTATAATCTAACATCTACCACCTAATATTTATCTAATATCATAAATAAATTAAACTTATTAATACCATAAAAAATATACGTTATTAATACCATGGTTTAAAACATTATATTAAAAATTTTGCAAACTCTATATAGATATTTTTAATCAATATATTTCTGTAAATAAATAATTAACATTTTATTTATAATAAGAAATTATGCTACAATTTTGTTCCAACAACACTTTTTTTTAATGAAAAAAATTATTGTGATTATTTTCTTCGATTTGCAAAGACTAATAAACTAATAAATATATTTATTGCGAAAAAGTTACAGTTATTATAACATTTACAGTTTTACATATATAAATCACAATTACATATTCAACAATAAGCTATTAGCTATTGTAGCCGAGTTAACAAATAAATTACATCAAGTAGCATACCATTCTTTTTTTTTCCCCTCTATGCGCGCCTAATTGAATCATAAATCAACATGTGGTCTAGCCATTTTGAGTTTATCTCATCTATAAACTAAAATTAATTTAAACAGTAACTTTTTTTAAAGTATTGAACACTGGTACCAATTTTTCACTTCAATTAACGAAACTCGTGTGATAAGAAATTCTTTAATGAAGTTATTAATCAATATTTTGGTTGGTATTTTTATTGCTAGAGAAATGTTATATCTTGGTGCTATTTTTGGAGCCCTAGGAAAGAAAAAAAAGACTTTTAACTTTTTCATGTAAAAAATAGGCTATAAATAAAAATGAGAGCAAAACTTTAATTTAACGACTTCTCATTATTTTTGGAGTAATGATTTAGGGAAAAACCATTATATTAAACTTGTTGCATACACTTGCAAAATAATCATCATTATAATTCCAATAATTCCAATAAGCAGAAAAGAAACCGTCTGATATTTCAATTAATTTGGATGTTGGTCAAAATCTGTATACTAGTAATATTCATCCACCGATCCCTTAATGATCTCAAATTCCTTTCTCCGGAGCTCCACAAGCCAATTCGGGTCATTTTTCGTTGCTGATCGGAAATCAACATGATGAGCTCCTTCATCATCATAACCACAATCACAACAATGTTTAGTCAGCACAAGCTAATAATGTTATGCAATTGATTTGAATAGTATTGAGTAACAAAGGAGAGAAATTCACAAACCTTTCTTTGTGACCAGAGCAATAATGGTGGAAGATATATTTTTCAGCACACTGAGCCATGAAATTTTACCATCTCTGAATTTGTCCATTTCTTCAGTTAACAGCTGCCAAAACAGTTACTGCTAGTTTTTTCTATGAATTCTGTACTTCAAATAATTCTTTCTATATTGTACAACTACTAGAATATGCATTTCAAATTTGATACAGTGCTAATTCTTTTCCCAACTCTAGGCTATATCATTCAAGCTAACTGAGATGTGGTGGACCATGGAAGTTAAAATGGTTTAAAGATCATACATCAAGATTAAAAGAATACTAAATCAAAAACTAGAAGGTTCTTTTCCTCTTTTTTTCAAGAATTGCACAGTAATGAAAAGAGCAAAAGAAACAATCCAAAACAGCAGAGGATAAAGAAAGAACAGGGGTGGTGGAAAAAAGAGAGAGAATACCTGAATGGTTCTACTAGTAGGATCCGATGTGCATCTAGGCTCATTCATAAGTTCCCATGCCATGATTGTTGGATCATCTTTGTAGTGAATTCCAGTAATGAACTAAGGATTGGAAGATAAAAAAGAAGAGCAAGGACCGTGATTCTTAAAATGAAATCAACATAATCAAATCTCAAAAGTATACAAACAGAGGAGCTACAAATTAATCCAAGACTTAAAATAAAAATTGACCATAGGAATGAAACACCGGAATGTTATCACCATAGAAAATTGAGCAGCACGGCCACGCAAGTCACGATTGTCAGGTTCAGAATAACGAGTCTGAGGTTGATTTGGTGGCTGAAAACAGAATATGCCATTAGCAATTGTAAAATTTGACAATACAAATTCAGTCAATACGCACCTCATCTGTGCAACTAGCATAAAATACAATAAACTTTTAATTACTGAAAACCTCTACACATTCTCCCAATCAAAGTAGAACAAAAGCTCACATTGCTTTCACCACGACTCCAGCTTGGTTCCTCACCAAAGAGCTCAGCGTCAATTTCTTGTTTAACTTTTAAGATCCCATCAGAGATTACAGAAGCCTACCAGGACAACCATAATCATACAAGAACGTTAAGAATCAATAATTTAAAAGAACACAGAAACAAAAACATGAAGATGCAAGTTACAATGCAAGTAATCCACATCCAATATATCACAACATCATAACGGGTTTAGACAATTTACGTTAAACCAAATTTCACAAATGAGTGATAATGCAAAAGTAAATCACAAGGATAGAAACTTAAGGCTACAACAAGATAAAACTTTGGTAAAATAGGACAAAAGCGAGTATTCACAGTGGTTTCTAATACTTGAAGCCGAACAATTGCAGCAAAAATCAACATACATGAACTATGAATGACAATTCCATCTTGAAAATCAATATCAATGATCAGCAACTCCTAGTGCATATATTTAAACATATTACCTCTCTCAGCTGTAACAGCTGATCTCTGGTGTACCGCACACGCTCCTGACCCTCAAATCGCATGTCTCCAGCCTATAACAACAAAAGGATTTTTAAGAGAATATCTTAATTGGACAAGATAAATATGCCCTGCACAAGTAAGACCCTCTCTTGCATCACAAATCATAAACATGTCGCCCTGGGGTACAAGAGAACTGCTAATGAGTATGTCAATTATTCAAAAAACCAAAAAAAACGCAAAGTTGGGACGTTCATCAATAATATCAATCGAAACCCATTAAGACTGATGCGTGAGCATCAAGACGACCACGGGAATAAGGTAAAAAAGGTACAGATCCAAATATGGGCAATGATTGGAAAACCTTGAAAGAAGAACCAGGACGCAAGGAAGGAAGATCGCCAAAGGCAATAGAAGAAGCTGCTGCTGATGATGATGAAATAGAGGAAGAAGAGACGGAAGACTGCTCCAAACGAGGATTGAAGAGTCTGCTCCCTCGACCACCACCAGGTCTCAAGCTGAACACCGTCTGATCACCTTGCTGCATACCTCGATCTTTCACTCTGAGATAGGTAAAATCACCACCGTCCAATAGAAAGAAGAACAAAACCCAGAACAGAAAACAAAGGAGATGATCCACCAGTACAGAGAAGACTTAAACTGGTGGATCAACATCTTCCCAAAGGAGATGATGAGGCTGCTACGGCGAAGAAGAAGGCCGGCGTGAGGCTGCTACGGCAAGAAGAAGAAGATCGGGCGTGGGGAGCGGCTGTGTTGCGAAGAAGAGAAGATGAGAATTAGGGCTGCGTGTGGCGAAGAAGAGAAGATGAGAGAATATGAGGAGGGGTATTTTTGGGTTTTAGAAAATTCATTAAAATGAAAACTCCTTCGCGTGTTTTCGTTGAAACCTACGGTTGAGCCATTGGACCATTCTCATCCGGTGGCAAATTCCTTGTTTTGTTTGGTTTTTTAAAACAACTTCTTTGGAAGTTGGTTTTAAAAAAGAGTTACCAAACACTTTTTTACATTCTAATTTTGGTAACCAATTTTCTGGTACCAAACAAGAATGCCAAACACCCATTAGTATCTTGGCAAAGCATATGTTTTTTATTTTTGCGAGCTAAAAGAAAGTGTTCAACTAGGGGAAGAAGCAAATTTCCAAATTTTTGTTCTTTAATTATTAGAGGGGACAACCTACCATCAACTGCTCACTGCTACTGCAATTTATTTATTTTATAAGAAAAATTAATAATTCTTTTAATCTACATAAGAATTCTTATTTAATTTATAATTTTTTATTGAGTACATGTATTTATTATATATATATAAAATCATTGTTTGAAATAATATTTCCAAACTTGTAAAAGATGTTCTGGGTTTTCCTTTCTGTTACTACCACAAATGTTGAAAAGTTTGGATTCCCTCCTCCCACCAACAGAAATTTCAATTCTTTATTCATCAAAGAAAAATGATATAAAATCCATAGAAACATAATCAGAAAAGAAGAACAGAAAGCATAGAAAAACATACTTTAATGTACCAACTAACAGCTAAGAATAACACCCATTTCATGTTCAACAACAATATGGCAGCAGATAAGACCTATGTAGCTAGTTAGATTTACATGAAGTGCCACCAAATGTAAATCTTGTCTTCCACTCTCTGTAGGAATCAAAAATAAGTAAGCCTCCAATTCTTATTGAATAACAGAGGACCCACCATCCCCCAAAACCCAACAATGAACCCAAGCGCCACAGTCACATAAAGCCATTCAATCTGAAAGTGATGGTTGCTTCCATTCTCCTTGCTGTTGGGAGGACTAACAGTACCGTCACCGCTGCAATTGTCGGTGAGTGGCTTCCCGCAGAGCTCAGTGACCAATCCTGCACAATCTCCAAGTGAAAATGGTACTTCACCAGATAAATTGTTATTGTATAAGTGTAAGACTGTGAGTTTGCTTAAACTTCCAATGGATTCCGGAATGCTACCATGAAAATTATTGTTATTTAGACCGAGCGTCACCAAGTTCCTCTCCTTATTCCAACAATTCGGTATCTTTCCATCCAAAATATTATTTTCCAGATTGAGCAACTCTAACGATGAATCATTCGTGCTGCGACACAGAAAGTTGCATATTGACCCTGAAAAAGAAATATTCGAAAGATCTAACTCAGATAGAAATGTTCCTTTATTTTTTTCAATGGCACGGGTCACACAATTTTTGCTACATCTCCCTTAATTTCCATAACGTCAAGTATGAAATGAAAGCGAATAATTAGCTTCAGATTTCCAACTTTCTATCTTTTTCTTTCTTGTTTTTCTTATTTGTTTCTGATAAAGAAAAACAAAAGGTGTATAATGAGGTACCTGTTAGTTCGTTTTCACTCAAGTCTAATACCAATAACGACATAGCGTTAAATAGACCTCCTGGAATGGATCCTGAAAGTTCATTTAAATCCAAACCATTCAAATACAAAATGCGGAAAGAATGCAAGAATGACCATAATCTATATTGATGAGGAATAAATGCTCATGTGATTATACTGATGAGGATTAGAAAAATGATAGTGGAACTGACAGTGTTAATAATGTCATTATTTGAGTTGTGATGTCGTATAATTATGAAATATTAACTTGTATGAATCTTACAATTATAAAATATATATACTATTAAATAAATCTAGTGTGAATTAATAATTAAAATTTGATTTAAAGTATAGTGACATCACTATAGTAAGCAAGCAATAACACGGTAGAAGTAGAGCTCTCACCTAAGAAAACTTTACTTTTTGACCCAAATGTAGAAATTAATGGATGCTCACGTTAATTCATTATACACGGCTAGTGCTGGGAATTAAAAGAGTGTAAACTAATTATTTGTATGGGAAAACCACTATACATTTGGAAAAAACTTTAAGTATATTTCCACATAAAAATCAACACGTGATGATTTTTAATTTATATAATAAAAAATATTGAGGTGTATATCATTAATTAATGTAACTAAAGTTCTATTGTGGAATTTCTTAAATCTTTTAAATCCATATTTTGCTGTCAACTTTTAACATATTTTAATTTTATATTTATTAGGAATACTTTTTTTCTAAACAAATATGTATTGCTTTAGGGTAAAGTACATAAAAATTCCTGTACTTTTGAAATTTTATAATTTCCTAAAAGTTTATAACCCAAAGTTCATGTTTAAAACTTTAAAAAGAATGGTAATAAATTTCAGAAAAGAATATGTAAAATTTGGAAAAAAATGTCAAATATGGGTTAAGCCTACACCATTGAAAAAGATTGATTTTTTACGGCAATTTCTTTTAGTTTTCTCTCCATTTTTCTCATACAATTTTTGCTACATCTCCCTTAATTTTCATATTTCATGTTTACTTTTTTTTACAGTGTGTTTTTAATTTTATAACAACTAAAAAGATCAAAATTTTAACTTTTAGAAGATAATAAAATTTAGTTGAAAATTTTAATAATATAGTGACCCAAATAGAAAATTTCCTAAACCATACGAGATTTTATGTGTATTACTTTTAATTTATTAGATTATGTTTCAAAAATACAAGTGCTCCACCACGAAAAGAGAAAGTCTACCTGTTAGTTCGTTATCCCTTAAGTAGAGTTCCTGAAGGTTATGGAGTTTACCAATCTCAGTTGGTATTTGTCCTGAAAACAAAAACAGTGAGATTACAGAACTTTTAGAAAAAGCTTGATGACAAGAATATTTTATTTGAATATCAAACATTGAACCAGAAGGTGCATAATGAGCTACCTGTTAGTTTGATCCCACCCAAGTCTAAGGCCTCTAATGAGGTAATGTTAAATAGAGCTCTTGGAATGGGTCCTGAAAGTTCATTTGAATTCAAACAGTTCAAATATAAAAAAAAGTGGAAAGAATGCAAGAACACCATAATCTATACTGATGAGGAATAAACGCTCATGTGATTATACTGATGAGGATTAGAAAAATAATGATGAAAATGACAGTATTTATAATGTCGTTATTTGAATTGTGATGTCGTATTATTATGGAATATTAACTTGTATGAATCTTACAATTATAAAATATATATATTATTTAATAAATCTAGTGTCAATTAATAATTAAAATTTGATTTGAATTATAGTTACATCACTATAGAAAGCAAGCAATTAAACTCGAACGGACAAACACGGTGGAAGTAGAGCTCTCACCTAAGAAAATTTTACTTTTTGACCCAAGTGTAGAAATTAATGGATGCTCACCTTAATTCGTTATACACGGCTAGTGCTGGGAATTAAAAGAGTGTAAACTAATTATTTGTATGGGGGAAACCACTATACATTGGGGAAAATCGTTAAGTACTTTTTCACATAAAAATCAACGCCTGATAATTTTTAAATTATATAATAAAAAATATTGAGGTGTATATACTGTCTACTTTAGATTATATTATATTTTTTAATACCTTAAATTTATATTATATACTTATGCAGTGATACTTCTTCCTCATATTACACAATATTTATGTGCTACTAGATATTTGTCTATATAATTAATTAATGTAACTAAAGATCTACTGTGGGATTTCTTAAATCTTTTAAATTCATATTTTGTTGTCAACTTTTAACATATTTTAATTTTATATTTATTAGTAATACTTTTTCTCTAAACAAATATGTATTGCTTTAGTGTATTTCCTCATACTTTTTTTCATATTTCATGTTTATTTTTTCTTACAGTTTGTTTTTAATTTTATAACCACTAAAGAGATCAAAATTTTAACTTTTAGAAAATAATAAAATTTAACGTGAAAATTTTAATAATATAGTGATCGAAATGGAAAATTTCCTAAACCATACGAGATTTTATGTGTATTACTTTTAATTTATTAGATTATGTTTCAAAAATACAAGTGCTCTACCACGAAAAGAGAAAGTCTACCTGTTAGTTTGTTATCCCTTAAGTAGAGTTCCTGAAGGTTATGGAGTTTACCAATCTCAGTTGGTATTTGTCCTGAAAACAAAAACAGTGAGAGTACAAAAGTTTTAGAAAAAGCTTGATGACAAGAATATTTTATTTGAATATCAAACATTGAACCAGAAGGTGCATAATGAGCTACCTGTTTGTTTGATCCCACCCAAGTCTAAGGCCTCTAATGAGGTAATGTTAAATAGAGCTCTTGGAATGGGTCCTGAAAGTTCATTTGAATTCAAACAGTTCAAAAATAAAAAAAGTGGAAAGAATGCAAGAACACCATAATCTATACTGATGAGGAATAAACGCTCATGTGATTATACTGATAAGGATTAGAAAAATAATGATGAAAGTGACAGTATTTATAATGTCGTTATTTGAATTGTGATGTCGTATTATTATGGAACATTAACTTGTATGAATCTTACAATTATAAAATATATATATTATTAAATAAATCTAGTGTCAATTAATAATTAAAATTTGATTTGAATTATAGTTACATCACTATAGAAAGCAAGTAATTAAACTCGAACGGACGAACACAGTGGAAGTAGAGTTCTCACCTAAGAAAAATTTACTTTTTGACCCAAATGTAGAAATTAATGGATGCTCACCTTAATTCATTATACACGGCTAGTGCTGGGAATTAAAAGAGTGTAAACTAATTATTTGTATGGGGAAACCACTATACATTGGGAAAAAAGAAAGTCTACCTGTTAGTTCGTTATATGATAAGTTGAGCTCCTGAAGGTTATGGAGTTTACCAATCTCAGTTGGTATTAGTCCTGAAAACAAAAACAATGAGATTATAGAACTTTTAGAAAAAGTTTGAAGAGAAGAATATTTCATTTGAATGTCAAACATTGAACCAGAAGGTGCATAATGAGGTACTTGTTAGTTCGTTTAATTCCAATTTTAATACCCGTAATGAGGTAATGTTAAATAGATCTCTTGGAATGGATCCTGAAAGTTCATTTGAATCCAAACAGTTCAAATACAGAAAGCGGAAAGAATACAAGAATCACAATAATCTATACTGATGAGCAATAAACGCTCATGTGATTATACTGATGAGGATTAGAAAAATAATGATGAAAATGACAGTGTTTATAATGTCGTTATTTGAGTTGTGATGTCGTATTATTATGGAATATTAACTTGTATGAATCTTACAATTATAAAATATATATATTATTTAATAAATCTAGTGTCAATTAATAATTAAAATTTGATTTGAATTGTAATTACATGACTATAGAAAGCAAGTAATTAAACTCGAACGGACGAACACGGTGGAAGTAGAGTTCTCACCTAAGAAAATTTTACTTTTTGACCCAAATGTAGAAATTAATGGATGCTCACCTTAATTCATTATACACGGCTAGTGCTGGGAATTAAAAGAGTGTAAACTAATTATTTGTATGGGGAAATCACTATACATTGGGAAAAAAGAAAGTCTACCTGTTAGTTCGTTATACGATAAGTCGAGCTCCTGAAGGTTATGGAGTTTACCAATCTCAGTTGGTATTAGTCCTGAAAACAAAAACAATGAGATTACAGAACTTTTAGAAAAGTTTGAAGACAAGAATATTTCATTTGAATGTCAAACATTGAACCAGAAGGTGCATAATGAAGTACCTGTTAGTTTGTTCCATTCAAAGGCTAAGACCCGTAATGAGGTAATGTTAAATAGAGCTCTTGGAATGGATCCTGCAAGTTCATTTGAATCCAAACAGTTCAAATATAAAAAGTGGAAAGAATGTAAGAACACCATAATCTATACTGATGAGCAATAAACGCTAATGTGATTATACTGATGAGGATTAGAAAAATAATGATGAAAATGACAGTATTTATAATGTCGTTATTTGAGTTGTGATGTCGTATTATTATGGAATATTAACTTGTATGAATCTTACAATTATAAAATATATATATTATTTAATAAATCTAGTGTCAATTAATAATTAAAATTTGATTTGAATTATAGTTACATGACTATAGAAAGCAAGTAAATAAACTCGAACGGACGAACACGGTGGAAGTAGAGTTCTCTCACCTAAGAAAATTTTACTTTTGACCCAAATGTAGAAATTAATGGATGCTCACCTTAATTCATTATACACGGCTAGTGCTGGGAATTAAAAGAGTGTAAACTAATTATTTGTATGGGAAACCACTATACATTAGGAAAAATCTTTTAAGTACTTTTCAACATAAAAATCAACACATGATCATTTTTAATTTATATAATAAAAAATATTGAGGTGTATATCTTTTTTTGGTATATACTTTATGGCTAAGCCTACAACATTGAAAAAAAGTGATTTTTTACCTGTCAAGCTGTTATCTACAAAGTAGAGCTCCTGAAGCAGGGTCAAATTCCCGAGATTTTGTGGGATGGGTCCGTGGAAACTGTTGTTTGTGAGATCTAGGACTGTAAGGAAAGCAAGGTTTGATATGTCTGGATGGATGGCGCCTTCAAGACCCATGTCAGTAAGACTCAAAGATGTGACTCTTTGGTTGTTGGGTTTGCAGGCGACACCAACCCAGCTACAGAAATCGGTATTTTGGGACCAATTCGTTGCTAAGACATTGTTAGGATCAAGAGTAAGGTGATCTCTGAAGGCAAGAAGAGCATTCTGATCAGAGCTGCTGGTGTTGGATGCTGCTGCTGCTGCAGAAGTGATTAAGAAAAAGAATAGTAACATAGTAGTGATGCAAAAGGATTGGAAAGAACGGCTTGTTTTCATGACTTTGTGAATATTTTTTATTAGAATATTGTGCAAGTGGAGCAAAGATATAATCATTGTGGAGAAAATGAGTATGTGTTTTCTTAAGGGCCTGTTTGGGATTCCGGTTTGGTGGAAAAAAGTTGAGTGGAAAAAAGTTGAGTGGAAAAAAGTCAGACTTTTTCAGAACAGAGTTTGCTGTTTGGTAAATGTTTGTTAAAAGTTGTGTGGGGAAACCCAGAAGTTGTTTTTGGTGTTTGGTAAAAACTGTTTTAAAACTATAGTTGGAATGTAAAATGACCATAAAGGGCATAATGTTTATTTTTAAAGTGTTAGAATTAATATTTTTAGTATGTTTTCTTTGGTTTTAATCAATTTATTTATAATTTAATATTTATCTAATTTCATAATTAAATTAAACTTATTAATGCCATAAAAAATATAAGTTATTAATACCATGGTTTAAAGCATTATATTAAAAATTTTCTAAACTCCTTCATTTTTCACTACATTTCAATTTTTTACAAAAAATTTCGAACCTTAGATCAAATATTTCCATCCATTATCACATTTTAAATTTTTGACACGTATCATTTCGTTTATTTCATTTTATTAATCCTTTCGGTATTTTCCGTTCGGATTTTTATTTATTTTTAGCGAGACTTCTCGTACCAATAACTCGAACCAATTAAATAATTATAGTCTTTTTTCCTTCCCACTCTCATCCTCACCGTTGGATCATCTTACCTTTTTGGCAAGACCAATCCAACGGCCATGTTTTTATTCATCATTTAGCCATCTTCATCTCTTTTCCCTTTCCTCCACAACCATTTCCAGATCCAAAAATCTGGCAAATCCCTCACTTAAGCTTCCATCGTCAATACAACATCAATCCAACAAATCAAAGCATCCAATACATATAAATATACAAACTCATATCACCAAACAAAAAAACAAAACAAGAAGAACCGGATTTCCAGCAGCTACTGGCGGAACTCGATTCCTCCTGCTCAGATGTCGTCTCACCAATCCATCCGGTCATATTGAAGAACCGGATGTTTTGAACCTGCTGTCCAAATTTCAGCCTGATTCGACGGTGAACGAAGTTGCAGAGTCGATTCTCCCACAGCTGCGCAGAGATGAATGAATCTGTTTTTCTCTCCTCTCCTCTCTCTTTTCTCTCTTTCTCTTGTTTCTGTTTTTGCACACACACAGTCAGAGCAGAGACAACTGCAAATTTCACACGGATGCAAGGAGTGGGAATCGGCGAGGGAAGAAGAAGGCCGACGTGAGGAGCTTGGGGTGTTCGTTTGTGAGCAGGAGACGAGAGAGTGAGGTTAGTGGTGGTGATGAGGAGGGGTATTTTTGGGTTTCCAAAAATTCATTTAATGAGAAAACAACTTCCCGTGTTTTCTTAAACCATTGGTTTGGCCAACTGCAGCATTCTCATCAAGTGGCAAAACCAATATTTTCTTTGGTTTTATAAACCAACTTCTTCGGAAGTTGGTTTAAAATATGTGTTACCAAACACCTATTTTGACTTTCTGGTTTGGTAAACCAACTTCCTGGTACCAAACCAGAATGCCAAACAGGCACAAAGTTTGGTCAGATTTTAAGGAGTTCACATTAGTAGTTCACATTAATTCACATTAAGGGTAGCAAACAAACATACTATGGACCACCTTAGGGAGGGGGAATGGAACCTAATCAATATAGCATCTTTTCTATAACCCAAAGGTTGCATCATACAAAAAATTCAAAGCACTCTGCCCCTTTCTTGCAAATTATTCTTGCCTGTCTAACACGCTGAAAGGAAAAGGAAGGAACATGATGCAGGAACGTGCTTGACCAGCGTAGACTTGGAAAAAAGAAGTAAGTTTTGTGTGACCCAAACCCAAATTGATTGTTCTTTTGATTTTGGACCCATTAGTTCTGTGTCTGATATTGCTTCTGCATATTCTGCTGCAACCCTTCCAGGAACGTGAGAGTCTACTTCATTAGATTTAAAAAAAGAAAAGTAAATGAGAAATATTTTGTGGATGAGGAAAGTTCATATTTATGGCTAGAAATGGCTTTTTTTTGGTGTGGAAGAAGAAATTGATTAGTACTTCCTCCTACTCCCAATTATATATCATTTATTACTTGTATAATAATATTACTATTACTAAATTAAAATAATTAATTAGATCTTTTTAATTTGCCAACGTTCTAATGATCAACATAAATGTTTTTATTGTTGGTTTTAATATTCCAAACCTAATTGATATAGTGAAAAGAGATAATTAGTGGACTGTATTTGTGGTTGGGATTCAGGATCTTTCAGTAGTGTAGACTTGAAAATTATGTGGTTGAGCTGTTGTATTCTCGAGATATGCAAAATACTTTGGTATACCGCACCATATTATCACAAATAGTCTTTAGAAAGCAACCCGATCATGCCTCACTCTACCACATCTATATTATTTGATCTGTTTGGCGTTTCGGTTCTGGTTGGAAAAGTTCTATGAGAAAAAGTTCTGTGTGAAAATGACTTCTGAAAAAAAGAGTACGTTGGTAAATTTTTATTAAAAGTTCTGTGGGGAAACAAAAAACTGTTTTTGGTGTTTGGTAAAAACTGATTTAAAACTATGGTTTGAATGTAAAATGACCATAAATGGCACAATTCATTTTAAGTGTTATAATTAATTTTTTTAGTATCTTTATATATATTTTTAATCAATTTATTTATAATCTAACATCTACTACCTAATATTTATCTAATATTATAAATAAATTAAACTTATTAATACCATAAAAAATTTAAGTTATTAATACCATAAATAAATATTTATCTCATATAATAAAAAGTTTTAAACTAATAGTTTCGAAAATTGAATGAATTATTCTGAAATTTGAATGAATTACTTTGAAATTGTAATAAAATTATATGAAAAAGTTTTAAACTAATTAATGCATTAAAAATTAAACCCGTCATTACATATATAAAAAGTACAATTACCGTATTAATTTTTAACACGTGTTTAAGTGTTAATTTTTTTTAAAATTGAACAAATGCATATTTAATTTCCGTATTATGTTTTTAACAAAAAAAAATCTAATAATAACATATAAATATAAAATAGAAACATGTGTTAAAATTTTAATTTCTTTTCATTTTCTTCCGTTTTTTAAATTATGATGAAAATTAAATTCTAAAATTTCTCTTACTTTCCACCGTTCACTGTGGGAAGAAACTCACTCAATTCGATTCAAAAAATAATTAGTGTAACCTAATTATAAATAATACAAATTCGGTAATTATAATTAGTTTGACAGCCACTTGCATTTTGCAGTTACACTTCATTTTGATGTAGCAATCAAAACCATGGAACCTTTCATTTCTCTCTTTACAAACATGAAACAACAGTATAGTAGAGATGTTGCCGCTTAAGCAAGTAAGCAAACAGGCTACACGAGAAAGAAAGCAAAAGCATGCACCGTTAATCCAACAAATGCGCGAGGCATTCCTTCAGCAACACATGGCTGTACAAGCCCTACTCCTCCCCCAAATATACAAACCGTTGACAGAGATGGACATCTGAACTTCAGCTCACAGTCTTCCTTGGTAATACTCGGAGAAACATTAAATCCAAGGATATTCAAACAAGGCTGATGCAGGCAGTCTTATGACCTCGACAGTATGACAACGGATTCCACTCCAAACTACAAATAACATCCTGCAGAACAATGTATGAAACCGTCAATCACATAATTGGAATTTCAGCAAGATTCAACCAATTCATATGCATCTCCTACTACATACCGAAGGATTTTGGTGATCAATATCAAAATTGTTGATAGCACAAGGCGGGGAAATTCATCTTCACCCTATCAAATTATCACTTATAGCAAAAACAGCTAGATGAAACACAGAAAATGCCCGCAATGCGTTGACATTCATGCATCCAGACTAGTAATCCAGTTAAATAATACAAGCAGGAAGGTACAAATAAAAGTAAGAAGAAAGGTCAAAGGATCCATCAAGAGTTCAGTAACTCATTGCAGAATAAGAGAAGTTATAACATCCCAATCCACCAAATCAGAGGTTGCTGTCTTAAGGCATGGAAAGAAATCAATTTTTTTTTGGCCATTTTGACCTAAGTTACCAAGTGGTAAGTTAGAACATGACCATCGCAGAGAACACGAATTAGTTCAATATGGGATTTCTAGTTACCAACTCATTCAACTGCCAAGTAACATTCTGTGAACCTAAGGAAAGGTTATATTTGTATAAACCTTCATGTCACTGCACATGTTCCACCAAAATCCAAGCAATATGTGCTCACGAATATGCCCTATAATGCTTACAAAGGTAACATGCCATTTACGAGTAAATCCGGACCTAATCATGTCTACTACAATAGCACACATTTATTTGAAGACGCTTCTAAATAAAAAATAATAACAGCCTAAAGTATAGATCCATTGCCTTATAAATTGTAAATTGCACCAACCCACAATTCATCCAAATTCAAATTCAGAACACATCCAAAGCTAACTTAGCATGAAAAATGACCATACTTTGGAAAGCAATACCTAATGTTATTACTTGGATGCTACTGCCCCAAAATTTGAAAAAAGTTATGCATTAAAATCATGCTTTATGCTCAAGTCAGACACATCTCATTAAGGACCAGCATAGCATGCCCAGCAATGCAAAACCCAAAGAAAACATGGCATACCCTGTATATAGACACAAAACCCAATTCCCAAATTCAAGTCACCGACGATTAAAACGAAATCAAAACGTTCAAAAACAAAGAAACAAAGAAAGAGGAACACCATCATCAATACAAAACACTGATCCAATGCAGCACAGCAGAACATGCAAAAAAAAAGAAAAAAAAAAGCAACCCTAATCCAATATTTAGCCTCATACAAGCGCAACATATCTACTCCCCTAATCCAATATTTTTCCGCTGTGTTTAGGACATGAAACAAAACAACCAACTTAAAAGTCACAAGAATAACATCACTTCGTTATATTTTCCACCTTCCCAAATTAAACTAGATCAGCCCTGCCATCCCAAATTAAATGTTAGGAAAGCTGCTTATTCTTCACTCTAAGCCTCATATTTGAGTATATTTGGCTGAGAAAAGTAAACTTCAACACAGTTCGATGAAGATCAATGGAATGAGATCCTTTGAAGATACAAATTAAGAGCAGCAAGGATTCTTATCAAACACCAATGAGCAGATTTTGGGCTGAGAAAATGCATTCTGGCCACTGGACCAGAATGCCAAACGGCTACTAAGTAGATATATAATGGCCTAAAGGCCCAACTTCTAATTATTGAATTGGTGGGCCGAACTGAGCCCAACTCCTCTAGATTTGGACTCGACAAACATTGCTCAAAACCCATGTCCTAGCCGACGTAGTGCCTGTTTGGGAAACACCAAAAAGTTGGTTTGAGTTGCAAAAGTTGGTTTCAAAACGAAAGTGGTGTTTGGTAACACCTTTGGAAACCAACTTTCTACAAAGCACTTTTCTCATTTTGCCTTGGCCCTCCTCCTTTCCTCACTGGAGCAAATTGCTCCAGCCCAAAACCATTGGTTTTGAGTAGAGGACGGAAAGGAGTTATAAAACCCTCTCTCCTTTTTTTTATTTATTTTATTTTAAATTCATTTTTTTACTTTATATATTAGAATAAAATAAATTAAAAACTATCACAATAAAATCTCCATATCAAGATAAATAATTCTAGATCCACTTTTCCTATTTTTATTAATTTTTTAAAAATGGATTTTATACTCCAACTAGCTTTTAAGAAATATTTACCAAACATCTTCTCGTTTCCCACAGCACTTTTAAGAAATGTTTACCAAACAGCATACTAGTTTTTCCAGAAGTATTTTTCCCACCGAACTTTTCCTAAAGCACTTTTCGGACTAGAACCGGAACGCCAAACAGGCCCGTAGCCGTGGCCTTGTAGACACCAAAAGTTGCAGCCATTGCTTTCAAAGAAATGGCCCGCCAAGCTCCCTTCGGACAAAGAGGGAGCAAATGTATAAAAGCAGGTTCTCAATAACAATGATTAAGGATAAAGACTTTTTTACACATGAAGTTGTAATACAACTAATAAGCATTTTGGCAATTTTTAGTTCAGATATTATTGATTCAACCGTTATATATAAAAAATGAGTCAAGTGAGATACTTTATCTCGAGTTACTTACCCAAAATAATTTATGAGTTAATTTCAAAAGAACTAATAAATTTAACTAAAAATTGTTTTTCTCTACAAAATGGAGCCACGTGCCCTAAGGGAAAAGTTGTTCCCCAATGGACAGGGCCTGGCCCAGTAGTGAGGGCCCATGAAATGGCTATAATTAGATCACATACATAACACAAGTAGTCGTGTCATTAGCATCTTCGTTTGGGGATTAAAGCACATGACAAAGACACACTCAACATCATTGCAATTAAAAAGATAGATGCTTTCCAACTACAAAAGCATCATATGCATTGCAACATGAGTTGTACTACTTCCCTTTTCTCTCTCTTTTTTATCAAAGTTGTGAAGTTTAGATCCATCATTGCACTGATTTAAAAACGGAAAAAAATTAGAAGAAAATCTTGGTTTATAAAAATGGCATGTGATCACAATTTTTAAGAACAAATATGAGAGTGATATTAAAATTTCATTTCCTACCGTGACTTGTGCACTAAAATGAATTTCCTCGTACAATCGTGTTTGATATTTATTAGAAATATCGATAGCAATAGAAATGTGAATACAAATATAAATAGGATTTGTGATTTGGAAATATAACTTATAAATTTTGATTATGTTCATCCTATACTTCCTTGTTTCTTGCTTATTCTGATTGAGTCTTAGTGTGAAGTTGAGTTGTCAATTCTAATGAAAGAATTTGTCTCATCATGATTTGTTTTATCCACTCGATTTCAATTTGAGAGTTGGTCTTAAGTCTCATTCTAACATGGTTTGTTCAAATTTATCATTTGTATGATTGATTTGAGTGTTTAAAACATAAGTATAGGGTATAAATCTTTCTATCAAATTACTCCCTCTATTTGGAAATGGCTGCCGATTTTGAGAGTGAAATTTATTTTAAAATAGTTATTATTTTTAGGAGTTTAATAAAATATGAAATGATTATTTCAAAATTTACTCATTTTTTTATATAATTGAAAGCTGGCTACAATGGGAAAGAAACTACATCTTACACAAGCCAAACTCCAATACCCATGGGAGGATTATCAAGCACATGCATACCCAAGTCGTATGAATAAGCATGATGAGATAAAAAGTTTATTGTAAAATTAGCTGCACGAAACACATGAGCAACCGAGAAAAAATAAAGGAAGCGAGCTCGGATCCGATAGTGAAAAAATTCCATTGAGTCATTTCTTTAATATAATCTTAAAAATAATATGGAAAGTAGGTGTATGAATGTAATCTAATAATATTTGCAATTTTTATTAAGAACATTAAATCCTTGTTACATCATCATCTAAGATTCTAAGAAAGAGAGGAGAAGAAAAGCTTTCTTCATTATTAAATTCTTAGGGTGGCTTTCAATTAATTGCCATATATGTTTAAGGTAGTTACGCAAAATGAGGGGGTGAAGATCAAAAAGCTAACCCCCACTGCTGGTCAACAAAACTAGAAGCGGCTCCCATAATTAATTAATTAATTAATAATTAGTGCTTAAACTAATAATTATCGCTTAAACTAATAATTAGTGACACATTCCCTGTAAAAGAAATAAAAAATATGTTAATATTATTGGTTGCACCGGGATGGTAAAAAACTTGTCCACTTTTACTAAAATTAATAATTATATTCGAGTTTAAAAAATAGAGAAAACTATATTACAAGAAGTATTTGTTTATAGAGCTCGATTATACTCGAATGAGATTAATTTCATGTAAAAAAGAACAAAGAGTTCGGCAATCATAAAAATAAAAAACATGGCAAGCCATTGTAAATTTGTAATGCACTGACGAAGGAGAAAAAAAAAGGGAATAGTTAAATTAATTGATCAATTTTTTTTATCGATATTGGTTGTGGTCAGTTCGTAAGAGACTTGTTCATTTTTCACTCAGATTCCAAGTACAAATCTTGGGAATGTAAAAAATCATGTTTAGAGAATTATTATCTTTTAAAACTCCGATATAATTTAAACGAGAATAATCTTCGTTGAGAGGACAAGGGAACGATACAAAAGGAAAGAAAAAATATCTAAAGAATGAACACATTCTTTGTGGCCGTTTGATGAGGTGCCAATTGGAGGGATCGTGCGCATGATATGACCAACTAACTGTCCATAGCTGTTCTTTCATGCCATTCAACAAATCATAACCTCCTTCTAGTTATTCCTAATCCATTCTTTAATTTTCAAACCCACAGATTCCTTTTTTTCCTTTTCTTTTTTTTAGTCTTTCCGTGTGTCTAATTAGTTTTTTTCTGTCAATCTCCAGATTAGAGATAATATCCGGAGATAATTATAATATATTTTTGAAAAAACAATCACATTTTATACCTTATTCATACGATGAGTTTACGAGTGTGAAATTTTTGTAGAATTTTGTTAGTAAAAATTATTTTGACATTTGTAAGTTTTTTTTTTCGTATGAGAATTGTATTTATGCGATTCAAACCTGAATTTTTTATTTTTTTTTTCAAGAAAATATCACTGGGGTACAAACTCATTAGTTTCTGGTTTATAAGTTTTTTTTTGTTAGGGTATGTTATTAACTGCGACCGGAATTGGTGAATCAATGAGCTGTATCTAGATTAAGGACAGCCCTATTGGAAGACAAGTCCACCATAAAAGATAGTTACAAATATAAAAAGACAAACTGCAAAAGTCTCTCTATATGACTTGCCCATTTCTTGATATTTATGTACCGGAAAAATTTATGAAAAAAATGCAAATGAAAGCCAATGAGTGGAAAATATGAACAGAGTTTCAATAGTATCAAATGAAATAAATAAATATCCCACTAGAACCCAAAAAAATGAAAAAAAGAACGAATAATAAAAGAAGAGAAGAAATAATGAGGGAATAAAGTACACACAATTATGCTATACTGTAAGGAAGCTTCACTTTCTGCTCTCATTGCAGCCATGAACTTCCATGCTAAAAGCCCATCATTACTTTTTAATTATAGTATTATTATTGTTATCTTCTCTGGCTCTTTTGCATTATAGCTCAAATCCCAGCTTTTTCTTTTTTTAACCCCCAAACACTCTTCTGCTAAAATTCCTGTCTTTTTATCTTCATTACCTTCATTGCCATTTTCCAGTTTCTCAAAACTGGTAACTGAGCTGTTGATTTGATCCACACTCCTTGGAATTCCTTTGCGAGGCTGCATTTTGGGTTCTTGCGGATTTGACTTTTTTGGGTAGGTGTTGTTTTCTTTTCACGTTTTAGTAATTTTTCAAGCTCAAAGGAAGTTAATTGAAAGTTTGCATTTTTATTGTTCTATCTGGTGGTCTCATGTGGAAAAGCCTTTTCTTTGAGGGAAAGAATTATTGAAAGTGACTGGAACTGAACTGCAAGTCATTTTAGGTTGTGTGGTTGTCAGTTTCTGTTAAAAGGGCAGGCTTTTAGGCTTTTTCAAGTTCCAAAAACATAACTAGTTCTCAATTGGTTCTTAAGATTTAGCTACTGCTTTCATCATCGCTCTTTTGCACAGTAGATTAAAGGATTACATTGAACGTTTATTGTTTCTCCTGCTATCAATTTGTAAATTTTGTGAATCTGTTGTACCAAATCTGTAAATTCATGTCGGTGGATTTAAGGAGTTGTAATCATGAGTTGTGCAGAGTCTATGCTCGTATATAATTGCTTAACCTCATTAGTTTTGATTTCTTCCACAGTCCTTCATCACCTTAATCTTTTTTTGGGTATACGGAGTGAGCTTGTTGAATTGTGATTGAAATCAAAACCCACCAGTACTTGCACATCTTTTAGCTATTTTACCAGTTAATTTTCCTTGATCATACCGATATGATGAGAATTGTCAGCTTGCTGAATGCCAGGATCAATTTCTTAGTTTTCTTCACAAATAAATTTTATTTGATTCATGGAAAACCAGTCCAAGAGTTTTTTATTTTATTTTATTTTACTTTGAGACAGATATCACAAGATGACAATCATGACAATAATGTGATGTTATGGTCTTTGGGTCTCTTACTAAACCATGCTGATATTGAGACATTTTATGGTCTTGCAGGGTGTAAACTGCAGTCACTTCGGATTCTAATGGGGTAAGGACTATGCATTGTTGAGGAAATGACATCTTATTGGAAGCCGATATAGATGTATGGGAGGATTACTGCACCTTTTTGATGCAAATCTGGGTGACATGGCTAGGAAAATCATAGCACATAAGCAGCCTGTTGATGGTAAGCACTATCCGCATTTTGGTATGAATCTGGGAAGATTTATGTCAGGTTTTAGAAACCCATCTTTAACCAGATAATGAATTCTGTTCGTTTCTTTTCTGGAAATGAATTTGAGTCCATAATATATGTTTACACATTGATGTCCCCTGGTAAAATTTTGACCAAATTCAACATATTGGTCAAAATTTCCCATCTCAGCCTAAAAATTAATGCAGTTGATTCAACTACTCTGCAGGATTTGAAGCTCCGAGAAATAGCTTGGAGCTGCAAATTGAGGCTTACCAGAACTTTTATGATGCAGGGAATGGGCAGGTAATTTTTCTTGATTATATTTCTGTTGTTTCTTCAATTAGACATTCTGTGCTTTTATTTCCCAACAGTTCAGTGTAATGCACGGACTTCTTATACATTTTTATTTGCTGTTCTCATACAACATTGGGCTAGAAAGAATTTGGAGAATATCTCTTAGCTCTAGATAAATCGTAAGGCTTCTTATATACATTCAGTGGTGATTTAATTTCAATAGCTCCTACTGCAATTTTCAGTATTCTTATGAGATTGATGAAGACTGGTCTGAAAAGACCTGTTATCCAGTGGAGGCTTCAATGAAGAGGTTAATTAATGACGAGATTGGCAAGCAATCTACTACGAGGAAGAATGAGCCAAGCATTGTGGCGAGACTGATGGGTATGGATATGCTGCCATTAGACACAAAAGCTGCAGTTCAGCCAATTGACAGAAAGAAAGAAAGCAGCGAAATCAAGTTCGCAAAAAAGGAGAAGAGTGGAAGAAGGTCGGTGACTAGTCTCTCTATGAATTCATTTCCTTCCATGCCGATGGAACTTGATTCACTTTACCCCAGTAAAAGGAGAGATGGTGATGGGTGGATTAAAGGCCAGACGTTGGAGAAACCAAGGCCTAGAGAACACCCTCAAGAGGAGGAATTGCAGAAGTTCAAAAAAGAATTTGAAGCATGGCAAGCTGCCAGGTTTAAGGAATGTTCCAAGGTTGCAGAAGTTGGTAGAATTCCTCATCGTTTTTCGTCTCAAGATGACATTGACAAGCAGCAAGTGGTACTGGATGCAGATGACTGTGTACCAACAGTTGAGAAAAGCACAGAAAATAAGGCCCTTTTGTCAAAAGCAAGGTCACATGAAAGAGTTGGTTCGCAACATCCAAGACATAAAATGGAACTACTCCCATCTGAACAGGAAGAAGGTTTTCCTTCAAGAAACAAAAGTACAAGTAGATACTTTGAGCATTCATTTATGAACTATGATCAGAGTCTGGATAAATCTTCTGCTCCTACAAAGATTGTGGTCTTGAAGCCCGGTCCTGATAGGATCAGTGATGACGATGGGACTTGGACTTGTTCCTCAGGTACTTTGGAGGAAAGAGGCAGCATAGAAGATTTCCTTCAGGAGGTAAAGGAGAGGCTGAAATGTGAATTGCAAGGGAAAGCTATAAAAAAGGGGTCTGCAGCCAGAGGAAGTGGAATTGAAACCCCTTTCAGGGAAAGACCTGCAGATCCAAAACAAATTGCTCAGAACATCGCGAAACAAGTAAGGGAAAATGTTTCTCGTGACATCGGAGCAAATTTGCTACGATCAGAATCAACGGGATCATACAGAAGTGAGATTCAGTTTAACGGATCCGGTTCTCCTGAGTTCATCAACAGAGATACTAGGAGATACTTATCAGAGCGGCTAAGGAATGTTCTAAAGAGAGAGACACTCCTGGATGTCCCAATGGTTGTCAGTGGCAGCTCTCGATCATCTCTGTTAGGTAATGAGAAGGCCAGGAAAAAACAAGTGGCAGGTAAGCTGAAAGCTGGAAATGAGCCAAGCTACTGGGAGATTGTGAAAGATGAGCAAGAAATGCAAACTAGATCCTTTAGGCATGGAGGAGATGATGGTGCGGTTCCTAGAGAGTTGTCTCCAAGAAATCTGATCAGGTCTTTGTCAGCTCCCGTATCTGGAACATCATTTGGGAAACTTCTTCTTGAGGACCGTCACGTTTTAACCGGTGCTCAAATCAGGAGGAAGCATGAAGCTCTTGGAAATGTGACATTGGAGTTAAAAAAACACAAGAAAGAGAGATTTAATATCAAAGAAAAGGTTTCCAATTTCAGATATAGTATCAGCCTTAGAAGTAGGCTCTTTGCCAAGAAAATCCAATCTGTGGTAGATACACATAATGGCAAACATGATCTAGTAACGGATATCACAAGTGGTCCAACAGTTGTTACGAACTATGGCAACCGATACATAGTGGTACTATTCTTTACTTATTTTCTGTCTACCCATAAAAGTAAGTTTTCCCATATCTGCCAACATTTATTTTTCCATCTGAACTTAGGAGAACTCGACTGAGGTGCCACCAAGCCCTGCCTCTGTATGCAGCAGTGCTCAAGAGGAGTTCTGGAGGCAAACAGATTATCTCAGCCCCATGTCAACACCTGATATAACGATGGGAGAAGATGATTCTATGCCACAGGTTTTTAAGGAGATCAGCTCTAATTTGAATGGTATGGAATTCGCCTTCCTGGTTGGAAACATATCACACAAACTTTCATGTGCTTGATTTGTATAAGCATAGTGTTATGTGCATGAACTTTTTTCAACTTTTTTTGTGTGCTTGCTTATGTCATTGGGTTAAATTTCATTCTCGACTTTTAGATGAGCTTTTGTTTTGCACTTACCAGCAAACTACGGAAGAAGGCTGGTCTCTAGGGGATGATCTTTAATTGGTTTGATTTCCTCGTTACATGCTTATTTTCTGTCAATATGGACGTGCAGTAATCTCAGTTTCTCTATTCAGAGGTTCATTGGTAGCTCAATTTTCCTGCAGTTTATGAATTTTGACGCCTTTGTGATGAAATGATGTGCTGTGAAAACTCAACATCATCTTAACCTTTTATTTTGCAATTCTGAATTGCAGATGAATATTAGTCCCTAAAAGCTCTCCCGAATCCTGATAACCTTTTTCTACTTCTTAACTGTACAGCACTGCGGAGGCAGCTACACCAACTAGGGTCCAATGAGCCTGAAGACGCAATAATAGAAGAGGAGCTGACGGAGGACATAATGGTTGATCTAGAAGACAAGGCTGAAGCGTATATCAGAGATTTGCTAGTTGCTTCAGGTTTATACGACGGATCATCTGACAAAAGTTTATCAAGATGGGACCCCCTTGCAAGGCCTTTAAGCACCTCCGTGTTCGATGAAGTCGAAAAAACTCATATAAAATCATCCCAGGATAATGAAATTACTACAAAGGAACAACATGAGGGGAAGGCAGATCGCAGATTGTTATTCGACTTGTTGAACGAGACACTTTCAACGGTGCTTGGACCACCAATGACCATGTCTAGATTTAGAAGGAAGTTAATCAATTCCTCCATGCCGAGGCCTTTACATGGAAGGAGATTATTGGATTGCGTGTGGAAGATCATCACCGAGTATTTATACCCCCTGAACGACAAATGCTGCCTCTCTCTAGAAAGTATGGTGGTGAGCGATCTGGAATCCAGTCCTTGGTCTGGCTTGGTAGATGAAGAGGTACATGCGTTGGGAAAAGAGATGGAATTCCTGATAATTGGTGACCTAATCAACGAAGTTGTAAATGATATGCATTGCTGATTTGGGTCTGGTTAATTAGAGCACTTTCTTGCTGTGATCATTCTAAAGGAGAGCGACAGTATATATTGAGGCAAGGTATACACAAATTATTTGATATTTACATATGTTTGCTTTCTATGTAGTGAAGTGTGTAATAGGAGTTTGCATGAGAATGTATATATAGTCTTTGTGGGTTTTGAGTGTAGAAAGTTGTAGTTCTAATGGTTACTGTAAATGAGTTGGTTTGCCAGGTAGTAGTTCTTTTATCATAATTGGTGTATAAGTCTTGTTGAGAAATTTTTGTGTGTTATCTAGTGAATAGATTTTAACATTTTTGGTTGATCACCTCTGTCCTCCATGGAAAATCACAAATGAGCACAAACGGGTCCGCAATTTTGATTCTATCACAGCTTGCTTCAATGGCTTGATTTGTCTCCATGAACATACTCAAAGGGATTTTAGTGATTAAAACTTAATTATAGTATTTCTTCTTCTTTTCTTTCTATAAGCAATACTTATTTATTTTATTTTTTTGAAAGGTAGAAATTGATTAATTAAGATCAACAAGTACAAAAAGCGCGATCGTTTCGAGGTATTCTTCTTTCCAAACATTTTCTAAACCAGAAATCAAAGCAAGTTAGCCCAGCTCATGAGTTGGGATATTCGTAATCCATTTTGTGTGCTGAAACGACCAACTCGTGAAAGAAAACGCGAACTTAGTTGCCGTTTGGCATTCAAGTCCTACTTGGGAAATGACTTCCCCCAAAGTCAAAATCCATGCTTGGGTGTTTGGTAAACACCAAAACTCATTTCCACGAAATGACTTTTAACAAAAGTCATTTCAAAGCAAGGCCAATTGGCCTTGCTTCCCACTGGCGCAAAATGCTTAGTGGCCAACGAGAAGGCCATCTCTCTCTCCTTTTTTTTTCTTTTCAATTTCATTTTAATTTTGTGGCTTTATATAACCAACAAAATAAATTAAAAACTAGCACAATAAAATCTCTACCTCAAGATAAATAATTCTAGATCCACTTTTTCTATTTTTATTAATTTTTTAAAAATGAGTTTTATACCTTTTATGGTCATTTTATATCCAAATCATAATTTTGAAAATTTGTTTTATCAAACACCTCAAGTATCTCACATTCCATTTACCAAAAGTCATTTTCCCACAGAACTTTTTCCCATTGAACTTTTTCAACTAGAACCGAAACGCCAAACAGACCTTAGTCACTTCCTCCCGTATAAGCAATACTTATTAGTTATGATTAAATAGCAAATACAGATGCCAGATTAATATTTTAACCGGAAAAAAAAAAGGATCGAAAAGAAAGTTGAAATATTTAACTATTAATAGGGTAAAAAAGAAAGGGTAAAATTAAATGAGAAATATTTCAAAAATAAAATTTAAATTAATTTGTTTTAATTGTAGAGGTGATGGTCGTGAACGAAGAACCAAATTTTGATTTCATCGTCGCCTCCTCCTCCTCTCTCCGAACTCCGCCCATCTAGTTTTACTGCAAAAATGCGTTTCTTCTTCCAACGGAGTTTCTTATCGGCTCCTCCCTCGCCTCCGCTCCCCGTCCGGTTACCTTCTCACTTACCTAACTGTTAATTATTATTTACTCTCTTTTTGCTGAATTAGTTTTTTTTCTTTTGTTTTTGGTTAGGGAGATGCATCTATGGTACGTTGTACCTGACGAAATCAAGAGTGTATCGCTTCTAAATCAGTACACGGAGCTTCTGTCGCCGAGCGAGAGGCAAAATGTTTTAAGCATGCGCGGTGGCCAACTCCAAAAACGAGCACTGCTTGCGCGCACTTTGGTTCGCACCACTATTGCAAGATGTAAGTGATTTCGTTTTTCCCCAGAAAATGAATTGAAATCTATTTGTTTCTTTGTTTGCTTAGTAATGATCATTTGTTTTCGACTAGACCAGATCAATTCTCACGCTGATCCAAAGACATTGAAGTTTACAAAAAACATCCATGGAAAGCCACAGGTGAATGCAAGCCGTTGTTTGTATTTTGGGTTGTGCAGAAAATTTGTTAATTTTTCTGTTTGTGCAACACGGGTATTTCTTGAAGCTGCCTTTAATGATTGTACGTTGTTGTTTTTTCGTGAATGGGCATAGGTGGAGTGGCAAAGGGAAGGTGGGTTGTGTCCTCCACCGTTACAGTTCAATATTTCCCATACTTCATCTTTGATAGCTTGTGGAGTCACTATGAATGCACAGGTGTGCAATGCGATTATGTTCAATTGATTCATGTTTATTTCATGGTTAGCTTGACTTGCTTCTGTTTGCGCATGCAAAAGTAGATTGGTATAGATGTGGAAGAGAAGCAACGAAAGACGAAAAACAATGTGTTAGCATTTGCGCGGCGGTATTTCTCCCATCCTGAAGTTGAACATTTAAGTGCTATCTCAGACTCTGAAGTTCAGCGTAAGGAGTTCCTTAAGCTATGGACCCTAAAGGTGAGCTTGTAGACGAATCAGTTTTGAACAAAGTTATTGTTAGTTAAGCTTGAGCAGATGAGTATAATTGGATTGGGAAAAGAAAACTGCTTCCTCGAGTCATTGATGCACAAATATTTTGTATAGTCTTTTCTGTTTTCATTTGGGATTTCTTCTCTTCAGTGTTATTATGACCTTCCTTGATATTGTTTTGGTATGGCCTCAAATAGATTGCTGTAGGTTCAACCTATTTCTCTTATTGCTCTTTTACTTGTTTTCTATTCTATTGAATGATAGTTGACCCGACTAAGTTAACATGAAAGCAATACCAACCTTACAGCCTCTTGTTTAGGAGAAATTTCCATTTGGACCTGTGTCAACTCCAATTTATTTTCTGCAGTGGTGTAAAAGTTTAAGAGCTACAGAATTGACTTTAAGCTTCAAAATTGTTATATAGCTTATACTCCATACCTATTTGTAAGTTGAATTTTAGTGTGGAACTTGCATTGGAAAAAAATTGAAATCCTTGGATGTGTTTTTGAAATCTCATACAAGAAACTTTTAATGACTGACTTCTATCAAACTGTAACAAAATATTATCTTGCTGAGTTTGGTAAGCATCCTGTTTCCACGCATTCTCATCAGAAAAGTCTTACTTGGTAATTTCTTGTGACAAGAGGATTGTACTTTTCTGACACCCTATTGTTCATCAATCTCATTTGCAGGAGGCATATGTGAAAGCTTTGGGAAAAGGCTTCTCAGCTGCACCTTTCAAGACCTTTACGATTTCTTTTAAGAAAGCTACTGAGAGAAGCTCTAATCTTTTAGGGGATTCAGATTTCCAGGTTTGTATAAATTTCATGACAAAATAAAGTATCACTAGGAGCAGGCTTGTTTTGTTGAATATGATTTTCATTCTGCAAATCATCGAAGGTTATGACTGCTTAGAGTCATGAAATTGATGTTCAGGATTTAGAAGGGTAGCAGTTATAATGTTTTCCCTTCTTTGGGGGGAATCAATCCTTGAGTTGAAATAGTATATAGATCTCTTTTGAAGATTTTGCTCTTCATCGAGATGATTATTAATGATTCGTTCTTAACTTTTCAATCAGGGGACGGAAATAACTGTTGAATCTTTTGATTGTGCCAAGAACCTGACAGACAATTGGCAGTTTGCACTTTTGGAATTGGCTGGTACTCATTATGCTGCCATTTGTGTTGGAAAAGAAAGAACCAGAGAAGTTGGTACTGTTGATCCGATGAGACTGTCTGTACGGAAGACCATACCATTTGTAGATGATGAGTGCCTTTCTGGAACTGAGCTAGTAGTGCCTGTAGGAGGCTTCATTAAAAATGTCTGATTGTGTGGTGTCATTTTTGTTTCTTTTTTGGTCAAAGTAAATTTTGTTAATTATCTATAACAAGGCCAATTGTATTTATGTTGTAACATTACAATTCGCAATGCAAAATTCAATTACTATTCAATCAGAAAGTGAAACTCCATCAGCATCTACAATGAACATTACCAATAGGCTTTGCAAGAGCATGATCCATCTCCAATGATAAACTGGCTATCCACAACCTTACTAGCCAATTTCATGAACAAATGGCAATCTCCACGTATTCTTAGATTCTTCATCACAACTATCTCTGCCCCTGATCTTGCATTCAACAGCCTGAATGCAATTGCCAACTTTTCGCTATGAACACCCGTACTGCTTACGAGTTCTTTATTTCTTTGTTTGTGATCGTTATACTCAGAATCATCAAGTTCCCTCACTAATTTTTCTAATTCATCCAACTTTTTGTATACTCTATCTATTTGAGGATGATTTCTATTCTATCCCCAACTAAGAAGAGATGAACCCTCCCTTGAAATTCAACATAACTACAACCTGGATCCTTCTTCAGCTTCCGCTCCTGCATCATTGTCCGAAGCCTCACTGTCCCTTCCGTATTCCCAGCCTCGTTATACATATTAGATAACAGAATATAGTAGCCGATATTTGTAGGCTTGAGCTCAACAACCCGCTCGAAAGCCAATTCTGCCAACTCCAAGTTTCTATGGATTTTAAATGCACCCAAAAGGGCTCCCCATACCGCACCATCTGGTTTCACTTCCATGGACTCGATGAGCGCTTTAGCCTCATGGAACCGACCTGCTCGGCCTAAGAGATCGACTACACAAGTGTAATGCTCTCGATCAGGCTGAAAACCATACTCTCTCTTCATCACAAGAAAATAATTTAACGCCTTATCACGCAATCCTGCGTGGCTACATGCAGACAAAACACTCACAAAAGCTGCTCTATCATGTCTAACACCAGCCCTAATCATGTCATCAAAGAGCTCCACGGCGATCTCTCCATGCCCATGCGTTCCGTATCCACTTATGATTGCTGTCCATGAAACTACACTTTTCACAGGCATACCGTCAAAATTACTCCTTGCCTTTACCAAATTTCCACACCTAGCATACATACTGATTAAAGCGTTATTCAAAAATAGATTCGACCAAAACCCATAAGCCTCTATCTTCTTCTCGACCTCAGCTACCAAATGAATGCGCACCAAAGATGAGCACATGATGAAAGAACCCCAACAGATGTTACAGCATCAGGAAAATTCCATATCCCTATAAAGTTCCAAGACGTTATTGGCAAGGCCATTTTGAGCATACCCATTGATCATCGCAGTCCAAGTAATCAAGCCTTTTATTTTGCATCTCATTAAACAACTTCCTGGCACAATCAATTTCATTGCATTTCACATACATTGTAAGCAAACAATTGGCAACAGAATTGTCCAAAACCAACCCAGATTTAACACAACACCCATGAACACACAAACCTAATCCCAAATTCTCTGGCACCCCACAAACCGGAACCAAACCAAGCATTGTAACCCCG
This sequence comes from Viola odorata, assembly GCA_963691705.1. NCBI lineage: Eukaryota > Viridiplantae > Streptophyta > Magnoliopsida > Malpighiales > Violaceae > Viola > Viola odorata. The sequence continues at coordinate 67,235,327 of OY829539.1, read as the reverse complement.
TCAACTTCCACACCCATCTCCCTCATTTCTCGAAACAACACCACCGCATCAATAGTTTTCAAATTCGATGCATACCCAGATATCAAAGCATTGTAAATAACCGTTGGTTTCTTTGATTGAGGATTTTCATCAAACACCCTGCAAGCCTTATTCATAAGATTACTTTTGCAGTACATGGAAGAAAACAAAGACGTCTGCACAAACACAAAGGGTTCCATTCCATCAAATATCCTCTTTTCTTTTCTTTTTTCTAAAAGGGAGGGAATAATATTTATTGTTCATAAAAGTGTACCTTTATTTGGAATAGAAATCTAGTCCCGCACAGAGAAAAAAGACGACGACTTAGATTAAAGGGTTTGCAATTGGGTTAGGTACACCGAACGACCGAAAAATTCTTGCTAAAATAAGCATCCAAGAATGATAAGATGTTAAGAAAAGAGGATCCAAGAGAGAGCCAATCATTGTTGTACCAAGAAAATGACTTTTACTCCTCGGAATTGAATTTATTTTCTTTTCAATCCTTTTTATATATAGGAGATTAATTCATTCAACTTAGTATTGTCCGACCTCCATAAAAGATTGATTTCGTATGAACTTAACTCCGATAAGAGTAAGAATTAGTAGTGCCTAAGCGTACTCCAACTGCCGCAATTAGTGCCATAATTGTTTATCAACTTCTAAGTTCCCTTGAAATGATATCTTAAGACTTGTCTCTTAAGGTCGGTTTTAAATTTTTTCATAAGCAATTCTTTTTCTTTATTTTTCTGCTTGCTTGTTGTTTGCTTACATATATGTTGGAGGAGTTTTGACTGAGTTTTACCAATAAAATATAGATAATTAATGGTGAAAAGAAGCACGTCAATGTTTTTTTTTTTTTTTTTTACAAAAATACACGTTTAACATGTCAATTATATTTGTTCATTTTTTATTGTTTTTAAGAAATTAGATATGTATTAAATTATTTGTTAATTTTTTATTATTATTGATTAGTATTTAATTGAACTTTATTAATTAAAATGAATAATTCAAAATGTATAAATGTGACAATAAAAATTAAATTGAAAGTATATATTGTACTTCTAAATAGACCAATATGGTACGAATGGTCTTCGGAAAAAATTGATCGCATTTCATACATGAAAAATAAAATAGATAACGAATAAATTTGATGAAAAAAATAATATTTAACAATTTTATTTTTATTGAAGTTCATAATTGATAATCAATAATTATTGAATGCATATTTTAATATTTTTACTGCCTATTTTGACTATTTTGATATGATATAGATAGTAAAACTATTAATTAGAGATGATTTTCCTCACTTTTGCAGGAAAGAACCAAGAAGACAGCTTTAGATGGAAACTAGATAAAAAGACTTAAGAGAGTAACTAATGACCAAGTAAGTCAACTTCTTGTCCAAGAAAGAATCCATTGCATAACTTGTATTCTTATCTAAGAAGAATTCCAGACCAATCAGTGTTGACCAAGATAAATTCTTGGACAACAGATCTCTAAGTTGGAATAGTTTAAATCATTTGGAAAACTCTAGTTTTCGCTGGTAGCGCTCTCCTATTAGGAGTCTTCGTTGAAAACAAGATTGGAACTGGTAAACAATTATGATTTTTTCCACCTTTTAATTTTCTTAGAGATAATGACAGAAGCAATTGCTATTCAAGTTTCTAGATTTTTTTGTGAGAATTTATTCACCCTTAATCAAAGTTTTGAATTCTAGTATTGAAAATAAAAAATCATATTAGGAGAATTATTATCTTTTAAAAGCTCGACATAATTCGAACGAAGACTAACGTGCAGAGTAAATGCTGCTATTGGCAGAAGCACATGTGTGAATGGTGTTTTATGCACCGAACATATTGAGCTGAAAGAACGTTCGTCAACAAAGCTGTTTGGGTTCTGCAATTTCTGCTTCTTCGGTTGACCCAGTTTTCTTCTTTCACACACACACATCACCACTCGTAAATATTGATATGAAAATACACGTAATTTATACTTCAAAATAAATAAATAACATGAAATAAAAAGAAAAAATATAAAGTTAAAATCTATAATATCAATCAATCAATAAATTAATAAATCATTCCCCATAATCATCGGCAGCAGTAGCGAAGAAAAACAAAAAAGGATTAGGGTAGGGAATTGCTAAGGTACACCACGTAGCACCAACACCACCATTTAACATCATCCTTAAACAAAGGTACACTTCACCTTTTTCACTGTATTTTGTCTCTTTTCTTCTTAAAGTGTTTACTTTTATTCAATTTTTGTAAGTTACAGTACCAATTCTTCTCCGCTACAGTACACCAGTGTCCTTTCTTTCAAGACATTACCTTTCTTCTCTTTATTTATTTATTTATATAGTCTTGATTTCTTTTCCTTTGACAAGGAAAGTGAAACCGTGACTGAGAAAAGTATGATGGAGTGGGAGAACAACCACCACTACCACCATAACCAGCAGCAGCACCACCACCAGCTGCAGCGGCAGGGGAGTCAGAATCAAAGAGTACAGGAGATGATCAATGGTGGTGGTGAAAGTTTGAATGATGGGAATATGTTGTATGTTAAAGTGATGACAGATGAGCAACTGGAGACTCTAAGGAAACAAATTGCTGTTTATGCCACCATTTGTGAACAGCTTGTCGAGATGCACAAAAACCTCTCTGCCCAACAAGATCTTGCAGGTTTTTTGTTCTCCCCATCAATTCTTTCTCTGATTTTCATGGTAAAAGTATGAGAATGTGGAACAAAGTGGTTGTGTTCTTTTTTATGGGTTTGTTTCTCTTTTTTTGCTTTTATCAGTGTTGTGTGCGTTGATTATTACGGGAATTGATTGTTGATTAGCTTTGGTTGGTCTAAAAGAAAAGGCCTTTTTGTTCTATACTTGTTTATAGTTTGTTCTTGTTAGGGTTTCACTTTCATTTCTTCTTAGCATTCACATTTCTTCTGTAAAGGGGAAAACCTTCTATTTATGTGCACTATTGGAGTTTAAAGTTGGAACAGATTTTCAGTTGGGTTATGCTCACAATTATCAGAATTATCACACTGTTTCTGATTGGCTTGAAAATTGATCTCTGCAATGTAAATGTACTGAACATTGATTCAATTACGCTAAAAAAGTTGAGAATTTTACTTGAATTGGCCTGAAATTAGCTTCTTGAACTGAATCCTATACCTATCTGAAATGTGCACTGATGTAATGCCGATAATGCCTCAATTTGCATTGAAGTTTTCCCATTGTCGGTCTAATGCTATTATGATTGACAATTGAGCTAAGGTTTCGACATTGAACCTTGACTCGTATGGTTCTTCACTTATTGAGTTCACATTAAGGACTATTCTCCTTCATCAATTTCGTTACGGGTCTTGTCCCGTTATCAAATGATCAAATGCAACTATGAAGCCCCAATTTCGGTGGTTTGGAAAGTTCTCCCTTATTATGCTGTGTGCTGAAAACCAAATCGGTAGGACAATCTGACTTCTCTTTGCTGGTCACAAAGCTGTATTGCTTAGATCCTTGAAATTGCTATGCCGATATAGATTGTTGAACACCCTGCTTCTGGTCTCTCCATGGTCGGGCTGCTTGATTAGTATAATGTGAAGGAGATATGGTTAATGATTTCGTCTATGTTTTAACAAACTTATTTCTGCTCTGCTATTGCAGGAGGCAGGCTAGGGAATCTGTATTGTGATCCATTAATGGCATCTACAGGGCATAAAATTACAGCTAGACAGCGGTGGACTCCAACGCCTGTGCAGCTTCAAATTCTAGAGCGTATGTTTGTACAAGGGAATGGAACTCCAAGCAAGCAAAAGATCAAGGATATAACATCTGAACTCAGCCATCATGGACAGATCTCCGAAACAAATGTGTATAATTGGTTTCAAAATAGGCGTGCTAGATCAAAAAGGCGGCAGGTAGTTGCATCATCCAGCAACGGTGAATCAGAAGTGGAGACAGAAGTTGAGTCATCGAGTGAGAAGAAGACAAAGCCCGAAATGTTTCACTCACAACAAAACCCTCCAAGGGCCGAAGATCTTCCTTTCCACAGCCCTGATATTAGCTCTGAGCTGCATTTCTTGGGTGTGTATCGAATCTCATTGTGCATTTTGTTTTTAGTTATCAATCTTATTTTCATGATAGCTATATAGGCTGGAATCAGCAAATTCTAATCGTATGGTGCATTATTCGGTAGATACTTCTGTTGAGACAGATCAAACAGAAAAAAACAAAAAATTGAAACTGTTGGAAGCCTGAAAAGCCGGTTCGATGTCTTCATTTTGTCACCCAACTTAGTTGCGACATAGGTGAACTTTATACAATCTGGTTTCTCTTTAAGTTATGTTATAAACATTATGACACGACCCTCCCCGCATCTGGAGTCTGATTGTAGTCAATAGTTCGTTCATATGCCATGATATTACCTTGCAGAAAGTTGTTCACTTGAGGTTAGAGATGGAAAGTCAGTGTAGCCTGTTAGGTTGGGGTTGTTCAACTGGATATCTCAGTATTTATTTCCACATTTGGTCTCATTTTCTTTTATGTGGGTGTGAATGTCGTGACTTGGAATAATTTGGGATGATTAATTAATGCAGGAGACGAGCAGCTGGCCGGAAAGATGGGGGAGCCAGAAAGCTTTAATCTTTATGAGCCGGGACACTACGGGATGGCAGGATGATAGTACTCATTTTGTCTGCGAAAGCTAGTTTCTGTGACCCTTATTTCTTGACCAGAACCCATGGCTAAGATGGCTTTCCAAGATTCAGGGTGTTGGTCTAGTAGAAAATACTGAATACCAAAAGAAGAAAAAGTAAAGAAAATCACTTCTGGTTATGGGATTGTAGCAATGTGTAAGTTGGAGATGGACAGACATTTACTGCTTTGTTCGTTTTTTGTTTTGTTTGTATCTGTTGGTGTGAGTGTGAAGCTGGCCTGACCTTGTGCACGCATGACAATTCTAACTCGGTTTCGGCGAGGTTAAAGACATCTGGGGTTCAGACCTAAATGTACGACGGGTCAAATCTTTGGGTGGCTTTCTTCCTCTACTTTTAATTTTAGTAAGGGGGTCATGCAATTGGAGAGGGTGAGAATGAGTTGTTTTGTTCAATGGGGAGTGTCGGTCACACTTCAAACCGTAAACTGACCGACATACCAACTCGAATTTTGACTTTTTTAGTTGAACACCACATGTTCAAGGGGACATGTAGCCGCCTGCCTTAGAAGGGATAAGCCATTGCAACCGACGCGTATTATTATTATTATTATTTGAAAGAGTTAGCTTTCATTATTGTCATTGCTTTTAGAAAATGATTATATCAATTAAAAAAATCAAGGACAACATCATGCAAAGAATTCAAGGATTTTGTTATGTAATACATCCTTTTATATACTCCCTCCGGATTATATTAAATGACGTTCGTACGGTAGATACGCATATCGAGGAGGCCGGATGACGCACTATTTGACCCTAAAAAAATTCGTACTTTTTTTTGAACGTACATTAATCCTTAACGTACGTCCGAGAAAAAATTTGAGGTAAAATTGTCTCAAATAGTGAGTCATCCGACCTCCTCAACATGCGTGCACAAATAGTAAAAGTCGTTTAATAAAAGACGGAGGGAGTATGTTTTACTCCCTATGTTGAGCAAAAAATGTCATTTTAGAGTGTTAATCAAATTCTGGATTAAATTATCATTTTATTAACCATTAATCTATGTGAAAATTGTTAAAAGGATAACTTTTCTTTCGAATTGGATGGATTATAAAGAGGGAAAGAGGTGTCATTCTCAGCGTACAATCCGGTGCGTTTGAGGAGCAGAAACGTGTGAATAGCAGAGTACAGATGCACCACTACACATACTGAAAAGGAAGGGACGAAAGACGTCACACAGTCCATGTTCAACCTGACATTCAAAGAGTGACCATACAATTGGTCAAAAAAGGAGGGGGAAAAGAGAACACTGTGCACTATACTGACTATTACTACTGCACAAAAGACATCAAATTTATCATCAATGCCCGCTTTGAGCTGCACTTAAACGTGCTGCTGCACGTTCAACGCTCATCTCATGCCGCCGTAAACCATGCCATGCCTCTGTTGAAGCATCGCGTGACAAACCAAGCTTAGCTATCTGTTGATGTAATGCCTCCAAGTTGACAAGAGGAGCAGTTGTTGGTCGCCCATGAGCACACTGTATACACAAGCTCCCACAATTAAGCCGACATGATCTACTACACTACACGCACCCACAAGTGTAACCCTCTATACGAGATATATATCAACATATGACGTACCTGAAAGCAAAGCGAAGTCTGCTTTAGTTCTTCAACAATGAGTGAACATTCTGATGGAAGCAAAGAATCCCCAAACATGATTGCACCTACATCGCCAAAAACCAAAAAAATCCACGAGTTAAACATGATCAGTAAAAGTGTATCGCTGTGGAAAATTGAAGGCGTAAGACTGTCTCCACCAAGAATAAATATAGACCTCTGCATGCTTTAGAATTGAGGACACGAAGGACTGATGGTGGCAAGGTTGATGAGCCATCCGTCTCAGCAAGCTAATGAATAGAATACAAACAACACAGAAGTCAACATTATTTTGAATTTCTTTAAAAAAATGAGAGAAACAGAAAGGGACAGCAAGCAGGTCATAGATGAGAGAAACTCCATACTACCTGCTCAAGAAATTGCAGAAGATCTCCCTCAGACAAATTGATCCCTAAAATACACGGTACCTGCATATCATTCATATTCATATAACTACAGTATTCCAAATGAACAAGAAACGGAGTACCATTGATTCTCAAACAATTAAAATGTGGTTCCCTCTTTTTTTTTAAAGATAAAAGCATGGAAGTCTAACATCAATATTTGCAGCCTTGTAAACTTTTTGCACAAAGCAAAGTTCAACAAAAGTGATAAGAGCCTCACCGCAAGAAGTGTGACCGTAGCTGGTAGCTGGTGAAGAGCATTTAAATTCCTGCCAAAGGAGTGAAAATGTTAAGCAAAAAAATCACTTGAAAATGATGACTACCCAAAAGTACAAGATGCATACGAGAAAGGAAAAGCTAATAGAAAACATAGCAATTTATCATCCCTTGCAGCAAGGAGTACATGAAATAGAGGCATGCATGCCCCCCTCTGCCTCAGCACACTGGCATTCATGTGTCCCAAAAGTTCTCTTAAGGTGAATATGAAAGCAATGTGTCATCTAGCAAAGAAATAGTCCATTGGTTGATAAAGGAGGGCATAACATTACTTTTTAAAGGGCCCTGAACCTTGCGCTTGAATATTGCAGATCCAACCCCACTCTCTTACTTGTTCAGCATAATTATGAAGTAGCTGAAATCCTATCTCAGGAAGATTCTGATTGTGCAAAATTCAAAGTCATTTCAAACTCTATATAAATCTATCACAAATATTGTAAGCCCACAACAGAACCCTCTTATCATGGATAAAGAATGTACCAGCTCTTGTTCCGCAGCCAGATATGTAACTGCCCTTGCCTCACCAGATATTACCTGGGCAGAAAAGTTGTTTGTAAACTGTCTTGCATAAAATTGATGCAAAAAAAATAAAAATAAAAATAAAAAAGGATATTTACCTTTTGACGAAGTTCTTCCAGTCGAATCCTTTCATCAGCAGCATGCTGTATAACAAGACCACCACCAAAGTCATGAATACTGAAAAGGCTATAAAGACGTCCTAGTTTCAGAGTGCAAGCTTGTTTATATTCATGTAGGCGTCAACCTTTAGTGCTATATAATAAGAATCTTTACACACGTTTGTCTGATCTCAAACAGGCCTTGGTGGAAAGAAGGGTATTCAACAATAAATAGTCTAGCAAGCGTCATCATTCCCTCTAAGCATGTCAAGATCATATCTATGTTTAATTCAAGCCTATATATCTATGAGTTAAGTTTCAGGCACTGAGCATGGAAGTTACATAAGATACATGGAAGGGATTTCACAAGAAGAACTAATCATAAAGAGATGCACGAAGCAGTAAATGAACCTGGTCTATAACAGCAAGTGTGCCGCCACCCACAACTGGGATAAATTTTTTGTCTACCTGCTGAAGAACTTTGACACCTTCAAGGAAATTCTTATGGAGCAATTCTGGCACAAATAAGTTTCCAGCAAGATGCAAGAATCCGGAGGAAATGTCAAGTATGTTATGCTCAGTTTCAATATTAGATGTCTTGTGTTTCTGTATTATAGAGACAAAAAGAACAAAAGCATTGATCAGAAGTAAAGTTTTCCAAAGGAGAAACACTTAGTAAACTAAAAGAAAACCTTCCAAAATGCAAAAAGGAAACTCAACTGCAACATTCCCATTTCGCCACTTGGCCCCACAATCTATTGGGTCTGGGGTTTCTTTTGGCATAAAGCCTGAAAAATCAATTTATATGAAACCATAAAAAATTTATCCGCACAAATTCACACCAATCTATGTATATGCATGTGCTGATACAAGTAAATACATCCATATCTAGCTATGCAGCAACCATCAAATGCTATATATATAGGCAACAAAGACTGTGAAATTTTTACTAAAATTGTTCAATATAAAGATAGGCGATGCAAAACTTCTCCTTTACCAAAAAGAATTCACTTTCTGCTTCAGTGACAAGTGAGGCCTGTGAAATACTCCCTAACACTGGAAGAATCTTCATTTGGGCCTTATCAATGGCATCTCATGTCCATTAGCCTAACAACCCAACCTCAGGGCTAAAAAGTAAGTTACCTTTAACTGGAAAATCAATACCCTGGGGGCGTTGAGAGTGTTCAATATTTCTGTCTTTGACAACCTTGCTCATGCTTGGTGCAATATCAGTCCCATGCTTCACATTCGATCTGAGAGCAAGCCCAATAAAGATGATTGAACTGCATATTGGGACCTTAAGAAAAATTGAATGACCACACAATACAAAAAAATTAAGTACCTGGTGCTGAATACCAAATCCTCTGTATTACTTGGTTGGGAATATAGATGCTTCAAGTCATTAGCAACACTATCATGGAACCGAACAAAGTTGGATTGGCCTTGTTCAGTCATCGAATAATGATTTAAGGAAACAAATCTTGTCTTCTGCCTGTAAAATGGTGGAGCTGAGTGGCTTCTTCTGGATCTTTCTTCTAGTTCTTGGTCATGATTCCTTAACAGATGTTCCCTCCTTTTGCACTTGGCAATACTTTTGTGGCCTTCGCGAGTATCCGCAGGTAACCAATCTCTCTCCCCAACAAATACATCTGGATGTCTTGCAGAGAGCTCATCACACAAATCATGCCCGTGAAGGAATTTCCATGCATCTTTAGTAGAGTCAGCATAACCTTCTGTGCCACTTAAGATGTGGTTAGCTTGGCAGGAACTCCTTGACATAATATCAGAATTGAAATCGCATCTATTTTTACCATCTCCAAAATGGTGATAATTTGTCCTTTTTCCCAATCCACTTCCATGGTATGGACTACCATCTGAGAAATGTTCAATGTGCCCAGCTGGGGCTTGAAATAGGGCATCTGAAGTTAAAGAACACCATTCAGAACTTAAGGAACAATCACCTGAGCTGGAGCTTTCCATATGCACAACTGGATCAGCAAGACCTCTCTCTTCAGCAAATGGCTTTCCACGTGATGAAAATGATTTCAAAGGAACTCTGGAAAAGAGATCAAAATTGGTTGTTACACTCCGATGGAAATAATCTCGTGACACCGTGAATAGGTCATCTCCAGTAATCTGTTTGGGAAACCGTGGACCCCATGGTAATTCCTCCTGCTGCATAATCCTTGGAGAGATGGAAAATCCTTGATTACCAGTATCAACTTCTAACGTATCAATGTTTACATCATCGCAGACCCGCCTTCTTTTGGTCTGGAGCCGATCATTTGGAAATTCAAATCCATCAACGCTTGTGAACAAAACCCTGTCAAGTGCCAGGCTTCTTTTCAAGGTGCAGCTCTGTAAGAAAGACTTTTTGCTTCTTTGGCAAACATATAAATCAGTGTTGAGGTCTTGATCCAATAATGATGCACTTTCATCACTTTCATTTGCTTCAATATATCTGATTCTAGGGGAGTCAATCTGCCATTCTGAGCTTAAACCACAGTCTCCCAGATTAATACTGGATGTTTCTTTTCCAATGTACCTGTCTCCCATAGTACAATCATCTGGCAAGAGAAAGTTGTAATCAGCTGCCGACCAATGGCTGTCATTCTTATCAATCACTATAGATGAGCGTTTAGAAAGGGAGCCATCCCATGACTGGCGAGAGTAGTCTTCTTGGCAAACAAATTGTGTATCAGCTGGCTGCTCCTTGTATTCAGAATCGTTGAAGCAAAATTCTTGAAATGGAACTTTAGTGTTCTGCGTATTAAATGTATACTCAACCTCATCTGTGAGCATTTCCAAAGGGGACGAAGTGAGGTGATGAGACCATTGCTCCTTTGGTAATTCACAGTTCTTTATTGCAAATTCATCTGACAAATATGCATCACACAAATCTAGCCTAAGTAAAGAGCTTCAGGTGTCTTGGGAAAACATTCAGTTTCGCAGAAAAATGGGGAAAAAAGAATCTAAAAAGAAAGAACAGAAACATAACAGTGGAAACTAGACACGTAATTAGAATGAGATGCTATATATAAATTAAAAGAATTTCACCTTCTGTATAGGAAATATCGTCACCTTTCCTCTCATTTTCATCCTTCGAGAATTCATCAGCTGCATGATGCAAGGATTCTCTTGAAGATATTTAAAATATGAAGAAGAAAATTTCAGAAACCAACATATCAATGTACAAGTCATAAAGTAATGAGGATGTGCAACATACCATTAACAATGCTCTTCTTCCAGAGTTGATGAACAGCCTTCTCAATGAAAGTAAGTATGGGAACCCAATCCTAGAAACATAATGGGGGTAAATAAGCCAAGAGTCACAAAAGAGGAAATAACTCCATAACTGAGTAGCAACACTGTGAAATGTTAGCTACAACAATGTCAGAAACGGAGCCACTGAATGAAAACATTGAGACTAGTTATGTATGGGCTTTTAGCAGCACTAAGAACACTTGAGAAACCTCCATATACAATTCTGAGAAAAGAAAGATGCACTATGTTTGCCATCAGGAATGAAGTGTATGAGTGACAAGAACTATGCCCGTTCCGTTAAAATAAAAAGCTCATAAGACATATCTTAATTTTTATGTAATGGGAAAGCCATGAAAAAAGTACTAGTATCTATTAAGTCTAACATCTACAAAGAAACATAATGCAACTCGTTATTGTAAACTAACCCAAAAACCCACATCGAAAAGCATAGCAATTACCAGTTGTGAGTAGGAGAATTACCTTGAATTCAGCATGTGTCTTTGATGGCTCAAGGTTTAAATCATAGAGAGATGAAGGGCAGTCTATATTTATAATATAAGCAGGATATGCTTGAACCCTACTTCTTTTTCCCTTCTGAGATGCGCTATATTCCTTCCATGGATCCACATATTCGAATGTAGAGGCCAAGTGGTTAAGCAATTTGTGCACTGGACCCTTGCAGACAAACCGTGAGTTGATATCTGCCTTTGTGAAGGTTTAGAACAAAATGGATGTAGTGGTTAAACCAACAGGTAAAAATCATAAAACCCAAAATAATGTGGAATATTGCTGGGGCATGCATGCAGACGGAGGATACAAACATATTGAAAAGCCTGCAAAAGGAACATACTGTAATAAGAAACAAAGGGGTTAAACACCTGATATAAAGGATACTAATTTAGACTGCATCAGTACAAGTTGTACCTTGATGGAAAAACTATTGCTAGGACCAGTTAGATAACCAGAAAGCTTGAATAGACCATCACTGACATTCAATTCATAGAGAGAGCTGGAATCATCAATCCCAAATCCTTTCGTCAACAATGACAACATAGAAGAAGGACGTGTACAGAGAAGTTCATCCTCACTACATAGAAAGCACATGATGTCAGAAAACAAATACAATACTGAACAATCTCCAACTAGCAAATGAGACTAGAACAAACCTTTCAATATCAACAAGTTTGAAGGAGACCAATGAGTGAACAAGGGCAATGCGAAGTACACATTTTTTGATCGACTGCAAGATCTTCTTGGGGCTTCCATTTCAGCAACAAAAATGACAAGAACCAATTCCAAGCAGACAGCTCAAATATAAAATTAGGACTTTAAGCAGCTGAGAATCATCACTCCAAAAAGAGGGAATCCAAAAATAGGTACATGGTATAAAGTATATACCTGGATTGCATAGACTTCCTCCGAACTGGTTGATTGTAAAATAAATCACGAACAGAAACTGAAAATCCACAAAAATATGAAGCAGGAGAGAATTTGAATCAATTAAGGTCATCAAAAGCATTATGGTCATGAAAATTGTCCAAGACAGAATCAGCCAAAAGATTATTACTACCTGTCGTACCAACATCTTTTCTATCACTAATTCCAAGATACACACACTTGGATCCCTGAAGCAAACAGCAATGAAGTAAGACATTTCTGCTTGCACAGAACTCACACGCAAACAATTAGCATAGTATATCAACAGGAAGTGAACAACACTGACCTTCACAACCTTCCGATACCCATTTGGCCTCCCAGAAGCCTTTGTCAAAATTTCCAGCAACGAGACGTCAGAAATAGAAGCCAATGCTTCTCCATGAAACCCAAAACTCCTATCATCAACACCCACATTATGACGCCTTGAAGTCACTGCATATGATCAGTCAGCTAAAATAATTAAAACCCAGAAGAATAAAACACTGACTAACCACCAACAATACAAACTCTATGTAAACCAAATAAAACGGATTATGAACATCAAATCAAATACCGTATCTTTCTCCCAGCAACACCAATCCATCCCGGTCAACACCACACCCTGAAATCACATTAGTCAGTTTACAGAAAAGCACAAGTGCACACGACCCACCACACTTGTACAACACTAGCAATCAGAAAACTAGACAATGACACTTCTCTTATTTACTTACCATCATCCACTACTTTAATGTAGCAAGTTCCGACACCCACATACACAGACACCTGAATTAATTAAAAGAACAAAAAGGGTTATCAATTCTCACAAATCAACCAGATATGGAAAAGTTATAGAACATTGTCGAACAAATTGGACAGAGATAATACTACCTTCTTTGCCCCAGCATCCAAGCTGTTGAAGACGAGCTCTTCCACCACTCTTGCCATATCATACAACACTACTCCAGAACGCATCGAGTTACGCAGGGACTCCGGTAGCCGCTTAATAGCACTCCCCATTTAGACACCAACGCAGCGCCGGAACTGAAAAACTATCACATTTGCTTTCCTCATTCGCTAATGTGGGTTAGTGCGGATTAATTTCGCTAGGGTTTTGATGAAACGATAACGCTTTAACTTTTTTCTGATCGGAATCAGAATCGGAATCGACGGCGTTGCTCCGGCTTCGCGGGTTTTTGAAAGGTAAGAGGAAAACGCGGGTTCAACCTCCGAAGAGTAAACAGCAAAGTGATAAGTGCTAACTTGCGCCGGGTGTGACGTGTTGTGGAAGAGAGAGACTGAAATTAAGGATAGTGGTAGATATAAATATGATTGGACGACACGTGGGGGTGACGGATGAGGTACAGGTGGACAGGTGGGTACTCCTCCGTTAACACTTGTTTTAACAAGTACTCAATGATTTCTTTCCACAAATTTGTCCAATACTAGGGTTGTTATTTAGCCTAACGTCACATTCCTAAACTTCTAGATTTTAAAATAAAATTTAGGAAGTGAGTTCTAAAAAATAAAAAATTAAAGAATCCCACTTTCACAAACTTTTAATTTATTATGCATTTTTATGATTTCTTATATTTGTAATATTGTTAAGAAAATACACATTTATCAATTTGCAATCGTTAATTAAATAAAATAATATTTTTTTCTAGAAATCACCTCTTAGAATTCAATTTCTAGAGAAAATACTCTATTAATCCAATCGTCTCGAAACTTATATATATCATTTTTTTTTATAATAGATAGAAAGTAACCTCTAGATTTATGTTATTATTTTGAATTTTCTACCTTTGATAGGTACAACTTGAAGAGAAGGTTGAAGTTTTGCATGAAGACATAACAAAACATGTAAATACTTAACCTATATGAGATTAATATGTTCTTAGTTATAGAAATTTGGTTTCCACAGTTGTGATGGGTAATTGGAATGAGTACAATCTAAATCCCTTAACGAGGATTCATTGGAGGGCAAGTCTGGTGTCAGCAACTGCGGTAATTTCAGGGCACGTGATTAATATTTGATAGTAATGTGTAGGAAAAATCCAAATTTTTACTCGTTCCAAATCAAATCCTATAAGATAATCTACTTTTATTTATTTATCGGTGAGTTATAATCACTCTAGTATATATGAGTTACACACATAATAATGATACAAGTGGTAAGAACTTAGGGATATCATAAGCTCTACAACTTTTAAATTCTTCTATTAAAATCCCTTAAATGACATTTTTTTATTCTAAATATATTATATTTGACCATTGGAGGTTTTAAATTTACAAAATGACCCTTAAATTTTTAGATAAATTACGCTCTATAACTTTCAAGATATCAACTAATATTAGATTAATTATTTTAAGTAAATAAATATGTCAATGGTGATAGTTAAAGCTAGTCTGTTGGCGTCAACATACAGGTAACGTTTTCGGTTCGAGATTGAACCTCTACGAAAAAAATGTTAAATATGAAGTGACTAAAAGAGTAGTAATGAATATATAAATTATTTTTCTTATTAAATTAGCCATTTAAAAAATATAAACTATTAGTCTATTTTGATAAAAATAAAAAAGATTACATTATTATATAAATTGTATGCATAAAAGAAACGCGTGGCACTGCTATTTCTAATTGTCTATTTGTTTTGAGAAGAAAATCATAATATTTCACTAAAAAGGAGCAAAATGAGAAAACGAAGTGAAAAAAACAGAATTAAGAGAATTCAGTGGAAATGGTACACGCGTCGTTCAAACAAAGGATCAAGACTAGTTTCATGACAAAGTGCTCTTATTTCTTCTCACATTCAAGTTTTTAACACAACATATTAGTAATATTTGTGAAAGAAAAAAAAAAACAAATCATAATTATAGTAATATAATAGAGATAATTAATCAGTACGGCTATATAAAAGGGTCGTCTGATTTTTCCTCTCCACCTGGATTTCTTCCTCATTCCCCCTCTCTCCTGGCAACAAGAACAAAAAGGAAATAAAACCCTAATTTGGTTGAACGTCGCCGTTTAGTTTCAAATGGAGTGATCAATCAATCAGGTGGGTACTTAGCTGAAATGATGGTGTGATTACATGTGTGAGCTTTTGTAGTGTTTTTCTGTGTTGAATGAATCTACGTGCAAATGGCATGGGGGAAGTGTTTTTGGATTTGCATAATTCAAATGAATCCAGCTTCTAGCATTGCTGATTGGCTCTGATTCTGTGTTTTGGGTTCTGATTCTTATAGAAATCCAGGAACCCAATTGCTTTTGTATGAATCTTCTGTTTGGTGTGTTGAATTTTGAATGATGAGCTCTGTTTGGTTGCTGGAATTGGGAAACTCATGAGGTTTGGCATTATGGGGTTTGGGAATTTTGTAAGAAGCCAAGTTAAGGTTGTGAGTTATATCTTTTGTTCTTCTGAAAAAAAATGTTTCATGCTATTGTAATTCAGAGTTTAGGTTGATTTGATTGCTGATTGGAAATCGGACGATGCACTGATGAATTTTGGAAAGAATTTGGATTGGTTTTAATTTTGTAAAGGTCAGTTTTGTTTTTTGCTTGATTTAGGGTTTTTGGCTACTGGGCTGTTACTGAATTTGTGATCTATTTGTGTCTGTTTTTGTAGTGTGAAATGTGCTTTGGAGCTGTTTTGTTGAGTTTGATAAAGGAAATTGGGTTTAACTTTTAGGTAGGAGAAACTATGGAGGCTAACATATGCGATATCAATCACTTGGATGGTGATGTACTTTTGCCTCCTCGGAAACGTTTGCTTGCTGGATTCAAGAAACAGAATTGTGATGGTTATGGTGCCTTACACCCTCCTGTAGTTGCTTCTTCTTCATCCTCCGCCTCTCCTTCCTCTCCATCTCCTCCGTCTCCACCGGATCAGCTGATCCCATTTTCTCCATCTTCGAGTGATTTCCAGATCCGCCTTAACAATTTTTTGAATTCACATTTTGCTAGCAGCCATAATCTTTCTCCTGACCAGATCGTGGAGGCCTCAAAATCAGTGGCCAAGGCTGCTGCCAAGGCAGCTGAGGCTGCAAGAAATGCAGCGCAGGAGAAGGCAATGGTGGCAGCAAAAGCTGTGACGGCTGCTAAGAGTGCTTTAGCTTTGGTTGCAGCCTTTCCTGAAGAGGCGGCTAACAGAGAAAGAGGTCTTAGAAAGAATAAGTTGAAAAAGCATGTCCAGGTTCAGCTCTTGTACAAAAAGCACCATCCGGTAGAGAATGATAGGGATGATGAAGAATTAGCTCGTAAGCTGCGCCGGGTTATCAATAGCTCTCTGAGAATTTCTAAGAATTCTTCTAGTTCTGATGGTAAGGGTCATAAAAACAAGAAGCCGAAAAGCTCACCAACTTCTGAGAGAACTAGGGTTTCCGATGGAAGTGTAGTCTTTGCAGGACATACACCTTCAATGTGCAATGGGCATGCTGTGGCAGGGGAGTGGGATTCTGATGATTCTGCACGGGATGTATACACTAGGGTAGGCAGGGAAAAGGCATCGAAATATGAAAAAGCTGGCCAATTAGAGATGGATTATGGAGAGGCGGAATCAAGTCATACAAAAGAGAGAAAGTTGGGAGATGCAGGTTCTCCTGTTAAAAAAAGAGGAAGGCTGAAATTAAAGAAGTTGCCATTAAGCATTTGTAACTTCAGGGATCAAGCAAACCCGAAGGATGACGTTCCTCCTAGAAGCTTTCCATTGACTGATCGGAACATGGGCAATCATACGACTCGTAGTAAGCCTTTGTTCCCAGTAGAAGCTTCAACTGATAACATGATTCCAATTGAGGCTACAACTATGTGGAAATGTCAGGAGTTCAAGTCTCCAGCATGTGTCAAACAGAATAAGGTCCTGCAGTCATGATTCTCAAATCCTTTTCTGGTTTGAGTAACCAGCGGCGACTGCGATAGAGAAGTTGATAGCTGAGGTAGGAGTTGTGATGTTTTCTTTTCTTTTTCTTTTTTTATAGAAACAGCTTCATTTTGATTTCTTTTTTTGTTGTTGCTCATTTTGGTTTTGTAATGAAGTTGAATGATTAAAAATGTACATCTTAAAATTCAATTGCTTGCATCCACACCTGACACATTTCAGAGTTCTTGTTGCTTAAGATCATAGCAAAAAGCTTGAAGTGTGTTATGATAGAGGGATGCAGCAAATTAGTCAATAATTCTGATAGATCTTTTTTCTTCTGTTTTTTTCATGTTGTCAATGGAATGTGAAGTTTAATAACAACAAAGATTGAAAGTCTCTTGTTCTACTTTTAGCATCTCTATTCCCTGTTTGTGTTTGTGCCCCCTTGATGGAAAGTTAGCAAGAACCTGGAAGCATTTACCACTAATCTTTAATTGCATTCAAGCATTTGCTTAGCCAATTTATTTCAAGGTTGCAAAGTCAATGTTTCATTCCAACAGCCTTGGTTCAAAGCTTTTGGTAGACATTTAAGACTTTTTAATATTAGGTCCTGTGCATCAATTTAAGCCGCCTTGGTTTAACAGCCTATCGGGTATTATTAGGTGCTTTCGGTGTGTATATACATGGTTCTATCTATTCAGTATATTAGAAATTGTTTTAACTAATCAAAGTAGGTGGATCTACACACCCTAAAAGTATCATAGGTCTATCTATATATTCCTTGTTTTTCCTTAAATATTTAATATGCCATGAGAAATTTTGAAGCTGCGACTGCATCTGCTGGGTTCCACGGTTTCATAGGTTTAACACGTGACGATCGGTGGGAGAATATGTCGCCGGCCAGATCTTCATGTTTGATCTGTTTTTATGCATAGATTAGTTGGTCACTTGGTTGTACACTTTTGGTAATTTGTATGACTCATTTCACCTCTATATTCAAATTTCGTTTGAAAATTGTTTTCATTCTTCGGCTCCGATGACATGGCATATTTTATGATTTTTGTGCCGACATGGGTATGCCACATCAGAAAAAGTTTAAACATAAAAAAAAGTTTGAAAATAGGAAAAGTAATAAAAAAGAATGACAAATAATTTATAAAATTGCACAAACTTTAGAAATTAGGGGCAAATTGTAAAAATAGAAAAAAAAAATTTAAAAATTAAGGGAAAATCCAAAAAAATAAGAAAAAGATTCTGGAATGTAAAAAAAGTATTTAAAAGTATTAAAGATTATTAATATTCCAGAAAAATTAGGAAAAAAATAAGATAAAATTTAAAAATTCAAATATAAAACTAAATACGAAAATTAATTACATTAAAACTAATAGATCTAAAAAAGGAAGAAATTGAATTAATTAACCCAATTCTTGTCTTGTTGGGCCACCCAATTTGAGAAACTATGACTCACATAGGGAATGAATAATAGTTGCCTACTCAACTCGACATGATCTCCGCTGAGGATAAGTACTGACAGACGACAGGAAGGGAAATATGACTGCACATTATAAATTTGGTAGTGTTATTTCTAGAATCATTAGCCCCTATAAATCTTATTAATCTCTCTGTTAGATTATCCGGTCGAAATACGGGAAAACTCTTATTTAATTCTCGATGGAAATAGAATTTTGTAAATTCTCCGGAACAATTGAAAGATTATTTCGAGATCCTCGAATTAAATTTTAAAGTTAAACAAGTAAAATTAGTAGTAAAACGGTTGATTAAGATGCTCACTTTTTACCACTTGATCTTAAAAATAAGCATATTGTTTTTTTCTTTTTTTAGTTATAATCGAATATCATTTAAAAAGTAAGTAAATATATCTTTGTTTAAATGGAAGATAGCAATATTTATATTTGGGCTAAAAAATAAATGTATTTAAACATGTATATAATCAATCATTATTTTAATACAATTTTTATATAATAAAAATATTGACAAAAAAATTTGAAGGAGATTTGTATTAGCAACTAGATAAGATTTTGCCGTTTTATAAGGAAAGCCCTAAAGTTGAAAAGGACCGGGGATGTTTTTTTTCTGTTGGGCCTTTCTCCCTCGGCCCATGTGGCCCGAGATTTTAAACAATGACACGACACCGTTTGCACTCTATTGGCCCTATAAATCATACACACGCCTAGGGTTTTATGCTTGTGCTCATCTTTCTTTTCATTGCAGGTATTGTAAACTGATAGCAGTACAGCGGCAGAGCCGACCCAAACATCAAGATGGTTAATCCTTGAACCTTTTCATCGTTTACGGTTTCACTCATCTGCTCATATCTATTACTGACATGTCCTCCAAATCTGATTTCGATGATTTTTGGATTTGTTTTATTAATAGGCTAGGGGCCTGAAGAAGCATTTGAAGAGGCTCAATGCGCCAAAGCATTGGATGCTTGACAAGCTTGGCGGCGCATTTGTAAGTGTTGTTTCGTGAGTAGAGGTTTTCTTATTCGTGTTGGTTTGGTGATTTCTAGTTCTGTAAAATGTCATTGAGTTGCATTTTTTTTGTTGGTATAGGCACCTAAGCCATCATCTGGGCCACACAAATCTAGGGAGTGTTTGCCTTTGGTTCTTATACTGAGGAATAAGCTGAAGTATGCTCTGACCTACCGTGAGGTCATTGCCATTTTGATGCAACGACATGTGTTCGTTGATGGCAAAGTCCGTACTGACAAGACTTACCCTGCTGGATTTATGGGTAAGTTTGTATAACTGCCGGTATTGTTGCTGTTTGAGGAGCATGGTTTCGTTTATTAAAATGAGTTATATAAACCATTGGTCTGATACTTTATTTTTTAATGTCCCCAAGCTTGGTACTTATTTTGGGCTGTTTGTTCTTTCAGATGTTGTTTCAATTCCTAAGACCAATGAGAATTTTAGGCTCTTGTATGATACCAAGGGACGATTCCGTCTACACTCAGTTAGAGATGAGGAGGCAAAGGTTAGACCTATATTCTTGACATCTTGCTTGAATGAGTACATTTAATATCTTTAGATGTTATAATAGAGCACAGCTTATACAACTAGGAATTTGCATTGTTGGGCTACAGTTTTTGGCAGTAATTATCCTCTGTTATTACTCAGTGTAGAAACAATCTCTTAATTCTCTATGGTTACAATGAAAATTAACCCAAGTTTCTGTTGTTGACATCTTCCTGGAATGAGTACATTTAATATCTTTAGATAATATTATATATATTAGGGCACTGATAATACAACCAGGAATTTGTATTGTTGGACTTCATTATTGGGGAGTAATTACCTTCTGCAATTATTCTGTGTAGAAACACTCTCCTCGTTATGGTTATAATGAAAATTAACTTAGAGTTTATATACTTATTTGGGGCACATGTAGCAACTGAGTTCTGTGGGGGTTGACATTTAAGTAAGGGGAGGATAACATGTAATCATGTACAATTGCATTGTTGAAATTCAAAAAACTAATGTGCTTGCATTATATGTCCTGCAGCTGTTTGAGATGGGTGTCTCTTAAAGGAGTTGATCTCCATTTTTTATTAGAAATTTGGTTTTTTACTGTTTCCATTTCATTATAAGTCATGGCCCTCTCATATGCCTATTTGCTGATATTAGTAATGTTCTAACTTCTGCCTTAAATCCATTTGCAGTTTAAGCTCTGCAAGGTCCGCTCAGTGCAGTTTGGCCAGAAGGGAATCCCCTATCTCAACACTTATGATGGCCGAACCATTCGCTACCCAGACCCGCTTATCAAGGCCAATGACACCATCAAGCTAGACCTTGAGGCAAACAAAATCACTGATTTCATCAAGTTTGATGTTGGAAATGTAGTCATGGTGACTGGTGGAAGGAATAGAGGCCGTGTTGGAGTCATCAAGAACAGAGAGAAGCATAAGGGAACCTTTGAGACCATCCACGTCCAGGACTCCACTGGTCACGAGTTTGCAACTCGTCTTGGTAATGTGTTTACAATCGGCAAGGGTACCAAGCCATGGATCTCTCTCCCTAAGGGCAAGGGTATCAAGTTGACCATTATTGAAGAGGCTCGGAAGAGACTCGCAGCACAAGCAGCAGCTACTGTGTAATGATTCAGGAGAGGGACTCTGGTTGGTTTGGGGATAGGGTAATAACTAGATAGACAGAGCTATGTGTCTTTCATGTGGATTCTCAAGGATTGTGTTTTTCAATTTTGTCTTGCTGGTTTTCTTAGTTAATTGACCTTATGATTTTTGAATACTTGTCTTGCTGTTATGCATTTCGACCTAACCATTAGCACTGGCCTATTTTGATCACATGTTTTCACCTGCACGTAAACTCAACTCTTCAATCCAGCAGTAGGAAAATTCAAGCATGAACAAGGAATCTGCTTACCATTTGTTACAATCCAATCATCACTACTGTGAATGCCAAAATCAATTACATGTGAAGAACATAGATTCAAGCACTACTGTGATCTGGTTAGTGCATGAACCACCAGTATTTATAGGATTATAGTGGCTCATGTCTTTTCCTCACAAAAATCATTTCTAATTTATCTCAGTTATTCATTAAACAAAAAAATAAATCTTATTAAAATCAGTAAGAAAACCAAAATCACAATCAAGATTCATACAGGTGGAGAGAGGGACTTGAAAATGGTGCAAACACAGACACCGACGCTCCCTTCTTCAGTTACCCACCTTCTTCAGGTGAAGCTTACTCACACCAACATTCAACTTTTCCACATCACCATCATTTGTCATCTCTTTCTGAGCAGAAGTTCTGAGATTGAGCCAGGAGTGTTGCAGGCACTGCTGAGCAATTGGCCGCTTCTCTGGGGTAAACTCGAAAAGCGGACAGAGAAACTCAGCAAACTCTTGAGCATCAGTCTGAGAAAATTTGTACTTATCAACCAGCAATCGATCAAGGGGCCAATATTTTAGTCTGCGAATTCTTTTTAAATCGCCATGTCTATCAAAATAGTCCTTAGATTGAGCTCCTCCAATAGCTATCTGCTCATGGAAAAGGTAGGAGATAAGTGCGTACCCAAGAATCTAGTAACCAAAGGGGACTGTTG
The DNA here is from genome assembly GCA_963691705.1 of Viola odorata. Lineage (NCBI taxonomy): Eukaryota > Viridiplantae > Streptophyta > Magnoliopsida > Malpighiales > Violaceae > Viola > Viola odorata. Next base: position 67,213,072 of record OY829539.1, on the reverse strand, counting down.
AGAAAAATGTGCATACCTTACGAGGCATCTTTCCGAGTAGTTCCATCATTAGGGCGAGGTGATCCTGAAACCAACACAAAGAATAGTTACATATCTAAACAAGCTCAAGGATGCAGGATTCCACATAAGCATTGATAGAAAAAATGGCTAACCAGGTACCCAATTAGTCAACTATTTTCCTCATGTTTCCATTTCAGAAGATTGAAATCTATAGGCAATTATAACCAAGGAAAGGAATTCAAAGAATCAATTTGTTACAATCATTAATGTTGTAAATAAGTTGATTGAAACAAAAAAACTCTGTAAAAACTAACGTCTTGGTTAGGACAGATTGTATTGTTATTTAAAGTACCAGCACAGTTTAACCTAAATATGATTCCAACTTTTATCTTCCCATCTTTTGTTTCTCCCACGAGAAAATAGAAGTGAAAGGAAAGACCAACATTGTCAAATTTGCTACAAGGACACTTTTTGTTCTAGAAATGATAATGCATGTAGGAAAAGAAGAAATCACATCGGACAACAGACCACCATTATATCAACTATATGGAAGAAACGAGATATATATCCTTTATGCTTTTATTATTCTTTACCAGTCTCCCTAGTTCAGTCTGGGTCAACATTTCTACTTCTGACAATACTGAGCATAGGTAATACCATCTGATAAAATAAAATAAAAAAGCATAGGCAATACCATCATACCTCATCTTCACTGTAGCCTGATCCACCCTTAGGAGCAAACAACATATCACCCGTAGCAAGCTCAAAAGCAGTGCAAGCAAATGACCACATATCTGCTGAGAACGAATAACCAGACTTCAGTACAACTTCAGGAGACCTGTATTGCCTTGTTTGAATATCTTCCGTAAACTGCTTATCAGCCCAGCATGCATTTCCAAAATCAACAACCTTACACCTAATATCAATACCATCCAAGCATCTCTCAGCTTTTGTCACTTCACCTCCCATTGATACTCTTCTTTCAGATATCTTAGCCACTGCTCTTTTTGCCCTTCTTTTCAATTTCTTCTCAATAATATTCATTGTAGTTCCACCATTAGGATTGCCCTCAGGTTTCTCAAGAATCGGTTGAACCCCAGACCTAACTGGATCCTTGGCGGGATCCATGGTGGAGCATAACAGAATATTTTCAGGCTTTAGGTCAGTGTGAATTATACCAAGTTCTCTATGCAAGTAATCAAGACCTACCAGAACACACTTGCATATCTCTCTAACTTTATTCAATTCAAGACCTTTGTACCGGTTATACTTGATTAGCCTAAGCAGAGTATCACCAAGGAACTCAAGGACCATGCACAAATGCTGCCCATTTGGCCCTGTGTGCTTAAAGTGATCAACCAGTCGCACAATAAACTTGGAAGACAAAGGGTCACCATCTGCTATAGCTGAAAGCACTTCGATCTCATGAAGAGCAGCCTGAGCAAATTGTGCCGCACTTTTCTGGATCTTAAGAGCAACATAATTCTGGCAAAAAGAAATACATGAAAACAAACATTTTGTCACACGTTGTTTATGCAATCTCGAATTGAATGAATCACTGGATACCAAAAAACACCCATTATTTGTGATTGGTTCATGTAGTAGACCCAGATAGCTAAACATAAAGATCTCTCCATCACAAGCACGTTTTCTTTCTTTTTTCCAGAAAAAAAAAGGAAAAACTAAAACAAATGAAAGAAATGGTACGGCAATGCACATGGTATTGATCAGCAGAAGTCAAATGAAGCATGTAACGGTCACACTCGATCTCACCGACAAAAGCCACCGAAACAGAAATAATAACGGCCACCTAAAAACAGTTACTCACATCTTAGCGCCAATATGGTAAAAAGCAACAACTTTTAAGATCCAAATGCAATCCACCGAAATGGGGTTTAGAAGGAAAAATCCATTAAGTTGATGATCCCATAATATTTAAACGCGAAAACAAACAAGAACGCTGAAGAACCAACAAACAGAGAGCAGAGCATAAACAATAGAAACATACAGAGGATTGAGTATCGTAAGCGAGCCAGACGGTGGAGAACTGCCCCCACCCGAGCTTCCTCTGAGCGATATATCGGCCACCGGAGAACTGATCGCCGACTCTGACGGCATGGTACCCTCCTTTCCTGTAGGAATCGATACCCTCATCGTCTTCCTCTGATCCGGATGATGACGACACCGACATGATCACCGTCTGATTTGATCAGATTCAGATTTTGGAAAAAGAGTTAAGAAGGAAATGAGGTTTGGTATTGCTTGCGCGCTATGGATTTCTGGTTCACGAGAGCAAGAAAAAGGGAAAAGAAGGAGAGGGAGGAGGAGTAATTCTCTCTTTTTATCTTTCTTCTCTCCACTTTTTTCTCTGCTTGCTTTGCTTGATGATGTGTGGGTCTTTCTTTTCTTTCTAAATTGGTGGTTTAGTCAGTAGTGGTTTTGGTTTAATTTTAATTTTAAAAAATTGGTTTAGATCCGATTTCCCGAGGAAATGGGTTTTCGGGTTCTCTATTAAGTACTTACGTGGCTTATTGGGTGGGCCCTGTGGGGCTAGAAGTTAGGTGGACTTGACTAAATTCTAATCCACTACACTTTTGATGCGATTCAGTATCCACCTGCCTGCCTTCTTCTTGTTTATTTATTTATATTTTATTTTGTTTAATGTTTCTGATCGCAGCTGTAATTGTTACTCCCTCCGTGCTTCAATGAATGTCGTTTTAGTTTTTGTTTTTACTATTTCAATACGTATCTTAAAACGGTCGATAAACTCACTATTTGAGACAATTTTGCCCCTAATTTTTTATGGGAAGTACGTTAAGGATTAACGTACGTTCACAAATTTTTTTGGATTTTGTTGGGGTCAAATAGTGCCTCATCCGGCTTTCTCGATATACGTTCCCTACTGAATATTGGGATGCGAGGAAGACAAACATTGAAGGACAGAGAGAGTAGTTTTTTTTTTTTAGGTGATTTGCTAGTTTAACCTTGATCACGTGCTTCTCAAGGTACTTGGTGCTATGTAGCTCCTTTGATCTCATTCTCCTCTTTTATTAATAATTCATATGACTTATTCAACCATTGATCAATAGTAGTTATTATGTCCACGTGGCATGCTAATTATTAGAAGTGGCATCTTTGTTCCTCCATCCTGTCATGTGTGGCTGTGTCCAGAAGCTACTGTCTGATATCTGATGGTAGGCTAGGCGGTGGTGTGGGGATTGGTTTCTTTTTTGGTATTGGGCTAGGCCTGATCCTACTTTTAGATGGGCCTTCGTCTTTTTCATCATAGTCATCATGTCTAATGAAAGTTCCTGATATTGTTTTTTTTTTTTTTCATTTAAAAAAGAAGAAAAAAACTTATGGAAATCCAAATTTACAGAGCATTTGTTGGCATCCAAAAAACGTCCCCTTCATCCATTGTTTAGTTTTGTTCGTCTGAATCCAGGATTCTACACAGCAGTCTCGATAGACTCAATAATGGCGAGCATGAGTACGGATCTGTTCGATGCATATTTCAGACGAGCAGATTTAGATGGCGATGGTAAGATCAGTGGAGCCGAAGCGGTCGCTTTCTTCCAAGGCTCTGGTCTGCCCAAACAAGTCCTCGCTCAGGTAATGAATTTCATTAATCAATTCAATTTCATCGTCTCTTATATCAATCACTTAATTTGTTGTTTAATGTGTCGCGTTCTTATATGCACAATGAATGAACATATATGGATAATTACTAGACGATTGATTGTTAGGATTTCTGTATCTTTGCTTCCATTGTTTTAGGTTTGGACTTATGCGAATCAGAAAAATGCCGCATATCTTGATCGGCAAGACTTCTATAATGCGCTTAAGCTTGTTACTGTGGCTCAAAGGAAGCGGGATTTGACTCCAGATATAGTGAAGGCAGCCTTGTTCAGTCCTGCTTCAGCTAAAATTCCTGCTCCGCAGATTAACCTTTCTGCTATACCTGCTCCTAGTGGTGCTGGTGGCGGCGGTGGTGTTAGGCCTCCACAACCGCAAGTGGCTGGGAATGCAGGGATGAATCCACAGTATGTTGCATCTCAGCCAAACCAGTATATCAGGCCGCCGCAGCAGCAGCAGCCCCAGGTTGGGTCTCCTGGTACAGCTTCACATCCTCAACAAGTTGTTGGAAGTCAAGCTATGCCTATGACAGCTCCGCCTCGTGCTCCGAATCCATCTGGTTGGGGTGTTGGAAGCACGAGCAGGCAGATTTCACAAGTTCCAAGCCAACCAATCAGTCCTCCTGGGCTGGATGGTTTTGGGATGACAGGATCAGCCTCTGTTCAACCTAGACCCTCTGTTCAACCTAGACCGCTGGTGAACTCTGGCCAGATGGTTTCTACTCCCTCTAAACCTCAAGATATGGCTACATTGTCTAATCCAACCGTAAGTAAGGATTCTAAAGCAGTGGGTGTTTCAGGAAATGGATTCCCCTCTGATTCTCTCTTTGGAGATGTTTTCTCTGCAGCCCCAGCTCAGCCAAAGCCAAGTTTCCTACCCACAACATCTTCTGCAAACACAGTGCCTGTCTCATCTGCACTTGTGCCGTCATCCGTTGGTCCCCAATCTTCAGTTAAGCCAAATTTGGTTGCATCATCACAGAGTACTTTGCCTCAGCAACCTTTGGGTGGCCATTCAACAGGAAGACAAAACCTGCAAAATGCAATGCCGTCTTCTTCAAGTGCGGTTCCTGGTGGAGCTGTGAATTTAGCTTCCAGTCCATCCCAACCTTCATGGCCAAAGATGACTCCGTCCAATATTCAGAACTATCTTAAAGTGTTCGTGCAGGTAGACGATGATAGAGATGGAAAAATTAGTGGTGAACAGGCACGCAATCTCTTCTTAAGTTGGAGGTTGCCGAGAGGTACACAATATCCTCTCCTTTTACATTGCCTAGTAGTTCAATTCTGTAGTTCCACTAAGGCTCTCTGATGTTGTGATACTACGTAAGATGGACAGTGGAAGCATGATATACGGCCTTTATTTTCTTTTGAGTGAACTTTATAGAATGTTTTAACAAGTGTCTTCAGTTTACACTGCATGTTTCTTAGCTTGAGCATTTTTCTTGTTTTTTTGTCAATTTCCAAAAAGATAAATGGATTGGGCTGTATAAGGACTGCTAATGCTGAACTCCAAAATGGTCATAATACATTTGGATTATCTAAACTAGAAAATAAATGGGTATGCAAAGAAACTAAACCTCATTGTCAACATTTCTTCTAGTGAATTTGGGTCATTTCTTGTCAGTGCATCTTAAAACTCTTTTGTTATAGAGTTCTATGGACACATACTGTTTACTTATCATTTTTCTTTCAAAGTCGCGTGACCATCTTACATGATTAAAGCTTTATCAGCAGCATATTAGAACTTTGTGTCTTATGTTTTGGGCTTTGGTTGTGGTGACCATTGTATTTCAGTATCATTCTATTATGTTTTGTATTTCAGAGGTATTGAAGAAGATTTGGGATTTGGCTGACCAAGATAATGACAGCATGCTTTCTTTGAGGGAATTTTGTATTGCTCTCTATTTGATGGAGCGTTTCAGAGAAGGTCATCCTCTCCCTCCGACACTCCCAAGCTCCATCACGTCTGATGAAGTTCTGTTGTCTGCCACAAACAACCCTGCAGCTTCACATGGCAGCGGAGCTTGGGGATCAGCACCTGGTATTACATTCTTATTGCATTATGATCATTCAGTATTACTTTCTTTCCATTCCCTTTCCTTGTGGGTTCTCCTGTTAAAGATGGAAAACAAATATTGATAGGCATGCGACAACCTCAAGTTATGACTGGTACAAGGCCAACAGCTGCAGCTGCCAGGCCACCGAGGCCACCAATGCCGCATCCTGTTCCTCACACTGAGGAAAAACAGCCCACTCAGCATAAACCTAAAGTTCCAGTACTAGAAAAGCATCTCTTGTATCAACTTAGCCAAGAGGAGCAGGACTCCCTGAACTCAAAATTTCAAGAGGCATCTCAGGCTGATAAAAAGGCACTTCTTCTTTTTCTTCTGTTGTTTTGTGGAACTCTTAATTTTTCTGAATCCTTTTGGTCTTATTGTCTTCCTCAACATGTTCAAGTGATATATTTTGATAAATTTTAGACTGGATGTTGATGTCTTCTTTCAAAGTTTCATTTGTCTTCTTTCGATGTATCATTTTGTCGTTAAATAACTGGGAGTTTCCCCATTTTGGATATAGGTAGAAGAACTGGAAAAGGAAATATCAGATTCTAGACAAAAGATTGAGTTCTATCGTTCCAGGATGCAGGAGCTTGTAAGTTTGCTTAATTCCTTTTTCATTTCTCGTAAGTAGACCGCGGTTCTTGCTATTTTGTAAATCATACTTTGAAGTGTTGTGGTGTTGTATCTTTTGATTTTGTTTCAATTAAGTTCTAGATGTGAGTTTCCTTGAATCTTTCTTGGTACTGCTTCTCTCAAAATGCCACAAACTCCCCATCCCTGATTCTTCTGTTTAAATTTGGGATTCCAGTCTAGGTGCAATTACTAAATTGCAAAAAGACTAAAAGCTCAAAGTTTTGTGCGGATGACCGGTAGAGTTGGTATTTTCAGGATTAAAGAGATTTCGAAAGTGCTATTAGTGGTTGGCATCTGGAATCCTTAAATTTTATCTGGATATTTCTAGATATATAAACTGTGTGGATTGAAACTATGGAGTAACTAATGAAGTTTCATGATGAATGATTTCACACAAAAAGTCGACCTAGGGAAGTGATATAACCATAGTTAAAATAACTAACGGTGGTGATGTTTAGCTGACTTGTTTGATCTATGTGTGCTGAGTTGGAGAGCATGTAAAATAACTGCGAATCATCTTTTTTTTAGCATATATATGATGCCATACTAATAACTAATCATTATTGTCTAACAATGGCATCAGATTTTGTATAAAAGCCGAGTTGACAATCGGCTTAATGAGGTCTCGGAAAGGGTTTCTGCTGACAAGCGTGAGGTATCTCCTTATGCATTTATGGTTGCATTTTGTCATCTCAATTACGCAGCTTATTAGACTGAAGGAAGCAACTTGTGCTTTAGGTCGAGACGTTATCCAAGAAGTATGAAGAAAAATATAGGCAGTCTGGAGATGTGGCCTCTAAATTAACCATCGAAGAGGCTACATTTCGTGATATTCAGGTATTTGGAACAAATTTTAATTGATATTTTATCTAATGTTATTTTCTACTTGTTTTGATGCTATTCCGTGATCACTTTCTATACACTGTGTCAAGGTTTCTTTCTAGTATTTTAACTGTATTGCTGTACTACTTGCAGGAGAAAAAAATGGATCTATATAGAGCAATCATTAAAATGGAAGAAGGAGGAACAGCTGAAGGGGTTATTAAGGTAATTGTGCTATCATTCATTATTTGAAGGAATATGGAACTTGTGTCCAAGTACTGCTTCTTATGCACTGGCCATTGCAGGAGCGTGCTGAACAGATACAGTCAAGTCTTGAGGAATTAGTAAAATCTGTGAATGAACGCTGCAAGCAATATGGATTGCGTGCTAAGCCGACCTCACTTCTTGAGCTTCCATTTGGTATGTCTATTAGTCATTAGTTCTTTGGCCTATGTATGCATGTAAAATTTTGGCTCATGGACGATGTGGCATTGCTTTATATTGGATGCTCTTTTTCCCTTTTTGATCTGAGAAGCTTCCTTCTTCCTAAACTTTCACCATATCCAAGCATCGTAATTTGTTCTTTTCTTAAAGGAACATGCTCTATTCTCTTTCCCATATTATTTCATCCTTCTACGCACATGCTTATTACTTAAACTGATATTCCATGATTTTTGGTAAGGTTGGCAACCTGGAATTCAAGAAGGAACAGCTGATTGGGATGAAGACTGGGATAAGTTTGAAGATGAAGGTAGGTCAAAGGTTTCCTATTGTATTAGGTCGACTTTAAGCCATAAAATCTTCGGATAAATATCATTGATGATGAAGCTTGAACCATGACATATTGGTTTTTTTGGGTGAATATGGTACTTTCTTTCATTATAATCTTTGTTTTGTACAAGTATCCGATGACCAACTGTTTTTAACCATTTTCAGGATTCACAACTGTCAAAGAGCTCACTTTGGATGTTCAAAATGTTGTAGCCCCTCCAAAGCAAAAATCTTCTTCAGTTAGACAGGAAATTTCCTCCACAAATGGAGAATTACATGCTTCATCTTCAGATGTTGAGGTGACATCAGAACAGATTTCTAGTCCAAACAAACCTCATGAGAAAGAATCAGCTCAAGACCGAAAGGAGAATGGTGTGGTGAAAAGTCCTCCTGAAAGTCCTGCTGGAAGGAGTGCTGTGGAGACTCAATCTCATATATTCCGAGATTTCCCAGTCAGGGACAATGCGAGTGCGGATGGTTCACCTCATGCTAGAGAAATTCAAAGGTATAGTATGACGTGGTCTGGTACCTGTTTTGTCTTTCCATTAACTGAAGTGCCATGTGAACATCTGAAAAACAAGATTGTCAGTGCTTTGGCAGAGGGAATAGATCCTTTTACCCTTTCGCCAGCTCATTCATCTTTATTGTTATACTTTGGCAGTAATGTGGGTGACAAGAATGCTGATGAACCTGGGTGGGGAAAATTTGACTCTCAATATGATACAGATTCAGTTTGGGGAACTGACTCTCTAAGTGGCAAGGTATGGACAATTAAGTTTTACCTTTAATTTGTTTCTGGCGATAGGAAATCATTTTCATTTTAAAGATGTTTGGTAGCTGATTAAGTCAAAGAGAGGCTGGCATACATGATACACAAATTATAAGTATGCTTTTCTTCCCTACCTCCTGTGCTGATTCTGATAGTTGGCAAGAGTAAGAACTTTTCTTGAGGAACTGAGTGGGTCAATCTTCGGCGTTTGCTTATCCTTTTTGGCCCAATATGCTCTCCTTCCTGACCTTTCCTTTCTATAGGAAGCTGAGTACATACTTCTTAAATTGTGCTTTTACAGGACTTTGATCATGGTCTTGGTGAATTTGGTCTAAATCCCATAAGAACAGGGCCCTCACATGGAGATAAGATGTCCAAGGGCAAAAGTTCATCTATTTTTGCAGATTCTGTTCCAGGTACCCCTGCCTATAACCAGGTGAAGAGCTCGTTTCCATTTGCAGATTCTGTTCCAAGCACTCCTGCTTATACCCAAGGGAAAAGCTTGTTTCCATTTGCGGATTCTGTTCCAAGCACACCAGCATATAACCAAGGGAAGAACTCATATGCATTTCCAGATTCTGTTCCTAGCACCCCTGCCTATAACCCAGGGAGGAGCTCGTTTCCCTTTGCAGATTCTGTTCCAGGCACTCCTGCATATAATTTTGGGAACTCTCCACGGAGATTTAGTGATGGACCTGAGGACCACTCCTTTGATAGCTTCTCTAGATTTGATTCATTTAACATGAACGACACCGGATTATTTAACTCATCAGGCCCCTCTCTTTCAAGGTTTGATTCCATCGGCAGCACCAGAGATGCTGATCAAAGCTATGGATTTCCGTCCAGGTTTGATTCATTTAGAGAGTCTGGAGACTATGATCAAAGTCAAGGGTTCTCGAGATTTGACTCATTTAGAGAGAGCGATCAGGGTCATGGGTTCTCAAGGTTTGACTCATTTAGAGAGACTGATTACAGTAATGGGTTCCCATCAAATTTAGATTCTTTTGGAGAAACAAGGGATTCTTCTGATAACAATCATGCATTCCCAAGGTTTGATTCATTTAGGTCTCATGACGGTGGATTTGGCCAGCCACCTGCCAATTCTGGATCTGACCCGGTTCATGGATTTAGAGACTCTGATAGTAGGAATGGGTTTCCATCATTTGACGATACTGATCCATTTGGATCAAATGGGCCATTTAGGACATCGGTAGAGAGTGAAACTCCGAGGAAAAGTACGGATGACTGGAGAGCTTTTTAATCAAAGGTAATAATTGGCACATTGTATTATTACTGCCTTCTTTCATTTCATTCCATTTGAAAGCTCTTCCTGTGAGATTTGTTATTTAGGCGGTGGCCTAGTTCTTCGGATAGTATATAGCGTGTGATTATGATAAAGAAAAGGGGTTTGCGTGATGTGGTTATAACTCTTGTCTGATTTTTGGTTCACTCTACTTTGATTCCCTTTTTGCTGTATTTTTTTTCAACTCTAAGATGTAAACTGTCATTTATTGGTTTTTGATGTGGAATGCATTTGCTCTATTCATTTTGGGTTAGCTAATTAGTATAGTGGATTGTTTGTTTCTGTTAGCATTAGTAACAGTTCAAGGACCTCATTTTCTCCGTTCGTTGCAATCCTAGGCCTGTATGGACTATGATTTATTTTGTGAATCCACATCTGTTCCAATCCATTTTTAATGCAACTTACTTTTGCATTCACAAGTAACACTATTATTATTAACTTTTCACTGATTACAAGTCCAAAAAGACCGTACCTCATAAACATTAATTTGCATCATTTTCTCTTTTCTACTGTTTAGCATCGCAATCAGTACAAAATAACAAAACTGCGAATGTGTTTGTCTAAAATTGTCAACGTTTAATCAAAAACTGCAATGTTTTTTTTTCTTTCTTTAAGATCATTCAGTAATTCGATTATCATATTGAGTGTCGACTATTTTAGATTCGAATCGGTCAGGATTTCAAGGGGGTATAGCTATTCCTCATAAGTTTTAACAATCGCGCAAATGGTTATCTAATTGTTATTTAATTGCTACAATCTGAGACACCAGTGGAGCTTTGTAACCCAAAAAGTATCTAATTGAATAGAATTTTGCTCGATATCGTACAAAAACAGGAGGGAAGCTTGCATTTGGTAATAGCACGGCCCCTGCCAAGACTAGCAGCAGGCATAATGTTTAATAGTAAAAGGGAAGCTTGCATTTAGTAATAGTATGATGCCTACCGAAACTGACAGCTGGAGAAGCTGATGGAAGTTGTAGGTGGTCTTCATTATAGTTAACAGCTACAAGGCAGAGTCCATGAGGTGGCGTGCACAAGAAAGAATATTTAGCGAGCTCCTTGCGATCACAGGTAGCCAACATCTTTGGTACAATATCAGGAGGAACTGCTTCCTTTCCAATTTGTATCAACAAAGCAACCTGCAGAATGCCAAATTAGGACCCAAGATCCCAATCAAACACAGCCACGCATGGCAAGGAAAGACAATTGCTTCATGACAGTAGAACTAAAAATATGAAATATGTCGAAAGTTCTATAAAGAAAGGATGAAACGATATGAGTGACTGAATTTACCATGTTCCGCACTTGCCTATACAAGAATCCAGAACCTTCAACTTCCAACTGCAGCAAAGCACCCTATAAAATATAGAGAGACAACAAAATCATGTCATGAGTTGGTTTGAATGGGAGGAAGGAGGGAAATTAGCATATAGTCTAGCATATATTACCACTTGAATGACATCAAAGCGAAGGATGGTCTTGACAGGATTAGGGAGTCGACGGTTGTGATCTCGTGAGGCATTGGCAAAAGCAGAAAAATCATGGGTTCCAACAAAATGGTGAGCAGCTTCTCTCATCGCAGCAGCATTGAGATTATAGGTGGAGTGATATGCATGCTTGCGTAGGAAGGGGTCCATGACAGGGCCATTATAGATAGTGTAACGGTAGAGCTTGGAGATTGTAGAGAAACGAGCATGGAAGTCGATGGGTGCAGGGCTAATCTGTCGAACTTGGACATCCGAGGGAAGGAGACCATTCAGAGCGGCATGGAGGGTTTCCAATTCCAAGGTGTGAAAATTGAAAGGAGTAACGAAGTGTACGGTCTGAAATTACCATTTTGTATAAACATCAACAATATGAAGTGAAATGATTTTCTTCTTTTCTAAGGTATTCACATGATGTGATTAGAAAGTGAGCTTTATTTGCTAAATTATGAACCAATTAGTAAAGAATTTGGAAACTGCCAACCATACTAGTACTCAAGAGAGTAAGATGAGGTGACCTGACCCCAAGCATGGACTCCAGTATCAGTCCGACTAGCCCCAACCAAACCAAGTTGCTGTCTTTCTAGCTTTGTAGCTGTAATCAAAGCTTTTTCCAGTATGCATTGTACAGTCGGGGTTTGAGGCGATTGCTGAAATTGCCAACCTGAAAAAATAATCATACTCCTAATTTAGTATAATTTTAAGTTTAATAAATTCTTTTTAGGAGACAGGGAAAGAAAGACTGGAGTATCACATAGCATACAGAATTAAAAGAGAGAAATTAGGATTACCTTTGTAAAGGGTTCCATCATAAGCTAAAACCAAGCGCCACTTAAAAAAATCACCACCACCAACATTCTCCCTCACTTTCCCCTCCTCCAGCCACCCAACACTTGGTCCATCATAATTACCATCCTGCAATTTCTATCAACATTACTATATATACATCACATTACATTTCAAGATAAGAGAAGAGTCGGAGAATAACTGACACGACAATTATTGGATGATGATGGTGACGAACAACGAACAATGAGAGAAGGAATGTGCAAGGATAGGGGTATTATGGATATGCACCCTCCGTTCATTTTCTTCCACTCTCCAGTCTCCAACTTTTTCTTGACACCAACATATCACTGCTTGTAAGGAAGGAGCGACACCAATGGTAAAAGTTAACTGTACAGTAATGTTGGTAGAAATTGGTTTGAACTATTCTCCACATGCATTAAAAAACTAAGCAATAGTGAAACAATAGATGAGCTAAAATGATATTCCTGTCTCTGCATTCTAATTGCTTGATAAAATGTCTCAATGAACATCTCCGCTCACTCATCCAACGCCAAGCTATTTTCCGGTAATCTGCCAACCAATTAATCTGGGAATCCAAAGTTGGAAGAAGGACACTATCTCTCTAATTCACTCTACCTAGCTACTAAAAACTGGAAAAATGCAAGGATTAAGAAACTACCATGTCGGTCTTCTTCGTTGGTCGGTCTTGCTCACTGGTGGTCGTCGTTCACCGTCCGCGGTTGCCGGGAGGGGAACTTGTGGGTGCCGGAGAAAGGTTTGGTGGGTGGCGCAGTCTCGCGGAGCAGAAGCTGAAGGCTTTGGTGTGTGAGACTGTGAGTGAGTGGTTGGGTTGGGTGGATTAAGTGGAGCGTTGCGTTTTTTTCGAAAAAGAAGATTTCTTAGACGGGTTTGGCGGGACATGGTCTACGTCTATCTATTCTTTTCTTGACCCGCCATAGCTTGGGATCAACCCGTCTCGTTTAGTAAAATTGTGTTGAATTTTTATTTTTTATTTGCTTACAAGAATCGCTCACCCATACAATCAAAATCCACTTCAATTTTAATAGTAGTAAATTTGAACATTTTCCCTGGACCATGTTCACATCATTAATCAATTTAACCCAGCAACAATTCTACTAGTGTTTCGTAAACCACAAGTCAGAAACAGTCTCATAATTGACAGGTTGCTCAATCTTAAAATGCCGCAAATCCTTTCCTAATACGCCCGCTTCAATAAGACCTCAAGCTTCGAAGTAACAGGTTCTCATTCTTTATGGACATTAATATGAATATTGCAGTTGCCAACAGCTCAGTCAGAACGAGTAATAGTTTAAATCTCGATTATCTTTTCTATTTGACTATGTACATGAGATACATTCTTGCTTCCTTGAGTAAGACAGAGAAGCAAAGAGTTCCAAATCAAACAATTTGGAGTTATACCTTTCTCCACCATTTGTGAGAAGATGCTTAAAGCCTTCGGAAAATTGACTTTCCTGCAAAGAGTGTCGATCAGAGGACTGAAACTTCCGGTGTCAGGCAAACAACCTCTTCCAACCATGTCCTCAAGGAGCTTGAAAGCACTCCCATCTTTACCTTGCTTGCAGAACTCACTAATAAGAGCATTGTATGTAGATGCAACTGGAAAATAGCTATGAGCAACCATTTCATTCAACAAGTCCAAGGCTTCCCGCAAATACCCCTTTTGGCAAAATCCATGAATTAAGCAGTCATAGATGAGAACACTAGGAGTTCCACCTTCACTGGTCATCTGCTCGTAAACCATCTTCGCATTCTCAATGGAACCCTCCTCGCAGAAGTGTAATATACTCAAGCTCCTATCAACAGCTCTAGGAAATAACTTTTCCATCTTCATCAAAAACTTAAGAGCCTCATCCCATAAATCTTTCTTATAAAGACCATATAACACGCTGTTATAAGGACTAACACGCCCCCCTGAACCCCCTTTACTCTCCTCCATGAGTTCTAAGATCTTAAGCCCATCATCCAACCTACCTCCTGAATACAAACCTCTGATTAATGTATCAAAGGTAACAAAATTCCAACTGATACCATCATTTTTCATGTCATTAAAGATATCAAGAGCCGAGTCCAACATACCAGCCTCAGAAAAACCAACCATCAATGCATTGTAGGTGTCAACAGTAGGAAGACATCCTTTTCTCTCCATTTCCTTCAGCAAGGATTTTCCAACTTTCACTTTTCCTAATCGACAAAATCCCTTCACCAAGGTGTTGTAAGCCACAACATCAACTACACCTCCCTTGCTCTCCACCCTCTCCAGTATCTCAACTGCCTCTGTGACACGACCTACTGTGCAAAGAATATCGACAATCTTAGTAACTGTAACAACATCTGGTACAAATCCCAAACTAAAACTCTTCTCTAACAATACAAGAGACTGAACTAAATTACCTTCTTTACAATACGAACAAATCAAAATATTGAAAGTAACATCATTAGGTTCTTCTATCTCATTCATTAAGCTCCTTGCTCTGCCTACTTTACCGTTTTTACACAGGGAATGAAGCAGAGTATTATAAATAACAGCATTTGGGTTCGAACCTCTAGATTTAATAATTTGTAAGAGTTTAAACCCATCACCGATTCTATTTGTTCGACAAAGACCTTTCATTAATATCCCAAAAGTATAATCATCACCTTCAACACCACTCCTCATCATTTTCTTCCTATAAAACTCTCTAGCCAAATCAATATTCTCCTTCACGAGAACATCAAGAACCGCATTGAAAATTTTCAAAGATGGGGTCTTCTGAAACTTGGCAACCAATTCAATAACTTCTACAACATCGCGAATCATGCGTGCTCTACCCAACCCACGAATGATTGTGAGAAAAATGTCTTCATTTGGGGATGACCCTATTGTATGGGGCATTTCGTCGAGCAGCTGCTTGACAGAGTCGAAATGTCGGAAAGTGCAGAGCTTGTGGATGAGAGAGCGGTAAGTGGATTGAGAATGGATAAAATTTGGAAGTTCGGAAGCCCATTTGAAGGTCTTAAAAGCTTGGGACGGTGTCTTTTGGTCTAAAATGAGACGGGCTATGTGGTCATGAGATGGAGCCGCCAGAGATGATGATGGTGAGGAGGAAGAGGAGGAAGAAGTGGACGAAGAGGAGAAATAAATGTACTTTGAGAGGAAAATGGGAAGTGATTTTGGAAAAGAAGAGAGGTTTACAAGTTTTGGAAGCTGATGCTGCTGCATTCTAATTCCGAATGGCAATTTCCGCCACAACTTCCCCAGCAAAGTGTCCGTGTTTTCCAGTCAAAGTGCCATTTACCTTACAATTAAATTTCCCTTTTTTTAATTAGTTTTTCAAGTCAAATTAGTTTTTTTTAATCCATATTTCATTTTTTTCTATTTTTAGTATCAATCATTTTCCAATTGGTTGTTTTTTTCAAATAGAAAATTAATCTAATTTAAGTATTAGAAGAAGAATGGCTATGTTATTTGCTATATTCTCTAAACTTGAACTCGAGATTTGAGTTAAAAGCGAGCAAATCTCTTACCATTCGCTATAACTTCATATTAAACTTACTTAAAAATAACTGTATGGATTAAGCTTTATATAGCCTAGTGTTTAACTACGAAAATTACATGCCCGCCATACATTGTCTCATGGCACCAAAGAATGACTATTACTTCAAAACAAACTAATTTAGGCTCCAAACATCAGGGTCAGACAAGCTGTATCCCAAATGTACAAAGTACGTCAAACAAAAATGATGTTTAGGCTAGAAAACTCAGCAATAGCAGGGAACGGCAGCATTAGCGCGGAAAAATCCCCTTGTTATTATTTCATAACCTTCAAGTTCTTCCTGTACAATGGCATGTCAGTCCTTGATCGCGCGGCATTAACAATTCAACACACCTTTGAGACGATCCAGGCCCTCAGCCGATATGCTCCTTCTTTTCTGAGACTTGGGAATTACAATTTTCGGTGGGGGATCAGGACAGAAGCAGACCACCACAACAGTCAGGTTGTCACACGTGTTGCGCTGAAGAGCTTCCTTTACCAGTGCTTTTGAGCACCTCTCTGGATCATTGTGCTTTGTAAGCTCCTTCCTTACCATTGTTACCGCGCACTGGCTGCTCATCACATCCCACAGGCCATCGCACCCAATTATCAAAAACTCATCTTCTTCCATCAGCTCAAACTCCTCCAACTCTGGCTCACCACTTAAGGGACTTTTTGAACCTTTGGATCCCTTGATATGCCAATCTCCGAGAGCGCGAGCCACTGATAATTGCCCATTAAGGTAGCCGTCGTATATGACACCTCCTAATCTCTCGATTCTCTGCCTTTCAGACGCGCAGTTTGGTTTGTGGTCTTTTGATAGTTCAATCGCTCTTCCTCGTTTTCCCATCACAGCTCTACAATCACCAGCATTTGCTATGAGCAAGGTCCTAAATGAATGCAACATGAGTAATTATTAGCACAGTTTCAATCAGCATTGGCAAACAGCAAGACATCATCGTGCGAACTTCACTCAATAGGCATGAATCAAGAGAGTAGATTTACCTTCCCAAAAAGAGAGCAGTTAATGCGGTGGTACCAGAGGAACTATCAAGAGATTTAGCATCAGCAATTGCTTGGTCGGCCTTGGCAAAGGCACTCTTAACTGCCTTTTTGGTGCTGGATGGAAACTGGGAGTCTTCGATTATAAACTTAAGGATGTTTTTTCGGGTGAATGATGCTGCATCATTGCCTCCATGCCCATCAAATACCTGTAGAAATGACAGAGCTTCTCAGTTAGGCACCGTGTATGTAGACTTACTAAGAGCGCTATAGTTTTGCAATGACATAGCTAACAGGAGAAAAATCATCATAGCCTAATAGCAACTTACACACCCCATAAAATGCTCCAGGACGAGGGAAGTTTGCAGCTGCAGCAAGATGATCATGTAGATCATCTAGGCACATATGCTCATCCTCCATATATTGTTTTGGTCCTATCTCAGAATAGCTTCCAGAGCGAAAAGTCGGTACAAATTCAGAATCTGCCTTTTTGGGTGAACAAAAACCCAACATTAGTTCTTCTGATTCCTGCACAAAAAAGAAAGCCACAATTAGACATGATAATTTCTCTTTTATGGATTTGGAACCAGGTAATCGCGAGAAATACATACTCTAGATGTGCAACAAGACAGGAAACATATCCATCCACATGATTGATGAAGTGAGAGTCAAGAGATAAACGTATAACACGATATTACGGCAGAAATTCCAAAAGGTAGGTCTTTTGTTTGTTGCAAGAGGACTTATCATTTGAAACATATTCTAAAGGAACTAATTCCTGTGCATCTATGTCAGCCTATTACCAGTCGAATCTTGTGAGCTTCCAAACAACTACACATCTGTTCGTACCCAGACCTTGAGTAACTAGCATTTCCGCAAAGATGGTTCAGATAGAATCTAAATCCAAGAAAACAACTCTGCAGGATAGCCTGTTTGCTATTCACTTTCTAAAAACAATCCAAGAATTTCTACACAATATTGGAAAAAAACCTTTCCTACACAATTTCGAATCTTAATTACCAAAAATTATCAAAAATTAGCTAAGGCGCCAAAGTTCATTCAAGAAAATAATAATGTGGATAACGAGAGATAAAATAACTCACACATTCTACCAAGAAGGCTGAGCTGCTGCATTGTCTCATTCTTGAAACATTTCTTGGAGGTTTGCCGATGCTCAAACTGTCAACAGTGTCATCAGTTTCATTCTCCATAATACCAGACTCACACACCTTACTTGTACTACATCCACCACCACCATCCAATGTCGGTATCCGGAGAGAAATATCAGTCCCTGAATGCCATTTTCATCCAAATTTAATCCATCTTTAAAATCAATTCTAATAAGAAGTAAAAAAAGGCAAAAGCAAGAAAAAGCCTAAACACAAGCAATTGCACTTATAGCTGGACACACCCCTAGACCGCAGACAAGCCATGTTTTTTATTAGATTGATAAATCCAAGGATCCCAAAAACAGCAGGAAATTAGCTGTCACCAAAGTGTTAGATCCAAGATAACCAAATAAATGCTCAACACATTTTGTGATACGCCCTTCTTTTACACGCCATGTGTTGGATTGATTCTGCAAGAAAATGACCACATTTCTGAAAAAACAGAAAAACCCCAACACAAATCAAGATCAGTGAAAAAAAACCAAATCAAAATTAATCCATAAGGACCACGAATTCATGGATTAGTATCATTTTTTGTGCGGAAATGCATGTGAAATGAGGTGAAAAGGGTGAAAGAAATACAATAGCATTGTAGTAGGGAAGGGAGGACCATTGGTAGGGAACAGACACACGTTTTGGAAAATGGTAGTATGTGGTTGAGTGAGTTGGGTTTCCTGGTTTTACGGTAGCCATTGTAGGGCAAGTGGAGATGGGGGCACTGACACGTGGCGCTCTGTAGTGCCAGCGTTTTTCTGTATTTTGGGCTCTTGCTTGTGATTTACCGTTGGATTTTGGGCCTTGCCTATCATGTTTATGTGGGAAAATTCTCTGTTGTTTTCTTGCCCTAATTCCTCTGTCTTTCTTTTTCCATCGGAGTTGCCCGGCGGCTCAGTTCCGCTACACATTTTCTTCTTTCTTTTCTTATTTTGCCCTCTCTCAAAATGCTGACAAGTGGCAACTATAATAGCTACCTGTCATAACCAATAACTGTGATGGCAACGGGTCGGGTTTTGCGGGTTATTGGCCGTGAACTATTAGCGTGTCCCTAAAACTCATTAAATTATTAATTTTATTCCCACTAAATAAGTTAATATATAATTTATCCATATATAAAGATCGAATTTATTACCACGGAGATAAAAAATTAAAATTTTTTAATTGATTTTAAATACTAAAATAATTAAAGAACTTTTTATTTAACAAATCTTGTTATATTTTATTCCCTCTGTTCTTTTTTACAAGCCGTTGGCCCAAAAATTGAATTTTTTTTATTGGTTGGTTGTCTTACGACGTTGTTGTTGATCTGTTGCTACTTTATTTAATTTTTTAAAAACTATATGATTTGTACAAATCAATAAAAAAAGAACAGAGATAGTAACATTTACAGATTCCCAAGCTTGTTGAGACATTTGTGGGAAAGAGTTGAATCCCTAGAGCTCTCTCTCCTTCTCCTATCCTATAATATATGTTGATGATTTAACCTTAAAAAAATATACTATATGTTGTCGTGAAAATAGTACTCCTTCCGTCCGCGATTAATTGTCATTTTACTATTAAATGTTACTGTACATTTTACTTAACTTTTTGTTACTGTTTCAGAAAGTCATTTAATGGAGGACGGAGGGAGTAATAGATTTGTTCTCTTTTAAATTAATTATACAGAGTTCGGGCTAAAAAAAATTAAACCCAAACTCAAATCAAGTGATCAATCATGTCGGGCTTGTACTTTATATAAACATGTATTGGGCTAGGTTAGGCAGCCCATCAAACAGCCCGACCCATGCTCAAATCTAACATGTAGTCATTAGCCATGCTCAATATTTTATGGAAAAAAACGTCAATGGTCAATATTTAGCAATTAGCATATGGATTTCTTCTCCGGTTCATAAGCCATAAGCAATGTAATAATTTAATGGGCTACAATTATGACAAGCTGTTGGGTTTAGATATATTTATGTTTTTTTTTTTGTGAAATCATAATTTACTGGTATTTTTTACATAATAGGGAGGATAAAATATCGAGCTCGAGGTCTTATTAAGGATTTCTATTTATATAAATAAAAAATAAAAAAATAAAAAATAAATAACTATATATATCATTCAGAATTTATATTTAATTAATCTTAAAGCTTATGTAGCAACAAGACCTTGGTCCTGGTGTTTGGTTGTGTGGGCCTGGGCCTGGGCCTTAGGCCTTGGGAATGGGCGGCCCCTTTGGAAAGCTGGAAAGAACTAGTATAACAGAAATTATTTAGTTTTGTCGACCTACTATGAGTTTAAGAATTCAGTACTATTTGTTTTTACAATCTAGTAACTAATCGAGTATACCACTTATTTCCTTTTTTTACAATTTGATTTTAGTGTATGCCTATTATTTTTTTATTTTATTTTACCCAGCATCAACGAGACAATTATATTTACGTAAATGAATAAAAATTAATTTTTTTGATATATAGAGATAAGATTCGAACCCGTAATAATTAATGAACTATATATCGACTATACACTGAGGTAATGAATTACTAACTCGTATATTATTATTATTTTCCATAATGATATTTGTTTTGGTTGATATTTCTCATTTTGTTTTGTGGTCCAGAACCAACAATAATACAAAAACAAGAACACCCTCTCAAATGTCAATGCTATCATGGGAAAATGATATAAACGTTGTAAATTGTAATTAATGGGGTCAAGAATTCTCAAGAAACTCCGAGAAAAAGAAAGCCAGACCCATTTTGTACCTTTTCCTATTCGTCTTTTTCAACCCATGATACTTGTGCTTCCATTCCATGGTGTGACAAATCCTACTAAAAGACACAAAAAGAGGAAGGACCACCACACCACTCCCTCTTCCTCAGTCACCTATGGTTACCATTCATCTTATTTCCTTCATTTTCTTTAATAATTTCACAGGTTAATTCTGACCGAATACGATTTATCTAAACTGTCACCATGATTTTGATAATTTCACAGGTTAATTCTGACCGAATAATTCTGACCATGATTCTTTTAATATTATTTATTTAACAGATTCCTTTATGAATTATTGTCGGTAATGAATTAGTATAATTTTGTTTGGACAGTAGTTTTTCAACCAAGTAGGAAATGGTAGACGCTATACAGCCGCCTCTCGTACGGAATCTAAATCATGGGAGTCCAAGGTGGTGTGTGTTCTTTCATGTTATGACATATAAAGCACACAAATCATTTATTTATTCAACTGTTATTTTTTGTTTTTTGAGTGCTTCATAAATTCCATTCCCTCCATTCCCACTGTCCAAAAGCAAAAACACACAGCACAAACAAACCCATCTGATCCATCTCTCACATTAGTCATCACTCAACATGGTTTGCTTACCACTTTTTTCTTTTTGGCCATTTCCCCTTCTGCTGAGGTAAACTCAGCTACAGCTGCGACGCCAAGAAGCAACTTTTTTTCCATTTCAAAGGTTCCTCCTGTCTCTATTAAGCTTCTATCTTCTTTTTAGATTCCACAATCTTGTTTTTTATGCTGCTTTTCTCCCCTTTCTTATTTCTATGTACAAAAGCTCTGTTCTTTACATGACCATTAACAGCTATTTGCTGTTTTCTAAGCGTGCTTATGTATTTATAGTGTTCTCTCCGACTTTCTCTTGTAGGGTCTTGTTGGGTTTGACGTGCTGATAACAAAGTTTCTACCTTTGAGCTAATGCTTCCATGGCTTTTCTCTGTTTCGCCTGGGTATCTAGTGAAGATAACAGATCTAAATCGTCCAGAGTTACTTTTACTGGTCCTTTTTGTGGAGATGATGCCTTTTTGAGGGTTAGTCTGCTTTTTTTGTCTTAGGTTAATGATGATTGCTATTTGCTGTATGTGCCTTGCTTGTATAGTTTTATGTTCTTGAGTCTTAAAAAATTAACCCAGATATTATATTGTGTTGAATTTGCTATAGTATGTGGAAATGGTGCATTGGTTTTAAAGATTCTCTAATTTTGGCAGAGCAAGTTGAATTAGGGGGGTTGTTAACATGGAAAAAGCTGCCATGAAGGTAGCCTGGGTTCTAGCTTTGGTGGTTTTCCACAATGGAGTTTATATAGATGGAGTCGCTACAAATGTTTCTACAAGGCCTGCCACAGTGAGCATAGGAGTTATTCTGTCATTCAATTCTACCATTGGTAAAGTTGCGAAAATTGCAATCGAAGCTGCCACCAAGGATGTGAATTCAGACCCATCTGTTCTTCGTGGAACAAAGCTAAAACTTACATTTCATGACAGCAATTTTAGTGGATTTTTGGGCATCATTGAATGTACGTCCCTTCTAATCTCTTGTTTTTTCACCCACAACTTGTCATTTCTTCTTTTGAAATACATTGCTTGGGTTACATGTCAGATGGATAATGATACTTCATTCTTTAATATCATTCTGGATTGCAGCCTTAAAGTTTATGGAGGACGATACTGTGGCCATAATTGGTCCCCAATCCTCGGTCACTGCTCATGTGATAGCATTTATTGCCAGTGAGCTCCAAGTCCCGCTGCTGTCTTTTTCATCAACAGATCCTACGCTTTCTTCACTTCAATTTCCATTTTTTGTTATGACTGCCCAGAGTGACCTATATCAGATGGCTGCCATAGCAGAAATTGTCAACTATAATGAATGGAGAGAAGTGATCGCGATCTATATCGATGATGATCATGGCAGAAATGGAATAGCTGCTCTAGGTGATAAGCTTGCTGAGAGAAGATGTAAAATTTCATATAAAGCACCTTTGCCCCCTTTAGCAACGAAGGAACAAATCACTAACGTGTTGGTTAATGTGGCTTTAACCGAGTCACGTATTATTGTTCTTCATGTTACTCCCATGTGGGGTCTAATTGTATTCGAGGTGGCTCAATATCTTGGAATGATGGCTCCAGGATATGTGTGGATAGCTAGTAATTGGCTCTCTACAATGATGGATACTTCTCCTCTCCCTGCAGACAAAATGGATCTTATACAAGGAGTACTTACATTGCGTATGCACACATCAGATTCAGAACTCAAAAGGAAATTTGTTTCTAGGTGGAGTAACTTGACTGCTGGAGTGACAGGTTATGGTCACATTGGACTTAGTACTTATGGTCTTTATGCCTACGACACAGTTTGGCTACTTGCTCACGCAATCGATGCATTTTTGAATCAAGGAAGAAGTATTTCCTTTTCAAATGATTCAAGGTTGACTGCTTTGCGAAGAGGGAATCTGAATCTTGAAGCTATGAGCATCTTCAATGAGGGACCTTTGCTGCTTCAAAATATCTTCCAGGTGAATATGACTGGTGTAACAGGCCAATTCCAGTTTAGTTCAGACAAGACCCTCATTCATCCTGCATATGAAGTCATCAATGTCATTGGCACTGGCTACAGGAAGATTGGTTATTGGTCTAATTATTCTGGTTTATCAATTGTGCCCCCTGAAACACTTTACTCAAAGCCTCCTAATCGTACTACTTCAAGTCAAAAACTGTATGAGGTCATTTGGCCAGGACAGACAGTACAAAAGCCTCGTGGGTGGGTTTTTCCAAACAATGGAAGACACTTGAGGATTGGAGTTCCACTTCGTATCAGTTATCGTGACTTTGTCTCTCAAGTACTAGGCACTGACATGTTTTCAGGGTACTGCATTGATGTTTTTACTGCTGCTGTCAACCAGTTGCCATATGCTGTCCCATATAAATTAATTCCATATGGCGATGGTATCAATAATCCAAGTGGCACTGAGCTTGTGCGTTTGATCACAGCTGGTGTGAGTATATATGAAGTTGAATATTTTTGAAGTTGCAATGGTTGTTCCCTTAGTTCTTTTCTGACTGTTAGTTTTTGTATAGGTATATGATGCAGCTATAGGTGACATTGCCATCATTACTGAAAGAACAAGGATAGCGGACTTCACACAACCATATATTGAATCTGGACTTGTTGTTGTGGCTCCGGTTAAGAAGAAGAATTCCAACCCGTGGGCATTTCTTCAGCCATTTAATAAACAGATGTGGGGTGTCACGGTTGCCTTTTTCCTCATTGTGGGAGTAGTTGTTTGGATTTTGGAGCACAGGTTGAATGACGATTTCAGAGGCCCGCCTAGAAGACAAGTAATAACTATTCTATGGTGAGTGGCTGACAAATCTTTAAATTAGTTTTCTGGGATAAGTTGATGTCAATTTCGTGCTGGGAAAGACATCTGTTTTTACTCTTTGATTTGCATAGTACATCCAAATAAGCTGAATTGTAGTTTGTAAGGAAGGTTCAGGTAGTATTAGCAGATGTTCCATAATGTTTTGACATGATTGCTTGAAAGTAGTGTATCTTTTCCTTCTTTCTTGTGACGCAGTTTGCGTTCCTAGAACAATCATTTGTATGAGAAATTGTACGTTTTTAATTGTTCATTACATTGTTTCAACTTTTTGAAATGGGGTTGAAATGATTGTTAGTTGTCCAAACACTTACACCTGTATTTTCCTTTCTTCAGGTTTAGCTTTTCCACGTGGTTCAATGCCCATAGTAAGTTGAAATGAAAGCAAGTAGTCATTTCTCACAGCTTTCATAGAAAAGCAGCTATCTTCTAATCCAGCAAGTTGCTTTTCCTGTTTTCTGTAGGAGAAAATACTGTCAGCGCTCTCGGTCGCCTGGTGCTTCTTGTATGGTTATTTGTGGTTCTTATAATCAACTCAAGCTACGTAGCTAGCTTGACATCGATCCTTACAGTGCAGCACCTTTCTTCTCCTATTAAAGGAATTGAAACTTTATTATCAAGCAACGATCCAATTGGCTACCAGCAGGGTTCATTCGCGCGAGATTATCTAGTTAATGAACTAGGCATTCATGAGTCCAGACTTAAACCACTCCGGTTGGCAGAGGACTATGCCCAAGCCTTGAAAGATGGCCCCCACAAGGGTGGTGTTGCTGCTGTGGTTGATGAGCGTGCATATATCGAGCTCTTCCTCTCAACCCGCTGTGAGTTCAGTATCGTAGGCCAAGAATTCACTAAGAATGGGTGGGGATTCGTAAGTACAT
This sequence comes from Viola odorata, assembly GCA_963691705.1. Lineage (NCBI taxonomy): Eukaryota > Viridiplantae > Streptophyta > Magnoliopsida > Malpighiales > Violaceae > Viola > Viola odorata. Next base: position 67,188,049 of record OY829539.1, on the reverse strand, counting down.
CTCGATCATAGCAAAAATTTCCCTCGTTAAATATGTGCTCAGCTGGTGTTACATCAAGCCGTTGCAGATGGGCTTTCTTACAGCAATATTAATAATACCCTTTGCTCTACGATATTCAATTTAATAATTCATTCGCTCTATTATATGTTGCCATTGGACATGTAGGCCAGTGGTTGTCTGGTCACTGCTGCTGCAAAGTCTTCATCTCTTGCTTTTTTCATCTTCTTCCATACATCAAGCATCACTGATTGATCATGGTCTTAGAAAATGTACCAAATGTTTGATCTTGTTTGCACGGTATTCCTGTCAGCTTTTGGTAAATAAGTGCTTTGTTGTCTCAGGCATTTGCAAGGGACTCGCCATTGTCAGTCGACATGTCAACTGCCATTTTGACATTGTCAGAGAACGGAGACCTTGAAAGGATACATGACAAATGGCTTATGAGAAGTGCATGCAGTTCGCAAGGCGCAACGCTAGATATTGACCGGCTTGGCCTCAGCAGCTTTAGGGGCCTCTTTCTGATCTGTGGACTAGCTTGTTTGATTGCCCTTGTTTTGCACTTTTGTAAAGTGTTGTGGAAGTATTGCCGGCATCAACCTGAAGGGTTGGCATCCTCTGGACGAACCTCGTTATCTTCGCGTGTCCAGACATTTCTTTCATTTGCTGATGGAAAAGAAGAGGATGCAAGAAACCATTCCAAGAGACGGCAACTTGAAAGGGCTTCCAGGAGAGGTGAAACTGAATCCATGTATGGTTCCAGTTCGAAAAGAGGAAGTGTTGAATTATGTTCGAACGGAAATGGCAGAGTCTAAGTCACTGCAGTTTTCGTACAGTATGGAGACTTATCTGTTCTTTGCCTGCAAGCTTAACCTAAGTCTTGGGCTGCAGTTTTTGATTCTTACAGTAGGAATTTCAATAGATGGCAGCTTTGTTGTGGATGTACAACAATTATACTTCTTGGATTTTTTACCTCACAGGAAAAATTGTATATCTTTGCATTCGATTGTTATAGCCTTAAAGGCCAATCTAATACGTTAAGTTCTAAGTCAATGGTTCGAATGGATCAATCACTGGGTTTTCCAATACGAATAGTTCAATCGATGCAGGTCGACAGGCATCAACTTTATTGTCTGCTATGTTCAAAAAGGAAAATGCTCTGAGAATGTAAAGCAATGGATATTGATATTGAGTGGTGGTGGTGGTGGTTTGGGGGTTGAGGTGATCATTACAGGCACTGATGGAATAGAATTATAAGTTAGATTAATAAACAGATTTTTACACTGTAGGAATTAGGGCTACAATTGGATTTCAATCTATATATAACATATACAATTTATACATACATACAACTGAATTAGAATTGGGAATGGCACAGCGAGTCCACGATTTTAAGGAATACCTTCAAAATACTTTAAAAAGCATTCCTCTTCCCTACAATATCTGCACACAACTTTATATACTTCCATCAAGAGTTTCGGGAATCGATTTGCGAAATAGCCATCATACCCCTCGGGAACTGGTCCAACGAGCTCCTGATGAATTATATAAAATCAGATTGACATTAGCTATTCATACATACTGTTTTATAAAGTATAATAAGATTGCAAAAAGAGCTCAAACATCCACAGAATACCATGTTACAAAACAAAAAGGGCCGAAAGGTGAAAACGGAAATCATACACAGATCAGTGATTATGGACCATATTAAGCAATGAGGGTATTCATCAAATATCTAAAAGTAGAAACGGATTTGTTAAATAACACAAAATGCAACTATGAATGTGAAGGTGTTTGATGATGGCTTATAGGTGTCTTAGGAATCAGGCCATCCCCTCTTGGTTGTAAACAAGTCAATTAACTCAATATACCTTTTTCTTTTTGTCTGTGTGTGTGTGTGTTGGGGGGGGGGGGGGGGGAGTGTGTGTGTGTGGGAGGCAACCATGCACCGATTCATTAGCACACCACATGAGTGAAACATTTAATTCCACGCCAAACTTAACAAAGAGATAAATTTCTAACTCTTTGTTTGAGAAAGGAACCTGGATTTCTTTCGGAAGTTCTCTATAATGATTCAACTTGTTTCGCATGACCCGCAACAAGTCTCTAACACTATCAAACTTATAACGGCGGTAATGGCCAATGTTATGGATGAATGCAGCCTCCATCTTTTCATTCCATTTTCCACCGAGCGCTGTTGGGCCTATTCTCTCTAACGCATCCAATAGATCGGAACCAGGCTCTCTATCTTCTAATTCTACTCTGTCACTAGTGTCACGAAGAAATGACAGTCTCATCTCAGAATTCCAAAACAAAGGATGGTGCAGCACTTCCAATGCCTTTGGCCTGAGAACATACCAGAGTTGCAAAAAAACATGGGTTATTTCTTCTGCAGGTGGCATCATTCAACACATACAAATCAAATAGCTAGGGACAAAATTTGGAAGCTATAAATCCTACCGTTGTTCAGGGTCTGGTCTTAGTAAACGGGAAATAAGATCCTCAGCTTCTGTAATAAATTCCAACAAGAAGAGGTCCTTTCGATTTTTCACAACATTGATGTCACGTTCAAGAGGATCACCAAATGGATGCCTACCACCAGTGATGCAGAAAAATAGGACACAGCCTAAACTAAACAAATCTACTGCACGAGTTTGCCGTCCGTGAAGAAGCTGTTCAGGTGATTGCCAGCCAGAACTACCACATCCTGCAATTAAGCCAAAGTCAGGGTGATGAGTCAAAATTAGTCAACTTGCGGTAGCTAAATATTAACTTCCTTCAGGATTGCCTATTTCCAAAGAATAAACTAAATAAACTTGGGTCAACCGATTCTATTAGTAAAATGAAAGGCTGTTGGATGAACTTCAAGATTCTTAAAAGAAAGACACTGGTGATGACATTTAATTCATGAAAATATAGTTACCAAGTCTTCATCACTTACCAGTAGCATGTCGACCCAGTGAAGACATATCCCCAAGAAGGCGCCTACTGATGCCCATGTCAGAAAGCTTTGCACATAAAGACCTTTCCTTGATTATTAACACATTTTGAGGCTTCAGGTCCCGGTGAATTATTCCCAGTTCATGCAAATGAACCAGACCAGAAACCACATCCCTGCATGACAAGTTGAAAAGATAGATCAGGATAGTTCTCAATGCTTGCTTAATTCCACCTGTGAATATTATAAGACAGTAACAGCAAGTGCTATTGCAACAATAAGACCTTATGACTTACCGCATCAACATTAGCAATAGTGATGAAGGATGCCCATTGGCCTTCCACAAAGTAAGGTCTTTCATTATTCCCTTCACTGAATTCAGACGAAGTTTATACTCAATTGCAGCTCTGGAAGCTTGATCAATGTGTAGGACTGGGTTCACACAGGAACCAGAGTATATTTGAATCAGATCATCTAAGCTGCAAGTACATCGCTCCAGGGAAAGGTAGACAAAATCTTTGTCATACTCCACACCGTACCACCGCACAATGTTTGGATGTCTGTCCGAGGCAATAAGGTTCTGAATTTCTTTGAAAGCTACGTCATGATGAGCTTGGACAAGGCGTTTCACAGCAACTTGTCGACCTTCATATATACCCTCAAGGACAATGGTGCCATTGCTTCCCTTAGCAATTTCCTTATGTGATGATACAAATAACTTACCAATTCTACGCCCATGGGCATCTCCATCTGCAAGTTTATTAAGGTCCCATAGTGCTTGGTTATCATTCCCATTGGGTGCATATCCATCTTGATTTTGAGATGAGATATCCCTCTCCTTCGTCTCAACACTTCCGTTATGCTTCCCAGATTTCTTACTCTTCTTCTTTTTGGAAGGTGAAGCTTTAACACTATTGTACTGTCCATTTGAGTTGAAATCCTCCTTACCCGCTACAACCTGGTGGTAACATTCATAGCCCAAACGAATGACCACAATAAACAAAATCAAGGGCAATGCTGTAGACCAGTTGAAAAACATGTCAAACACTTCCTTGTGAGGCAGTCCTGCATCATGCATGTCAACTACTGTAGAAACCTTGGGTAAAGCAAAAATTTCTTCACCATCATTGTTGGGATGAACATTGGATAGGGTATCTCCAGTTTGCACAGGAAGTGCAGTGTTTGGTGCAGACTCTGGTAGCATCATTATTTCACTGCAATTATCCAATGACTCAGCGTCCTCACATTTTGAAGGACGCGTAAGCTTTGGAGCAGGCAATGGGAGTTTATCTTCACCATCAATAGCCCCAGATGAAAACTCTGGCTTATCCTGCCTGCGTACCACCATCCTTCTAGATTGACAGGGAGATGGCAAATAAAAATCTCTGTCACTCTCAGATCCAAGCTCATTACTCAAGTTAAGCCCTTCCATTGGATTCTCAATTTCTTTACAAAGAAAGGCAGCCTCAATCATACCCACATTCATATTCCATAAAATCTGATCTGAATTTGCACCAAAAGTTTGCAAAGAGTAGTCTGTCCTTGTAACATATATCACCTGGGTAGCACTACTTTTAGCGGCAGACTTTAAAATATCCTTACTATTAGTCCTTTCATTATCACTCCGTGATGCAAATGATGAATCACGTGACCTGTAAGTAATTACTAATCGCCCCGTGTTAACATCCACCACGAACACTGTAGTTTTCTTAGATCCAAGTATAACTGATCCATCCTCCCATATATGCGGTGTAATTTTAATGAATTCTTCAATACTCATAGAAAGTTTCTGCTCACAAAAAAACAACAGCATGCATAAAACACAAAAAATAGTAATTAAAAAAGCCACAACCTATAAACATCTTCCATCCATTCCCTTCTCCATTATGATCAACCTAATTTGTACACACTTTTCTAGTTTATTTCATCCACATATTCGCACTATCATCCACTAAATCAACAAAAGGGATCTAACACATGTTCATTGTGCATTTTTGTCCCTAATTTCAAGTTAATGTTGTTGTGACCGTGTTCTACTTTGAAGAATTGTCACGTTCTAGATACAAAATCAACAATTGGCATATTGATACTCATCAGAAAGCAGAAAAAAAAGCTTAGAGAAAAAGACCTATTGTTAAAAGTAATAACTATGTGGAACACATACAGAAATGATGAATGATTTCTCCTACCATTCCACTGGAGTGCTTGCCATGCGCATATAACTGCCAATCATCTCCATAATCCACATAAAACCCACTACTCGGTCCCGCTCCCGCCCACAGATTCTCCTCATCTTCATATAAATCAGCATGATACGAAGAGTAAATCGGCCCTCCGGTTGAAAATGACCAAATCACCTTCCCAGATGTTTTATCCTCAAAATAAACAGTCCCATTCAAGAGCGCCACCAGCTCCGAAGAATCCTCCGACAGTCTGCCATGTGAATTAAAACCATAACAACATTATTAACCACAAAAAAGAACATATCAACGAACTGAAAGTAACGAACTTACGAGACTGATTTGAGCGATCGGGTTCCGACCCGAGTCAGCTGATGATCAGAAGGGACAATCCCGGAGCTCAACCCATCGCCAGTCGAACTAAAAATTACATGGCTAAACAGCAACAAAAAGGAGAAAGCAAGAGGAAGAAGGAGTTTCATGTGGGATATGTTTGTTAAAACAGTGAAATTGTTGGCTTGATTGGCGATGATCAGGGATTTGGATATGGGAGCTCGAAATTGGAATAAAAGGAGAATTAAGGGAAGGAATGGAAGATTCGAAGCTGTTTCCGACCATGGAATTTTAGAATCTCCATCGAACTCCACAACGTTACCCGCTTGCCTCCGGGTTTGCAACTCCCTTTTGACTTGCTTTTGTTTTTTGCGGCGCGCGACATTTCGTCTGATATGTATGGGCCAGTGTCACGTCGTTGTAGTGTCCAGTGACGTGTCGTAGGTTATTATTTAAAAAGTCGCTTCATGATAATAACTCGCCGAGTAATGCTATACTCAACAACGAACCTCGCCGAATCCACTTCCCCATATTTACAAAATTGCCATGATCCATTCATGTCATCGAATGATTTACAGAATACTCTTACCTCCTCCTTCGCAAGGGGGATTGCGTACCCGGTCTCTCCACTTATTATTTTCATTTTACTCAGTTTCTAATGTTTGTTTTTGTTCGATTTGGTCCCACACGTTACCTCCGTTAGACCCACGGAGTCCCTCCTCCTTTAACGGTGACAAACTGCCGTTAGTTTCTATTATTTTATTATAAAAACTGAAAAAGGTGCTGCAAGCGGGTCCCATGTGTCGGAAAATTCAAAAAAATAAATAAATAATTAATTAAAAAATTAAAAATTAATTAATTAATTTTAAAATTCAAAAAAATAATTAATTTTAAAATTCAAAAAAATAATTATTTAATTTGTTTCTTTTTTTTCTCTTTCTTTCCTTTTTTTTCTTAATTTCTTTCTTTCTTTCTTACAATTTTTTCTTAAAACTAAATAATTATTTTTTTGAATTTTAAAATTAATTAATTGTTTTTTTGAATTTTAAAATTAATTATATATTTTTTAATTTTAAAATTAAATATTCTAAATATTCTGTATTTTTTAAATTATTAATATTATTTTTCTAATTTTTCTGTATTTTTCTAATATTTTTCTAATATTTTTCTAATTTATTCGTATTTTTCTAATATTTTTAAAATTTAAATTAATTTTCCAGACATGTGGGTCCCGCGGTCAGAAACTTTTGTCAAATTTAATAATAAAAAAATCAAAACTAACGGCCGTTTGCCCCGTTAAGGGAGGAGGGACTCCGTGGGTCTAACGGAGGTAACATGTGAGACCAAATCGAACAAAAACAAACGTTAGGGACTGACTAAAATGAAAATAATAAGTGGAGGGACCCCGTGGTGCGCAATCCCTTCCCAAGGGTGTACAAAAACCGAACCAATTAAGAAACCGAACCGAAACCACACTGAACTAACTCGAATTGTTGATTTTTATTTTTTTTTCAAAAATCGGACCAAACCGTACCGTAACCGTTCAGTTTAGTTCTCCTATGTAAGGGGGAGAGGTTTCTTGTCCCCTCTTTCACTTCTTTTTCTTAACCAAAATCACATTTTTTCCTTTTTTTTTCCTTTTACACTTAATTAAAAATGCTCATCTTTTTGAATTAGAAGTTATATAAGGAAGTGGAACTATTATAAGGAAAAACGTAATAAAAACTAAAAAATAAAAAAATTCAATCCTTTTTTTCTTCTTTTAAACTTAAATAAAAAAACTTCTTTTTACTTTTTTTTTAGTTTAAAATTAATTAGAAGAGTTTATTTAAAAATTTAAATAGAAAAATTTATTAAGAAATAAATTATGTAAGAATTATAAGGATTATAATTAACTATAGTATTGTTCAATGATAATTTTGAAACTCTAAATATAAATGATTGCATCTTAAGTAATTAACTATAGTATTGTTCAATGATAATTTTGAAATTTTAGTATGATAATTTAATCGATTTAAATTTTTATACTAAATAAAATCTATACTTAAAAACAAAAAGCACAAACTGTGTGTTTAATGTAAAAACTACGTCGTTTTGACACGAGGGCAAATCAAATTAATCAATCTAATTCTCTTTGGTATCACTATCAGATCGAGGAGCAACAAAACTCTCTCACAGCCGTCACTCACTCTCGTCAAACAACAGCAGAACTCCTCGTCTACGGCGAGTCGCAGCTACCTCCTCTCCCCTCTCGTCGCGACGTCGTCTACGGCCTACCTCTCTCTCTCGCAGTCGCAGCTACCTCCTCTCCTCTCCTCTCGGCTCGCCGCTCGCCACCACAACAACAAAACCACTAATGTAAGGATTGGTTGTTTAATTGTTTCAGTTCTCGGTTATTTTAATTAATTTGTTAGGTCTGTTTATTTTAATTAATTTGTTAGGTCTGGTCTGCTACGATTTACTTATTTTCTAACTATCGAATGTGGGTATTAAGGTTTTGAAAGAGACCCCGTCTCCAAATTTCTTCGAGTTTTAATTTTGCATTGTGTAATTTATGCAAGTTGAATGATTTGATTAATGCTATGGTTGTTATGCGAATGATGATGAAGCTGGGGTATTATCCTAATGTTGAGACATTTGAGATGCTTTTGAATTGTTTTTGCAAAGTAGGTAGATTAAGGACTGCATATCAGTTGTTGGGTCTAATGATTACTCTGGGAATTTCCTTGTCTGTTAATACTTGGAGTATCCTGGTTCAAGGTTTCTGTCAGTTGCATCAACCTGTTATGGCCGCAAATTTATTGGAGAAGATGGTTGAGAGTGGGTGTTCTCCTAATGTTGTAACTTATACTACTCTATTCAAGGAACTTCTAGAGTCTCGAATGGTTTCTAGTGCATTTCATATTTTAAATGTTATGGAACACAGGGGCTGTGCTATTGATTTGGTTCTTTGTAATGTACTGATAGATAGTTTCTCTAAGATTGGGCAGCATGATGAAGCAATAAATGTATTTGTATGTTTACCAAAATGGAATTTGGTGCCAGATTCTTAGACTTTATGTTCTTTGTTGCCAGCATTATGTTTTATTAAGAGATTTGATATTTTACTGAAGCTAATTGGTGAACTTTTTGGAGAAGCAGATATGGTGGTCTATAACTCACTTTTAAATTATTTTGTAAAAGCTGGGCTTCCATTTCTTGTTGTGGATTTATATGATGTTATGATCAGCAAAGGTTTTATACCTGATAAGTACACCTTTACTTCTCTACTTAGAGGACTGTGTGGAGTAAGTAGAATTGATGAAGCTATCAATGTGTACCATGGGGTTATCAAGAGTTGTACTGGGGAGTAAGTAGAATTTATTGCTGGAAAATAAAAAATAAAAAAAATAAAAAATAAAAAAGGGTCAGAACAGGAACCGACCCTGTCCGACCTGAAAAAATTAGAACCAAACCGAACTGTTAATGTCTGGTTCGGTCCGGTTCAGCCCCAACCAGAACCGGTAATTTCTGGTTCGGTCCGGTTCTAGCCCAAAAACCGGACCGAATCGGCCCGTGTTCACCCCTACTCCTTCCTCCCTCACCCGTGCTTAATTTCTAGGTTTAGCAATTCCTCCTCCCCTCTCCACCACAGCAAAGCCCACGCTCTTGGCAACTCAAGAATCTTGATTTGTCCACCGCCACCTGCTAGTCCACTTTTTTTCCATTTCTCTTGTTCTTATACTTGCCGCCCTATGATCCCGAATTTGAAGTGCTTGGAACCTCAACCACTCAGTTCAAGTACTTCCCTCTTTTACCCTTCTTCATTTCATCATCGTTTGCGTCCTGTACTTACCTCAATTTTCTGTTTTTGTTCATGTTTCTCCATAAAAATGAAAACTTGTTGTTGATTGTTTTGCTTATTTGTTGTGCTTTGGTGTGCAGTTGCATGATAAGGCGTTTTTGTTTGAGCAGCAGCATTGAAAACAAGCTAGGAAGAAGAACCTGCAAATTTAAGGTGCTTTATTTAATTTTGGGTTATATCATGAATTTATGTGGTGATTGGTGTTGGGTTTTTGGATTTTCTCACTAGAAATACAATTGTTAAGATGGCTGCATATATTTGTGGATGAGAAAAAGCATAATACAATTGTTAAGATGGCTGCATATATTTGTGGATGAGTTATATAGTCATAAAATTAACTTCTGTATGTATATAATTTGATATCCCAATGTGTAAAACTTGACAAAAGTACCAACTTTGGCCTTCACTTACAACGACAGCAGCAAGAAAACCAGTGTATGAGGACCAGATTGGCCCATTCCAGTTCCACTAGTCAATTTTGGAATTGTTGTTAAGCTTTTTAATATTTTTTTATTGTATAATTTCAGAATAATCTGACCTGTTGTTTCATCAATGGGGCTTGCATTTCATTCTTTTGTTTTCCTTTTCCATTTTCATTCTTCAAGCTCTCTCCCTCTCTTCTAAAACCTCTCCGCTCCTGCCGCCGCGCACCGATTGTGCAATCAAGCGTAGCCAGTCCATTAAAACCTACTACCCCCACCGGAAGCAGCTGCTGAAATTATTGGCTGATTAAGATGCTGCACAGGAAAACATTCGCTAAAAAAACCAGAGGCGGCAAAGTCCAAAAGGTCTCGTCACTTGCTATCGTGAAGTTTTTACTAGCTTACTGTTCATATTTTCTTTTCTTGAGTAATTTTTTTCTTTTCTGTCTACTGCAGCTTGTTAAAGAAGTTTATCTTCGTGACGATATATACTGCGGTGCTTTATTTTGCAAAACATGCGATACCTCAGCCGCTCGCTTAACCGCCTCCACCTCCACCTCCACGTCTGCAATTCTCGTAGTTGACACCAATGTCGTCCTCCATCAGGTAAGTTAAGTAGGAATTTATTCTGTATTTCTTTTTCACTTTTCCTTTCAACTGGCAGCCAATTTAGTTTTGTTGTATTTACTTGTTGTAGAAATTTAATAATGGAATTGAAAATGAATTTAATGATTACAGATTGATTTGCTGGAGAATGCTGCTATTGATGATGTGGTTGTGCTGGGAGTCGTGTTGCAAGAGGTTAAAAACAAGAACAATGCTGTTTATAACAGAATCCGTGCACTTTGCAGTAATCCTTCCAAGAAATTCTATGTTTTCTCCAATGAATTCCACAGGTAATTATTTATGATATTAATGTGTTCACTGTTTTTATGTTATTGGTAGTTTTTGTTCTTGTTGTTTTTACTGTGTTGTTACATCTGCTGTTAGGGATACATTTGTTCAAAGTATGAGTGGGGAAAGTCCGAACGATCGGAATGACAGAGGTTTGAATTTTTATTGTTGATTTTTATTGGACAAATTTATGTGTTACTGTTGTGTGATTTGAGAATTGTGTTTCAGCTATTAGGGTGGCTACTAGATGGTATCAGAGTCATCTTGGAGATGCAGCACGGGTTTTACTTATTACTAATGATAGGGAAAATAAGAGGAAAGCAATTGAAGAAGGTGTTTCTGCAGATACAAGTATGCCTAATACTGTACATTATGTATCTTAGGCAGATACTGATTGGTCCTGGGCCTTTGGTTTGATATCTTACTTATAAATTATTGGCTTCTTTCAGTTGAATCATATGTCAAATCATTAGGTCAACCAGAGTTGCTTGACGTTCTTGCTCAGCCAGCATCTCAGGATGTAACGATGGAAGAAGCTGAAGACTTTAGACCTTCAAAGAGGAAAGTTGTTTATCCAGAGGTATTGCGGTGGAAGTGTGGCTTCTAGATTTGGTTGGCTTGCAAAACAATGGTGTAGAAAGTGATCAATTTGTTTTTTCTTTGTTCAGCACAAAGGTATCGCAGAGATTACTTCTGGTTTGATGAAAGGAATATACCATCAAGGAAAGCTTCGTGTTAACCGTTATAATCCTTTTGAAGCATATGTTGGGAGTGAAAGCATTGGGGATGAGATAATCATTTATGGGCGCGGAAATATGAATAGGGCTTTTGATGGTGATATAGTGGCTGTGGAACTTCTTCCAAAAGATCAATGGCAGGAGGAGAGATCTATATCCATTGCAGATGAAGGTTTGTCAGGTTTCATGCTTTCGAGTGCTTTTATTTCATATGCATTGCTTCTCGTGCACTTTGAAGTGTGAGGATTCTAAGTGCTTATAGTTAGACAGAAAGTTTTGTTGCTATTGTAAGATGTTTAAGTTGTGAATTCCTCTCAATTTTTCCATGGACAGCCTACTTTTAGTTAGCTCTTAAGTTGAGATTTTGAAACCTTTGCATGTAATTGTATTTTCTACAAAGAAAAGGAAAGAACACTTTGAATGTTATATTGGGGTGATATTGGTGCTGAGTGAGAGGTGGGAAGGTGCATTGCATTCCATGTTGATGTGGTTGTTGTTTTTCTTATAAGTCTCTCTCTTGCAGGTGATGATGAAGATGGAATTCATCTAGTTCCAAGCAGTGCAGATGATGCTCCAAGAACTGCAAACCCAGGATCAGGTTCTAATAATGAAACAGATTCTGCATCTTCTCGTCCATCTGGCCGTGTTGTTGGTATTATAAAACGGAATTGGCATTCGTAAGTTATCATGTCTATATTCTCTGCCTGAATATTGCATCCACATACAAGCAACATTGAATCCTCTAATAACTTGGTTGGATAAGCCCTTCCCTTTCATTGTAACATTAGGGTTGCTGCTGTATCTACTTGAGATGTTTGAGGCAAGATGCTTATGTACTCTTGCACTTAGTGATCTAATTTCTATCCATGGTCTGCTTGTGCATCAATGTAGCCTAATCATCATTCCCATTTGTAGCTGATGTATCGAATTCTGTCAGATACATTCATTGCACACTTTTTGGTAATGGTGGTAAAATTGGGGATTTTGTTGGACTTATCTTGTGCAGTTATTGTGGGTCTTTGGAGCCGATGCCAATGCCTGCTGGAAGTGGCGGTCTTGTCTATGCCTTATTTGTTTCCAAAGACCGCAGATTTCCTAAGATTCGAATTCAAACCCGACAGCTAGAGAATCTTCTGGATAAGAGAATTATTGTGGCTGTTGATACTTGGGAACCTGAATCACGTTATCCTTCTGGCCATTATGTTCGAAGTATAGGGGAGATAGGTGATAGAGATACTGAAACCGAGGTTTGTAAAAAATATTTCATCTTCCTGTGAGTTTTTTGTGATTCTGAAAGCATTATATGGTACACAAAATGATGTAACTCAATTCTTTGGATGGTGCAGTTGGTCTTGATAGAGAATGATATAGATGCAAGGCCATTTTCTTCCCAAGTTTTGGCATGCTTGCCGCCGTTGCCATGGTTGGTTTCCACTGAAGATTTGTCCAACCCTATTAGGACAGACTTACGGGATTTGCGCGTCTTTAGCGTTGACCCTCCAGGTTCTTGACCTCTTTACGCTTCTTCTCTTTCCATGTGGCTAACTTTTATTCATCTTTCTTGATGAATTAATTTGGCTTGCAGGATGCAGGGATATTGATGATGCATTGCACTGCACACTGCTTCCAAATGGAAATTTTGAAGTTGGAGTCCGTATCCTGTAATAAGGTGATTAGTTTGAGCTAAAAATTCAAGTATAACTAACAGTTTCTTTTTATTTTTTTATATAGGTATAACTAACAATAAACTCAATATTTTGAAGTGAAAGAAATAAAGAAAATCTGCATGATATAGGAGATCATGAGCTGTCTATATATGCAATGCTCTCGAATATTAAGTCTTCCTTTGATGCGTCAAAGTTTTTCATTGCTGTTGACTAATCCTGGAGGTCTGTTTGGTTTACTCAATCTCTCAAACCCAAAGGGGCTATTTAGCTATGGCAGCCCTCAAAATGTTCTCCTTTATTGGTATTAAATTAGATATTGCTGATGTGACCAATTTTGTCCAACCTGGTACCCCTCTTGATGATGAGGCTACACAAAGGGGCACATCTGTCTACCTTGTTGAACGCCGCATTGACATGCTCCCAAAACCTCTGACAGAAGGTAACCTTTCAGTTGTGTGTTTGTTAAGCGAGACTAAATTTTCCAACTTCATGATTGTATATTCTTTGTATTATCTCGTGGAACTGATTCTCACTCCTATTTTGTAGATATATGTTCCCTTCGAGCTGATGTGGAGAGACTAGCTTTCTCTGTTATTTGGGTACGTGGTTCATTACTTGCATGATATACAAAATATGCTGAAGCTCTTCCCTTTTCTTTTATCATACCAACCGTTAATTTAACAAATAAATAAATAACACAAATTTCAACCTTTCTAAATTAAAAATTCTGATTTAAATTCAACTTTATATTGCCAATCTTTCTAGCTTTCTTATGAGAGGGTTCTCTCCAAATTTCGTATGTAATTTATGATTGTTTGGAGTACTTGTATCAGTGTCTAGCTGCAGACATTGGTAGGCGTAGCCACCCATAGGCATCTATGCAAACACAATCTTTTATCCATCATGTGTGCAGATGTATTTCGTTTCTTACATCAATTGTTGGCTTCTGTTACAGGAAATGTCCCCTCAAGCAGATATTATTTCTACAAAATACACAAAGAGTGTTATTAAATCATGTGCAGCATTGTCTTATGTTGAAGCGCAGGCTAAAATGGATGACAGGTACCGTTTTGTCATTACTATCTCTGAAAATGCTAATAGTAATTTGTTAAAATTGTGGCTGCAGCCTGTTTAGGTCTAGTCTTCCACTTGTGCTTAGTAGCAGCAGGATTTATGTTTGTCTTGAGATTTTTCCTTTTCATTTTCGCATTTGTAGTTCCCCTCTTTAAGTGTTAGACTCTGTGGGCTGACGAGTTCTAGCCTATCATCAACTATGTTGCGTTGGGATAACATTCTTTTATTAGTGTTTAAAATTTTTATTTTTTAATATGTGATGGTTCCAGTGAAAGTGCCTCACTTTACCTGGTCTGTGTGGTTATTTTACTTGCAGTCGATTGATGGATCCGGTAACTAAAGACTTGAGAAATATGAATACTTTGGCAAAGGTATGCTCAGTTTGGAGTGCTTCTTTATTACTTGATTTTGATCAATAGGAACTACAGAGATGTAGTCAATTTTGCCGGTTGAAGCTTAAATGTGTTTTAAGAAATGTTTTTATGTATGATTCTGCAGATAATGAGGCAGAGACGTATTCAGAGAGGAGCAATAACGCTTGCTTCTCCTGAAGTCAAATTCCAAATTGACACTGAGACTCATGACCCTCTTGATATTGGTATGCTGACCATACTGCCATACATCAAATTATTCTTTTTGAATAACTGCTACAAAATTTATATAAGGTGATTCAAAGTCTTCAAATTTGACTTCATGGCATGCATAGTTTAATATATTTGTTGCTTCTGTAGGTATGTACCAGATTCGAGAAGCTAACCAAATGGTTGAGGAGTTTATGCTTGCTGCAAATGTTTCTGTAGCTGAACAAATTCTTAAGCATTTTCCAGAGTGTTCGCTGTTAAGGTAAAGCATCGACTCTCTTGCTCTCCTCTTTTTTCCTTCTCTTTGCCTTTTTATATACAGGACAGTGTACCTTTTCTAAAGGTATATATTTTGGGGGTACCCAGTCAAAGAGTTTTTCATTTGTCTTCCTGGTAGCATTTATGTTGCCATGCCACTTAAGGGTTAGTATTATTTATCTAGAAAATGCGTTCACAGTCTAAGATTATATTAGTCGACCATGGTATGTTAACTACAATGGTAAATGCTATGGAATAAAGTAATAGCTCTTTTGGTTCATGTTAGGGCTCAGTTTTAGTTGGTGCTCTTTAGCCATTGTAAGCTGTGTTTAACTCTCATATATATATATATATATACACACACACACACCAACTAAGCTTCCCATGGCAGAACTGTCTAAACTACGTGCTTCTTTCAATGGATGTATCCTATGTGCAGACGTCATCCTAGCCCTACCAAAGAAATGCTTGAACCTTTGCTGCGTACCGCTGCTGCTGTTGGTGTGAACTTAGATGTTTCATCATCAAAAGCACTAGCTGATTCACTTGACCACGCTGTGGTGAGCTTTCTTTCTTTTCCCCTTTAACTTGCACAATAGATGCCAGTGTCCTGTGTGTTTTTGCTTCATTTATGTTATAGATAAATACTCTCTACAATCTGAAAGATGGAATCTGTAAGTAGATCCAACTTGTAATCTACTGCTCTTTAGATACTTGCCATGTTTCCGTGTTTTCTTCATGGATCTGTCCATTAGTGTTGAGTGCTGGAGATGCTATGCATTTGGTTTGTAACATGGGTTGGTTACGATTCTTATTTTGTTTTAGAACAATGTCTGCATTGTTGATTTACAAAACAATTGCTTGAGAACCTGAGGTGTTCTGTTTTGTAATTTCCCCCCGACGTAGTTACCTGGCTAAACGTGTGTAATGCCACTTGTCCCATCTTCTCTTAATTGATTCCCTGTTGCATTATTGTTGTCCAGAGTGATGATCCATACTTTAACAAGCTGCTCCGTATAATGACTACGAGATGCATGACTCAGGTAATTTTTGTTACTAAATAAACTTTGAAGACAGAAGTACTTCCCTTGTGTGATTTCTGATTTGTATTATCTTGTTTTGGACTTAGGCAGTGTATTTCTGTAGCGGGGAGCTCAGCCCTCCAGAATTTCATCATTATGGGCTTGCCGCACCTCTATATACTCACTTCACATCACCTATCAGGAGATATGCTGGTTATTGAGAATTCCTCTTATAATTTTTATCTAGAGAAGGAAGTGCGAGAGTTTGAGTTTTAAGCTTTCTTCTCTTGCAGATGTTGTGGTACACAGATTGCTTGCTGCATCTTTGGGGATATGCAAATTGCCAACAATATTCCGAGACAGATCACAGCTAACTAGCATCGCCGACAGTAAGCAGCATACTTCTTTCCTTCTATGCTTTGTCGTTAAATTTTTAGTGATGATCAATGCTGCAATTTCTTTGTATGCTTTAGTTGTAAGTTCTGTTTTTTTTTAATCCCCATGGAGACCATTTTTTTTTTTTTAAATGTCCATGTTAATTTGAATGGAGACCAACTCATAAATCTTCGCAAAACCACGTGGGTTGACCAAATGATGCCTCACAATTCTGTTTAATATTCTTAGTGGAAAATCATGCCATTTTGCGGTCACTAAATGATTTCGCGCATGTACAGATTTAAATTATCGGCATAGGAATGCTCAAATGGCAAGCAGAGGTTCAGTGGAGCTCCATACTCTCATATTTTTCAGAAAACGGTATCTTTTTCTTAAACACAGCTTGCAGGTGTGGGTATGTGGTATGTACACAGGCGGACTCTGGTGGTGCTCATCTTTTTCTCTGTATCTTCTGTTATTTCAGGCCAGTGGACACAGAGGCCAGAATAGTAAAGATAAGAGCCAATGGCTTTATTGTATTTTTACCCAAGTAAGGCCTTGTGTTTGTTAGATTTTCTTCTCTCTTTGTGGTATGCCTAATAATTACAAGATTACTCGCCTTCAATAAAAGAACTGTACCTTAACATCAAACTAGTACTAATTTGGAAAGGGGAAGAAAAAAGTGGTTCTAGTCTTCAGTGAAAAGTCACTTTTAACCATTGTGTTTTTTGCAGGTATGGTTTTGAGGGCCCTGTATACTTGACATCTAAGGGCGAGAAAGGAGGTGGTGAATGGTTCGTCGATGAGCAGCAACAGAAGATTAAGAAGATGGATGGCAGTGTTTCGTACGGTATCCTCCAGGCAGTGAAAGTTCACTTGGAAGTTGTCGAACCTCAGCCCAATCGGTCAAAGCTCCAGCTTACTCTACTCTAAATGATGTGGTTGGCTATTAGAGAAATTGGGAGCAGTTGCAATTCAAGCTGGTTTAAATTAACATAACATTATTGGTCTTGGGAGAAGGTGTATGAGATCTAGTATGTTGTCTTAACTAGATTGGTTTTATTTTCTGCTTGTAATTTTTGGATGAACATTGTATTCTTGATTTTTCTTAGTTTTGAGGTTATGTAATTTCCAATGGCTCTCTAATTCATTACAAACTCAAGTCCCTAAAAGTGGCCAAATGGTCAGATGACCTTAGCAAAGAATTCAAATCATTCTCATTTGCTCCAAAGCTTCAATGGAAAAGGTAAAAATTCTTTGCATTTTTCCTGCTTAAATCTCTCAGCTCATTAGGGCTAGTCATCAAATTGACCTAGGGTTAGTACCAGGATCAAAGTTTCCACTTCTGGGTTTTGTCCAGGGTCTCTGTTCATTCAATAACGAATTTGCAGAACATGCAAAAAGTTTCCTAATTTAAGATGAGTAGTACATCATAGCATCAGTTTTTGGTCCTTCTTCAATGGCAGACGTGTTTGTACCAATCCTATCTTTTCAGTTCAGGTGTCGTAGAAACCAGACTCTCGCAATTCTTTTCCAATCCAATTTGAATCGAGTCTCCGAGTTAGTCCAAACTTATTTCAGTCTTCATCCCAATTACTTCAAAAAATCTAACAAGCATAATAATAAGAGAGGTAGTACCAGTATTTAGAGGAAGTTGGTTTCTTGCTGGAGAGGAGCAGTAGTAGCTAAGGTTTGAGACTTATAGTAATTTTATTTTAAAAAAAACCAAAAAAATACTTATAACATTATTTATGAACAAGTCATTCCAATTTTAATAGAATATTATATAAAAAAAATCAAAAGAACGCATATAAAATGTTATTTTTTTAAAGTTTTAAAGAAAAAAGAGTTGGTAATAACATATTAATTTTTTTTGAGTTCATAGGATATCGGAGCACACTAATAAATTCAATGTCTTCAATCCGATCGCTCCAAACCCATACCTGCACTGGCCCGCCTCCTCCGCGGCTGTCGTTGTTGTTGCAATTGTTGATGCTGCTGTTGATGGGTGGGCGCAACCATGGCCCTACACAACCAAAACAGAGCATAAGCTGATCTAAGAAGTTCCCTAACTAGAGGATAAAGCCTTAAAGGAGCCGCCACATAAGCAATTAAAACAACGAGAGGGACAATATAGATTCAGGTTTGACAGCCAAGGCCCTACTTTGATCTCTTGCGGGAGGGTGTCGGTTTCCTCAGTCTCTTCCTCGTTATCATAAATAAAAATAATAAAAATAAAAGTTAAAAGAGATTTATTTTATTATTATTATTCTGAAATTTAATGGAAAAAAAAAATTTAACACCGGGATTAAATTGAAAATGGTAACAAGTGATGAGCCACATCGCTCGGACACAAGAATCACATCACCAAGAAAACTGTTGTATAAAATAGCCCCAACTCTACCTCGCGGATGAGCATTTGAGTCTATTACATCAACAAATAAAAAATCACACTAATAATTTCCAATGAACTATTTCTTCCTATATCTCACGCTATAGAGCAAGCTTCTTTTCTTTTCAGCGCTACTAATTTTCAAACACTTCATATACCAATATTATAACTATACAGCAAAAAGATTGTTCAGGACAGCATCCACATGAAAGCTGTTGACCACAAAGTGAGTGCCAGGGCTGCAACTAAATACGTCCATAGAAAAAGTACTGAGCATTCCTCTTGTCCAACATCGAACAGCTGTGTCATTGTCCCTGTAATCATCATCAAACCATAACCGTTAAAATACAGTTAATCTCTCTGATTCTCGATCGGAACAAATCGTTACTTCCTAATTACCTATGTTCATTGCAGGTGGGAGGGTATATTGAATCATGAGCACGAAACGGAATAGAGGGTCAGCTGGAAGGAAACCAAGATTTCCTGCTGCTTTCACAACCCAGATACCTACTGCAGGAAGTATCATGTACCGAACGCAAATTACACTGATAATGGCCCAAAGTTTCAGTCTTGATTTACGCATCCCTTTTCGATCAAACACAAGATTTAAACAGGGTATTGTCAGAATTGGCATTTCAATATCCTATATTGGAAAACAGGTTGGATCTTTTTGGTACCTTGAGTGAGGTTGCCTCCTAGTATGAGAGTGATGCAAGGAATTGTTCCATCTCTGCACACAGGAAATTTCTACTTTCACATTGCCTAAGAGTAATGAATTTAAAGGGAAAGATTGTGCGCAAAAGGTAGGCGTACGAACCCAAGTAATTTGACAGAGTCTTGGATCACCCGAAGTGGAGCATTGTTACCAATTATAAGGTTTCTCAAGAATGTAGTTGCTCCAAAGGTGAATCCAAGAATCTGATAGAGAATGGATAAGAGCAAAGTTGGTCAGTTTATATCATGCACTGACGAGAACAGCAATTTTCAGGTTTTTCCTTTTAAAGAATGAATATGAAGTGTTTTAGTAAACTCACTGCAGCCACTGTTGGGGGTGCCAAGACCTCCTCCACAACCTGGTGAAGAACTCGTAGTAATTTAGTCGAGAAAGACACATTTCCATCCCCATGTTCATGGTTTGATGCCTTTCGAACAATCTGCGATCATAGAGATCTAGTTTCAAAACAAGGGAAGGTTGACATTGTACACAAGGAACTCACTGGAAAAGCACTACAACTTGTTGTCGACTGATATTATGTCTGTCCAAACGGTAAAAGGACACTTACATTTTGGCTTTCTGTGTCTTCAACTACAATGGACTCGGTTGATGCCACAACTATATCAACTTGTTCTTTTGCCCCTAGAAGATGAGTTTCCTGAGTAGCCTCAAAATCCTTGTTGGGTTCTTTCGAAACCTCGTGATGAGCTTCTCCAAGTTCTCTGAATTTCACTCCTGAAGATCTTATCAGATGGTACGTGTAAGTCCAAATGTAGAAACCACCAAGCTGCAACAGCGAAAAGTTAACAGAATGAGACCATATATACTTTTCCAAAACAAGAACTCGAGATTTTGAAGAAATGATTACCGCCATGGAGAAAGAAGCATATGAGAGTCCAAGGGACCTGCAACTTTCACCATTGCCAAACGGACTTCCATCCTCATTACAGATTGCAGGGACAACTATCAGAAGAAGATTTCCCAAATTTCCTGGTACAACAAGCAAAAAAGTACACACGAGTTAAGATTCGTCTGTAGAAACAAAAACACAACCAACTCTCTCAAGTCATCAACCTCTAAACGTTACCTGCAGAACATGAAGCAATAATAAGGCCCTCTAGATAAGGTTTCGGCTTCAGTATTTTAACAACTATCCAGCCAAGAATCCCTCCGACCAGAAACGTAATCCCGATGTTAATCGGCATAAACCACCTGAACACATGATCAACCAAAGGCAGAGAGATAAAACCAACTTTCCACGTTTACGCCGCACACATGATCATGATCCAAAAAGGTGCATCAGCTCTTTCTATATCAAAATTTCAAATTGTTCACTCTAAACTTTTGTCTTTAGACAACAAGAAATTTGGTTTGGCCGGAACCCTTTTGATAACTTCTCTAATAGACTTATTACAGCTGTTAAAATACACATCCTGTCCATTGTTTTCCCTTTTGAGCCAAACCCTTTTGACAGAAACAAAAGAAATGCCTAAAACTTAAAATATTAGCCTTACCAAGAGATGATGTCTTCCAATGTGACAGTTTTGGCCAGACTAGCAAACATGAGAGATGGAGTAAACACAATGAACACAATCTGCATCAATGCCAAGAAACAAGAAATCAGCAAATTGAAAGAAATTTACAGGTTCAAGTGATTGAAACAAATCAAGATTGCAATGAAAATCTTGCCTTGTTCAGCGATTTTCGAGCATCGGCATGAAGGAGATTCCATCTCTCAGTTGCCATTAAAGCTCCCAATAAACTAATGAGTAGGACTTGTATATTTGGCATAGATGCAGCCTCAAAAAGTGTCCAGAAACCCATCTTCCTCTTTCTCAACTTTTTACTCAAAAAACAAAAACTCCCTAAAATGTAGTGATCAGCAGCAAATGTATCTGTTCTTTTTCCCTTCTCTGACAATAGCTCGTCTATTGCAGGATTCTGCCACAGTGACAATGCTAGTTGCCACTACCTACAAAGAATCCTTGCAATAAACCTTGTGGTTAAAAAGAGAGAAGGAAATTCCTGTAAAACAAAGGAGAGTGATTAACGAAAGGCAGCATGTAGTAATGATCATTAAGACCAAGAAAAAGAAATATCATGACAAGAGCCATATAAGACTAAGTATCCATCCAAAAAAAACATGAGCATATTAGAACAAATTTAGAAAACAACAAGTGAGCACGAACACAACCGCTGTAGATTTTGTAGGAAAGATCGTTGTATGCACCACAACTTTGTCAGCATTCGATGCCACTTAGGGTTTTCTTTTGAAATTGGAGAGTTACTCTAACCACTAAAAAAAATGACTCAAAACTACGATTCGAGTTTAGATAAATTATCATCTAATATATTGATAAAATATCGGATGATCTGGATAAAAAGGGGAAAAAAAAAATACTCACACACCGAGTAAAGTAGCACAATACTACAAATTAACTCATATGTATGTAACAAGATTCTCCTTTTCAGTAATCGGTTTCTCATCTACCACAATAAAATTCGAGTCACGTGTGATATTTAGAACTATCATTATCTATCTTTGTAGTGCTGTGTTTGCACTTTGCGGAATCGAGTATGGTAGTATTAATTAATTGATAGTCCGGTGTCTACTTTCAGTCACCCTCTCAAACACCGTTGTCTGGAATTTATTATTGCTGGTAGAAACTCCTGACCTTTTTCTGTGGGCCATACTAATTATATGAAGCGACCAAAATACGCAGGCCCACCAAGAGAATAGCCCAGGCCCACCTCTCGGTATTATTAAAGTGATTGTCCGGTGTCTAGTCCCGTCACCCAATCAAACACTGCTGTCTGGAGTGTGTATTGTTTATTATTCCTGCTAGAAACTCGGTAACTATTTCTATGGGCCATACGGCCCATACCAATATGAAGCGACCAAAACAGCTGGATCCACCCAGCTGTAATGACTTTTTATTTTTATTTTTCATTATAATAATAAAAATTAAATTTATAATTTATATCGTAAAAATGATATGTATTAATAATCAGTTGAATTAAAATTTAATATATTTGTAAATATGTTAGTATTCGTTAATGAGATTTATTTACTTAGTTGCTAGAAGAATTGACTTCCATTATGAATAAAAAAACCGCTAAAAAACAAGAAAACCTTTTGGGAAATCAGTAAATTGAAAAGTACTATATTTAATGTTGATATTATATTACACAAAGCATGCGATAAGCTTAAAACATACGAGTAATTTTTTATTTATGATCAGCTTGTAGATCTTAGTCAACAATTACAGCACGGTACGTAAGATTTGCGTGTTGTAATATCTACTATTATTTAATTCAAACAGAATCCCTCGAAAGAAAGAGAGAAAAAATTATCGGATGATATAATTACTTTCATATATGAAAAACTCATTTTTTCTTAAATCTCATGAATGTCCATATTTAAAAATGGTTGAGCTCTAAAAAGTTCTAACAGAAAGATATAGCGAATGCTTAAAGATACAAATTAATTTCCTGATGTAATTACGAATAAAGTTCTTGGTTTATTAAAATAAATTAGGACATTCATGAGATGAGGAGGTTTCATATTTGCAGAACCGCATTCATCACACCACGACACAACTTATGATTAGTTATCCAGTAAAACATTGGACAGATAAATAAATCTGAAGCAACAAATTAAGAGATGAAATGAAATTAAAAAGAGAGGTAGAGAGAGAGAGATGCAGTACCTGGAATCAAGCTGAGACAAGGAAACACTAATTGGAATTGGCGAGCGGGAGAGAGGGAGGCTTAGGGCGCTGGATATAGCAGAGAAATAATTACAAGACAATAATGTAGAGGGTGCCATTAAATTCGCCTCTTTTTAATGCCTTTTTTTCCATAAATAATTGAAAAAAAGGAAAGAAAAATACACAAACAGTTGTTTGATTTGAATTAGGTTTCTACCAGCAGCAGCAGCAGCCTATAGGTAGCAATTACCAAACTCAATTTCTCTTTCTATTTATAGGGAGGGGAGGAGATTGTTCTTGCCCGGTTCTACATTTGCTAAGAGATTATGAAACGTAAATTTAAAATAGGGAAAAAAAGGTGGGGCATGATGAGACAAAAATAGAAAAGAAATGAGCGCGATCATCATCAGTTCTCACCGGCTCCAGTACACGACAGCCTAAATTATTGATTAGTATGGATATTGCTTTGCACCATCTTTAAATTGAATAGACTATAGTTAGTTAATTAGTGACGTTAAAATGGAAAACATAAATGCACGATGGACTAGTGAATTTAAATAAAAGTTGTTGATTATAATAGTGGAATTGGACTATGAGGATTTAACATTTTTAGAAATACCAAAGAGTAAAATCGGATCAATTTTAAAAACTAAATCAAATTAACCGATCTAACCCATAAATTTAGAGTCGGAATAGATAATTTATTCCAAATAATAGTTCATCCAAATCTAATTCAAAATTAACATTTTTAGAAATACCAAAAAAATAAATTTATTTCCCATCTATCACTCTTTTTCCTAAGTGGATAAGATAATATTTTTGATATCATCCTAATTGTCACCACCTAAGCAGATAACCCATATCTTAGAATCACTTAATATGTCACGTTATCCCGTACTTAAAAACCGTAAGTGAAAACAAAAATGTTAACAAAACTAAAAATGTATCCCAAACTTCAAAAATATTTTAGAGATTTTATCTACGTAAATATTTAATTGAATTTTTTTATCAAAGTCCACGAAGATAATTCGGGCGAGAAGTAATCTGATATGTGATCCGCTCGGCCACCACATATACAGCACTTTCCAGGTTGTATTGATGCACGTATCTATCTGTACGCGTGTCCAAATATATCATGACACTTGTTGAATCTTTCAATATATGGATCTGAAAAATATTCACGTAGAGATTTTATTTCAATTTGGTCGAGCGGATCTAAATTTTGCCGGAAAAGTTATTAAGGAGAGTGAGATGATTTTGATGCAGTGGAGTCAGGGAAGTTTCCGGAGAAGTTGTTGTCGGAGAGGTATAGTGATTTGAGGTTGAGGAGGCCTGAAAGGTTAGGGATTTGGCCGGAGAGTGAGTTGCCTTGAGGATGGTGCCATTAAGACTGCCGGTGAGATTTTGGTCGAGAGGTAAACTTGTAAAGTGAAAAAGAACATACTTTAGTACCAATAAAACGTTAAATATTGATACCATACTTTTTGGTCTAAAACGGGCAAGTAATAAAATCGAAGGGAGTATTTATTACAAAATGATATTTTTTAAAATAAAAACCTACTCCATCTCTCACACCTTCTTCTTCACCAGTTTGAAACTCAGGTTGACTACTCTAACGGAATCATTATATAATTTAGTTTTAAATTAAAACATTTTGGTTAAATTAAAACTGATGGAAAATGTGATACTTGGACTAAATTTGAAAAACGGGGAAGCTTTAAGGATGACTCGGTTATATTTAAAACGATTTGGATGAATTGATAGCAATCCAATACGTGAGGGATGAAAATGAAAATTTCCCTAACATTTAACCTCTTTGTTCTACGTGGCACTTATTGTCCAGCACAGCACCCTCTGATGTATATACATTTGCACTTTGCAGCCATTGAAGAGATGGTCTTGGCCTCTTGGCTGCTTTTATCCATTTTATAATATTTATATATTTTATTTTATTTTTGTCAATTTCTGTGATTCTGATGAAATTTACATGTCCACCACGTTGCCAATTTTGTTTTAAATGAACTGTGGTGGCGCATTTGCATCGTTGCAAATCCTATCACGAAAAAACATATACTCCCTCTGCTCCGAATTATATGACTTCCTCGCATCCCAATATTCAATAGGGAACGCATATCGAGGAAGCCGGATGAGGTACTATTTGACCTCAAAAAATTTCATACTTTTTTTCGAACGTACGCATATCGGGGCAAAATTATCTCAAATAGTGACTGTTCCGGAACGGCCACCTTAAAATATGTTCCGGAACAGTAAAAGCAAAACCCAAAACGTTATATAATTCGAACCGGAGGGAGTATTTCTTTTCTACTCACCACATGTTATGTTTCCTATGCTATTTTTATATCATATAGGTATCATTTGGTGGTCAAAATTATTTCTGATAATTTTTTTTCCACATTATATGATTTAATGGCATAAATTATTTTTGAGAAAATGATAAATTTTAATGGTTTTATATGTGACGAGAAACAATATAAAACAATGTCAAGAGAATTATTCAACCTTAGTCCCCGTATTATGGGGTTCATGATTCTTGCCTATAGAATAAAATAAAATGAACTAGTATCAAAATTGGAAGTCTTGTCCACCTCCTTTGTTACAATAATGTTTATATATCATGTTAAAAAAACAATTTAAAAGAAAACTTAGAAAAAAGAGAGTTATGGTCGTCCTTGGGTAATCGTATCATGTTCATG
Organism: Viola odorata; assembly: GCA_963691705.1. NCBI lineage: Eukaryota > Viridiplantae > Streptophyta > Magnoliopsida > Malpighiales > Violaceae > Viola > Viola odorata. Next base: position 67,162,196 of record OY829539.1, on the reverse strand, counting down.
TCTGATAGAGTAGACCGGCACTAGCAAGCTAGAAATATATTCCCTGAGTTTTTTTTAACTGACGCTTTAACTTTGGGCATACATATTAAGAAGGTCGGATGACTGGAACAATTTTACCCCTTATTTTTTCTCGGACGTACATTAAAAATTAATAGACGTACATATTAGTTAGTGTATGTTTTTTTTTATAAAATTGATATAATCAATTTTAAAAAAAAAAATGACCAAGCAAATTGTAATGCTAGTAACTGCATGCGTTGTTAAAAAGCTAACAAACTAAAATTCTAACAACGACGAGGAAATCGCAGGTACAAGCATGAGAAGCCGCCGCTAAACCAACATGTTCCCTGATTTTGAATGTCAACGAATCGTATTGCAGCCAAAAGGGCAGCAAATGAGCTAAGAAAGTGACGCCAAATATTTCGGGAAACAATTCGGTTTGCAACGTCTACCCACCCACCTCTATGTTACCAGGTGGGTTTGGAGCTAGTTTAAAATCACCTTTACTTATAGAAAAGAAATCGTTATAATGTAGGAGTGGGAACATCGCATATACTTTTTTTTTAGAAGATCGTGTATATATATGTTAGAAAGGGTAATAGGTATTTGGGATGTGAATGGGTACCCATACCCACATACTCGTCCATAATTATACTTGCAATTATCCGCTTGAGCGGGTAATTGCGGGTATAGTTTGGGTATGGATAATACCCGTATTTATAATTGCGGGTATAATTGGGTATAGTACCCGCACAATACCCGCATAATACCCGCATTTTTTTCAACTTCCTTGAAAAAAAAATTCCTTGTTTTTGTCTCTCTCCTCTTTCCTCTCTCTCATCTTTTTAATTTTTTTTCGTAATAAAAACTCAATATTCTTACTTAATATTTTGAACAAAATAAATTAAAAATTATAAAAACATAATCTTTATCTCAAGATGAGTAATTAGACATCCACTTTTCATATTTTTCTTAAATTTTTTATAAATAGGTTTTACGGAATATGATGCTATAAAAAAAAATATAAATAAAATAAAATAATAGTAAATTTTTACTTAATTATAAAAAAATAAAAATTTGGTGAAATAATTTTATTAAGTTAAATAATAAATAAGTAAGTGTAATTGGATATCCATTACATACCCAATTGGGTATTGGACATATTGAGTATGGATAATAATTGATATTTAATTGCGGGTATGAGTTGGATATTTACCTATACTCGCTCATACCCGCTTTAACATACTCATACCCGCCCAATTGCCATCCCTAATAGGTATTTTACCACTTTATATTATTGGTCAACAGTAAAAAATTCTATGAGTTTTTTCACTCTTTGAACTATTTTTTTGCGCAATCTATTCATTCCATTTGTTTTTTTTATCAACTTCACTAACGGTTTACTACACCCTCTGATCCATACATAATAAATAACGTAAAAATTGATACAATAATATAACAAGTACAATATTCATTTTCTCCGCTGAAATAATAAAAGATTTAAAATTGAAAAGTGGTAGAAAAAAATAGATAATAGAGGAAAACAAGAGTTATAAAATGACATTTTGAGTGTTAGGAAGAAAAAGGGAAAGAAAGAGATCAGTTATAGGATGTCGTATGTGTATTCATAAGTGATTTGACGAAAAAATAATATAAGGGGTAGATAATTAATAAAATTATTAAATAAATAATAGTAATATAAATATTACTATATATTTTTACTAAATCCAATTAGACTTGAGTCATAAATCCGCACATCCAAAAATCATCGGGCCGATCAGTTAGACCACTAGCCCAATGGTTTGGTCTAGAGTGAACCCATAAGTTAAACCACACGCTAATTTTTCAATAAATTATGTAATGCAAAATGTTTTCATCTTTCTAGTGTCATTACATGGAAAACAATAATAATGAACAGAAAAGTGAAAACCTTAGTTTAGAAAAATTACATTCTCACAATTTCAAAAGATTTTTACTTATTTCCCTATTTTTTATTTTTTTATATTATTTTTTTCTTGTTTAAAAAGTTTTCTCACTTTCATATTATGGCATGTTAACAAAAAGAATAATAAAAAATGTCATATCATCAGATAACAGTCACATGTTAAATTTTTAGCGCCACTAGCTGAAAATGAATGGCACGATAGCAACATTGTCCAACGATAAAAATATAAAAAAATCTTAAATTCCAAATTGATCAATTTAAAAAGTGGGTAATTAAATTTTCATTTCAGATAATTGTTGGGTGTAAATATATATTTTTCCCTAAGCATCACTATCACATTTCCCGGGCAGTCATTGCTGGTTCTTGGATTTACAATTGACCGACGATTATTACTAATCGCTATCCATGGGAATGGGATAGACCACTCATTTCATCATCATTTACACTCAAGTCTTTGAACTTGTGCACATTATTTTTCCCAACTCGTCGTTTTGCTCCTCTCTATCAAACCCCGAATTGAAAGCCATCTTAATTTCCTACAATTTGGTACGAACAAAATTAATACCAATTAATTTGAGAAAAAGAAATAGAAATTAGAATCCAAGTTGGTGACAATTTCTCATTTTTAAATAAGGTCAATGCATATTTAATTAATTGAGTAACACTTAATAATCTGCAATCAATTGTCAAGCCTGGCTGGTTGCTTACCTTGACTTGCCTTTCTTTCTGTATTTTTTTATTTATTTTCTGCTCTAACGGTTTGTTTATATTGTAATTAACGCAAATTGTTAATTTTAAAATACTATTTTTTCCGCCATCATGTTTCGTGTGATTTCCAATTTGTGAAACACTTAGATAAACACATAATGTCCAAATCAGACATCTCAATTTGAACTTGAATACTCCCGATCGGTACAGTCTATATACGTATAATCTGGCCCGTTCAAGTTCTATCGACGTTCCAAAATATCATGACTCGAACTTTATTTAAAGGTGAACAAATCCGTTATCACTTAACCACGATTACTATTAGTAGTATAATAAAATCTCAAATAATGTTATGAACTTAATTAAAACTTAATTATGTGACAAATCACCGTTATAGAGTCTCACTGGAAAATAAAAAATAAAATAAAACAAAATATCAAAGTTTTTTTAAAGGTCTAAAATACATGAAATTTCTCCATATTCAAAAATCGAACATGCGATTTCTTACTTAAAAAACAAGTGTCAAATTATACTCACATTAATTTCATCTATGATACTAATATTTACTTGTGAACATGAACAATATTTCCTCCAAAATTTAAAAATTGTCAAATTAATCGAAAATACACGTACTAAAGCTATTGAAATTTTCGGCTAATTATCTTGCAGTAATTATCATTATAAAATACAGGTAATTGGTTCCCAAAATTAGCTATTAATGCTATTAATAGTGGATAAATTAAGATTTCTAGAATAATTAAGATCAAATTTACAATTACTATCTTGAGAAATAAAATTGTACAATAATTTGAAATACACTTTTTCTCCAAATCCCAATATCCTTTCCCATGGAGTAACTTAATTTGCGTTTCATAACGAAAATATTTCTGTTTTTCAAAATTTTCAGTTTGGAGATATTTTCAGAAAATTTTATAAAAATGGAAATTTTGTTTCATAGTCACAGCTACAGTACATTTTCTGTTTTTCAGCTTTCATTTTTTAACTTTAAAAAATTCGAAATTGTATTCACCTAAAAAAAATTCTCCATTTTGGAAAATTGTTTTTGTCAAACAGATTTTGAAAATAATTCCAATTTTGGAAAATTTTCAGAAAATTGTAAACAGCCCTTTAATGTTCATCCAAAGTTACGGGGGCGGCACATCATTAATGAACGCATGTGCCCCACCTAAGTTCTTGAATGATCGCGTAGTACTGTAACAATCCGCACTGCTGTCTACACTCTAGCCTTGAGTTTCAGTATCTCTCTGTTTTTTTTCTATAATTATTCTCTTTTTAGAAAGTCCCCATCAAGGCGCGGCATGGTGCAGACGACAAACGACAACACGCATTTGGGTTTTAGATTATTTACACTCATGATCTTGTTCGTGTTTAAATCCTACTGGTACTAAATTATTAAACCAATTGATAGGTGGCTTGATCTTGGGAAGATTTTTATGCAGTCTTGATTCTGTATCATAAATTCACAATCACAATCAGGCTCTATTTTGAGATCAGGTGTCACAAAGACGATCATGGACAGGTGTTCTCTGAAACAGTAATAATGGATGAGGTATCGTTTTACAAAAACAATCATTCATTAGACCAACACATGTGACTGATTTCATTATGAACACTTCACTTTTTTCCTATCAAATTTGTTTTTTTTTAAAACTATTGTGATTTGCAGCAATTAGCAAATGAGTGTTATGGGCCTCCTTTCTTTGTCTCCTTAGCGACTTACCCACCGCTCTATCATGATTTGGGCCATATAAAATTAATATTGGGCCTTGGTTACTAGTCAACCCATAAGTAACTGTTGCTAAGAGGCCCAAGACTAAGCCCATCTCCAATAATAGCAACTGTTATTTATGTTTGTGGCTGTCAAATGCTTAGCTTACCCATCCAACCAAGATTCAAAATCAAAACCCCTCATGCAACAATTTGCTGTGCTCAATGAATGAAAATGCAAACTACTAATTTCTTCTGGAGTCATGGCACGTCACAGGAACAGCAAGAGTATCTGATTAGGAAAAAAAAATGTTTAAAAGATAAGCTATATTCATTCGCAAACTTCAAACGAACAGATGTAACAGAACCATACTCAACAATAAATATCCATCAAGTTTTGGGACATTATTTCAGTATTGATCGGTAAGAAGTAAAAACATGCATTGAGATGTCGAGGGAGATTTCTCATATGGAGGATTGGATCTCATCTGAAGCCACTGCTTTTCCATTTGGCGTGTCTTCTGGGTGTAGCTGAGAAGAAACCTCATCTATGGCAGAATTCAGCTGAGCAATCTTTTCAGCAAGGATTTTACGGGTCTTCTGCAGTGATTAACATCAAAACAAATGAATTTCCATTGCAAATAGTAGAGGTGGAACGCAGAGTAAGATGATGCGGAAAAGATAACTCTAGATCGCTGTCAAAACTCAAAAGTACTCATAGATAGATCACAACAACAGAAATCCAACATCCAAAGGCAACCAACTACTTCCAAACACATGGAAAATGTTGTCTAAATGCCTAAGAAATCAAACTGGAGTTACTTTCTGACTGATTCCAGCCACATGAACACTTGTCCTAAACTGTTTTACTACATGGAGTGATACCCTTGATTGGTGCAATATCTTATTCACTTATCGGGAATCATAGTAGGGCAGTTAATGAAGTGTTAGAGCATACTCCAAATTCTATGTCTTGCTACCAGACATGAATTTCTACTGAAAATCTAAACTATACTTTTACAAACCCTAAGCTTCTCTTTCAAATGCATAATGAGCTTAGATCAAACGGTAAATCAAAGAACAAGTTCTAACCTCCAAAGCCTTCTCCTCATCATATATGAACTTTGGAAGCTTCCTCATTAGATCTTTTCGGTCAGCTCCAGCTAGTGCCTTGCTTATCTGAAATATAGTGCCAATGCTTTTAGTGCATTTGTCAACTTCTAAGGTAGAAATTCCAAAAGACGTCCTCAAAAATTAAACTTTGGCCCATAGTCTAGAATCTAGATTACTTCAACTCTTTACTTTATTGTAATTGTAAACTAACCATATCGAATACTCAGATCCGAGTCCAAGCAGCATACTCTATCACATAAGGACCTTAATAAAATAGCTTCACTGGTTAATGATTAATAATGATAACTATAATTTTTTGCACATCCTCCAAAATCTAAACCAAAACATTTGCATTCACATGCCGGATCAATGTTTTGTTTCAGTAACCATAGGATGACATAGGAAATGGTCAGTTCAGGGACGAATAGAGGAGTTGAGCTATAAGTAAAAATCCAGGTCATAATCCATGGTAACATTCAAATGAGCAAATCTCATGACTATCAACTTAAAAAGTTTAAACTTTAGCATACCCTTGCGAGGATTTGCGGAAGTGAGTAGAACCAAAAGGTCTAAGCTCACAGATTATGCATCCTCCTTATAGACAATTGTTATTTCAAAACCTCGCGAGTGGACTTCAATTTTCAAATCATTGCGATCCAACTTAATGATAGTAACTTAATCAATTACAGAGCACACCAAGTGAGCAATCAAACAATACCTGTGGAGCATAAACACAACCTAATGTTCCAGCCACTATTCCTCCCAACACAAAACCACCAATGAAAATGCCCGCACCGGTAGACCCGCTACGATCACTACTACACTTGCACAAAACCCAGAAACAAATTTCATGTCACAAGCTCAAATGTATCCCCTTGTTGCACTAACTACTACCTATGTGAACCACAAACATCGTACCTTGCCCGAACAGTGAGTTTTGATTTACCAGAAAGATTGCAAGGGCTGATGCATAGATGAGATTGCTTGGAGGACTTCAAAGACGAACCTAAGATCAATTTTTTAAAAGATTACCCATCACTACAAATTCCAAAAAAGAATGAGAAATGGAAGCACAGCAGAAATTGTACATAAGCAAAGCACAAGTACTGAATACCAGAGGAGAAGGAGCGAGGTTGGAGAGTTGTCGGCCCGAGGAAGGAGCTTGAGAGAGAAGCCATGGTTAGGAATTTGGTTGGAGAAATGCCACCACGAAAAAATATTGTTTTTTTTTTCTTCCCTGAAATTCTCGTCTGTCTTCCTCGTTGTCTACGCCCGTTCTTCGATGATGTCTCTAGTGTCTTGTTTGTCGATACGAGGTGAGATTTTCAGTTACTGGGCGCAATTGAAACTCAACTGCATCGGCCCGAAATATAACCAGACTGTAAGGCCCATTAAGGAGGATACTTTTTGGGCCTAGCTTAGGCACGACGTTGTTTCAACGGTCACTAATCTGTAACTATATCCATATCTATAAAAAACTGAATTCTTTAAAAGTTTATTATAAATTTAATTTTTTCTTAAAAATTTATTATATCCTTAATTTTTTTACAACCCGAAATTTTTACTTTTATCAACGATAAAAAAACTGACATCTTCTCTATCATAAAGTTTTGTACACAAGTATAGCTCTTTTTGTTTTTAAAAAGAGAATGTTAATAGTATCCAACATATTTTAGAAATTGACGTATAATTAATAATTTTATATAATTTGATATTATTTTCCATAAAAACTATTAATTAGATAAGTTAAATTTAATTAATTTATATAATTTTTTTAATTAATTAGAAATTATGATATAAGTTATGGTACTTCAAAAGGGTTAAATTTCAATCATATAAAAAGCTACACAATTTTATATATAAGTGTTCACAAGCGTTTTATTTTATTTATAAGTGTTCATTGGATAGTGATTATAGATGCTACGGGAAGCTAAGGTTAATTTCATTTTTTATTTCCCATTTGATTAAATTATATAATTATTCATTGTATTTACCTTATAATTATATTTAGTTACATAATATTCTTTTATTATATATATATATATGAAAATAAATGTATTTTCTTCGCGAGTTTGAGAATAGATAAATCAAATGGAATTCTCGTCACTTTTTGACTTATGTGTAGCTTAATTGATGATCAACAATTGTTTTATTTTTCAAATTATTCGATATAACATTTTTTTTTTAACAAAAAATAACTCATTCGAAAGGGTTAAAGTAAACTACAGGCCGTAACAGAACAGGATTAGCCAAGCTCATGGTAATAATACGTCTTGGTTGCATATTAACTTTGCCCTCTACTCGTCCCTCAACTTTCCAATCAAAACACTGCACCATTGCCGCAACAGTGCCATGAGTCAAGCTAGAAGTCAAATTCGTGCCGGGGCACACCCTTCTCCCTCCATCAAAAGTCACAATGCTAGAATTTTTCTCCAAACTGGAGTCACTACCCTGTAAGAATCTTTCCGGCCGGAACTCTTCAGGATTTTCCCACACCTCAGGATCTCTCACTGTCGAGTACCCGTTCATCACAACTGTAATCCCTTTCGGTATGTCATAACCTGAAATCTTGCAAGTTTCTCTGCATAACCTGTCGAAGATTGGGACCGGAGGGAATAGTCTCTGTGTCTCTTTGACAACTGCTTGGAAACAAGGCAGGTTTAGAATGTCTGACTCATCAACTAGCCTGTGTTCTCCTACAACTGTCTCTATTTCTTGCCTGACTTTCTTGAACACTTCTGGTCTGTTGATCAGGTTTGCTACTCCCCATACTATCCCATCTGCAGTAGTGCTAGTGCCTCCTGTGAACAAATCCTGAGAAAAGAGTATAAACAAACTTAAAAGAATGTGCAACAATGGTCAAATTGATATTTCCTACAAAGTAAAAAAGGGGAATTAACAACATTTTTTTGCAAAGTAGAAAGGAATTAACAGTATTTCCTATAGAGCAGATAGAAATTAACAGTATTTCTGTAAAGTAGAAAGGAAATTATCAGTATTACTTGCAAATTTAACAGAAAATTCTGTAAAGGAATCTAATTTAGGAATGCAGAAAACTGTACTAGACGAATCACCCTTTTACGGTCAGAACATGCTCAAACGGATTAGTTCTATGCCGAAATACCAGAAAGCACACCAAAGACCGAAAAAATGGTCACATCTAAGTTTAAAAAAAATGGTTTGTTGTGATTATTACTTACCAAGAAGTAAGTTTTCATTTGTTTTCTAGTGATCCGGCATCTTCATCATGATAAACTTCCAACAGAATGTCCATTAAATCCTTGTTTTCTCTGTCAATTCCTTCTTTCTTGGCTCTTTCTTCATGTTCCTGCATAATTTTCTAGTGACTTTGAAAAGGCTTATGACTCAGTTGAGTGGGAGTACTTGGATGATGTGACGAGATTTATGGGATTTCGAGAGAAGTGGAGGGGTTGGATACGCCAATGCATCAGTACGAATAAGGTTTCTGTTTTAGTAAATGGGTCGCCTTCGTGTCAATTTGAAGTGGGGAGAGGCTTGCGACAGGGGTGTTCTATGTCACCGTTCTTATTCAACATTGCGGCAGAGGGACTACATCGGTTGTTTACTAGTGCGGAGGAGGTGGGGATCCTGAAAGGGATAGGTAATCCGTTGGCAGGGTGGCATCTGAGCTATCTTCAGTTTGCAGATGATACCTTGATTCTACTGAACAATAATGAGGAGGAAATTCATGGAGTTAAGGGAACCTTGCGATGGTTCGACGCTTACTCAGGCCTTCGGGTAAATTACCACAAAAGTACGCTGGTTGGTGTGAACTTGAGTGATCAGATAAGTGACATTCTAGCCACACGCGCAGGTTGCAAATATGAAGCTCTTCCGTTTAAATACCTGGGGTCGTTGGTGGGTTTTAATCCAAGGAGGAAATCAAGGTGGCAGTTTTTAGTCCAAAAAATGAGGAAAAAACTATCTACGTGGAAGGGGCAACTTCTTTCGGTGGGTGGGGGGGGCGTGTGACTTTGATTAAGTCAGCACTTGCGAGCCTCCCTATTTATAACATGTCCACAGGATGCCTAAATCAGTTGTTAAACAATGCGAATGTGTGATGCGGAGGTTCCTATGGAGTGGAAAGGAAACTAAAAACGGGTTGGCTAAGGTGCAATGGGAGGAAGTGACTCGCTCGGCTTCGTATGGAGGATTGGGCATTGGAAGGCTTCAAGATCGGAATGTGACGCTATTATTCAAATAGGTTTGGGAGTTGATAAGGGGAAGTAGGAAGCTTTGGGCGGAGATCGTTCGTAAACAATACAAACTTTGTTATATAGGGGACTTGTGGAGGGAGAGAGAGAGTCAGCTATCTCCTATTTGGAGCGATATCATGCGAGTGTGCGGGCGGGGTAGTGAGTTCTTTGAGCTGTGGACTGATCACACCCTGTTGAAAGTCGGAGATGGTAATAACACGGGATTTTGGTGGGATACATGGGCTAGGTAAGAAACCGTTAGCTTTGCTACATCCTCGCCTGTATCATTTATCTAATAATCAGGGAGGGACTGTCGAGGACTTTGGCACTTGGGCCGAGGTAGTGTGGGAGTGGCAAGGTGTTTGGAGACGCGAGTTGTTCGAATGGGAGTGCTTGAGAGATCGAATGCCAACACCAAGCAGGGGGGATACAAGCTCAACTTCGATGGGAATTAACTCAATCGGGGTCATATACTGTGAATTCGGGGTACAAGCAATGAGAAGCGAGTAGATATGAGACTGTGCCTCTGCTTCGGTCTTGTTGGACTGCTTTGGTCCCCTATCGAGTGGAATTTTTCTTATGGTTGACGTTAAGGGAGAGAATAGTAACCGGGTCGTTTCTTGTGAGATGACACATGATCCCTGATGAGTCGAACATCTGCCCCATGTGCAACGGCAGGAACGAGGACGTTATCCATCTCTTCATGCGGTGTTCGGTAGCAAGGGGGGTCTGAGAGTTCATTATGAGATGGCTTCGGGTGGTTTGGTGCCAACCTCGGAACCTCGCGGAGCTTTGGAGGACATGGGGAAACTATTTGCCAAACGCTGACAAACAATCTGGTAGGAGTTGGACAATTTTATTTTATGCAGCTATTTGGACTTTGTGGAAGCAACGAAATGCAGTGACCTTTAGACAGAAGGAGTATAATGAACCTCTTTGTGTGAATATGGTTTTTTCTCTGTGGCATTGGTGGTTGAAAAGCAGGGACAACACGTTTGCGTTTAGCATGTCAAATATGTTGCAGTCGCCGGCCTGGCTTCTGATAGCGTCCGATCGCCTTGGATGTTTCGGACATTCTCGAAATGCTCGGATCTAGTCTCGGGTTCGGTTGGCTTTGCGGATCGGGGACGGAAAGGGGTGAGACGGGTGCTTGATGAGGTTTTTGGGGTGGAGTGTTGCAGCGGAAATGAAGGAAGCGAAAATAGGAAATGATGGTGATTCGGAAAGGAACAAAGAGGCGTTTAACGGAAAGGAACGAGTTGATTATATTTGGACAACGGATCAAGGTTTACAAGGACACTACCTTGATCGGACCTCAACCAAGGCCGGGGCTTTCCTAAGGAAAGCTTGACTCTCGGACACCTTGATGAAGGTGGGCGAATGGATCTAGAATCCTTCTAGAGCTAGTCTAGAGTGCGGCTTAAGGCTTAGAGAGAAATCTCACAAATCAATAAGCACCCTAAAATGTAGCTATGTCTCTACTATTTATAGGCTAGATATTTACAAAGGGGAAAAGACCCTTAAGGCCCTTGGACAAAGGGGAAGCTTCTTCTCTAAGTCACGCGGACCCTCTTGAGTGAATGACATGTCTCGGCCTTGACTGGTTGACAAGGCTCATGGATGGCCGAAGGACATGGCGTTGGTTTGGCGGAGTGACAAGTCGCTTGTTTGCCCAAATGAGGGGCCGAGGGCTCGGCTGAGGCGCGGGCCGCGAGGTTGTGCGCGAGGTTGGCCGAGGTGCGAGTCTGGGGCTCGTATTCAAGGCGGCCGCTTGAAGCCAAGGTGCAGGGTGCGACCTTAGGCTGCCTATAGGGCGCGGGCTCGGGCGTGAGGCTGCGAGCCGCGGCCAGGGCGCTGGGTTCGGCCTTGGGATTCCGATAGCACTCGGACTCGAGCATGAGGCTACGAGTCGAGTCGTTGGCGTAGACACATATCCTCCAAAGGCTCACGGGCTCCGTGTTGTTCTCTTCGGACCTTAGTGCCTTCAAGAGCAATGCTATCATGGCCTTGCTCCTCGTCCATGGCCCATTCGTGTAGCGACTTGGGGCATGGGCCCTTGGGCTCGTATCATCCCCTCCCCCTTCAAATGGATTCGCCCTCGAATCCGATTCCTCATCGTTATCACCTTCAAAGAAAGGAGTAAGATCATTAATATTAAAGGTATGATGAGTGTTGCCATAAGAAGAAGGCATATCCAAAACGTAGGCATTATTGTTAATTTTTTCAAGGATAAGAAAGGGGCCGTCTCCCCGCGGGCTAAGCTTGGTGGCTCGGCGCTCTTTGGACCAATGGACCCACACCCAATCGCCCACGTCAAAGGACCGAATGGTGCGGCTTTCTTCACGTTTCTTGACGAGTTTGACATTGATGGCCTCAATGCGCTCGTTAGCCGTCGTGTGCATCTCTTTCACGAGCTTCGCCTTGGCGTCTCCATCTAAGCTAGCACAAGATGACAAAGGAAGAGGTAACAAGTCTATGGGGGTTAGAGGATTGAACCCATAGACCAGTTCAAATGGAGAGAAACGAGTAGTGGAATGCATCGTGCGATTGTAGGCAAATTCTATAAACGGAATGCACTCTTCCCACGACTTGGGATTTTGCTTAATCATTACTCGTAACATATTGCCAAGGGTCCTATTGACCACTTCAGTTTGCCCATCCGTTTGAGGGTGGTACGAAGTAGAAAAGAGGAGCTTGGGCCCTATTTTAGCGAGAAACTTAAGGCGGTCCAACTCAATTATTGCACCTATGACAAGGAGTTGTACGCTTTGGTAAGGGCCTTGACCGTATGGGAGCATTACCTATTACCGAAGGAATTCGTGGCCCACACGGATCACTTAAGCCTCAAGTATCTCAAAGGCCAAGGCAAGCTCAACAAGAGGCATGCAGCATGGATGGAGTTCATTGAGAGATTCTCTTATCACATCAAATACCTCAAGGGCAAAGACAACGTGGTAGCCGATCGCCTTGGATGTTTCGGACGTGCTCGAAATGCTCGGATCTAGTCTCGGGCTCGGTTGGCTTTGCGGATCGGGGACGGAAAGGGGTGAGACGGGTGCTTGATGAGGTTTTTAGGGTGGAGTGTTGCAGCGGAAATGAAGGAAGCGGAAATAGGAAATGATGGTGATTCGGAAAGGAACAAAGAGGCGTTTAACGGAAAGGAAAGAGTTGATTATATTTGGACAACGGATCAAGGTTTACAAGGACACTACCTTGATCGGACCTCAACCAAGGCCGGGGCTTTCCTAAGGAAAGCTTGACTCTCGGCCACCTTGATGAAGGTGGGCGAAAGGATCTAGAATCCTCCTAGAGCTAGTCTAGAGTGCGGCTTATTATACGGCCCAAGCACCTCAAGAGAAGCTGAAGGCGCAAGATGAAGAGCAACCGGATCTAGTCTCATACACGGATGGTTCCTTGAAGGATTCGGATGGATGGATGGATAATTTAAGATGGAGGGGAGTTTAGATGCAGCGGATTTAATGGGTGTTCGGTAGAAATGGATTGATGGAAAACAATAAATGGAACTTAGTAAGAAGGATTACTAAGGGTCTCTCTTTGGAAATTGAAGAACAAACTCAAGAACAACTTGAGTGTTTGATTAATAGAAATTGAAGGGATACACAATGGTTTTTCAGCCACTAAAGACCCCGGTTTACCAAGAACCAAATACCTATCTAAAGGTGCTGCCTTGAAGGAGGTATGGCTTAAGGCTTAAGAGAGAAATCTCACAAATCAATAAGCACCCTAAAATGTAGCTATGTCTCTACTATTTATAGGCTAGATATTTACAAATGGGAAAAGACCCTTAAGGCCCTTGGACAAAGGGGAAGCTTCTTCTCTAAGTCACGCGGACCCTCTTGAGTGAATGACATGTCTCGGCCTTGACTGGTTGACAAGGCTCATGGATGGCCGAAGGACATGGCGTTGGTTTGGCCGAGTGACAAGTCGCTTGTTTGCCCAAATGAGGGGCCGAGGGCTCGGCTGAGGCCCGGGCCGCGAGGTTGTGCGCGAGGTTGGCCGAGGTGCGAGTCTGGGGCTCGTATTCAAGGCGGCCGCTTGAAGCCAAGGTGCAGGGTGCGACCTTAGGCTGCCTATAGGGCGCGGGCTCGGGTGTGAGGCTGCGAGCCGCGGCCAGGGCGCTGGGTTCGGCCTTGGGCTTCCGATAGCACTCGGACTCGGGCGTGAGGCTACGAGTCGAGTCGTTGGCGTAGACACATATCCTCCAAAGGCTCACGGGCTCCGTGCTGTTCTCTTCGGACCTTAGTGCCTTCAAGAGCAATGCTATCATGGCCTTGCTCCTCGTCCATGGCCCATTCGTGTAGCGACTTGGGGCATGGGCCCTTGGGCTTGTATCACTTCTTAGTCGGCAAGTGGATGCTACGTGAATCTGATTTGGGGGTTAATTAGTGAGCCTGTCGTCTCCTGTATTTCCTTTGATTTAGAGTTGGCTTAGAGCGATATTTGTTCTGTCGTGGCAGTAGTCTCTTGTACTGTTATTGTCATGATCTTCATAACAGTTTAATATAATAATTAATCTCTGCTTATTAAAAAAAAATAAAAACTCTCAAACAGCTCATCATATCTTCTAGGCACTTCCATGATCCGATTCTGAAAAACCTAGATACAAAATCTCCCAACAGGACCAAACAATTTAGCGAAAGCCAATCTCGATGCAACATCAAATGACTGTTGGGGTGTGCGAACAAAGTCCCACATCGGAAAGAAAAGGGAGAGAAAGACTAAATATAAGAGGAGTTAATCCTCTTAATGGAATGAGGCCTTTTGTGAAAACCGTGCGGGCTCAGGTCCAAAGCGGACAGTATCATTCCATTAAGAGAGATTCAGGCTGGTCTTTATTTCTCCAACAAATGGTAGCGGAGCCGAAGGTTCGGCTGGGCCTGAGTAATGGGCCTTTGATGTGGGTGGCACACTGTGAATCTCCTGGCCGAACTTGAAAAAGTACAGTGGTTCTCCAGGTCGAGAGGTTCGAGGGGGAGAATGGTGAGCCCAATGTGGTTGGCTCTGTGGTACTTAGTTCGAGGGGGAGATTGTTGGGGTGTGCGAACAAAGTCCCACATCAGAAAGAAAAGGGAGAGAAAGACTAAATATAAGGGGAGTTGATCCTCTTAATGGAATGAGGCCTTTTTGTGAAAACCGTGCGGGCTCAGGCCCAAAGCGGACAGTATCATTCCATTAAGAGAGATTCGGGCTGGTTTTTATTTCTCCAACAATGACTTAGTCACCAACTCTCTGCACTGCTCTGCCTCGTTATCTTCACCCGAACACCTTGCGCTCATCACCATCCTGCACGTGATGTTATTCGCCAGAGTCAGAATCTCTCCAGTCACGTCAACGACCTCATTCTTTTCAGCTTTTTCAAGAACCCTGCGCAAGAATCGGAACAGTTCATCCCGTCTAAGACTACCTGTCCTTTTGATCTGCTTCACGCCTAGAAATTCTTGAACAGACAGTCGCTTCATGAATTTCCAATAGTCTCCGTACGGGGCGTTGAAGAAACTGGTGGAGCTTCCGAACAAGAGGGTGTCTTCGAAGGGGGATTTGATTCTTGATGCGAAGTTGATGTCATTTGTTTTGAGGATTTCGGATACTATTTTCGAGGAGGATCGGGTGCCAGCCGAGGTAGAGGTGGAGGAGAGGGCCGTATTTGGAGGAAATGTTGTGGAAACCTTTGAAAGGTATAAGGGCTAAGTGATGGGTGTGGCCGAGAAGAGGGAGGCTGCCGCGTGGGGATGGAGGGAGAGTGAGGGTGGGGGCTGCTGCTGCTGCTGCAGATTCTTTCGTGAGTTTCTTCAAAATGGAATGAAGGAGAATGGGTAAGATGAGGCAGATGATGATGAGTGAATATTCGATGACTATCATGGCTGACATTTGCAGGTTAAGTGACTAGTGTATGGCTTTTTTTATTCTTTTTTTTTTGTTGCAAATGAAAGTTGGTATAAATGTATTGGGAATGCCGGAACTTATACCATGATTTTCATTTTTTTTTAATCTATAAAATCACCCCATGTTTGTATCAAATGTCGGAAAAGCACTTCGTTTATAATTGAGTCATATATAACCCTACGTTTGTCAATTTTAACTGATCGTATCATATTTTTAAAATTGTCTTAAAAGACTAGATACTGGTGTAGCATAATTTTAAAAAGTTAATAATTAAAAAAGCGCAAATGTAAGGGTGCGTTTACCTGGGAGAATTTTTAATTTTTAATTTGCTATTTTTGAGAATTTTCGAGAATTTTATTTTCATTCTGAAAACTGAAAAATATGTTTACTTCGCTCTTGTTTCCTGATCAGAAAAATTGGAGAACGCGTTTACTTCGCACTGAATGTAAGAATTTCCTGATCTGAAAACTGGAAAGCGTGTTTACTTCGCGCGTTTTCATTTTTTGTGGAAAACCAAAAATATTTGTAATGAAAAGAAGAAATCATTTGAAAATTTAATAGTCATTTTAAAAAGGGAAAACTTATTAAATATAACATCAATCTTCTAATATTGCATTTAAATATTGTAATTCATATTTTATACTTTATCAAATATTGTAATATAGCAAGAAAATCTCTTATGAATATTGTAATTCATATTTGATACTTTATCAAATATTGTAATACTATAACTCTTATGAATATTGTAATATAGTCATTGTAAGTACTGAAGAGTTGATTCACTTGAAAATCTGTAATTATATTCTGTTCTTTCTTTCTTCATTTGTTGCCTAAACTAATTTCTAGTAGCCATTGATCATATTGAATTCTCACAAGTTTTTGCAAATCAAATACTCACTGGAAACTTTTCGGAAGATTAGAACTTGATTATATAACATATCATGTTTCAAAGACAGATTTCATGAACTCAAACAAAATTTTGTACCATCTCTGCTTACAAGGTTCTCATTGACCATATTAAAATGAGCATTTTTGTACAACTATGTGCCACGGATATAAGGAGGGTATTCGAGGGAATAGTTTGAGAGGCAGATTGTATGCTAATAGATGCGACTTATTTCTTCGAAACATAAGCGTAGTATTGTCCTATAGGAACCACAAAAGCAATGACTAAAAGACCTCCGACCACTAGAGTGAATTGCCCTCTCTTCTCGTCTATCTCTTCTCTGCTTTTGAAGTTAGATTCACGTCCGTTATCCTTAGTCTGAGATCCACCGGGATCTGGAAGCCCATCAATGGCAGCTACAAGCCTTTTCGCACTGCTCAAAATTGCTTCATTGTATTTTTCTTCGGTAGCCAACACTGTAATTGCAAACCACAGACTTATCAGCAAAGCTGTGCCTAAAATTATTACTGTTGCATGAGTAATTCATAGTAATTTGTGCATATTCATCTCTAAAATGAATCACATATAAATTAAGTGCAACAAGTACAGCATGAACCAATTACTCATGCAAACAGTTTTGTCCTTCAGTATTTTTTTTTTCAGGATAACTTGGCAATGACACAAATATGAATCTATTAAATTTCATTTCATCTCCTGAAAAATCTCGATTCTTGAAAGTTAACAAGGGGGGAATTATCTAGACCTGTCTACACAAGCCTAAGTTGGATATTTCTCCAGATAATCATATCATAAGAACTTGCAGTAGGTAGACTTATATAGACATTCAGCTAAAACAAAGTGGTTGGTTGGCATTCATTTTCTCACCGCACATATCAATCAGAACCATGATCTCACTGTAAACAACAACGAAGAAGTTGGCGACTAATGTGTCTACGGTTTTAAGTAAGAACAAACCAATGAGAAACAAGAAGGATAATTGCAAACTTGAAAACTAGATAAGGCAACTGCATAATTACCAGGAATGTTCTCTGACACGGTAGCATCAAGAATGTTCTCTCCCACAGCTTGAATAAATGCAGGACCCCCAGTTATCGCTCCTTCCTTCTGGCTGGTTACAAGCACAACAATACCCTTATTGTTGCCTTCTTCAACAGGGGGATACCATTTCTCCAAAACTTGGTCAGCATACTCAAAAGCATCAGCTTTGCTCTACAACACAACACAATCTACACTCAACAACCACAAATAAAAACAACTCCTCAACTCATTACAACCTCAAAACACTTAATGGAATAGCAGTTTATATTACACTCGATTTCTCATTCTCATTACCTTAGCTTTGTCTATGTGAGCAGAAAAGAGGCAGAAACACTTAGCAAAGGATGTGTTGTATTAGCTAAGTCAAGATAGAAGTACCAGCTCAATCTAGAAGGGAATACAAAAAGCTCTGATTAAGGAGTTTTAACAAACACCTGGGATGCCTTTTCTAGAATATCACTTTCACACCACAAGATAGAATACCAATATCAATAAAACGCAACCAAACTAAGAACTCTAAGTAAACATCACGAAATCTGGGTAAGAGAACTAAGATTATGAATTATCCTACTTCAACCACTCTACGATTCGCAAACTCCTCCAAACTTAGAATCCAATCCCTAATTTATACTTCGTTTGAGAGGAATAGAAAACCCTGATTAAACAAAAACAGAGAATTAACAAACCTGGACTCTGCTGCTATCCTTGGTGCTGGGTGATGGAGAGTCGAGAGCAGGTTCGGTCTTCTATGTCCACAGCGTTGGACCGAGGACGAGAGCTTGATGACGAAGAAGAGAATGGAATTTAGGGTTGGGAGTGACAGAACCAGCATCGACGCGAAGAGGCAGAGATGAGTAAGGGTAGAGTTGGTATTATGAAAGTTTCATTTAATTTTCCAAAGCTCCCTTTGTAAAATTTTGAAAACAGGTTTTTGGTGTTTTCAAAACTTACACATGAGTTTTCATTCTGAAAATTTTCATTTTCGTTTTAGAAATGAAAACAACGCGAAGTAAACACGTTTTTGAAAAAAAAAATCCAGTTTTCAAAAAATTGGAGAATTTTTGGGAAAATTCCCTGAGGTAAACAGGGCCTAAACTTTGAAATTTCATCAGAAGTAAAAAAGAAATTGGACTTAAGTTAATTAATTGTCTATATTATATTAAATTGAGTACTAACCATTTTAAAATTTTCAAATAACATTCAAATATTGCTAGAAAATGCTAATGCAATTATTTTTATATAATTTATAATTTTTTTTTGAGTTATGACAAATCGGAAAAAAATTTCATATCATTTTTTTAATAAATTAATTTCCACGTCAACTAAATCTAAAGTCATTTTTTAGAAAAGTCAAACAAATTTTAATACAATTTTGAAAATATAGTGTGATCCGTTAAAATTAACAAACCGTAGAATTTTATTTGATTTAATTGCAAATATAGGGTGTTTTTCGAACATACAAATGTGAGATTGATATTATACTTTTTTCATTTTTTAATGAAAAATTGGAGGTGTTACAATCTAAACGGCCTAATTTATTATTCGAATTCCGGTTGGGGTAGCAAAAGGTTAAAATTAGAGTGAAAGAATAAATTTGGAAATTGTCTTGCGATCAAAATTTGTACACGGCGAGGATCGAAGCTCACGTCGAATAGAAACACCGATAATCAATTAAATAAATGGGGGTTTCTTCTTTTTGTTGACATTATTGTGGAGTTTCCAGTTCCAGAACAATTGGAACATTCATTTGGAATGTTGTCGCATGGACAGCAGCTGGGGGCCTAGGACTAGGAGGTGCACTAATTACTAAATCTGATGCCGCCAGCAGACCTCGAAAGCACTCTTTTAACCAAATTATTATGTTTGATTTGGTAAGTGAAGCAAGTTCTGTGATCTATTGGCTGCGAATTTGCGAAGGGCCAAGTCCAAGGTGCTTAGGACAGAACATAACTGTTACAAGACTGCAGTGCAGAAAAAGACGGCAATTGTTAGTTAATGTCACACCTTACACCAGCACCTGATTTGTGTGATTGGTTCAACAAGCAAAAAGTAGTTGGTTTTTATCCTTATGTGTGGAGTAAATATCTAGGAACACAAACAAAATTAGTCCAAGACCAATATGCATCCTTCTGAGAGACGTGATTAAGACCTGGAAAATTGAGAATTGGCAAAAGATTTCCAGGCATGTTTGATATCAGGATATATTTATAGGAATGAAAATGAAGCGAGAGTGAAAACGATGAAGAATGTAAGTACGAGGCATACCAAACAAAGCTGTAATAAGAAATAAGATTTCATTTACATTCCCCAGCTAGTGGTCTTGTTTGTTTGACATTGTCTTCTGTTCAGGAAACTGGTGAGGCGTCTATGTTTTAGTTTTTCTATTCGTCATTTGATTCTTGTTGGTTTAGTTTAGTTTAGTTCTGAAAAAGGCCGGCATCAACTTATTTATAGTACCCTTAGGCCTTTCATATTCTAAAACACTATACTTTTGCTACTAAAGAGAGTTGAGCATTTTTTGGGGGTCTGCTTCCTACTGCAGAGATTATCTGCAATGGCTGTAGGTGGTGGAGATGGAGAACGGTCTTTGCAGAACACACCCACCTGGGCTGTTGCTCTTGTTTGCGCTGTATTTGTCATCATTTCCGTCTTAATTGAACGTGGAATCCAATCCCTCGGCGAGGTAACTTCTACCTGGTCTAGTTTACTGTCTGTATCAAAAAAAGAAAATGCAAGCTTTTACAATATGTAAAAATCTTCCCTTTTCAATTCCCATAATTGCAGTTGTTTAGAAAGCGCCATAAGAAGGAAATGTCAGAAGTTCTGGAGAAGATTAAAGCAGGTTTCTTGCTTTGGAAAGTTTCAAACTTTGAGCATTTTTTTAGTTTATCGTTCTCGTTAGTTTTTGTTGATTTGCTAAAGAATTTGAGCGGCTTTTGATGATTCTACTGCAGAACTGATGCTGCTAGGCTTTATATCACTACTTTTAACAGTTGGCACAAAACCCATTTCTGAGATGTGCATTTCTGAGAAAGCTAGCACCTTTATGCTTCCATGCAAAAAGGAAACTACAAACAATGGCGGTGGTGGAGAGGATCATTGTTCCAAACATGTAAGATCAAAAGAATACAGTACTTGGTATTTTATTATTTATATGAATGTCAGAATTGTTCGTGATGGTTTTGTGTTATGGCAGGATAAAGTGCAGCTGGTTTCTCAGACAGGCATTCACCAGTTGCACATCTTCATTTTCGTTCTAGGAATCGTTCATGTTCTCTACAGCATTTTCACCATTGCCCTTGCAAAAGCTAAAGTATGGCTATCCATGACACTTTTTTTTATTGAACTTTTATTTGTTGGGAGAAAGTATTGAACTTTCAGCTACTAAGGTGTAAGAATGTAATGAGTAAACTACACGTACTAACAGATGAATAAATGGCAATCGTGGGAATCGGACACATCATCATTGGAGTATGAATATAGCACTGGTAAGAAAAAAACACTTTTGTTTTCTGTCATTGATAGGAATGCGACTAGGGACTTAGACTCAAGACTTATTAGGTTCTAAGTTCTAACATGCTTGTTTGATGTTTAGATCCTTCAAGATTTAGGTTTGTTCGCCAAACGTCTTTTGTCCAGCGCCATACCGCAGGCATCTCAACAACCCCAGGTCTTAGATGGATTGTAAGAAGAGCCTTCTACAACCAACTCTTGTTTTGTACTCCCTATACTCAGATACACCAATAAAATTTCATTAATGATCTCTCATGGAACTTGTTACAATGTTACTCCTCAGGTGGCCTTTTTCAGGCAATTCTTTCATTCAGTAACGAAGGTTGATTACCTGACATTGCGACACGGGTTCATCAATGTGTGTACAAGTACTTAATTAACTTGGTTAATCCTATTATCCTGATGAATTGAAGTATACTATTTCGTGATCACGGACGATGATATTGTGCAGGCTCATTTTGCTCAAAACAGAAAATTCAACTTCCATAACTACATAAAAAGATCAATGGAAGATGATTTCAAGGTGGTCGTTGGCGTAAGGTTACTTTTCTGTCACTCTATTTAGTATTTCTCTGGAATTTCTATGCCAAGATCATCTAGAAACTAACCAAGAACTTCTCATACAGCCTACCATTGTGGGCATGTACCATTTTATTTCTGATTCTCAATGTATATGGTAAGGAATCTCTGCTTCTGTCTCTAAACCCATCAACAACAAGAATGTTTCAATTGACCAACACCATTTTTTTGCAGGATGGTACACCTTTAGCTGGATTTCCTTTGTCCCATTAGCAGTAAGACAATCTACAAGACCTAATCACTGCAATTAGTTTGAGTTCTTATTCTTGGGTAGATTTTCAAGATTGCTAAATGTTATGATGCAAAAACAGATTATGCTTATTGTTGGGGCAAAGTTTGAAATTATTATAATGGAAATGGCTCAACAAATCCAAGATAAAACTGCAGTGGTGAAAGGAGTTCCTGTGGTGGAGCCTAGTAACAAATACTTTTGGTTCAATCGCCCTGATATAATTCTGTTCTTGGTGCATTTCTCCTTGTTCCAGGTAATTTCTTGAACACCAATTGCATCCTTTGATCCATTTTGTCAAGTTTCTTAAAATTGCCTGATCCATTCAAAACATGTAACAGAATGCATTCCAGATGGCTTTCTTTCTTTGGACATTGGTAAAATCTAATTCAATCATGTTATTAATTACCAGTTTTTTTCTGTATTTTTTGTGATTCGTTTGACAAATTTAAGAGCTAAACTTTGTCCGACAATGCAGTATGAATTCGGATTGTCATCATGCTTCCATGAAAACCATGCAGAGTTGATTGCAAGACATTTATTTGCTGTAGTCCTTCAATGCTTTTGCAGCTATGTCACCTTCCCACTTTATGCCTTAGTAACCCAAGTGAGTATTAGCACTATAACAAATGTAACGCTCACGTAAGTGGTAATGAATTGATACAAACTAACAAGTACGAACTAGTAAATTAACACAACCTAATGTAGGCGGAAACATTATATCACATAAAAAAATTGAGTATAGGTAGCTAAACAATGTTACTATGTTATTATCTCTGGTTAAAAGTATCCAATATGATCGGAAAACTAACTTAAAAATTCCTAAATTTAACTAAATACAAAAAAAAAAATTGACTGCAGATGGGGTCTCACATGAAGAAAGCAATCTTTGAAGATCAAACAGCAAAAGCACTGAAAAACTGGCAAAAGGCTGCGAAGGAAAGGAAGAGGTTGAGGAACAAGGAAAGAGGAGGAGGAGAAATGTCACCTGGGTTTATGAGCCCAGTCAGTACACCAAGCCGAGGGAGTTCACCTCTGCATTTGCTGCATAAGTATAAACCCAGCTCTGGTCCTGACATTGAAACTGGGATAACTTCTCCTAAACCATACTATTCTGAAACGGAGTTGTCAGACATGGACGGTTGTCCTCCCTCGACCAGGGAATCACTCGAACCAAGTAGGGGAAGCAAGAATCCTAACGCGAATGGAGAAAATCTTGAGCAAGAACCAACAAGACAGAACAATAAGAACCCTAATAAAGGGGAGAATGATTGTGGTGATTTCTCTTTTGCTATGTCTTCAAAAGCTTAATTGGATAATACTGTGCAACTAAACCCAATTTACATTTCTGATCAATTTATGTGTCAAAAGTTTTTGTAGTGAATTACTCTACCAAAAATATGTTTTAAATATCAAGCAATATTTTTTTTTTTTTTAAATCTGCAAACTGATAACCTTAATTTTAAGGGAGCAAAGATTGTTGGGCTACGGTCGGCTACCATCTTAAGAGGCCTAATATCGTTAGGTTGTGACATGATCAAGATATCAGCGCAAGGGTAAACCAACAGTCTGATAACCCTATGAATGTTTATTGATCTTTAGAGGTCAATCGCAATGAAATGACCTTGTTCGAGATGGTGTACCGTATAGACAACTAGAATAAATAATCACATCCTATGCTCGTCCAGATCCCTAATATTAAAATTTAGAAAATAGGCCAAGTTGGGAATTTGGGTAAATTTACAAAAAATATGTTTCTGCCTCTAATTTCTTTCAATTTCCAGAATCTTAATTTGTCAAGAAATACGTCAAGGTTGCTTCCATAAATCATGGTTTCAAAGAAAAGGTTTTCAATGCCAAGAGAACCCAGTTGTAACGTGTCATTTTTCTTTCCATAAGCTAATGTGTCATGTGTCATGTCTGTAAATACATTAATTTCTGGTAAATTTTGGTAAATTAAAATTAATAAATTAGTAAACCATGAAACGTTATTTATTTGAAATCAATTTTTTTAACCTAAAACGTTATTTAAAACAACCGGAGAGTAGGTTTTTACAGTTTATGTTTCAATTCAACAGCTACTCACGAAATTGTTGTATGCATGCTAGTAATTTAGGTAGCGTTTGGTTCACGGAATGCTACTTTCCTCCTTGGAATCACTCTCCCGGGAGAATGATACCCGGGAGAGTGATTGAGGGAAATGTTAATTTTTTGTGTTTGGTTGGGATTTAAAATTCGCGGGAAAGTAACATTATTGTGTTTGTTTTGTACTTTGGAATCTTCAAAGAATGTAAAAAAAATAACTATTTTATTCTTTTCTATATTTGTGTCTTTGTTATCTTGTTAGTGTCTTTTGTTATCTTGTTAGGTGTATAATTATTCTTTTCTATATATATTGTGCTACACAGTTTCCTCTAAACACGTTAGACTTTCTCTCTATTTAATTGTCTATTTTTCAACAATCAAAATATCAAATGAGTTTGCTTCATAACTATGGTTTTTTGCAGGTTAAAAAAAATGACAAATGACATAACGTTCCTTGAAAATTATAACAAAGTATGACACATATTGTTCTAGCAATGCAAAAAAATATAACTACAACAATAGACAAGTCTAGGATCGGGATTTCTTGGATGATTTGTTTCCATTTTTAACCGTATTTTCTTCTACCTATTATTATTTACATCATTACAATGTAATTTTTATGTAATTATTATAATTTTTATGTAATTAATATATTTTTTGTGTAATTAATATAATTTGGCGAAGTTTTAGAAAACAGAGAAAGAAGAAGACGCTTTATTAAATTATTTTTTATAATTAGTTTTGGACAAATATGTCATTTAATAAAAAAAAATCAACTTTTTCTATAGGGGGAATCACTCTCCCCACCCCCTAGCCAAGGAATCACTTTCCCCCCTTTTTAGGAAAGTTAAGGCGGTCGAGGAAAGTTGGATTTCAGGGGAGAGTGATTCCTTGACGCAACCAAACGCAATAAAGCTCGGAATCTCAGATTCCCGAGTCACTTTCCTCCTTGATTCCGCCAATCAAACACTACCTTAATTGGCTCTTATGCTTCAACCTATAGTTGGCGTCATTTTTCTTTCATATCCTGAAGTCTTTTTGCAGAATAATGAATTTGATTTTTTTATCATTTTGAGAATGACATCATTTTCAAATTCTATTCACGATATGAACTCTCACCCCAAGACCAACCAGTAAAGACTCTTGGTTTTTTTTTCCTCTTTTGAAATTAAGAGTAGAGGCTTCTTACCAGAGCTCTTTCACCTGACTGATCTCTTTCCACTGAAACGTTTTTGTAAGCTCTGAATCCTTTTAGCCGCTATTGCTCTCTGATAATACAAATAGGCATCTCAAGAATACCCCTAAGGGTGAGTTTTGTTGTATCACTTCCATCTATAATTCATCTCAGTTCACGTAATTTTATCTTCTAGCCGAATAGAACTAGAAGATTGTAGTTTGAGAAATTTTTTAAGAAAGTTTAAGATACTTACATGAGGTATATAAATAAGTTTTTATAGTATTGGTTTTTTCTTCAGTTATACTTTGTACTTTGATTTCTATGTAAAAATAAAGTGTTCTTTCTTTTTTACTGTTTTATTTTATTGTGAATAAGTTTAATTATTCATAAATACTATCTACTAATTTACTCTTAGCTGATTCTTTTCTGTCTTTTGGTCCGGTGCTTGCGCGTACCCTGCCTCCGTGTGAACAGAGTTAAAATGGAAGAGAACCATGCTATTCCCACCAACAATGACAGTGGTATGTCTCTTCCTCCCTGCTAATTTCAGTCTCTTTCCCTGTAAATGGCTCCTTTTCTAGGCTCATGCATAAAACTTTGTTAGGGGTTGTATTCTGGATATGCCTCGTGATGGATGTGATGTCCTTGCTACCTGTAAAATCTTGAGATTATAAGTTTGTCAAAGTTTTATACTTCAATAGAGGACCAATGTAATGCATATTTTCAATGGCTTTTTCAGGAACTGATGATATTGTTGTTATTTTCCATGAGATTTAGGAAAGCTGAGATATAGAAAGACTGCACCTGCGCATTATACTCTTAAGATTGAGTCATTCTCTTCACTTTTGGAGTCAAATATAGAAAAAATTGAAACGGATGATTTTGAAGTTGGCGGCTGCAACTGGTTTGTTCTATTCTACCTACCTGTTTTTCCTAGTAGCATATGCCTTTCTCTTTTGTTTGTGAGGGAAATTCTCTGTTTTTTTGTGGAAAGGAAAGAAAAAATCAGTAGAGAAATAGTTTTCAAGCAATTTTCTTTTTCCTTTTCTTCTCATTTCGAAGGAAATTGGAGCTCTATCCAAATGGGAACAACAAGCTGGGGAACAACAGTGGTCACATATCTCTCTACTTGGCAATAGCAGAACCAGACGATATTTCTTTTGGTTGGGAGGTCAATGTTATCGCCAGTTTTTTTGTGTATGATCAAATCAGGGATAGATACTTGGTTGCTGAAAATGGTAGCTTTCACTAATCCTCTTTTTGTTCTACTATAACTGAATATATTGGCATCATAAAAATCTAACCTCTTTTTGTGTTTTGTACTCAAGATGCTGATGAGAAAGAATGGCGCTTTCATAAGTTGAAGACTGACTGGGGATTCGAGAGTTTGCTTTCACATGATGCGTTAAATGACATATCCAATGGTTACCTTGTTAATGGCTGCTGTACATTGGGAGTAGAGTTATTGGTCATCAAAAGCAATCTTAGAGGGGAAAGTTTTTCGCTGGTAGAGGGACCAGAAAATGGTTTATTCTCATGGAAGATCGATGAGTACTCAGGTTTGGATGGGACTAAAGAGTACTCTGTGTCTGAGGTGTTCACTATAGAAGGAAGTAAATGGTAATGTGTGTCTTTTTACGTTGTTCAAGTGAATTTGTGTTGCCTGGATTACTTTACTGAACAACAAACTCTACATTCAGGAAGCTAAAGCTTTATCCCAAGGGAGCTTCAAATAGCAAAAGTGGCTATCTGTCTCTTTTTCTATATCGGGCCGATGCACTAGCCATTCCTCGCAAGAAAAAAGTATTTGCAAAGTACACTCTCAGAGTAAGGGATCAAAGAAACAGCAATCATCATGAAGTGAAAGGTTATTTTGTGCACTGACTTATTTATCTACTTAGTTCTATATCATGTTCGTTTTATTTAAAGCATGCTGAAAAAGCCTCTATTTTCCTGGCAGGGGAGGGGTGGTTTTGCGTCAGAGGATGGGGTTTTTCTAATTTCATGTCACAAGATGATCTCAAGAATATTTCGAAGGGGTATCAAGTGAATGATCAGGTGATCATTGAAGTACAGTTCCATAGTATATCAGCAACAAAACCCTTCTGTTAAGGTAGGAAATGCGGGTGTCTTGGTTTAGGAGACTGCGCAACGCATCTTATGTTCATCTTTTGGAGTGGTTTTTGACATTTTGTAGTTGTTATGAACTTTTCACTCTTTCAGGATACTCTGCAATTAGGAACAAACTCTTTAGTCATCATGGATGATGGAGTCAGGACGGTGTGGCTTGTTAATTGATTTCCTTTTTGCCTTTTTCCTTGCTTTGACTGATGCATTAGATCAAGTTGGAATACATCTGCTTTAGTTCATCTAGCAAAAACCTGTTTCATAGAGGAGCTCCTGAAATCAATTGATGTTTATCAAAAATCTTCTGAGCACCAATTTCCATTTTTCTTCGATATTCTAAATGCGAACTCATAAATTTATGTGCAAACTGATTTGGTTTATCGAAATTGGAAGAACATGATTGTTTTCTTTGGCAAGTGATCCACATCTTTTACTTAAACTCTATGCTCATTTTTGTGTAATATGTAGCTCATTGCTTTTAGTAGGCTGGCTGAGTATAAGTACTGGTGTCGCATCGCTATATGATCATTTTGATGGTCAAACACTTGCTGGAACAATAACATGAGTTTAAAACCATGTTGCTGAGGAGTAAATGAAGGTTGTGACAAACGAAGCTCATATAGACTTATCGCTCGCCCTTCCCCAGTAAATGATGCAATCTGGAACGTGAAAATTAGATGCAAAGCATGCTGAAAGAGATGTTCAAACATATCTTTTTCTGGCTTTGCAAGGTAACGTACAGTTCTGATTGAACCAATTGTCTGAACAACTACTTATGCTGTGTCGATAAAAGCTTCATTGCCTAAGCTGCATCCTGTATAAGGACTGTGTCACCAGATCATTCTCGGAGAGCCTGGCACCAATTGCACCCCACTCGAGTGCTCATGAACATCAAACCAACCAATCTCCATGTTAACTACTTTCTCACAATACATCGATCTGATCCGCTGGGTTAACTTCGATCCAGCGACCGCAAAGAAGTATATATCTCCTCAGTGGATATATCACCATTGATGCAAATGCAAAGTGTCATAACCATATTCTTAAGACTTCATTCATGGCGGTAATGTGTTTCGAGTACCCAAAATAATAACACTATCATAATTTTTTTTTATCATGAAATAACACATCATATCAGTATCACAATTAAAACCATAAAATTATTGTCATTCTCACATCTTTTTTTTATAAGAATTTCCAACATTAATCCTTTTTACATTCTTAACATACTTTTTATACTAATAATTAAATAAGACTAATGTAATAAATTCTTAGACTAAAAAATAAAAAAATAATAATTTAAGGTACATAATCATAAAATCTAGCACAAACTGTTCTTTAAATTTGGTAATATATTATATATAAATAATTTTTTAAAGTTAAAGTGAGCGATATATAATACAATAAAAAATTCATTTCAAGCATATAAGGTTGCAGTTATTTTTATAACGTATGTTATGAATTCGATCTTATTATTATAATAATTATTAATAATATATTTAATTTAAAAGAATACAAAATTGTGATGAAAAATTACTAAGCGAGTCGATCAATTATAATTTGTAAAAAAATACTAATTTATTAAAAAAAAAACATTCTTTTCTTTTCATTTTCCATTTTTTCCCATCGACGGTCCAAATTCCATGGTCAAAATTAGAAACCAAACAAACGGGTAAAAATCGTATCGTGCATGTATAAAACAATCCTGAACTAAAGCTTTTCCGTTTCTTTTCCCGACCCCAATTATCAGCATCGCCACGACCGTCTGACCACCCTCACGCAGTGACAGAGAGGGTGAGAGAGGGCCGCCACCACCGCCTCCGCCACCGCTACCTCGACAGCCCTCTCCGTCTCTCCTCATCGAACACACCCAACAAATATATCGCTCTTTTTTATTATTTCATCTGTCACATGCCAATTCCTTTCCTTTGATGCTCCGATCGCATGCGCACAACCGGGTCCATACCAAATCCAGTACGACTAATAAGATCGCCACCACTAAAATGGATCCAATCAAGCTCCACATCCGACGATCCGCCAAGCAAACTCTCAATACCAGATACAACCTGCTTTCCGTGTCACTGGCTCTCATCCTCTCCGCTGTTGCTCTCTGCTCCTTATTTATCCTCTTTAAACCTAAATCCCATGACAAAAGATACGGCGTTATTGTCGACGGTGGCAGTACGGGCACACGAATCCACGTTTTCAGCTACCAAGTTTCACGGAACGGTTCTGTCTTCAATTTTGGAGAAGAGGGTTCGGCGATGAAGGTAAATCCGGGGTTATCTGCGTATGCGGAGGATCCAGAGGGCGCGGGGAGGTCGTTGGCTGAATTGGTGAGATTTGCGAAGGAGAAAGTGCCGGAGGGTATGTGGCGGGAGACGGAGATAAGATTGATGGCGACGGCTGGGATGAGGTTATTGGATGCGGAGGTGCAGGATAAGATCTTGGATGCGTGTAGGCAGGTGCTGAGGCAATCGGTGTTTAAGTTCCAGGAGGATTGGGCGAATGTGATAACAGGGTCTGATGAGGGAGTTTATGCGTGGGTGGTGGCCAATTATGCGCTGGGTAGTCTCGGTGGTGATCCGTCGGAGACTACCGGGATCATTGAACTTGGCGGAGCTTCTGCTCAGGTGACTTGTTTACTTATTGGATTTTGGCCAAGTATGCGTGTGTCTGTGTTCTCAAAACAATAATAGTATCAATATCATTTTGTTTATGTCCAGATTACTTTCGTTTCAAATGAGGCCATGCCACCTGAGTTTTCACGGACTGTTAAATTTGGGGATGTTACTTACACAATTTACAGTCACAGCTTTCTGCATTTTGGTCAGGTAAACTTAATTTCTATTAGATGCTGGTTAGCTTAAGTTTGGAACTTCTGGTTTCTGTTGTTTTTATTTTTTTTCTTTTAAATAGATTGGAGACGTGATCATTCGAAGTCGTATGTGAATACCTTCTGTTTTCGGTCACTTGGTAGTGATTTTTTTTGTTCTGTAAACTTCAAAGTGCTCTGGGTTTAAATAAAGAAATAGTTGGACCCTTGAGTTGATAGACTCTGGGATTGGTATCAATTATTCTAAATTTGAAAGTTGCAGCAATAATGAACGGAGCCCCCATTGCAAGATGCTAAAGATTGTGAACTGCAAAATTTATTTGTAACTTGCCAAACTGTCTAACTCAATGAGCTGCTATTGATTGTTTTAAATGGTATAGTTATGCCATTGGAGTGTGGTCTTTGACTTCTTTTACATACGCTCAAATGATGTTTTTTTTTGCAGAATGCTGCATCTGATACATTAAGGGAATTACTTGCCTCTGGAGACTACCACTTATGTAAGTTTGAATGTTTTTGAAATTGACCTATGAACCTGATAACTGGTGTACGGAATGTGCCTTTTTTCCTACAGTATTTTTTAACATTTCACACCAAAATCTGCTTAATCAATGTAGTGCTCGTGCAACAGTATGACTTAAGATGTGTGTAGTCAGTGATGACTGATGAGGATGTATTGAGGGATGGGTGGTAAAACTCGGAAAGGTAGATCTGGAAAATGAGTGTGTGTAAATTGTAATCTAACTGAGCTTAAACTGAGAGCTAATAGACTTTGATGATTTAGTCATGTAGGGAGGAGGCCCTTAGATGTGACTCTGTGGAAGTGTAATGATCTTGGATTGTCAAGCTTTACTAGATGAAAGGAAGACCTAAGTTGACCATAGTGAAGATTATCAGGAAAAAATCTGCTAGCACGTGGAATCAATAAGAATATGACTTCAGAACATACTTTTTGGCGTAAGATAATTCATTTTTCTAGCCCTGAAATTTGTGGTAATATACAGTGCGTTGGAAAGCAGTTTCCATACAATTATGGGTGTCGCGCGTGAAATTTAGTCCATTCAATCACACTTATGATACAAAGTTGTATAATTTGAATGGAGTTTAGTTGGTTTAAATTTGTTAATTGCAGTGATCGATGTACTTCTGCAAGAACAATCCAAGCCACAGCTTTAAATTGATTATATAAATTGTTCTCTGGTTTACTTATTGAGCTATGGATAGTGGATACCTATTTAACTGTGGTGTAGTTGGACATAACTTTGAGAATTTCTGATCAGTTTATGGTTTTTGGAAAGATTGACGATCGAATTGTAGTTCTTACTTAATAGTAGCATATAGACTTGGAAATTTCATCTTTGTTTCAACACAGATGTTAGAATTGTGTTGCATTTTAATGAGAAGACTAGTTCCATAAATTGGTACCTTACGGATTGGCTTCCTGCTCGCCTATCTAGAATGAAGCATCATTTCAGGGGGGAAAAAGGGTAAAATATCTAGAAGGAATTTCATGATTTGTTCCCACTCTCTTTGACAATGAGTTTCCAAACGAGAGATGCACTCCAGTTCAAAACCTTGGTTTTGAAGAAGCATCTCCAGTGTGATACTGGCTGATATCTGAAAACTAAGGTTTTTGCCTTTAGACCGCTCTATAAAAGCGGGGGAGGTGAACTTACGAAGCTCCCATATAATGGAAGGTTGAGTCCACTCCATACACAATTACCTTATGCCTTAATTCTAACTGGGAGAAGCTCCTATAGATGGTGCTTAGTTGTTTACTCTGTTTGCTGCTTATTGCCAATTTATGGAGTTAGAATGAATTAGTTCTCCTTTCTTTCTGATTGTTATTATTGACATTGATTACATCTCTTCCTTTATCTATGCCACCATAAATGGTCATTAATATAATTATTAAAGTTTTTTATTTGGTTTTTGTAGTAAGGTCTTGCCCATGACTCATTTGATATGTTTGGCATGGAGATTTACCCCAATATTCTTATTAGAGATGAGATTTGTAATGGTAGTTCCTGCATTGTTTCCAATGATGCAGCTGCTGAATCTACTGAGAAGGGTATATTCATAGACCCCTGCAATCCTAAGGGCTACTCACATGCCGTGAAATCTGGGGAGCTTTCTCCAGTTTATTCAATTGATAAGTATAGCTCTCTATCTGCTCAAAATTTGAGGGGCAACTTCTCAAAGTGCAGGTCTGCTGCATTAACACTGCTGCAACAGGGAAAAGGTTGTATTATCTTCCAAAAGAATTATGACATTGGTTTTTTTCTGTTATGTATTTCTTTTCAGTTAGTAATTGTCTTGTTACCTGAGATGCAGAAAAATGCTCCTACCAGTGCTGTGACATAGGATCTACATTTGTACCTAAGCTTCAGGGGAAGTTCCTAGCTACGGAAAATTTCTTCCATACATCAAAGGTTTTATAATCTGCCTCTCTTCATATTTGTCCACTTCCATGTTAGTTTAGCTTCAGGGAGGTTCCCAGGACGTTCCAAGTCCCCCCTTCTTATTTGCATCTTCCTTGGATAGTTCTTTGGATTGGGTCCAAAGGCATTTCTTTCAGATCTGAAGATGGCTGGAGAACACTTCTGTGGGGAGGATTGGTCAAGGCTGAAAACGAAGCACCAGTCAGTTGATGATGAGGATCTGACGCACTATTGCTTTTCTTCAGCGTATATTGTGGCACTACTTCATGACAGCCTCGGGATTGCGTTGGAGGATGATAGGTAATTTCTCATCGCTACTTCCTACTAATGTAGAATATTTTCCTTGTACACAAACTGTGCCTGCTTCTCCAACTGCTGATGATCAAAACAGCCGTAGGTGATTTGAACTGGCTTGCTTAGGTATAACTTTGCATACTCTTAAGAGTTCAATTGTATTGATCAGAGATGTCCATGTACAGGATTTCTTCTGCTATTCAGGTTGGAAATACCCCACTTGATTGGGCATTGGGAGCCTTCATCATGCAGAGTGCTGCTGCCTTGGACCAGCAACATCCTCACTGGATTGCAAGTATGATCAGTGGGGACCCAAACGCACTTGTTTCACTGATTGCATTTGCTGTATTATTGACATTTATGTCATGGTCTGTATCGAAGTGGAGGAACCCCCAGTTGAAGACGATCTATGATCTAGAGAAAGGACGGTATATAGTCACAAAACTTCCAACAAGTTGATACCATTTTTCATAACGGAAAAGGTCATGATCTGGCTTCCCTGATCAGGAGGGAGCTCCGCTCCAATGCAAGTGCAATGAGCCAGTTGATTCTGCACTTCCCTGGTTTGATTTCTGAATACCCTCTTAAAGCAATCTTGGTTATTCTTCTGGGAATGCAGTGTAATTAGTGAGATTTAGGATAGGACATGATGATCCGCTTCCCATTTTGTATCTAGGGGGAATTTATCGATATGGAACACGTCTCCATGGCCTAAAATGCAGAACCTACGTCAAAAGTAGTTGTACAATATGGGAGGGTGCCTCGTCTGGCGCACTGTTGTACAATGGTGAAATGAGTCATAGAGTGTTTTGTCGGCATCGGTGTAACTATCAATGATGATTGATGAGTATGAATAAACTAACGATTTCCTCTTATGTTGCCAACAATCAATTGCATTCTTCTATAGCATTATTAACACAAGAAAATTAATTTGTTCAAAAGTGATGGACTAACAACTTTTATTTTATCAAAATGGGCCAAGACAACGAACTACTAAAGTTTATGATTTATTCTTTTCTTTTTCATTTTTTTCAAAATTAAAAAATGGAATATGATAAAAAAATTAAAACATAAGAAAAAACTATATGATTTTTTTCGTAAAGGAAGATATTAGCCCATTTCTTCTTATTTATGTTTTGAAATTAATAATAAAAAGAGATAGCTTCCTTCTTGTTTTTTCTTCTTCTGATAAGCTTCATTCTTGATTTTTTCCCTTAATTGATAATTAATTGAATAAAATACATTTTATGATTTTTTTAAAATAATATTGTATTGATATTTCATGTGGAATTTAATATCTATGTTTTATTCAATAAATTTATTTATAAATTATCAAATAATCAGTAAATTTTATTATTAAATATATTTAATAATGACTTTATAAAAATAAGGGTAAAATAGAAATTTACACTTTCATTCTCATTCCTTACTATTCATACTAAACACATTAATGGACATACTCCATCATTCTCATTCTTTATGGTCCATTATAAGTAACCAAAATTGTATCACATTATCACATTTAATGAAAAAACTGATCGTAGATTGAAAGTAGAAGGATAATTTATGTAGTTTTGTTTCAACTTTTCAATTACATGTGGAACTTTGGTTGATATGCAACTATGCTAGATCATCTGCTTCAATTTAGCCTTGGAATTAAGTCTTGTTCTGAGTCCGGTCAGTCCTAAAAGAGTCAAACTCTAACGCCCAAGCTTTGATGAGTTCCACGACCACGGACGACATCCCTTTTGTGCTCATCAGTCTCATGGGTTGGCCGCATTAGGTAGCCATTAATGACAGAGAATTCATTATTCTTACATTGGTATTAAAATTTAATTAATGAGGAGTATAGTGTTTACATTAATCTAAAAACACAAATTTAAGGCATCATGGTGGGTTGTGTGTACTACTTGTATTCAAGGTGTTCATATTTCGAATAACGTGTTCATTATTTCTCTTACCACTTGGGACGTGGAGGATGCATGTGCCTAGCTAGAGATCAGATGTGATCAATTTCGTTTTCGTCGACCCAATCGAGTTAGCTAACTTAGATGAAATCATGTTGCAACATCAAAGAACAATTCAATAGGTAGTTAGGTTGTTCAACAAAATTGAATGAAATGATGGAATGGAGAAGTAAGACAAAGTGAATCCAGCCATTCATCTATACCAAAGTTAAATAAAGGCCACTGCTCTAGCCGACTGATCCACGAACCATAAATATGTTGAGAGCGATGCCAAAGATGTCCATTCTCCTCCAAGATTCCTAACCCATTTATAAATTTTAAGTGAATATTAGTACTATTCCCTCCGGATTATAAAAAACGACGTCTGTACTGTAGATACGTATATCGAGGAGGCCGGATGACTCACTATTTGATCCCAAAAAAATTCGTACTTTTTTTAAACGTACATTAATCCTTAACGTACGTCCGAGAAAAAATTCGGGGCAAAATTGTCTCAAATAGTGAGTCATCCGACCTCCTCAACATGCGTGCACAAATAGTAAAAGTCGTTTAATAAAATCCGAAGGGAGTAATTAATAACGACATTAAAAATTAAAAATAGTGAAGTCTTCTTCTACAAACCATGAAACCAATAAAAAATTAGTTGACGTGATTGGTTTGGTGATGGACCAGGTCACGTAACGCGGCAGAAAAAGCCTCCCTAAATTCCAGAAATACCCTTACAACGGTTAGACGGAAACTCACAAGCCTTCTGGTTCTTGACGCCGTTAAATCCCATACCAACCACGGCAAAGCACTTCCTATAAATAGAAACTCCCTTTTTGTTTTTATTTATTTATTTCCTTTAATCGTAAAATCCTAAGCTTACTTCCCTCTTCGCATTTTTTCCAGAAAAACGCGGTTTTAAGTTTTAACAGAAATTATATTAGAAAGACCATTTTTCTGTGGTTCCGTTTTCCTTTTTCCACGCTCGAACAAGAAAACAAAAAAAAACCAAACAAAACAAGCTAAAAGTAAAAGCAATCCATTTTCGCGGAAATACGAAAAAAAAAAAAAAAAAAAACAGGCAAGAAAGTTTGATTGTTTGAATCGCTCATTTTCGTGGAATCTCTGAGAAAACCTCAGAGATCCGTGATATTCCATGTGGGTTTCTGTTACATTTTCCTAATTTTTGTTTCGTTAATTTTTCCTTGCGTTTGATGTTTCTCTCTTCTTTTCAATTTTGTGTAGAGGATTAAAATGAGCGATCACGTGGTGTTGTATGTGGACCGCTTGATGAACCGGACGCCCTCCTCTTCGTCATCGTCATCATCGGCGGCGGAGGAGGGTGAGAAGGGGGATGCTGATCGGGAGCAGGTTGCGAAGAACCCAGATGTGGGCTCTTCGAGTTCAAGTGCTAATGAAGGAGGCGACAGCAGTGCCGGAATTGGAAAGGAGAAGGAGAAGGAGGTGGAGGTGGAGGTGGAGGTGGAGGTGGAAGGGGATTCAGAAGAGGACCCCCTGATTCAGGCTGCGGAGTGCCGCATTTGCCAGGAGGAGGATTCCGTTAGCAATTTGGAGAATCCATGTGGTTGCAGCGGCAGCCTCAAGGTATAAATTGTTCTTCAAATTCATGTAACATCATTTTGCAGATAATAGGTGTATATTTATATGTTGATGTTGAGATTAGTATTAATGGGTGTCATTTATTCAACCCAGTATGCACATAGGAAGTGTGTTCAACATTGGTGCAATGAGAAAGGAGACATCACTTGCGAAATCTGTCATCGGGTACATCCCTTCTCTATATGTGATTGATTTGCCACACCATGTATCTATCAACATTATCGTGTGAATTTATCCCCCACTTGATTTGTATTGATGATGTTTTATGTTTCCAGCCCTACCAACCCGGTTATACTGCTCCGACCCGTCCACCTAACTCAGACGATACTGCTATTGATATTGGGTAGGTGCAATTTTCTTGTGTTTCCAAAAGTTGTCAAAATTACTTGTTTGTAAATCCTTCAGGAATGTGGATGTTATTGGATTACATGTTTTTCCCTTCCGTGAAAATTTGGTGCTCATGAAGCCTGCCTATGGACCATTAGGATTGGAAGCTGCTTATTAATGTGTCTTTTCCAGTCTCTTACATTTTATGATCCTTTTGCAGCGGAGGCTGGACAATCTCTGGTACTCATTTGGACCTGCGTGACCCTCGCCTTTTGGCCATCGCAGAGGCAGAACGTCATTTTCTGGAAGCTGAATATGATGAGTATGCTGCTTCAAATGCCAGCGGAGCAGCATTTTGCCGCTCAGTTGCTCTTGTTGTAAGTCCTATAACCGATATAGAAGAAATATTTCTTTCTTTTGGAATTAAAAAAAAGGTCATTTCTTATGCTGATGTGTATCTGAGAAAATTTTCTAAAGTAAATGGTGCTAAGCACTAACCATTACGTTTTTACCCTTAAAGTTGTACTGCTGACATATGGTTATTTTTTCTAAATTGTTGGAGATGTATTACCATTAGAGAAAACATAATTGACTATCCTTTGGAAGGTTGAAACACCATGATGTTCCTAACTTTATTCTAGATCACATGGGGAGGCATCTGTACACGTCTCTAGCTTCTAGACCTGTAGTTACATGCATCTACATTTATTCTTGCAGATATTTCCGTGTCTGTTTGTTATGCGGGTTCTGGCTCTTAGTGACCTCACTTACATCTTTTGTAGTTAATGGCCCTGCTCCTTCTGCGGCATGCGTTAGATGTTACAGAAGCTGATGGAGAAGATGATGTGTCTACCTTTTTCTCTGTAAGTGGAGTTGGGAGTATTATAGCTATTGAGTTGCCTCAATCTTTTCCACTTGCTTAGTGGTCAGCTAATTCCGTGGCCTATCCTTTACAGCTTTTCTTGCTACGAGCAGCTGGTTTCCTTTTGCCCTGTTATATTATGGCTTGGGCCATCAGCATATTGCAGCGCCGGCGACAAAGACAGGTTTGTTGATTTTGTGGTGTCATTGCTTATCCCTTCCTTGACCTCAATTTGAAGTTTGTTCCGTAATTTGGTGAAACAGGAGGCTGCGGCATTGGCTGCGACACAAGTAGCTTTTGTGCTACAATCTGGACAACAAAGGGGTCTGCAGTTCACAATCGCTTCTGGATCTCCTGTAACTCCACAGCAGCAGGAACCTGTGTAGTCAACGGGTAAGCGTGAACTCTCGTATCCTGTGCCTTATGAGGAAAGTATGTAAAAGTACGGGAAGGGAAAAGAGAATGGCCGATGAATAAAGTGAGTTTAAAAATCAAAACACTTTGCCTGTGGTGGCATGTTGAAAAAAAGGCGCGTAATCAGTACTGTGTCCTGTTCTATTTGTGTATATATATATATATCCCGCCACGAGGAACTTAAGGAATTTGGTTTATATGGGATATCTGTTGTTGTGTATGAGCAATCTCCATCTGTATTTTGTAATTCTTCCATTGCAATGCGCTGTTGTTTAGTACGTTAATTCAAATGTGATTGTGTGCTTTACCTTGTGTTGTGGGATGGCATAAGCTTGTGACTTCAACACTTACTTCCCACGCAGCATGATGGATCAATAATTGCTGGAGGTGAGATTGATTAAGAATAAATAGTGGAATTAGTCGGAGTTCCAGTGGAAAAATTGACCTCAAGTTCTGTGGTGTTTTGTTGAGTTTGAACATCTGACATGTTAAGAAATCTTCTAATCCGGTCACCATTGGCGCAATTCCAGGGCTCGTTTTTTGCTGCTCTTGGTTGGTTGATCTTGTCTTTTATGGATTTTGAATGTTGTTGGATCATTTTATGTCCGTTTAGAATTGCTGATAAAGCAGCAAGCATATATTCATACTCATGGCATGATTACGATCGTCGATCGGCAAAAACTAAGCTCAAAAGAAGAAACAAGGAAGCATCTCCATTTAACTTACAGCTGAACTTTTTGTCTTCCCTTCCAAACAGATCCCGAAACTGTGGCGAAAGTCGCGACTAATATTTCATATTTAGCAGGAAGTATGACTGAGTTACAAATTCACAATCGGAGTTAAAGGAAAGTAACAACTTTAACAGCAAATGTCCCAAATCTACAAAGCAAGTAACATGTAGCTGTAGGGTTTCACTTTAAAACGTTTAAAATAAAATTGTTTCCTTTTTCTTACGATCGATTTGTTAACAAGATTTCAAAAGAACGGTACTATCATTGCTCATAATATTATCCACAGTCCAAAGTGGGCATTGTCTACAAACATTCTGAATTCCAATCGCAATTAACTTTTACATAATGGGTAATGAATTGTGTGCATTATTATTAACACGGTACGTATCCGTACCACACGATCCAACAAGGCCCTGTTCCCCACCTGTACATTTTGCCCAAAATGACATTTTCAGTGTCTCAATTATGTTCTCTATCCATTCTGAGGCTAATCTTTGGATATTACGACAGTTTAAAGAGAACTCTCTCAGCGCGATTAATTTCAGTTTCTAATCTCGAACATGAGTACCATGGCAAGAAAACATTAGAAATCTCTGACAGATAAAGCTTAAAACAGATGGGATATTGATAGAGAATAAATCATAACAGGAAAATAATGTAATTTTCCTCCAAAGGAAAGAAAAAGGACGATGAGCAAATATATATATCTACGTGGGTCTGCTTGTTCCCAAAATCCCAGATCCCAAAAAAAAGAAACAAATACAGGAAAAGAAAAAGAAAAAGGGTGCTTTTGTTGTCATTTGCAGCATTTGACTGGAGAATAGTACCCATTTGAAAGTTACAACACAAACATAAAAGAAAAGAAAAGAAGCCTTAGCTTGGCATTCTTAAATGTTGAACATTTCACATATGTTTAGTAAGTTGTTACTCCATCTCGAAACCTAAGTTAATCGCAGACAAGTCCCTTTTTACTCGTTAGATCCTGCAATTCATAATGAACCATTAACCCAAAATTAAGGTAAAGTAGCAATAGCAATATAGCATAGTGTTACTATTAGCATCTGGCCAAAGTACAATCCAATTTGATTTTAAATGCTGTGTCTAAATTCTAAACTGCACATCTGTAGTCCACTCTAACTTTTTTCTCTATTAAGTAGTAAGTTTTATTCAAACAAATCACATATCGTTACCTTGCACAAATCTAGCAATGCAGGGAAGCAGAGGGAATATCACAAGAAATATGTTTCACTGTTCATATAAATGCACAAGTTCTTATTCTCAAGCACTCCATGGTCGCCAGCAGCCACACATATGTAACAGTTCCATTTCCATTATATAGAGGATAGAAAGTAGAGAATCAGCATATTAATTACCACATGTTAGAACTAGAGTTTCAGTTAATTGGACAATGACCGCACACCCTTCATCATAACCCACCATTATTAAAAAAAATAAAAAAAATCATCAGCCAATTTTGATAAAGTGCAAGAATATGTGCTTTAGAATGTTCCAAGTTGCATGTGATTTTATATTATTATATCCACAGCAGCAAAAACAACAGCAAACAACAGTAAAGGAAAAGGGAAATAAAGGAAAAGAGTTGTCTTCAAAAACAAAAGAGAAACATTTTGGAGCCCGACAATGCTCGAATGGGGCAACAACAGCGAGCGACACTCGAGAATACCGAAAAAAGAGAAAAGATTTCCCAAAATAAGAGAAAGAAAGGGGAGAGGGTCTTGAAGCTGGGTCTTCATTGAATCATTGAATGGGGGATTAACAACTTGGCAACTCAAAGAAAAGCATAAAG
This sequence comes from Viola odorata, assembly GCA_963691705.1. NCBI lineage: Eukaryota > Viridiplantae > Streptophyta > Magnoliopsida > Malpighiales > Violaceae > Viola > Viola odorata. The sequence continues at coordinate 67,121,642 of OY829539.1, read as the reverse complement.
AAGCACATTTTGCACAAGAAACCAAGTACTGTTGTTTTAGCAGCATAGAGAAATGAGCTTGGAATGCTAAAGTAAGGATGAGGAGATCTTAGAAATGGATAAAGCAAGTGCTTAATTGTTTCTTTTAGAGGTGTTGTTCTATTCCACATTCTTTGTCCCCAAATTTTTTTTGACTCTTTATATGACTAGCTTGCTTGCCACTGTAGCCATCTAGTAGTTCTATCATCTAATGCGGCCCTACTTAAAAATACAAAAACCCTCTTTCCTTACCAACAAAGGAATCACAATTTCCCATAAGGCCCCTAGATAATTAGTGTTAACAGCAAACCTGTTATGCCAGAAAGCTAAGGCTAAAGTAGGTGCCAAAAGTACACTTCAGAGCATCCACATGAGCTGAGTCCTCAGCCATGCAAGACCAGCTGGGCAGACCAAAGGCTAAGAAAGAATACCAGTCAGCATGGTGAATGTCCACGTAAGCACTGTCTGGTGATGTGGCAGGACAACAAGAGGCTGCTGGGCCTGCTTCAATAGACAAAAGCAGAATTTATCAGCTCAAAAAAGAAGAAGACAAAAGCAGAATAAATGATAGAGATGTAAGTATGTTAAAAGATACTTGGCTTCTCAAGGGTAGTTATTTTTGTCAGATTCTTCTGATAACAGCCTTAATATGTTTGGAATGAAGGCTTATGATTTGAAGAATCTCTACAATTCCTCAGCTGAGTACTGGGTCCCTTATTGCTTTATAACCCCTCCAAATGCAATCAGGGATAAATAGCAAGCATATGTCTACAGGAATAGAACATTAGAACAGTAAGATCACAATCTAAGACTAATGCTTATCCCCTCATTAGTTTAAGGCCTAGTTATTCTCTCATTACTTCGAAACAAAAACACAATACATTTTGTTTCTTCTTAATTGTTTCACAGCAGAAAACAATGGTTTTAAAGGCTAGCAGGCTTATACTTGTCATCTGTATTGGGTTCATGGCAATTCAATCTGATAAAGCTTACAGCTTGACAAGTATAGACCTGGTCCTCAGAGACAGCACAGGAGCTCAAGGGATGACGCCACACAATCAACGAATTCTAAAGGATGTCAGCATGCAGGGGATGAACACAAAGCAAAAGTCAGCAAATTTAAACAAGCCACGCGATCCAAATCAATCAAGCAAAAGAAGAGTACGAAAAGGATCGGATCCTATCCACAACAGGACATAATGCATTCAAGACTTTTAAGTTGCTTCATCAACCACATCAGGAAAGACAAGTAAGTTGACATCTAAAGAACGAAGTAGCTCTTAGCAAAGCAGAGTGAATTAGATGGTGATGAATTATATTTGTAACTTTAAGGAGGGTGTTTTTGTTTGTTTATTTTGATTGAAGTTTTTTTTCCACATTTTATATATAGAAGACATGTGTATAGTAAAGTTAACAGATATTGCTCCCTGAATCCATTAAGCAAGTTAGTACCATCTCTGTGCAGCAAGATAAGATCATACATGATGGTCTGGTCTGGCAGAAAAGGAACAAAGATTTTTTCTTCTTCACTCCTGAATCTATCTTTAGCAAAAAAAAAGCATATGTTTGAGTAAGTTATATGCTTGGTTGCTGATTATAGCAACTAAGCCAAAATTTCTTTCATACTCTCTCTAGTTAACAAACATTTCTGTGACGAAGTGCCAAATTTACATTATGTCAATCTTGTAAAAGCAATACCCTTCTTTCTCATTCGAGAAGTATAATGACCACAGTTTCAAAGACACAGAACACTGAAAGAGGCTACAACATAAGTATATCCAAATGAAACAGAATAATTGGACTCATTAACGTGCAGAAGCCTCCCAATTGTCAGCTACAAACATTACAACAAACTACGATACGACCTTCCTCGATTTTTTATTTAGAAACAAACCCCAGCCCATAGCTTTGCCTACTGAGACTGAAGAAAACAGTGTTACTGCTTACTGATACTGATAACTGATAAGTACGAATCCTTGGCATAGATACGGATATTTTTTTAAATGTACTTAACACATCTTTCTGTTTAACGTGGCCTGAAGCAGCTGGGAATGAAAAAGGTTTAAACATGTTTAATGAGACACTTCTTTATTCCATAATCCAAGATGTGGCAGCCAGCTATATCAGACAATTGCGGTGGAGTATCTTATTATCTTTCCACTTCCAAGACTATTTATTGGAACATATATTCCCATTTCCCACACAAAAATGTGAATTTCTCCTAAACATTATCATCAAAATTTCTCCAAATAGAAAGAATATATGCAAGTTTTAACACACAGGACACAAGATGAGCCAATTTCAAGCACTATATGGCTCATCGCTTCATGATCAAAGGAACCGTTAGGTAGCTAAAGTTGATATCACGCATGTATGTAATATGCGGGAATCCAGCAAACTATTAGAAGAAATATTTGTCACCGGAGCATAATCGGAGAAACTGGGAAATTGGGTCTTAAGCAGGGAAAGAAGAGAAAGCAAGATTTCAAATCAAACATGATTTATCCGTGGAAAAACTTCGAACTTCTGATATCACAGAAAAGCTAACAGTAAGAGCTAACTACAGCCAAATATAACAGAAGAACGAGAGCAACTTAAGAGGTGAAACAATTCTTACCCGTTTATCGATACAGCAACATCAACACTTTCTCCAGCGTGCATCCAGAGAAGTGCAATCACCATCAAAACCCGATTGGGTCTTTACTCTTGTAAAGGGTCATTTCCACTTCCAGAATACTTAATTATGTTTTATATATATTTTATGTTAGAGCCATTATAACAAAAGCGGAGTGGCGCAGCGGAAGCGTGGTGGGCCCATAACCCACAGGTCCCAGGATCGAAACCTGGCTCCGCTAAATTCTTTCAATCACTTTTAAACAAAGTGACGACGTCGTTTTTTGTCAACCAAAAATACAATTTCACGCAAATACTTAATGGGTTGATTTCCGAAAACCCACTTCAAAAGATGGCCATTGGGCTAAGATCAAATTTGACAAAACGGCACAGGCAAGTGTCCTTAGAGCCCAAACAATGATAAAAAAATGGTCCCTCTTATTTGTCATTATTATGCTTTTTGTCCTTCTCCGCTAGATTTGTAGTCTTGTGAACAAATAAAAAGAGAAGTTGGACAAGCAATTAGGAAAACAAAGAACACACAAAGGGAATAATCTAATTTCAATTGATTGATTAATGATTTGGCCGGTTCACTTAATCTTATCTTCAGATCACAAGATTGGTGTGTAAACCACAACATCAATGCTTGTAGGTTGATGCTTATCCACCCATTAAATAGTTTCAACAAAATGGGTTTTGATGTGAGCTCTTTTTTTGTGATTCTATTAATTTCACTTATTAATTACTTCACAAAATCTCCCCTCACTCTATAATTAGGGTTTTTGTCCTTTGTATGGGTCCCCGCACTAAACAGGCGGTGGATGAGTTTTAAAATCAATTTTTTTAATAATATAGGCAAATTTGATATTCGAACTTACTTTTAAAGATCGCTTCTTTTTAAATGACACCATTATTTACATTTGGGCCATTTGGGTCCCTAACATTAACTATATTTTGAGCACTACTAACAAAAGCTTCTACCAATTATTACACTTAATGCCGTGTTGTTTGTTTGGTTGGCCTTGACCGTGACTAATAATAGGGTTCGGTTAAGGGAATTATTTGCCCTCTCTAACCGACCAACCGTGAACTAATTTTAGGTGCCTCTATTCCCTCGTCCTTTTTCAGCAATATTGTTTTTAGGTTTTAGGTCTAAAACTCCGTTCATATTATTGAGATTGTTAGGTTAAAATTAATCTTATTCATACGAGATTATCGACAATAATATCTTATTTAAAAATATAATGTTAAGACTGCTAAATCACTCATCGCGTCAACACTACTTGGATGTGAAAAATACAAATGTACTAAGTAGCAAAGTTAATGGCAATAATTGTAATAATAAGCTCCTATTTTTGCTCAAGTTTTATTAAGAAGTTATGGGTTGCACTTTGATTTCATTGTCCCTGAAATGAAAGGGTTATGAGCTGTGCACCATACATAGAGTTATGTAGTACGCGTGCTTCATGGATGATGACATGATTGTCAGAACAACATTTCTCATCAAACCTTTCATTAAGAGGCTTTTTGACCATTTAAGCCCATGAATTTGTAGGGGATAGATAGATAGGTGGTGGCTTTAATTAGATGCTATCCCTTCTGCTGCCCTTAATTTGTCACTTTCTACTATAACTGTTTCTACCTTCTTCTTTTCCTACCACAAGTTTATAATAAATAAAAATATAACCTACCTTTAATTATTCTATTTTAATTACCAACCTAATATAAACCTAGTAAATAAATAAATAAATCTAATTAGAAGCCGATAATCTCAAATCATTCTCGGATCATATGTACTTTATTCTTTTGTTTTCCTCTTGGGTTCTAGAAAAGCAAGATTGATTTTGATCATTCACAATCATAAACCAAAATCATTAAGCATAAACGACAAAAGATAACATCAACACATTCCAAATTTTGGGATTTGTTCTCATAAAATTATTACTTAGGACTATTTTTAACAAAAATTATATATACACTCTCAAATTTTATTAGATGTCATTTTTTTTAAAAATAATTTTAACTATAATTATTTAAAAACTAAAAAAACGATATCTAATAAAACTCGGAAATTTCTTACTTATTTTTGGTGTTCCTTAAAACTAATTAAGAAAAAAGACGAAGTGGTCTGGAATACGGTTTTCCTAACCTGTAGCAAGACATGCTTACTTACTGTGTCAGGATTGAGACTTTAAGTTTGACTTAATTACGAGTTATTTATCACCCGAATTAATGTCTTGGATTAGCAACTACGGTACCTCGAATTTCTGTCCAAGACTTTTTAACTCAACCAACAGTAAATCAATAAAATAATCACCTTCTTCAGGATGGTCTAATTATACTCGGAAAAAAAATTAATCCCCCGTTAGATTAACAAAAAGAATATCTGAAAAGATCGAAAAATTAGTTATTTATCCTTAAATGTTAGTTGTCAGATGACAAGAGATTCATTTACTCTTACTTGAGAATTTAAATTTGAGTTTGAGTGTAACGGGAAGAAAAGAAAAGAAAAACACGCAGATAAAAGCATTGCTTTCAAAGTTTAATATTGTTGAACGAAATTAATTTTCTACCGGAAAAGGAAATAGGTGTACAGTATACAGGACTCAAGAGTCACTTCTACTGTTCATTGGCAGAAGGCAATCAAACAGTAAAAAGAAGCGAGTCTCCGTTTCCTCGGTGCAGTAGTTTCTAAACATTAAAATTAATCAATTTCAGTTTTACGTTACAAGTCTCTTGAAATTGTCACTACCCTAAAAACCAAAGTTGTGCAAAACTCAAATTTTGCTCAATTAAGATCTAATTCTAATCAAGATTATGAATTATACAAACCCACGTCTCCCATTTACTTAGCTTAATCTTGACTACTAAAATGTCTCCAGCAGGTAGGCATCTAGCCATCATCCAATAAGTTATTGTGGCTACCTAGCTAGAGTCTATTCTTTTTTCTTCATTTTTTCTCCAATAAATGAAAATTAAAAAGGTAAGAAAATGTTACAAATGTGTATTTCAATAAGGAGACTGATGTGACTAGTTTGGAGGCATTTGACACCCACGTCCATTTTCGATTTTTTTGCGTAAGAAGAAATTATCTGCTCGGAGTATTTTACTTTCCTCTTAATGTACCGATCTGTTGCGAATAAAATTAATCTCATCCTAGTAGACTTGAGGATACTTATAATTTAGAAAAGAAAAGAAAAACTCCCCTAAAAATGTTACATATGTATACCAATGGAAAAACAAAAACAAAACCGTATGTGAACAAAAACATTGCACCAAGTGAAACGATGTGTGGCCGTAATTAGGGTATCTACTCTCTTCACGTCTTTTTATTTGACGTAATCATTAGTTGTTAATTATGAAATAATTATTTTAAATTTTGGATCAATCAAATTGTAATATTTTTTTTGTCAATTATAGAATAATTAAGGGTATTCAGGGATAATTATGTAAACAATATTTTTAATTATTTTTAAAATTAAAAATGAATAATTAATTCGTTCATTTTATTTCCTCTAAAAATGGCAAATAAAAAGACTGAAGTAATTATTTCAAAACACGTGATAATGGAAGAGCAAATGATGATTAAGCATGACCTAAACTTTAAGCAGCGTAATAAGTTCCTGAAAGATTAAGTTAATTACTTACATGGTCCGCGGGCGCTCTTCTATCGTAACATTAGCTTGATAATGTATACTGCGTTCCACTAAAACGTAGGACTCTGCTCCTTCCATTCGCAAATAAATTGTCAGGTCAATTTTGGCAAATTAAAATAATAATTATTTCATTATTTTATAATTAATCTTTAACTCATTTTTATAGTATTAAATCAAATTTTTAAAAAATATAAGGGTAATAAGTACTCTGTCTCTTTGGATTATCATCAACGTAATCTTTCAAAAATTTGATTTAGATCCTTAACTTTTCTAATTAATGCAATTATCTAAACTTTGATTTAGATAAAATGGAGCGAGTGTACATCCAATGGTTAAAAAAAGTAGCCGAGCTGGTAAAAAGTAATAAAACATGGATGATGTAGTAGATAGAGTAATTTTTTCCCCCAGCTGACATAAGAATCTAATCAATTCTTAGCTCTAGAAAATAATTGTTGACATATGAAAAAGTGCAACCAATTTATTCATAAAAATGTAAAAGTGATCTGTTTCCCCAACCTATCACAAGTTTTTCCTTGGCATAAAAATGCAATCTTTTGGAATATATATGTGCAGGGGCAGGGAGTGCAACTGCACACAGTGCAGATAGTGGAGACAATTTGCGTAGGCAGAGACCTATAACATGCCTTGTCGTGCAAAATCATTCATACTATTCCATTTTCTTGCATTTTTCATTTTGCATTTTGCACTTTGCACTTTGCAGCAGCAGCAGCAGATAATGATGAGCTGTCCAAAACTGTCCTTTCCTACCCTCCCCTCTCTGCCACGTGCCCCTTTAGGACATTCTTGTTTCTTGTAGGTCACTTTCACCACCACACCACAGTGTGGTGAATTTCATTTCCCCCCCCATATCAGAATATGTTCTTTCTTACCCTATAGGCCAAAACTTTATTGACCCAACAAAGGTTAAAGCCTAAAGAAACTGACCCAAAAGATAAGATCATATCAGACAACCGCCCTATAAGAAGATTAGGGCCTAAACCCTTATAAGTTATAATCAGACAAGTTAAGCTAAGCTTAACACCAAGGTTTGTTGGGACTTCTTGTTGTGGTACCATTTTGCACAGTTGGATCCCTCTATATCTACAAGACTACATCTTTATCTCCCCATCATCGTCATCTTCATCATCAATTTCATTCTGCATTCTTTTCATTTTTTGGGTTCTTTGTTTTGGTGCCATTTTTCATTTCATCCATTTAAGAGTTTTGTAAAAATGGACCTAACTCCACCGGGCATTCATAGCCCCAAATCTCCTGAGACAGATACAGATACTGAAACCCCACTTCAGACCCACCTCTCCAAGGCCTTATCTCTTACCACCAATGGTTCCCTCAAACCCCACCACCACCACCACCGTATCCACCCTTCTCCGCCTCCACAACAACCACCACAAATGGTGCTGGTTTCCTACAAAGAATGCCTAAAAAACCATGCTTGTACTCTTGGTGGTTTAGCACTTGATGGGTGTGGAGAGTTCATGCCTCCTCCACCGCGCCACGCTTCCTCCACAATTAGCCCCATCTCCCTTAAATGCGCCGCTTGTGGCTGCCACCGCAATTTCCACCGCCGTGAGTGCATCCCTGCCTCCCCCGCCGCCGCCGTCATGGCACCTCAACCACCACCACAAATCCAGTGGACTTCAAGCGCCAGTCCTGGCGGCTCCACAAGCAGCCCAAGCCCATCCCCTGCCTCACCACCAGCCTCTCCTTCCCCACAGTCTTTCTACTCATCCGCACCCCACGTGCTGCTTGCTCTGAGCACCGGCCAGTCTGTGCCGCCGCCGTTGGATGAAACCCATTGCCAGAATCCAATTTTCAGCCCAACTTCCCCTCACCCGTCTGGAAGAAAGAGAGCTAGAACCAAGTTTACAGTAGAACAGAAAGAAAAAATGTCATCTTTTGCTGAAAAGCTGGGTTGGAAGATGGCCAGAGGGGCTGAGGAGAAGCTGTTGGCGCAATTCTGCCTTGAAATTGGTGTCAAGAGGGATGTTTTCAAGGTTTGGATGCACAACAACAAAGCCAGGAGAGAAAGGGAAAGGGGTAATAATGGTAATGGGAATACAACTGCCAGGCCTATCAGCTATGACTTCAACAGTAATATTGGGAATTCTGATTCTGGTCATGATTTTGAGGGGAGAGTTATAACTTCTGACACTAATGTTTTCAACACCAACAGCAACACCTATGATAGGTTCCAGATTGAGAGTAAAGTCCATGTTCTTGGCTGCACTGAAGGGTCTTCTCCCTCTTGCTGATCTGAATAGTGAAAAGAAGATGGGCTAGTGAGTCAAAGAAAGGAACAGAACAGAGGCAGAGGCAGAGCAGAGGCTAGGTAATTAGGTTTTGGTTATTTTTTGTCATTTTGGCTTTCTTGCTATGTTGACCAGTGATTAGTGACTGCTAATTACCATTTAATGGTGATGATATTAGAGAAGAACATGATCATAGAGTATGACAATTGAATGGATCCAGAAAGAACTTTTTCTTGCATGTTTTCTGTGTAGACTGATATTAATCTGTTTCATTAATAACTGTTATGTTTTCTGGTTTAATGTCCTTCATGTTTGAATGTTGTGTATGATTTCATTCATCAGACCCATAATCCAAAAACATGATTACCAAGCAGCAGGAGCATGGATAATAATATTTTTTTGCTATTTTAGAGGTCTTACTTTGCTCTGCTTAGTGTAAGGCAAAATTCAACAAAAATGGGGAAGAAAACAAAACAGCAGACGCCCTGCTTATTGGAAGCAGGAGCTTATCAATATCAATATTTTTGGGTGCAATTTGTTATGACAAGTCATCTGCAATAATGTCTGTATTCAATTTCTGGAACTACTCTTTTTTTATATTTTGCGGATTATGCACCATTACCTTACAGGAGATATTAATGGCTCTCTGATGGGGTTTGGTGCACCTTGACTTGGCCACTCCAGTTTGTTTCGTTTCTTTATTATTGACATCAATGTCCTAATGAAATGTCATTGTTCTACTACCTTTTTATCTTCATGTTTTTCCTGCCAGTTTACACCTCCTCCACCCTCATTGTTGACAAGTTTCTTGGGTTCATTTTATCAATTTAATAGGTCGATTCGGTACGAATAATCATATTAGTAGGTCAAATTAACCGCGTCAAGTTAATAAAGACTAGTCTCTCTTAAGCTTATTTTACTTTTAAAGTTAATAAAGACTAGTCTCTCTTAAGCTTATTTTACTTTTAGTAAGTTGAGGTAATGCGTATAAGATTAGTTTCCGTCGGTATTTATAGACAATGTCACTCAAGGGTTGTTGACTGATTATATCATAATTAAATTAATTAAGAAAAGGCTTTCTAGATTTGTGACAAACAGTGACGTGTTTGGATTAGTGAATATTATCTTGGTATTATACGAGGCTTTGAAGGCAAGTAGTAGTAATGAATTGAATTAAGTGAGGTAAGGGTTTTGCCAAAACGAGCAATTGCCACCTTTCCTCATTTGGTGGGCTGATTAACACGGCGAACCTTGTTTCTTTCCCTTTCTAATTAAAAAAATAAAAAAGTATTAAGAGCATGATTAACAAAAAGAATAAATAAATAAGTAATCTCATACTTGGATTGGATGCCTTCAAAGCATGCCACATGCTGCATTATATGTTCTTTCTAGGTCCTCGTGCCCACCCAAAATTTAAAATGCTGGGGCGTAGCATCGTATTCAGTTTCAGTCTTTTCTCTCTTTTTTTTCTTTTTTTTTATAAATCATAACTTAACATGATCCACGTAGAGCTGAGGATGGTACTTAGATAGTGTTTGGCATTGTGGTTCTACTTGGGAAAGTCATTTCCCAAGTAGAAATCAACCAAAATTCTGTTTGGTAAACATCTTTGACACTGGAAGCCCAGGTTTAAAATCAAAGAAAATGGCCCTGTTGCTGCTGGAGCAAATTGCTCCAGTGGCCAAAATCTCTATTTGAAGAAAAACACGGGAAGTTGAACAAATAATAAAGTGGACAAAAAACCCGGTATAAGTTGTTAAAATTACCATTTCTACCAGCTATAAAAACTCAATTTTCACCCAATCTCATCTTTCCCAACCCAAAAAAAAATCGAGCGTTGTTAAACTCTCTCCTCCATTGACCTCATCCTCACCATCACCGCCTGCCGTTCCTTCCTCTTGGCCGCCACCGTCCTCGTCGTCGTTGCTTCCTTCTTCATCTACTCCCGCCGCAGGCCAGCCTCCGCCTCTTGGTAGCTGTTGTTAGGGTTTGCTCGAGATGGCTCCTAATGACCCGAAGCAAACCGGTGGATTCTTCTCGTCGATCGCTTCGCGTTTGACGAATCTTGGCTCCGCCATGTCCAGATCAGTCAACGGGTAATGAGATCCGTCTGATTTGATTTTGTTTTACGGCCCTTCATAACGCGGATTTGATTTAGTAATTTGTTGTTACTTAATTATAATGGATTTCCACGCAGAAGGGGTTGATCTAATTTGAATTTCGCCTTCTTTTGGGAATTGTGGGGTTGTTGCTTTTTTTGTGAATTTTGTTATTGTGCTAGTTCTGGATTTTGGTTTTTGATGAGCTGTGTTGCTTTGTGTATTCAGACTAGTGCCACATGAAGGGGTGGAAGTTGTGAACCCAGATGGAAGCACTGAGGATGTTGAGGAGGAGGCAAGGAAAGGAAGATGGAAAGAGGAGGTATGCACTTGATGAAGTAATACGTGTGCATTTGTAAGCGCTGCATGCACATTGTACTGTTTTCTGTGACCATATTGTCAGAGAATTAGTGCATAAAGCTTGTGATTATTTGGATTAGTAGTTATGGTTTTGGTTGCAAATGGACGTTCTCTTGAGGTTGTGATGAATTGCTTAATGGTTTTATGACTGAGAATGTTCAAATCATATGAGATCCCAAATGAGACTCCCTTTTTGTTTTTATTAGTCATAATCTGTGTGTGAAGGAGGATGGGAAGCTATGATGTTTTAGAATAGGCCAATGTTAACTGTAATGAACATGGATCACTGAAAATCTATTTGGCACATGCATGCGTGACACCTGATGGTTTCATCCTGTATTAGAGGACTTTGGGATGGATTTTTTAACCGAAATGGGAAACTCTATATAGCCATGTCTATGTGGTTTCCTATCTAAAAGTTTACTGTCTTAGGTTTCATATAGACTCATGGGTAGCTGTAGCGAATCTTGCTGCAGTGAGGATGTTAACTTTTTATGTTCTGTGGAGCAATTGTTTCAGTATTACTATTTGCCAATGGATGTGTTATCATTATTTGAGCTCCTTGTCTTGCTCCAGGATCGGGACAGTTATTGGAAAATGATGCAGAAGTATATAGGAGTTGATGTCACATCAATGGTGACCCTCCCTGTTCTTATTTTTGAGCCAATGTCAATGCTGCAGAAAATGGCTGAGGTTTGTTTACTTACAAATGAATTTCATCACTGGCATATCCTTTGTTTTTATAGTCAGATTTGAAACTTGGTAGAACATGCTGTGTTCATGTTCAGATTTGAGTAAGAGGAGAAAGCAGTGCAAGAACAGCAAGGAGAGGAGGGAAACAGAGAAGAGAAGCAGTTTGGTCAAGAAACAGGGGAGGATAAGGAGAAGAACTGTGTCATCTTGTGTCAGCAGAATTCATTTGGGAATTATGGGATGAGTGGTGTGGAGTGGAGGAAGATGAGGACAGCAGCAAGGAGTTCATCTTCTTCATCGATTTCAATATCTTCAGCATCTTCTGGTTGCAGTTCATCTGTAATGGAGTGGCCTAGTACGGAGGAGAATGAGCTTACTGCTCCTGTTGGCTTCTCTTTGCTGGTTTATGCTTGGAAGAAGTGACAGAAAGATTTGAATTAGATTCTACTTTTGGTAATCTCGATTAGAAATTTCTTGTTTCAATTTGATTGATGTAATTAACTAGTTTATGAATCAAAATTTTAAAATTTATATCAACAATTCTTCCACTTTTCTCTTTCCCTGTATAATGTCTGTAATCAATGGCACTTTTCTCTTTCCCTGTATAATGTCTGTAATCAATGGTAAAGTAGGCCCTTGAAGATTTGAATCTGTCCAAGAAAGATAACCTATCTTGTGGTTGGAACTTGGAATAAGAAATTGTTTTTCGTGAGGAAATTTGCAAGACTTGTATAAATATAAAATTTCTTAGATTGGTTTCTCGCCTTTATTTGTTTCGTAGGATCACAACTGCAAAAATCATGCATCATTCAATAGTGCTCAGTATTTAACTTTTTTTTTCTTCTACTAATGAAGTTTTAATTTTTGTTATAAATAAAATGTTAATTATTTGTTTAAAGAAATAGATTGATTTAAATAATCTATATAGATACTAAAAAATAATAATTATAATGCTTGAAATAAATTGTGTTTACATTCTAACTATAGTTTTAACCGCAGTTTTATTCATCAAGTTTTTTATTTATTATATGTGCCATTATATATTTCAAAAATATTGTACATTTTGATAAATCTAAAATTAAAATATCAATTATATCATTTAATGTAAGATTGGATATCAATTAGTTAGTGACAATACCAAAATAAAAAATAAGATCCTAATATTTTAAATATTTAGTAAAATATTTTAATAATTGAACCATATGGTAAATATTGTAATGTTACTTACCAGCTTTTATGTTTTATTTGTATAATATGATGGAGTTAAAGTGGAAATTCATGTTACATTAATTTCTTAAAAAAATTAAAAATTATTATTGATGTATTCGCATAAAAAAAGTAACTCAATAGGTAATAGATTAATGATGAATAGATAATTGTGATATTTTTCCCGATACGGATGAATTTTCATAAGATTCGATGTATATGGGTAATGGGAGTAGGCAAAGTGAAGGAGATAATAGTGAAATGTTACCTATGAATGTAGTTTGTAACTCGATAGCTAATAGTTTAATGATGAATATGTAATTGGTGTTTAATATATGTAAAACTTTTTAGCCGTTGGGGTATTTTAATCCTATTTTGATGACGCCTAATATTCGAATTGTTAGCCTGTAGGAAAAATGGAAATGGAAGATTGTTTATATATTTTAATTGTTCAGTTTTAATAAACAATTCTTTACATTTTATTTCGGTTACCATTATCTTTATTCTTAATTAATATTTATAAATTGACGATTTATCACCAAGAATGTAACAAACTCACTACAAACATGTGATTATTCATCAAGTTTCTTATTTATTACATGTGTCATTACATATTTCACCAATCTACCCATAAACAAAAATTAATTCTATAATAGGAAAAGAAATTGTGTCCTTTATGGTCATTTTACATTTCAACCATAGTTTTAAAAGTTATTTTACCAAACAGCATAAACAACTTCTGGTTTCTCCACAGAACTTTTAACAAATATTTACCAAACAGCTTACTCCTTTTCCAGCTAGTCATTTTCAAACAGAACTTCTTCCCGCAGAACTTTTCCAGCTAGAACCGGAACGCCAAACAGACCCTTAGAGATTCTTTGGTTGTGTGGTTTTTGGTTTACTTACTACATTGATTGGGTTTTGATTGTTTTGGTAGAGGCTTGGCCAAGACTGAATGACTGAAGTGGAAACTCAGTTGTGAGAATTCTTAGTAAGGGCAATTTACGAGCTACGTTATTTATAAATCGATCATTGATTCAGTAGTATTTATTTTCTTCTTTATATTGTTGCTATAGAATACAAGGACACCTTAGTATTCATACTTCCCTCCTTTATCAAATTGTCTAGAGGGACACCCTACTAAACAATCCTAATCAAACAACATCTTGCTGGTTAAAGGGTTTATTAATTTGGTCGATGAACTGATATGATCCGTCTATGCGTGATCGTAATCATGAGGTACAAGGGAAGACAACACCTAACTCAAGCTACCTCCCAATCGAGGCCCTCGGTTGTCAATCGGGTCTGAATTATCTTTAGCCTATCTCGAGTACTAGTTGTCCACTTAGCACCTATTCGGTTTCGTGTTCATCCGTCTCCTTCTAGGTTAACTGCAACTATTCAGGTTAATGTTGAAGATTGATTAGATCTAAACATAGCATGAAAGCGATTTATTATCCAGAGAACAAATAATTGCAAATGTGAAGATTATTAAAAACAAATTAGATCTCACGAATATATAAGAAACATAACTTGATAGCCCTCACTAAGAATGAATGTTTAGCTGGACTTAGACATAGATGAAAGTGAATTTATTAATTGTATGAAGAAATCAAATCTGTAAATTCTAGAACTAGAAAATCACATAGCAGTGTTTGGAATGATAAACTAGCGTGCCACCAAGAGAGAAAAGAGAAGTCCCCTCTAAAAAGGTTTCTAGTAGCTAATATACTAGCTACCTTCTAGTCCACTCTATCTCAATTTCTTTCAAAATAAAAATATAAAGATAATTGTTTGTTTGGAAAAATCCAATATTATTCAAGAGGGAGATTCAGTTCAAGATTCTTGCTTAAGCTTCTAATCGTGATCGTAAATCCCTCAAATCTTGCTGATTCCGCAACTATTTGTCTTGCATCCTCGCGCCTACTTCAAGTCTCCTACTGCAGTTCGTCTCTCTTTCGCCATTGTCCAAGCCCGCGGCTAAGACAACTTTGAATGTGCAATTTCTGTCGATGCTCTCCTTTTAATCCTCCTCCAAAAAATTATGCTTAGGTGAGGGAAATTGGTGAATATTAATAGCTTTACTACTCAAGAATAAAACACTCAATCATATAGGCAAAAATTACATCCACTTTATCCTTTAATTGATCAATCGGTCACTAATATAATTAGTTAAAATTAGAAATAAGAACAGTTCAGACATTTTACCAAAACTACAACATTTTTTCCATTTCCACGAGGGAGGGATACTGCCAAATTTCTACTATTTTGTTGTTGTTGTTGAGTAAACCATCAAATCTCTATTAATGAAAGATTACAACATTCTTTTTACATTTTCAAATTTCTAGCTCGAAAAGTCCGACCAAATCATCATCAGCATCCGGCGCACCAGAACAGAACTCACAAGTAATACAAGAAGGTGTCAAATGCACACAGGAATCAATTCTTCTTTCCAGCCAAGCTAATCTCCTCTCGAAACTCAATACCCCAATGTGCATAATCCGAATATCGACCTGAGCAACTTTCGCACAAGCACGAAGCAAAATGTAGTAATCTGCATGTGCAACATAAGCTAAGGCACCCACATCTTTCTTCCTTACACAATGAAGATAATCACGTCTCTTAATGTTGACCCTTGGTGGAATGTAACTGAATCTGTTCTCTTCCATGTTTAATTTCAATCGTCTCAAGGCCTCATCTTTGCGAGACGCCGGTGAAAATTCTTTACGGTGTTCCAAATTTCTTTCCCCCGGTGTAGTATCAGAATCTTGATCATCATCCAGCTCATGCTGTGAGCCGATATCTGCATCGTTGGTGCTTGTATCAGGAGATGGGCTCTCATAATTCTCTTCATCAGTTTGCCATGTGCTGCTATCAGCAAACATGCTTTCATAACCATCTTTTTTAGTCCTCTTCTTTCCCAACTGATTTTGGACACATCCATCATCATTTCTTGACCTTTTGTCATTAAAAACACTATTTCGCTGCGATTCAGGGTTTCCTTCTGCCGCAGAATACTGACATCAGCAAAAGCAATCGACAAGTTAGTATAAACATTCATGTCAACTTCTTAATACCAATATCAAGTGCCACTAACATAAACATGCAGAATTCATACCCACCAAAAGAAAAAGAAACTACCAGACCACCAAAAACATGCTAGCCAAGAGACGACCCTATATAAATAGTAAGGACTAAGGAGTATAAACTCCTACCATTTCAATTATGGATCACAATGGGGCTTACTGTATCTTTTATTTCTGTTATGAGCACGACTTATGAAGGACGGGATAAGATTTAAGATGCAGCAAAATGACCATGAATTTGTTCTCTGATTATGTTTTATAGTTTGCTTCAAACCCTTTGCTGCATTAACTAAAACAATGTTTACAGCCCATCAAATAGCCATCAAAACAAGCCCAAAGTCACTAGATAAGCCATAACTTAACCCAATTCCACCTACATCAAACCTTAACCTTAAATTCAACCTAATCATGACTAATTTCCTTTCAAAAAAGACAAGACCAAGACTGCTGCAGGGCTGTCCAGCACCAGAAAGGCTAGGAAAATAAATGCAAAAAAATAGACAAATAAACCCCATTTCACATAAAGACTAACAAGAACAAATGTTTTCGACATAAGTTTTGACTTGTTCTTAGCAAGTGAGGCTCTCTCTTGTACAGTCAGTGATATGGAATAGCAAAGAACAAATTCATCCTCAACTTAAGACTTGACATTGCAACCTGAAATTAGAGGACCCCCACCCTATTGGCAAGCCAGGGTTCTATTCTTCCTTGGACACATTTAAAGATATCTAAAGCATAGAACTTGAGGCAACACTTTGTACCACAAAATGCTTAGAAGAATAAAACCACAATTGAAAAAGGTTTTGAAATTTTCAATTTCCAAGTATAATAAAACAATAACATGTGGACTGATTGTAAAATTTGGTAAACTAGTGGACTAAAAGCATAAAGGAGATCCCTAAGAAACTAATACTAGCTACCAAAAACTGTATCATTGAGTCCAATTTCAATGGGGGAAACACCCTAAAACGTACAAAAATCTAATACAAGCATACATCTGAAACTAATAGACCACAAGAAAGCACAGGTTACGTATTACCTTTTCATTCTGGTAGAAATTCCATAATTTTTCTATTAATAACTATTCTTTTACAGGATCCAAACGTGATGATCTTGCTCCAGCAAATATCATATCCTTACAATGTTGGAGATAAGAAGGTAAGTCCTTTGCGAAGTCTACAACGCACACAAGAAATAAATTAATTGAGAGAGTAAAAAAAAAGGCTGACAAGCACATTAATGATC
This sequence comes from Viola odorata, assembly GCA_963691705.1. Classification (NCBI taxonomy): domain Eukaryota; kingdom Viridiplantae; phylum Streptophyta; class Magnoliopsida; order Malpighiales; family Violaceae; genus Viola; species Viola odorata. The sequence goes on along the minus strand of OY829539.1, from coordinate 67,104,396 downwards.
AAATAAAAATCTTAGACTGCATGCTAGTAAATACCGCAGGCATAACTGAGCTCATGATACTTCTTTTCTAAGTTGAACAACAGCTCTAACTTCCGAATATTTGATGCATTCCCAGCAGGCCAGCACACTTTCCACCAAAATCATCTAACTTTCGTGGAGAGAAACAAGAAACTTTTTCAGGATCCATACCAATATGAGTTGATAAACTACGCTCCCATACCCCAAAACCATTTATGTCATATAGAATCCTTATCGCAACAATCAGCACAGCTAATACATAGACACGAGTAGGAAGCTTGGTCCATTAGTTGATAACCACAAATCTGGAGGCATTGACCACTCGTATAAGCGACATGCATGTGGAAGAATCTTTTCAACTGGAAGAGCCAACTGCTTGAGATAGCGAGAGGCAATTTCATAGAAATTCACAGGAGGTAAATGCAATCCTATGGACTCGGCAATAGTAGCTGCCATGGACTCCAACTTCTGTAGAGGAACTGATTGATATGGCCTAAACATCAGGCTTGTACTAATAGGACAGGCAGCTGATGGCCGTTCAAACCGTTTTCCAATTTCCACATGAGCAGCAAAAAATGGCAGTTTCCCTTCAATAGACCATTTGATGATGTCAGTTGGCAAAACTGCTTCTCTAGCAACATGACAGGCTAAAAACACAATGGCTAAGGAACAAGATAATGGAATTGCCTTCCTCAAATACCTAAACCATATCATCACTGCACGCTGACCACTAGAATTGTAAGGTTCATTGGGGTATCTAATACGAGAATCCTTCAGAAGATCGTCATATCCAGGTTCTTCCATGGATAGATCATGAGGTTCATTTGTGGATAGAGCATGAGGCTCATCTGTGGATAGAGCATGAGGCTCATTCGCAGATAGAGCATGAGGTTCTTCCGTGGATAGAGCATGTGGCTCATTCTGACTGTCAGCACCTTGAGATTCATCAAAGCATATGGGCTCTGGCTTGCACTCTTGTAGTCTGTCTGAAACAAAGAGAATAAAGATCATGCAAAAGTAATAGGCACAGTCAACTCAAGAACATAATCCATTTGAATACATGTCGCGACAAGAGCATTATATCAATCAACTGACAACATGAACACCAACATCAATGACCCATCCAGTAAAGATATGCTTGAGGATACATTTTCTAATATATTTTTTATCTGATACATTGATTGTAAAATATATAATTATATTGAAAAGGGAAAGAAAATGACGTTTTGTCAAAAACATGTCTATTTAATAGTTTTTTTTCTTATTAATTAAGCCTTGAACTGCTGTAATTTTAAAATTCTGAAGTGCTGCTACTGAATTCCGAAATAAAATTAAAGTGAGCAGAGTTTTTAGGAGTATGCTAGGCTACTAGCTCTGAATTCTGTTAATGAGTTATAATTTCGTCTTGATTGTCATGATTGGCGATTTGGTACACCAGAACAGAACTCACAAGTAAAACTACGAGGTGTCAAATGCACGCAATGATCAATTCTCCTTTCCAGCCAGGCTAATCGCCTCTCGAAACTCAATACCCCAATGTGCATAATCCGGATATCGACCTGAGCAACTTTCGCACAAGCACGAAGCAAAATGTAGCAATCTGCATGTGCAACATAAGCTAAGGCACCCACATCTTTCTTTCTTACATAGTGAAGACAACCACGTCTCTTAATGTTGACCCTTGGTGGAATGTAACTGAATCTGTTCTCTTCCATGTTTAATTTCAATCGTCTCAAGGCTTCATCTTTACAAGACACAGGTGAAACTTCTTTATGGTGTTCCAAATATATTTCCCCTGATGTAGTATCAGAATCTTGAACATCATCCAGCTCATAACTCTCTTCTTAAATTTGCCGTGTGCTGCTTTCATCACCATCTTTTTTAGCCCTCTTCTTTCCCAACTGATTTTGGATACATCCATCATCAGTTCTTGACTTTTTGTCATTAAAAACACTGTTACGCTGTGATCCAGGGTTTCCTTCTGCCTCAGAGTGCTGACATCAGCAAAAGCAATCAACAAGTTAGTATGAACATTAATTGTCAACTTCTTAGTACCGATGTCAAGTGCCACGAACACAAACATGCAGAATTCATATCCACCAAAGGGAAAAAGAAACTACCAACCACGAAATATGCTAGCCCAGAGACGACTCTATATAAATACTCCATTTCAATTATGGATCACAAGGGGCGTGCTATATCTTTAATTTCTGTTATGAGCAGGACTTAAGAAGAATGGGTTAAGGATAAAGATGCAGCAGTACATGAAAGACAAGTGACCTTAAATTTGTTTTTTGACTATGTTTTCAGTTTGCTTCAAACCCTTTGCTACATTAACTAAAAGTCGAAAACAATGTTTACAGCCCATCAGACAGCCATCAAAATAAGCCCAAAGTCACTAGATCTGCCATAACTTAACTCAATTCCACCTATATCAAACCTTAACCTCAAATACACCCTAATCATGACAAATGCCTTTACTAAACAGACCAGACCAAGATTGCTGCTAGGCTGTCCTGCACCAGAAAGGCCACGAAAATAAATGCAAATATATAGACAAATAAACCTCATCTAGCATAAAACTAATCAAGCACAAACGTCTTTTAACATAATTTTTGACTTGTTCTTAGGAAGCTCTCTCTTATACGGTCAATGATATGGAATGGAAAAGAACAAACTCATCCTCAACTTAAGACTTTACATTGCAACCTGAAATTAGAGAATCCCACCCCATTGGCAAGCCAAGGTTCTATTCTTCCTTAGCATACAACTTGAGGTAAAACTTAGTTTGTACAACAAAATGCTTAGAAGAATAAAACCACAATTGAAAAATGTCTCGAAATTTTCAATTTCCAAGTATAATGAAACAATGCCATGTGAACTTATTGTACAATTTAGTAAACTAGCGGACTAAAAGCATTAAGGAGATCCCAAAGACACTAATACTAGCTACTAGAAACTTCATCAATGAGTCCAAATTTCAAGGGAGAGCCCTGAAATGTATAAATTTATAATATAAGCATACATCTGAAACTAATAGACCACAAGAAAGCTCAGGTTACATATTACCTTATCATTCTGGTAGAAATCCCATAACTTTTTTATGAACTCTTCATCTACAAGATCCAAATATGATGATCTTGCTCCAGCAAATATCACATCCTTACAATATTGGAGATAAGAAGGTAAGTCCTTTGCGAATTCTAGAAGCACGTGAGGAAATAAATTAGTTGAGTAGAGTAAAAAAGAAAAGAAAAGAAGGCTGCCTATCACTTGGGTCCTTCCTTTTAATAATTTAATGATCATATAAAAATCTTAGACTGCGTTCAAGTAAATAGCGTATGCATCACCAAGGTCATGATACTTTTTTTCTAAGTTGCACAACAGCTCTTCAGCATCCAGCCCTGCGTTCCGAATATTTGATGCATTCCCAGCACACTTTCCACCAAAATCATCTAACTTTCGTGGAGGAGACACGAAACTTTTTCTGGATCCGTACCAATATGAGTTGATAAACTACGCTCCCATACCCCAAAACCATTTAAGTCATATAGAATCCTTATCGCTACAACCAGCACGGATAATACATAGACACGAGTAGGAAGCTTGGCCTCATTAATTGATAACCACAAATCCGGAGGCATTGACCACTCATATATGCGACATGCATATGGAAGAATCTTTTCAACTGGAAGAGACAACTGCTTGAGATAGCAAGAGGCAATTTCATAGAAATTCACAGGAGGTAAATGGAATCCTATGGACTTGGCAACAGAAGCTGCATGGACTCCAACTTCTGTAGAGGAACTGATTGATATGGCCTAACATCAGGCTTGTACTAATAGGACAGGCAGCTGATGGCCGTTCAAACCGTTTTCCAATTTCCACATGAGCAGCAAAAAATGGCAGTTTCCCTTCAATAGACCATTTGATGATGTAAGTTGGCAAAACCGCTTCTCTAGCAACATGACAGGCTAAAAACACAATGGCTAAAGAACAAGATAATGGAATTGCCTTCCTCAAATACCTAAACCATATCATCACTGCACACTGACCACTAGAATTGTAAGGTTAATTAGGGTATCTAATACGATAATCCTTCAGAAGATCATCGTCATATCCAGGTTCTTCCATGGATAGAGCTGATAAACAAGAGAGACAGATTTGATTGACTAGCTCAATGCCTTTTCCCTTTCTCATTCCTTGAATAAATAGATGAGTAGACAATAATTACATGCTAATTTACAGTGATTTCCTATGATTCTAAGGCTGATATCTTATAGAAAGTATAAATATATATTGTAACCGTTAAGTCAATGGTTCTATATATGGTAACATCCCCCCTCAAATTGATGCTGGCTGATCAAGAAGCATCAATTTGCCACTAAGAAGCTGATGTCGTTGTCTTGTAAGAGACTTGGTAAACACATCAGCAATTTGCGAAGCTGTAGGAACATGCGGAAGAGAGATGACATGATTAGTATAAGCTTCTCGAATAGAGTGACAATCGACCTCAATATGTTTGGTACGCTCATGGAAGACTGGATTAGTAGCTATTTGAATAGCACTTGTATTATCGGCATGAAGAGGAGTAGGAGCAGATTGAGGGAAGCCAAGTTCCGCCAATAAACCTCGGAGCCAAGTAATCTCAGAACATGCAGCGGACATAGCACGATATTCAGATTCAGTCGAAGATTTGGAGACCCGTTCCTGTTTCTTACTCTTCCAGGATATCAATGAATTTCCAAGAAACATACACCAACCGGTGATAGAACGGCGAGTGTTTGGACAACCAGCCCAATCCGCATCACTATAAGCACTGAGTTGCATAGATGAGCCAGCAGGAAAGAATAAACCACGAGATGGGGTTCCCAAAAGATATCGAATGATGCGTCGAACTGCAACCAAGTGATGATGTCGTGGAGAATGTAAGAATTGACTAACCTGCTGGACAGCGAAGGAAATATCAGGTCTTGTAATAGTCAAGTAGTTTAGGCTGCCTACTAATTGTCTATATAGAGAGGGATCATGAAGTAGTTCGCCTTCATCGACATGATACTTGACATTCAGTTCAAGCGGAGTGTCAACTGAGGAGGATTCCTGAAGACCAGACAAAGAGACTAAATCTTGAGTATATTTGTGCTGATGTAAAATATACCAGCAGAGTTTGAGTGAACTTCCAATCCCAAGAAGTATTTAAGCTGACCAAGATCTTTCATATGAAAGGAAGCATGGAGATGATGTTGTAATTGAGTAATCAATAAAGAATCTATCCCTGTGATAACAATATCATCTACATATACCAAGAGAAGAACAATCCCAGTTGAAGTTTTATGAAGGAATAAGGAAGAGTCATAAGAACTTTGGACAAACTGAAATGCAATTAAAGTGGAACGGAACTTCTCAAACCATGCACGGGGAGCTTGTTTTAAACCATACAAGGAGCGTTTCAACTTACAAACTTCAGAAGTATGAGAAGAAAACAGACCCGGAGGCGGCATCATATATATATTCTCTTTGAGATCACCATGAAGAAATGCATTTTTGACGTCCATCTGTTGAAGTGGCCAACCTTGGGAAGCTGCAATAGCGAGTACTGTGCGTACAGTAGTCATTTTAGCCACTGGAGCATAGGTCTCCTCATAATCCACCCCATACTCTTGTCAATTACCAAGAGCAACCAACCTGGCTTTATAACGCTCAAGACTCCCATCTGACCGGAGTTTCAGTGAGTAAACCCACTTACACCCAATAGGTTTGACCGCTGGTGGGCACGGAACAATGTCCCAAGTGTGATTATCTTGAAGAGCACTAAGCTCCTCTTGCATTGCTTGTTGCCAACATGCATGCTTAGTTGCCTGAGAATAACAAGCGGGAACCGAAATAGAGGATAATATCGCACTAAATGAGGTCTGTAAAGGATCATACCGAGGAGGAGGACGTGAGACCCGTGTAGAACGTCGCAAAGTTGGTAGAACAGGAGGAATTGGATGATCTAAGACAGAATCAGACCGTGGTGCGGGGACAGGAACAGGTTGTGAGTCTGAAACCTGATCAGATTGTGGAAGGGGCCGTGGTCGTCGGTCATATACACAACCCGGTTTGAACCTGCCAGAAGAAGAATCCAAATCCAATGCACCAAAGCTAGGAAGAAGTGCAACATCATCAAAGGACTGATCACTAGTAGGAAAGAAAGACTGACTTTCAAAGAAGACAACATTGCGTGAAATACGAAGCTTCTTAGAAGAAGAATCATAGCAAAGAAAGCCTTTATGGTGAGTACTGTATCCCATAAATGCACACTTGACAGATTGAGCAGCAAGCTTATAACGTTCATGAGCAGGTAAATGAACAAAACAGACGCAACCAAAGGTGTGTATGTGCTCATAATGTGGATGATTGTGATATAAACGAAAATAAGGAGACTCAAAATTTAAAGTTTGAGAAGGCAATCTGTTGATAAGGTACACTGCAGTAGATAAGGCTTCAACCCAAAACTGAGATGGAACAGAAGATTCAAGTAACAAAGTACGGGTGACATCTAAAAGATGACAATTTTTTCGCTCTGCCACACCATTTTGCTGTGGCGTATATGGACAAGAGCGTTGTGAGAGAATACCTTTAGTACGTAAAAAATCATGGAAAGCAGTAGCCATGTATTCTCCACCAGAATCAGAACGAAGGACTTTAATAACAACTGAAAACTGAGTTTCTATCAATGCAACGAAATACTTGAATATGGAAAAGACCTCAGATTTGGAGCGAAGGAAGTAAATCCAAGTGAATCGGCTGTAGTCATCAATGAACGTCACAAAGTATTTGTAATGTGCATGAGAAATAACAGGGGATATTCCCCACACGTCGCTATGAATTATATCAAATGATTTAATTGCACGACTACCAGCAATAGGAAACGGAAAAACTTTGCTCTTTCCCAATTTACAAGTTTCACAATGAAAGGGAAGACTTGAAAATTGACTTTTATTGCCTAACAGACCAGAGTTGAACAAACAAGACAAGACATTAGAGTTTGGATGGCCCAAATGTTTGTGCCACAACTCATTCTTATTGACAACAACAGAACAAGCTAAGGAAATAGAACGAGGAATAGAAACATTCAGAGGAAACAGACGTCCGACCTTAGGCCCCTTCGCGATCACTGTCCCCGATACCTGGTCCTGCACAGAACAACCATCACGAGAGAAATGGACATCATAGTTATTATCTACTAACTGACCGACCGAAAGAAGGTTATCGGAGAGACCAGGTGCGAGATAAGTATTACGAAAAATTGGAGTAATATCACCAATAGCAGTAATGGGCAAATGATTTCCATTAGCAACCTGAATCTGATCTGAACCATGATAGGGACGAATATTTTTCAGCAAATCTGTTGAACCAGTCATGTGATTGGATGCTGCAGAATCAACAAGCCAAGACTTAGATGGAGTATGCGCATTACCTTGAAGATTCATGGCTGATAGGGCTGAAACAATCATCTGTTGCACCATAGCAGGAGTGATAACAGCAGCCTGTGGATCTGTAGATGGAGCTGAGGGCCCACTGTGCACCTGATCAGTAGAATAATGTCCAACAGTGGCTTGAAAGGCAGTGGTTTGGCGATTTTGAGGGCGAATTGAACATTCTCTAATAATGTGCCCTTGCTTTTTGCAATAGTTGCAAAATTTCTTGGCACAGTTCTTAGCAATATGCCCATATTCCTTGCAACTAAAACACTGAACTTTACTCATAGGTTTGCCCCTACCCTGCGCTGCAAATGCCATGTGAGTTGTAGGTAATTGCTCCTGCGCAAGAGTGACTTGGGTAAGAAGACGTTGTTCCTCACGAATCAGTTCACTAAAACACTCATCCAAGGAAGGAGGAGGAAGGCGATGCATGAGATTAGAACGAGTGTTTTCAAAATCAGGCCGGAGCTTCATTAAGAACTGATCACGCTTGCTGACTTCATGAACAGCCAATACATGAGTAAGAGAATTAATAGGCACATTAGCATAGACTATATTAGAAAATTCAGCCCATAAATTCTGAAAGCCAGAATAATATTCTTGGACAGATAAACTCCCCTGAGAATAATTGGCAATGTCATGCTCCAATTGAAACCTCCTTGCTGCATTTGTTTGATTATAGACCTTCTTTAAATAATCCCACATACCTTTAGCAGTGTTGTATGGACGCAGATTAAGAACCAACCTAGGCTCACAGGATGCTAGAATCCAAGACATCACCCTAGCGTCCTTGATCTTCCACTGGACCAATTGGGTAGTATCTGTTGGAGCTGGAACAGTGCCATCAACATGTCCCCATAATTCCTTTCCAGTAACATATAATCGAAATTGAAATTCCCAAGTCAAGTAATTTTTTCCAGTAAGCTTAACACAAAATTCAGACCTATCATTGTCCATTGCTTGGAGGAGAAACAAGTAACAAATACCGATGAGAAGCCAAGAAGACAGAAAGATTACCAAGATATCTGAGTGGCCTTTCCAACCCAACTTGAACAGCAACCACAAAAAATTGCCCAGAAAACAGCTACAACAACAAAGAGAAACTCGCAAATGGCTCCAAAAAAAATATAACAACACCAAAAACTTTTAAAGACCAAGCTCCGCTACCATGATAAACAAGAGAGACAGATTTGATTGACTAGCTCAATGCCTTTTCCCTTTCTCATTCCTTGAATAAATAGATGAGTAGACAATAATTACATGCTAATTTACAGTGTGATTTCTTATGATTCTAAGGCTGATATCTTATAGAAAGTATAAATATATATTGTAACTGTTAAGTCAATGGTTCTATATATGGTAACAAGAGCATGAGGTTCATTTGTGGATAGAGCATGAGGCTCATTCGCACATAGAGCATGAGGTTCTTCCATGGATAGAGCATGAGGCTCATTCTGGCTGTCAGCTCCTTGAGATCCATCAAAGCATACGGGCTCCAGCTTGCACTCTTGTAGTCTGTCTGAAACAAAGAGAATAAAGATCATGCAAAAGTAATGGGCACAGTCAACTCAAGAACAGAATCCATTTGAATACATGTCGCGCCGAGAGCATTATACCAATCAACTGACAACATGAACACCAACATCAATGAACCATCCGGTAAAGATCAATACAAATACAAACACAAACACAAAACAACTCATTGACATCTTCTATACATAAAAAGGCAATAGCATTAAACCTAAGAAAGTTATGTATATAATTAAATCAATCAACTAGCACACTTTCATATGGTATTATAATTACAATTTCACCAATCTAATCAATACCAGGCGATTGAGGCTCTGGCTCTGATTCCAAAATAACGCGATCGGCCCAATCATCTTTGAAAACCCCAGCTCCAGCCAAGAACCTTAACCACAGTGTGGATGCAACCCCGCAAATCAAGGGACTCACGTGAAACTCACGAACCAAAGCCTCACATTGAAATTCAATCATCCGCTGCATCCCATCACATACCTTATCCTAACCTCGTTGTAATAATCCTCGTACCCCAACTTCTTGACTGCAGCTGACCCGAAATCCTCAGGCTCCACGGGACCCAACCCATCATCATTATAACTACCATCATAATTTGCCACACATCAGCTGTTGAAGGTAGAGGAGGGAAAAACTGTTTTCTGTTGACAGTTACTTGGCGGGAAAAGAAGCAAGAAGTTGAAGAAAGAAGAGTAGCTATTAGAGTTTGTTTAGATCTGTTAATAAACGGTGAAGAAGTAGTTATAGTCTGTTCTCTGTTAAAGAGGTTGTTAGCTGTTAAAGTTGCTGTTAAGAGTTGTTAGTAGCTATGTCAAGTCTGTTAGATATTGAGTAGTATAAATAGAGGTATAATCTATAAAGGTAAATCATCAATGATCATTTACAATTGCTGTTTAATGAACAAAGCCAGAATTCAATGAATTCTGTTTAGCACTTTTCTATTCTTATCAATTCCGTTTACAAGTTCTGTTTAGTACCTTCTTCTATTTCTCATCTTGGCTCCCATCCTCAAGCTTCCGCCATCTCTTTTATCTCTTGTTCTCTGGTTCTGTGTTAAGAGTATTCTCACAGACCATTCTTCTTCCTGTTCTTCTCCTCTTCTGCTGGTTCCAGTCACAGTTGCTTGTTTGGCACGTGACATAATTATCCGGTTCTCTCTTAATACTACTGTTATTACCACTATTGTCGTAGTTGTTGTTAGCTGCCGCTGCATCTTCGTGTTCTAGAGTAAGGATCCAATAAAGGGAAGTTTTTTCGACGATGGCGGGATGGGTAGGCGGCCTGGGGTTGGGCGGCGTTTGTCAACTTTGTTGTAGTCTTCGTCGGCGGCGTCGGTATCAATCAGGCCTTCATCCTGGACGTAGCATTTCGGGCAGAAGTAGAGGCCATTGAATTCTTGATGGCCGAATTTGAAGCATGAATGGCATCGCAGTATAATCGTCTCTCCTTCGTCATCGAATCCCATTTTTTTCTTTTTTCTTGTTTCGGGTTGAGCTGGTAGTTTTTGAGGTTTAGTCAGTGGAGTGGAGGGAACGAAAACCAGAGGAGAGAGAGTTTAGCGTTACGGCGCTTTGTAAAAACAATTAGCTATTAAAAGGAAAAAATTGAAATTGGGCTTTCAAAAGGCTCAGTAATTTTATCTGATCTCAAAAATCAAAAGCCCATAACATTGGGCTTCAAAGGCCCAGTTATAATTTCGTCTTAATTGTCATGATTAATGATGTTCCATGACACAGGAAGATGACATGCACCACGCCACCACCGACCTTAGCCACTAAAATATCGGATGACGAGAGTAGAAAGAAAATTGAAGGACCTCTTGAGTGGGTTTAGTGTCTAAAATCATTATTATTATTTAGAAAAAGAGTGATGGAACTGCTACGGTTGATTTTTTTTATATGGACAAAACTAGCTTAGCCATTGAATAATGATCTAAAATCTTATTCTCCATCAACCTTCCCACAGGCACTATAATAAAGCTAATTATTTTAATTTTATTTTGGTGATAAATGATTTGTCCTCTGAAGGTATTATAATACTTGAACAATCTCATGCTAGAATATAAAGCTTGGTTAGGGTACAACCTACGAAGCACGAATACTTTATTTTTTTATGTCATGTTCGTGTTGGACTCATTTCCAACAGCAAGACTCAATAAATACTCCTACGATATGGGTCTGACTCACTATCTATAGTCTCCTACTTTTTCAAATATAATTCTAAACAATTATTGGTGTCAAAGAGATGTTTAGTGTAAATTATAGTTCATATTTATACAACTAAACTTAATTTAAAATTAACGTTTTAATTGCATTGTTTTTAAAGATATAATTGAAATTAAAACTCTTTTTTTATTATTGTGAATGAAATTTGTATATAATATATATTAAAATACACATACACATATATCGGTATTCTATAATTTTTAATTTTTTCACGTCGTGGTATCGATATCGGTATCTATATAGTATCGGCGTTTGTACTTCATCGGCTACAATTGAACTTATTCTTTTTCTATTCAATTTTTTTATTTTTTTTTGGTTTAAACATCGATTTCCAATTTCTTGAACTCCTCATTTCTGACGGTATAAAAAAACAGGTGATGATGGATAGGTAGTTGGTAGGTTTCCGTATCGGGTCCAAACTCGGCCGACCAAAGCTTCCCGTTACATACACAAATATGGCATGAAAAATGCCAAAATACTACCCAACTTTCAACTAAGATGTTGACCTTTGAAACGTGTCACCTAGTAGCAGAGAGTCAGAGACGACAACGCTCTAAAATCTGAAATAGAAAAACTCCTTATTTCAGAAAATCTGGTAAAAGTAATGATCTTATGCCCAAAAAAATGGACCTACCATTCATATATTTCCAAATTACCAACACTTTAACTTTCTTCTTTTAAAAGATGTAGCTTTCTGTTGATGAATCTCCTCCCCTAAATTACGCCCATTTGTTCACATTCACAGATGCCTGGATTTATCTCCACGTAGCTCGCTTTCTATTACAAGTGGGTAGTCCACTATCAATCCATGACTTTGATGGGGAATTTTTATTTGTAATCGTGTAGCTCCCTAGGTCACTGTTAACTTTGCTTGGAATTGAAAACAATGCAAATGAGTGATTGATCATTGATTAATGAGCTGATGGGTACCAGAATTCTTTTCTACAACAAAAACCCATCTCGATTTTGTAATTAAAAGTGGTGTAAACGAGTCTGTGGGTCATACCATGTACAGGATTGCCAGTTCTTTTTGGGTTCTTGTTTGTAGCTACCTGGTTTTTGTGTTTGGATCTTTTTTCAGGCTTGTGCTGACCAGGTATGGTTGTTTTCTTATATGATTTTTTATATATGATTATATGGGCTGTGTTTGTTTTTTCTAGTTTTTAAGGTTTTTCTTTTTAATTGGTGGCAAAAAATGGGTTGCTTGTATTTTCTGGCAGATTTCGACAAGATAGGAGAGTTGGGAAGTTTGAGTCTAATCTCAGTTTGGTTTATCATCAGAGAAATGGAGAAAGGGAGGAGGATTCTGTGTGCATGGAGGAGGATGTCTCATCATCAGTTAGCTGCAGTAAGTTTGAGTTTCTGTCTGGGAAAGGTATCAGTGGATTCATTGAAGAACCAAAAGCTTTGAGCTTTACTGTTCATGAAGTCTTTTTGGATGCAGAGAGAGATGAAACTGAATATAATTCTATTCTTGATCCTGGAAGTGTTGATTGTAGTGATTTAGAAGAATCTGAGTCCAAAGCTGATGATTTTGTGGAAGAGAAAGCAGGGGAGGAACATGAACAAGAACAAGAGCAGGAATTTTTAACTGAGGAAAAGAATTGTGGTGAGGAAGAGGTAGTAGTTCTTGATCCTGGGTTCTATGTAGATGAGGATTTTGGAAATAATGAAACAGATTCAGAGGTTGCGGCAGAGGAGAACAAGGTTTTGGAGACGCAAGAACAGGAAATATTCACTGGTGAATTTGATTCTGATAAATCTGAGGGTGAGCACAGTTCATTAGATGACGTGTCGGCTGAGGAGAAAGAGGTTTTGGAGAAGCAAGAACAGGACATTTTCACTGGGGAAACTGATTCTGATAAATGTGAGGATGAGCACAGTTCATCAGATGTTCAAATTGTTGCAGAAGAAGAATCTGTTTCTTCAAATGAAGTTTTGGCTAACAGAACTGTTGTTAGTGAAGCATTTGGATCGAAAAGTCCTGTCGTTACGCCTGGGGAGGAGGTAGAAGAAGGTTCTAAAGACGATCAATACATTGATTCTGATGATGAATACATAGAATTGGTACTCCAGAAGCAGAATTCAGATGATTTAAACAAAGTTGATGACCAGCAAGAAGAAAAAGATTCAGTGCATGATGATGGTGATGCGAAACCAAGGGCAGACAGTCTAGAAAAATCTGAAGAACCCATCTTGCAGGAGAAGAAGTTCTTGTCAAATTCTGATGCCAAAGATGATACAGATTTCATGTTTGAACACCAGGACATTATAGAACAGCTTAAATTGGAACTAAAACAAGCAAGAACTGGTGGTCTTCCAACTATTCTTGAAGAACCTGAGTCTGAAGAATTAGAGACTCCAAAGCTGGAGCAAAAGCTGAAACCCTTCAAGATTGATCAAAAAACTGAGCACAAAGATGTCATGGAGGAGATTCAAAAGGTCGAAAAGAGCTACCTCGAAAAAATGCGAAAATTGGACATCTTGAACTTCCAGACCATGCATGCACTAGGTAAGCTATCATTTTGTTTTTGGATGATTCAATCTTTGAAGACGATTAGCATACTAATTAATTATGTTTCCTTTGGAGTAATGTCTTTCTTTTGTTAGCAAATGCCTGATTAAGCAATTATTGGTAGTAGCAGATTTACTTTGTTTTGCATCTTTTACCACACTTAACATGGTAACCTCACATTATCAAACTGTGGATTGTTTGATCTCATTAGTATTGTCCCATGAAACAGCAAAGGCACCCCTCTCTTTGAATTCTTGATCCCACAATTAGGTGGAAGTCCACATCCAGTCTTTATTGTTGTAAAGTCTTAATCTTTTTTCGCTTTACTTTGTCCTTAATTTTAGCAGCTAAAGTATGAAAGGCATGTTAGAACATTGCTGTCAACTGACCTGGATTTCTTATCTGCTCCTTTATGTTAAGATTTCTGCTTTCCTCGAATGATGCAAGGTTTAAAAGATATACACTAAATCATCAGTAATGCTTTGTGTTCGCTCGGCAGGTTTGCTTCAGCTGACAGACACATTCCCATTGAAGACAGTGCGCAAATTCTCAGGCCCAGCAATAAAGTCTCTTCTTTCGCAGAACATATGGTCTTCTTGTAAGCAACAGGCTGCGGTAGTTGAACCTACAAAGAAAATCTTAGCAGATATGAGCTATGATTTTGAGATGGTTTATGTTGGACAGCTTTGCCTTTCCTGGGAAGTACTACATTGGCAGTATCGAAAATTCCAGGATGTGCAAAAACTTAAGTCTGCAGTATCCCATCAGTATAACATAGTGGCGGGCGAATTTCAGCTATTTCAAGTCCTACTCCAAAGGTTCATAGAGAACGAGCCATTTCAAGGCCCCAGGGTCCAAAGTTATGTCAAGAATCGATGTGTTGTTCGCAATCTACTTCAAGTCCCAGTCATTAAGGGTAATGCAACAGCACTCGTACTTAACTACTGTGGTCAACTGCGGATTTGTACAATTAAAGCAGATAACATATCCTTATTGTATTGCAGATGATATTGCAAAGGATAAGCTACAAAGAGGGGGTGTTGAGAACGCAATCACAAGTCAAATGCTGACAGAAACCATTGAGGATTCGATGAGGACATTCTGGGAATTTCTTCGCGCAGATAAAGATGAGAGTAATGTGACACTGCAGGGTCATATGTACACTCTTGTTAACCTCAAAGATTCTGTAGATTTACAGTTCTTTATGGATCTTCGAAATGATCTTCAAAAGGTTTGTGCTTTAAACTAAGTTATTTTGAGTACTACAATTTGGGACTAGTAACAGTGTAGTTATTTTCTGACAATGCAGAAGGAGAAAAGGCTAAAAGACATCCTGAAAAGTGGGAATTGCATAGTGAAGAAGTTCCGGAAACATCAAGATAGTCGAAGGCATCCTTCAGTGTTCATCGCTCAGGTGGAACTCCGATTGATTTCGAGAGTGCTGAACATGTCAAGACTAAGGACGGATCAGTTGATATGGTGCCATGAGAAACTAGACAAGATTAAATTTTGCAGCAGAAAAGTTTTTGTAGAGTCCTCTTTTTTGCTCTTCCCTTGCTAAGAAGGTGAAATTGGCGCTGTACAGAAAAAAGTTTATAGCAAAAATAAAAGTTATAATAATAGAAAAGAAAAGAGAGACTGATGATTCACTTCGGGTCATAGCTTATATACTCTGCTAACGACTACAATAAAGCATACTTACAACTAGTGATAGTTGAATAGATTTTCTCCTTTTTTTTTCTTTTTTTTTCTGAATGACCCATCTGTCCGCAAGGAGACTCTCTAAAATCCTTTATCACCCGATCACAACCTGAAAACTTGAGTACACTCATTCTCTTGTAAAGGAGATGACTTTAAACTCGTTAATAAGAAATTAATTTCACTCGAATGATTAATTTGCTTACATGTCCCGAACTTGAACAAAAAATCTGAAGGTACCAATGCATATAACCATTCATTGTGATAATATGGTAAATAAATGCCTACAAGTTGGTTATTAAGATATGAAATCAATTTATAATATATATATATATATTCAAAATGAATATTCAATGTAGGCATTTAAAATAGATAAATAGCTAAAATAGTGAAAAACTTAATTTTTATAGTAGATAAATAAATAATTTTAAAATATATATAAACTTAGTATAATATTTTTGCCATGTGATTAATTTAATATAAAAATACGTTAAAAATCGTTTATTAAGATATGAAATTAGATATCATCTTTTCTTGTACCACTAAGCCTTTTTATAAACCAAACCATAGAGATAGGGAAAATCTAGAGAGGGGTTTTTCTTTTAAAATCTCAACATTTTTTTTTTCTATTTCACAGAAGAAAAAAAACCTTCTATTAAAACTCAAATTCAAATATGAAAGATATAGTGGATTGGGCCATTGTCTCCACAGTCACTTAACCCACATCTCAAAGCCCAGTCCAAGTCCACGCACAATCACTGCCCAAAAATCCACAGCCGTTGGATCTAGGGTGGGGAGTCCTTTTTATATCATCTCTTCTTCACCGCTGCTAGCCTCTTTACACCCCCAAACCCTAAGGAGAAAGGAAATAGTCGAAAACCATGGTACAGCGGCTTACCTACCGCAAGCGCCACAGCTATGCCACTAAATCCAATCAGCACCGAGTGGTCAAAACCCCTGGTAAAACCCTCTCACCATCTCATTTTCTTCTTTCTAACCACCAATGGTGTTTTTTTGGTTTTCCTATTGGTTATGCTGATTATGGTCACGTTTCATAGGAGGGAAGCTGGTTTACCAGACCACAAAAAAGAGAGCAAGTGGTCCTAAGTGTCCTGTCACTGGCAAGAGGATTCAGGGGGTATGTCCGATCTCCTAGCTTTCATTGCTTGTTTGAATGTATGGACTGATTAGGATAGCTGGTTTACTTTTTTGTATCTAAGAAATCAAACCCAGGATTTTGTTTCTGAGTGTAAGACCCCTCTATATCTTTGGTTTTATTTCTATGCCATATCAAAAATGGCAATCTCTAGGAGACTTGGCATGCAGTACATTTATGTGATTGTTGTGAGTACTTAAATCAATAGGACATTGTTGGTTAATAGGAGCTGATTCCAAAGTAGGTGACACCAGTGCCAGTTAGTGGTTTTTGGTCTTATTAATATTTCAATTGCTAGCAGCTCAGTTCGATTAGTTTAGCCAAGGCTTGCTACAGTTAGATTGTTCTGTCTGTTTTAGTTGCTGTGTTGCTTTCTTAAGCTTGCCATTATCTATTCATCAACTACACTTGGTTTTATGGTTTGTTGTGCAGTTTGTGTTGTTGAATTGTTGCCATTTTCTTATTTCTGTCATGATTTTTATTGCTTGAGCTTACCACAAGTTAGCTCTTCAGGCAGCCTACTAAATTTAGGAATTAGAGTCTAGTGAGTATAAGTAGGTTATCATTCCTGGTCTTCTTACATGACTGCGAGCATGATGTAGGAGGTTTTATTAGCAAGTTGCTCTCTCCATCCTACACTTCCCTACTCACTCGGAAAATCCTACTACCTACAAATTATAGTTTATCTTTGGTGTAAAGTATGGTGGTTTGATACAATTTTCTTTGTGTGTAGTTATGGTTGAGTTTCAGCTTTGATATTTTTGGTCTGTATCTGCAGATTCCACACTTGAGACCTGCTGAATACAAGAGGTCAAGGTTGCCAAGAAACAGGAGGACTGTAAACCGTCCATATGGTGGAGTATTATCTGGTGGTGCTGTTAGAGAGAGGTATATTTTGACCAATTCTAGAATGAGGTTTTATTATCGTACTTAGCATTATAATTATGATCTCACTCGTGCGCTGGATTGTGTAGGATTATTCGTGCTTTCTTGGTTGAAGAACAAAAGATTGTGAAAAAGGTGTTGAAGATCCAAAAGGCCAAGGAAAAGGTAGCCTCCAAGAGTTAGAATTGATGAGTCTGGTGGGTTTTGAGAGAGGATTTATGATGTCAGCTTATGATAGTGAATCATGGAAAATTACTTAGGGTGTTTCTGATCTGGATTTGTATTTTACTTTGGCTGGGAGAATTTTATGATTTTCTAGTACTTCAATTCTCACTTTGATGACAACAGTATGCTACAATTTTGTCTTTTCTTCCATGTTTTCCTGTTGATGTTTACTCAACTCTTATCTTGCAAAACTTTGTAATGTCGTAGTAGTATTTCTTTTGTGATGTTAGTATGTTTTGTGATTTGGTTGGATTTCTTTTGTGATGTTAAAACTTACTCCCTCAGTATGTGAAAGGATGTTGGATCAAGTCAAAAAGGTTGTTTTCCAAAGTTTGTCCACCCTGTTTTTCAAGGTTGGCAGTTGCGATCTTTTTCTTAATCATCCATGAAAAATTAATCTTTCTACTAGTAATAGCATTAATACCTATCCTCTTGAAAATAGATGTCTGTACGTCAATTGGGTGATTTTAGGAAATTACCCAATTGAGGTAATTAAGGGGATGAACAGCCTGAATAATATTAATCAAATGCAGTGACTGTTAGTCTTTCAAAATTAATCATTGATAGTAACTATTCGTCTTAAAACAATTAACCATGGTTAACTTGGGGATGATTGTGTTTAGTCTTAAAACAATTAATCATGGTCAACCTACTTCTCTTCGTCTGGTCGCTAATGGGCTATGGCATTATCCAGCCCAATTACTTCGGCCCACGTTAGTTCCTCGTTCGTGGTCCTTCCTTGTTTTCCACCAACTTCGCCTGTTTAAGTTTTATTTATGATTTTTTTTAAGGTTAACATTTCTGTAATTTAGTCACTGAAAAATATGTATATTCTTGATTTTTTTATTTTTCTTTTTTAAGTCAATGTTTAGAATTATTTTTTTTCCTACGATTCCGTAAATTTTTTTAAGGTCCAACCACATCTATGTTGAGCTCGATTATTTCACTTTGTAACTTAAATTACATGAATAATTAAGCTCAAAGTTGGCTTACTAATGAAAGATATATTAAGTATCCTAATGATAAATTGCAACAAGAAAAAAAAAACACCAGATTAACCATTTAAGCTTTCATTGCTTTCACTCTCCTTTACAATCACAATTGGTTTAAAAAAAAAAAAAAAAAACCTACTTCATGTGTTAATTAACTAACTTAGTTAATTAAGCTTAATACTGATTAAACATTTGATCAGAAGGCATGAAACAAATGCGTTACAAAAACTAATTAAGTCCTAATTAATAAAGTCAACGATACCATTAATATTCAAGTAAAACATTTGGTAGTCGTTGAAATCAAACTGGTAGACATCTGATCACTAGGACATGGAGAATTAGAATCCCAAATCAAGTTGCTGTTGTTGTTGTGGTTGTTAGGTTTAATGTTCCAGCTGCTGAACCCATGATCACCTACACTCACACCCATCATAGGCAAATTGAAACTCAATCCCACCCCTCCACGCAACCCGTCTACCCACTGATCGTCCACGCTACCAGCCTGATCAACAAGTGAATTTCCAAAACTACCCTGCATTATCTGTGGCAAGCTACTACTAGGTAATAAGGAGTGGCCATTACTTCCATAGTCTTCTCCAAGGATGGAGGATGAGAGATTGAACATCATTGATGGGGATAATAATGTTTGATGATCAAGTGATGAGAAGAAAATGTTACTTGGTAGATCACCACAGTTGGATATGGGGAGGAGTGGTGGTGATGACGATGACTTGCTAGCCATTGGATTAATCATGCCGGCCGCCGGCTTATCAAAAGAAAAATCCAACGGTGAAAAACTTGAACTGGCAGACTGTGTTTGTTGTTGTTGGTCGTTGTAGTGGAGTAACATGTTCTGTGAGCTGAGTTGAGTCATTTGTGAACTGCTTTTAATAGTTTCAACGCTGATTGTCGATTCCGGTAATGGAGAAACCCATGAATGGGAGAGAGCTCTTTGTGCTGTGGAATTTGTTTTTTTGAAAATCCTACATATTGCCCATGAATCCTGTAAATAACAAAAAAAAATTAGAAACACAAGATAAACTACCATTTTTATTCACAATAACACTAAAAAAATCTATCAAAAATAAATAAATAAGAAATATAATAACACTAAAAAAAACTATTGATAAATTAATTCGGAAACAAACAAGTATATATATTCAAATTTGTAATTTCATATTTTCAAAAAAGAAAATTGTAATTTCATGATTAAAAAAATGTTAATTAGTATGAGCACTATCTAGCATTATTTTAAGAAATTGACCTAATATTTACTCCCTCTGGATCATAATAATTGTCATTTTTTTACGGAATGTTACTGTACACTTTATTTGATTTTTTAGTGTTCATTTTACTAAATGTTACTGTTTCAGAAAGTCAATTAAAATGGTCCAGAAGAGTATTAATTACCATATATATATATATATATGCATACTTCTAGGGAGCGGGAAAAAAAAAACAAAAAAGGAGGGTTTTATTCTTCTTTTTGTGTCCATTTTTATTTCGAAAAAAGAAAAAGACATGGTTTGAATTAATTTCATTACATTGATTGGAATATTTTTGTTGTCGATGAACCGTTTGGTTGCGACCGAATCGGTGAGGGAAGGGAGGCGAAACTCATGCATCATCCAATCGGTTTTGATCCCTTTAGCCGCTCTACCTTTATAGAAAACAAGTGATTTCTTCAACCCTATGCACTTGTTTCCTTCCGATGAGTAAATCGGCCGGTCGGTTCCGGTTGCTTTCCAAAACCCAGCTCCGGTTACTCGGTTCGGCCTCGCACTGTTCCTATACTTCCTGTCCCTTGGGCAGTAGAAATACCACTCTTTCTCCCCTGTAGTAGCCATCTCTGCTTGCAAACCGGGAAAAAAAATAAGTAAACTAAAAACAAAAGCCTTATTTAGAATTTCAAATATTAGAAAATCAATCAGCTCAGCTTATTCATGCCAAGGAGACGAGAGACTAAGTTTAAATATTAAAAGAAAATAAATCAGCTCCTTCATTTGAAACAGATAAGAGTCATATAAGACTAAGTTCAAATATTAGAAAATCAATTAGGTTAGCTCAGTAGTACTTCGTGCGAAAACCAAACAAGACTAGTTAGGAGATTTATTAAGTTTTGGGTTCAAATCTTTATAACACTAGGATGATAAAAAGTTGTAGGGTTCTTACTTGGAAGATCCCATGGATCATATTTATAAATATCAAGTTGTTTGATGAGCTCAATGGAAAGAGGGCGTTGTTGGATCTTCCTCTTGAGATAGAACCCGACAAGTTCTTCGTCAGTTGGATGAAACCTAAACCCTGGTAACATGATTTCGTCGACCATTTTATCGACATCATTAATCCTCTCATGATCCATAATCTTAAAGTTCTTCAAGGTAGAAAAGAAACCCTAGCTACCTAGTTAAGAAGAAACCCTAAGTGAAGTTAGAGAGAGAGACAGAGGGAGGGAGCAAGTTGATGTACTAGAAATGAAGATGGTTTCTTCACTTAATTTGTAGGCAATATATGCTTCCTTAGAAGGGGTCTAAGTCCGAAGGATGAGCCGCCTTTTCTGGTGACTTTTAATTAGGCAATATTTATGTGTTAATTTGTGTTTTGCGAGGATTTATGGGTTGGCTCTAATTAATGGCAGTGTTAAGCAGCAAGCAACTACCAAGAACCAAAAACGCCTCCAAGTCAAGATCATTATTGGATTTTTAATTTGGGGTTTCTTGATTAAGATCCTTATTTCTTACTTGTACTAGCCTTAGTATGGAACTCATTTGTGGTTAATTTTGGTTAATCCAAATTTAGGAATCTCAAGAAAGCTACCAAATCAGCACTTCATTGGAATACTAACATTTTTTTATATATTTAATCAAGTAACTTGACAATTCTCTTATATGTATCACATTAATTTTACGATTATCTATAAATTCATCGAGTTAGGATTAATTTTCTGTTCATATATTCTCCAGATTTAGTTTTTCAAGTGCTCGTTTCATTATATAAAGTAGTTCTAATATGTTAACTTTAAATATAATGATCAAAGTTGTATAATTTTATAGTCAAAAGATGTATAAAATCACTTGTAGGTTGAGGAAGCTTTTGTTTTACTTTCATTCTATTGCTACAATTTCTACAAATGAAGACAAAACATATTAACTTCAGACAAATAAACAAATGTTTTTGTTTGTGGTCTTGGGTTTGAATTATGATTCGGTAAGTGGGTCATGATCCAATTTCCAACACAAAAGCTCAAAAATATATTCAATTTTGTAAAATTCCAATGTGACTATAGCTAGTTTAAGAGTTAAAGGAATTGTTTAGGGATTTACTCAGAATCCGAAAATCCGGTTTCTATTCCATTCTCCCACAGCTTCTATTCCACTGACCTTGTCAGGTTCTTATATTTCATTATTTGGGTGTCAATTTAATCTATATTCACATCAGATGCTTCCAAGCAACCGTGTGATTAATTAAATCAAGTTTAATTTAATTAATTATTATTAATCAGTGTAATTAGAGCTTAATCACTTGGTGTGTACGTATCTTTAGTTGACCCTTTTTAGAGAGGATCCCCACCTCTCTTTTAGAGTTGTCAAATACTTTGGTATCACTATCTAATTAATACTGTTGACCTTTTTTTTTAATCTTTGACCAATGGATTAGGTTTCAAAGATTTATAAAATGTATTTTTTATTTTTTAAAAGGTTTCTCTAACCTCTTATCCAACTCAAAATGGACAAAAAAAAACTTTAGGATCACTAGAATATACATATTCGTCTCTCAAATATACCGTCAATGTTTTAATTTTGTTAATTGAATCATCGATTTTTTCTCAATTGGACAATTTCAACACTCTACCTTTAAATTCCACTAATTAACTACCACCAAAATTGTTAAGCACGCCAACTATATATAACATTCATGTGTGACATGCATATTTGAAAAACAAATTTTATACATTTTAGGCAAAAGACGTTTCAGTCCCACAAAAATACCCCTCTTTCCAAATTAGCCCCGCGACTACTTATCTAGACAAAAACTTCCACCCCGCAGGAGTACCCTATTTTTCAAATGACCCCCCAACTACTGACATAGACAAAAATACCCCACAAGAATCTTCTGTTAGACACATCCACCCCATACATTTCCCTCGTTACTAATTAATGTAACCTTATAGCCAGCTCTTACGGACAAGATTTCAAACAATATCTTAGCAACCACGTTTGGAACACTATAGGAATATCGATTGCCAATTCTCCCAAGAGCGGCAAATAAGGGCAATTTTAGTCACGATAAAAATTGCATGAAACATTTAATTAGGGGATGAAGAAATGACAACTTTGAATATATTTCTTATTTTGAGTAACTTTTTTTAACTTATACGAATTTAAACTCGTAATTTCTATAAGAGATGATCTTATAACTTCGAATATAAAGTGAATAAAATAATTTATATATTTTGAAAAAATAAATAAATATTTATGCAAAAATATGATTTTTAAATATTTTAGATTTGTTAAATAATTTGAGAATAAAGATGTAAAAGTGAATTTTATTTTAATAGTTTCAATGTGTTAAAATAAGTAGAAATTACATGTCATAATCTTATCTTATAGAGAAAATATATCAAAATTAAATATATAATTTCTTTGAGCTAGTGATCAACGATACATGGCGGTTGCCAATTAGAGAGCTACGCAGATACATGCTATGTAAATTGTAATATTTTATACATATATTCAAATTGGGAGGAGTAGAAGAAACTTGAAAGCAATGCATTTGCATTGACATGGGTGTGTTTGGTGGGCAAAACGCAAAAGTCAAGTTTTCCACTGATTTTGGTGGGCTTTGGAAAACCAAGTGGCATAGAATTCCAAAATCTTCTTGGCTTTTGGTAATTGCAATAATTAACCTAGCTAATTCAAATCAAAATTTTATTTTCTCACACTCAAAATTCTCAAAAATGTCTACTGGTTGGTTAGCAGAGGTAAAATTAGTAAAACCATGAATTAAATGGTGGAGCTCACCGAGTCAAATAAGAGTACACTTGGGAGTGGGACTACAAACTGGAGCCAAAATCTAGCCCTCGGTTGGAGCCCTTTTTGTCTGTTGCTGGGCCTAGGGTTTGCTACCCAAGCGTGTAACAAAAGCTAAAATAATTGCGGGAGTCAAACTCTTCCAACCCAAGCATCGATCTATACACACACCTCTTTCTACGTGAAAACTTCTAATCGTCATAACTAACATTCACGTAAACACACTTGCACGTGCGATAAATATATACACAAGAATATACACAGAACACTTATAAGGATCATACACGAACTCGATTGTTATTAAGGCTTAAGCTCTCGATCCTTTAATCAATTAAGAAATTATTAGGTGTACTCGGCATATATATAATAACAAATCACACGTGTAATTGGTTTAAACTTACGGAATTAATCAATACATATTGCAATACATTAAAAACTATTTTAAGTTGATTAAATCAACTAAATAGTCAGACTCGAGCTTATATAGTCAAAATCAAACCTATACGATTAAGGTAAAGCCAACACCAAATAGCAAATATCGGGAGCTAAATGGCGCATATTCAATTTTCTACTATTAAAGATATTGAACTAAAAGTTTATTATTTCGTTAATTTATCCAAACCAAATTATGGAAGTTTTTTAAATATTTTTTTGTTCTTTTATTACTCTTCATGACTAACAAATCACAACCATACGAGTATTTTCCACTTAAGATCGAGTAATTGATCATTACGTGAATCATCTTTTTAGAATATTATTATTTTCGTTAAAGGAATTTTTATCTTCAAGTAATAGAAGATAAATAAATAATTTATCTGTGTATCCGGCAGCTAGTATTTTCTAAAAAATGCACCTCAAAGTTCCAATGTTTTATAAAATATTCTATTTAAGTTCTTAACGTATTTTGACAAGGGAGAGAAACCCCAGCGTGCTATGCTTGAGAAGAAGTTAAAACTAACTTGATTTATGGATTTCGAAGCTAAACCGAGTAACGAAACAAAATCTGAAAGCAAGAAAGGTTCAGATAGAAAGATGCACCGGTGGAGGAAGATGCAGACACCGCGAAATAGATCGTCGAGGAGAAGGAGGACACTCTCTCTCCGTCGCTTGCCCATTTGGGCCGGTTTTATGATTTCTACGATATCTTACTTCTCTCGTTTTAGGCTTGTGTTGGTTCGAGGCGGCGTCGTTATGATCCTTCTAAAAGAATGACAATAAAATTTATAAGAATAAAGCTCCGGTAGTTTATAAAATATTACATTTTGACTTACATACTTTAAAAAATTCAATATAAATTTTATAATTTTAAAAAAAATTATAATTTTAACTTTTTAAATAGTGAAATAATGTAAAAATTATAAATTTTGGATAAAAATGTAAGTAATATGGTAGATAAAATAGTTTCTTTTTACTATTTTTTGTAAATTTTGTTCCTTTCAAAATAATTTTTCTCATTATTTTTTTCAATATTTTGGTGAAGTTAAATGTCTGATTTTCTTTATATTTCCCCTCAATTTACATTATTTTTTGAATTTCCTTAGTATTTTTTAATAATTTTATTATAGAGAGGTTTAAATTATAACTGTAAAAAAAATAAAAATTATGTTGTAAGGTTTTACTCTATAGAAAGAGAGGAGAGATAATAACCCAAGCTTCTAAACATTGAGGGAAAATGGGTACTATTCTTTGTACACTGTCATTTGTCAATGTGTAAGTATATTACTACCCTTTTACAATAACTCAAATAACAAGTACTGTGGGAATGATAAGAGAGGATGCCTCTAGCTAGCCTATCAGAACAATTCATGGTTTTAGCCTTTTAGGTCAGGTAAGGGACCAGGAATCTCAAGCCTGTTGGGGACAGTCTAAGCACTCAAAACTGTGGTTTCAGCCTTCAGGTGGTCTTCAGTTCAGATACTGCAAGGTATCAAGTTTCAAGGGAGTTTCCTCTGATTAGGATACCTGAAAACCACTGAAAGCTTAATAGCATCTACAGAAATGGTAACATCCTCATGCCCCTCGTATATGAAAATGGTTTTTATCTTTATTTCTTTCACAGGCTGGACCAATTCCACACCATATCACTTGGTGCCTTTGCGGCATCTGTTATTCTCGGCATTGCGAAGTTTCATTGGCAGAGACAATCCAATCAAAACCTGGGGCAAAAAAGGAACTCGCTAGGCCTTCGGAACAAAAGTGACCTTGCTAGCCTGACAGCGTTTTCAGATTTCAGAGTCCCGAGCTGTCCAAGCAGTCACCTTTGCTTGTATTTCCCACCACATTTTCTGGTTACCGTAAAACCATTGGTCATCCATACCCTAGACTGTCTTCTTGTTGGCAACTTTATAGGAGCATATTAGGCAGAGTTCAAAATCTCATACAGTTAGAGGGGAGCAAGTTCGTAACGCATTAGTTACATACATCATCCAATGTCTTAACAATTCCTAAATAGCAATTTCAGACCACCGAGGAGCTAATATAGAAGACAATAATGCATAAGGTGAAAAAAGACTGTTCAGAGAGCTACAAAAGCACATAGAGCAAATTCGACATGGATGAGAGCAACCGTGTTGGGTTCAAGAAAATATCCATTGATCAACCCACAAGATACAGACCATAATGTTCAAACACATATCAATCCAATAGCAAGTTGGCTCCTGAAGTTGTAAGGCTCCAAGCACAGAACCAAACGTTGAGTATATATGAAGCAGCAAAAAGAAAGAAAAATAAAATCTATATGATCTATGAACTGAAACACTCAATTAGGTTACACTAATCAAACCTTTCCCACTCCTGAGTAATTCTTGTCGACGATTGTGCCGGAGGGGGAGGAGCAGCACTTTCTGGTGCAGAATCAAAAGTCTCCCACTCAGTTGTCACTGCCGCAACATTTCCATTATCGCTAAATGGCTTGGCGTTTATTGCCTTTAGGTTATCCAACACCTCATGTAAGTTCTGGATACGCAGCACCTACCACGAAATCACTAACTCAACACAAGAAATTACAACAGCAATGTGCCCATCTAGCATGCAAAATTAACGAGCATGATTGCAAACCTCAGAACCTACTCACCAATCATCATAATACAAATTAGCAATGAACTACTAACCTCAGCTTTTCGCTGTATTCTCGCATCTCCACCAGCCTCAACAGCATCCAATTTCAGCAACTGCCTCATGAGCAACTCTGCGGACACCACAAATTCCTCCTCTGCTACCTTCGTTTCACCATTTACACTGGCTTCTAATGCAGCCACCTACGCAAATTAACCACTCAAATCAACCCATAAAGCTCTTCCACAATCAACATTCACATGACACAAATACATACTCTGTCACTTACCCTATCCGCAAGCTTATCAACCTCTGACCTGACATCATCAATAGCTTTCAGAGCCTTCAACATCTCCTCGTCACTCTCCTTCACCTCCACCTTCGACGACACGTCATCCGACTCATCCCCGCCTTCTTTCACTTCCTCCTCCTCCTCCACAACCAGAACCTTCGATTTATCCTTCACGCCCACCACGTCCAAACACTCCCCATCTTCCCTTTCTTGTCCTCTGAACAAAATATTCTGCCGTTTTGGGTCCACGCCCGTTATCTCCTCAATCAGACGTTTCAAACATCCTAACAATTAAAAGCCAACAAAACCCATGATTCTGCATATCAGCTAGTTGACGATAGTAAGAAATACGAAGTGCATTAGAGGATTACCGAAAGTGGATTGAGAGGGGACGTGGATGTCGTGCTGGGAGGAGCCATGAGAGACGTTGATTTCGATCAACGGCCCAGAATGTTCATCGCGACGCGAACCATCGTCTCTTGGCTGGACTGACTTGGCATCTGGCGGCACTTGGTCCATTGAATCGAATTTGGTGTTTGTTATAGACGACTTACTTCGGTGCAGCGGCAACAGAGAATCTGAAGAAGGAGGAGTTTCTCAGAGATTGGAATGGAGACTGTAACTCCACACGTTCGTTCTAGAAGAGTTTTGTTTCGTTAAGAAACCAGACATTATTACAAAAAGCCTGACGGCGAATTCTTTGTAACGTTTTGTTCTTTTACGGCCCAGACGGAGATCAATAGTGTACAGATGACAAAGCTACGACGTCGTTTCCAAGTTTTGTTTAGCGAAGTGATGCTCTATTTGGGAGGGTAAAATATCAAATTTCTTAATCCGCTCGTATACATTTATCTGTCAAAAAAGGTTATTTTATCATAATAATCTTCACCTCTGGCAATCTCAAGAGTCACGAAAAGAGCACCAAATGGCTTCTAAAGAAACTACAATAAGCTAATTCAAAATTGGTTCTGAAATCTTTAGAGCGACAAAAATACTGAGCAATCATTACACTTGGTAAATACGTAACAAAAGGGGAGCACCAAAATGAACTAGGGTTTTCAATGCCAAAGGCTTATGGCGACTAGGGGAGGAGGGATTCTCCTAGAAACACCTCGGGTGATACAATACGCCTCTCTGAGCTACCACAACTGTATCTTTTTTGTTACGCAGCACAGTTTGATCAACGTCTACTATGCTTCCTGTGCCTTTCATATCTGTCACTGCTCCTACTCCGCTTGTCACTGCTCCTACTCCGCTTCTTGCCTCTTCTGTCTTCATCAGAACTAGATGAGTCTGACTCCGATTCGGAACTTCCAGAGCCTGAATCTGACGAACTCGAACTTCCAGATTCACTGTCAGATCCAGATCCAGGTTCCGATTCAGAAACAGATTGTGGCTGCTGCATAATGAGCCGTGGCATGTTCTTCAGGTACTCGCGCAAATTTTCAGTAATCCCACCGAGCCCAATGGATGTAAAGAAGTTGATGGAGAAGCGGGTATTTTTGGGATTATCCCTAGGGAAAATAGATTCAAATGTGTCTTGCATGGTAGGCTCGGTAAGACGTTCATTAAGTGTACGGATCCCAAGGTGCTCAGACAATTCCTGCAAGAAACAATATGAAGCTCAACTTAATAAATCATCAAAACGAACAAAAAACAACAGTAAGGTCCCCTTGGAACAAATTTTGACACCACTAAGTTCTTGTTAAGGAAGTGGATAAATTTGTGCAACCAATGTTGAATGAGACCAACAGAGAGAGGACCAAGTCAGGGTAATACTAACAACTAAAACAGCGGAATTAGCATTGTTCAACACCTCTCAAAGAAAAAGTGACGTAGAAAAGTGCTTCATTTTCTTTTTTTCCAAAAAGAAAGGTGCATATGTGAAACCATTTACTAACCTGGAACAGAATTTTGATAAATATACGAGAAGAAGAAGTTGTATCCTCTTCAGTCAAGCGTATGTAGGCTAAGGCTTGCCAAGGAAGGGCATCTGTGCCGAGTAAATGGGCAAAAAACTTTGCCACATTGCGCAACTTATTTGTTTCAAGCCGATGAATCATAGAGTATTGTTGAACAAAGCACTTCTCAAAGTTTTCTTGGTAAACCTTGTTGATCATACAAAACCGCTGTCCTAAAAGGCCATAATAGCGGAGGTATGTTCTCTCTTGACTGCAGCACTCCAAGAGCATAATGCATAACTCCATCTATATAAACCAGATGAAGTCAATGTCAAATGCCAAGTAGCATAAAACAAAGCCCAACATAAAGCAAATGGAAATTTACACTATGCCGCAATACAACTAACATAAAAGAATAAGGCAGAACATGAGAAAATCACAAGTATTATATTGCTTACCTCTTGCCCTGGTTCTAATTTAATTTTCATTAACTTGTGGCCAGCCTCCTCAAAATCAACACTGGACATGATGGTCAGATAGATTGTTCTCCGAAGATTTATAAGGTTCGTTTCTGTCTCATCTCTTATTTGCATCTGCTCTTCGTCATCTTCATCCTCTTCCTCAGATTCCTCATCTTCATCCTCATCACCTGAAGCTGCATCAGAGCCTTCTTCATCCCCTGACTCCTCACCAATAATACTCTTCTTCAATTCTTCATATCGTTGTTCATTATCTAGGAAATTGGGATCTTCTCTGAATAAATCTGAAAAGGGGCAACAAGAATACATTAATGAATTATCACTGTAAACAAGCCATAAATAACTGGTCATGATACTGACAACATGAAACAACATTTTAAGACATACTCAGGTTGGTCTCTTCATCCATTTCGTCTTCAAGCGATATCTCATGTGTCAATTGGTCTTCCTGTTCCACGAGGTCCAGTTCAGGACGAACAGCAGGGTACCCCTGAAAATGCATACATTTGCAAAAACATTATTTTCAGTAAACCGTAAATCATGCTATCTCAAACACCAAAAATCCAATCAACTAGGTCGTAAGGCTGCACCTGAAATTTGGCCTTTCGTAAAGCAAAAAGGCCTTCAATCAAAAACTGAACCCGCTTGTCTATCTCTCCTTCATGAAGGATTCCACGAAATCTCTCAAAAGCTCCTGTAAAAGTTAAAAGTGAAAAAGCACCATGTCAATACCTTCAGAAGAGAAAATGGATCTCATATAACAAACTGCATGTGCTCTGAACAAAGCATGCTGAAAGGGGTAACGTTTACAGCAAAAACATTGAATTTCAAGTACTAAATCCTAAGGGCCCTCAATAAGTCACTTGCCCTGACAAGTGATTAAATATACAAGTGGATAGAAGTAGAAAGCAACAAGTTAGCACTATCGTACACACGCCAATAAAAGGTAACAGAGCTGCTTAGATCTGTGTACATACCCAGATCATGTTCAATATCAAAACATGCACATGCAGCGGCAGGCTTAAGCTAAGCTCTATGACAGCTCAATGGTACCATTATATTATTCATTCTAGATACACTAGACACCATTTTGCTGTTCAAACAAGAAAAAAAAGATACAGAAGTGTACAAATCAGTAGAATCATATACCCACCATCCAGGCCTTTTGGAGATACATCCTGAAGCATAGATCCGCACTCAGTGACAAAACCCACGGCCACCTCAACGCTGTCATCAGTGGGATTACCCAATAAAACAGCAAGGAGTTCTAAAGCGACAATCTCATGGGCAACTTGTTGGTTCACTAAATGCGCAATAAACTTGACAGCAGCAAGCAATCGGGGCTGTACCAATAAAGAAATTAAACATTGTTAAAAGTAATCCCAGGAAACAGTTATTCATAGAGGCAACTGAGAATCTGTGTGCAACAAAGTAGGAGGCAGATACACACCTTGTCATTTCGTTTATATGCTCTCTTCAGCTGCAAAACTATCCTCCTCAATAACAGCTCACCCACTTCAGGGAACTTCGTGTTCACAACCGCAACCAATGCAGAAAATACATCAGTGAATCCTGGAGAAGCCATCTGAGATTTCATACAAGCACGGCAAAAGAGAGCCCTTCCTCGAATCAAATTCTCAGAGAACAGTTCCGGTATAATATTCTTTATGTTGGCTGCATTAACCTTGTTGACCAACCCGTTTATGCTCTTGTAAAGAGCCTCCCATGTCAGTTTTTGATATTCAACACTACTTTTATCTTCCACATCTCTCCTCATCTGGGCCAACCTATGTGGTGGAATATAAATTCCCCCCATCTTACCCAAATTCACTGCATCAGCATCCTGATTCCCCCCTTGCATTGTCACTCCTTTCTGAACCTTCAAATCTTCAGCAGCCCCTTTCTCCTTCAAGCTCCTACCATCTTCTCTCTGCTCATTCCTCTTCTTCTCCCTCCTATACTTCATATCATCATCATCATCCCTTCTTCTTCCCCTTCTACGCTCCTCATCATCATACCTTCTTCTGTCCCTCCTATCCCCTTCATCGTCATCATCTCTCCTCTCTCTTCTCTCCCTCCTATGCCCTTCATCATCATCATCTCTTCTATCTCTTCTCTCCCTCCTATGCCCTTCATCATCATCATCTCTTCTATCTCTTCTCTCCCTCCTATGCCCTTCATCATCATCATCATCATCATCATCCCTTCTCCTATCCGTCCTACGCCTATCCTCCTCCTCAAACCTTCCACGCCTACCGCTGTCCCTATCCCTACTTCTATAACTATCCACATTTTCTCTCCTCCTTTCCCCATTTTCCTCCCGATGGCTTCTCTCTCTTCCTTTGCTATCTCTCTTCACCTCCTTCTCATCCTCGTCAGAACTCCTATTACCATCTTTCACACTATCCCTTCTCTCTCTTCCTCTGCTATCTCTGTCTCTCTTTGCCTCCTTCTCATCCTCACCAGAACTCCTGTTTCCACCCTTTCCCGTATCTTTATCTCTACTCTCTCCAAGCCCATTCCCATTGTTATGCTCATCAATTCTCTTTCTACCACTAGTATCCCTTTCCACCAACTCTCCTTCCTCATCCGAACTCTCCCTCGGTTGCCTTACCTCTCTCCCTCCAACTTCTCTCTCACAACCTTTTTCCCTCCGCTCATCACGCCTTTTTGTATTTCTCCTGTCAGAATCAGAGGAATCACTATCATCCTCACGAGTATTCCGACGACTAGTTGAATTCGACTCCCTTTTACTGCTGTGACGATGATACTTATCTCTCTCATCCTCGCTAGATTCACTACTGTATTTCCTCGCCATGGATCAAGCTTAAGTAGCACTAACTAGGGAAGCAGCCTACAACAACATGACCAGTTACCACCAATCATATCAAAGACCTTAGCACAAAAACAGAAATCTGGTGTCCTTCCATGAGGCATGAGACAGGATTAAATTAGCAATCTAATTACAAGATGAATGAAGTCAAAAGTAAAACTAAGAGATTTGGGAGAATCAAACTCCTGGGTTTGCTGTGCAGATCATACCCTGAGACAACGACCTTGACCTTTCGAATCAATGCTGAGGCATGACGTCAGGCGAGCCGCGGCGATGGCAGAGTGAGGTGGAAGCAGAGACTGAACAACACCCAATTGAGAAACTGACCTGAAAATCTAAAACCCAAACCTCAAATTAACAAATAAGTCCTCTCTTTGTCGAGATGGCGGCGAGGTGGCGAGGTGGCGAGAGATGGAGCACGTAGCCGTCGCCCGTTGGAGAAGAAGGTGAGATAGGTGGTGAGCAGATTTTTTAGGTTTTCTGATTGTAAACAATTTGGCCGCCTTTCTTTCCTTTTGTCAGATCAATACACGGCACCGTTTAATAGTGTACACAACGTTTTGGTGTTTTTTTTAAAGCATTTATTTATGTATTTATAAATAATAGTTTAATGAGATAATATATGATATGATATTTTAGTATAATAAATTTTTATATTTTATGATAAAATACATATAAAAATTTAAAGTGACTAAATATTAATAAATAATAAGTATTAATATATAGAAAGGTAATGGATATATTTAACAAATATCTAGTACACATCAAGAAGTATCGAGTTAATATAAGTATTAAAGTATCGAATATGAGTTACGAACCTAACACATATACAAAAATAATTTTTAAGTATAATCATGCTTGGTAGGATGATAAGATTAGATCATTGAATAATACAATAGTTAATTAGTTATACTCATGTAATGTGTAATACATTTTAAATTAAAATCATAAACCTCTAAACAATTAACTCTAAGTAAATAATGATATTGAAATATAGATATGCTAAATCTAAGTCATAAATATCCATTATGCAAATTTATTCTTTTAGTTGTCGTCTAATTAGTAATTACATTTAATTTTAGGACAATTGATATGATTCTTTCTTACAACAATATAATTCTCTTTTTATTAAGTAAAATATTGAACAATAAACATATACCCACGATGTACTTTAATAACTATGTATTAAAGTAATAATTAATGGTAATATTACTAGTATATTTCGTATTATTAATAATTAATGGTCTAAGTTTATACATATAGTTAACTGATGACATGACTATTACAATTTACAATAATATATTTTTTCTCTTATTAAAATTTTCAATTTCTTATTACGGAAAAAGAATCCTCATAATTATTACATAATTTATTTCTTAATAAATTTTCCTATTTAAATTTTTTTAATAATTTTTTTTAATTAAGTTTAAAGGAAAAAATAATAATAATTTAAATTTTCTATTTCTTAGTTCTTACTACGGAGAAATTGTTTTTTCCTCAATCCTCATAATAATTCTTATATAACTTCCTTAATAAAATTTTCTATTTAAAATAACAAATAAAAGAAAAAAAATAAAGACTTTTAATTAAATTTAAAAGAAAAAAAGGAAAAAAGAATTAAAATTTTCGATTTCTTAGTTCTTACTAGGAAAAAAATATTTTTGTACGGATAGTAATGCTTCAATATCCTCAACTACACTGTCTTGTTTTTTCTCATCATTGACAGGATCTTCACTATGAATACTTATAATTTCTACTGCTTCCATAATATTTTGTTGGTAAATTGCAAGACTCGATTAATAGTATAATAACAACAGTACCATATGATGCTAGAGAAACATTTAATTTTTTTTTTTTTTGAAGATTAGAGAAACATTTAATTGATTATTAATATATACATACTAAACTCAATAACTCTAAAGTTCAATTCAATTTGTTAATTGTTAAATTATTAATCAGTGAAGAGTATTCAATACGATTTAAAAATAAGAGTATATAAAAGATGGTTTAATAGATAAAAGAAAAGAGTTCTAACCTGATTGTTGAACCAATAAAAAAAATCCAGTTATAAATTAATTTTCTTAGTTCGAGTAAAAAAAAATTAACTCTATGTGAAAGAGTGAATAAGACTAAGAAAGAGTGAATAGGGTTTGTATTGTGATCGAGTGACTTCTAATGATGATTCAGAAAAAGAATATGCACCAGTGGAGAATAAGGTTTATGTTTTTCATTCCTCAAAGAACGTGCAGTGGAGTAAAAAAAATAATAATAAAAATTGTATGATAAATTGAGATGTTTGAGAAATTAAAAGAGAAATTGAAAGAGACTTGAAATTGTGATGAAAAACTAAAATCTAATGGGTCCTACGTATTTTGTTGTTGGTGCAAATAGATTAATTTGATGTGAAAATAAAAGCTCCCGTAAAATTATTCAAGTTATTAAACAAAATTTTTAGGGTGTACTATCAAAGTTATGGAACTAAAAGTCGTCGTCATCATCCTTAGTGGAACTATCACTACTTGAATTGATAACAGAAGTACTTGAAGTATTGTGAAAATATTGTGCCATTTTACATGTATTATTAAATGATTATTTTCTATTAGTATACAAGTAAATGTTTTAGATAAGTTAGGGAGTATAATTTTTTTTAGCAATCATCAAAACCTTCCAATTTTCCTATTTTAGAATATCATTTTCAATATGTCTAGACCTTTCTGTCCAGAGTTAGACCTTCCTATTTTCCTAATCTCCTCTCATCACCTCTCCTCACTACTACTTCTCCTTTAAAGCCTCCACCAGTCATCATCCCCTCCTCTGCTTTTCCCAATCAAAAGTCTCCTCTTTTCTTTCTCTCCTCTCCCAATGATCCAATAACCCAACTAATCAAATTTAACTGACCCAACATTACAAAAAAAAGAAACAAAAGAAAAACAAATGGTGGGAAATAGATATGTAACTTCAATACTGGTGAGCATAAAGTATCAAATCCTATGAATGTAACTTCAGCTATATAATGGTGTTCGAAATATAAACAGCTTTAATAAAATGTTCGACAACCAATTAAGAACGATTACTTCACGGTTAGAAGTAAGATCGATATCAATAAGTACTAAGTGGGACTAGGCCTTACAGTTGATGCAAAGTTATACCATTGAATTTGCACAGTGACATTAAAACATGTCATAGACAACACATAAAAAAAAAAAAGTATAATCAAGAACAGCTGCAGTCCCGGAACATGACCAAGTTTGAAAGACCCGTGCTTTTTCTATCCATCAAACAAACCTCGGTTTAATACATTCAACCTGCTTCCCCAGTTCTAAAGTATCAGTGCCCAAGACCCAATTTTAGGCATCTGTCTAATTTATCAAGTCACCAGCAACCAGAATCGTTTCATATGATTAGGAGCTATACATTCCAGACGGTAAAAACTTCAGGAAAAAATCAAATAAGAACCCACAACCAAACTAAATTACCATCGCTAGGATTGGCAATCCAGACAAAAGAACCGAAGTCAAACTTAGAAATAAAACTAGAACCCTAATTGATAGAAGGAAATAAACAAACTGAAAAATGAAAGCTTCAACAAATCAAATCCCGACTGAAAATGACACAAAACAAGTAATTAATTGCACATATTAACACTTGTGATAAAATTTGGAGGAAAAAATTACCTGTGATAGTTATGCAAAACGTGAACAGCGGTGTGCGAGGAGAGACAGAGGATTATCTGCCTAGTGGCTTGCGGTCACCTTGGTCTGATACGGCGGAAAAGGGGTTGCATGTCATCGCCTGAAGCTTTGCGTGGATGAAGGATGGTCGAGAAAAGAGAAGGGCAAGGGTTAGCAAAGAAGAAGAAGAGTATAATATAAAGTGTTTGGGCATCTCCGTGTTTTAAATTAGAAACAGAAATTTTTCTTATCAATGAGAAAACTACTCACAGTACACACAAAATTCTTTTTCTTCTCTAATTTTTTAAAAATTGAAACTTTTTTTGGAAAATTTTCCGTTCATAAACAGTCTCTTAGTATTTTTTTAATTATCTAAACCAAATAATCGAGGTTATTTAATTTTTTTTCCTGTTATTACTCTTTATAATTAAAAAATTACGACCATACAAGTATTTCCCACTATTAAAATTGAGTAATTGATCATCACGTAAACTATCTTTTTAAAATATTATTATTTTCGATAAAGGGATTTTTATCTTTTAAGTAATAGAAGATAAATAAATAATTTCTTTGTGTATCCGGCAGTTAGTATTTTCTAAAAAATGCACCTCAAAGTTCAACATTCTATAAAATATTCTATTAAGTTCTTAATGTATTTTGACAGCGGAGAGAAACCCTAGCGTGCTATGCTTGAGAAGAAGTTAAAACTAACTTGATTTATGGATTTTGAAGCTAAACCGAGTATTCCGATGACTAGTTGGATTCGACTCCCTTTTACTGTTGTGACGACGATACTTATCTCTCTCATCCTTGCTAGATTCACTACTGTATTTCCTCGCCATGAATCATGCTTAAGTAGCACTAACGAAAGCGATAGTAAATTTATCCTAAACACAATGTTGACAGCGGAGAGACACCCTAGCGTGCTATGGTTGAGAAGAAGTTAAAGCTAACTTGATTTATGGATTTCGAAGCTAAACCGAGTAACGAAACGAAATCTAAGAGCAAGAAAGGTTCAGATAGAAAGATGCACCGGTGGAGAAAGATGCAGACGCCGCGAAATAGATCGTCGAGGAGAAGGAGGACGCAAATAACAAGTACTGTGGGCTGGAATGGCTAGAATCGGGCTGATGATTTCAAGCCTTCTTTTGAATCTGAAGGCATGTTTTTGAAGGCATCATTCCACTTCAAGAGTTAAACAATATATTTTTGCTCATAGGTGAGATGTTAATTAGATGTATTGATACCAAAAGAGCTTGATTGAATTTCCTTTAGGCTTTTGTTTTTTTAGATATTTTTTGCCTAATCGGATGGAGAGCTTTAAATTAACAATTGTGAAAGTAATGGTTGTTAGCATTCCTCTTGGAAAAAAATAAGATTTTTTATAATTAAATTATAAGCAGGTAAATGGGAACCTCCATCTATCCATATATGAGGCGAGACGAATTTGACCTGACCCGTTTATTAAATGAGATTAAAATTGAGACAAGACAGGTATACAAACGATGCTCATTTTGTCACTCTTAAGTGAACCTAGTTTACCATGTAGGATAGCAGATTAGGACAATAATAATTCAATAGTAGGTGTTTAGAAAACGACACTTCATCTTGATATACACATCAAGACAATTTATAATTTAACTTTAATTAAATAAACATAAAATTAAAATTACTAAATCAATTTTCTTAGAAACCTAATTCTAGTTATCAGTAGCGACTACCAAGTGAAAGATGAAAAGTTAGTAAAATGAGTAGAAGCATCACTAAGTTTTTAAGTTTTCAATGGTGTGAGCAACAATTGTTTCTCCTTGTGTTTGAAACTAGCGGATGAGGAAAAAATCAAATTAGGTTGTTTATTTATGAACAATGCTTTCTCACCAGAAAAGGAAAAAAAGAGGGAAAAAAAACCCTCTAAAAGTGGCATTGGAACCTATATACAATGCCTTTGTTGCCCTACCTCTACTATCTTGATGAATAGAGGAGCTTGATTCAAATCAGCTGGTTGCCTGCAAAACTTCCTTCAGATCATATCCTTGGAGCTGTACGTACACACAATCGCCGTCGCCATCAGTACTTGTCTAATCAACACTTAAAAGCACATGTTTACCAGTCCGTAATTATCGACTGTATATTTTGCTGGAACCCGAAAGATCCCGAACAATATGAAGCCAGATTTTTAGGCTTAATATCAAACTTAGGATCTATGCAATGTGACAAAGGTATCAAAATACCATACCTGAAGGAAGGTTAGAATCAAGATGACTCCCGAGTTCCAACAAGCATGAATGGTGATCGGAGTTAGGAGATTGCGGGTCTGAGCATATGAAAATCCCATGGCACACCCTACACAAAACATGAAACTCAGTTTGGAGAATGATGAAGTTCAATTCTCTTAAGCTGAAACAGTGATCAATGTCACACAAATCAGGTTACTAGCACAAACAGAACCTCCTCAACTGACAGGGTTTCACGTTTACCTAACACAAACAACTGAGGGAACTCTCCGAGAGTTAGATGCGCTAGTGCAAATACAGCTGCACTAATTAGGACAGCAACTGGTG
This sequence comes from Viola odorata, assembly GCA_963691705.1. Lineage (NCBI taxonomy): Eukaryota > Viridiplantae > Streptophyta > Magnoliopsida > Malpighiales > Violaceae > Viola > Viola odorata. Next base: position 67,065,856 of record OY829539.1, on the reverse strand, counting down.
TTGGTATCCTGCAGAAAATTTCAAAGAAAATTAAACATCATAAACTGTGTTTCCAAATAATTCATTGGGAATGAACTTACTACTGAATAACCTAAAGAATCAGGATCAGAAAGGTTCAATCATCATCAGCACAGAAACAAGATTTTGCAACATGGGATACCAATGATTACTTGTTATCGTTATGGATAGTGAGATAAATGAGAGGATAAAACTCTAGTGGAAAAATGAGATAGAAGAAACACAAAAAGTAAATGCCATATCGTAATATGTTGTGATAAATTCCATTAAACTTAATTATTGTGAGAAACAAGAAGCAGAATTGTACCATTTTGTCATAGACACCATAAAGAATCCTCGAAAGACGGTCTCCTCCAGAATTGGGGCAAGGATACCAGTAATGCCCAGCAAGCAAGCAGTGCTGCAGGAGCAGTTCATATGTTTAGTTCATCTATTCAACCGCAACCAAACTATCGAGATAGCAAGTACAAAAGACGAGCTTAATATATTTGGAAGGTGCAATACAAATACAGATAAACAGTTCTTTGAATACCTGATAGTAGAAGACCCAATCAATGGAAGAAGCAGAACAAGAGCATCTGTCTGCAATCATTTTACAGAAGTTTTAAACAAAATCGTGTTTTGAAGAATAAAGCACGCAAAAGTCTATTTTTATTACGAAGTTAAAAGTTCAAGAAACAGTCTTTGAACATTCTGATAGAGAATCAATGGTTTTAAAATAAATTTCTAACCTCTCTTTCTGGTGTCTCACCACTTAATGCAGACGTGGCGACTCCAATCAATGCAAGACCAAGCAGGGCACCTGCAAGTCCAGCCCCTGCCCATAAAAGCCACCCTTTCTGCAGATTGAAAGGTTCCTTCAAATCTGACACATACCAATACATTATTTATAGAGCAAGAACCAAAGACACTACCATTAAGGATATTTATAAACCAAGAATCTAAATCTCGCAATCGTAGTGTCTATTAAGAGGGCTTAGGAAACGAAGTTTTAACTTGAGATCAACAAAACAGGAACCAAGAAAAATCAGAGTGGAAAGATCAAACACTAAAGTGAATAGGCTTAACTAGAAAATGCTTATTGAAATCTTGACAGTGCAGCAAAATCAAAGTAACAAACATCTAATACAAAGGTAATAAGAATTAAGTACTAAATGACTATTAAAATTGCGTACCATATTGAAGTATATCTTCTGGAAGTGGTTGGAAGGTGTTGATGACACTGTAAATAACAGCAAGTACCGCTGCAGTTGTAATGCTGCAAACAAGATTGTGAAATAAAATCAAGAATCGTTGTTGCTTCAAAGCAAGTTCAAGAAATGAGCATATCTTAACAATATTAGTAAGAACAAAGCCTAAGCACTTCCAGTATATATGCATGCCGCTATTAGTATAGGAGTTATCGACACAAGCATACCTTTGGTCCAAAAGCAGTATCTCTGCCTTCGCATCCATACTAAGGTCATCAAATTTAAGTCCAAGATATGGTATGATTGCTGCCTCGGTCAATCCAGCCAAAACGAAACTGCCTGCCAAAAAGAAAAGATGAGCTCCCTTCTAAGCCAACAAGAACCATACTTCAAAATTTTACACAAGAAGGAAAATGGAAAGAGATAAAAGAGAAAGAGAAACCTTAATCCACAAGCAAGTGAGGTTAAAGAAACAGTTTGCCACTCCCATGGCACGTCCCATCTCCTAAGAATCGCCCAGTCCAGCCCATTACCCTAACATATACGGAACACAAAATCAAACTCAACTGAATCGTAAAATAGCAATGAAACGTAACTTAGCAAATTGAAAATACTGAAAAAACCGAACCTGGTCTTTAGCATCCGGTTCGGAATCTTTTCTAGCGTTGAAGAAGCAAACTGAAGGTAATCGTTTTTTGGGTATTGGATAGAATCTTGAATTACTGAACTTTAGTGACAAATTTGGTCCGTGGAGAAGAGGCGAAGGAGAGTAGTGACTGGGTTGCGCTTTGAGAGTCGATAGGTATGGAGAATTGCAGAGACAGTAAAGAGAAGATTGAGCTAGTGGAGAAAGTGTTGTAGTGGACGCCATGGTTGGTTTCCGGTTTTTTCAGGAAATTTCGAAGAAATTTATTAGAATTTTTACCAGGGGAGGGAATGTGCAGAAGAAGCGTGATGCAGAGGTGGAAACTGGAAAGAAAAGATAAGGTTGATCATATGACCCGTCGGTTTTCTCTGTATGACGTGTCATTGTTCCGCTCTGGTTTTTTCCTTTTCAATTTAAGACCTGGCTACTACCCGATGGGCCAAGGCCTTACTACTTATTTGGAATTCATTATACTTTGGGCTGGGCTGGTCTGGGCTGGACATACACGCACGCAGTCCTTACTACTTATTCAGCGTTTACAAAAAGGTTTATGTTAGGGATAAGTTTAAAGTTGGCACCTACACTTATATTGATTGAGACATTTGGTACATCTATTTATAAAAAAGTTTAAAAGTCACTTGCACTTGAAATATATGACACATTTGCCACTCCTCACTCCCACCGTTGGCCGTCCACCGTTATCTGCTGATGTGGCAAGCCACGTGGCTTGACACGCCATCAACATGATGACATGGCATGTCACATCAACATATGTTAATTAAATTTTCTTTTTCTTTTTCTTTCTTTCTTTTTTCTCTCTTCTTCCACGGCAACCAGCCACCAACCCCACTCCTATCCTCCTCCCGATCAATTAAAATCAATTAATCAACAACCACCATTTGATTCATTGATCAGTCGGCAAGCTCAAGAACACATCCCCTCCATCAGCAACCCGGATTCGTTCATACATAACTCGGATACGTTCATCACGACCCAGATCCGTTCATCACCAAACTCGACTCCGTTTCTTTCCTTCGATCACCGGTTCCACTGACGAATCAGCAGCAATTCAACCAAACAACGATTCGATCCAAGCCAGCAATTCAACCAAACAGAAATTAAACCCAACATCAAATTAATCCATACTAACATTAAATCCAAACCAAAGATTAAACCAACCAACAATTAAATTAAACCCAACAATCAAACCATCTTTTTCCTCCAGCACCGACGACAAAACAAAACCAACAGTAGGGAGTGGTGGAATCTTTGGTGTCAGGGATGCCAGTAGGGGCGGTTGGGGGTGTGGATGGCGGAGGTGGAGGAGTTACAACGGCCATTTTTCTTGAATCAAATGGTGGTTGTTGATTAATTGATTTTAATTGATTGGGAGGAGGATAGGAGTGGGGTTGGTGACTGGTTGACGTGGAAGAAGAAAGAGAAAGAAGAAGAAAAAGAATAAAGAAAGAAAAGAAAAAGAAAATTTAATTAACATATGCTGATGAGATATGGTGGACGACCAATGGTGTGAGTGAAGAGTACCAAATGTGTCATATGTTTTAAGTGCAGGTGGTTTTTAAACCGTTTTACAAATAGATGTGTTAAATGTTTCAATCAATACAGGTGCAGGTGTCAATTTTGAACTTATCGATTTATATTAAGATTTATATATATGTCTGCAGAAAACCAAAATATAAAATTCCCATCGTGTGAGGCATTTGGGTCAGATGACTCAGATCTAAAACCTACTCATCTCTATACTTAATTAAAATAAATAAATAACATAATTAGGTACCAAATGGTCCAAATCAATCGTGCAGCATGAGCATGACATTTCCCCATGCCGGTGCTCCTCACATTACGTTACCAAAAAAACATTAACAGAAAACCTACGTTAAAAGACGGATAATCTTTACGAAAAAAAAGTATACTGAGAATGAAATCTTAGATCTATTCTATTTCTATTACCGAGCTGAGAAGTGGAACGGGGAAGGAACCTGACCCCATAAGAGAAACCTTTTAATCATTGATTTTTTGCGTTGCGCTCCTGTCGGTCTTATTATTAGTATTATTATTATTCCTCTAATTATCTAATTTGGACCATTTTGGATAACCCATATCATTTGGAATTGGATCCTCAACCAACGGTGAGATTAATGCTCTTTAAATATCAAGGTAATTGGACGAATTGAATTGGGCTCGGGTCAAATTTCGACAAATTTTCTAAAAATTAAGAAGGGTCAAGTTTTAACGGGTTGCTTTTTACATAACCTAAGTTTAATCCGAATCCAAACCCGATTTTATAATTTATATTTAATTTGTTAAGAAAATATATATACAATTTTGAATTTTAATCGGATTAAGTAGCATAGCAATTAATTCATACTTATCTACTTAATTCAAATTCGTATTAAAATTTCGAACCATCAACAACCTTACTTTTATTGAACGTAAGTATCACATCTTTGATTTTGCTTAACAGGTACTAATAAAATTATCATCTTTGATGAGTGTAGTGTATAGTGTATAGGTTACCAATAGGAGTACTACAAATTAGGAGCACCAAATCCATGCACACGTCACCTGTCAGTCTCATCCATCATACCATCATTGTCATTGCCATCCCTTTTTTCTTTTTTTCACATTTTCAAGTTCTCTCTCTCCTACGGACGGACGATCACGATCGTATTCGTGCATGATGATTATGATCATGAGCCGTGATCGTCACTGGCCAGAAATTATGGCAATCGACCGACCCCATACCATACATTACAAATTTACAAAGCAGGAGCGGGACCCACCCGCCACGTCTCGCCAACTGTAATCATCTTGTCCTTCTTTCTTTCTTATTTTCTAGTGCTTTCAAACTTCAGATTATCATTCAACACGTTCCTGTTTACAGGCGCGTGGGCCCACCTGTTTCCTCACTCCTCACACAATAAGTAAATAAATAAACATAAGCAAATTACTAAAACTATATATATGGAGTATATTATTACGGGAAAGATTACATTAATGGGACCGACCGTCCCTTAAAGCTATGGTAGCAAAATAGATTGCAGGCCGGGCACTATCATCTTTTCTTATTATATTTCTCTTTTATCAAATAAACAAAGTCACATTTTAATTCATAGGAGACTCTAGTAATTAGTATTTTTTTTTAGTATAAAGAAGAAAGTAAAGACGCTAAATAATTACAATGGGATAATTCACCGAATAGCAATACTCGAAATATCTACTAAGAGATTTAGCTAAATGAAGAGATGAATAATATAAAAACATATCAAACGCTAAATTAATAAGGTCATTCGTCACTGAATTAACTTCTCGAAAAACGTAAATAATTTTAACTTCCTAATTTAGACGGAACAAAAGCCAAATAATATTCATCAACGATTTACGCGTAAAAGAACAAAACAAATCGCTAGAAACTGCGGTTGTTACCGAAAAAGCAAAGGTAGAGCATGACTTTAAAAAAATAATTGCAGCACTAATTAAGGCGGGAGTTAGTAAAATCACCACAAGTCCCCGATTTTATATTTTGAGATATGGATAATACTTAATTGTAATTTTAAACTTCACCGTCGTCAACTCATGAGGCATACTATGAGAAAGATTTTTCTTAGTCACAAGCATTTAATTTAAAAATCCTTTTAGATAAAAAAGAGATCATTTAAAAAAAAAACATTCTGCAGTTCCTACGATAATTTATAATTAATTAATTCAATATAAATAAAAAATATAATGTTCATTAGTTAATTTATTTAATATTAAAGAAAGATATTTATTTAATATTAAAAAATTCTAACCAATTATTTTTTTAATTCAAATTTTCAACCCTCAAATGACTTTTAAATTAAAAAGAGAATAAATCAAGTTGTTCTAATTTAATTAAAAAAATTAGGGTTATAGAAATATAGTTTTATTTAAAGTTAAAAACTTATGATGGAGAGTTTACGGACCTTAGAGTTCTGTTCGTTTCTAATCCACAATAATTGACATATAATTGTTGGATTAGTGGATGATCTCGAAAAAAGAAAAAAAAAGGGAAAAGAAAGAGAGCCGACGTATCTTGTGTGGATCTATAATAGCGTACTTCCTTGTTTCTTTCCTTCTGCTTGACGTTTTACGCAGTGACACTGCTAAAATATCTCTACTAATCAGAGAAATACAAAATCCTTTCTTTTCTTTTCTTTTCTTTTCGTTTCTTTTCTTTTCATTTCGTTTTATTTATTCTTACTTCCTTCTCTTGACAACATTGGCCATCAGAACTAGGATCTCCATCTAACATTGTATCATATAGATCTTTGAAGCCATTTGGGTGTTTTGATTTGAATTAAGAAAAAAAAAATTAAAAAGAAGTTTACAGAGTTCAAGATTTGGATGAGCGTTTTGGTGAGGTTGGAGTTGTGGGATCTTGTCAACTAAGTGCTCCATTATCTATCTGATTCATTTATTTGGTAAGCAATCTGATTCTTCACCTATACGTTTTCCTGTATTTCCTTAGATTTCGTGTTTGCGGTCTTTGCTTCTGATGTTCATTTGTTCATATATTTCTCTTAAACTTCGTCAAAGTTTGCATCTTCAGCACCTTTTCCTTAGTGGGTCATTGTTCTTTTTGAGGTCTGATTTTGATCCTTGTTGAGCTTCACTTAGCTGATTTGAGTGCACTCCTTTATTTTCGGAAATTTGAAAATGGGTTCCTGCAAAGTGAAGAATTGATTTAGAAATACCAACTGAACCTATAGTGCTGCTTAATATAAGGGAAGTGTTTGGATTTTTTGATTCCATATAGTAGAAGGTTTATCCTTCATCCACAGCCATTGTAAGTTTCAGTGACAGATTGTAATAGACTATGCTTCACAAATCTGCAGATTCTGCACTCATTTTTGACAACTCCTGAGCCGCATTTTCTTTTTCCTCTCCTGTTTTATGTTCTTTGAGTAGTATCTAGGCACATGTGCTCATATCAATTAAGATTCGGGTTTGGTTTTTGATTTAGCAATGTATTCCATTCTGATTTGATTTGGTGATCGTTTCAGGTGGCACAATGGCACTGAAATCTAACTCAGCTGATGGTAGAACTAGGAGCACTGTCCAGATTTTTATTGTAGTCGGGTTATGTTGTTTCTTTTACATCCTGGGGGCATGGCAAAGAAGTGGATTTGGGAAAGCAGATAATCTTGCAATGGAGATAACCAAGAGCACAGGAGACTGCAATATAATCCCAAATCTCAATTTTGAAACCCATCATGGTGGTGAAATCGGGAGCATTGATGATTCGGAATCTAAACGTAAAGTGTTCAAGCCTTGCCATTCTCGTTACACTGACTATACACCCTGTCAAGATCAGAAGCGTGCAATGACTTTTCCTAGGGATAACATGATTTATCGAGAAAGGCATTGCCCTAAAGAGGAAGAGAAGCTGCATTGCCTAATACCTGCTCCCAATGGTTATGTTACTCCCTTCCCTTGGCCGAAGAGTCGTGATTACGTCCCCTATGCAAATGCACCATATAAGAGCTTGACAGTTGAGAAGGCTATTCAGAACTGGGTTCAATATGAGGGTAATGTGTTTAGGTTTCCAGGTGGGGGGACCCAATTTCCTCAAGGGGCAGATAAGTACATTGATCAACTGGCTTCAGTGATACCAATTACTAATGGGACTGTCAGAACTGCTCTGGACACTGGCTGTGGGGTATGTTTAATTCTTAGCCTGTGTTTCACATAATTTCTACTATGAATCTATTCATATTCTTACACGCTTGAGCATTTCTAGGTTGCCAGTTTGGGCGCATACCTCTGGAGCAGAAATGTCATTGCCATGTCATTTGCACCAAGAGATTCACATGAAGCACAGGTTCAATTTGCACTTGAAAGGGGTGTGCCTGCTGTTATTGGTGTTCTTGGTACCATAAAGCTGCCTTACCCAGCCAGGGCCTTTGACATGGCTCACTGTTCCCGTTGCTTAATTCCATGGGGAGCAAATGGTGGGAGCTTACTCATAAAGAGAAATTTTCTCTGTTGTTTATCGTTTTGTTTATTCCTCTTGTATCTTTTCTTAACCTTTTGTTGTAACTCCGACCATTGAGGTGATAGATTTTTCTCCTTGCAGATGGAACGAACCTTATGGAAGTTGACAGGGTTCTTAGACCTGGTGGTTACTGGGTGCTTTCTGGCCCTCCTATTAATTGGAAGAATAACTATAAATCATGGCAGCGCCCGAGAGAGGAGCTTCAAGAGGAGCAACGAAAGATTGAAGAGGTTGCCAAACTTCTATGCTGGGATAAAAAGTATGAGAAGGGTGAAATGGCGGTTTGGCAAAAAAGTGTAAATCCTGATTCCTGCCGTAAAAGACAGGAGGCTTCTTTCTGCAAATCTGGTGACCCAGATGATGTCTGGTATAGCTCTGTACTTAAAAAACCTTTGATTTTATTAAGCACAACCCAAATGTCCTTGCAGTTGTGATGATTTTCTTTCCATTCATTTGTCATAACTTCTAAATTTTCATGTATTAGCCATCATTGATTATTATTGGTGCTTTATCTCCTCATGTGCTTTTAACTTTGTTGATAGTTATTATTGGTGTTTTATCTCTTTTATGTGCTTTAACATTTTTGTCATGGTGGCTACTAGGTATGAAAAAATGGAGGCATGCGTTACCCCCAGTAAAGTTGCTGGAGGAGAGTTAAAGGCATTTCCAGCCAGGCTTTATGCTGTGCCGCCCAGAGTTGCTAGTGGATCTGTCCCTGGAGTTTCTGTTGAGAACTACCAGGACGACAGCAATCAATGGAAAAAACATGTAAATGCTTATAAACGTATCAATAATCTTATTGATTCTGGAAGATACCGTAATATTATGGATATGAATGCTGGAATGGGAGGATTTGCTGCTGCACTTCAATCTCCAAAGTTGTGGGTCATGAATGTTGTGCCCACTGTAGCTGAGAAAAGTACGCTGGGTGTGATATACGAGAGAGGATTGATTGGAATCTATCATGACTGGTACAATTTCTTTTTCCATCCTGTTTCAAATTTTGCATCTTTCAGCATCTCTTTAGCAATTCAAATAACTTTTTTTTCCCTTTTTCTAATTACCTTAATAAGGATTAACATAAAATGTTGACTGGAGATATTAATATTACTTTGCCATGTCTTTGGCTCCCCTTGTTTCCATTGCATGACTTGCACCTCGATAATTTTCAATTCCCTCAAACCGTTAATTTACAAGAGCTGGTGGCCTTTCTGGTCCTGAGTTCAGAAATCAATTTCACTAAAGCTTTAATTTTAAGATATAGAAATTAATGCTAGTAACTGCTGTTAATGTGTTATGAGTGTCGGTTTCAGGTGTGAAGCATTCTCTACATACCCCAGGACATATGATCTTATACATGCCAATGGTGTTTTCAGCTTGTACAAGGACAGGTTAGTATCTTAGTTCTTTATCTACAAGGAAAAATGTATTGTTTTTCTCAATATTTTTTTTAGTTGTTTATTCATTATGAAGGAGTTCTTAATGGTCCTGTTTTCCCCTACAGTGTACCCAAAAAAATTAATTCTTGCTGATATTGTGCATGGTAGTATTTTTGTGCTTCATCTCTTAAATACCATGTTATGTTTAGTCATCCAATCCTCCAAGTATGTGCCCCTTGTTCACATTGATCAGCACCTATATGTGATTACTATTCTTGGACACATGAATGTGACATAACGATTACTTAATAATCTCTCCATTTTTGATTCTTTGTTTGCGAAGTTGGCGTTTTGTGAGTTTATACTGGGATAGAAGTAATGCCCCCTATTTAGAAAAAAGTTTAGATAGTGGAAGTGGTAGCCATCTTGAGAAAATCAGTCACTTTTTACTGTATTAGAAATTTTGGTTAAAGAATTAACGGAGTACATTGATGAGTCTCAAGAGTTTGCATATTTTCCTAACGATCCTATTATCGTTTTAACATGTTCGTTACAATTTTTTCTTTAAAGTCTGAAGTGTTGTTATTTTCCTTGAACCTTTATGTTTTCTTTTGGGATTTAAGATATTAACAGATTTTAGGTACTACTAAATGTTACAAACCAATTTCTGACTTCAGGTGGCTATCAACCTTCATTACTGCTTCGAAATTTTTGCACTCCCTGTATGATTGTGGGAACCTTTAGGTTATAATTTTGTTCACTATTTGAGTGAGAGGTGATGAATTATGGCTCTTAGTTCATGATTTACAGTCAGACCACATCACATGATTGATATTGTTGCGATAGCTCTTTGCCAATGGATAATCTTGGACCAGATCATCCCTATTCCTTAGTCACTGTCTAGCTTTTTCTATTGGCTTAATGAATAATGAAGGAACATTAAGCTATAGATTTTAGTTACATGGATTTTCTTAATAACTCTCTGATGCAGCGGTGTTATTGTTTTTGTTGCTTGTGGTAGCCTTATCTAATCATCAACAAGTTGCAAATTTAACTTTAAGGATGTTCTATTGATTTCATAAATGTTTATCAGAATAAATTGATTTCATGACTCTTCTTATGAACCAAATTTCGGTAGTTTTGTGCATTAAAGAGTCCTTAGTAGGGTGGGGCACCATTGATATGGAGACCTAGCAGCTTTTGGACCACAATCATTGTGGATTATTGTTCGTAACTAGGGCCCAGCCATTTAATACAAGCTTCCTAGAGCCACTTTAGCTCAGACATTTCTTGATGACTTTTTAGTTTACAGTTAACACATATCTAAACTCTCATACATGTGGTCATGGTTATGGTTATGGTTAAAGTTCAAACCTACTAAGCAGTTTATGCTTTGTGGTAAATTGGTTGGGTTCAGCTATAACGATCCAGATACTTCCCCCTGTTAACATTTTGGACGATACTTTTTGTGGCTGCTGTTGTTGTTACCTGTATTATTATTACCAATTTGTGCTTGTCCTCTTGACTACATATTCCCTTCTTTGGTCCTGCAATCTACTACTCTTATGGGCCAGTCTAACCTTTGGAGAGTGAGCCCGGTTCTGAAAACTCATTCTCAGTTTACACTCAATGAGTGCCGCATTATCTGCCTGTAGTTGAGTTGATCACCTTTAGTATAATTTTCTGGTTTCTTTGATTCTAACGTTTGTTTCCTGTACAACACTGTACATGTATGTCATGGTGGGGCTTAATGCATTCTAAATAAATGACTGCAGATGTAACCTAGAAGATATTCTTCTTGAGATGGATCGGATTCTGCGCCCAGAAGGTGCAGTTATAATTCGTGATGAAGTTGAGGTGCTAATTAAAGTGAGGAAGATAATAGCTGGAATGAGGTGGGATTCAAAGATGGTGGACCATGAAGATGGCCCCCTGGTTCCTGAGAAGATACTAGTTTCTGTCAAACAGTACTGGGTTACTGGTGGAAACTCCACATCGGCGCAGTGAAGAATTGAACGTCGTGAAGCCATGGCATGGTTCTAAGCTGCTGACGACGCCCGAATCACTAGAGTGCTAACACGAATCAATGTGCTTAAGCACTGGAAATTCTCTCACGATTTAGCGTAGGGGGAGAGGGAAGAGGGGGCCTTATACAATGTCCCTTGCTGACTAATCAACTGGCCCCATGTTTTGTAGTGTTAATTTATAAATAGATGGAGCTACCTAGCTACAAATCTATGATAAAAGATTTTCAATGATATCAATTATTTGTCTTGGTTCCCAAAAGTTTAAATCTTGATTTGCAGTCATATATGGTTAGATCATGAATCCTTTTTATAGTTCAGTTTGAGAACTTGACAGAATGCATGCATCTTGGCTATTGTCATTTTTCTGCGGTCGCAACCAATTTAGATTTGAACTACTATGTATCTCTACGGCTGGGATTGGACTAACTCTGTTTATACGTATTTAATGAATGAGAATGTTGAATTGATCTTTTGTTTCATAGCAAATGAACAGTTGCTGCATTTAATGATGGGTTTGGCAGGCAATGGAGGCCCCTGTTCTTGTTGCTCCAATACCTTCCAAATTTATGAGGGGGGCCTTTTTGCTCACAGGACAACAACGTGAGCAGCCCCTAATATAATGAGGTTTTGACAATATCCTGGATTTCATTGTGGGGATGGGGGGCTTAGTCTCCTGCTATGGAGTGTGTCGCACCCCCTTTTTCGGTTTTGACGCGAAAGCGGTTCGGGGCTTTTAAACGTGACAAGCAATAACATACAAAAAAAGTTGTGACGTAAGTCAAAATTTGGGTAGCAACATAGTGTCGGAAATTTTGTTTCACATATTTCTTTTTTATTGTCTTTTTGTGGTGTATTATTACATAATCATGTCTCTAGGGCACTAAATCCAGAAATTTGGAGGGCATGCAACTTGATATATAAAGACCAACCAGTGTTGATGATGGTGGGCTTGGTCGGTGTTGTTGCAACTTGCAAGAGGTAAACTTGAAGATTGGAACAGAATTGCTTTGTTTGTGGTCGTATCCACCGTTAACACAAGTTTCAGGTTCGAGTCTGGCGAAAACAAGGTTGGATGAGCCATCCTTTCAGAGCTCATCCATGCTCGAACATCCACAGAGAGACTTTCAGAAAGACCAAACTTAAACCAACAATTATTGTTGGCATTTTGTGGCATGGATTGTGATTGGAATATGTTAAACACTGTACTGAATTTGTGGGCTAGATAGACTCCGGCAAGGAAAGTTTACGTGGTGTTTTTCCAGCCTGGGCTTTATTCTCTTTCTTGTCAGGAAATGACAGGTTTTTTTTTCTTTATATTTTATAAAGTCAGCATTCTTACATAAACCAGAAAAAGTAAAAAAAGGTAAAAAGTAGGGATGGAACATCAAACCAAACTCGAATTAAAGTGATTTGTTATCCATAACTTGATTTAATTGTATTTGCAACTAGGGTTCCGTTTCATCATCATTTTCCAACAGATTAATGAGAGATGTGACATAACACAACAATCTCATTCTGCTGATGTTCAGTGATTATGATTGTTGCCTGCCCTTCGTAAGCTTTTCTTTTCTTTTGTTAATATTGACTGAATTATAAGTATCTCTAACCTCATTTATCCTCACACTAATTTTATTTGTACTAAATTGACCTATTAAAAAGTAAAAGTGATCAATTATACAAGGTAATTTCTTAATACGTAAAAGATTAAATCAACAAATTCTTTAATGAGAAACAATCGAATCGTATCAAACCACTCGCACCGGCAGATGTTAAGATAAGATTTGCAAGAAATCAGGAAATTAGGCAGCTCTTGTACATAAAGTTTTTGCTTCTGTTCATGCACGAAGAATCTGGAATTATCCCAAACGGAACTTAGCCAATTATTGTGTGCTGTTTCGTAAAGCATGTGAAGCAGCTGGATTTGTCATTTTGGTATTCTGTCACTGATCAATTGCTTAATAAGCTGTGAATGATTGATCATGGACATTATGCATCAGATCATGGAATGGATGAAGTTGATGCCAAAGAGACTTGTCAATGTCGATCCTTTGGCCATTACTAGCGTGTTCACGGGATAAACGTGTCGACGGGTTTCTGTTATCTGACAAAAACCAATCTGTAATCAAGAAAATCATTCAAGAAACTTGTTGCTGTCCCATTAAGTAGAATTGTTAGGCAAAGAGCTTAAAGAATGTTAAGAAAGTAGTAACTGTTGTGCCATTAAACATGTAGTCTAGTAGTTGTATTCCCGTGACGAAGTATTGGTAGAGATTCGAATTCGAGTTCAAATTCTAGGCAAGAGCTCAAAGAATGTTAAGAAAGCAGTAACTGTTGTCCGTTGATGATAAAGTGCTAGTGTGGATTTGAGTTCGAGTTCTAAGTAGTAACTGTTGAGCTCTTCCAGAAAAGTAGAATTTTACTGGTTGTCAATTAGGATTGAAGCATAAGGGCCTACAACTTTTAACACACTGCATTCTCTATTTGCCTACTTATAGTACCACATCTCAAGGAACCATTCAAACCTGGCTAACCAAGTTCAACTCTCTTTCTCCCCATTCTCTTTTTTCCTCAGCTAGGAACCTTAAATCTTTTCAAAATTCAAATCCAGATTTCATAATCTTCTCTTAGCTCTAAATTCATATTTGTTTGGTCTTTTTCATTTTCCTTCTGTGTTTTTTTGTCCTTTTTGGACCATTTTTTGTTTCCCCATTTTTGTTTTACTACAAAACTCCACTGCCATGTCCAACTTAACATCAATCAAAAACCTTCCTAGAACTCCATCCTTTGCAGACAATAGTGGCAATGTCCAAAATGTTTTCTGTTCTGCTAATGTGAACAACACCGACGAAACTTTCATTCATAAACCTGCAGAATCAACTCGAAACCTGACTCCTAAGATTTCTGCACAAGGTGAGAAAGAAGATGAAGAGATTGGGATTTTCAGTGCAGAGAAATACTTCAATGGTGGGATGGATGAGAAAAGTCCAAAACTTGAGAAGGTTGTTGCTGCAATAAATTACCTGCAGCATAAGAAGGATGTAGCAGCCTCTACAAAACCAAAAGTTCATTCTTCTTCAACTCCGAGTACCCAGTCCGAGTCGAGTTGGAGCAGCAGCCAGAGACCATTGATGAAGAGTCTTGTTAGAAATCCATCAGGGAGAAGTAAGAAAAACAAATCAGCATATGGAAAGAGTTTGCTTTCTGGTTTTGGCTGCAAGTGCTATTGTTCTGATAAGGATTCTGTTGAGGTTGATGAACAGAATAATGTCGGAGAAATCAGTTTCAATGTTGTTCAAGGAAAGGCAGTAGCAAAAGAACACATGAAAAAGATCAGTCTTGATCTAGAACATAGATCGACCCCACTTTCAGAATCCAGAAGAGTTCAGGACAGCCAGAATCCTGACAGGATGGGGAATGGACTGAACAAAGATAGCTGTTTTGCTTTCCCAACTTTAGACCATGAGGCAGGAAACGCTCCTGTTGGAAAGAAAGTTCCAGAAGAGGCAGAACAAAATGAAAGAAAGTCGGTGTTTGGGTCGCCAGTTTATGAAAGAAGGAAAAAGTGCTTGAGCCATGAGAGGAGGATGAAAATGTTGTCCTCGGACGCAAATCCTAGAATGGAGGAAATAGAGATTTCTGCTCCATTTGGTGGAGGGTGCAATGATTATGAGAGCGACGCGAGTTCTGATTTATTCGAGCTCGAAAGCCTCTCTGGAAAGTTGAATCCATTCCTCACAAGGCAAGAGTCTGATGCAACTTCTGGCTATCACACCCCAACAACTTGCTATGCACCAAGTGAGGCTAGCATAGAATGGAGTGTGGTCACAGCCAGTGCTGCAGATTTCTCCATAATTGCAGATCATGACGAGCTTAGGCTACCGGGAATTTTACAGAGTCCGGTGAAAACGTTCCCTAAAACCACAAATGCTAAACGTACAACAGCTAAAGAGATGCCTAGGCGCCGGCCCAGCAATTCAATATTGGGGTGCAGGAGCGATAAGGCAGTAAATGTTGAAGCAGACGCATACAGAACAAATGAGAAGGCCAGTTCCGAGACACGAATGGCTCGAGTTTCAGATTCTTATATGTCTATAACTAGGCTTCAATCTGACAATAAGCTGACGGGGATCGACTCAAGACATAGGAAACTTACCACTGCCACCAAACCACTTCCTCGCCCGTACTCACAGCTCAATTCACAGCTTTTGTACATTCAGTAATCCTATATTATCTGTCACTGTAACCTTTGCAGTATCGAGTGTGTTTTATCTTACTTTATAAAATCTCCTAGGAAATATGCTTACCCATTTCAACAACTCTGTCAAAACAGATGTTATCCAGCAAGCAATCAAGCCGTTTTTAAATTATAATTATATGCTCCAAAAGAAATGTTGGGTTCTGCATTAAATTCTATAATAACCCCAAAAACAGTGGTCCAAGATTTCGTACCATCAATTCCTTTCACATTAACTCTCCTTTGAATTTCTGGAAGGATAGATCAGATAAGAATTTGAGCTTGGTTGTATCTTTCTTTTGACATTCATAGGAATGCAGATTAAAAGACTCGAATTCAAAACTTTACATCATACTTTATAGAAACTACCACAGAGCTACAAGCTCACTGCTATAAACAAGTTGTACAAGTTAATGAGGGGCCTTTCTTCTTCAGGAATGTGATGATATTTCTTACTTGGAGTACTGAACCATAATTGTTTGATGGAGCAGGCCACCAAATTAACCAATGGTGCCATTAATGAAAAGGTTCTTTCTGTAGAACATTCTCACTTCTCCTCAAGGAAGCTGGTCCAATGATTTGTTAAGAGACATCAGATTTTATTTTATTTTTTGCTATATTGTAAGCTAAATGACAGATAAATGCAGCAATAAGGACTCCTATTTATTTCCATTGACAATAAAAAGTATCAAGCTATTGTCGACATTAGGGCTGCCTAAAACTCCCGAATTCTGAATTTCTGATTTTTCCGACCCGAAATTTTCAATTTCGGAATCGGAAATTCAGAATTCGGAATTAGATACCCGAAATTTTAATTCGGGTCGGAACGGGATTGATATTGAAAAATTCAGGTACCCGAAATACCGGAATTTTTCATACATCGTTTTATGTATACCTAAAAAATAACCTATCTCATTCTCCTCCTCTTTCGATTCTCACTCTCTCTTCCCGAACGGCCAACAAAACACGCACATACCCGATTAAACACAGCTCCAGCGTCCACCATCACCAACACAACCAGCGCCGCCGTCCACCAGAACTTCTCGTCCCGAATCGCAACCATTCTCCTCCCGATCTCTCCTCACCATCACTACCACCATCCACCACTAGCGCCGCTGACTTCAACAGATTCAACACCGTCGTCCACCATCACCGATTCACCAACACAACCAGTGCAGCTCGGTCACCACCATCTTCTCTTACAGGTAGGACTAGGGCTGCTTAATTTTTGTTTAATCTTTAAGTTAATTTAGGATTTCAATTAGAATTAACCCTAATTTTGAAAATGTACAGTAGTTGATTTCAATGATTGATGATTATCTGATTTCAATGGTTGATTTCAATGTACAGTAGTTTATTTCAATGGCTGGGCTGGTTGCGTTTTGTTTTTACTTCTCCACTGCTCGTGTTTATCTTGTGATTGCTCTTTCGTCAAGTTATTGCAGTGTTGATGTGGAGTAGATGAAAGTATCATGTTTATGTGCATGTCTTGTGGTGTATGGTATGGATTTGTTTCCATTTAATCTGTTGGAATTGGTAATGAAAGAAATGTATCAAAGGTGTTAGTGAATATTAAATGTATGTAATTGGTGAGAGCTTGTGATATAGTAAAGAATTAAATTAATTAATTTGAGAGAGAACTCCAGGTGGGTGGTAACCAGTTCGTCTTCTCCACTTGCATTGGGCATTCCATGAATTGGTTGCAGTAGATATCCATACATCCAGTTGTCATTGCAGATTTTTTTCAATATAATCATGTAATTTTATTTACTTATGCTCACCACTAATTAAGTATGATTATTGTTCTTATTACTCCATTGATCACTTATTTAATTAGACTTCAACGATACGTATTAATGTCATCGGACTACTTTGGATTGAGCTGGACAGGAACTCAATGTACAGTAGTTTATTTCAATGGCTGGGCTGTTTGGGTCAGTGTTTTAAAAACCGACCCGGCTGACCCGTTGAACCGGATTCAACCGGGTTTAACCGGGGTTTAACCGGAGTTCAACCGAGGTTCGACCGGATTGACCCATTGGTACAGTGTGAACCGTTCATTCAGCGAACCGTTCGAGCTTAGATGATTGAACCGGATTGAACCACTGTCTATAACGGGCCGGCCCATGCCTGTAATGGGCCGGCCCATCAAATTTTCCATTTTGAAAAAATAAAAAAAATATAAAAAAATTTAAAAATAAAATAAAAAATTTAAAAAAAACACAAAACGGCGTCGTTTTGATTTGAGATCGACGCAGTCGGGTCGATAGCGGGTCGACCGGGTCGCCTTTTTTGTAAAAACCGGCCGGGTCGACCGGTCGAACCCGGGTCACTTGCAGGTCCGGTCCAAAGACTGAACCAGCCCGAAATCCTCATTTTGACGTCGACCCGGGCGGTTCAACCCCGGTTCGGTCCGGGTTTCAAAACACTGGTTTGGGTCATGTTTTAGTTAGCTCTTGGTGTGTGTCGTACTGTCAATTTTATTTTTTAAGAAAAAAATTAAACTAAAATTAACTTGATTTTCTGTTTTATTAATTAGGAGGAAGATGTCTGCGAAGGTTGTGGTAATGAAAGACAAACAACCAGCAGAAGCTGCTGTGGCAGTGGTGGCAAATACACAAAGGCAACCTCAATTCAGTGGATTGAATTGTTGTTGTAGGCTTGTAGCCTTGGATAATTTGTATGGCATGGTATGGATTAACTTAATTTGTATGTTTAAAATTGTTGGATTGTTTGTAATTTTATATGGCATGGATTGAATTGAATTGTATGGCAGTGGATTGAATTGAATTGCATGGCAGTGGATTATTCAACATGGCAGTGGCTTGAATTGCATGAATTCATAATTTCGGAAATTTCAAAAAATTCGGGTATTCCAAAATTTCCGAAATTATGAATTCGGAAATTCGGGTTCGGAAGCAAATTACTTCGGTTCGGAACGGGATTGAAAATTAAAATTTCGGAAAACCCGAATTCCTCAAATTCGGAATTCGGAATTCGGAAATTCGAAAAACCCGAATGGGCAGCCCTAGTCGACATATCAACTAAATTTTATACTCCCTATGGACACTTTTAATTGTCTTTTTGAAATAGTAACTTTCAGTAAAACAAACACTAAAAAATCAAGTAAAGTATACAGTAACTTTTAATAGAAAAATGACAATTATTTGTGAACGGAGGGAGTATATGGTAAAAAACTCTGGCTTGAAAATTCTTTTACAAAACATTTGTTTACAAGTTACCTGACTCAAACTCAAAACATAACCGTTCTTTGTTTCGTAAGAAGTACTGATGAGCTACAAAATGATCAGCTAGATATTATGCCTAGTTTTTGCATACAATGGACCATTTCATTTAGCACCACCGGATTAGGTACCAGGGACATGAATCTGTTACGTACGTGGAAAGAATGAGCATCATATTCATAGGTGATTAAAAGCTAAAGGGAAGTTTGATCCGAGAGATGGACCGCATTTCCAGATGAACCTAAATCACTATCAAATGAGGACAAAATCATCTTAAAAAATCTAGATCTTCGCAGAATAATTGAATCAAATATTCTTGTGTGTTGAAAAGGAAATAATTAATGTAGAATGACCTAATCGGTACAAAAATCGACCGAATTAAGGACGTAACAATATCTAAAAGCTCTTGCCATTCAATTAATAACAACAATAAAGATCACGACGGGGATTAATCAATGGTTTATACCAATTTCAATTCAACCAATGTTTGGCTAATCAATGTCATCCCATCTTAGGTTAAACAAGAAAGGTATTGCTCCATCCCAGCAAAACAGAAAGATGAATGCATAACCATCGCAGATGCGCCAAAATTGGTATGACTACATAACAGACTCTTCCATTATAAACACATATCAACAGAAGTAAATAAAGCACAATAAGATGTCATATATATAATTTGCATAACCATTGTTGCTCAATAATATAGAGATAAAGATAACAGTGGTCGTACATTTTTCTTTAACGAAAGAATGCCCTCATCAATTTTCCTTGTACTCTTTGCTAGGATGTGCTTCAAAACCCCCACCTGCTCTCTTCTCAAGTGAATAAGGCATATAGGTTCCAAGAATTCTATCCCACATAACGAAGAAGGGTTGTGAAAAGTTGTATTTGCTACCGTAAAGTTGATGGTGGACATCATGATAAGCAGTGTTATTTTGAAAGAATACATGGAAGAGGTTCCCAGGAAGCCATAACCCACAGTGGTCATCCACTGTTTTGATGGTGGCAAAGGAGAAGAAGAAAATGGAGGCTCTGGGAGACATACCGGAGAGAAGAAAGGCTAAGGCTCCACCTATGGTATCAAGCAGAAGCCCTTCCACTGGGTGGTTGTATAGAGCTCCAAATGCATAGGGCACAACCAGCCGGTGATGTTGAGAATGGATATGCCTATACAAAAACTTGTTGTGGTGCATGTATCGATGCATGAAATACTGCCAAGTATCCAAAACCAACATTCCTGTTATGAACTGTCTTGCCAACACAATTAGGGAGAGTTGCTGACCAGCAGCATGAGCATCATCATTTCCTGTTACCTATAACAAAGCAAAATTCAATTAGAAATTCTTGAATAGTGCCTAATGATGAAACATCCAATCACGGCCTTTTGCTTGATGACAATGATAAATGAAAAGCAGTTGCAAATAAAATGATAAACCTTAGGCACATTTTAAGAACACAATGGTGATTAAATAGCTCCTTGAAGGTTGTGGTAAACAGAAGAACCTTAAAAGTGACAAGCAACAAACTAGTTGGAAGATCGATGCATTTTATGGGCACCAAATTCCCTAGTTTGGACTAAAACAAATTGCATAGTTATGTACTCAAAATAAAGGGAAATGAATCGGACAGCTAAGAAATTACACGGATGAGGTTTTGGTTATGACTCAGGCCACAATAAGAAACAAGAAAAAATGTACATATTACCAAAATAGAACGCTTTAAAAAACTGCACGCATTAGCTCTATAAAACCTTCTATACCCAACAAAGAAACGCTTTTATTATAATTAGTATTAAGCTGCACACTTAAGCTCCATAAAACCTTCTAACCCAACAAAGAAACATTCCTATTACAATTAGTATTAGTTAAAATCAAGACTAAGGGAGTTAGTTACGAATACCATCAAATCGCGCTACAAAATGTAGCTAGCAATCCCATGTATATTTGCTGTACATGCATCAGTTTATAATTCATTGACACCATTCTTCCTTTTTTGTGTAACATAGGAAGAGGACAAACAAACTAGACAATGCATCTAAACAGGAAACAATTACTATAGTTAATATGTAAGCAAAGCTGTTCTTCTTCCTACCAAGCCAGATGAGGAAACCAATTTCCCCCCCTCCTAGAAGTCATTCATTGGGTTTCTATAAGGAACTATGTTCATTATTCTACCATTCCCTCTTATCTGCAAAGTTGTCAAGCACACATATACAGATGAATTCAGATTCCTATAGCTGAGGGTTTTTGGAACTAAATATATAAACAAGCCCATTGACCAACGTACCATGAAACTACAGTTCAGGACTTCATCGACTACTTGATAATCCAAATGAAAAATATACGTGCCCATTCACGATTGAAGATTTCGAACTCACACAGTGAAAAGAAACGAGCAACTATTCTCTTCTTTTCTCGTCTTTTACCAGCTCAGAATTTCTAAATTCATTGAGTTGACTAAGACATGGAAAGGTAAAAGTTAGATTAATGCCATCAAAAGCCACATGCCCCCAATTACAGTTTCTAACATGTCAGCAAGTGATCGATACAAACAAATTAACAGTACAAGTTTAGATTTCCAGAGAAGGCATGCAGTTCAACAGAAGCACAATCCAATATAGGATCCTAAACAATTCGATCAAAAAATGATATTCACAAATCTCGAACGAAATCGAGAAAAGGAAAAGGATTTCCAACTCCAAACCAATTGGACCCAGAAATCAATCCAATTTCAGCTTCTCGCAGGAAAAAAAAAGAAGGAAAAAGAAGAAGGAAAAAGAAGAAGATAGGAATGCCCACATACATACCGTAAAAAGTAGGATGGCGACAATAGCTTGGATGAATTGTTGGAGGAGGACGCCCTTAACAACAGTCGCTTTGGATACTAAATTCTTCTCATCTTCATCCTGTTTGCTGTGCAATCTATAGTTCTCAAAATACCCTAACACAACATAAAACCCTGAATAGACCCAGTACACCAGAATTGGGGCAAAAGTACTCAACATTTCATCTGAGATTTGAAAACCCATGTCGCGAAACATGGGAAATATCAAATTTGGCAAGAGGAAGAGAGAACGAACACGACTCAAAGAACTGTTGCGGACGGAGAGAGGCGGGCGAAGGAACGCAAGTCTGATGATTGATTGATGGTATTATTTGGAGATGATTATAGATTTGGTGGAAATGATCAACGGAGTATAATAAACAAATGATACCATGGACATGGAAAGAAGGTGGAATTGATGTTATTTAATTGAGAAATTAGGGTTTGAAATAGAAAAATGGGATAGATCTGCACTAATGAAAATGGGATAGGTTGAGAATCGAAGGAATCCAGAGACAGATAGAAAGAGAGAGAGAGAGAGGGAGGTGGGTTTGGGTCTCTCTTTTTTTCCAGAAAGCGACCCGCAAAAGAAAATTCAATTTTGACCGGCGCTTTTCATTTTTTATTATTTATTTATTTTAAATAATCGATAATACTATATGATTAATAATTATTTATTATTATCACAAATTCATATTAAGTTATTACAACTAATAAAAATAAAACCATTTAAATAAACCCAAAACCTTATTAGACTATTCCTTAAAGAAAATTACCACTCTTATTTTGTCATACGATCAAGTACAGTCTGTCAATCAGCCAAAGGTTTGCCATAGAAGCTTTCTAATAGAGGACATGGTTTCCAGGTAGGAATGTTCCCTGTGTAAATTACCATTACAACCCTCACATAGTTTCATAATTTCATTGACAAACTTCCCAACTTGCTTCTTGAAATGGAAAAGTTGACTGTCTGACTTGAGAGTTAAATCATAAATGTATTGTCACATACATCTTCGTGTCCCCATAGTTGGGCCTGGGCCTTTGACCATAGGAGGACATTTGAATTTGTGGCCCAAGTGAGTGTTGACTTGTTTGTGGGTTTATTGTCTGAATTAGGCTGAATTTTTATGCGTGGGCCTACTGGGCTCTCAAACTTTCTGGTGTTTTTAACGTTTAAGCATGGCCACAAGAGAGTTTAAATTTCTAATTCTAAATTGTTATGCCTATAAAAAAATATCTAAATTATTACTCTTATTGGGTACTTAACAACATAATCTATATTGCGCATGTAATATATGATGATTTTCAGGTCTTATTACTGATTTTCTTACAATTATATCTCATTGAATTTATATTTTATATAACTTTTAAAAAAATCTCAATTAAATTATTTATTTTAATGCAATTTATGATACATAACTTTAATTTTTTTTCATTTGCACTATTAAATTGATATAATTTACATAACTAATTATTTAGTGTAATACAATTTAGTGTGAATATTAAAAGTGATGACGATCAAGGACTCGTCAGGGGATGAGATAGAGAATTGTGGTTTCACGAATGGATGGCTCATTTTTGGATGGCATGTTGTACAATTTGCTGCTTACAATCCGTTTACTGATGAGGTTGTTAAATTACCAGAATTTGATTTATATAATTTCAACTACGTTGCAGATGTAACTTTCACCTCAATCCCTAATTCTCTTGATTGCTTGTTTATTGCACTGCTTCAAACGGATATTTATTGTTCATAGTTTAGAGTTAGTACGTGTCGTTCAGGTGATAAAGCTTGGAAAACATCGAAACCTGGGTTTCGTGGACATGATTTTAAGGGCATGATCTATTTGGATGGAAACGTTTACCGTCTTTCCGAGGTTGGAAGTTTGGGAGTTTTTAATCTTGATACACAAGAATGGGATCTTCTCAAAGAAGTGATTTGGAATAGAGAGCTTTTCGGCCGTTATGGTGCTACGGTGGAGCGCGACGGGGAAATACTCTGCGTTTATAATGCTATAGACGGTAATAATAATAATTGGAATGTTTTGAGGTTTGATTTCTCGCGAATGGATTGGGTGAAGGATGCGGCTAGTTTAGAGGATAGAGTTGTGTTTCTTAGCTGTCATTCACACTTTTTGATACCAGCAGAAGGAGAAGCGAGAGAGTGATCGTGCTCGTGCTAGTGATCGCAAATATTCTTGTCGTTAGATTGGTAGAAGAGACCTCCCTCCTCATGTTCGAATCTCATCTCTGATTATTAAACACCCAACAAGAAAAGAAAAGAATTTACACAGAAGATTAATCAAGCTCAAGAACTCACTTTAACACTTCCCAATCATATTAGAACACTAACACCAAACTTTCAGTCCTATTCCATTTCAAAATCCTACGCATATAATATTAAAAAGTCATTAAAAAAAAACAACCTATTTATGCAATTCCTAACCTAAGATGATCTCTCATTCAACTTGGCAGTGATAACAACTAAAAAACAGAAACCTTGCAAGGAGGAGGAGGAGGAGGAGGAGGACAAGGAGATCCAAAGATTGAAAATTGCAGAATGTTTCTATGCTTTTGAAATCTGTGCACTTGCTTTGATTAATTTGGTGCTTCTGTTTAGGTTAGATTCAAGGCCTCCTTTCTGGCCTCTCCTACCCGGTTGCCTAATTCCATTCCTCAAGATTTTTCTGGGTCCAATAGATTCCTGGAACCAAACCTTCCTCCCTTATTTCAATGTAAGTTTTCTTTTTCTCCTTTCAATTTGATATCTGTGTAGCACTCTGTGACAGACGCTGAATAACGAACAATAAATGTAAGCTCGTCCAGCGGTTCACAACATAGAGACCCACACAGGCGGTGGCTCCAACCACGATTCTTTATTTTTTATTTGGATGCTTGTGTGGCACTCCCTGAACTGCTGGATTACGACTCATATACAGGAGAACGTAAGCTCTGTCAGCCCTCATAGTGGGCTACACAGGTGGTGGCTGCCACCGCCGATCTTTTGTTTTTCTTTCTTAATTAATTATGTCAATTTTTTTATAATCACCAGTGGAAATTAATCTTTTTATTAGTGTCAGGGTTTCTGGGATGAATTGGGTGAACAAACAACCAATTTCTTGGTTCAGAGATGTTTGGCAGCAATCTCTATTCTGCTGCTGCCCGGTGCCAGCGAAGCTGATATGAGTGTGGTAACAGCTCTACTGAGTGTACTTCTTGTGGCTGGTATTGTCATGTACTGCTTACTCTACATGGATTTTGATGAAAAATCTGAAGATATTGACAGTTCTGAGTCTTCTTACAATTCTGAAGAAAAGAAAGATTTAGGTGTTGAATATGAGGATATTGCTAACAATTATGGCAAAGATGAGAAGATTAGGGCAGGTGAAGGTGTTGTAATAACACCAAAATCAGAGGGAAATAGTTACGATAACGATCGATCGGAGGATGGATTCGAGTTAATCGACGAGGAGGAGGAAGAATACCAGAGATTGGAAGAGAAACTGAAGGATTTGGGAGATGAATTCATAGAATTTATTCAAAAGTACTTGAAGAGTAGTACTAAAGGACACCTTGTCAAGAAACTGATCAATGCAAACTTACAACTGCAGAAAAGTTTGGCATTGCGAGTGAAGGAAAGTTTGTCGCTGGAAATTCGGCAACTGGAAGTCTGCATGCCTCTTTTTAGGTTGTTTTTTGTTTTTTGTTTAGAAATTGCGAGAGATTCGATATCGAGATTTAACCTATTTCTGCTGGTAATCATAGGTTCATATGTTACTTTATAGTACTAGCAAATCACATTGGATCAATCTGTTACTCACTCCATTCAAAAATAGTTGTCATAAAAGGTAATCGAACAAAAACTAATGTAATGATTGATACGGCAACTAATGCACATTTTTCTACCAATTCTACCGTTATCTTTGTTTACTTCCAATGTAAAACGCATATGATAACTATATCTGAATGGATAGTATAATTATTAAGAATTTTACTAAGAAATACTACTAACAATGAATCTAGACTAAACTATCCGGAAAAAAAACGCCGCTTCCAAGTAGATTAAGACTACAATCGACACTAAACTATCCTCGTAGACTTTTTCATTGCACACAACAAATATTTAAAACCCTGTCGTCCTTCTAATAACAAAACATAAACAAGACCTTAGAAAACATTCCACAGAACTTGTTTGGTTTTTCATCTTCTAAGATGGACAGGCTACCATGGCTGCAAATCCAATCTTTAAGCGCCAGACTTCCCGATTACTCTTTCGCTTTCGAAAACTTTGCAATTGTTCTCATCATTTATTGCAATTTTTTTGCTGCTGTTAGATTTAGTAGTACTCCTCGGGTGCATCTCTGTTTGCATCAAGAGTTTAATGTGGCCAATGGAGTAGAACCAGAGTGTCCTTTCTTATTTTAAGGTAATCTTTCTTTCCTTTTCATGTCAAGTTTCAGCATACGAATTCGTTTCTTGTTTTTGACGATTAATAAAACGAATAAATCTTCGGATATGGATAAATAAGCAGTTTTTCGTTTTTGATTACTGCACTCCGATCCGAAAGCAATAATTTTCATCTTCAACGATTTCTGGCGTTTCTTTCGTATGTGCTGCTGTTCATTTATGCTGAGGAAACTGACAGCGTACATAACTATCAGAGATGGAATTGCCTTTTGTGCTGGTTGTAGTGTCGCATGCCTCACTCTACCTGCTTATCGATGAAGACGAGATGGCATGGATGAGGAAGACAACGACATTGACGAATGGGTGCTAGATATGGGGGGGTTAGGTGACGCATGTGAAGATACTACAAAAAGGCCAATTGAGGGTGCACGGGTGCACCAAAATCTGATCGGATGATGGACACGAGTGATTCGGATGATGAATTTGAAAAGATGGAGAAAGAGCATGAT
This sequence comes from Viola odorata, assembly GCA_963691705.1. Lineage (NCBI taxonomy): Eukaryota > Viridiplantae > Streptophyta > Magnoliopsida > Malpighiales > Violaceae > Viola > Viola odorata. Next base: position 67,039,344 of record OY829539.1, on the reverse strand, counting down.
GAAGATTGTCGAAGAGTGGAAGAAAAACTGAAGAACCTGAAAGCTGAATACAATTTTATAATGCATATGATGCATTGGTGGACGGCAAAAACGTGCTTTACTTAAAACTTTCCCCTAACGTCATTTTTGAATATCAAATAACAGTTTCCTTTTTTTCCATTGGGAGCAAAGTTGAAGATTGAGATCCAAATAGGGGAACCCCAATCATCTACATGAAAGGAAAAAAAATTGGGATCGAATAATATTAACAGAACATACAATTGAAAAGTGAAAGTCCTACACCATAACTTAAAGGAGCATGTGCGGTGGCTCTCACGAGTCACGATGCCTTCAACTTAGCAGACTCGGGAGCTTCTTTCAAAAACTCGAGCTTAGTTTGCCTGGTTCGCTTGCAAGAACCTGGAAAAAAATTACAAGTTAGTTGCAGACCCCACTTCTGATCTGCATGACATGGAACAAAAAAAAACTTAAGGAGACATGCCTGCAATATCATTTGCTTTGCTTTTGTTATCGGATACGACAGATGATTTCCATTTATCATAAGCAGCTTTATCCATTCTTTTACGCTTCTTGTAACTTGAAGCCTGTGTAGAATTCAGCAACAATCAAACACAAACATAAGCTAAATTTCAACTATTTCACTCAAGAGTGAGCAATCACATTGGTACAAAAAGTTTAAGTAGAATCAGATGATTATGGGCTCGGGATGCTTTGCTAAGTTAAGAATGTTACATTTGGTCAATCACAGGACCATACCACAACAAAAGGGCTAATATATTAGATCAAATATTTAGTTTAGGAGCTAATATGAGGAGTTCATTACTGCCACTAACAAGCAGTATTGTCCTTGCTAACAAGTTGAGCTCCGATATGTATCAAGGAGATCAAAGGAATCTCCCTCCTAGCCACTCAACAAAAATGCATTTTTCAACATAAAAGTTTTCTAAAAGCCAAGATAATGAGAGAAAAAAAAGTGCTGCAGGACTACCTCATGTCCATCATCAGATGAATAACCACCATCCTCAAGCTTTCTTTTCTCAGGCAATACATCCAACAGTTCTGCAAGCACAACAAGGAAATAAGGGGACACTTCCAGACATGAATCAAACAGTCTAATAATGAAACCGTTGTGCAAGAAATGCAAATGAAAACTAGGATAAGAAGCATGATACAAAATTTACAGCTCAAACAGCTTTTACCTCGATTGGCCTTCACCTCCTTGGGATCTTTCTTTTCCTTAGAGATCCCAAACACATCATGGCAAAGATCCTTCATGGAGGTGGAAACCTATACATCCAACTTCAAATCAGTACGAGTCCATAAAATTAAAGGAAAAAAAAAATGTAAGCTGCTGAAGTTAGCCACAACATGATCAACTTGTGCTTAGAAGGAAGGCACATCTCTTACACTTTTGAATTCAGCTTCAGACGTTCCACAGACCTCAATCAACCTTAATTTGTCTACCTTGAGCTGCCAAGTTACAAACATCCAGTCACAACTTAAAACACAAAAAAACACAATTGTCCTATTGACATTTGACAGCCAGGATTCATTCACTTACCTTGTGTCTCTTTGCGCACAAGTAGAATGCAGTAGCAGTGAACACTGGACGAGTGAAGTCAGCACTCCATCTTCTTGATTCCGGCAATGACACTAGGAACCGCTCCTTATACCTAGCAACAACCAAGACAGCTGTCATCTTCACACGCGCATTTCAGCAAATACATAGCAGGTACTATATCGTAGACCAAATCTTAATCTAGCCAGATGAAATCAAATTTCAGACAACTTACAATGCTAATCCTTTTCTCACAAAAGGAATGAGGCGCACACACCCAAACTGTATCCCTAATTCTCTTATATCCAACTTATTCCTGTAATAAAAATATCAAAGAAAAAGAAATCTAACTCAATTAAGATTCTAGTCCGAAATCCGAATGCAATCACTAAAATAAAGTTTTGTTAAGATGACAAAAGGGGCATTGAAGAGCTCACTTGACACCCAGGCTGTTTTGGAAGGTATTGAAAGATCTGTTATATGCTTTCTCCGACATGCCACTCAACCTAATTGCAGCCTGTTTATCAAATATCACTTGAAACCTACATTCACCCAAAAACAGACGATTGATTAATAAAACAAAACAACCCACTAATATACGAGGAGCGTGTTTAAGATCAGATGCATACTTTGTGGCGGCGATTTCTAAGCAGATTACGGCCTTACAGACTTCTCCCTACAAATAATTAACCATGAGGAATCGGTCAAAAACGGGGGAAAAAATTGTGAGTTAACTGGTGAGAAACGAAATGGAAGATCGAAGAGGAGTACTTACGACGCCGATGATGGAGGAGTCAAACTGTACGTCGCAGAGGCGGCGGAGCTCTGCCGCTTTGCGGATGAGATTCTTGGAATCGGATAGGCCCAGCTTCTTTGCGATATCTGACAGATCCATTTGGATTTGACTTGATTGGGTTGCGCGTAGATCGACTGAGAGTGAACGATGGGGTTGGCTTCTGAGATCTAGAAACAAGAAATACATGGCTCTCGAGTGAGGAAGATAACTGGCGAGGTCGAGGGTTGGGCGGGAACAGAATGTGCGCTGATTTTTCTTTTTTTCGCCTTTTTTGAACGTTTTGCCGCGCAGTGCCTTTGGCGGAAAAATATGCCGGCAATGGTTTTAGGGCCAAAATTGGAATTTGGAGTTTTATTTTATGTATAATAAGTGCAGATTTCTTTTAGTAGTAGGGCGTTAATTTGCACAAATTTCAATTAATCTGCCCTTCATCTTTCCCTAATAAAATAAAACCACATCAACATTATAATTAGCGAGACTGAACTAACCCGATTCGAATAGAAATAGTTCTAAACCAAATGAAATCCCGTAAAACAGAGTCCAGAGGATTATAACTCCATCGACCTTTCTTTAGAGAAAGCTACGTGATTCGATTACTGTAAGGAAACGGATGCAGAAAGATGTAGACGCACCATCGCATGCGTCAACAAGTGATCCAAGCACAATTGCAGACAAATAAAACAACAATCCTAAAGAATTACTTGTGCATACAAAACTGAGATCGACTTTCCTATTTTGTTTCCTATCCCTTTTAAGAAATGCTAGACTCCTACAAATCACACAGTTGAAAACTCCACTAAAGGAAGGAAAAAAAAGAGGTAGCACAGCCGGGGATGAGTATATCAGCAGATTCAGCACACCAGACGCAGCATAGCAGGACCGAACTCCAGGAATCTTCACAGCAGATCTTCCATAAGAAATGAAGAGCAATTTCTTTATAAATAAATAAGTAGTTACTTTAAGGTATCAGTGGAGGGCTCCTCTCCCTCTATCCCACCAGTGTCAATGAGCTGCAAACAAACTATGTTAGTAAGATCGGTGATCGATGGGAAGGGGGGGGGGATCTCGATGGAAAACCAATAAAATCAGCATACCATTGAGCCAACTCGCTCGTATGCTTCCATTACTTTAGGATCTTCTTCATCTTCATATCCAACTTGTAATACGCGCGGTCCATTGACAGACCAAAAGGCTCTTAGACCTGCCTCCTGCAAAGAGATGGAAGTAAGGACATGCCAGTTATCAACAGTAAAATATGCAGGCTACCCACAAACCAAAAAAAGAAACACCCTTTCAGACTATAAGGCAGGGAAATAGTATCAAAATCAGAACAAGCTCACAATTGTATTAGAGCGAACATCTTGGCAACATGAACAATCAACTAATCTTGTGTGACAATTGTACTGTACAGCTGATAAAAGAAATATAGCAAAATATGGAACTCCACTCTCATTACAGTTTCTTGGGAAATCATTTCTTTCAAATCATCACAATGTAATTCCACACATTTCCACTAACTTAACGTCATATTTCCATCAGATAAGGGAAAGCAGGATATTACTTGTAATATGATCAAGTAAATAGCGTCTAATGCTTGAACACGAATTTCAGGATCATTGACTGGTTCACGCTCAATTGAAAGTGCAGTGCCAAGCTCAAGAGGCATCTTTGAAGTGTCTTGTTCACTGTATATCTGGCAGAAGGAAACGACAACATCCATGTAAAAAAGATATAACCTCTTTGAAGATATAAAAACAACAAAAGATAGGAGAACAATTCAAAAAACAAAGCAATCCTTAATAATTTTCTTTTGAATTTTACCCATGTGTTCCCCTAAACTACGATTGAACCTTTGAGTAAGATATAATAAACTAAGAAAATGCATAAGCAAGAATAGTGTGATGTCACTACGGCATACATCACTATAGAAAAAGGAAATACTAATGCAGCAATGCTTTTCAATGAGCCAATAGTTACCTTGTTACTAGCAACAGGCAAGAGTAGAGTTGGCCAAAGAAACTCAGATATCAAAAGCAAATCCTGTAACTGACTCTCAGCTTCAAAACAGCAGTTGCGTACTGTGCCAGCCACCTGTATGCAAAAAGAGTGGTAAGACTACGAGATAAGCAATGGACTACTCATGCTTCACTGCATTTATTTTGCACTAAGCTAGGCACCACAGGACTGTCATAAACGAGTTTTTTACATGTATGCTAGTTTAAGCCTCAGATCTTTAATTTCTGCATTTTAACTAAGAGACCTTGACATCTTCAATCAAACTTACATACAGCTGAATCCAACGTTCACTAAAAGCTTATGGATTTCTTCGCACACCTCACTTGTTTTATAACATATGGCCTTTGCTAAAGCATTTTGTAAAGTCGTAAATACATTCTTACTAACATAATTTGTCATCTCTTTTTTCCCTCAAGGGAGTAGAGAGTTGTGGAAGAAGGATTCATGCAGAATAGGTGAGATATTGTAACAACCTGACTTGTTCTTAATAGTGAATTCAAGAGTTCCCTAACAAGACCTCACTACTCTTGAGTTAATAAACTATGCATACCCCTTTCTTTCGCAACAGACTGGCTGAATCAAACTGTCTGAGAATCTGCTTCAACAGCCCTCGCTTAGGATCCAGTAACATTTTCCTTCCAGCTTCTTTCTTTGAGATGTTTACAAGAATGGAACCAACGTGATCAAATGGATCATCTAACAGGTATATATTGTCAAATGTCAGATCAAACATCATGGTGTTTAAAATACAGTATGCAGACTAGAGAAGACGTAAGAGTCCAAAGAACTTTTTAAGAAAATTACTGCATGGCCACAGACAATCTCATTTCAATACACATGCCTTTTAAGAAATACAAAGCTATGATTAGCATAAAGCTGTTAGATAGTGTTCTCACTTATTCCAATTCTTGAGCTTCATTCATCAAGCTAACATTTAAAATTTAAGCCTTTAATAGCCATAACATTCACTCACCTTTTCACTATACTGGAGAGTACCAGGGTTCAACTAGCACATCAGAACCATACTTCCGTGTGCCAGGGTTCAACTAGCACATTTAAAAAGAAGTATTGCATATGGAAGCGGCACGCACCTTTATTTTCATTAGAGGGTCTACAAAATGATCTCACGAGCTTCATAAGAAACAATCCTTGCATCTTCTCATCAGCAGTCTAGCAAGCACATAACATTCCCAACATAACTATGTCATTCGACATTGCAACAAAACACATAAAATGGACTGACAATGAAAAAGATTGTAATGGCACTGGACAGGCACCTGAAGCAATGAAGAAATACCAGCATCCAACTGGGTAAGATTGACTAACAACATCACCAGCAACACAATAACAGCACAATCGGGCTTATACAGCACGTCCATTACCGTTTCAATCATTCCCATATGAACCATCTTAGCAGCCAAATTCGAATTCTGCGACAGATTCACAAGAGCTCCTGCTGCCGGCTCTGAAACCTCCTGAATTGTTAAACAAATTTAACTAAAATTCACATATAACGCCTGGAAATTTCACATTATAGCAACTCATTCGTAACTACCACAGGGAGGGAAAAAGAAACTACCTTTTTGTCACCCAAAAGCATAGATAAGGAGGGAAGCAATTTGTCGGCATGTTTGGATAGGGACAGCAACCCGTCCTCTGAACCGGTTAGGTCCCGAGTAATTTCGACTGCGGCTTTCTTCACCTGGATTTGAAGGTATACATTAGAACCAAAAAATAAGGAAGTGAAAACTAAATACCTAAACAAATAGTGCGCTATAAGATGTTAAGTGCTGAAGGAAATTACCGGCGGCGAGGAAGAAGAGAGGAAGTCAACTAGTTCTTCGAGCTCAGTCGCCATGGCTGCACTGTTTAGCGGTTCTCCTCGCGTTGCAGGGTTCTAGAATGTGGTCTATTTACGGCCAATGTCATCTTTTCGTTATGTGTTTTTAATTTTTATTTATTATAGGAGAGAAATTGGTGAAAATTAATCATGCGCACGTAACGACACCGTTTCGAATCCCATCTCCTCTTTTCCTTTCGTTAGAAGGGTAAATTGGTAACTCAACTGCAAAAAACCGCCAAACTTGCAATTTCAACATTAAAAAGCCCCCTGACCAGAGTAATTAATCATTTTTATATTAAAATAATAAAAAATATTTTTTAATATAATAAAAACAATGTAATAATAAAAAGATAGTATGCAGGTTTTGTTTAGAAAAACTTGTAAATAAGTAATGGCGTGTACACAGCCACATCATTCCTCTTGGCATTTTCTCTTCTATTCCTACGGAATATCATTACTTAATTAAAAAATTAAAGAATTTTATAGATCAATCAAATTATAAATTGATACTCCAATAATCGTAGCTATAGTCGGAGCTAAGTTTCGAACTTGAAGGAGGAAAAAGTTGATTGAGATGGAAGAAACCGCGCAATCTTATAGGCAGCGGTTGCAGGGGAGACTTACCATATGGAGCTTCAAGCTGGAATTGATTGCAAGTTGTGCCGTCGTCCTGGCTTCTCCTCTTGAACGTACCCCGTTAACATTGGCAAACCTGCTTGTATTTATAATCATCCCTAACCTCCTCAAATGGATTCTTAGGTCACAAGTTGTTAACTCCGAAGGCGAATATATTTATGTTTTTTTTTGGTTAAGTTGGTTAGAATTTGAAATATATTGTAATTTGATTTTAGTAGCTTCAATGGTATTTTCTGTAAAATTGGGAAAAAAAGTTAGTGATTAATTAACGGTTGAATTTTGATGGTGTTGCTTAGGATACTACGTTAGTGTCACGCGAATTCGAATTCGGGGCTCAACGAGCATTGTCTGTAGTTTTCTTTTTGTTGTTCGGCTTTGCCCAAGGAGGATCGATGATGGCAGCTGCAATGGCCACTCTATCTGTGGCTTACATAGGTATAATGATTTGTATTTTGGACGACCACGATGGCGAAGATGAGTACGTGGAGGAGGAGGAGGACGATGATGGGGATTTTCAAGACAAAAAACAACGAGTTGTAGATAAATTGAAGGAACTGATGGCGAAGCACGAAGAACATTGCCGGAGATGGGAAGAAGATGGTGACAACATCAAGGGGAGTTGAAGCGGAATATGGAAGACCTTGTTGCAGAGCTTCAAGCTGCAACTGAAACTACATCATCAGATAATTGATTGCTTCTTCAAAGTAGAATATGCAAATTAATTGCAATTTTGATCATTTTCTTGATTTTGGTTCACCGTCTTTCAAGATTAATAATGTTTGAATATGATTAAGTAAAGTTCAGACGAAAATAACCAAATATTTATTGGCTCAATTTTTCTTTTTCCTCTAAACTTCTCTCGCTTCATTAGTCAAATTGACCAATGAGAAATTTGATTTATAAATTTATGAGTTTTCAAAAAATAAGTTTTTTTGTGGACAGCTTAATGCATCTCATGGTTCTTCATTAATTATTAAAATGTTAAAAGCGAAGCATCAATAATGAGTCATATTCTATAAAAATCATGGCTTTAAACGTGTTTCTGCATTTCAAATCAAAAAAGACAAGGCACCACACGAGCTACACAGACAGGCTTGCGCAACCAAAAACAACTTGATTTTATAAATAGCTAACAACTACCGACATTGATTTCCCGCTCCGCCACAGATCTTCTTCAATCTTCCCTCCACCAGGTAAGTCCCTCCCTAAAACATTACGATTCTCTCTTCACTCCTCCGTAATTTTGCATTTCCTTTCCATTTATTCTCTCTCTCTTTTTTCTTCCTCAATTTGTCCGCAGATGAGCTGGCGTTTTTCTTAATCAGTCTGGTTATCACAATGTTTGCGTACAAGCACAATGGGGAATTGTTACCGGAGCGCCGGGAAGTAAACGGTGGCGCTTTCATCTCCCCCGGTCGAACCGAGCATGGTTTTCGGGTTGCTCGTCGCGGGAGGAGGTTCGGCCGGGTCATCCTCAAACCCTGCGTTCTGATGTGGTGGCTGCTGCTTGCTGCGCTCTCGTTTTTGTTTTTCGCGGTCTTCGGCCTCAAATCGGTGTTTCCTGGTGAGCCAGTGCGGGTGTGTGTGTTTTCTTGCTTCAACTTTGTCCTGCCTGGTAGTGTCGTTGGTGTTTGTTTTGGTTAAAATTTGATTGGAATTTTGTAGGTCACGTGGTGAGTGGCATTTCAACTTCGCAGGAAGTGCGGATTAAGGTTGAGATTCTTGAGAAGGTAGGGAGTGTTGTGGAAAATATCACCTCCACTTCACAGGAAGCGCATATTTTTGGGGATAAAGGAAATAGTTCTAGGCGTTTCAATGGAGGAGCAGAAGAAGAGCAGGGTGGATCTAATGTTGCAAGGCAAGCACCAAGAAACACTGGCAAGCATCGGAAGCAGCGTAAGTGAAGCTTTGCTTGTCTTGCTTTAGATATTGTGTTGTGATTAATTGTTTTCTCATTGTGCTGTTGTGGAACCAAGTGGGAACTGAATTTGAGGCTATAACATAGCATTAGATACTGCAGATTTACTGTGTATCCGTGTGAATTCCATGTGGTCTCAATTTATGTTTATTAGGTAATGTGAATCACAAATAAAGGGCAGGACCCACTTAAATAGAATGTAATGGAAGGGATTATATCTTAATTCATAGAATTACATCAGATGGAAGCTTTAGTCTCCAACTCTTCCTGCATTTTGTTCCTCAAGAGGATTATTGAGGCTCATAAATAATATTTTTTGGAGCAGCTTTAGGGGGTTCTTCTTAGCAGAAACAGCTACTTATGTAAATGTGATCTATGAACCCATTGACGAAAGCTTCCTAATGCATTACTTTTGTTAGTCTTAAATTAGTTGTAGAGTTATCTGTGATTTAATAGTATTCCTATTCACTCTCATAAGGAAGGGGACGGGGGAAGAAGCATTCAAATTGACAGTATTCATGTAGATAATTAACCTCTTGGACTTTAAACTTCTTTTATCATTTTCTTCTGGTCTTTGACTCTCCATGTTCTTTCCTCATGTCTTACAGATTTTCCTTGTGAAGTTGGGTTTTCAAAGTCAGTTGATCATCTTATTGTACCTGAGGATTTAAGAAATTTTACACAGTTTTCCCTCGAATATATAGATGCGGAAGGGGACCTTTTGGGTACAAAGTTATATGAATCTAAATTTGGAGGGCACCAGACCCTTGAGGAAAGAGAGAAATCTTTTTATGCTAGAAATCAAACGCTGCATTGTGGTTTTGTCAAAGGACCCTCTGGATCTCCAAGCACCGGATTCGATATTGATGACAAGGACAAGGCATTTATGAGTACATGTCGGATTGTGGTATCTTCCTGCATATTTGGGAATTCTGATTTTCTGAGGAGGCCTACCACACAGAAAGTAAAGGAGCTCTAAAATTTCTTTCTGCAACTCTTTACTGCAACAGAACTTTTAATATTTTTGCTCTTCTTTTCATTGCTGAATCATTCGTTTCTATAAGTATACACGCACTCTTACTTTTTTATTCGAAATGGAAGATGTGCTAGAGAGTTAAGGAAAAATAGACAATATATTGGTGTAGTCTAGGGTGGAGGATTCCTTCGAAATGTAGAACTACAACTCATCCAACTTTGATTGCTTTTTTTTTGCCTTTTTATTTAGTGGAGACCTTGATCTTATTTATATATGAGAATTGGCTGATGACCCTTTTGCTGCAAGATTAATTTTTAGTACCCTGTTACTACCTTTATGTTTGTATTCTACTAGACCACTGTTGTATGACGTATGAGTTCTTATATGATATTTATTAGGTTGATAGGAAATAGGCATTGACATTCAACTCTATCACGTTGTTGGAAGTTAGATTATGTGAAGAAATTCCAGTTTGTATTGTCTGGAGGTTTTTGAGGACATAACGTGAATTGCTGTATTTAAGTATTATTTATGAATGTTTATCACAAATTCTGTCCTCTCAGTGATGTTATCTTCTTGCTTGTTGCAGATGAGTGAATTCTCCAAGAAAAATGTATGCTTTGTGATGTTTGTTGATGAGAAAACTCTATCTGCAATGCCTTCAGATGGACATGTACCAGATGCTAGTGGATATGTTGGTCTGTGGAGAATAGTAGTGGTCAGGAACTTACCATTTGAGGACATGCGGAGAACAGGAAAAGTGCCAAAATTTCTGCAACATCGCCTCTTTCCTTCTTCTCAGTAATCTCTTATCATTTACTTATTTAGTTTGAAGTATCTTGGCCATACTTTAGTCATCAAAGTTATGACCAAAGCTTTACCATATTCTTCTACGTCCAGATATTCAATTTGGCTCGATAGTAAGTTGCGACTCAATACTGATCCAATGCTGATCCTTGAATATTTTTTGTGGCGAACTGGATCGGAGTATGCCATTTCCAACCATTATGATCGTCATTGTGTTTGGGAGGAGGTTCTCCAAAACAAGCGTCTGAATAAGTACAATCACACAGCCATTGATGAACAGTTCAAATTTTACCAGTCTGATGGCCTCACCAAATTTGACCCTCTGGACACAGATATTCCTCTTCCTAGTTGTATGTCCCTTCGTGATTTTTCTCTATTCGGGCAAGTGGTTTTTTCTTATGACCTTTGAACACCTTGTCTGATTGTGTGGTGTTTGATGCTTTGCAGATGTGCCTGAAGGTTCCTTTATTGTTCGGGCCCATACTCCAATGTCAAATTTATTTTCATGCCTTTGGTTCAATGAAGTTGATCGGTTCACCTCACGGGATCAGCTTAGCTTTGCATATACTTATTTGAAATTGAGAAGATTAAATCCAGATAAACCATTCTACCTAAATATGTTTAAGGTGATGCATAGTGCCTAATAAATCTCTTAACATGAACAGTAATTACATTTTGAATTAGGTCATATACATGCAATTTCTAACTTGTCATTCAGTTCTACAAAGTGTATTTTTCTGGTTGGGAGTTGTGGCTAATTAATCCTCCAGTTTAACCACCAAAAATGTCAATTTGTCTTCTGTTCCGCTTGGATACTGATTTGTAGTCAGTTCTTATCTGTGCCATAATTCTCTGATTTAATTATGTTTGCAGACATCTATTAACATCTTAGAACAAGAAATAGTTGAAAGAAAACCCATATTTCTGCTTAGTGTATTTTGAAATTTGAAAGTCCATCTTGTTTTGTGCTTCCTGTTTCTTGGAAAATGGTATAAAAGATAAATGAATTAGTTTTAATTATATTTTTCTCTTGTTAATTTTTGTTCAGGATTGTGAACGTAGAGCGCTAACTAAGCTATTCCGGCATAAGGCAGTGGCACATCCTCCACCACATATGTGATGAATTGAAATTCCTTTTGGTAGTTATGCCTTCCTGGTAAAGTCAACCATGAACCTTTCCTGCCTCCATTTCCTCCTTTCTCTTTTTGATGTCTATTTAACTCTTTGTTCAATTAGTTGAAACAGAACATCTTCCTACTCTATTCTTTCCTTTTTAGTAAGATGAAATTGATTGAAAAAATATCCTTATTTTATGTAAAATGCCATAGAAGTCGTCTCAGTAAAAGTTCCCTTTCCACTGTCCAAAACATCCTTGTTAATAAACACCTAGGTCTAGTTTGAATCTAGAGATGATGAATGCATTTAGGTTTTAGGGCCAGTGAGTTAATGTTCATCCTTAGGAAAGAGTGCAGTTAAGTTCCAGAGTTTGCTCCTATTAAGAAACAATAATATTTTAGCTTCCAACAGAGCTTTGTGATTGCATGGATGATTTATTGCTTCATGTCAAAGTGGATGAAAATTGAAAAGGTCTATTAATTACCTTTGAAATTAGGTTCTCACTTAAACTTACAAGACAGGTCCTGGAATGCTAACAGTTTATTATTTGCAAATGATGAAAATAATTTCTCATTGAATCTGTGCATGTCTTCGTGCTTTGATACATGTTATATTCATGACGTATGTAGGGACATCTAATCAAACCAAAGAGTAAGAATGCAACAAGATCGCAACTATCTTCTTCAGAGTTTTGTGGATTATTGGTTCTTTGGTTCTTCTAAGCTATAGGCACAAATCAGGCCCTCTGGAAACCTTGTTTCCATAATGATTTTGCAGACTAATTTTTGGGCCTAGAGTCAAGATCTTCTTATATCAAATGGTTTAGTGGTGCTTCGGATGTCCATCAAATGACGTGGTGTATGAGTTTGCAGAGGTGGCCAGTGATAACTATCAATATGTCCGTCTTGCGTACCAACTTCCTGCCTCTTTCTTTCAGAGATGGAGAAAAAAAGGGTGATGATACTGCTTTCACATAAAACTAACATTTTTCTTGCACCTACAGCATTCTATCAACAAATAGCTAATTAAACCTACTCTTCAGTAAATTTGCCTAGGGTCTAGGACATTCTTTACATGCAAGTTATTTTACATTTTAACTTCTTAGGAACACATTAGTCGGAACTGTTGTGGATAGCGTGTTCTTCCTCACTGTTTAAAGGAACATGCAATCTTCCAAGTCAAGGTTTTGAATTTTTTTTATAGGAGCTGCATCACTATGATATTTCAGAGTTGTAACTGTTCATGCATGCCAATTCACAAAGTTTTGCTACTTGTACTGGAGAGAGAGAGCATTGTAACTGTATAAGCATGTGAAATTAGTGTCTTTTGGTTTTTGATTTCTTGTCTGTGGTCCACTGTCATAACTGTTTATGAAAAATGAAAATCTTGCCTTTCATGAAGATTCTTGTGGTTTTAGTGTTAGGTTGTGTAGGCAGTCTATAAATACTAGCCCCTTTGCTTGATTGCTGCACAATGAAAGCCTTTGCCTCCAGACAAGAGTGTAAATGTTGTATGTGAAAATTGGAGGGAACTAAACAAAAAAGATAAGGCATCAGCGTTTTGTTTTCTGTCTAGTTTCCTCCAATATTTCACATCCAGCCGTCACTTATACTTCTATCAAGAATTCGAGATCTGTCTGAGTTGAATGTGAGGATTGGAGGGAATTAAACAGATTCGGTGGCATTTGTACGATGCTGGCTGTTTAATTTCCTCCAATATCTCATATTCGACCTTTACATCTTAATTCTGGAAGCAATGATTTGTGATCTTCGTACTTAATTGGATGGAACCCAGCAATTTGCTGATGAATATTCGTTTCTGTTTAGGTGTATGCTGTATGTGAAAATTGGAGGGAACTAAAGAAATGAACATTAGCTTTTGTTTTCTGTTCAAGTCTCCTCCAATATTTTACTTCCAGCCTGCACTTCACTTGCACTCCAATAATTTTTTTTTTCAGATCCTTATTTAATAATTTTGGGAAATAAAATAAATAATATTGTTATTAATTATTTGATTGGAAATTAAGAACATGTTCATACATATATTCAGCTAATTCTCAGAAATTAAAGTATTGTTTATGAATGGCAATTTTTGTAACGCAAGTGATTCCAAAATGCTATTTTCTCAAAGATATTGTAAATCCTTTGATGGGCCTGGCATCTAAAGGGGACCTGGAAGGGCCCATTAGCTACATTGAGGAGACCTTAGGCCAGCACCCCTCCGGTATGTGCAATGGAGATCATTGGGCCTAAGCCATGGGCCTTCCTGATCACCCATTGACCCCGTCCAGGTAAGTATGTTGTATGTTGCTTCCACTTCCCTTTTTATATCCTCGTCCTCCCACTCCTGTCCCGAGTCCAGCTGATGTGGTATACTCATAGCATACCACCAGCTGTTTAATTGTTTGAGCTTAGTAGTTGTCTTGTCATCCTCTTTCGAAATGGAAGCTCGCTGGACCGAATACTTTCACAGAAATGACTCGTTCGAGCTCCGAACCCGTTTGATGACATCAATCCCTCGAATTCCATTCTTTGTTTGCCCTTCTATGTCAACAACCCACGTAATCTTAGTATTATTATTAATTCAAGCCATTTTTTGCTACTCATTCTAAGGAATTATGAAAGTAGATTATTGGTATAAACTTATCTAATTAATTCAACATTTACTTCGTTTTATTGAAAAATCATTGCTTCGTTTTATTGAAAAATCATTGGGATCTGTTCCATAAGCAATGTAATGCTATCATATAGATCATTAAAGAAAAATCACCAAATCCGACCTTAATCAAAGTAAAATTTAGGAGATCATAAAATTGACTCAAGTTAAATAATCAAAGAAAAAGACCACAAGTTAATTTAGGAAAAAAAAAACAACTCAATTATTTCAAGAAAGAATTAAAATAGGGAAACTCATCAGATTTTTTTTTTAAAATATTGGTGGACCTTTTTTCTATAATTGGAACATGCTTTAGGTTAAAAACTTGTTGGATTAAAATAGTCCAAGACATTTTGTATACATATAGAAATAGAATCACTGGTGAGAGACAAAGGGACATTGTGTTGCATTTTCAGTACAAAAGTCAAACTGTAAATTGAGAGTGCAATTTGTAAGGCCATACACCGAAATTGTTATTATTACACCCTTGCAATTAATTAACCACTACATTAATCATTCTCATATTTTATAACATAATTTTTAAGACCACATTTTTAGATTTGTTCAAAATGGTCCTTCAAATTTTTATATTTTTAGTGTTTTGTATAATTTTTAGATTTATATAATTATCCTTGAATTTTTTATTTTTTCTCAATCATTTTTTGTATTTTAGTCTCTAAAAAAACTATTGCTCTATTTGACCTCTAAATCTTTTAGATTTTACTCAACTATCCTAGATATTTTTTATCTTTTTTAGTTAACATATCATATTTTACACTCTTAAAAATATTACTCTATTTTACAATTAGAGGTGTGAAAATAACACCAATGAAATATAAGTATTTTTTTTTTGGATTGATGATATGATTTCTCTTACATTTTTGTTTTGCAAGCTAAGAAACCAATTCACATTCTCCAACAAAAATCAATTCCCAACAATAACCAATAAATAGTAGTATCATTCTCCCCCTCGTATGTCTTGTTTAGCCGATGTAGTATACATGTATACGCTCAACAAACAAAGTTTCGAGCTTGAGCAGCAGCAGACCTTGTCCTAAGAAACAGCAAAGCATAGAAGTTGTCGTCAAAAAATGGAAGCTTGCTGGACCAAATGCTTTCACAGGAACGCCTTGTTCCGAGCTCTGAACCCTATCAACGTCAATCTCTCGAATCCCGTTCTTCGTTGCTCTTCTATGTCAACAACCCGCTCTGGTCAGTCTTTCATTTCTCTTCACGTTTGCAACTTTCTCATGATCAAGTCTGTTGAAAAAAACACATTCTTTTTCGTTGTAGGAGGTAGAAATTGCGTTAAAAAAGCTTATGATGCGTTATTGCTGGATGCCGGTGGAACCCTTCTGCAGTTAGTCAATCCAGTTGAAGAAACTTACGCTTCCATTGGGAGAAAATATGGTTAGTCCCATTTTCATCTTCCTTTTTCCTTTCCCATATTACGTTATTACGAATTGGAGTAATGGATTCCGTTTCAATTCATATTCAGAAACGAATATATTTCCTTCTTAGTTCTTAGTTCTTAAAGTGTTATGTGTTCCAGTGGTGGATTGGTACTTTTTTTTGTTAGGAGAGTCTGGTATGAATTGGGGATTTCCTTTTCAGTTTTGCTAGATGTTGTTGAAGTTCATGTTTGGATTGAGGGGGGGTTATATTGATCATGTAATTTTAGTAATGGGTTTTGTAGTCAATTTGTGTTCTTGGGTCTCCAACTTCCATATTCTTTCTTGCTGCTCTAGACTCTAGTATTGTTGCGACTAGTTTCTCATCTGACTCTAATTATGATCCCAGGTCTGACTGCAAGTCCAGCTGAAATAAAGCAAGGGTTTAAGAGAGCATTTTCTGCTCCTTGGCCTGAAAAGCTCCGTTACCAGGTCAATTTTACCTTCCTGTAATATGTGTGTTTTTCATTAAATTTTTTTAGCACTTATACCAGAGAAAACTTGCCTGTTTTTGGTTTGCTTCAACTTGGGTTTGCAATTGCGTTTCTCTATGAGGATTTGCCTACACTATAGACTCTTACACATTTTCACTGATCTTGTAAAGCCCTTGTGGGATCTTTCAGCAAGCCTTGTGCAATCCCATTCGTTTCTCAACTGACTTCTTTGTATCTGCATTGGACTAACCTGATTAAATGATAATTCAAAATTTTAAGTACTGCAAGTCATTGTGTTCACCACACTTCATTCTCATGGAAATTATTGTATGACAGTCACTATCGTCGCGAGGGACGACTATGATTCTATTTCATTAAAGCAGCTGTCCAAAGGCTACTTTAAGTTATTTGTTTACCCAAAATTTTGTCTACTGTATTATGTTTCGATCTTTGTCTTTGTTATTAATTAGACAGTCTTCTTACCAGTGCTAGAGAACATATTCATGTATGATGTGAAAAATATGAAGTCTACTGTTGCATATAAGCACTCATAGCTACAGTTGAATGATATTGTATTGCCTTTTAACTCATTGATAAGTGTTGCACTTGCTTCCTTTTCCATTGCTGTTAACCGGCTATTGTACTGAGAATAGATCAATTATTTTCATTGAGTGTGGCTGAATCCTATTCTGCCTCTTACACCTCTTCTACTGACAGGGCGATGGTAGACCCTTTTGGAAACTTGTTGTTTCTGAAGCCACTGGTTGTGCTAATGATGATTATTTTGAAGAGGTCTATAAGGTATTACTCTGCAAGCCCAAACAATGTGCCACATGCATACTAAGTTACACAATCCATCATGATATTTCTTAGTTAGCTATCTTTTTGGGTTTTCTACCATTTGTTTCCTCCAGTTTCTAGGCATTTTAAGAGTCCTATTTTCTTGAAAACTAGGAAGAATATATAACCAGTTTTAGTTGTTCATGAACGTAAAAGTGAAAGTACATTAGCCAGAGCTTGATTTGATATTGGAACATCTTATTGAACCCTCATTTGATGGTCTGTTCAGTACTATGCAAATGGTGATGCGTGGCGTCTTCCAGATGGTGCTCATAGAGGACTTGTCCTTCTCAAAGATGCTGGAGGTCATATTCATTAATCTCCTTTTCTCAAAGTCGTTAAGCTGGAGGTTTGAGAAAGAATTCTTGCTTGGTGTTCCTAACTGGTGAGAAATGGTACAGTTAAGGTGGCTGTTGTGTCAAACTTCGACACTCGTCTAAGGAGGCTATTGAAAGACCTAAATGTTATAGATCTGTAAGCATCAGTCTTTCTTTTATCATGCTCTCTTCCCTCAGTAATAGCATCTCCTTCGGTTCATGATAGAGTGGCCAATCAGAGTTGGCTGACCAACCTTTTTCATAATGCTTTGGCTTAGCTCTATAGTACATCCCCAAGGCTAGGACCACTGCCTATTTGACTGCACTTACTTTACTGCACAGAACTACAGTGAATTTCTCAGGCTTTCTCCTCGTGTGTGGATTTACCCTGAAATCTGATTTTTTATGCACTTTCGATCGAATGTCGGTCCTCCGGGCACATGATATGTTTTAGACAAGTCTAAGACTCTAAATCTAATCTTTAGGGAACAATGCTTAAATTTCTCTTATTTCAACCTTTGACTGAGATTTGAGACTTCTTAGAGGAATGTCCCCTGTAAGTGAAAGTTTGTTAGTAGTGAGGGCATAATAAAAAAGGGAAAATGCTATCAGGCAGCCAAATATGTATTCTTTAAGAAAATAAATTTTGAAAAAGAACTTACTTTTGTTCTCTTTTTTCCCCCAGGTTTGATGCTCTGATCATATCTTCGGAGGTTGGATATGAAAAGCCAGATCCAGAGATATTTAAAGTGGCTTTAGGTATGTAGTGTAATAACACCATAAGTTGTTTTAAGCCTTCCTGTTTATCGGAGGAAAAATGATGAAAAGAAGGAAAATAAACCGTAATATACCACCAAATTCCTTGTTTTGGACATGTAGGAGTTGCTTTGTTAACACAGTCTGCAGGACCTCTCAAAATGTTTGTGTCGACTGGCGTTAATTGCCAGCACTCTCGAGGAATGACCATACAACTTGTGCATTGCCCTTATTTCTATCTGGATCACTTTTTCCTTCCTCAACTAGCGAATGCGAATGTTTTGTCCGAACCACTTCACTGTTGCTGGTTCTCCTCCATTCTGCTGAAAGATTACTTTGCATCTGGGTTAAAAATGCCCAAACTTGTGCAACCATTGGCTCTACTTCCTTTGAAATTCTTAACAGTAGCCTTTTCCAGCTTCAGGAGCGGTTATCGTAACTAGTTTATCATACCAAACTAAAAATCAACAAGATGAGGCATTAGCACCTTAAGATCACCTTACGTGCGTTACATGCTGTAAAATCTGACACATTTATTTTCCATGTCTATGATTTGTTGTAGACGGAGTAGGTGTGGAGGCGGCGAATGCAGTTCATGTTGGAGATGATTATAAGGCAGATAAAGAAGGAGCAAATGCCATCGGCATTGATTGCTGGTAAGTGTTCTTCTGCCTTATACAAGCACACAATGCAAACACAACTCCTGCTGTGCAATGCTTTGAACCAATCTCGAGATGGTCCAATTTGAGATGGATCATAATAACTAAGTGCTGCTATCTGAATAAGCAGGCTATGGGGTGCAGAAGTGAAGTCTTTTCCGGATATTCATAACCGCATCCTCACCCCTGTTTGATGATGTCTTCAATGAAATAAGCACCAACAGCATTTCTTGACGGTGGTTCAAGTTCGTTCAATTCATTTTGTTCGAGTCAGTATTTTTGGTGTAAACCAAAGGCTTGATATCAAAACTGTCAACTAGATGTTTAATATCATAAGTGTTGGATTTGTAATGTGGTAATAAAATCTGGATTTCTACTGGGTATGAATTTTTTAGTGGTGTTGATTTTAGTAAATCTTTTGTCGGCCTCGCACGGCCAGATCCTGAAAGGAGCAGCTCTTTCATCGTGATTTTCTTCATTCCTGAACTTGAGACGTAAATTAAGAGCTACCTACCCATCATGATACTTGAACCTAAGACCTGAATTAGCACTCGATCACAACCAGTTGGTAAAAACGGGAAACCTCCCACCTTCAAATTTTTAGTCCTCCAACTTTAGTTGGATGCCTATGGATATAGTTTAAAAAGAATTTACAGGAGGTAAAAGTCCAGGCTTTACTTACAGCATCTCACAGCCAAGTGCACGCATTCTCAACTTGAATCATCCCCAACCTTAACGAATTTTAATGTCAGAACTTGAGCAAGGGATACATGACCTAACTTTTGGCTAGCAATACTAACCAGCTAAAATATTGTATAGGGGAAAAAAAGGCAAAATGAAAAGAACAGAGGGATATTCCATTAGAATCCAACATACTTTCAGAACTAAAACAATTTTCCACTTACGAGGTACATTTCCAATTGTCAAGGCTAAAGCATCCCACAAAGTAAAAAAACAACCTGCCAATGCCATCTTTTACGCAAGGTACCGATAGAGCTTTCTGTCCACACTATCCCTCTCCAAGAAATCCCGTTCAATAAGAGACTCGATCCGTTTCTTTATCTCAGTAGGGTTGGCCAGGAACCGTGACTGCAATTGCTTTGTCACCTCGGTGATTATGTTGTTATGATCCAACACCCTCCTTGATTTCATGATCCTAACTATTGCTGCTTCAATCTGAGGCTTCCTGTCCTCCTCCACTCTCTGCCTGGTCTCTTGCTTTTCCGGTTCTGATTCCTTCTGTGCAACTACAGTACCTATCTTCACTTTATAGAATTTGCTAGTGAACTTGTCATTAACAAAAAAGGCATCTTCCTCTCCGATGTCTTTACTCATCGGTTCTTTCCGAAGAACATTCTTTCCCTTCACACAAGCCATGGATTGCAGGCATCTCTTCAAGTCTGGAGCAGGGATCTCAGTCGCCTGCTCTATCTCCTTGTAGCTAAGCCGCTCAGCATTATTGAACAGCATGAGAACACACATTTGGTAAGTGGAGACGTTCAACTCGTGCTTCTGACCCTTCCCAAAAGTTGCTTTAATATCTGCTGTGCCCATGTTAGTTTGCCATGACAGTCTTCGACCAGTATGAGTCCCAAGGTAGTATGACCTGAACTTCTCACACAATGCTGACATTTCAGCAGGCAAGTTGCAAGTAACACTAGGTTGTGTGGGCCAAGACCCGGTTGTCAAAACCTGGACAACCAGTGTAGGTCCTTCCCCTAGCTCTGGGTGGCTTGCATAAAACCCTTGCATCGTGTCCTGGGAGGTCTTCATGTCGGTAAACATGCCTTCTAATTTTGAAGTGAATTGGTACCCACATTCCGTCTTTAATTTGACTATCAAGCTTCTCTCTGCATCATCAGACACTGTTTTCCCAGACAACAGCCGCTTAGCTAAGTGCTGCTTATAATACTTTTCAAACACATCTTTCTCCTGCAAGTAGCGGAACAGCATCATCACCTTGTCAAGAATAATCTCTACATCCTCCTCACTAACTCCCTTCAGACCTTTCCGAAGCTTGTCATCCACAAACAATGAAATGAACTCGGGAGAGCGAGCATTCAGATTGATAAAATATTCAAAAGATGAATTCAAAGCATTCTGGAATGTCTTGTCATTGTTGAATGCCAAGCTTATGATGCTATCGTACTTGTCTTTCTCATCCAACAAACGTTGCACAAATTCCACTGGATCCTTCAGCCTCTCTGGATCGGTGACTAACTGCTTACCAGTCTCCCTAAGATGACCGGTCATCACATCTCTTATTGTAGAGAGACCATTAGGAACCCGACGGAACAGGCTATACATTCTTCCCAGGTCCTCATATTTATCATCAAGAAGCATATTTACCAACCCTGAATTTTCCATGTGGACTAACCTCAGCATGTGGTTGGCAATCATCTCCTTCTCCACCACATTTGTTATCTTGGCTTCGGTCTTGGCATCCAAGTAGTGGTTGACTCTCTCTATCTCTTCATTCAAACGCTTCTCGGCTTTCTTGAGATAATCCCCACAATCACAGCACTCGATGAACTTCTGAGATTCAACCTTGTAAAACTCAGCTGAAACCTCAAGGAAAGGCTTCTCAAAGTCTTCTTGGTAAACAGAAGATCCTAAATCCATCAGCATCTTGACTATATTCCGCATCAGCCCACGATCTATAACTTCACCAGTCCGCTCCCTATAAACCAGTTCAATAAGTGTATTTAAAAGCCTTGCCTGAATTTTGGTGGAGTGAATAATATTATCCCTCCATAAGTTAAGGCCAAGCTCATGAACAGGGGTTTTTTTAGTACTGAGAATATAAGTCCTGTCCATATACATTAATATGTCTCTTATCATTTGCAAAGCTTTGTTATGATCATTCCATTTCCTGTTCAGCTCCTCCAGAAACGAATCTCCCTGTGCAGCCTCAATTGATTTTGATATTTCTCTAAGATGTGAAGTCATAGTAGCAACCAGCCCAGAATACAACTTCTCACCAAATTTGTGCAGCACCATATTGTAGGCATTTCTAGAACAAAAAAAACAGTAATATTAGAGCACAGCCCCGTGAATTTGATGTTTATTTAGCTGTTGTTTCAGAAAACTTCCATTAGTTCTCCCAACAGCCAAAGTGGGAAAAAAAACTAACATTAGCTAGTGCACAAACTAGGATACACCCAGGGTGTCTAAAACACATAGTGTGACCAGAGCAGAATAACTCAGTATCAGGCTTAATCGCTGGAAAAAAGGAGTGAATATCCATATCAATTCAAACCATCAAGCTTTCACAAAGTCTTCAGATTCCAAAACAAAACAGGGTGAGTTCAAGCAAGTACATATATAAAAATGCCCACTCTCAAAATTGAAAGTGAAGCAAGCCCTAGAAACAAATATCAATACCACCGCAGGCAGAACTGGAGATAACTTTCCTTAACAGCAGGGCATGCTTCCACGTATCCCTTAATCTATGTTAATTCCAAAAATGGAAGATAGCATTATAATTCAAACCTCACAAATCATAGTAGCACACGCACACCACACCTTTAAAAATCTAGACTAACTTGCAAGTTAGCATTATTAGCAATTACAATCTGTTCCATTGATGTAAGGACAATCAGCACACATCATGTGAAAAAAGGAAGAAAAAAAAAACAAGGGGGTGCATGGGAAAAACAAAGAAAGACCAAGAGACTCCAAAACATTATATTGATTAGGCAAATGGACACTGCTGTTTCCATTCAGAATCAGTTAACCTTCAAGTAACTGCTTACAGAATCCAACAGGCACTCACTCAGTCATTCAGGAACCATTCACAGCAGCAACCTAACTGCCCTCGCACTCCACCAATACAAGAAAAGTAGAAAACTCTCTCAAACGGCAATTAGCACAAAAGCTGCTTGTCTTTAGAATTTGAAGCTATTATATATAATGATATACAGAAATCAGCAAATAATTTTCGGTCCTCCATCCATATCCTAACTTGACCTCACCTTATAAGCCAAGCATGTACTAGCCGAAGCCAGGAATGAAACCGCAAACATTGAATTAAAGAAACAATAACCGTGCAAAAACACTGTATTCAACAACTTGCTTATGGCAAACACTCCAGTATTCACCTGAGCTAATTTGCAAAATGAGGAGACCAACTAAAACATTAATGGGAAAAGGGAAAGGAGAAAACCTGTAGAGCTCTTCGAAACTGAGGCCGCTAGCGTTATGATTGTAAATCTCATGGATGGCGTGCTCGAGAATCTTCCATGTCTTCTCTGCGTATTTAGGATCCACCACAACCCGATGCTTAAACGCCTCTATCTGAAAATTCCTTTTCTTCTGGTTACTCATCCTCAATCTCTCTTTCCGATCCAAGCACCAAAAAACCCTACCACCCCCGATCTTCTCCCTCCAATCAGAGAAACAAAACACACGAAAGGATCCTACCGGTGATGACCCAGAAGATCGGCTGCGATTCCAAATGAGGAGAAGGAGGGGGTAAAGGGTTTAATCGGAGGAAAAGGTAGGATTTGTGTGCAGATTATTGTTAAGGGTTTGAAGAAAAAATAAATATTAACAATAACAAGAGATGATTAAAAATAGAGCTACTACTATCTTATATTATCGTTGTTGTTGTTGATTTGCTGATCCTATAAATGTAAATAATAGTTATATTACTATGCTATATTTATGAAAATATCATCTGGTATGAAGGAGGAGGAGGAGGAGGAGGAGGAGGAGGAGGAGAAGGAGAGGAGTAGAGGAAGAAGAAGGGCTCAATGAGAAAATGGGTATTACAGGTGGGGGCAAATTGAGTCTGTGGATTAGATGGTAGATGGAGAGAAGAGAGGAATTTGTTTCCATTTCTTCCTCTTTTTAAAATTTTTTTATTGGGTTTTTGTATTTTATTTTTGTTCTTTGGTATTGATTTTATATTTGAAATCAAAACTAATTTTATTTTTAACTAATCCGTAAACTCCCATAATTAATATGGAGATGCTAAAAGAGTATTTCATCGTGAGAAAAACACTCTAATCGCATGAGTCGCGTTAAATATACTACTCCCTTCGGTTTGTTCTAAACGACTCTTACTATTTGGGCATCCATATTAAAAAAGCCGGATGACTCACTATTTGAGATAATTTTGGCCCGATTTTTTTCTCGGACGTATACTCGAAAAAAAGTACGGAATTTTTTTGGGTCAAACAGTGAGTCATCCGACTTCTTTAATATGCGTGCCCAAATAGTAAGAGTCGTTTAATAAAAACCGGAAAGAGTAATATTTTTATTAACTTTTTAATTAAATATATAAATATTGTGTTTATATAAATTTGATAATTATCAATTTAATTGAAAAGAAAATATATTCCAATAAAAAACAATAACTTTCAATTATTTCTCAACGTACTTATTAGTAAAAATATTAACATTAAAAAAAAATATCATTAGCTTTATTCTTACTTAATACACAATTATTGAATCACAAAACTTAAGAAACAAGAGTTGAGAAAGTTCTTTTCTTTAAAGGTTATAAGAGGAAGTTAAAGAACTTCTTCTGTACTCCCTCTTAGTTTTATTAGGTGTCATTTTGAGTTTGGGTACGCATATTAAGAAAACCGGATGATTCACCGTTTGAGTCAATTTTACTCCTTACTTTTTCTCTAACGTACGAGCATCCTTGACGTACGTTCGAGAAAAAACAAAGGGCAAAATTGTATCAAACAGTAAATCATCCGGCCTCTTTAATACGCGTGCCCAAAGTCAAAACCACGTTTAATTAAAATAGGAGGGAGTGTTTTTCTCCTTATTTATTTTATTTATTTAATAATAATAATAATAATAATAATAATAATAATAATAATAATAATAATGAGAATGCCTTTCGTGGAGTTTGAACTTTGAACATTTTGGGCCCATCTATAAGAAAGGGGGCGCGGCTTTGTGGTTAAGGCCTTGGGCCGTTGGCCCGTTAATTTGACATTGATGAAACTGTCGTATCAATTTATACAAGCAAAAAATAGTTTATTCTGTGTTGTCTTCAAAGGTAGAGGAATCAATGAGATGATGATCGAGTTGGTTATTGATTTTGAAAACAGGGGAAATATAATAAAACCAAATACTTTGTGTTAATGATATTCTTTAACTGTTTACTTATTTAGTGTAAATGTTTAGTTTTTAAAAGAATTAACACGATATTCATCTTCCTTTTTATTATATCAATCTGAATACGTATAAGAGTATCAAAACAAACCACAAAGCCAGTGTAGCTCATTAGTTGTTGTACTAGTGGTAAAAAGATTAATAGGATTTTAGGTTCGAGCTCCACCTCCACTGTAAAAAAACAGATAGATAAACCATGTGAAAACGTTTTTTCTTATTATAGGAGCAAACTAAACCTGGCCGCGGGCACAGACCAGATCGAACTTTTATCCCCTCATGCTTGGGCCTAAAGTAGCAAAAAGTAGGCCCTAAGCCCATCGGGCTCAGGTCAAAGGTTTTTGTCAGGCTAGCCCACGATCTTTTTTATGAAAAATAAATATACGAACAATGAACTAATAAAGATTATCTTTAAAAGCAACTAAAAAGTCCAAGACCACAAATACTACGAGAAATTTTAATTTTCACATTATACCATTATTAAATATTATCTATAGTTTTTTATTATAATAATTAAAAATAAATCAACCAAGGTTGTGTTAATACCTGAAAGTACGTATACAATCAAAAATTATATACACTTTTATACTATTATCTATCTAAGTTCAACTTCTGCATCATTAGAAGTCAATGAATAGGGTTTCTTGAATTCTTTTCTCAATTAAGCTGGACTTTTTGATAGTAATCGGATCAGGTTCGGAGTGAATATTTAGTCCCAAGCCCCATTAATTCAACAACTCTTTTCATTATTTTGCGAAACGACCCTAGGTCTTACGAGCTCGAACTCGAGCTCCAATCGAGTCATGTTGGGCTTGGGCTCTTAAAACTCAACTAGATTTATTTGTGAATCACTTAATGCCTCCTTGACAATCATAAAATGTATGGCCATTGAAACCATTTCTAAAGATCTGTTTTGCTTTGTCTTACAATTAATTTAATTACCAAAACTGAAAAGAAGAAAAAAAGACGAGAGACAGGTTGTTGCACGTTAGTGATTTAACAGAAAAATGAACGGAAGGGATTAATTGCTGAAAAACCAGTGTATGGGTTTAAATGAAAGAAAAAAAAGGCCAGGGGGGGTTTTTGCATTCAGTGAACAGTTATTATCTAAATAAATATATATAAATATAATAATAATAAATAAAAGTAAGTAAATAAAGCAAATGACATTGGTTATGATTTCCCCGTTTTACCCCTTTTAATCTTCACCGTTCTGCTTCTTTTTAAAGCAGAGGTGGCGTCGTATATACGCCCACGCCAAAACCCAGAACAAAAACCTCCTCCTCCAACTTGTATTTATAAGTAAACCGCCAAAGCTTCGAATCTCCACTTCCACTAGAAACTTCTACTCCTCTTCCTTTTCCCGCCAGTAATGCAGCAGGACTCCGTCGCTGAGCACCCTATTTTTGGTGGCGCCATCGCCGCCGCATTCCCTACCCGTTTCCAGGTTAGTTCATTTCGCTGCTTGCCACATGAAATTTTGTTTTTTTGTTCTACCATTTTGACACTCCCAATCGTCAAAACCTCTGTTGTGGTTGTAGGATGTGAGCAATATTAGGCAAGTCCCTGATCATCAGGTTTGTTGTGTGTACACTTTTTTTTGTGTGTGTGGTGAATTTTTTTTTTCATGGTTGAATTGGTTTTTATTTCTTTTGGGTTTCGTGGGTGTTTGCAGGAGGTGTTCGTGGATCCTTCGCGGGATGAAAGCTTGGTCTTTGAGCTTCTGGATTTAAAGGATGATGTTGGGGATAATGGAAGTGCGGTTTGGTTTCTTCACGACCTTGCTAATGAGCAGGATGGCGAAGGATGCACGGTGAATCTACTGATTCAACTGTCATTGTTCATAAGTTGATTTTGGTGTCACAGGCTCTAATTAAACTGTTTATTTTAGCTTAAATTGTCTTTGCTTGGTCTTGCAATGTCTCATTTGGGGTTTCTGCTTAAGATTGTAGTATATGCTTTTGATACATAATGACAACCAGACAGTGAAAGGGATAAATTGGGTTATTTAGCTAATTGAAAGCATCATGTTTCCTCGTGTTGAGTGTTGGTTATAGCTTTTTCCTATTTCTCTCGGTTTTGTTCAGGTTATTGAGCAGTCAGGAGTGGTTGAGGTACCCGCTTTGCATCATAGGAATATTTCCACTGTTATTACCACTGCAGTTGGACAAATGGTATGCGCTTGATCAATTGCATTTTCCAGATGTTCCCAGGCTTACTAGTTTCAGCTTTGGAATTATGTTGCCATAAATATTTGGTACAGAGTGGTGCTTTTCTACCTCATTTTTTGACGCTTGATATATAAGTTGTTTTATTGTGTACGATCAATTTGTGCAAGTAAGATATACACATGGTTACAAGGTGTTGCATACTTTATGATCAATGTAAACTTAGTTTGCTGAGTACCAAAAATAATATATAATGAAGTTGCAAAACTTTTCTCAAGAGTCCATTTTATGTGCGTATGGACTATGGAGTGCATAGCACATAGCCTTTTCCAGTTGATAGGTGTGTTTTGTTCAGAGAGTTATGCTTTGTTTATGCAAGATGACAGTGGATGGTAAAAGACATGCAAAGAACAGCAAATGGATAGCAGCAATCTCCTAGGGGAAAGTGAGTGTGACTTCCCATATGTGAACTTTTGTTAGTAAAGTGTCCTTGTATGAAATCTTTGAGGATGCCCATTGTTGTCAGAGAAATTTATGGCCGTTTTTTATAAACTATCTTTTTTGCTGCTGCGAAACTTATTGCCACTTCTTATGCACCTGATGGTTTTGATCAACGATCTTATTGCCGTTTTTTATGTGGTAGTTTGCATTCAGAAGCCAAAAATTGATTCTGTCTGCTTGTAAATTGAGTAGCTTATGGGATTGTGTGCATAAGATCATTACTTGCACTTGAAAGATGTTCATGAATGATGGTTTCCTTGCTAAACTATTTGGCCCTAGTCATCATGTTACATGGAAAGCTTTTGTAGAAAATAGAACAGCTTTTTAACATACTAACCAGTCTTGACTATTTTGTATTCGTTCTATCTGGTTACGAAGTCTCTGGGGATTCATTGTGACTCTTTTCATGTGAGCCATGTATTCTGTTTCTAAGCATCTGTTACTTTTGCTCAGGCAATTTCTAAGGGTCGACAAGGAAGAGAAGCACAAAATCTAGTGAGGGTAAGTCTGCTTCATATTCTCCATTCAAATTCTTTCAAACTACCAAAATAATTTTATTGAGTGACTCTCATATGCAGGTTTATTTGGCAAATTTACGCCTTAAGGGAGTTGGTACAGATGTCCTAATAACTGCATATGAACCTATCTTAATCAAGTAAGTATGAAGGCTACTTTGCTGAAACTGTTTTCTTATCGTACTAGTCGATGGCCTCTTTCATATCCGATATGGAGTATACTTGGTGCATAGTTCAAGTTAGGCAAGTTGCTTTAAAGTTTGGGGGCTCTTATGAGATTGTGATGGCTGACTAATCTTTAATTATAAGCTACCAGAAATTATATTAGTGTAACCTACAAGTGTTGCGTCGGACTTTCTAATTGATGCCGCTATTTTTTATTTCTCGAGCTTCTCGCGACTTGTTTTGGTTGAACCGATAGTCGACATGTTTAGCTCTTTGAACGCACACCTCTTTCTTCTTCTGCCTTAGTAATGACTTGAAGCAAAAACCCTAGAACTTGTTCATGTACTGCTCAGTAAAAAATTAAAAATGCAGCTTTTCCTTACGTGAAATGAGCATCAGCCGGTAGTGGAACAAAAGAGTAGGAAAGAAACCGTAAACTTTACAAGAACTGGTAGATTAGTTGTACTTTTTTCTTACTGATTGCTCGTACTTTGTGTTGTGATATGCAGCCCTTTGAGTGAAAGTGCTAGCGCGGTTGGTGCTGGTTTGGCTGTTCCAGCTGCACAGTCTGGATTCCTGCCGATGGCTGAGGTCTTTAAACTTGCTGTTTCTAGCTTCAAAGTGAATGACTGGAGCCTTTTTGGTCCTGCTAGTTGAAGTGTTTAGGGGCAGCTGCACCAAATAACTAGCTTTGTGCCGCTGCCAAAAGGAAAATGTATCATGGAGCAACTATTTATAATCTGTTCTTACATTGAAAAACAAAAATGGAAAGTTTCAATTAATTAATAATATTTTCTAAAGTCAAAGGTTCTTGCTTGAAATTGTCGGGAACTGTTGAATCCTTAGAAATTTGTTTTGGAAGTAGGTGTTGTTAATGGGAGAACTGATTTTGGCGGGCAATGAGCATCGTTCTGTTGCTGGGCCTAGTAGTTGGGCCCAGTTAATGCATCCTTAAACGTGATGGGCTTTTGGCCATACTAGATGGGCCGGAAATACATGTTTATAACTTGATGACCTGATCTTCTGACTTCTTTTCTTTTTTGAAGTTTATCTTCTGACTTTTGAGTCAAAAGCTAAAAATGTGGTAATTGATTGTTAGCTGATTCGATATAAATATAATTAGTCATGAGTTTTGATCGAAATAATTGTGGTTCATATCTGAAATTGTCCCATATACCAACAAAAATGTAGCGGCGTGACTTATGGACCAAAGAGGTACAATTTTGCAGATACCTCAAATCAGGTTCGTTGATGGAGGGCAGATGAGATCCACCATCTTTGCTGGGGAACAGAACAGAGAATCATTTTCTGCTATAGTCTATTCTACCGACTTTATAAAAAGGGCAGTGACGGAGACATGACACGCTACTGTTGCATTGCATCCAAAGGAAAAGAAGAAGATAATTTGTCAATTTCGAATCCAAGAAAAAAACTATGGCTAATATCCATCATCCATCTTAGAATTCCTTGCAAGAAGACTCTAATTTCAATCTGTACTAGATCTGCTTTTTTCCTCTCTATAATGTCAAAAAAAAGTGAGAAACCCACTTTCCCATAGGGACTAAAAGGTACACATTGTATTGGCTACATCATGAAAATGAAAGGACTGGAAGTGGAAACAAGAAAGTTGTTTGGACCGAGCCAGACATGTACTCCTGCTTTTGGGTATACCAATATCTAACTAAATAAGTAATAAAGTTTTATGCCTAACGTTCTCTTATTTGCTATTGAGTTGATATATAATAAACCTTCCGATGATTTTTTGATATCGCTAGTTAAATGTTTGAATTATTACCAATAAGCTACGGGGCAGTGGATGCGAATTACTCTTTTCATTAACAAGGTTAAGAAAAGTCTAAAGTTCCTCCAGAAAAAAGGAAAGAAGAAAAAGAGTAGAGGGGTTGAAACTTGAAAAGCAGTCGACTCAACAGTGTTTCTTATCCGCTAGACACTGCTAGTTTGGGCCTTTATATTAGGTGGCCTTTGTGAGTTGTTGCAAGTGTCTAATTATAACGCAAGATTTGAATTCGAAACTTGATAGATACGTACTAGATAATTCAATTTGGTAAATTGCCACCAAATTTGTTTCTTGTTGGATTATTTCTGCAGTATATATGCCGGCGCTTTCTATATTAATAATTAATAATGTATATAAATATACATAGATGTCTAATTTTCAAATCTAAATAATTCACAAGAAGACAATCTTGGACTTAGACAATCTATTAATGTTTGTCCCTTTGGATGAGGCATCTGGAATTCAATCAATGCCGATACATATCGATATTAGTTGTGTTCGAGTGTTGAAAAATTCTAAAATTGTGAACGAAATTTACGACTTTTTTGTTTTGTTTTTGTTTTTGTGCGTTCGGAAGAAAATGGGAAATTGGGAACAAAATTGCAAAACTTTTCATCAAGTACATTTTTGGCTTTAAAGAGTGTGGACTAAAGGACCACAAAAATATTGGCAAAGAGTCAATCACATGGCGAGCAGCTGGCTGTTTGAAAGTTTGAAATCAAAGAATTTCACGTTATGTGATAGCGATGGTGTGTATATGTGATTGAAAATTCTCAAACGACCTTCTACTTCAGTTATAATTCTTACAATCGAGCTCGAATTCTCTGGTTGCGCTCTTATCTGCCAAATATTGAAAACATTAAAAAAAAAAATAGTAAAAAAATGGGTCCAGCGAGCAGCCCATCGCAGGCCCAGCCCAAATATAGAAGGCAGACATATCACATCTTGAGTCCAAAAACAAACAGTGGGCAAAAAGTCACGCATGATGTGACCCAACTGCTGATATGAACCATAAACTTCCCCAATAATGTAATTATTTCATTTCACTCCTCTTGATTTAAACAACAAACCAATTAAAGTACACGACCCAATTAAAGTTCTGATAGTGATAATACTTTTAATTTTCTCTGCATAAATTGACAGATAATTAGATAAAACGCATTAACTTTTAATTAAGCGATTCATACAGATATGTCTATGTGTGGCGGATAAATGGGGGTGATGTAAGCCCTAAAAATGAGGATTGGAAATGTCCAAGGTGTCGTGGCATTGTTAGCCAAACCACCAACCTTGCCAGAAAGAATGGAGAGGGACATCCCAATTAGTGATCAGTTTATGGAATACATGTACTGTG
The DNA here is from genome assembly GCA_963691705.1 of Viola odorata. Classification (NCBI taxonomy): domain Eukaryota; kingdom Viridiplantae; phylum Streptophyta; class Magnoliopsida; order Malpighiales; family Violaceae; genus Viola; species Viola odorata. The sequence goes on along the minus strand of OY829539.1, from coordinate 67,007,933 downwards.
GCTAGTGCCGGTATTGTCACTTCTTTTTAATTAAATTTTAAATTTTAAGCCTCTCCTGGAATACATATGAAATGTTCCCTCGATTCAAAATATGATTTTTTATTAATTAGTTTATTTGAATATATAAAATCAGAATTAGTGACCACAAAAAAGTTTATTGTAACATCATTTATATATCCTCCTAAGGAATCGAACTCAACTTACGATTTAAAGACGACATCAAATAGATTTGATGAATGAATGAACCTGATAATAAAATAACTAATATGATCCTAATTAAGTTCAAATTTCACATCCGTTTATAAATAAATAAACACCCGTTTATAAATAAATAAACACAGAGCGCACGAGAAGAAAATATTCACCTTGAATTAATTAATTAATCATTTCATCATCCAATCGAATTAATTAGATAAGTTTAGAGAAAAATAATTGATAGCTATCTAGCTACAGGTAGTACTGTACTTAGTTTTAAAAAAAAAATCTATTATTGACTTAATATATAAATTCCGAAATAAAGGGAACATCAGATGGTGCATTCCAACCTGTCATTCCTTTCTTATAATTTTCTTTTTCTATCTAAGATGCGTTTCTTCAAATATTCTTCCTAATCAGTAATATAAGCAATGGAAAATGAGTTTTATTCCATTCCATTTTTTAGTTTAGGGCAATTTTTCTATTACATCCATACGCGTGTTTATTAATCCTGTATATCTTGGATAACTATTTTTTCTATTACGTACGCTCATCAATGAACACGTGTCAATGTCGTCTATTTAGTTAGAAAGTTAATTGTGTAGAAATATCAACAACAAAAAAATGAATATTACCAAGACCCTAATTAAATTCATTTTTAGTAATTTGAGATAATTATTATAAAGTTACAATATAGATTGATTGACCCAAAAGAAAGAGAAGGTGGAGGAGAAAATGACATTAAATTGTAGCCAACATTCCGACAAATTTGTATTGTATGATTAACCAAAATGGATGGTGAGCCATCTGCATCAATATGCACCAGTCCAGCAGCACCAGCATAGGTGGCAAGGAGAGGCACGTGATTTTCTCAGCAACCAACCAACCATGCACTCTCAGTTTCAACACATTATGACTTTTTAATCCATACACGGTACTCTCGAAATCTTTTCCGACTCAAATACAGAATAATTAATACTCAATATCATAATACTGGTGAGTGATAGAATTTAGATGGGCATACAGCAGAGTGATATTTCCTTATCCATGAAAACGCTCAACTAAACTGACATGAAAGAAATAATACTTATAATAGAGTGGTCCAAATAAAATATTGATGACTCCATCAGAGTTTCGTCCATTGTGGACAGAGCTACGTACCCCAGCCCTTCTAACCGGTGTCCCAGTCCTTATAATATAGGTTAGCCTTAATCTCTTAGGGTCGTCTAGCTAGGTTTGTAATGAATTGAACGGTATCCGCGCTAAATTTCATCCCTAATTTATGCAAAAAGGGCAACAAAAATCATACACTCATCAATTGTACCAAATCTCACTACTAATTTAATGATGTTTTTTTTTATTAAAAAAATTGCAACGGAGTCTTCTTTATTTTGCAGTGAATAAAAATGATATTTTTTAAAATAAAATAAAAGAAAAGAAACTAATGCAGATAAGGGTGTTCATCGATTTGCTAAGTTTAATTTTATAATTCTTCAATTTAGTTCGGTTAGGTCTCAATTTCCTCCTCCTTCTACAAACTTCATTTTCGATAACTTTGGTTCGGTTCAGTCGGTTTTCTAGCTATATTTTACTCACCGTCAAAAATAGCTAGCTTGCAACATTGATCACTTGAAGTTCTCAACCACACACACACAAGTCCATTGGAAGTTAACTTGGAATGAATAGGAACGTGATGATGTCGTTGGTGTTGATGACAATGCCACGAGACGCAGCCATTGGAATTCCTTGGAGGAGAAGAGATCAATAATTAAGAGGGGAAGCCATAGCTGTATATGTAATATATATGCATACGTACGCAACATATGTTGTGTTTTTTTGGGACAAACTGGGTCGGGTTTTTGTTCATGATCGATCAGGTTATTCATGCATGTGTTTTGGACATGACATGATAAGATTAAGTGTCACTTAATTACAGGTGTATGTTTAGTACAAATCAAACCATAATCAAACATCTTAGGAGTGTTGTCGTTAATCACTGCAGATTAATTTGCAAGTGATCACTCCCTACTAATTAATAATGACATTTAACGGGGAAAAAACTGATTACCTAGATTAGCTTATAATGATCAATGTTGTTGAGATGCGTCGGTTGTTGAGATGTTTTAAAGTTTTGTTGCCTATCTTTTTTCCCTCTCTTTTAATTAAGTTACAGTAGACGTTGTTTTTAGCACATGGGTTAAACATGGCATGCTCTCTCGATCTTCTCTCTCTATCACACTCATGGATAGTGAAGTGGCACAGATAATATTATTATGATTTTTGAGTCCTACACATATTTGTTGCATAGCTTAGTTGCAGCTTATCTTGCAAGATTTATTATAGTAAAAATTTAAAGATTTGAAAAAAGAGAGGATTGAAGTTAAATATATAGTATAAATTGGACCTTACAGAACAGATATTGTCAATTTCAAAAGGACACCCACATTAATTTTACACCATGCACGGCACCACAAGTAGGATGAGGAAGACGTGTAAAGACGAAACTAATGGACATATAATTTACGGACTGCAAAAATTCCAAGATATTGTTGGAGAAATAAAGACCAGTCGAGTCTCTTTTAATGGAATGATACTGTCCGCTTTGAGTTTGAACCCGCACGGTTTTCACAAAAGGTCTCATTCCATTAAAAAGATCCGTTCCTCTTATATTTAATCTTTATTTTTCTTTTCTTTCCGATGTGTGATTTTAGTTCGCACACCCTAACTGATACAACTGAAATTCATTAATTAATGGATAAAGATTAGTTATGTTAGCATAAAAAGAATTATTAGAGCGGTCAATCGACCTAGTCTTGCTAAATATGTGTTGTTATTTGTCATCATGTATGCGTTAGTATATGCACTCCTTCAATTTAATCATGGAAGATAGAGAAAAACTGGGTGACGTTGCAATCGGTTCTCACTCGTTCCAAGTATGGATTTTAGTGGGGTATCTCCTAGCCTTTTGTTTGATATGATTTCATATTGAATTATTATGCAGATAAGTATCTCCAGATTTGACGTGGACTTTTAACACAAAAATAATATTACTATACAATTTAATTTTAATGAATAAATTTGATGGAAAATAATATCAAATTATATAAAATTATTAATTATATGACGCATGTTAATTTTTAAGGTATGAAAAGAATGATACATGATATTATAATTGAGATTTATGGATCATACGTGTTTTTCTTTCAATATTAAAATTTCACCACGTACTTTTTATAGATTAAATTTTACCTTTTATTTTTGTTGGATCAAAGTTTGCAACCTATCGTATTTTTTTCTACAGTCTGTTTTAATATTTTATTTAATCATTCTCTATATACTAATTGTTTATTTAATTACCTCCCTATATTTATGTCGTTGGTTTTAATCAACTTTTATTATAACTGAAAAATGACATCACTCAATTTTTTATCCAAAAAGTGTCATATCAGCACTAAAGTACTAAAATATCATTTGACAAGTGTCATATTATTACGTAATATATAGGTCATGCGACATAGTGTAATGATGTGATACGTTACACGTCACCATTTGAAAGTAAAATGATGACATGACATGTACCACATCATCATTACGTGTGTTGATATGACATATTACCACGTGTCAACAACCAATGATATGAGACGTCATGTAAACTTCTTATCACGATAAAATATAATTAAATAAAAAAATTACAAATATAAGGAGTAATTAAATAAACAATTAGTATATAGAAGTGATTATCGTCGTACGTGTCATTAAAATGTTGATAATGTAATCTCTACTTTAGGTAGGGGAATATTGGTTGTTTGAGATGCACCTAATCTTCTCATTTTTTAGCTGATGCTATCCCGACAAACATGTTTGTTAGGGAAAAAAAAAACCATGGTGCTTTCCAGGAAATGATGGCCATGGGGATTATTTTGCTTATCATTAGTGTTTTCTTTCGTACAAAGTTAATAATGCGAATAGAAAATTTAAAGTTCAAGAATCTAATTTTTTTAATTAAAAGTACCGTTGCGTTACGAGTTTATTATTTTTCTCCTAGAATTATATTATTTCTTTTTCTAAATGTCAGTCACCTACATTGGTGGTGAACAGCGGCCTCATAAATGGAATTTTACATGGTAACTTTCAGTCTGAAGTATTAAAACTTTACTGGGAGCACAGTGGAAATGAAAATCAAAGTAAAATTCCACTCCCTAAATTCACTAGGTTAAAAGTAATTTATCTATACGTAAAAATGAAATTTAATTTTTTTATTTTAAATAAAAGAATTTTGTTAACACTTCTCTCATCTATGTGAGAAAAAGAAAAGCAAAAGGTGCAGTGGTGTAAAAAGAAGAATGACAATGATTACTGGAATGGGATGGGAGCCACTTTGATTTTTGTTTAATTTAACCCAGCTGAGCTCTCCTCAGTCCTTCTTTCTTTCAGTTTTTTTGACTTGAGGGCTTGGGCCCCACACCACCAGGCCCAGGCCAGGCCACCACTGTCTTTATGGATTGAATGATAAAGAGCCCCGCACGTGGAGTCTGAACCAAGCCAGCCACTGCCACTGTCCATCCAACCACAAGAGAAAAAAAAATCATTTTTCAATTTTCAAATACCACCCCACAAAAAAAAAAAAAAAAGTAACTGGGTGGAAGTAGCGAGTTGGGAATGTTAGTGTATAATTTCTCCTTATATAAGAAACAAAAGGTTGCAAATTTGATCTGAACATGAGATTCGAACCTGAATTCGAGTGTTTATATAAATGGATGTGAGATTCGAAGCTGAATTCGGATCGATAAAAAAATAATTCGAAATTGGTGTTGAGTAGTCAACTGAATGCGAAGAGAATAGTTGCAAAGAATTGTTATAAAGAAATAGGAGCAGTAGTGAAAAAGAGATGCTTAGACAATAGGTATCAAATTACAGAAAATTCCGAAATGGCAAATAAAGAGACATTTGTTTTGTTTTCTTAGGCCACACCAGTCCACCATCCTCCATAATTCTTTCTCACTCATTGAATTTGTTGCTTAAAGCTTCTCATCTCTCTCTCTCCTCTTCTTCCCCTCCATTGGCCCTCTTTCGCCCATCTACTTTTCTAGAAAACAACTCATTCGCCATACTACAAAAACACCATAATCTAATCACCCCCTTCCCCACACCAAGACCTACACTCAAAAACTATATACTATATAGTATATACACATAAATAAAAGAAAAAGAAAATTACTATATTTATATATATTTTTTAGAAAAAAAACACAATAATCCCACCCCACACATGATCATGGAACCAGAAAATGGGATCCGCAGCAGCAGTAGGCCTAATTTCCCTCTCCAATTGCTAGAAAAAAAGCATCAAGAACAAGAACCTCAAGACCAAGAACAAGAACACCATCCCTTAGCAATCATTCCCTCTAGTTCCAATAATTCCGATCAAAATATCCACCCCACCTCCTCCTCCTCCTCCGCACTTCAGAAGAAAGCCCCGCCCAAGCGCGCCTCCACCAAGGACCGCCACACCAAGGTTGATGGCCGCGGCCGCCGGATCCGTATGCCCGCGACCTGCGCCGCCCGTGTGTTTCAGCTCACCCGCGAACTCGGCCACAAATCCGACGGTGAAACCATCGAGTGGCTACTCCAACAAGCCGAGCCGGCCGTCATCGCCGCTACCGGCACCGGCACCATCCCCGCCAACTTCACCTCCCTCAACATCTCCCTCCGCAGCTCCGGCTCCACCATCTCCGCTTCTCACCACCTCAGGAACTCCTACTTCAACCCCAACTTCTCCGCTGGAGCGACCGCGGTTCACCCGCAGCTCCGCCTGAGGTCGACCAGCGAGTGGGAACGAAGCGTCGTCGAGGATCCCTCTCCGTCGTCTCACCAGCGACGATTCCTCTTCCCGTCAGATGACTCATCTCTAGGTTTTACTTCAATTAATAATTCCAATAATAACAATAATAATGTAGGTGTTAGTGTTCACAACGGTGTCGCTTTACAAGGCGGCGCTAATTCCAAGCAAGAAGTACTAATACGTGGCAGTAGCGGCGAAACTTGCTTAGACGCCACGGATGGGGAGACGAGTGCGGGGAGGAATTCAAAGCGGAGGGCGGCGGAACAGCATGAATTGGTATCGCCGGCGCCGGGATATCATCAGATGGGAAGCTATCTGTTGCAATCGACGAGCGCGGGGTCAATTCCGGCGACTCACAACCCGATTCCGGCCACATTTTGGATGGTTGCTAATAATCAAGGGAACCAGCTAATGAGCGCTGATCCTATGCTGACATTTCCGTCTTTTAACAGCGGTACTAACATGTATCGGGGTCCTACTGCATCTACTGGGTTGCATTTCATGAATTTTCCAACTCCAATGGCTCTCCTACCAGGACAGCAATTGGGTTCTGGAAGCGGTGGCGGAGGCAGTGGTGGTGGGGGATTGGGGGATGGTACTCATTTAGGGGTTCTTGCTGCGCTAAATGCCTACAAGCAGATGATGGGCGGCGGCGGTGATGGTGGAGAGGATCAGTCTCCGGGGAGCGGATCGAATCGGCAGCAGCATGGAGGAGAGGATGGGCATGATGAGCGCAACTAGCTAAGTCATCCATCCAGCTATCATTGCAAGTGTGTATGGTTTGATTCTATGCTTTTGATTAATTTGCGTTTTGCTTGTTGTATTATATACTACAATATGATATGATCATGTGCATTTTGCAAATTGAGAAGGCGAAAAAGTGTCAATTTGTTTTGAGATTTGAGAGATTTAATTAGCATTCGATTTTGGTGTGATTAGCTAGCTAGCTACATATGTGTAAGTAGTGTGAGATTTAATTAGGGTTTGATGAACAAGTAATAGTTTAATTAATCAACAATTTGAGTATTATTAATGTTGCTTTTGCCTTATATGGGAAACTAAGTCAATAGCATCATCTTTAATCTTTGAGTGACTTTTTAGGCTCCTTAATTATGAGTAATTATTTACTTAATCTTTCCAGTTGAACTTATAACTCACTGATATTTTTTACCAAGTAAATCGCTAATTTGCTCACAAATATTTGGAAGATTAGTGCCAATCATGGCTACCTTCTAATCTACTAGTACTATTACTTACCAAGATATTTCTCCTTAGGTTAGCTTAGGTTACTACTGCCCATGCAATTTTTTTGCATTGTTAAGGTTATAAGCTAGTAGTAAAAACTAAAAACCACACCAAATAACTGGGTGGATTTTTGTCTCTATTGGAATCAATCCCATCACAGGCCTATGGTAGAGACACGTGGCGGTGTCGTACAGGCAATGTAGGGCAGTGATTGTGTTGGTTAAAACAATCAACGATGGTATGGTATGGTGTTGATGTGTGTTGTTTTTAGAATCTGTGGTGGCTGATCAGGTGGTGAGATCTGGCGCTCTTTGCCTAAAACGAGTACGCACCATCTTCACGGACTCACAACTTCATTCCTCCCCTTTCTCATGCAACGCATCCTCCTGCTCTCACTTTACACTGGCTACCTACGTAAATATTGTATAGTACAATATTTTTACATTTACCATCTAGCTAGCCATGTCCTTCTGCTCATTTAATTCACTGCTGTACTTACATGTGCAAAATAATCTATTTCTTTTTCCTAGAGATTAACAGGAGAGTACTGTCAGGTTATTTGCTGATGGTAAAATATCAGTAGAAATTCGTGTTTACGTTCGCGTTCGAGTTAAAATTAATTAGATTCCTAACGAAAAACTTATGAAACAGGGAATCAAAGAGAGGACGTACAGGGAGTAACCAGGAATGCAACAACATATATACTGTTTCCAATTGATCATTTCATGTAAATTTAAGAGCAAAATACCTTTTTTTTTCCCAAGACATTTTAGACCAGAAATTAAAAACTAGAACAATATTTTTAACCAGGCTTTCAACAAGTGAAGCATTTGGGTACTTGTATTAATTTCAGCCTTTACCAATTAGCTAGCTTCATTATCACGTACATTGACAATCAAATATCATTATGAGCATATATATTTTCATGTACCGGTACGTATGCAAGTGGTTGAGGATATTATTACTTGCATTTATTTATACATTAATTCGTCTCAAAGAAAATAAGTTGTTAAAAAACAAGAAGAAGCATGGGGAGCAATATTTTCTAATTTCTATACCGTGTTTATATAAATAGATAGGGTTGCAAATGAGTCAAGTCGAGCCAAATTTAGCTTATTTTTAGTATCAAGCTCAAGTCATCAAATTATAGACGAATTGAGTCTTCAAATAAGTTGTATTGAGTGAACTTTAAAAGAAAAAAAACTTAAGTGAATTTAGAATGAATGGCTCGGTTTATTTGCATAACACTAATCTGAACTCGTCAAATTCATTTGCGCTAAAAACGTACATGTAATGCGTGGAGGTAAACAGAACAGCGAGCTCCATGCACCAAATGGGCCATACCATACCATACATAATGGGGTACTGCCGTACGTAAAACATTAGTAGCTTTAGCCCTACCACAGGCCAGGAAAAAAGGTTTAGTTAGTCTTTTTCTCCCTTCATTTGCGGTGACTAGTTAATTAATCATTACTAATCATCATCTTATATTCCACATTATATATATAAAAGGAAGAAATTATAAAACAAATCCTCCATTTGTACTCAACGTTCGGATCATAGCCCCAGTTTGTAATTTGTTCATTTTCAACTCCATGTTTGTCAATTTTACCAAACCGCACTTTTATTTTATAATTATAAAACCGTTTGGTTTTTCATAAAAAAACCTTAACTTTTGCTGATGTGGATAATAAATAAATTTTAAAAATGGTCACTTTTTTTAATTTTAAAAGAATTCTCTGTTATTTTTAAAATTTCCATATCAGTAAAATCTAAAACCTTTTAAAGAGAATTAAGTAGGTTTGTTAAAATTGATAATTGAATAAATTGTAAACTAGTAGACGCGGTTTTTTAACTCTCTTTTTCCCCGTGTATAGAATGATGAGAAACGGTCAAATTAAGCTGGCTGCTGCTAATAATAATTAATAATTAAAAGAAGGGGCCAGGTACCTAGCCTTCCCATGCATTAATGGTCGAAACTCTGGTACACTTACACGAGTCGTACCATTGACCAGTTGCTTCTACCACAACTTTGTTTCCCTTCAAACGTATAAGCTGTGCGGTACAAATTGCAAAAATGTAGTTACACTTTTGCCACTTAATTGATGCAAGCAAAAAAAAAGTGAAAAAACATATAAATAATCTCACTCAATGTTTTCATCATTTTACTTTTACTGTCCTAGCTAGCTAGTAATTTTTAAAGCAGGCCACCGACACCGATTGTTGTCGATTTGCGAAGAACTTTCTGGCATTAGAGTTTAGATAATAAAAAGAAATGATGCTACGAAAGCTGCCATTTCGAACGAGATTAATTTATTGTTACTATTATGTTTTTTTAAAAAGTGGGTCCCATATTTAGGAAGATACAAATATTACTATTTTGAGGCCAAAGAATGCAGCAGTTCCTAATTCCTCCACAATAGATACCTACTCTTTTTCCCCATGTCATTGTACTGATTTGTATCAGAAAGCTATAGAGATTGGAAAGGTAAAAAAAAAGAACTCAAGAATGGTTAGATTGAGCAGAAAATGTGGGGGCTATGAGACTTAAATTCAAGAAAAAAATCATGTATAAAATTGTACATGACCTATTTCTATCTCAAGATGGTAATCAGAAAAATTTCCTGTCAAGCTTGCTTACCCTAAATGAGGTAAGAAAACAATATAAAAAATTGGTTATTTTTTACTAATATAGTCACGGCTTCTGTTCCTAATAGTGAAATTAATAATACGCTTTTACTTTTAAGGGAAATAATGGCTGGGCGAGCACTATCTGGAATATGCTAGCTACTACACTTTATATTTTCATCTGCATCTGGTATCCAGTTGCCTGCAGCTACTGCTGAACATTTCTCAAATATGTGGACAATAATAATTAATGAAAGATGGCATAGCCTCATCACCAGATATTTTAAACTCATGTATATTTCTATACTGTATTTCTCATCATTGCCATCTGGCTATGACTTGGCAAAATCAATGTCTTATACTTATAAAATCTTATATTTGTTTTTTTTATATATATATATACTTTCATTTTTTAGTTTTTATATAACTAAAATAATCGTTAGACTGCTCTTATTAATTATCAACCAACTCTCTTTAGTTTTTATTTAAAAATTAATTAATTTAAAATTATTTAGGATTAATTTCGTTATTGAATATAAAAAGTGATCTTAAAAATTAAAATACGACAGCTAAATAGTTAAAATCATTTCTTGAAAAAACGACATCTAATAAAACACGGAAGGAGTACAGTAACATAGAGACAATTAATTAAAGCTATTCTGAAAATTTACAAATGATGAGAGATGGGTGGACCTGATAATAAATAATAATTAATCAATCTGTGTGATGTATATCCATCTTGGTCCACAGTGTAAGCCTCTAAGGCCTAAGTGATCGTATATAAAAAAAAGTGTATCTATTGGGAAAATGCAATTATTTCCTTCCACGGTGGTGACATTAAATAAGGGGAGCTACTCGTACCGGAAAAAATTGGGTACATCATGATATACGTACTTCTTCTATTGAAATGTTAACACGTATTCATTAATCCCATTAAAATGCACATATGTCAACATTTTAATAAAAAAGGTACTGTCGTACACTTTGTTTGAATTTTTCTCTCGGTTCCCTTCCGAATTTTGACTTCAAGCAGGCCCGTTTAAAAGTTTGGACCTTGGGCCCAACACTCCCCGGATACTGTTATTAGTACCTTTCATTCTTTGAAAACGACATGTCATCCATTATCTCAACCTTGTCGTTGTCATTGTTGGGTTCAATTCTTGAACGCCATGTCGTCTCGCGTCATTTTCTCGGATGATCTTAATGCAACTTTTTCCACGAGCTGAGCTGTTGTTACCCACTCAAATTACTCAAATCCCTAGTTATTGAGCCAAGAACAGCAAAACGAGTGACCATAAATCATGGAGACAATCAAACATAATATTGTCTTCTTTCGAGTGACATGGCGAATATTGATTGGACGTTACATCCTTGGGCAGCTTCAAAACCAGATAGTACTAGTACCCAAGAAATCGGTGCCTCTTTTGTTGTGCATCGATCATTGATTCTGCAAGAAAAATCAGAAAGACTCGAACTTTTTCCACACCATCTTTTGACCTTTTTCCTGCTTATCATCTGCTTTTTCATTCACTCGGTTTAAACTGTACTACTACCGCATTGTTTTAAAAGAAACAGAAAGGAAAACAGAGAAAAAACACTTGAGATGGGTGGTTCAGGAAATTTCCTCCAAGTTGTTGCCAAGAACTTCGATGTTCTTGCCTTGTATGTTTATTGTGTTTTTTTCTTGCATATTTCTCATAATTATTAGATACATTGTGTTTAACTGTTTATTGTGTTCTTAGCTCACTTAGGTTCTCTGTTTTTCCCCCATTGCAGGCCTCTCGTCACTCTTGTTTACCCCTTGTAAGTGGACAAGCATAGCAAGGTAGTTATGTTTCTCTTCCTGGGTATTGTAGGATTTTATAAAAATTGTGGATTGAATTGTGAACAGATACGCTTCAATTAAGGCTATCGAGACCAAATCTCGGACGGATGACCAGCAATGGCTAACCTATTGGGTTCTGTATTCCATGATCACTCTCTTCGAGCTCTCATTTGCCAAAATCCTTGAGTGGTGAGCTATAGCTAGTAGCTTCTTGCTTTCTAGTATGGCTTTCAGTAAACCTGTTTTTTGGCGGTAGAATTTATATCATTAGAGACGAGTTTTTTATCACTCGACCCGGACCAACATTGGTCATTAGCTGATGTCTACTTTTGTTTCTCTTTCTTTGATTTGCTAAGTTGGAATGTATTTTGTTAAAATGGCAGTCTGCCTATTTGGCTCTATGCTAAGCTGATTGTGACATGCTGGCTAGTCCTGCCACAATTCAATGGAGCTGCACATGTTTACAAGAATTTCATCAGACCATTCTACATGAATCCACAGACTGCTCAAAATATGTGGTACTATCCAAAGAAGAAGAACATCTTCAAGAAGCAGGATGACATTTTAACCGCTGCTGAAAAATACATTCAAGATCATGGCACAGAAGCATTTGAGAGGCTCATAACCAAGGTAACAAGTAGATTAGAGTCATTGGGATAAAATGGGTAGTATTTTAAATTCAGCAATGATCATTTCATTCTGTTTACCAATTTGCAGGCTGATAGGGATGAGAGAGCTAGAAGGAGCAACAATTACATGATATTTGACGACGATTACATATATTGATGCATTACACGCTTTTTCTCTGGTTTTTTTTGGTATAAGCACTGGGTGCTATTGCTATTGTCACTTTCATTTTAGTTTAATATCACGATGGAATTGAATAATCTGGAATTTTCTTAAATCTAATCAATCTTTGCATGGATAATTAATTTGTTGAATTAACTTTGTTGTAAATAATTATTCTATTATTTTCCTACTTATATAGAGAAGAGAAATTAATATAATTATGTACCAAATATATAAAAAAAAAATTATGTACCAATGTATGTCATACGTTATATGTTCGACCCCTCGTAATATTATAATGGGCAAAATGACATAAAACAACCCTAAATTTTAATGTTTTATTTAAGTCCAACCCTTAACTTTTTTTTTGTTTAATTGCAACCCTGAACTTCTTGAATAATGTCATATTACCCCCTACCCTAACAGAAATTCGATGTGGTACTGTTATGTGCCGTGTCAGCTACTATCACGATGCCACGTTAGTGTGCCACATCACTTTTCAGGACACGTCTGCCTCCAAAATGACATAAAACAACCTTGAACTTTAATGTTTTAATTAATCACAACCCTTAACTTTATTTTTTTTATTTAATTACCCCCCTGATTATCGCTGACGTGGCGTCGTGATAGTAGCTGACACAACACATAACGGTGCCACATCGGATTTCAGTTACGGTGGGTAATATGACATAAAGGAAGAAGTTCAGGGTTGCAATTAAACAAAAAAATAGTTAAAGCTTGCACTTAAATAAAACATTAAAGTTTAGGGTTGTTTTATGTCATTTTGCCTATTATAATGATAAGGTTCAGAAATTCTCTTCTAGGTAGACTTAGGAATTCAACTTCAAAGTCTTTTGGCTCTTTTCTTTTCCATCATCTCTGGGTCCTTAAAATTCAAAAACTTGACAAAATTCCAATGCAAAATTCTTTTGGACTGGAATTTGCCATCCAGGTTCTTGGCCGCCGACTCATAGCTGAGATTTCTTCCTTCATGCCTTTGCTCATCATGATTCAGTCCAATAATAATGCATGAGCTTTCTTTTACAAGCCAGCCCATGACTTTCTCTTCATGTTTTATGGGCCAGGCATTTAACATTTTTTAATTATTTACTTCTTACACACCATAAAAAATATATTCAATGATTTCGTTTTTCTTTGTTTTTGGCTAATTCTTTGTTTTATTATTATGCATTATGATACATAAGTGAACGGATTGAGAGAGTAGCAGCAAAATACTACTGGTATAAAGACTATCATTGAAAAAGAAAGGGCCTAGTTGCTCTGGATGCTTGAATGTCTGGCTGGCTGCCCAGCACAAACTCAATGGTAGATATGACTGATCGATCGAAGCAAACATCATCGGACCGAAAACATACCAAGTTCCACCTCCAGGCTCAAGGGATCGCCTTGCATCAATTTGGTGGTGTTACGTAGGAAGTATTGGTATGGGGAGTCGTGCAGGAGTAAAATTGTCGCGATCCTGTTTCCTGACAAATTGGATTTTGCACAAGGCTGTCCACATTTCACAGATAGAACAACCATCAGTTCATAACCTTAACTAAACAAGAAAATCTAATTTGTTTGGCATTGTAATGGATGTCACTTACATTATCACTGGTTGATTTACTCCTTGTCGTATCATAAACGCAATAATCTGATTCTTTTGCAGATCAACCAGTCGTAGGTGGCTTGAAGGACTTGATCCAATATCCAAAGTGCCTTCAAGCTGGTTGTTACTTAGTATCCTGTCGCGATAATTTAAATCAGCAACCGATCAGTGTTGCTATTAGAAGAAAAAGAAGATACAATCTCCATTTAACATCCTAGAAAATGAAAACTAGTGCTCAAGCTGAGGCTTACACTGTAATCAAGTTGGGTAGGCTGAAGAGGTCAACAGGAATCTCTGATTGAAGGTTTGTGCCCTCCATCTTTCTGCCATTGAGTTTATGCTCAAACAACATAAAAATGGCCATAACAGTGTTTCTTTTTACGAGAAATAACTAGTGTGTGTGGTACTAAGGATTCAATAACCTTCTTTGTAGCTGCACAATATTTCAGTTTATTGAATAAAACCAAAGACCACACACACTAGTTATCGTAGCATGTTAAAGCTGCACAATATTTCAGAAAACTTAGTGACATGCAGGATTCTAAGGAGACAGAGGCTTACATTGTTGTCAAAGACTGCAAGGTAAGGTACGAAGAAGGAAAAACTGATGGAAGAAAACTATTGTTGCTCATGTCCCTGCGAAAATAATGTTTCCGGTCAGAATATGCATATAAGGATATAGATTTTTGTTTCATTGTAACACAACAGTCGCGTTTAACAAGCTGAGAAAAGAGAGAGGATCTTACAAGTAGCTGAGAACAGCCATTCCTGTAAGGTTGGGCATAGGTCCAGTGAACGCATTGTTGGACAGAATCCTGAAATTGATGACCACGAGAGCTTTTCAGTAAAACCATTAAGAGAAGTTAATTCATAACATCGATCTCATCTACACTTACAGCTCACTGACAGAAGTTAGATTGCTGAGGTTTGCAGGGAGAGGTCCAGTTAAAAGGTTGTTACCTAAGTATCTGTGGGAAAGATAACACATTCGTCACGAGTAACCAATTGACATTGTCATAAGAAAAGGGAATGCATTACAAGTTGAAAATCCTTACAGATAGGTGAGCTCTGACATGTATCCGATTGAGGCAGGGATATGACCAGTGAAACCACAGCCGATCAGGAATCTAGAGTGAAATGGAGAAGCAAGCTAAATGATGGAAACTAAATGACAGGTAATGATCTGGCATAAAAACCAAAGTTCTCTTACAATGATTTTAGCTTGCTCAAAGCCCCAATTGATGACGGAATAATTCCTGTCAAATCCTTGTTGTACGATAAATGCCTGCATATAATGATGCCAATAACCATGGTCCATGGATGTTAAGGAATTGGTCCATTATGTCATTTAGTTGTGTTCAGAAAACACGTGTTCACAACCAAATTACAGATTTATCAGTTCTGGTAGCGCTGCGATATCCCCTGAGAGCTTTCCTTTCAGTCCCATGCTGGGTAGAAATGCAAACGTCAACCATATAAGCAAAAGTGAATTGATGCCAATGTCTAACATGGAAGTCACGCGCGAATTGGTGCATGTAATGCCTTGCCATATGCTTCCACAAGGGTCTCCCCCAACCCAACTAGGTGGGTGTTTAAAGCAGCAGCTGCATGATCAGACATTTTAAACCAGGGGAAAGCGTTAATGATGATTACCAACGAGCTTAAATTGTAGTTTGTCTCCTATCTTGTAATTTCATTGGGAAAAAAGAACCATCCGTCCTTTTTGAAAACATTTCCCAAGCAATAACAAGTACTTAAACCAAGAAAATGATCCAAAGTCATTGCCAAACACCCAAGAAGCAAGAAATTAAACCAAGAAAATAGGAAAAAAATAGTCATAGTCATTAACAGTAGCGAGCTTACAATCAGCGGTGTTAGTAAGAGCAGTTACGGCACAAACTGGGATTAAAGAAAGCAGAAAAACGACGTGAATTCTTGGACCCATCTCTAAAAAATAAGCAGTGAAGTTGCTAATTTCTCTTCAGTTTTTCACAATCACGAATCTGAAAAACCATTTTATAGATCCAGACAATATTACATGCCAACTCCTTTCGGTATTTTCAACATTGTCAACATTGGCTTGTTGCGTGCCTCTCTTAAGCATCGCCCGCCAGCAACTTGGTTGGACGTGTGCTTTCAATTTGCTACCTGATAACTCCATAGTATTAAAAATAATAGTAATGCTTAAAAAAAACTTTTGAAATAATGATTTTATTAGCATTACTTTTACAATAATCAATTTTACTCCTATGCACAAAGCGTGTGTGAGGTACTAGTATAAATGATAAAATCCATAGCTACTCCATTAACGAAAATTACGTGATGACGAATTCGATTGCAGGGAATGCCTCTGATTTAACTACCCAGGCACCCTCTATTGCTTCTTCTTTTCTTTTCTTTTCTTTTTGAAACAGCTCTATTGCTTCTTCTCTACCCTTGAAATTATTACATCGCTTCCACCGATTAGAAAAGGAACGACAAGTATCAAGAACCATCTTCTCAAGCAAAACAGCAGATTTCAAGACATATCTAGCAAACTCAAGGTCATAATCATAACCAGAAAAACCAATCATCTCCATTTCTCTGAGCTTGTGGTGAGGCTTCTTAACGACATCACTAAAGTTTTCCTCCAATAGCCGCTCTGAATACACAGTTAACTGCACCGTACGTAAACAAAAGCAATGTAATATTTATTTTGTATTACCTTCAGAATGTGAGAACAAAACATTAAGAAGCCATGAAGGATTTCAAAAGAAAACAAACCCAAATACACAAGCACAAAAGTACAGAAAAAAGCCATAAGCTACATTGACTTGTATGCGGCAGCTGTGTGATACAAAATACAATAAAGACATCTACTTGCATTGCAATAGTATGCCAGCCGAACCTTTCTAGCTAGTTGTGATGTATATAGCAAGGAAATGGCAAAAACGTACTAGTAGAGGGTAGCCACTAATTGGTAAAAAAGCAAGTCCTGCTGCCTGGTGACGATTGAAACTAACAGCAGGATCCAAACGATTGAGGCGTGCAACATTTTTCATGGTCGCACCACGATATTTGAGATACACAAGGTTTGGGCAAACTATTTCAAGTTCTTTCAGAGGGTGACAATGTACCACTTCCAGGTAAGTTAACTGAAATGGTGCAGGACCAGAAACTTTAAGAGCTTGGAAACCAGTTGATTTGTTAAGAACTAAATGTTCAAGAGGGGGCAACTAAAAAGGAAATGTTCAATAAACCCGCGAGTCAGTATCACCTTTCTGAAGCACAAAGATGTGAGAAATTTGATGCTTGATAAGCCAGAAGGAGTTGTGATGTAATTGAAGCAGTCCGTGAGATACTATAATTCATTCTGAGTGAATAACTACTAAAAACAGATTTCATGGAGCAGGAGAACTCAAGCCTTCTGACTCTTTTGAT
The DNA here is from genome assembly GCA_963691705.1 of Viola odorata. Classification (NCBI taxonomy): domain Eukaryota; kingdom Viridiplantae; phylum Streptophyta; class Magnoliopsida; order Malpighiales; family Violaceae; genus Viola; species Viola odorata. The sequence goes on along the minus strand of OY829539.1, from coordinate 66,990,380 downwards.
AAGGCAAACACTAGTCATCTGTCAATATCTTTCTTGGAGCAATTCCCTAGGTCAAAAAACACTCGAAACTCGTCCAGTTCAGGGGCCTCGTGGACTTCCACAACATGATTCACCCACTTAATGTAGGAGGACCTCTTGGCCTTTATATACTTGCCTCTCTGCTTATCACACTCCGGACTCTCAATATATGGCACCACCTCTGAGCCATCAAAGTCTAATACAGTGGAATACTTCCACAAATTCATCCATCTCTTAGACAAGACGCAGGTACCCATTGTTTCCTTAAACGTCAAGCGCAACAGAATATCAATAAGAATACCACCAGGCAGCTCACCAATCCGATCCATGTCCCAAATCTATCACTCACTCACTCACCCAAAAACCCTAATACACCACAACCAAAATCAGAAACACAGCAGCTATCACCATTCACCACCACCCACCACCAGCCAATCAAAACAAACGATATCAAGAAGAAATTAAGACCGTCACACTACTTGTAACCCAAATTATATGGAAAACTGAAACACAATAAATAAGGTAACTGTAAGTAGCTTGAATTGAACAGATCTACTTTTGATTATGAAGCTAAGAGAAAACAATAGAATGCCGTTTTTAACTTTTGTTTTTGTTCTAAAATACATGACATTTTGTCATTTCTTAAATGACTTTTATTTAACTTTATAAATTTACCTTTTTTTATAAGCCGGAAAGTATGACTAGTTGAAATAAGACAATAAATATTAGTATTGAAATATTAAATTTAAAAGGTATTAGACAATTTATTTTTTTGTTATAAAAAATTTGGGGATTATATGGCACTGTATAGAAAATTGTATTACACATTTCTTTATTTTTTATTCTTTAATATGAAAGATGGAGTTATTCACACTTCTACACGGTACGTCTTCTAATTCTAATTCCATCTCTTTTTTTGAGCAAAAATCTAATTTCATCTCTTACCATCACCAAAGAATTAGTACGTATCTTCCCCTTCCTTTACTTCTCTGAACCAAAGTATTATGCTTTCAACTCTAAGCCAGAAAAAATAAATGAAGCCTTCATTCAGAGTAACCTCCATCAGCTCACAACTGCAGCACCAAGGGATGCCATCTCAATGAGAAGATCCGTATTTTATGGAATCTGTCAAAAAGAAACATGTTCAACAACATCAAATTGTAATGCGTGATACATTCAGTATTAGAAGTAAAGTATTTTATCCTTCATGGTTTAAAAGCAAGTCTCATATTACAAGGGAGGCTATAGATTTGAAGTTAGAAATAGAAGCATACTTGTCAGGCATGATTTTGAGCGACTTTTACGATATAATACTAATAAATCATGGCAATTTTGTTTTCGTAGAATCTCTAATCTCCTTTTCTCCATGTGACATGAGCATAAGATGCACAAATTCTCACAAACAATGTCAGGCACACTGGCCGGTTGCACTTCCTAACTTATTACCATCCCATGATAACAGGCAAAAGCTCATCCAAATACACAATTGCAACACTAGTTATGGGAGATGTTACCATGCCCTTAGTTAATTTCTCAATAATATTCTACAATTTCAGAATATATATTCTCTTTGATAAGGAAAACCAACTGAAGGAAAGTTTAGGGACTGTATTTCAAATATAAGATGAGCATTAATCCAGTGAAATAAGAGACAAGCAACCTATAGAACATTTTCTTGATCTAGGTACAAGGGAGATACTTACGAAGTGCTTGCAAACTGCACATTTCGGATGGTAATGCTCCTCATAGCAAAGATCTATAACAAGGGTAATCCTCAGGTGTGGAGAACTGCAGGACACAAAGATAAAACATAAAGTTACACTCGCTCTTGCCACAAAACAATCGATAATGGCAACCGCAAAGTTACAAGCAAGAATTGAGGAGTTAAGTTTTCACATCATAATCAGAAATTGAAAGATTACCATCTCAGTTAATTTTCTTATGTTTCTTGACTGCATGTCGCCTAAAGTTAATCGTCATGGAAAACACAACAGAAGCACCCCACTGTAGTAGGATAGGAATGATGCTAAAAGGAAAAAAACTAATCAAGTGCAAGCATCAGTCAACAAATCATAGGGAAACAGAAAACTACGATAAGACAGACAAATCAGCAGTAGTTTAACACAAAACTTAAGCAGGTATAATACTCTACAGTACCTCAAATCCCAGTGGAAAGTTGACTCAGGTAGGTTGATAAATTATCCCTGATATGCATTTTCTTTTTCACTTCCATATCAAGGGGAAGTTTTATCATCCAAGCTTTCGTGCAAAGGTTTCACAGGCTGTTCATCTTCTCATTGTGTCCTTATCTATGGAGTAACTAATCAATGTAAGTGCAGGCCATTGGATCATAATATGTGCAAGAAATAAAGCAATCTCAGCACCACACAAAAGGGCCATAATTTTACCAATAGACAAATAAGAAAATCCTTCAAAGCAGTTACATACTAGCCAAAAGATATTCCTAAGATTTTCACAAAAGCTCATTTTAGGAGCTAAAAGGATGAGATGAGAACTTATAGATAGGATCAAGTAGCATATAGGTAGATAACATCCAACACCATAGATACCACCTTTACTAGCACAATTTGTAAATATAAGACAAACAATTAGTGGTCTTTGCAAAGCGCAGTACCTTGATCTCTTGAGGAGATTGTCATGATAGACACAAATCCTACTAAACATGGCAGTAGTTCTATGACAAAAAGTCCACTGTGAGCATTTATCAACACACTGCATCAGACATGGAATATGCATCAAGCATTTCTTTGGCATTTGATAGCGCTGTTAACTCCTCTTGTTTAGAAAAAACACTAGACGAGGAGTATGCAAGGTGCAACATATCATGAAGTTTGGAACTCTTGCTCATATCACCGTATCTAATAGAGTCCTCAACTAACTTGGAGAACGTGGCTAGAGTTTGATTCACAGAACTTTTTCATCTCACCCAACAGCATCATGGCTTTCTCAATGTCTCCTTGATTACGGAAACCATTAATCAAAGAAGAGTAGGTAATAATAGAAGGGGAAATCCCATCTTCTAACATTTTGTCTCTCAAATCCAAGGCCTCTTTAGTTTTGCCACTTTTACAGCATTCATCAATTAATATATTGTAAGTAACAACATTAGGAGTTAAACCCTTCCGTTGCAATGTATTGAAAAGCCTCCATGCTCGGTGCAGATTTCCAGATTTACATAGGCCATTTATCAGAGCATTGTAGGTAGTCATGTTTGGAACAAGACCCCTTTTAACCATCTCATCCCGTAAATTGAAAGCCCCATCCACATTACCAGCAGAGGAAAAACCATGCATCAAGGTGCAGTATGTGAAGTTATCTGGGCTAAAACCTTTATGTAACAAAGCCAGGAATAGGTTTCTTGCATGATCAACCTTACCAGACTTGCAAAATCCTGCAATTGCTACGTTGTATACCACATTGTTGGGTAATGATAAACTTTTAGCACTTTCATCGAGGGTATCGGCAATTTTCTGACTATCAGGATATCTAATGTTAGCCCCGTGGAGCTTGTCAGAGCATCCTTGATCCAAATCAAGATCAAAATCCACCATCTTTTGCAAGAGCATATTTGCTTCGTCTGTCCTACCAAGCCTATAGAGGCTACTGACAATTTTGCTGCAAATAATTAGATTGGGTGCAAACCCCTTTTCAATCATCTCAAAATACGCAGTAAAAGCTTTATCCAGCCTCCCTTCATTGCACCAGCCAGCAATAAGTGTTCCATAAGTAACAGCACTTGGGGATAACCCTCTACCAGAAATCTCAGAAAGAAGATATGTTACTTTACCTATTTCTTTAGACTTAAAAAGTCCACCTATAAGAGAATTATACATTTCCATGGAAGGAAACTTTGCTTCCTTCTCCAATTTCTCTTTAACTTTAAAAGCTTCTTCCAAGTTTCCAACTTTACAGTACCCATCGCTCAGGGTTCTGTATGTTATTGCATCAGGTTTAATACCCAATTGCTTCATCCTTTCAACAGCCTCCTCTGCTTCTACCATTTTCCCCATCTTACAGAGCCCATTAATTACTGTATTGAAAGCATATATACTTCTACCAAAACCCCTGGCTAGAATATTATCCCACAGTTTTAAAGCCTTTGGAAAATCTCCCATCTTGAAAAGCCCATGTAGCAAAGTACAATAGCCAATCTCATCAGGGGTCACACCTCTTGTCAGCATCAATTGCCAAAAGCGCAAAGCATCATCAAGGGTGCCGATGCCACATAAACCTTTGAGAAGAGTATTATAAGTTACATTAGTTGGCTCCAGGCCCTCTTGAACCATCCGATCACAAACATTGAAAGCTTTATTAACAAGACCTTCTCTACAATATCCATCCACGAGAGTGCTATAACTATAAGAATCTGGTTTTAAGCCCCATTCTCCCATACGCAATAGCAAGCTCTCCCCCTCACACACTTGACCATTCTTACAATATCCATTAATCAATGAATTGCATACAAACAAGTTCATCTTCAATCCCACCTTCAACATCTCATCCCAAACTTTAACGGCACCATTCATTTTACCAACTCGACAAAATCCATCTATCAAGACACCATACACATTCTCATCCACCTCTTCCTTCCCCATATGTTGAAACAACTTCACTGCTTCCTCTAACTGTCCTTCTTTACAATACCCCTTAATCATGGTCGTGGATGTCACCTTATTCCTCAAAACCCCCTTTTCATCCATCAACCTCAACACTCCTTTCGCCCCCTCCATATCGCCTGAACAAACAAAACCATCAATCAAGCTATTATAGCATACCACATTCAACTCAAATCCCAACGCCTCCATCTCTTTAACAAAATCAGCCCCTCTCCTCACCTCCCCTGACTTGCAATACGCATTAACAACAATTGCACAAGTAAAGACGTCCGGTACAATCTCTAACCTACTCATCTGCTCATACACTAACAATGCAGTAGAACTCTCACCTTTCCTAACCAAACAACTCAATAAACTATTACAGGACCTTAAGCTTGGTCTCCGACCCTGCATCCACATATTATCAAACACATGGAGTGCATTCTTCACCATTCCCTTCTCTGCATACATCTTCAATATCATATCAAACACCAAAGGAGAAAACTTAAATGCCTTATAAACCCGAACCAGTTCATCCCACAGGAGGAAATGAGAATGATTACTTTTACAAAGAACAATCAATTCACTCAAATATGATTTGGTTTCGGTGTACATTTTGGCATGCGACAAGATGTGGACAAGTACGCAATACGACGTCACATTTGGTGTGAAGTTGGGTTGTTTGGAAGCGAAATGGAAGAAATGGATGCAGGCGGTGGGGTTGCGTTTGAGCTGGTGGAGGACGGAGTCGAGGAGGCGGCTGGTGACGCGGAGGTTGAGGGAGGAGAGAGCGGCGTCGCGGTTGAGGATCAAGAGGCGGCAAATTCGGTTGACGAGATCCGGTTGGGCGATGGATTTAGTTGACTTGTGACGGGAGGTCCGGTTAAGAGATTTAGGTGAAAAGATGGCGGAGTAGCGTAGCATACTATAGCGTTAGCTTTGAAGAAGACGAAGGAGAGATTGCATGCTTCTACTCTATGAAGAAGCTAGGTTGATTTTATCACTCAGTCCAATACGGTTCTTGTTGCTGTCGTTTTAATGGTGAGTGCCCCCTGAACCAGACGAGTAGCTTTTTTTTCTTACTTAACTGAGCGGACGAAACGGGAGTTTCGGACTACAGGTCGTTTGGTGTCTTTAAGTTTCAACTTACAATGTAATAAAAGTAGAAAAAGTACTTTATTTGAAGCCGAGGCGCGGATCTTACGACCGTAAATTCGTCACAATTGGCGCGAAAATCTCTCCCCTCTTTCGCATTCAATCGCGTTGTCGTTTCGCAACCAGAGTTGGGGAAAAGAAAATAGAAAAAAACGAATCGGGGAGGGGTGAGGAGATTGTGGAGGGGTTTTGGATCTTTGTGATTGCATGCATTCTGTTGATTTCTAGGGTTTCTGACTGAGCTGTTATAGGAGTTGGAACTTGAAGAATTTATGGTGGCATTGTGCGATTCTAGGGTTGGGAATTGGTTTCGGAGGTAGAATTAGTGTTGTTATTATGGGGTAGGGGAAGCTGTGGGAATAGAGAGAGGTTATGAGGCGAAGTTATAGATTTTGGGGTCGTGACGTGAATGGTTTCTTCGTGGAGGGAAATGGGTATTGGTTGCATCCCAAGAGAGCTGCGGAACTTCTTTGAATGGCTGATGCTCAGAGAAGTGGTCTCGCCGACAGGGACATCGATCAGGTGAGATTACAATTACTGAAAATTGTTTTTTTTGTTGTGGATTGATTCTAATTTCTTATAGATTGTGATGTGAAACTGGCACTACATTGTCTCTGGACTGCAAAAGTTATCCTCTTTAAATAGAATGGTGGATTAACTTGTTGATCTCTATATTTTTTTTACTGGTATGTGGATTTTTATTGTGCTGGGAAGTGAACTGATATTATAATTTATTGTTTGTAACCGTTGATACAATATCAGGCCATTACAGCACTTAAGAAAGGAGCGTATTTGCTCAAGTACGGGCGCAGAGGGAAGCCAAAATTCTGCCCATTTCATCTTTCAAATGTAAGCTTCCTGACCGTCTATAGCATGCAACCATGGAGGGGAAAAAAAGGAAACAGAACTGCTTAAAAAAGGGGATCACAAGGAGTGATCCCTGTAAATTATGGGGTTTTAGATTAGCTACTTAGTGTCTGGACTTCACTTTTCTCTATTTACTCTCCGAGTGGAACTCTGAGCAGAACAGTGATAGATGAGTTCAACTTAGATCATGACTTCACAAAATGAGAGCAGTATTATGGTTTGCTATTGATGGTTGTTATTTGTTTGTCAGAATCTATTCATTATGATCCATGTTCTTTGGGACCTTCGTCATACCCTAAACCTCATTTTTGTTGCCACCCAGTTGCATTTTCATAAATGTATCTAATGCTTTAGCTAATGTACCCATTTCTGTGGAAGTGGACTTCTTCTTTTTCCTCTTTTGTGTTGACTAGAATTCTTGTTTCAGGATGAATCTTCTTTGATCTGGTACTCTGGCAAATATGAGAAGCAGCTAAAACTTAGTCAAGTCTCAAAGATAATTCCTGGACAGCGTACTGTAAGTTTGATTATGGGTGTCTGTATATGTAACATATCTGAAAACATTGAGGGGACGGCACCCGAAATCAATGCTGCTAGGCATTTTTTATGTTCAATTATATGCATGACTTTTAGAAGCTTGCTGTGAAGGACATTAAACATGGGAAATTATTTTGTTGTTGAGCAGTAATTTTTGTCACTGTTTTTGTGTCAAACTCTTGTTGAGTTGTCCTACTCCTCATTCCGTAAAGGTTAAACAAACAGCACGATGTTGCTTTTCTTTCAGGCTATCTTTCAACGATATCCTCGGCCTGAAAAGGAGTATCAATCATTTTCTCTTATATGCAATGATAGGTCCCTGGATTTGGTGAGTTTGCAACTTCTTCCTTTGCAAAATACCTGTTTAAGCCATCAAATTTCATGAATACATACATCAGCTTTCTTAAACCTGTTTGCTTCAGGACATACTGGTGCATGAATTTCATTGCTTTGCCTGAAGAAGCAAAGACATCTCAAGAACAATTTTTTGTTGGTTTGTTACCGTTGTGGACAGATATGTAAGGACAAGGATGAAGCTGAAGTTTGGTTTGTTGCTCTTAAGGCACTGATTGCTCGGGGTAACTACCAGAGCAAGTGGAGAATTGATGCAAGGAGTGAGTCCTCAGACAGTCCACGTGCTCGCACACGGAAACATTCACCATCAGTAACGCCATTTGTCTGTAGCAGTCTATTCTCTCTAATTTATAAGTATTTGAGGGCTTGTCGTGCTTCTCTTTATTAATTTTCTAAGCTACCACAGGATGTGGAACCAGGAGATGGTCAAGGAATTCAAGTGCCTTCTGAGAGTTCTCCACAATGTAGAATGGGAAAGGCACTCTCTGACATAATAACATATACTGCTTCTGCCAAGGGTCCAAATCAAGCAGAACCAGCTTCCAATTCTCTTGCCTCATTAATCAGTGGCAACTTTGATAACACCAATGGTCGAAGTTCTACAGGTGATGCAGTTAGAGTCAGTTTATCCAGTGCTGTAAGCTCATCCAGCCAGGGGTCTTATCATGAAGTCTTTGATGCCCTAGGAGATGCTTTCATTTGGGGAGAAGGTATTGGTGATGGGATGCTGGGAGGAGGTGTGAAAATAGCTGGGAGTTCATCCAGTTTGAGAGTGGATGCACTTTTGCCTAAGGCATTGGAGTCAACAGTTGTCCTGGATGTCCATAACATAGCTTGTGGTGGCAGGCATGCCGTGCTAGTCACAAGACAGGGTGAGATCTTTAGCTGGGGGGAAGAGTTCGGAGGCAGGCTTGGGCATGGAATAGAAGCTGATGTTCCCCACCCGAAGCTGATTGATAACTTGAGTGGTATGAACATTGAATTAGTCGCGTGTGGAGAGTACCACACTTGTGCTGTTACTCTTTCTGGAGACCTTTTTACCTGGGGTGATGGTATCCACAACTGTGGACTTCTTGGTCATGGAAGTGAAGCCAGTCATTGGATCCCTAAAAAAGTAAGTGGTGATTTGGATGGTATGCATGTATCATATGTCTCATGTGGACCTTGGCACACAGCTGCTGTGACGTCTTCTGGCCAGTTGTTTACATTTGGAGACGGAACTTTTGGTGCACTTGGCCATGGAGATCATAGTAGCTCAAATGTCCCACGAGAAGTGGAGGCTTTGAGGGGACTAAGAACAACAAGGGTTGCTTGTGGTGTTTGGCATACTGCTGCTGTTGTTGAGCTAGTGACTGAATCACATGATCCAGAAACTTCTGGGAACTCCTCCTCTGGACAGCTCTTTACTTGGGGAGATGGAGATAAGGGCTGCCTTGGACATGGTGATAAAGAATCTAGTTTTACTCCCAAGTGTGTAACTGCACTAGCTGATGACAATATTTGTCAAGTAGCATGTGGGCATCATCTCACAGTTGCCCTCACATCAAGGGGACAGGTATATACAATGGGGGGTACTGACTATGGACAGCTCGGAAGTCCCACTGCTGATGGGAAGATTCCTACTCTTGTCAAAGGCAAAATTGCAGACAGTTTTATAGAACACATTTCCTGTGGTTCTTACCATGTTGCTGTTTTGACATCTAAAGCAGAGCTTTATACTTGGGGAAGGGGCACAAATGGGCAATTAGGTCACGGAGATAACGAGGACAGAGATAGTCCTGTACTTGTTCATTCTCTCAGAGATAAGCAGGTAAAGGCTGCAGTGTGTGGTTCAAATTTTACTGCTATTATATGTATTCATAAATCAGTTTCAAGTGCCGATCATTCAGTATGTTCTGGTTGTCGCAATCAATTTGGTTTTAGAAGAAAACGTCACAATTGTTACAACTGTGGGTTAGTGTTTTGTAAAGCGTGCAGCAGTAGGAAATCTCTGAAAGCGTCTTTGGCTCCTAATATGAGCAAGCCGTATCGGGTATGCGATGATTGTTACAAAAAACTAAAGAAGGCTATGGAATCTGGTTCAGCTGCTCGACACCCGAGAACAATAACTGGAAACAACACTAAATCCAGTAGAATGATAGATAAAGAGGCTTTGGGTGCCAAATTACAGGCACAAGCCTCCAGACTCTCGTGTGCTGAGTCATGTAGTCGAGCTGAAAGCTGGAATTCCCCGCATGATAGAAGAGCAGACTCAGATAGTACCTTTGTCTTCCCTACCCTATGTGAAAATTTTCAGTTAGTGAGTTTTCATTCATCAAAGGTATCAACTCTTCTAGACGGAGCTATGAAGAAGATTTTACCAAATTCAAGTCCCGGTTCCAAATGGGCCTCTCTGGCTGCCAATTTTCTGTCAGAAAGTATAAGCCCACCTCAGTGTTCATCTGAAACTATTGATTCCAAGCAAATGAATGACAATTTAAGAGAAGAAATTTCAAGTTTAAGGTCACAGGTAAGCCTGTCAAGAAATAGTTTGGTGATAATACCTTCCTCATTCTTCTTTTCTGAAAATGCAATCATTCTTATATCTGAATTCATACTGCAAGTCCACTATCAGGCACATACTCTGAAGCTTCATTGTTTATTCCCTTTCTATAGTATAAAAGGTGCTGCAAGTTTTTGTTCATCTTTCCAACCCACTAGTTGAAAGTAACGTAGAGGGTTCACTTTTTTCTTTGTTGATATAATGTGGTTTCCCGGATCCCTTTTCAGGCCAGACTTATCCACACCCCACCGTGTTAGAGCCCGAAGGCCGGCCTAAATGGTACCTCAGGGATTTTAAAACTAACACTTAGAAAAAATTGGTTGTAATATACATGAAATGCACTGCTCCTCCAACAATAACCTGGTGATAAGTGAAAGAATTATGAAGGAGAGAAACAAGATTTGAAAAGGAAATAACATGTATTGGATATATCAATTGTGAGCAAACTGATGAATTGTTTGCTGCAAACTTTATAGTTCTTCACATTAGTGACTGTTCTGCTACCTGAACTCATTTACATCAAGATGTGGCCAATTTAGTGGCACATTTTGTTCCTCAACTAAGTCATTTTAGTGCAATTTTTAAAGCACAAGAGGTCCCCCATCTAGAGCCTCATTTGCACTGTAAGTTCGTCAAACAAACTCAATACCACTGATCATAAACTGGATGTTATTTATTGTGTTCTCTAGACCTATATGTATGATAAATGCTAGGAGTTTGAACAGGGATTTGTGTGCATGATATAAAATCATATCTTAGGCGAGCACTTGGACAATCTTCAGCACTGGTTGTTTGATTTTTATTTTTATTATTGTTTTTAACCTGCTGATTTGGTTAAAATGAATGGTAACATCCCAACTATTGAAAATACTCCTTTAGGTAGAAGAACTTAATGCCAAATCTCAACTTCTTGAAGCTGAACTTCAGAGAAAATCAAGACAACTAAAGGAGGTCTCAGCAATTGCAGCAGACGAAGCTGAAAAATGCAAATCCGCAAACGAAGTTATCAATTCTCTAAGCACTCAGGTATGGATTTGGTGTTGAAGTTTAAGGACTAAATTTCTATCTTCAAGAAACTCTTTCTGGGGACCATTTAACCTGCAGTTTTAATTGAATGTGAAACATAATGTTCTATATTTTAGAAGATTCAGCATGGAAAGGTTACGATAGTAGCTTTTACTCTGGCAGTGGCAGTTGCACTCTCTTAATTAGGGTTGCATAGCTGCATCTCTCTTAATTAGATTAAATGCATGTTAAAGTGCATGCAGACGCTCAACCATTTTTTATACTAACCTTAGAAATAAATAAAATAAGCCAGCTTGCTCTGTAAGTTGGTCGAGGATGCAAATGAGGTGGCAAAAAGTAAGCTTTTAACCTTAATTTGTGGTTATACTCCTTTTGACTTTTGAGTTGTTCAAGTGCAATGCACTTGAATAATTGGTGACAATAGTAGAATTTATCTGGAAAATATTTACTTGAAGAAATAAGGTTGCAGATAAAGACAATATGGTTTGACTTGCTTGTCCGGTTGAAAACATGTGTGGACAATATGGATATGATAACCAACTATTTGATGTTCTGATGTATGGATGATTTGATTGGTCTTGCAGTTGAAGGAGATGTCTGAAACATTGCCAGAAGGACATAGGAACAATCAGCATTCAGGTTCTTCTGCCAGACATACCTCCATTACTGCGAACATGTCATCCAGTTCGACAGCTGAGCTGGCTCGAGAAGTTGAGAATAATGGACTTTCAATAGATAACCAAATGTTATCGTATACCCAACCTGGCAAGCCATACTGGGTTTTGCAAGTTGAACATGGTGTGTACATAACTTTATCTTCCTTGCCAACTGGTGGTAATGAACTCAAGCGTATTCGTTTCAGGTATTGAGAAACCCCCCTATTTGAAACAAAAATCCTACTAGTGCTCTTTTTTTCTTCTTTCTTTTTTTCTCTTTGCCATGGATAGGATGTAAAAGTCAGGACTTGAACTCATGTAAAAGTCAGGACTTGAACTCAAGACCTTGCCCTCACTCTGTAGGAAATACTACCTATTTACAAGCTCACTGACCAACATACAACATCTCATACATAAATATTTTGTTAAACTTCCAGACTTCATTACTTCTATGTTGCTTGGTGCATGTGCATGCTCTTGATTGTTTTGGAAATTACTGTGACTTGAATCAAAGCCATGAAGGGCATTGTTGTCCTAACATTTTGGCTGTATTTGTGCCATTTTTCCTGGCTAAACTGTCTCGTGAAGTGCTACCTCTAATCCATTATAATCCATTGGGTTCTGGCTTTCCTGTTTCCTTGCATACTTGCTACCCATTTGAAGGTGCTAGTAAATTCAGTTAGTCTCATAGTTAGGTCGTGAAGTCATCTCCATGACTATCAGTAAACATGCACTGTTATGCTCGATGAAACACTTATGCAATGTGGAATGAGTTGAATATTTTTGAACTGCACTGAATACGATTACCTCTTCCAGCTATAACAGTATTACTTGAGATAACCGTAACTTTTTACTTTTTTTTGCCGAAATAAAACTTTTAGTTGCTGATTTATGAAACTGCAAAATTATGCTGCATGAATTCTTCATCTACTTTTGGTGATTTTATGCCATGCCTCTACAATATTATTATTTACCCTTTTCTATTTCCGTAACATCTTAAATTACTTCTGCAGTCGCAAACACTTCACCGAGCAACAAGCAGAGAAGTGGTGGGCAGAAAATGGGTCCAGGGTATGTGAATTGCACAACATAAAAGGTTAGGCGTACTGTGCAGCTGTATTGTTCCGCTCTTCGTTCACTCTTCGGAAGAGAGACATCACTACTCTACAATCCTCTTCCTCTGGACTGGAACCTGTAAATTCTTTTTGCCCAATTATCCAGTGGAGTTTTTATGGAGGATGATAGAATTCGGAAGGTAGACTTGAGACACCAGAAGTAAATGTAGGAAAGAGCGCAAAATGGAAGGATATATGAAGTGCATTCAGGCAATGGCGCAACCGTGGTCGAATATGTTTCTTTTTCCCAGATGCAAACTAGTTAACATACAGAAAACTGAATCACATGTAAAAAGCAATTGTGTACTTCCAATGAAATCCTGATGAAACCATCTTTTGTGGTGATTTATACAGCAGAAACAGAATAGAGAGTGAGAAATCAAAGGGTTGCATTTTGTTATTGTCAAATCAGAAACTTCTCCGTATTTTTATTCCGAGGTGTCGAAGTATGAATGGTTTTGTATGAAGCCAACAAGAAACATACTTTGGACCGGCTCAGGGATACATTTGATTTGGATCTATAAAAAAAAAAGTTATTGATACCAATGAAGTAAAATATCTAAAGTGCATCCTTCTACAAACAGTGACCGTCCATTTCAACTGTGCTACATGCAACTTCCTTCGGTATGCTTCCGTTGGTTCCAGCTGACAAATTCTCAGCATCTGAATCTACCTCCATTTGCCATCTTCTATGGTCCGGCAACCTTCCAGCGATGGCATAAGCACCAGAAAGAAGAATGGAATCAGTGGGATGCTCATTTGCATCAACCAACATTCGCTTCACGCGTTCTCCTATCTCAACATTTCCATAGACTCTGCAAGCTGCTAGTAGTGTACGCCAAACTGTAGTATCGCCTCTGATTGGCAAGCTATTGATAAGATCATGTGCTTCCTCTAGCAACCCTGCACGACCTAAAAGATCGATCATGCATCCATAGTGCTCAACCTTAGGTGAGAAGTCATATTCTTGAACCATTTTTCCAAAACATTTCTTCCCTTCTGCTACCAGTCCACCATGGCTACAAGCGCTTAAAACTGCCAGGAAAGTAACTTCATTTGGTCTGAAACCCTCCTCCTCCATCCTATTGAAGAGAGCAACAGCGTTTCTTGCCTGACCGTGAAGTCCATAGCCTAAAATCATCGCTGTCCAAGACTTCACATCTTTCCTCTGCATCCTCTCAAAAATCTCAACAGCCTTATTCAAAAACCCGCATTTAGCAAACATATCAACCAAAGCTGTCCCGAGAATTGCATCTAACACCAAACCCTCCTCTTCCACAAAACGGTTGATAAATCGCCCCAACTTTATCAATCCGGAGGCACTACAAGCTGAGAGCAAGCTTGCCAATGAAGATGAATTTGGTTTCCCTCCTTCCACTATCATAAGCTCTAGTAGAGCTACAGCTTCTTCTAGCTGCCCTGCTTTCGCATACTTGTCTATCATACAATTCCACAAAACAACATCCTTTTCAACTACCCCATCGAAAATCCTATGCCCCGCATCAACATTCCCTGTTTTTGCATACATTTCAATCAAAGCAGTAGCCACATTCAAATTTGAACAAAGGTTCACCTTAAAGCAATACCCATGAATTTTCTCCCCTCCAACCAAGTCACCCAAATCTCCATATGCAGACAAACCACACAAAAATGTAGTCACACTCATCCTCACACCACACCTAAACATTTGCCTGAACAATTCTATACACTCCCCAGGTTCACGCACTCGAATATAACAGCCCATCAAAGTGTTCCACGAAACCAAATCATTTCTTTGAGGAATTTCATCAAACAGCTTACGGGCATCACCAACTCTACCACTACCACTATAAAAATGCAAAAGGGCATTCCTCAAATTGACAAAAAACAAAAACCCAGATCTCAAAACAAGCCCATGAAGCATTTGGCCAGTATCAATAGCCATTTCACGCGTGCAAGCTTTAAGGGTTGTTATAAAAGAGAACTGATCAAGCTTCAAACTATGACCCCTCAAGTTGTCGAAAACATCAAAAGTTCGTTTTGGGTCTTCGCTAATAGAGAAGGCTCTAAGCATGGTATTGAACATGAAGAGATTTTTGGGAATTTGAATGTGATTGAAGATTGAGGCTGCATAGGATATGTCCTGTATAGATGAAGCGAGAAGCTTGCTTAAGATGAAAGGGTCATGGTCAAGACCAGTTTTGACTAATAATCCATGGATTTGTGTGATTTCGGAGGTTTGTTTGCATGACTGTAACAGAGTGACGAGCTTGGAAGATGAGTCCCATTTCTGCGCAGAGCAGCGAGCGGAAACGGCCAACATGTGCCAGCTCAATATTTTGGCGGCAAAAAGTTTAAGTGCTGGAATGAGAGATGTCAGGGCCTTTTCGTAGTATCCGTACTGCCCCATTAAACAAGAAAGAAAAAAAGAGAACAAAGTGAAAATATATGCAAAACACACGTATCGGGTTCGAATCATAAAAATAGAGAAAACCAATACTTCCTTACCAGAAGGGCAAAGAGGATATTCAAAGAGATCCGAAGAAAAAGTAACCTTGCAATTTACGGTGTTTATTCTATTGAAGCAATTTACCTACTTGTTTAAATTTAATTAATTTCACAATTATTTCAATCTAATGTTATGTTATTGAATTCGTGAGTATATTATATCTTGCAATAAATAACATAAAGAAATAAATTATTCTAAATAATTATATACTCACCAGAAAGTAACACAAACATTCTGCTATTTTAGGAATTACATGATTCATTTTAGATTTCATTTGACTACAAACGATCGAACTGAGCATAGAAATTAGATGCTTCATTTTAGGTTTCACCAATACAAGTTCTCACTCATCAGGGATAATCCATAGTGTATTGGGCAACAAATGGCCATCAATGTTTTTAGGTAACAAAAGAAACTATCTCCCCCTTGATGGCCTTTGGTTGCTGCCTATTAGTGTTGTTTCCTCCTTGAACGGTTGAGTTGCTGGATCGGATAAGCTTGGCATCCTTGAAACACTACCCTTTCCTTTCCTGGCATTTGGTCCAATCTCCTCAATCATGTATCTCCACCCATCGATAGGTCTCCTCCGGCTAAATATGTGAGTCTTGATAAAACTAGCTATCTGCAAGCAAAGAAAACATTAAGGAAATGAACAACAGTGAGACTGTAAAGAAAGGAAACACCAATAAGCAAGACCGACAGACAGACACAACTTGAATTAGACAGTAGTGAGTGTGTTTCATCTTTCGACATACAATTTTAACACGCTGCTGCAACTATTTCACAGAAGGTGCACCATCTAAACCCCGGAACATTCTAACAGAAGGTCCAGTGCATAAGTTTTGCACAATAACGCATACAGAACACTTGCGCTACTCAATAGAGGCTGTAGATTCAAATTTATCTTCTAACACCCATTTGACATGAGCTTTTCTTTCAGTTAGTAAACCTCCCGTTCAACATTCAACATTGTGAGTTGATTACAACTTTAACAGTTAGTCTTACTGTCACAACTGGGGAAAAGGGGCATCAGAACTGACTCACCTGGAATTTGCTGTATGCAATTCGACGATCAAATTCTTGAAGTAAGATATCCTCTTCCCGCTGTGACATCTCCCATATATTTCCATCTTGTGTCTTTGATGTTGTTTCCCAACCATCAGGCTTGTTCTTAAACTCAGAAGAGCTTGGAATCTTGGAGTTGTCCACATCATCATTGGCAGTGTCAAAAATCCTGAAATCGCACAAAAACACGACTAGTTCACCTACAACTCAACAATTAGTGGAAATAGGATCCTAAAAACTCTGTATTATGCATTCTCGAGAGAATCGAAATGCTAAAACCTCGAGGGCTATACTCAGCTAAATGTCAATGTCATCAACTATCAAAGGGATTCTTAGAAAATCCTCTAAACCAACCTCACACATTCAAGTTCATACAACAGAGCACAGCACAAAACCACCAAAAGCATAGAAATACCAATAAAGAAAGAGTGAGCAAAACATACTCAGAACAGCTATCCAGCAATCTATCAATATCATCAGCAGCAGCTGAATCCCCCAACTTAGCCTCCTGCTGTTTCTCAATCTCCTTAGCCCACAACCCAGCATGAATCCTCTGTTTCTTCAACCTGTAATCCTTCTTCAGATTCTCCAAACTGTAAAGCCCAACATCCCCACCACGACTCTCTCCCTTTTCTCCCATTTTAGTCGTCTTCCGCCTCTCCTCCCAGTTCTCATTCATTTCCTCCACAAACGCTTTCGTTTCCGCATCCGCCTCCGCCGCCAATACCGTCGCTGTTGAGGGTGATTGTGAGCCGAAATTAACGTCCGCCTCCCATGGAGCTCGGCTCTTGGCCGTCAAATCCTCCGGTAACCAAGCCGTTTCCCAAGCGTCGTTCCATTGTTCGCCGCCGTTCTTAGTCGATCTGGTGGAGAAAAGGGATCTCAAAACAACATTTGATTTCAAATCTGGATTTGAGAATGTTGGAGTGAGTCCACGAACTCGTGCTGACACTCTTTGAAGGGAATGCATCTTCTGGTTTTTGATTATTTCTTTTTCCTCTTTTTCTGTGACTTGTTTGTTTCAGGGTTTTAGAGGAACTCATATGGGCTTTCTGATTACTGGGCCTGAGCCCCAGGATCTGGTGTATGTTAACAAAGCCCAATAACCATCTTAAGGAACTTCGCAATTATTTTTCATCATTGGTTACCACTTACAAGTTACCACCTTCACGCACCACCTGGAATAACCCCTCCATGTAACTCGGGCAAAGAAGCTCAACCAGTGCAGTGCACCCATAGAAACTAAATTCCTAATTATTCTAATAAATCTTTTAGCTAAGTTTCTTTAAAGATCATACAAATATGTAGCCACTTTTTCTTTTGATAATTAAGCATCACATATGGACAGAAGTTGCGTGCAAGCAAATCTTTTTTCTTTTTTCTTAACAGGGTGCAAGCAGATCGACAGTTGATTGTTTTCCAGGTTACATTGGAGAGTTTGAATATGTTGATGACCACAGATCTGGAAAGATCGTGGTTGAACTGACTGGGAGTCTAAACAAGTGTGGAGTTATCAGTCCTCGTTTTGATGTTGGTGTCAAAGAGATTGAAGGCCTTGCGCACTTGTTCTGGCTACCACTCGAGAATTGGCGCAGCAAATTGAGGTTGAGACGAATAAATTTGCGCGCAATTTGGGTGTTAATGTGTTTTCTTTTGTTGGTGGGCAATAGATTGTGGAGCAGGGATTAGGATTAGGAAAGGGTGTGATAGTTGTGATTGCCACTCCAGGTATTCTTATTGATTTCTTGAAGAGTTGGTTTATAGTGTTGAGCCAATGTAATTATGTTGTGGTTGATGAAGCTGATAGGATGATGGATATGGGTTTTGAACCTCAGCTTCTAGAGATATTAGATGCAATGTCTTCCACCAATTTGAAACCAGAAAATGTAGATGAAGAAGAGCTTGATTGTGAAAGGAAGATCATATATCGCACCCCTTACATGTCCAGTGCTACTATGGTGCCTGGTGTGGAACGACTGGCGAGGAAGTACATGAGAAATCCTGTCGTAGTTACTAGCACCATTTTTTTTTGTTTCCTTGTATTTTACTATTTTTCCAGTGTGATTGAATAAATAAAGAAGAATGACATTTTTGTAAATATTAAAAAAATGTAAAGGATAGAATAGTCATAAGTAAACTCGATTTCTCCAAATTAATCATCACTTTAAAAAGTATGTCGACACTCTCAATATTACTAGGAGGGAGTAACATATAGGCGTGTCGTTGTCAATTTGAAGATATATAAAGTGAATGAAAGGAATAGATAGAGATAAAAAAAACGAAACGTATCTAAAAAAAGGTATGTATAACACATCGAGTATTGGATAACTTTGATATATTAAATTAGTATTTGACACTCTTCAATTTATTAAAAAGCATTATAAATTAATGTAATTAGTCAAGAATATATAATAACTAAATTATTAGATAAAAATTTAGAATTATTACTGAAAATGGTTCAAATAATCTTTAGAGTGGAGAGGAGAAGTTGTGGTATAAAGTAGTTACGTGTAATTATTTAAAGTGGATTATGGCAATGCATTAAAGACAAAATCAAGGGTATCATTTCCTTTTTATTTAGAAAAATTCTATTTGTGTTTAATGTTAAATCATTCTTATTTCTTAGTGCATGTTTAGCTCTGAGTTTTAATTATCTTCTAATTTCATCCTAATTAAAAAAATAATAATTAAAATAGCATTGTTCTAAATGTTTATTTTTTCTCAACTACTTATTTATCATTTTTTCCTTTATAATATTTAGTAGGCTTACTTAGCTCAATCTATCATATGAAATATAAGGGTTGAGTTGATAAAATTAAAACAAGAGGGATCTATCGTGATACTGAGTATAATTAAAGGGATTACTTTATAACTTTTTATTTCCTTCTTCACAATAACAGTAATGTAGTCGCCTGTCAACTTCCATGACACCTAATCAATTAGAATGGTTTACAATTTAAGCCAACCAGAATAAAAAATAAAAACACATTTATGGATTGAAAGGGATCGTATAATATGGATGCTTCATAATTATTTCCAAGTGGGGATAAAACCACCATGCAGCCAAAACCACCTTTTAGGTAGCATTTCGTTCACAACATGCCAAGAAAAAAAATCTCAAATTTTAAAAATATATCATATATTTTTTTTAAAATTAAAAAATGTACCAAAATTTTTATAAAAAATCTGAAACCAAAAAAAAAAAAAATCTACTTTAAAAATTAAATATTAAAATAATCTAAAACAAAAAAATTAAACATATACACAATTGATATATGATGGAATCACTTTCCTCACCTCCTAGTCAAAAAATCACTTTCACAAGTGATATATAGGAAAAGTGAGGGAATCAAGGAAAGTTGAATTCCGGAAAGTTCATCTTTGCTTATTGCAACCAAACGCAATAAAACTCGAATTGTCAGATTCTCAAATCACTTTCTTTCTTAATTCTGCCAACTAAATACTATTTTAATTTTCAATTAGTTTAATTGTCTATTTTTTTCTCTATCATTAACAAGCACAAGTAAAAGAAAAATATAGTTTACCAATAACGAGCTCTCTCCCAAGTGATATATAAGATGAGGGTTGTGAACTCCCACCCCATTACTCATGAATGCGGTATATCACACCTTACACCTAACTAATATAAATAGGCACTACTGCTCATAGATGTGGTGTAAACACCGACGCAGTACACCGGCAGTCGACAATAATTTCTCAGGCCAGCGGGCGGCGGCCTTCATCATTGGTGATGGGATGAGATTGCGAAAACCATGTATATCATTCAATTGGTATCATCGATGCATTCGATGCGAGGACCCCATACTTATAATATGGCCATGCCATGTGGTGGACATGGCGGACAACGCTATGCCTCGTCAGCATCACCTCAGTGTCACGTGGGCCAAGCAAGTGGGCCCATGCTTTTCTTTTCCATGAGTGACCTACATCCAAAGTTGCCTTGCCTACTTGCACCTCTATTATTACCTACGCCAACTTGCCTGCCCTATTACTACTTCCCCGTCGCTCTCCCATCATTTCGTGTTCCACGCAAAGTCACCATCCATCATCCTCGACCCATAAAAATGAGATAAAATTCCATATTGCTTTTTCCAATTTTTAGTATAAAACCAAAATAGCTTCTCAAAGTTTTAGTTAACTTTATTTGTTAATTTTGTAACTCGCACGTGCTTCAAATCTTACATGACACTAATTTCTTCGTGGGATACAATACAAATACGATGAATTAAAAACTACTGTATATAAAAATTGAGAAGTGTTTTGAGAATGCACGGAGAAATGGAGGTTACCGACTTTAAATAAGTAATTATTATTAAAAAAAATCCTATAGTGTTCAAAATATATCACTTAAAGTTATAATTTTAATCTTTCTAAATACTTAAAATATCCTAAATAAGTAGTAAAAAATTGCAAAAAGTTATAAAATTTGGACAAAAAAAATATAACTAATGTGGTTGAACTCAATGAAAAAAAATATAAAATTTATTTACAATTTACTTTTTAATTTATTCATTTTTAAATATTTTTTAAAAAAATTATTTTATTTTTATATTTTTTAGTATAGTAAACTCTTTCATATTTGTTACATTTTTTCTGAAATTTGCATAATTTTTAATTATTTTACCATTTATTTTAAAAATTTTAACCACTAAAAAAATAAAATTATAATTTTTAAAAAACTATATAATTTACATTACAAACTTTTCAACTATATAATATTACGTGAAACATTTTATAAATTATAGGGTATTTTATGTAACTTACCAAATTAAAACCTCTAATTTAAGAGGACGAGAATCCCAAACTTTTAAAATAAATATTTATTTGTTGAATTTAATAAAGTATTTCTAGAAAATAACACTAATAGCTATGATATCTTGTTTGAGAGAAGGAAACGTTGTACCATCCATATAAGAGTAGTGTACATTAAGTTGTGGGGTTTCGGAGTAATTAAGTTAGCATTAATTTATACGGGTATTTTATTACCATAGTTTAATTTATAAATAGTAAAACCACTAACGATATTCACAAATTCGAATCATGAGAACAAAACAAATTGTGTCAAAAAAATCATCGTTTCTTTCTTGTTTCTTTCTAGAGCTCGAAATTATTCAGATATGATCGATCTTTTCTCCGAAAAGGACTAAGATGGGGAAAAAATATCCTGTGTCTCAAACTCTCAAGATATCCTTTCCTTTCAATCCCAGTAGTCACTAATTATGTATGACCAATAAAACAAATAGAATAATCCGATAAAAAACAAAATAAAACAAATAAAAGGGTAGTAAAAAAATTAAATTATGTGTTAGAATTAATAATCCCTTCTTCAATGATATTTTTGGTTCTACATCTTGGACATCTAACAAGTAGTAACAGGGGCAAGTGGGGAGGGGCATTAAAGTAACTTTCTCAAAAAGTGGGCACTAACATGAAAACCCAAAAACAAAGCTTCCATTTTGACATCTTCTCCCACTTTTTTTCCCATGTTTCTATTGACCCCCAACAACTTTTCCCCCCTTTTTTACACCCCTAACCCCACGGCAACTACATGAATAGTTCAGATTGCAGCATAGAATAGTAGTTAGCGTTAACATCTTCAAATTCCCACAACCCATCTCCTCCTCCGTTAAAAAACAACCCGTCATCTCCTTCAACAACAAACCCATCTTCTAGATCTCTGTTAGGAATCCCAAGCTCGTCATCAGAAGCTTCTAGAAGGTGTCTAATAACCCTCTCTTTGTCATCCTCCACCTCGTCTTCCTTCAAGAAATCAAAAGACGAGAAGGAGGAGGAAGAAGATGAGGACAAGTAGTCTTCCGTTAAGGTTGTCTGTACGGCGGTGGTTGGGTCCGTACTAATTTCTGTTGTCGGAGAGATTTCTTGCTGGAGGGTAGTGATGAGGGAGGAAAGATCTTGAGATGGGTCCTCTTCTTCTTCTTCAAGAAGAGAGAGGATATGGTTATACGACGATTTCCGCCGTTTGCTCTCTTCAATTTCCTCTCCGTTAAGGAGGTTTTGGGCGTTTTCCTCCCTCTGCCGTTTTAACGGAGTCTCCGCCATTTTAAAATACAAAGGAAGAAGAAAAAATTAAAAAGTTCGAGGACTTAAAGTGTAAGAGAAAGAATGGAGGCAGGAGAGAGGATGAGGAGAGAGAAGGGGGGAGGGAGTCGTATATATAGAGAGGGGGATGAGGTGTGGTTTCTTGGTCAAATGAGTGAAAAGAGAAAAAAATGGTGCAGTTTTTAATGCAATTATTTAATTTTTTGTTTTGTCAAAGATTGAGTCACGAGAAATTATAAAGTACTCCCGAGTTATTTCATTCCATTTACCGACTCACATGAATAATTTCGATCACATAAATACCATTTTTTTAAAATTATATATTTCTAAATTTATTGGGTTCGGACAAATCATGTTTCATCCGATCGGTCAATTAAAAAAAAGAGTGTATAGTAGCTAATCTTTTTATATATAAAAATTAAATACACAACTTCTAGTTTAAAAGATGAAACTATCAAATTGCTTTCCTATACAAATTATTTATTAATTTTTTATACTTTCAAGAAAAACGAAAAAGGTAATCAATAGGTTGCACGTGAAAGGTTGTGGTAAGGTTAATGAGTTGGTGGTGCACATTTATTTAGGGCCGTTGGATTTTGGTGTTGGGTAAAGATGCCTGATCTAAACGGAATACCAATGGTCCTAAATTGAGATGGACGGTTACCTGGAAAGTGAAAAGTAAGATATTAAAAGCTTGATATCTAGAAAAAGACAAATGGCGTATGTTTCCTTTCTTTCCCCCCTGAAAAAATTACTAACGTTTTTTTATAGACGACGGTAGGAATCATAAATTTAATATTTTTACCATATTGAGACTAAAAAGTTGCTTGAATCAACGGTGTGGATTGAATTTCAATTGACCTATCAAGTACTCAGCTTGTGTGTGTGCTTTTCAAGATGCAGTGATCAATAAAAGCAAAATAAAAAGGTTTTATTTTATCATAAAAAAGGGAAAAAAAGTTGATTGTGTTTGGGAAAAATGACAAAAAGAAAAGAGGATCGATAAACGGACTTCGCTTTAACTTTAATGGCAGGCAGGTAAAGAACAGGTCAGTGTGATATGTTTGCCTACTCTTTCTATTAGGATATAATTGATTTCTTTTTTTTATAGTTGATTGATTATAGTTTTTAATGTAAAATATGCTCTTCCATCGTGCAACAATTTTAGCATATTTTAGCATAGAAAATTAGTCAACAAATATCTTTTTTTGATTAATTAGCAATAAATATAATACATTATGTATTATTAATTATAAATTTCTCTTAAAAACACAAATGTCAGATTTTATGTGACAGTATAAATAGGGATGACAATTGGGTGGGTATGGAGCAGGTAAAGCACTATCCATATCCGCACCTGTAAATTTGCTGGTAATTCATACCCGCACCCGCATCTATATGAAGTGGGTAAATAAAAGATAATTGTACCCGCAGATAACCGCCAATTTTTATTTTTACCGATCAAACAAAGAAATTGAATTTTTTAATTTATATTTTGGACCATGTACTTAAATTTTTATAATAGTTTGAATTTTAAATTGTATGTTAGAGCTAGGTAAGTGGTTTACTGTTTTGGAAATGATGGAAGTAAATAGTCTGATTAATAATAATGTTACAGCAATACATTAATATTATAAATAATGTTGCTGCATCTTTTTCCATCTAGCAGAGAAGGTTCAAGCTTGGTGAATAAATATAATTATATAAATATATATATATATATATATATATATTAAAATATTATATATATTATGAGTATTTAGTGTAGGTATTGAAGCGGGTAAGCATTATTCATACTCGTAAAATACCCACAATATACGGGTATTACCCACTCACAATTGCGAGTATTGAGTGAATATCCATATCCGCAGGTGGAATTATATCCCTAAGTTCAAATATGATAGAGAATCGCTTTTTGTGTGAGAGAGTACTTTACTTTCTTTTTCTACACCTAATTAAATAAATATACATTGGAAATAAAGAGAATGCTTACACTGGAGATACATAGAAGGATAGAATCAATAGAAAATACAAATTAATTTTTTATTAGTTATTATCTTTATTTTTGTTCAATTACTCTCTCCATTTGAATTGAATTTAGATACTCCTAATTTTTTATAGTTATCCTTTTAACCATACTTAGACGAACCAAAATAATCATTGATTTCGATTACAAATACACTCCATTAATTAATTATTTCACTTTAAATTTACCAATACAAAATTAATTTATTTTTAATTGATTGGTTAAATTTTATAACTTATTAGAAATATGAAATATTAGAAACCTAAGAATTAATTGGACAATGTTAATTTTTACATTAGAAAAATCAAATAATAATAAAAATTAAAGAGACGTCTAATATGAAATGAGAAGATTAATAAAAGGTGGATCTCAAGTTTGTTTGTTTGACCAATCTAATGAACAAACTAATTAACATTATTTTAATGTCTCTAGGCATTATGCAAGGGATTTAACATTTAATTTATGTTACAAGAAAATAATAGGTAATAAAGAGACAAAGATGGGGCATTATTGTCATTTTAGGGGAGAATCTTGTAAGCGCCAGAAGATTTGTACACCTGAACTGAAGTGGGCGAATGGCGACAGAAGATGAAAGATGATGGAGTGTCGTTTAGGGACAAGTTGGGGATTTGCTTGTTCACGGGCGCTTATCTTTTTTCAACTTGTGACCATACGTTTCATGGCCTGCATGCATTTGCTTACCCATTTTTATCAACAACTCCTTTTCCATTTAATTCCTTGTGTGACCATCCATCCATCACTATCTAAATTGTGTGTTTGCTCAACTAGCTTTATCAAGATAACTTCAAAACCATACCATGTCATTTTAATTTGAATCGACGCACACAATATATAAAATTTCAAATAACGAAATCTTGACCATAACGTAATTTGAGTGGTGGCATCGAATAAAACTCAAGTTTAATTATGGAATCCATTTCCAAATCAGTCCGCAAATAATTTGGTCATCTTTTGAACAAGAGATTAGAAAAATACCGATGCACTAACACATCAAAGAAGGTGCGGTGCTTTAAAGTTGAAGCATCTCATGTTCCATGTACACATCAGTACTAAAAGGATTCTTAAATTGCAAAACACCACTTAATAACTATTCCCATGATGTAAACATATTGCATACAGATCTTTATTTCTTTTAAAATCTCAATTTGTTTGAATAGACCCACCTTCCATTAGATCAAACAATTTAAATATATTTTGTCTCGTGTGATAAAGGATAACTTGATCAGAACATATACAGTCAATACAATTAAAATAAATACCTCGTTAATTCATAGTTATCGGTGATAAGTGGTAACAGATTTATCTATTTTTAATTACGATTTGAATGCAGAAAACAGTACATGATTAGGAGAACTAAAAAATTAAAAGAAAAAAGAATAATCTTTAAAAAAATAAAAGCCAATTGCAATGACTCGACAGAGCAAAAACAGTTTGTTTTTTTTATTCAGAAGAAAAAAGCAGAGACTTAGTGGGAGGTAGTGTCAGCAAATTACATTGTTTAATTAATCGACCGTATTGAGCAAGTTCGAGTCAAGAAGACAAAATCCCATGCCGCTCGAGCACCCAAGCTTTTAATTAATTTGCGCGTTCTAGGGTGTCTGTTTGCCTTACAATGTTTCATGAATTTATAATTTA
This sequence comes from Viola odorata, assembly GCA_963691705.1. Classification (NCBI taxonomy): domain Eukaryota; kingdom Viridiplantae; phylum Streptophyta; class Magnoliopsida; order Malpighiales; family Violaceae; genus Viola; species Viola odorata. Next base: position 66,964,178 of record OY829539.1, on the reverse strand, counting down.
ATTAGGTGATTGAGAGTTTTTTTTCTTAAATGGACGAATGGAGTATATTATTCACTTTTATTAAAGTCCGTCGATATTGATTGAGGTAAGTTAATTAGTATTAATCAATTGTGTATATAAAGTTATAATAAAGTCATCCATAATATTATTATGATAATTAATAATATAATAAATTTTAAACTATCAAGCCAATTGACATTTTTTATTTTCCTTTTTATATAACTCGAGCTCGAGTTTTATTGTAAAAAAAAAGGGGAAAAGGAAAAGTATCGGTGAAGAATCATCCTTTTGTGGGTCATCAGACAATACTTAAACGATATAAATTTCTTATTCAGAAAGGATAAAAAGGACACTCGAGGAAACTTAAAAATATAATTAAGTAATAGTTACTGTATTTTTAATATAATTCCTTCGTATTTTAAGATCTAAATCACTTCACCACGTGCATCTCTAACACATAACACACTGATCGGTGTATGATTATTTTAGGATTATGGTCCTCATAATGTTGCGCAGGTTGGGTGGGGTGAGGATCTAGATTGCATTATTTGCCATCTCCCAATAATTAAACAACTGTCTTATTCTTAATTATAGTTATAATTATAATTATAATTTGATTATTATTATATTATTCCATTTGTCGTGCAAAGGATTCCAGGCGGTAGTATCTTCTAGTTTGTTAATTATTGGCAATTATAAACCATTAGTAGACTTTGGGACAATAATTCAAACCAATTATATCAACGCCGGAAGAAACAAGAACAAACAACCAATTGTTTACCATTTTTTTTCTTTTAAAAAAATCTTCAATGAGTACAGAACTACAGATAGATGTACTCGAGGCTTGTTCAATATGAGTCTTATTTGACCGGTAATTATTTTATACACAAAGATTAAACAAAGAACCTTTTAATTTACTAAATCACTGACGTATACGATAGCACAGACATTTTACTAATTACATTATATATGTATTGGTGGCATATTGTTATCGTGTAGTTTGCAATTCTTTGGAAGAAAAGAAAATAATTAACCCAAACGCAACTTATTATCCAAAAAAAAGGAAGAAAATGTCACAACTTGTCTTTCTTTTTTGCTTATTTTTAAGGCAAAAAGAAGAAGAAGAAGAGAGAATAAAAGAGGGTCGTAGATGACAAGTCACAACTGATTTATTTATTTTTTAGCTTGAGCGTGACTATCTAAATTTAACGTGAAACGCTAACGTTTTATCCATAAAAAGTAAACAAACATTTTCAAATAATTGTTAATTAGGCCAAACATTTCAATAAGTCTTAGCTAATTTAGTTTCTTATTGACGAACATGTGGTTTTATTAAATAATAAAATACTCACAATAGATAATTATTTTATATATAATATTCCCTCTGGACACTTTTAAACAGTAATTTTCAGTAAAGCAAACATTAAAAAGTCAAGTAAAGTGTACAGTAACTTTCACTAGAAAAATGACAATTAAAAGTGTCCGGAAAAAATATTAAATTAATGTTAAAATTTATGAGATAGAGTTTTAGAATGGTAAATTATCGGATGATCTCGACCATAATTTCTCCAAAAAAATATCGGAGGATATGGAGATAAATCACTAGGTTTTTCAAAGTAATGGATGAATATAGTAAATAATAATTAATTGTTAGGTTAGAAGTGCCCCATGTCCATGTGAGTGTCGGGTAGAGCTGGTACCCGAAAGTGCCTTTCACGTGGTCCGTCGACCTAACTTTGGAGTACTGCTACTTTGCTTACAATATGGATCTTTGGCTTCTAATTATATTTAGGATATTTTTTATTAATAATTATAATTAGCTAGGATTGCCCATTAATTTGCCAACCAATTATACTAACAATAATTAGAACTTGTCACAGTACTTTCCTTTTTCGCGCTGGCCACAACATGTTTAATTAGGTCTAAAATAATAGTCAGATCTACAGGTAATTCCTATGGCATAATGAAAACAAATTGCATTATTATGCAAGAAATAAAACATCTATGGAGACTATGTAATTTTTTTGTCGATACTAGCTCTTAATAAAAGCAACACTCATTTATGAAAAGAGATAGACTACCGAGTAAAAGAGGCAGCGCTGCTTTTTTGAGCATTCAGATTGTTCGGTCGGAATCCGATAAATTTAGATCGAATTTTATCGACAGTAATTTGAATTTTCCTAATATGACCCTAATCTAATGATAATCTGATTATTTTGGATCGGATCGGTCGAATTTTTTGGATAAATTTTAGATCTTTTTTTTTTAATCCTGGGTTGTTCTCTCTGTTGTGTAACCTAATAAAGCATTCAAACGTTATTACAACTTAATAAGTGGAGTAAATAGTAGTAAAAAATAAAAAATAAAATAAAAAAAGGAAGTAAAACTAAGAGATAAAAATTTAAATTCAGAATTTATTCAGATATTTTGAATATTTCGAATTTTCGGATAATATCAGATCGGATTTCAAAATTTATCGGATCTTTTATTTTCTATCCGAAGTTCCGTCCGATACAGTTCAGGATCAGATCGGTCGAATCTTCTGATCTGTGCTCACCCCTATCGTTAAGTGTGAGGCTGTTGTAATTACATTTGATATCGTAACGCTTTTGCAAGTAAGAGAAATTGAGACATGCGGTAAGTAAGACACCTAACACGATACGGACAAATCAACAGTGGTATAGAAAGTTAGAAACCGAAATGCATGATATTAATTCAGTCCGCAAGTTGCAGATTTAACATTATAATGTTTGGTGCCTCAACTTCAAAGATGGGCCCTTCTATAAATAATGTTGTCAGTACAGGTTGAAAATTCTACTGAAAATAAAAGAATTATTTTGAACATTGACGTGGTTGATGGCTCCTCTATTCTACCGTGTGAATCTGATGTTTTCATTTCTGTACGTTTCTGCCAATTATCAAATGCTGTACATCAATCATTAACCTCCCATGGCCCATCTGATTCTTTTCACCTGTAGTTTCGGTAGAGCCTTGAAGAAGCATGTCTTGGTCACTTGGTGTGTTTTTTATTTACAACTACTAACCAACCAAGTACATATTGATTGGTGTTCGATCGGTAAAAGACTCATGCATTTTTAATGAAAATAATCGAGTTCGAATCTAAAGAATGAATTATATTCTCAATTTAGGCTTCGATTGTACTTAAATGGGCCACAATATTACTTAAATAAAACTATTTGTTTGTCCAGAAAAAATAGAGAAGATGTTCATAGAGACCAAAAAAAATTACAACTAACGCAATTGCGTGGATGTTGCCAAAACAAACTAAACAACGGAGCCTAAAGAGAGAAAAAATTAACAAATTTTTTTTAGCGGATAGAGTTTGTGAGATATAAAGGATTCACTAAGTCTTTATCTTAAAATGCTTAATTATACCCTGATGATTAGTACGGTTAGTAATTACTCAACCGATCAACCACCTATCTAGCCTATATACTCCTTCCGTTTTATTTTACTGTTATTCTTTTAGTTTTCACGATAATTAAGATAATGGTTAGATTATAATTATTGTATAATTTTTACTAAAATACCCTTATTAATTATGAACCAACCCTTCTTATTACTCCACCAATCAAACTGCAGTGTTTTTGTTTAAGAAATGTTAAAGTTTAGAATTCCAATGGTGAAGATAAAAAAAGAGCAGATAATAATTATGTGATTATTGAAAAGACAAAACTTAATTAATATTGATAAAACGTATTAATTTTTTTTGTTAAGGGTTAATATGGTCATTCTCTACAAAAAGTTATCTTGAAAATCGAAAAATGATAGTTAAAAACACGAAAGTATATATATAAAAATAAATCAACTTATCTAAAAGTGGAATGGGTCATTAACTCTCGTAATAATAAACTCCTCCATTTCATAAAAAAATATCATTTTAGCTATTTGCACAAAAATTAATTAAATTTTAGTTTTTTTTTTATCTATAATACCTCTCTAACCCAAAAAAATTCACCCCTCTCCTCTCAACCCTAATAATAGCATTTGGTTAATGAAATTAAAAGGAAAATAGAAACTCGGTAATTTGAGATTTTAAACTTTATTATGTTTAATTAACAAAAGAAAAGTTGGACTCCCAACGATCTAAGTTTCTCTGACCTTTCTACTTTCCTTAAAATTAAAGAATGGAGAAATCTTACTTTCCCAAATTGAGGGAAAGTTATATATGTTATATGACCATTTTATTTTACTATATACATTAATCTATATTTTAAAAAATGTGAGCTTACTCTCCCTCCTCCTTAATTGTTTTTGTTTGTTAATTTAATTTTAATCAAATATTTAATTTTTGTAAAATTACTTTTAACTGTATGAAATTTTAGAATAAATTAAAGATATTCACTTTGTAATTATTTAAAGATAAAATAATACTTTTTTTTACTTTTTTTTATAATTTTTGTATAAAAATACAAAGAATATTACTTTATTAAAAATCTTATAATATATCAATCAAGCATAATAAAACTAATATTATATAGGATCACTTTCTCAGGAATATACATCTAGTCGCGGTTAGTTATTAATTTTTTTTTTACGCAATCAAACGTTGTTACTTACTCCGGGAATATTTTTCCATAAGCAAAAGAATTTAGATATGATGTAGTGTCATTGAAATGAACATCGAATAGATAGTTGCGTGATCCTTTTCCAATTCCTCTTCTTTTTGGTTTTACTTTCTTTGATCATCTTCTCAACTACTACATACATGTGGGTTGTAGGTATAGGAAAAGAGCAAAATACTTTTCGTGCAGACATTTGCATTTCAGCTTGTCTAACAACTATATTATATTATTTATGAACGGTTTGAGTCGTTTGATACTTTTATTTCTTAAATAAGAGCCTATATATTTAATTCTTCTGTATAAAAAAATTACACACTAAAAATATATTATTTTTTAACGGACTAATTCGATGCGAAAAAATTAGTATAATCCTTTAAATGTGGTTTGTGGTTCGGACTAAAAAATAGAGAACTCTTAATACTTAATTACCTGTTAGAATTTGATAAAAAATATGATCACTAGATAATATATTAAATTCCTTTAGAGGTGAGTTGTAACAACTCTTTTGGGATGTTTATTTCAAGCAATTTGTTAGTATTTCTTGGATAGAGCGCATTTAAACAATTTCTCGGGTAATTGTCAAGACTCTAGGGCCTATGGTAGATTGGTGTGTGGGGGGAGAGAGAAGCTTTTGCCATACAAATAGATTTATTTATTTTTAAATTGGAAAAAATCCGGTGATTCAATCGATTCAACCGTCAAATTAAACGAACCGGCTTAAATTTTATGGTTCAATCGGTTACTTTTTCTGTTTTTTTTCTCCAAACATCATATAAGTATAACTTTCGACCTAATTGTTAGATCAATCTCAATTTTTGTAGAAACATTTATAACATAATTAAACAAACAACTATCGTTCTGTTCGAGAAAAAAATTCTTCAAATAGCCTAAACCGTAGGTACGAAGTTTTATGTGTATTTTTTTCATATTTTCATATTTTCTTATTTATTTCGAATTTGAAATTGTTTATTCCTAGTTTTCTATTGATTTTGAGGTTACAAATTGATGTCATTAGACTTTATACTTTAAGTCATAGTTTCAGGGACTGCTTTTATTTTATATCAAACTATGACTTGAATTTTTTCCAAATAAGAGATTTTTTCGACAAAAAATGTGATTGTTATTTGTTAGAATTTGACACCTCAAAAGAAGAACACTACTACTAATTAAACCTCGACCTAAATCGATAGGTTCTTATTTCTCCCAGAAAATACAAAAAAAATCTTGATGTTTCTTGATCATTAAAGTAATTAGGATTTCATTCTCGTGGCACCACCAAAGGTTGCACCTCCACCACATGATGAAGGAGATCTTTTAAAACAAAACAAAAAAAGCTTTAATCAAGGTGATGCAATAATATCTACAATATCTTAATCATATGTATCAACATTCTTTGTTCTCCACCGTCCACGTCAAGATCATCTACGTACATATATAGAACCAAATTTCATAATTCATTACGTGATAACAATGGGAAATCATACTTTACAGCGTGCTGTTGGCTGAAAATAAAACTCGTAGGATGTTAAAGAGTTAAATTTACGTAAATACTCTAATGATTAAGTCAATCTCATAAATAATAATGATAAATTATTAATAAACAAGAATGAAAGTTTGAGCTTTCATATGAGCCAAAAATCATACTACTATAATATTATCATGATAAATTATAATAGTATTAAAAATGATGTTATAAAATAAAAGAAGTCTAATAAAATAATTTTTAGATGTAAAGGTATAAAAATAATAATTTGAGATGCGTAAATATCAACGCAATATGCTTAAACATGACTTATGCCTTTGGTCTCTTGACAACATTCTAATTGGCTATGGCAATTAGGGATATGAGAATCTTAGTAATGGATCCGATGGTCTATTAATTCACAATAAATTTAATTAGATTATGAGGTCTCCGAAGTGGGGGATTTTAGTGGAGGGAAACATACTTGACACTGTCCTGAAATTAAGTGGAAGAAGACTAGAGTGCATATATCATTTTAAATGTGCCCAAAAAGAAAAAAAAAGCACAATATTATAAATTAATGTGCGTATTATTCACCCATATCTAAGTGCTGTGAATGATTTAATACTCTCACCTCACGAGCTTTTTCTTTAAAGTAAAAAATTATAGATTCGATCATGAAATATGGAGTAATTACCTGCTTGAAACAATTTATAATTTAATAACCGTCAATTTAGTGCGAATATGATTAGTTCGAGACAAGAAATACTAACCATATAAATGCATAATATAAGGTTTTTTCTTTGTGATGCTTTTTTGTTAGTTTTAAATTTGATTGGTGTGGTGGGGGGTGGACAAATGATAATAGAATTAGAGATGAGGATACGATTTTGTGTTGGTGGCAACTGGAAAATTTCAATAGAATAAAGAAAAGCCACCACTCACTAAAGTGTGTAATAATTATGGATTTACCCCATTATGTATAATTTATATAATATATAATAATAATTGGTCCTAAAGAACCAAAGGAGGGTTGTGAATGGATATACAACTTTGGCTGATTTCAATTCCTCCATGAATGATGGGAGTTATTATAGATTTGTTTTTGATACTAATAAAATAGACCAATGGCCGGAGAACAAATTGGACGGCTTGAGATTGTCCAAGATTTCATTTCACTCTTTATTTGACCCATGGTATGATTATATGTTTTTTTTTTTTAGAATAATTATTATGATTAGTAAGATAATGAAAAGTGGTTTGTGTTATATCATGTTTTTCTTTCGAGAATGTCGCTGGACGGCTGAGAACTACTACTACTAGACTGTAAAGCAGGCACTAATTTGACAATCTTCTCAGAAGGATGACCAAGACGACGATGCCACAACTCAAACTCTGTCAACCCCGGTACCGTTACTGCATGCACTGTAGGAACGCCACGGAAATAGTAGAGTCCATCCCGTCGCTCACCCGCCCCAATCATGGCTCACTAGAATGATGGATGCTAGAGTTGCTGCGTCCATCCCGTATCATGAAGAAGCTCGACCTTTGTGGTTGTTTTTGGAGCGCAAGTATATGAAGGCCAACGGTCCACGGATTCAGCAGCTGCACGCTTCCATCACACTGTGCAAACAATCAAAGGGCGAGTCGATAGATGACTACTACAATCGGTTAGTTGCTCTTTGGGATGAATTGACTCGGTCGAAACCCCTACCCACTTGCCTTTGCGGACTCTGTACCTGCGATCTCTTCGCAAAGCTTGCTAATGAGCAAGATGAGGCATATTTCCATCAATTTCTAATTGGAGTTGATGATGATCTCTACTCCGCAGTGCGCTCCAATCTGCTTTCCCAGAAGCCTCAGCCACCTCTCTATGAAGCCTATCAAGCAGTGTTTTGAAACCCGGACCGAACCGGGGTTGAACCGCCCGGGTCGACATCAAAATGAGGATTTCGGGCTGGTTCAGTCTTTGGACCGGACCTGCAAGTGACCCGGGTTCGACCGGTCGACCCGGCCGGTTTTTACAAAACCGGCGACCCGGTCGACCCGCTATCGACCCGACTGGGTCGATCTCAAATCAAAACGACGCCGTTTTGGCAAACCCAAAACGACGCCGTTTTGTGTTTTTTATAAATTTTTTAAATTTTTTATTTTATTTTTTATTTTATTTTATTTTTATTTTTTTATTTTTTTCAAAATGGAAAATTTGATGGGTCGGCCCATTACAGGCATGGGCCGGCCCGTTATAGACACCGGTTCAATCCGGTTCAATCATCTAAGCTCGAACGGTTCGCTGAATGAACGGTTCACACTGTACCAATGGGTCAATCCGGTCGAACCTCGGTTGAACCCCGGTTAAACCCGGTTGAATCCGGTTCAACGGGTCAGCCGGGTCGGTTTTTAAAACACTGCTATCAAGCATTTGTTCAGGAAGAAAACTCTCGTCACATCGCTCGCGAGAAGGTAATTGAGCAGGAAGTTCAAGCATTCGCGTTGAGGGCTGATCGCTCTCGGCTGCCATCAGACCGTGTAGATCGGTCCAAGCTCTTTTGTTCTCACTGCAAGCAGAAAGGACATGATACTACCTCCTGTTTTAAGATACACGGTTACCCTGACTGGTGGGCTGACCGTAACAGAGTGAGCGGGTCTGGCCGTGGTTCTGGCCGCGGGACTCCCGTCACACCTAGCCGTGGGACTCCCGTCACACCTACCACCACAAATGCCGCCTCTCCTGGTCCCTTTCCTGCAACGCCAGCCCGTGCCCATGCAGTCACAGAACTGGGTGATTCCCCATTTGTTGATCTTAGCCAAGCCCAAGCGAAGTCACTGCTGCACTTCCTGAAACATAAGAGTCAGGATGGGGATCGTATGACGGGTGAGCTATTTATTTTGTCTTGGATTATTGATTCTGGCGCTTCTCATCATGTGACAGGAAACCTAGACTGTCTCGTCGATGCCGTACAGATGGATGCTCGTTTGGTTGGGTTACCGAATGGTCAATGTGTTGTGGCCACGTTGAAGGGTTCCGTCCTTCTCCCAAGTGGCATAACCCTTATCAATGTTTTATTTGTTCCACAGCTTAACTGCAGTTTGATTTCGGTGACACAACTAATTGATGATTCTAACTGTTTTATCACATTCACTGCTTCTTTGTGTGCTATACAGGACCATCATTCGGGGAGCCTGATTGGGGCGGGTGAGCGACGGGATGGACTCTACTATTTCCGTGGCGTTCCTACAGTGCATGCAGTAACGGTACCGGGGTTGACAGAGTTTGAGTTGTGGCATCGTCGTCTTGGTCATCCTTCTGAGAAGATTGTCAAATTAGTGCCTGCTTTACAGTCTAGTAGTAGTTCTCAGCCGTCCAGCGACACTTGCGTAGTTTGTCCAAAAGCTAAGCAAAAGCGTAGCTGTTTTCCTGTTAGTAACAGTAGAGCTAGTAGAAAATTGGAATTGATACACTGTGATTTGTGGGGACCACATTCAGTTCCTTCTTCCTGTGATGCTATTTATTTTTTGACTATTGTTGATGACTTTTCAATGGCTGTTTGGATTTATTTATTAAGAAACAAGACGGAAGTCTCTAGAGCCTTTCGCTCTTTCTTTGCAATGATTGAACGGCAGTTTGCCACCACTGTTAAAACTGTGCGTAGTGACAACGGTACTGAGTTCAAATGCATGCTTGACTATTTTGATGAGCAGGGGATCTTATTTCAGACCTCTTGTGTTGGTACTCCGCAACAGAATGGTCGCGTTGAGAGAAAACATCAACACATTTTGAATATAGGCCGTGCCTTGATGTTTCAGGCGAATTTACCCATTCTCTTTTGGGGGTAATGTGTTCTTGCTGCAGTACACTTGATCAATAGAACTCCCTCTACCCTCCTTGACAATAAGTCTCCATTTGAACTGCTACATGAGGATCTACCTGATCTAGATGACCTACGGGTGTTCGGCTGCTTGAGTTTTGTTCACGATCAACGTTCCCGACAAGGTAAATTCACCCCTCGCAGTCGGCGCTGCATCTTTGTTGGGTATCCTAACGGCAAGAAAGGGTGGAAGTTTTATGATCTGGACACTGGAGACTTTCTTATTTCCAGGGATGTAGTGTTCCATGAAAATGAATTCCCTTTTGCCAACGGGAATTCGACCGCCTCACCTGTTGCTTTGCCTTCTGTCATAGATGTTGTCGCGGTCAATGAAGACCGCCCGGACAGTTTGGATCCGGTTGTGGAGGACGTTGTGTTCCTTCCCCCTATCGACGAGGAAGTGCCACCAACGGAGCCTGCTGGTGCGCTCTCGGCTTCACCATCGGCTGGCCCGGCTGCTGCTGAGTCCTCTGATGCACCTTTACTAGGTCGCGGCTTCCGAGAGAAATGTTCCTCAGGTTGGTTGTCTGATTATGTTACGCACACTGTACGGAATATGAGTCCATCCCCGCCTTCCTCGCAACCATTCAGCTCCTCAGGTACTCCTTATCCTATAGCACCATTTGTGAATTGTGATAACTTGTCATTGCACCATCGTACCTTTCTCGCAGCTGTCATTGCTGGTGTTGAACCATGCTCTTTTCGTGCGGCCTTGCAAGATGCAGGCTGGTGCGAAGCCATGCATAAAGAAATCGACGCATTGGAGGCCAATGAGACATGGGTGGTGGAGGAGTTGCCACCTGGGAAGAAGGCACTCGGTTGCAAGTGGGTGTATAAAATCAAATATCATGCCGATGGTTCAGTTGAACGCCTTAAGGCATGCCTGGTCATCTTCGGTAACCATCAGGTGGAAGGCATTGATTACAACGAAACATTTGCTCCGGTTGCCAAGATGGTCACGGTTAGAACCTTTCTGGCTGTTGCGGCTGCTAAGCGCTGGGAGTCACACCAGATGGATGTTCACAACGCTTTCCTTCACGGCGATCTGCATGAAGAAGTGTATATGAAAATGCCCCCTGGTTTTGGATCTGACACCCCCAACAAGGTTTGTCGCCTGACCAAGTCCCTGTACGGCCTGCGTCAGGCACCGAGATGTTGGTTTGCCAAGTTAGCGGCTTCTTTGAAGAAATATGGCTTTCTCCAGTCGTACTCAGACTACTCTCTCTTTACTCTACGGCAAGACACAGTGCTGCTCAACGTCCTTGTGTACGTTGATGATCTGATTATCTCTGGTAATGACTCTTCCGCTATTTCTGCTTTTAAAACATATTTGAGCACATGTTTTCACATGAAGGATTTGGGGCGCCTACAATACTTCTTGGGCATTGAGGTTGCTCACAGTCCGGCAGGGATTTTTCTCTGTCAACGGAAGTACACACTTGACATTATCACGGAAGCAGGCCTTCTCGGCGCCAAACCGGCTGACTTTCCAATGGAGCAAAATCACTCTTTGGCACTTGCCGCCGGTGCTGTTCTTGATGACCCGGAACGGTTCCGTCGTCTCGTTGGTCGCCTCATTTATCTCTCTTTTACCCGACCAGATTTGACATACTCTGTTCACATTCATGCTCAGTTCATGACCGCCCCGCGCCAAGAGCATTGGGATGCTGCATTGCGCGTTGTGCGGTATTTAAAAGGGAGTCCAGGCCAAGGTGTCTTACTCTCCTCCTCTTGCGATCTATCCTTGACAGGCTGGTGTGACTCTGATTGGGCGAGCTGCCCTCTCTCTCGTCGTTCGCTCACTGGCTGGATCGTCTTCCTCGGTACTTCTCCCGTCTCTTGGAAGACAAAGAAGCAGGACACGGTCTCCCGGTCCTCAGCTGAAGCTGAGTATCGTTCCCTGGCATCCATCACATGTGAGTTGAAATGGTTAAAGACTCTCCTCCAGTGTCTCGGTGTTGATCATCCGCGGGCAATGGATGTCTTTTGCGATAGTAAGTCAGCTCTCCACATAGCCCACAATCCCGTTCTTCACGAGCGTACGAAGCACATTGAGATTGATTGCCATTTTATTCGTGACGCGGTCACAGATGGGATTGTAGCGCCTCACTACGTGTCCACAACAGAGCAGCTTGCTGACATCTTTACCAAGGTGTTAGGCAAGAGGCAATTCTTATATCTTCTTCGCAAGTTGGGCATTCGTGATCTCCATGCTCCAATTTGAGGGGGGGGGGGGGGTGTTAGGACACACATATGCTTATGTTCGTATCTTGTATATTGGGCCTATTGGGCCCAAAGTTAGCTTGTATATATACTCATGTATTACTGATTAATGAAGAGAAGGAAAACCTATTTCCCTAAACTTAACAAATATTAAAAAGTATTATCTCCGTCTTGAATTAAATAATTTTTTGATATTTTATACGTACTGAGGAAATCATTTTTCATATCTTTGAAGTTTATATTTGACACTAATACCTTCTTGTCTTATTCTAATTTACATATTTTATTACTCTCATTAATCATCTCTCTTCAATAATAAAAGATAAGTTATTAAAATTAGACAAAAAAACTTCAGAACAAAAAAACTAAGACCAAACTAACAAGTGGAAAAGAAGAAGAATAACGGGTTAATCTCTTCTATATTAGCTTATATATATTCTATTTAATTTAATTAATAATAATTGAATGAATATAAAAATGACACCTATACGTATAAATAAAGATATTAATAAATGCATTAGTATTTCTACCGCCACTAAAAAAGATAATTAGGATCAAATTAAGTGAAAGAGATGGTATGGTTTGTGTCAAATTTCCAAGTATGGGACTTCTTGTATTGACTTGCAATATCCCACCCATCATTTGGACATCGTCGCAATAGTGTAAAAAAAAAGGATTTGAGGCCCATAAACCATAACAAATACTTTTCCTGACATGCTTTGATGTATGTTCGTTAAGCCCAACTTAACTGTGCCTGATCTAGGCTCGAGGCCTACTCTATATAATTGGATTTATAAAAATCAAAACTCATTATATAGTGGCATTCTTTTTGCTTTTCTTTTCCTTTTCATTAGGGATGACAATTTCGCCCGTAAATATAGATATACGTCCAATTCTCATAATTGTGGTCGGGTATTACCCACATATTGTGGGCATTTTATGAGTATGGATATATCCGCGTCCGTAAAGTGCGGGTATGGATGTGGGTATAGATAGTACTTACCCGCTCCAATACCCGCAATATATATATAATATTTTAATATATAATTAATTCAATATATTAGGGGTGGGCAAAAATTTTGTTACCCGAAATTTTGATTTTCCGTCCCGAGTTTTTTTTAATTTCGGATCGAAAATTTTTGGTATCGAAAATTTCAGATCGGAAAGGTAATACTCGAAATTAATTTCGGAACGGAACGAGATCCAGTAAGAAAATTTTAGTTTTCCAAAAATTTTCTCCCTTAATTAAAATTCTCACATAACCTTATCCTTTCAACCTTATATTTTCAAGTCCTTCCCTCAAGCCATCACCACTCTCAATCCCTCACCCTCACCGCATCACCGCCTCAATCACCATCTCCCGCCGCCTCAATTGTCATCTCTCACCGCTCTCATCCTCACCGCATCACCACCTCTCGACCACCAACCATCGCTCTCTCTTCACCACCGCACCATCCCTTTCCCTCACCATCGAATCACAATTTCTCGTTCTCAATTTTACCATCACCGATTCCCTCCCTCTCTCTTGGCAGCCACGCAAGCATAAGAGAAGAGTGATTTCTCCCTCGTTCCTGCATACTTTTATTCATCATCATCGTCATCTACTCCTCTATGTTTGTAATAAGGCATAAATTACTGTACTCTCCATTGATTCATTTGTTGTGATTTTGTTCATTATATGTTCATACAACTTTATTGGGTGATTATTTCGGATACCCGATTTTCGAACCCAATTTTTTTTTAGAAATTCGAGATCGGGTAGTTGATATGTGCAGTATGGGGTCGGGAAAGTTTTTGGTCAATTCAGAATACCCGTACCCAAAATAAAAATTTCACAAATACCTGAAATTCCTGTTTACCCACCCCCACAAAATATATATACCAATAAAAACACAAGGCCGGATAAACAAAGTTGGTATTGAAGATATACAGTTACCAACAGACACCGGTTTGACTTTTTTTTTTTTTTTATATATTATGGGCTATTGTTTAGTGCTTGGGAACTAAGGGGCTGTTAAGGCTAGAAACTAGAGAGAGAAATTAGTGAGACATAGAGTTTGAAGGAAAATGCTCTCGTTGTATTGATTTTTTCGTGTTTTACAAATGAAGGAGAAGTCTCCTTATATAGAAAAACTATCAACAAAGGCCAAGACAGGTGGCCATTTAAAGAAAATCTTATCTAAAAGGAATCTTATCTTTAACAAAAGTTGGTCGGCCAACGGTAGGTGGTCGACCAAGGATAAAGATAAAGAAAATGAAAGAAACGGTCCTAAGTTAAAGTAGAAAAAGTAACGAGATAATTACACCCTGCCTAAAGTTCGGCGACTAATGGACAGCTGTTTCTGTGTTTGTCATGGCTGACGTCTAGCTTCCTTCTAGAGATCTCTGTGGGTTTCTGGAATACTGACGTCATTGTCTTCTTCCATGTCTGTTATCGCGTTGTCTTGGAGATCTGTTACTAGATTGACGATGTGTTCTTCATCTAACAGTCGTCCATCTCCTGAGTGTGGTAGGAACATCCTCCACTCTCTGGTGCTGTAGATTTGAATGAAATACCCTTCTCCTAAGAGACGATACTCCATCCATTTTTCTGGTGTATATAGGCTTTGGGGATTCTGTGCTACTCTGTAGATTTCTGGATTTTCTATTTCTTGGAAGTCATAGGGAGATAGTGAAATTCCCATATGAAGATCATGAATGCTTTCTTCTTCTCTGTCTGCCGAAAGGATGAAGATTCTTTTCTTTGCAGGGATCACCTCAAACCCTCTGGCCACTGGTAGTGTGGAATCAATGAAACATTCTAGTTTCTTTCTTATTGCCATGTTTCCTGCAACTAGAAAGAATTTTTCTCCAAACTTTTCTAAATATTTATCAATGTTTCCTTCTTCTTCCAATTTGAATGTGATTTTGTCAATCATTCCCATATGGAAAAAAGAAAGAATTTTCTGGAATGGCATGTCTGTGTTGTTTAGGTCTACTTGTAATTTGAATAGACCTCCTGTTCCTTTGACTTTGATATGTCTTGCGATTATTCCCGCAAGTCTGCAGTAGGGCTTCTGTACTATATTTACTCCTTTGAACCTCCAGTCTTGTTCTTCGAAGTAAATTTTTACTAAGTTTTTCTGTGCATTGATTAGATCTTCTAAGTGTCTTTCCTCTGTTTTCTGTTTTATAATTTCTTCCCCTTCGGGCCATTGGTCAAACAAGGGTTTAAGGGTGAAATAGGCTGGCATATCTAATAGCCTGGCTCGAAGTTGTGAAAAGCTTCTGTTTTTGGGTTTCTGTTTGTTTTCTTGTATAAATTTATCTAATTGTTGTAATTTGGTAGTTAAGCTACCCATTATACTATCTTTCTGTTGGATCTTTCTTTCTGCTTCAATCTTTTCTTGTTCTATGAAGGTTATTTGGTTGGCAGTCTGTTGTTGAAGCTGTGCTAGTTGTTCTTCTAGCTTTCTGTTTTTGTCTTCTAATCTGGCTATTAGCCGACTGGGATTCTCTTGGGCCACTTCTGAATAGGGTCTAACTGTTTCGGGTTCTATGTAGAAGTTTGGGCCTAGCTGGGCCCTTGCTTCTTCTAAGGCTTCTGCAAAACTGTGATAACCCACATAGATTGGGTTTTGACACATGATGTAATTTTTTACCGTGTTGAAACTGTTAAAGACACCTGTTTTTAAACCTCTATAAATGACATAATGTGAAAAGGATTTTCTCTGTATCTTTGGGTTTTTCTCAGAGAAGTACATGCTTAACGCATTTAAGCATTGTACCTTGAACTGTGTTGCTACGGGAGTTGTCTGTATATGCCAGAGGTTATCTAGCAGGCACTGTTGTTCTCTGTCGATATTTAATCCCTCAAAGGGTTTAAATTTTTTGTTTCCTCCATCAGGAAATTCTGTGAGGTACATTGTACCAAATCTAATTTCGTTCTGTGCTCTTCTAGTGGAGAGATTTCTGTTTACCTGTGTAAATGGAATCTGTATGTTTGAGGATGATGATGATCCTCTTTCTGTGGTTGTGACAGGCATTGCTAAATTGTTTCTGTACATAATGGTTTGATCTATCAGGGCTTTCTGTTCTTCTGTCTTCTGTTCTGTCTTTTGTTCTATTTGTGCTCGGGGTTTTATCACCCGTTTCTTCATCTCTGCCTGTATCATTTAAAAAATTTGTTTATATTTCTAGATAATAGATCAGCTAAACTGTTATTTTTTCCTTTAATATGTTCGAAACATATTTTGTATCCATTTCCCTGTATTAAATTCTGTAAATTAACCCATCGGGTTCTGTTTATTTTCTTGCTGTTTTCATTTTTAAGGAATTTAACTATTGCTTCACAATCTGTTCTAACTGTGAATTCATTTTGTAGATATATTTTAAACTTATCTAAAGCATTTATTAATGCTTGGATTTCATAGTCTAAACTAGTCCAATTTTGTCCTGTTTTAAAATTACCACTTGTATACGCAGCAATTTTTTCTGTTTCTTTATCTGAGTATTTACTGGGTTTGCAAATCATTACTGCTCCCCAGCCTTCTTTACTACCATCACATTCTATAATAATATAATCTGTTATTAAGGGTAGTTCTAATGGCTTTATCTTCTTAACTTGTTCTTTAATCTTTTTTACTAATTCTATGTCTTCTTTATTAAAATTTCTTTGGCCATTCTTTGTTGTTTTACTATATAAAGGTCCTACTAATTTACTTAGATTAGGAATAAATTTTCTAGCGTAATTTAGTATTCTTAGAAAGGCTTGTATCTGTTTTAAACCTTCTAATTTGTCTGGAAAATTTAATATTTTTTCTGCTATATGTGGTTGTAGTTCTATCTTTCCATCTCCTATTTCTAATCCTAAGAAGGATATCTTTTTCTTGTACAACTCCATTTTTCTTTTACTAACTACTATACCGTGTTTCTCTATTTCATTAAAAATCTGTCTTAAGTGTTCTTCGTGTTCTTTAATAGAGTTACTTGCTACTAATATGTCATCTATATAAACTAGACAGAATTCGTATTTTAAGAATATCGAATCCATAAATCTTTGGAAGACTGCTGGTGCATTCTTTAAGCCAAAAGAGAGAACATTCCATTCGAAATGTCCTTCTGAGCATGTAAAGGCAGTCCATTGTTTAAACCATTCTTCTAATTTTAATTGATTATATCCTGATTTTAGATCAAATTTACTAAAAATCTTTTTCTGTTGTATTAGTCCTATCAGGCTATCTTTATTAGGGATGTTATAGGCATCGTCTATGGTGTTTTCATTTAATCTTTTATAATTATAAACTATTCTGGCCTTTCCTCTCTTGATTTCGCTATGATTTCTTACTATAAATGCTGCTGATCTGTGTGGACTCTCTGATCTTTTAATTAGTCATTGTTTTAACATTTCTGGAATCTGTTTTCTAAATTCTTCTTTGTCTAATGGACTATAGTCTATATTGGCTGTTACTATTCTTATATCCGGATTTTTAATCTTCATTTTTACCTCATAGTTTACTCTTCTTTTCGTAATATCTTCTCCTATTAATCCTATCTTCTCTAACTTTTGTATTATCGGATAGTTTTTATTATTTCTAATATCTGGTCCTTTTTCTAATTCCAAAGTTAATTCTTTTCCTAGCATAGCGTATGTCTCATTTTCTATATGCTCTGTTCTCTTATTATCTGGTTTTAAAAATTCTAAGGTGGGTTGTCCACCACGCTTTCGTGCTAACTCTGCTGTTTGTATATATTTATTAGTTGGAAAAGTATATACATTTTTACTAATTGTTATGCTATTTCTAGCTATAGTAATGCTACCATTTAAACTACATATGAAATTTAGTCCTAATAAAAAATCATTACTCTTTGTTTCTTCAGGGGCTATATTAATCTGTGGAATGTCGTATTTTATACTATAATTCTGTGCAAAATCTATAAACTGTATTCCTAAGGCTTCTACTTGATGTGTTATAACCATTGTTCTTTGTTCAGCTGTTTTTGTAATTATTCTGTATTGTAATTTTTTATGATATTTTTGTGGTATTAAGCTATATCCTACCATACTTTTTGAGCTCGCTGTGTCTAAAATAGCATTTAATTCTACAAAGGTGTTTACATCTAACCAAAGTCTACATTTAAGGGTTATTAGGCTTGCTATACATTTACTAATAGTAAAGGCTGATTCTTCCTGAATTTGTTCTGTGAGATAACTAGATTCTGCATCTACTTGCTTCTTTTTCTCATGTTGATTTTCAAGTTCTTTTACTCTATGTTTTAAGAGTTCTATTTCTACATCGTGTCTTTTAATTTGCTCCTTAAGTGTTTCATCTAGCGTATCACTGTGATTCCTATCTATGGCTTTTCCTGATATATCTGTTTCTATCTGGAATAATTTTTTAATACACATAAAACATATTTCTTTAAACCAATTGTTACATTGGTATCTTCTGTCTATAGCTGGATATAGTCTACAGTTATAACAATTTATATGATTGTTTCCTCTGTTTCTAATCCATTCATGTAAGCATTCTACTACTTCTTCATTCTGTTCTTTATTCATGTATGTATATGTAATTTTTGTACTATTTTCTGGCTCATTTTCTGATGCTATACTGTATACTGATTCATTATCGGAATCTGTTTTAATATTTTCTATTTCGTATTCTCCTAATTGTTCTACTAAATTTGTTCTATCTATGTTTTTATGCTTATTAGGACATCTATTTGCTAAATGTTGTGGATCTCCACAAATAAAACACGTGCAACTTCTATCTCTAGGTTTTTTAACATATCTATCTTTATTTTTCCAAGGTTTATCCTTTCTATAAGAAGTGCTTTTTCTAAGGAATTTCTTCTTTTTATCATAGTATCCATATGCTTGTGGTGTATAAATAGTTGTTCTACAAAACGCCCAAGATTGACGTTTTATTTGTTCTTGCATTGTAGCTTCTTTGCATTTATCTTCTAATTTTTTAAATACGTATGTAATTCTAGGTCCTATTCCTAAGTCTACTATGTGACCACAATCTCTATTCCATTCTTCATGCATTAATCTTCCTAAATCGCCTGGAAGCTTTATGAAATATTTATTGCATAAATCATCATCCATGGCTTTACCAGTTTGAGCTAATAATCTAGCAAAATCTGAGCTAAATTCTTTGATATATTTGAAATCTGTAATACTGAGCTGTTCTAAATTTCTGACTGCAGTATCCTGTATAAATGTATTTTCTTTTGCTGGGTCTACTCCTAACAATAAAATTCTAATTTGGCTTGTGAAATTGTAGGGATTATCTCCTAATGATTTAATAGTGTTTATACTATCTGGATCTTTTAATTTTTTACTTTGCCAAATACCTAAGGCTGTTGGTCCTAATGTTGTTTCTAAATATGAAAACATATCTATATCATCTCTTTTGTTAGTTTCCCAATTTCTAACTACTGTTTGTTCCCATACTAGTATTTCGTCTGGCCATAACTGAGGACTCTGTTGTTCTATTAACAGCATGTTTGAACTATACAATTTTCCTATTGGCATTCTTGCCCCTCTTCCTTTGAAGTTCGACTCTCCTTGGTATACCGTCGTAGCAGGTGTCCAAGGTTCTCTACCTAATACTTCTGTTCCTGATGTTCCCGGTGTCACGAACTCTGGTTTGGGTCTTTTTATTCCTCTTGAGTCTATATTTTGGTCCATAAAACTAACTTCTGGTTTGTAAAAATCACTAATTACTATTTTCCCATTGACTATATCTGTTACTAGTGGTAGGTTAAATACTTCATTTAGCTTGTTATAAGCCTCTTCATATTCTAACCCTAATTCTGTCATACATTCTATTATCATGTCGTCAACTTGTTCTTGTAGGTTGGTCTCTATAAATTTTTTATTAACTATTTGTTCAAATGTCTTTTGAACTTCTTCTGTTTTGAAACCAGCTACTTCTTCTAATTCTTCTATTTCTTCTCCTAGTTCTTCATATAAACCGTATCCTATAAGATCTTCTATTTCTTCATTTTCTATGTCATATATAGGATCTTGTTCACCGTCTGTATCATATACTGGTTCTCCTAAATCTTCATTCATCATACTGACTTCTTGATCACTATCATCTTCTTTGGTTGGTTCTTTTTCTACATAATTATTAAATCTCATGCTATAGTTGCCATCTTTATCTTCATATATCACACTTTTTTCTGGTACTAAATTTTTTTCTGTTGTGTCTATAAATTCTTTTAGAGGCCATTCTAATCCCGCTGATTCTTCTGCATCTATTTTAACTGGATCTATCATCCTTATACCACGACTTGCTAAGTTTTCTACAATTCCTTCTATATTAATATTATAATTCATTCCTGATCTGTTACTAGCCTTTCCTAGAATTCCTATACTAATTACTAGATTATTTCCTTTGTAGTCTTCATAGCCTTTTGTTGATAGTCCTATTTTTAGGTTTTTTAAATCTCTAATATCTTTTAGTATTGCTGGCGCACAATAAAAAAGTGCACAGTTTTTACTAAGGTCTACTTCCATTCCTGCTATGGTTGCTTTTTTGACATCTGTTTTCCATGATTTATCTAATATTAACACTAAAACTTTAGTTCCTAGTTCTTTTCTTCCTAATCCTTTTATTCCTATTACTACTAATCCTACGTGTGCAAACATTTTCCCTGTTTTCTTTATTTTATTTATCATTTCTGGTGTAAATAAATCTATTGTTTCTGCGGTATCTACTACCCTTAGACTTTCTTCTCTATTACTTCTAATAAGTACTGTGTTTACATTTAGAGGTCCTACCCTGTATAAAGTTCTAGGATTTAGAGCATCTAGTTGCTCATTGTTATATATTTCTAAGTTTCTTTCTACATCTATTTCTTCCTCTAATTGAACTACTGTTTCTGAATTGTTACTGCCTGACCCTCTACTAAATACTCTTCCTAAAAATGAATTGTTAACTTCTTCTCTAGAAGATACACTTCTTCTAGATTCTTCTCTTCTACTTGGTTCTTGTACTGTTCTACTGGATCCACTAAAAGGTGTGAAGTTATTCATTTTCTGGGTAACCAATGATTATATTTTATGGGTTTAACACTAATTCTTTGATTATTATCTAGTTTTAACCTATCCAAGGCCTTTGTTAACCCTAAGATATCTTGTGACTCTTCTGGTCTTTTGTCTGTAGTTCTAGTCTTTTTAAATTCTGTAAGAATATACTCGTTTTGTCCTCTGATATAGTCTAAATTTTCTGTTATAATTTTTATAAATCTGTTATTTTCTGATATAACTCCCGTTATATTACTGATCTGTCTATTAATACTTTCCTTTTCTGTTTCTAGGTGATTTCCTAGACTTATGATTAGATCTGTTAATCCGTTTAAATGAGCGTTTGTACTATGAAGTTTGTGTTCTAAGGTTTTATCTACTCTGCAACTAATTTCACTTCCTTCTGTTGATATTCTATATTTTTCTTTTGATACTTCTAGATCTAAGTATTCGATGCGTTTGAGCCTTTGATTTGCAATTTTGTAATACTTGAAAGATGTTTGAAAGAGATTTCAGATTTTTAAGATAGTTTCTAGCTTTATAGCTTTAGTTCCCTTTAAAGATTAAGCCCAATTTGTAATAGCATAAATTAAAATAAACATAAAAGCATCTACACAAATTTATGATAAACAGAACTTTTAACAAGTTCTTTAAGAAAACTGACTCACCCTAGCGGGTTCGTGGCTAAAGCAGGCTTTACTCCTTCTGTGGATACCCTGACCACGCCTGTCTCGGTCTTTTGTCAGATTTACCCAAAGGAAACGTCTAGGCTCCGCTACCAATAAAAACACAAGGCCGGATAAACAAAGCTGGTATTGAAGATATACAGTTACCAACAGACACCGGTTTGACTTTTTTTTTTTTTTTTATTTATATATTATGGGTTATTGTTTAGTGCTTGGGAACTAAGGGGCTGTTAAGGCTAGAAACTAGAGAGAGAAATTAGTGAGACATAGAGTTTTAAGGAAAATGCTCTCGTTGTATTGATTTTTTCGTGTTTTTATCATGTTGGATTAGTGTATCGTATTATTGTGTGGCATTGTTATTAAATTAGATTGATTTTTTTTATATATTAATTTGATTGAAATTTGAAATTCAACCAAATTCAAACAATTGCTCTTCCTTTACCCACTCCATATGGATGTGGGTGCGGGTATGGATTACCCGCAAATTTGCGGGTACAGGTATGGATAGTGCTTACCGGCCCATTATCATCCCTACCGTTCGTATTGCTTACGTCAATCATTGATATTGTAATGATAATTAAGTATATAACTAAATTTTTTTATAAAAAAAATATGATGACGTCACCAAAGATAGGGGCGGAGGCTGGGGGTAGCAAGAAGTGGCCCTGGCCCCTAAACCTTTTCAAGAGTACTGCTTTGGTCCCTTAAGTTTATGTATTTTTAAAATAATCCTATTTTATTTACAAAAAAATTATTTGGCCCTCCCTAATTTTGTAGACGTTCCTAATATAGTTCTTAACTATTTAATTTTTTTAGTTATGTATTTTAATTTACCCTAAAATTTCATATTTAGCCAATAAAATTTAGTTGATTTTTATAAATGGTTTAAAATTCAAATTGACTTTTTAATATTAATGACAAATAAATCAAACTTTTTAAATATGTTTTATTAACTTTTATAATTTCTAGAATGGTTATTAAATAGTATATATGTTATTTTTTATACATAGTACCATAAAGCTTCTCAAAAAAAATTAGTCTGACGTTGTTTTTAACTTCACCTCCTAATTTTTTTACTGTCTCCGCTCCCGACTACAGAGAGTTGCCAGTTGCTGGAAACTTATAAAAAAAGTGTTTCATATGAATTATCTTTTCATTGCGTAAATTTATATGAATTAATCAAACCAATAGAATTGTGACATTTATAGGTGGCGGGAATTACCTGACCAATAGAATGGTGACATCTATAATTTCATGTCGAATAATAAAGTGTCAATCGTAGAGTAGTTGGACCAATGAGCAAAGGATCTAGTTGGGCACAGGATCAGGCATCTGCTTCTCTTGTAGAAATTGAGTTGACAAGGTAATCGAGCATCAAAACCGTCATAATTATTTCATAGAATAGTAACGAAGAAAAAAATGGAATTCAATCACAAAATGCTGTTCCAATTCTATGCTCTACCAACTTTGACATCATTATATTCTTCCGCTAACACAAGTCCCTTGCTAAATCACCTTCTAAAAAGTTAACAAAAAGGTTTTTTTGAATTTAGTATAGAAAAAAGGAGGTTTAATTGAGCCAGTTAAAAATAAAAAACTATAAATTTGAGTCTTTAGAATGAATAAAATTATACTGAAAGAATCATTATTGTTTGGAAGATCGATAAAATTCAAACAATACTAGTCTCATTTGAGAGGACATCGTGGGATAAGAAAAAAAACAAAACAAAAAAATTATGGTATTTCGCAATTAAGTCGGATAGGACTCCAAAGGGCGGTAAAGCTCTCCTTCACAAATTTTAACGTAAAATAACTCTTTATCAGTTAATCTACGTACTTTTGAATAGATAAATTTAATTTTCTTCGTATATGTTTAATTAACTTTTTTTTTTTTAAATGGTTAGAGGTGTTTAGTACAGGTCCTTTCGTCCTCGACCATATAAAAAATTCCAGGTTCTGACAGTGAACTGAGGCACAAACTACGGCCTATTGTCCTATGCCAGATCTTTATTTTTATCTTATTTTTTTGCAGAAAAGTCTTGCCATATAAAATAAATCATCCTGTATTGGTTTTGCCAGCTGTAAATGGGCACTATAAATTAGGTCCCAGGTCCCAAATTTGAGTACCACAAATATATATAAAAAAAAAAAAACTAGCGAGAGCGTCACCCCATATCGTGTAAGACGGGCATGGAGAACAGCCGGAGAAATCGAGAAAAAAAAATTACTGTCCAGAAGAATACTAACTCAGACAAGACAAAAGTCACACGTCTGCTGCTCTGCAAATTACTTGAGGAAAACTGGCAAGAGACCAGAAAGAAGGCAAAAGTTGAAACCACAAAGAGTTAGAAGAGCACAACTGGAAAATAATGGACCTGACCTGACAAAATAAACTTCATTCCACCTCTATATTACTAACTTCTCTGTTCAGAGACACCACAATCCAGATTCCAGACTAGAATCCACCCCAAAAAATAAAATAAAATAAACAGGAGTCACATCAACCAGCGCAAGACAGTCCAAGATTGTACTGTAAAGAGATTTAATAGGTTGGAAAATGGAGTGTATAGCAGCCTCAATTTGGTGTACTTTGTTAGACAGATGATGATCAAAGCATATAGCATCCAGATTCCAATCCCAATCCAATCAATCATACAAGAAACAAAACAATTTTATCAGATTATTCTCACAAATATTAAATATTACTGTAATAAGCTAGGAAACCATTCATTTATTTGGATTTTAAATAAATCAAACAGTAAAAATATCATCAAAGAAGAAAAAAAAATACTCCCACTGTTTTTGAATAATTGACTCTTTGAAACAGTAACAAAAAGTACAACAAACACCAAAAAGTCAAGTAAAGTGAACAGTAACAAAAAGTACAAAAGTGACGATTATTCGAAAACGAAAGGAGTACCAGAAAAGAAAACATCCATGTCCCCAAAGATTCAATGCAAGAAGAACAACACAACCAAAGAAATGAAGAGGGACAAGAAAGTAGAAGTGCAGTTCAACTGTTGAACTCCAACAAAACAAGTACAACATTCTACAAGAACAATGCACTTTCTCCTGAAATAATAGGAAAGGTTACATTCCCCATTGCACATAACAACATCTCAGCAAGTGAGAGAGGCAGAAGAATCAAACGAACCGTCAGGACGCAAGAATTTTTCAGATCTCACCTTAATCTTAAATAATATGCGTCTAACACATGATCAATCAAGTTGTCAAAACCACGAAACTGATAAATGTATATACAGAAACTAGTAATAGAAACTATCAAAATAAAATCCTGTTCACAAATGGACTTCCTTTGGCATAATTGGGCGAATTGCTTGGTACTGATTTTCATATGCAAAATGACACATCATGCAGAAAACTGAAACAATGAACAAATGGACTCATCTATCACCTGATGGTCACTGAACAGATTTTGTTCCTTGTATGCTAGCAGGGCTAGCATCTGCACAGCTGATCACATATACACACTAACCAACCCTAACAGCCAAGTAATGGAGGATAGATCTTTGAGATGAGAATAAATAGCTAGTGATCATTCCTCCACACACCAAGTCCTCCACACAACAATGAAAGAGTGCAAGAGCACCTTTTTGCTATCTGTTTTCTTTTAGAGTTTATTTCTACGATTGACAAGCATGTCCTTTCCCTTGGGGACAAGGTGATAAATATGCAGTGTAGTATTCTTGAAAAAGAAAAATATAGAATTCTCAGGAGTTCAATTTTATTCTCAAAACATTTTGCATGCAATTCTTTTAAGGGTAAATGTGGCCTGCAAGTGAACAAGAAAATATCAAAGGTGATACTCTGTTCCTCTAGACAAAGTGCCTGTTGCTTCTATGGTAACTAATTATACAAGCACCAGTTCATACTCTTTAATGTATTTTACTTCAGATAGCATTTGCCTTCAAGCACTACCAGACATCAATAACATTTGTGTCAATACAAGAATGCAACAAGAATGAAACAATGCTTTAACTTAACAAGATCCCACCTAGTCAAATATTTATTCTAGCAAAATCATCCACAAACACACTGGTTGAATAAGAACCTTTAATGCGTAAACTGCTTATATGTTGCAAACTACAAAAATAAAAAAACTTATTAGTTGCAAGTTTTAAGATTCTGAACAATTCAATATTACCAAATGAAGAATCAAATTTTCATCAAAATAATATTTGAGGACAAGAAGAAACTGTGGACTTTAACCGCGTCAATAAAATAAAACTCATGAATTCATGGCATCATTAGTTAGAAAAAGAAAGACTACCAAAAAAATAATCAACACAAACAGTTATGACTGCAGAATTGAATTGAATCACCATAAGATGCAAAAGAAATTAAGAGAATCTTCATTATATATAGTCTATCAATTGCTATGATAAATGTGATCAGTACATAAGCAATTGTCCATGATAACATCAACAACCTCTTAAAACTTATTTCTTTCATCAAGACAACGCATAGAAAATTAAGGATGATCAAACCCATATAACTAGTTTTGTGTCCTTTTTTCTATTCAGAAAAGTTAAAAAAAGAGAGACAGAGAGGAGGAAGAGTTCTTCAGCAAACACTAATGACAACCTACCAAATGTGTTGGTACTTCAAATTATTAAACCTATTTTTGGCTACATGATTCCAACCTGAAATTTCTCATGTCACTGAAATGGGGAAGAAACAAATCCAATGGAAGAAGATTTAGCAAAGTTTTGAAAAACAAAATTAGAAAGCGAGACTTCCCTCGAAGAAAACATTCTATTGAATCTTGAGTAAAACCTGAAGTTCTTCTCCATCCCCCACCAAAAGGGAAACGATACGGAAAAAATAAAATAGGGGGGAATTACCCATTAGCGAGAATCCTGTGTCGAAGAGCAAACCAATCTAGTTCATGCCATTGGGAGAAGGCACCAGCAAGTTCCACTTGGCGCCACCAGACTCCGACCCTTCAACAGCCCATAACGGCACAATTATAGACAAAGTTAACTGACTGCTTTCTAGCAAGTAAGTTCCATTGTGGCGGACCCTCAGAAGGAACCCAAGAATTGAGCTCTATGAAACCTTCACCTGAAGTCCTGGGCCCACCGATAACAATAAGCCTATCTCCACAAGCCCTAAATGCAAGACCCCAACCATTCATTGAGACTGCACGTTCAGGCAATCTCCCCACCGTAAACCATGTTTTTGTCTCCTTATTATATTTTCTGACCTCCATGTCAGCATAATCAGCAGCATACAGTTCATTGTTTACCACAGCAACCAAGGGTGGAGCCTCAGCTGCTGCAGGTGTCTCAATCTCTCTTGAAGAACCGCTCCGTGCAGGAGACATGCTAGGAATTTCCGTCCACTTCTTCAACTCCAAATCATACTCCTCTCCGCATGTCAGAAGCTTCATATCACTTCCCCCAATCCCTCCAATAACATAAAACTTTCCATCCATAAAAACTGCGGAACACTTCGTCCTTCGTTTATGCAAGCTGGGAAGGGTCTCCCAGCTTTGATTTTCAGAATTATACATCTCAGCAGAGCTCAAGACATTTCCCTGAGAATCACAACCACCGGCCAAAATTGCTATATGCCCAAGACTGGCAGAGCCAAACAAGCATCTTGGAGCATTCATCCTCATTCCAGAGGACCATGAATTAGTCAAAATACTGTACCTATATATAACATGGGACATGACCTCCTTACCAAATACAAGGAGCTCAGTACCCACAGCCAAGGACTCTTTATCCGAACACATAAAACTGATACACTCCTCGTTGGAAGCCATGGGAGGCAAATGCATCCATCTTCTGCTGATGGGATCAAACGCCTCCCATTCAAGAAGGTGGCAAGAGAAATACACCCAATGTTCAATCACGCCACGCTGCCTCCTCAGCTTATAAATCTCACCACCCCTAATCAAAGACCGGAAACTCCTATTCAGTGACGCTATAGACCCATAATCGGACCTAGAGCAACGAATGAGGCAGTTAATAGACATGTCACGCCCGATGGCATCAATCAAAGGATCTGAGTCAGAAGACTGGCCTGCTTGATCACCCTCATCAGATTGCTCACCCATGGTTTCTCGAGAATCCATTATCCTTCGGGTCTTGAATTCCCGAAAAACATCATTAGAACCATCAAGAGGGTGCTTGCCTCCGCTGCTGCCATGGGGGTAACTCATGAAAGACCACTGAGAATCCGGCTGGCAGGAGCTACCAAACACCCTTGACACCAGACAGGACTGGCCCTCCAACATGTCTGTAATCAGACCAAGCAAAATAAACACAAATCAATTCAACACACTCCAAATCCTTCTTTTTGCAGTGACTATAGCTTACAGCCCAACAAGAACCACAAAACCACAAGTACCAAAAATCCCTCCGCCCACCACACCAAAACAGCAGCAAAGGAAATGAACTTTTTGATTGATTTGATTGAAGTAGTGAAAACCCAGAAACGGTAATGGAGAGAAGTAGACGTTTTTTTTAAAAAACTGAAACGATTAAGAAACGACAAGTTACGAAACCCGGGGACTTTTTTTGTGGCAAGGTTA
Organism: Viola odorata; assembly: GCA_963691705.1. NCBI lineage: Eukaryota > Viridiplantae > Streptophyta > Magnoliopsida > Malpighiales > Violaceae > Viola > Viola odorata. The sequence continues at coordinate 66,935,771 of OY829539.1, read as the reverse complement.
CAGACGTTAAACGATCTGAATTCAATGAATAGACAACTGATCCTATACCAACACAAAGTTTGCTCCGCTATACTTCCTCCAAACAGTATAATAAGAAATACCCAGAATTCACTGCAATTGAAACAAAACAAAAAAAAAACTAAACTTTTTGGCCAAAACGAGTAAATTCAAAGATCCGAGAACCTCGTCCTAGATCTCTAAAACCCGAAGCAAAACAGCAGAAACCGATCAGTAACCAAAGAGTACCAAATTCAGATCTATTGAGCAGTTAACAAGGGCCAGTAACTTAGATAAAGAGCAAAAGAGGAGGAAGAAAGAGAGGGAAAAAAAGAATAATGCAGAGAGAGGGGACGGACTTACGGATTGGATAAGAAGGGAGAAAAAGAAGGAAAGAAGGAAGGACGCGATTGGAATTTTCTTCTTTCTTATCTTAATTTTCTTTTTGAAATCTCCTCTTTCTCTTCCGCTTCTCTCTCAGTTTCTGTTCTGGGTAAGCAAATCCTTTATTTCTTTGGTTAGTTTTCTGTTTCTTTCTCTCTCTCTCTCTCTACCAATCAGTCGTCCTGTTGGATTCTCTCTGCAAATCACAAACGAAACCTTCTTCGTTTAGCGTTTAGCTTCCTCTCTCTCTTATTAATCCCCTCCTCCTTTTTATTTAAGTAATTATTAATTATTATCATTAGTATTCTTTTTTATGACTCTCCATTGTAATTGTAAATGTAGTAATTTATTTTATCCTACTGGTAATTATTTTTGTTTTTTTTTTAAGTGAGAGAGAGAGAGGGGAGGAAGAAGAAGAAGGGCGGGGGTAGTGGTGGACCTGCAGTGAGAGGTGGGTCCCAACGCTCGCTGTTTCGTCTAAAACAACAAATCAAAAAGCGAAGAAATGAAAACTGCAAAGCAGTTGCTGCCGGTGTGAGACACGTGTCAGCTTGGGAGAATGGGAGTGGGTTGGATTTTCGACGCGTTTGCAACCCGCCGGTGGTGACAGATGTTGACTTTGTAGGCGGGAAGAAACGCAACTTTCCGTTATTAATTTTTTTTCTCTTGTTCTTTGAGGGATTGAGGCGGCAAAATGATGCGGGCCGCTACCGGTTTTTATTATTTGTATCGCTAGTTTATCGTCGCCGGTCAAATCAATTTGTCGTTATTCAAGTATCAGTTTATCTTTTATTCCTTCGTTTTGGCTTTTCTTGCCTGGGTTATGATCTGCTGCTGTGCGGCGAGGAGGGGAGTTGCTGCACTCGTTCACTTTTTGGTGGGGTCAATTTGTTAGGATTGGGTCATTGAATTTTCTATTTGGACGAGTTAATTAGTTTTTGGCTAGTTAAATCATAAGTTATATTAAGAGTTTGACTAATGGATCATTAGAATATAAATATATATTTTATCAAAAAAAATGAAGAAGAATTGGTGAAAGAATCTTGAGTTCAACTAACTAATTTTTCCAATTCGGCTGCATTTTTACCAAATTATAGAATTAAAATGATTTTATACTCGATTCACCGGTTCACAAATCAAACTAGCCGATGTCTGGTTTGATAACATTTGAATATTAATTAAGAGCAATTGTTTAAATGTGATAATTTAACTGCAGAAAAAAAATTATATGAATATACGACATTATAACATACATACTATTCGTGTATTAATGTTCTATTTTTATTTTGTTCTACTACTTCTTAATTTTGCCCCAACTTCTCTGATCAGGCAACTTGGAGTACTTATTAAGGGCATGTGTCGGCGAATCCCACTTTTGTAGTAATTAATGGAAGTAACTTATATCAAACAGTACTGTTACACATTTATGATATTTATTGCAGTATTTATTGAAAAAAATTGACCAACTTACTGTATACCAAGAAGTGAGGGATTTTTTCACCCATAATTAAAATCTCAAGTGAGACCTAAGAATGAAGAAAATCACCCCGAACGAGATTATTTCTGGAAAAAAATTGTACTCCATGTGTATTAATGTTGTAACTTGTAAATTACACACAATTATAATCAAATGTCATTGCTAGATCATTTAATTTAGATATTTGAAAAAGATTATAATTCCATACTACAGGTATACATATATAGTAGTACATAGAATATAAGAAAATATAAAATTCGAAAAAAGAGAGGAGCATTTGCTATAAGTTACTGAAAGAAAGGAAATTATGAAGGACTGTAATGGAGAAACTAAAAGAGTTGGGGGACACAGTCCAAAGGTACGTTCGTCATGGTAGGCCTTAATTTTTTTTTTTAATATTGGATATGCCACGTAGGAAAATAAATTATTTTCTTTCACATAAAAATAAAACCCAATTAACATGAATAATACAATATAAAATTACCTTTACCAAAGAAACATTCAACTCCTCAAATTGAGGGAAAGTTTATGTAAATTTTTTTTTACTATACGTGTTAACCTGGACAAAGCAGTACTGCAAAAAAATTACTGTCAACAGCACCGGTAATTTTCATCTGCCTAGACTCTCCATAATTGTCATATATTTTGACATAGTTTTAATTTTACTTTTAAATAGTCCATTTTTATGTGAAGTATTAATAAATCCATTTAAATTTTAAATTAAAACTAATTATATTTATATCGAGTTGAATCATAAAAAAAAAAATATCAGAATAAAAGATCGAGTAGGTGAACTATTTGTAATAAGAAAGGGGAGCTTCAAATTGCTACGTTTGGGCCCAGGTCGCACTTTATTGACTATCAAATAATCATTATCTTCCGCCCACCACCGTCTTTTACTTCTTAATTTCCGTTTCTAGAAAATCAAAAAAGAAAAAAGAAAAAAGAAGAGGAGTATGGTCGACACGTCGCAGTAGCAGCCCGTCAATGACGAAAAGCATAATTAAAACCATCATCAAGACATCAACAACAACTTAAGCGTTTTGATCACTTCTGATTTTGATGATTGACAAATGTAACGTTGACGCTGCTATATTTGAAAGTTTAGAAAGATCAAAAACCTTTTCCAAATTCCAACACAGACCACGCTTGAACCACTGAGAATGACACGTCGGTTGGGGTAGACGTGTTATCTATGGGCGAAAATGACCAGGTCAATATTTTTTTTTTTTTTTTAGACTATTTAGTATTCTGTCATCAGATTTAGTATCGACTGTTTTCAATTTCGAACTAAACAAAACATTAAAGTATTGTAAAAAAAATTTACATAAATTTTAACATAATTATATGTTCAGTATTCAAATATAAAATTTCTAGTTATACTAGAATAATTCTCAAATAAATTGACTTATACGCTAACGGGTGGTTTAATGTTAAATTTAGTAAGAAGTTTGAGTGCCAAACAATTAAACAACTAATTAAATAATAGTAGTAAAAAATTTGGAAAAAAAAAAGGTTGAAGGAAAGGAAAATCTAAACGTGATTGCTCTTTCGCAGGAGATGATGAGTCAGCTCTTCGGTGGATTGTGGTTGCGGTGGTCCCGGGGTCTTATGCCTTTCTAGCATCTCTCATTAACCACATTTTAAATTACCAACAAATTAAACATGAATCGACAAATACATTTGTCGTAGTCAAATGTTCGTATGTTTTTAATTTAAATCTCAGATTTAAGTATGAAAACTAAGAACGTTAAGTAGAAATTTCAATTTTTTACCAGCAATGTCAAACATCAAGCTCAGGAAGACCGAAAACAACTTACCAACCAATATTTATTGCTAGATTCTTTTTTTTGGGTTGACCATCCAGTAATTTAATAATTATATTATATGCCAGTTATTTCGGACTCGAATTGTGCAGGACTCTGAAAGGTGATAAAATTCTTTTTTATAAATTTTAACACGGTTGATTTACGTGTTTGTAGGTGTCGCAAACTAGATTGTAGATAGTAGACTCTTTCCATGCAAACAAAGAACTACTAATTTAATTATTTTTGGGGTAACCTGTACTATTTTTTAAAACAGAAACCTCCCATATCTTTTAAAAACTCGAGTCAACCTCCCATGTACTAAGGGTCAACGATAAAAGCTCGATCTTCATTAGTCAACCTCTGACTCCGTTATTTTTAACCTGTTACAACAGGTTGTTTTTTTCCCCCTTCCCCGCTGCTTCTTCTTTTCCATTTTTCTTTTCTTTTCTTCTCCTCTCCTCAAATAAATTCTTTACTTTATTTAATTAAAATCATTTCTACAAATTAAGAACCCTATAATTTAAATCAGTTGTGTGATTTCTATTCCATAATTTCATCTTTTATCATTCAGAGGTTTTATCATTGACTAACGGAGACCGAACTTGTACCGTTGACCCTTAGTACATGGGAAGTTGACTCGAGTTTTTAAAAGATAAAGGAGGTTTTTATTTTAAAAAATAGTACAGGAGACCTTTCTACTGTTACTTCATTATTTTTTGTTATATATATATTATGGAGTAACTATTTATTAGCTATATTCTTTTCGCTAGTAAACCGGCCGGTGCAAACGTAGTTAGAGACAGTCTTGTGTGAAAATAAACTCAAAATATCATTTTAACTTTTAAGAAAAAAATGATATCTTTACTACCTCTTTTTAAAATATAATGTTATTTTAGAAAAAAATACACGAAAATGATAATTATGTGACTCACTAATTTTTTATACTCTTAAATTGACTAATTGAAAAAAAAATGAAGGTGGTATAGATTGGGTATTATTTTTAAATTCATATTTATTAGGAAAAAAATAAAAATATCGTGTTAACGTATATTATAAAATTGACATGAGAGATGTTTCACTTCGATAATCTAAAAATGACGAGAAATATTATAAAATAAAGATTTTAATCTTAGATGACATGAGAGAGTATTAACGTATTGCATTTTTAGTTTTGACCGTCCAAGTGTTATTGTAATCGAGAATTGACAGACGTTGTTGATGTTAATTGTCATGGAATCAAAATTAGGTACGCTAAAGCAACACTTTTTGATTTCCTTCTTTTTGACTGAAGATGATTTATTTTATAAGATCTAATAAATGTTATGGATAGCAAAAGGGTATAAACAGATAATGTAGGCTGGAGGATGTCAGTAATGGTTTCGTGCTAAATTTCTCTTTGACAACACATGCAATACAATCTAGAAATGTAAAAGCATATGTTATGGGATGAGTATTTTGCGCAGCAATTAATCCGTGCGGCATTTAGCTAGCTCGCTTTTTAATCTGTTAACTCAGCCTAACCACTAAAATCATAAATTTAAATAATATTAGCACAAGAAGAACTATGAAAGGAAAGCACACAAAATAGCTTGGAGAAGAATGCTTGGTATTAACAATTGCACCAATGCTTGAATACAAATACTTGATTGAATGTAGAAGTGAGATCTCACTCCTATTTATACACAATCACCTCCTTAATGGACTACTAGGATCATTTTGATCCAATGGTGGAGATTAAGTATCTAAAATTCTCTACACATCTACCACATTCTAGAAAGCTTCTAGAAGATTACACACATATCTCCTCTTCTAAAACCTTTCTAAAATCTTCCCGGAAGGTTCCACACATATCTCCACGAAGTGGTAGGTTCTTTTGGAAGCTTCCGGATTCTTCAAGCCTTTTCAAGTTTGTTTGATAAACCTCTTTCGGCGTTCACGTTTTACGCCACGTGCCTTCCGTGGGTCCCTTGACCCATTTCACCGAGATATATGCGTACGCTTTCAGCACACTAGCAGACCCCACATGTGCGGGCGTGACAATGAGCTGGGTGATGTCCACTCCATATTATTATTATTATTATTATTATTATTATTATTTATTTAGTACTAATAATAATATCAAAATTGCTTACCACATATGTAAATGAAGATTTTATAAATACCACAAAAATATTATTCTATGATAAAATTATAGAGGAAAAATATAATTGAAATTGATTGTTCAACCATAAAGAGTTATTCGCTAGGTTTTGAATTAATTGACACAGCAGCACAAATTACATAAATTACATAGTTTAAAAAAAAATTAATAAAAAATTAAATAAAGTAGCAGAAAGTCGGCATGTCAACAACAGGCAACTTTTTTTTACACAAAGATTTAAAATAAATCAGTTAATAAAGAATCCAATTTTTCGATCAAAACATTCATTAATAAAAAATGTAGGGAATTTTTTAAGCAAATGGACCTGGTTTTAAAAAATTGAGTAAACACAAGGATCGGATTTGGTACATCAAACATAAATATTATGGTCAAAGTCAAACTAAGGTTGAAGGGCAATGTTGGTATTCCAGTGGCTATTTTTATTTTCTTCAACTGTTTTCTTCCTTTTTTAACTTTTTCAGTTTTTTTGGCAAATAAGGAAATTGCGGGTGTCAGACTTCACGCCGTCGTCTAGGATAACGTGTTTACTCGTGCAGCGCACGTGATGCAATATACTCTCTCCGGTACAAAATAAACGACGTTTTTCTACTGAAAAATTGGTTCAAAATAAATGACGTTCACACTTTTCAAAGCATAAATTACATCTATTTGATTTGTTTTACCCTACCTTCATCCCATCTTCTTCCTTTCCATTCATGACATGTTTATAAATTTGGAAGTAAAAAATGGACAAAATTGATAAATTAATTATTAGTTTAATTTTATTTATTATTTTAAAGAATTATTTATTTTACGCCGGAAGACTACCGTTACCATTCATCCATGACGTATAGCATATGAATATGAGTACGCACATTCGCATGTGTTACGGATAAAGCGCGAGAGTCCGTTAAGGAGAAAGACACCTATCTTGGATTCTTAGCCACGTGTCGTTTCTTGTGGGGCGCTCTTAACCACTGCCAGTGTCTAATGTCTTTAGCCAAAAAGTCCCAAAGCTTTTATTTTTCTTAAAATTCTTAATTTCACAAGATTCTTTATTATTATCTCCGTTCCTAATTACAATTCCCTCAAAGGTTTTTTAATTTTAATTTATATAATTGTTTAAGAAACCAAATTTGTAAATTATAAAATAATTATTAAAAGCATACCAATAATATATTATAAATTTTGGCCAACTAAATTGCAACATTTATTAATTATAGAGTAATTAAGGGCATTTATGAATAACTATATAAACAATTACTCTTAATCATCTTGAAAATTCAAAATAAATTAGTGAGGAACATATTTTATTAAAAAAGATAAAAGTTGTCTCGTTCAAGTTTTGGGCTTGTAGTTGCATAGTGAGGGAAAATTTTGCTCGATTTGAGTCTGAAATAAATAGTACTAATGAAGTGATCGGAACCCAAAAGAAATTATTTTATTTTTAGTAATAGAACGGCCGCCTGTACACATGGGTTACGCAATAAAAAAGAGGGATTGGCCTTTTTTCCTCTTTTTGGTTGGATGAGGGGGGTCATCGCACATGCGAGAATGTCCGTCTGAGCCGGCTTTTGTTTCCATTCTGCACATAATTTAATCAAAATTAGCAGTGATGATAATAATGATGATTCATATGCTTATCAAACTTAATTTTTTTTTTTAATAAGTATTATCGAGAATTGACAATCCATAAGTAATTCCGATGGATGGGAATTGATTTTAAAATTAGTGTGGTAAATTGGTAATATAGGGGAGAATGGAGTTGCAACTAATTACAAAGCATACCACTGCATGGAACAAAGCATCCAATGCCACTTTTCCTTTTCTTCTTTTGTTCTCTTGTTTATAGTTCTTTCTAACAACGACTCATCCACTCAAATTTCTTTAAACCGTACGTACGAATTTAAATTCGAGAACTGTTTGGTTAAATCTTTAATTTTGAAAATTATCACTGAGTTGTAAGTTTAACTCTCTTTAATTTTAGAATTAAGATAAGGTGAATAATCTTTCGTCTAAGTTATTTACAAGTCATATACAAGTGTAGGTTACTACTTTTGACAAGGATATTTGGTTTGTGGGGTTTCCAAAATTAAGAATTGGATAAAATAAAGTACACGTCTTGAATTTTTCTTTCTTTAATAGTTTGCGGCCATTGAAAGAATTCTCCCATCTCCTTACTCTTTTCATAATTATGTTTTTTTTATGAATCTCTATTAGTATTTTTATTATTAGTAAAATAATTAATAAATTATTTGCTCATTCACAACGCAATCCCATTTTAAATAACGTTATAAAAAGCTAGTTTAGTAAATTACCAAACATTTTGTTTGGTTTTTACATCTCGAAACTGATCATGCCTTACACCGCATTTATGTAAATGGAAAATTGTAACACTAAGACTCATTATTCAATTAAAAGTGAGATTAAAATAACAGTAATTAGTTACGCACTTTACGGTGAATATGGTATGAAGTGTGAATTTACAATTCAAATCCAAAAATTATCAGTTTTTAATTTTTGGTAAAAGTATTAGAAAATCCCAACATTTTTTTTTGGAATTTAGAAAATCCCAACATTGACACGTGCATGCATAGGCTTTGAGGGGAAAATAAAAACCCTAATAATAATTAATGAAAAAAATATGAGAGTTTAAATGGGTGATGTATAATTCTAACTTCACAACCAAGCAACTCCACTATCTAAAAAAACAAAAAGATTCTGGCGTGCACTTACCACTTATAATAATACCGAGGCACATCTCATCCATCCTGCCCGCCCACGTGTTGATCACTTATATAAAGACGTGTGGTCATGTGAAGCATTATTGGACTGTGAGAAAGGTTAATGACTAATTGCAACTCTTAGTAATTAAAACACACAGGCAATTAGCTAAGCAACATAATAGAAAAGGAAAAACTTTCAATCCAATCCACGGAGAGACATCTCTTTAAGACCCTCACCTTTGATCGTGATTAATTTTTTGCTGGAAAAGTAGAAAACACATACAAAGAGAAAAAAAGAAGAAAAATACTCCTATAATTTTTTTATTAAAAATATACGTCAACTTGCGTTAATTCACTTCGTGACTTAATCGAGCATAATAATACAAACAAATGAGATGGGAGAGTTGTTCAACTTTAAAGTCCAAATTTTCCGGACATAAAATGATATAGAGGATACACGAACATCGTAGAAGGAAAAGAAATAAAAATATTAGTACATTTTTACACCTAAAACCTAATTAATGAGGTGAAAAAGACTAGTGTGAAAAAATATGTACCAACGGAAAACGCCCACATGAAAAGAAGCTAAATCTATCACATTCCATTTGACTTGAATTTTTTAACAAAGATAAGGACTATACATGCGTAGATATGGAAATGTGTGTGCGTAAAGTACATACAGAGACAAGTATAGAAAGAGCCGTGGCACTAGTTATCACGCAATCTAGTAAGAACCAAAAATGGTGACTGTAATTTATTTTATCCCAAATGGAAAAAGAAGCTATCTTTTAATAGGGACTTGTCACAAAATTGAGTGATTACCATAAATTGCATGCATTCGTCGTCAAGGCGTCGAGAGGAAGAGACGGATAGGCAACAATTTGAACCAATTACTCGGAGCCAACTATATATCCAGTTACGAATCCAGTTTTTTTTTTAGTATTTTAAAGGAAAGGTAAGCAAGTTGAACGAAAAATTGAAAAAATGCTTAAGAATATTTGCAGATAAGAAAAATAAATACTGCAGATAAATATTACAAATTAATTAAAAATTCGCAAATAAATAAATACAACGATAAAATTCTTTATTCGAGCTCCGCAATCGGGAATGACACATCAAACTCGTCGTCGAACTCCATCAAGCTCGTCAAGCATCACCGTGACGAACATGCGAACAAAATAGACAAATAAACACGTAACTAAGGAACTCACAAATAAATTTCAAATGATCAAATAAAAAAAATGAAAATCACCTTACCCATTAAAGTTCGTATTGGTTCAAATCTTCAAGTTCATTGATCGATTAATAAAACTCTTTCTCATTTTTCCTTACTGGGCCGCAACCCATTTTTCTCATTTTTTCTTTGTTAGGCAGTGGCTCAACTCTCCCCTTTTCTTCCTTTCTTTTCTTTTTTCTTTCTTTTCTTTCCCCTCTTCCACCAACTCACTCTCTCCCTTTTTCTTTCCTTTCTTTTTTCCTTCTCTCTTTTTCTTTCTTTTCAAACGCAGCCCTCACATCTCACTCTCCTCTTTTTCTTTCTTCTTCCTCTCTTCTTCCTCGACTTGATTTTGGGTTTAGTTTGATTGGATCGAGTTTGGTAGAGCGTTGATGGATGGATGATTTTTTGGGCAGTGCTGGTGGTGGTTATGGATCGGAGAGGAGATCGGCGGTCGGAGACCGATTTGATGGTGGTGGCCGGTTTGGTGGTTGGTGTGGGTTGTGGCCGGTTTGGTTGGGTTGGAGTGAAGGGGCTGAGGCGCTATCGCGATTAATTTGAGGATTAATGTTAGGGATTTCAATTTTGAAATTTGGGGTAGTTGGGTTGGGTTAGGGATTTGGGTGTGGGTGTGGGTTGGGTTTAAAATTTGGGCTGGGTTTAGTGGGATAAATGGGTTATTTGTTTGAGTTGAGTTTAAAATTTGGGCCGGGTTTAGTGAGATAAATGGATTATTTGTTTGAATTGGGTTAAATTTATTTTTTATTGGGCCAGGGGATGCAGTAGCCCACCCTGACCTTGGCTAGATTCGTCCTTGTATATATCTAGGTAGAAAAGTGCACAACTAGCTGGGACTAGTAGCGAAAGTAGAAAGAATTGTTTTAGGGCGGGGATGCATTATGAAATCTCAAGGACCCATTTTGAAGGAATTCAATAATCATGGGGGCGGTATAGCCTCGGCAAACATTAAGGAGCCCTGACTAGTACATTAGGCAATGTAGTTCGTCATCAGTAAAGCTAAAGAACATAGGATTTTTGTCGGATTTTAGTATTTGATTCTCATATTGTTATATAAACACCGGTGATATAAAGAAGAAATGCGTAGCCACATTTTTTACAGGTATTTTTTTCCATCTAACTAAAGGACATAACAGCAGAATAATAGACAAAGTTAACAGACTGCTTTCTAGCAAGTAACTTCCATTGTGGCGGACCCTCAGAAGGAAACCAAGAATTGAGCTCTATGAAACCTTCACCTGAAGTCATGGGTCCCCTGATAAACATAAGCCTATCTCCACATGCCTTAAATGCGAGACCCCAACTATTCATTGAGACTGCACATTCAGGCAATCTCCCCACCGTAAACCATGTTTTTCTCCTTATTATATTTTCTGACCTCCATGTCAGCATAATCAGCAGCATACAGTTCATTGTTTACCACAGCAACCAAGGGTGGAGCCTCAGCTGCTGCAGGTGTCTCAATCTCTCTTGAAGAACCGCTCCGTGCAGGAGACATGCTAGGAATTTCCGTCCACTTCTTCAACTCCAAATCATACTCCTCTCCGCATGTCAGAAGCGTCATATCACTTCCCCCAATACCTCCAATAACATAAAACTTTCCATCCATAAAAACTGCGGAACACTTCGTCCTTCGTTTATGCATGCTGGGAAGGGTCTCCCAGCTTTGATTTTCAGAATTATACATCTCAGCAGAGCTCGAGGTATTTCCCCGCGAATCCCAACCACCGGCCAAAATTGCTATATGCCCAAGACTGGCAGAGCCAAACAAGCATCTTGGAGCATTCATCCTCATTCCAGAGGACCATGAATTAGTCAAAATACTGTAAGTCTGTAACTATATATAACATGGGACATGACCTCCCTACCACAAGGAGCTCAGTACCCACAGCCAAGCACTCTTTATCCGAACACATAAAACTGATACTCTCCTCATTGGAAGGCATGGGAGGCAAATGCATCAATCTTCAGCTGACGGGATCAAACGCCTCCCATTCAAGAAGGTGGCAAGATAAATACACCCAATGTTCAATCACGCCACGCTGCCTCCTCAGCTTATAAATCTCACCACCCCTAATCAAAGACCGGAAACTCCTATTCAATGACGCTATAGACCCATAATCAGATAAACGAATGAGGCAGTAAATAGACAAGTCACGCCCGATGGCATCAATCAAAGGATCGTAGTCGGAAGACTGCCCTGCTTGATCACCCTCATCAGATTGCTCACCCATGGTCCGCTGCTGCCATGGGGGTAACTCATGAAAGACCACTGAGAATCCGGCTGGCAGGAGCTACCAAGCACCCTTGACACCAGACAGGACTGGCCCTCCAACACGTCTCTGTAATCAGACCAAGCAAAAATAAACACAAATCAATTCAACACACTCCAAATCCTTCCTTTTGCAGTGACTATATCTTACAGCCCAACAAGAACCACAAAACCACAAGTACCAAAAATCCCTCCGCCCACCACACCAAAACAGCAGCAAAGGAAATGAACTTTTTGATTGATTTGATTGAGGTAGTAAAATCCATCTATTACCTTATTATTTTTGGGGAATAATTATGGAACGTTGAGGTACATGATGCAAGTGTAGAATCTTCAATCTTTTTTTAGTTGTACAACACTAACATTATTCCATACATTGCATTGCATATGTCAATTTGTATAATTTAGACGAAAAAATAAAATGTATGATTCATTATTCCTTTGCCTGTGTTGCCAGAGAATAATGCATGTTCATGGATGCAGTTTGGTTGACACGTGGAGACTTTTTAAGACATGGCTGATTGGTTGGGCTAGGTTGGCATGGTGGGCCTTGCTTTCCAATATTGTATCTCTTTCTTCGTATCTTATTAAAAAGATTAGGTTGGTGGCGGGCCTAACCAAATCCATTAGCTGCTCTTCTCTTCTCGTCGCAAAGGGCTTTGGCCCGGTGGTGATCGCGACTCGCGAGAGGCTAGCGCTACCGGGATGGCTGGCAAAGGAAGTTTTTTTTAGACGAATAAAAACTCACCGGTTTTAATACATGAGTGAATCTATCTTTACGGTTCTGATCCATTAAATTCAATAGCGTAAATTTTAAAAAAAGTTTTGTTAAAAAAAGTATTGGTGTAGGTTTTTTTTATTGACCCGAAACCTAATTCAACCTGCTTCGTATGTACTATCTATATAAGTAAGAAATGATTTGACCTCCCCGGAAATAACAGGGCCAAAATGATGATTGTCTAACAAGTTGAAGTAATGTCAGAAAAATCAAGCCAATCCAGTTCACATAATTTCATTGGAGTATGTTAAAACCGTTGCTTGGGAATCTTGAACTCCATAATAACATGTAAAATGGACCCAATATTCACATCAATCTTTAAAATAGGAGAAAGAATGGCATCATTATCCTGTTTGAAGCAGGTTTTGTAGGTGGATGGGATCAGATTATTGGAAAAGATAAGACAACAAATGAGATGCAAATGCTTGATTTTGATAGACATTTGGACAATAATTGTGGAACTAATATATGGTTTGATTTTTATTTTTATTGGGCCTGGACCTACAATGGACTTATCAAAATTCGTTCGCTCCTTTGGATCCGGTCTAGATAATAATTGAAGAAAAAAGAAATCCTCTAAGAGTTTGGCAGTTGACATAGCAAGTTCGCAACGGTGACAACACTCTGACTCCACCAGTTTCACTTCTTCCATTTTAGATCAGGCGCCAAAATTGAGCATCCAGCAATGTGGATCGCCGCTTCGCTCTACGCTCTACTTTTCATTGTTGTAGGTGCTTCTTCGCAGGAACCCGAACTCAGCTCGGCGCGCGTCGTTTTTCAGGTCTGTGATTGTGATCTTGCCGCCCACTGATTCTTCTTTCGTTTTTTATCGTCAATAATGATGATTGTGATAGTTTTTGGAATCGATTACAGACGAATTATGGAGACGTTGAGTTTGGATTCTTCCCTTCCGTGGCGCCGCAAACCGTGGACCACATTTTCAAGCTTGTACGCCTTGGTTGCTACAACACCAATCACTTTTTCCGGGTATTATAATGCTCTGTATGGTTTGAAATTATACCTGCGTAGCTTGCATGAGAGCGTGTCTCTGTCTTTGCGTGCGCTAAATTTGGGATGAATTATCATGTTATGTTAGGTTGAGAAGGGCTTTGTTGCCCAAGTGGCGGATGTGTCGGAAGGCCGCTCCGCTCCCATGAATGAAGAGCAAAAGAAGGAGGCAGTAAAGACTGTTGTTGGAGAATTCAGTGATGTCAAACATGTGAGAGGTTCTCTTTCTATGGGAAGGTAAATGTCGCTGGAAGTTTTGTTTTTGGTAAATATCTTTTGTGTTTCATTTGTAAAATGTGTTCAATTGGGCATTGGTTTGGTGTGGTTGAGAAGTTCAGTTTAGAACCAGTAGTGTTCTGTGGTGTTCAAAGTGATGCCCAGGTATGGTTTGTCCAGTTTTGATATGGAGGCTTGGACTAGAATTCAATTTTTAACTCAAAAGGCTCACGGTACTTGTGTGTGTGAGGAGTTGATTGACATTCATTATTTGGGCAGTTGATCGCAGATTTTTGTTTTAAGGTCCTGAATTTGAAATCATAAAGACCATTAAGTGTATACTGACTCTTGTAGGTTAAACTGTTCCCCGGAGTACTTTTTGTTTTTTTCTGTCACACTGATTTACACTCTCCTGGCGTTGTATTGATGGTGAAGGATTTCATTAGGAAAATGGCAATATATGACAATATTCCTATTTTAGGAATTTCCACTATTATCAAAATCTTTACAGTTGGAGTTTTCACTTCGTTACAATTTAGACCATTCAATACTTACTGTTTATAGTCTGAGGTTTAAGCTTTTAGCTATTGCTATGCTTGACTAGATTTTTAGCAACACTTTTTTATGTTTAATTTCTGTACAGATATTCTGATCCAAACAGTGCCGCATCCTCATTTTCCATACTACTTGGAGATGCCCCTCATCTTGATCGCCAGGTATACTGGCCTAAGTTGCGAAAGTTTTGTTCCAGATTTTTTATAAGAATGTTAATCTGATTCAAAATTGATCACTCAAATCTATTCAGTATGCTATATTTGGTAAACTTACCAAAGGGGATGAAACATTGAGAAAGCTTGAGGAACTCCCTACACGCAAGGAGGGGATTTTTGTAATGGTATGCTTCCAATAGAATTTGCTATTGTCAATATACAACTTGGAAATGGGACATTCAGATCATTCATGCTGCCTTGCAAACTAAGCCATGAAACTCTGTAGTTTTAGTCATGCACTCTAACCTCAGATGTGTGACTGTTGAAATTTGGAAACTGGCATTTATTGGTTTCTCCCAGTTAGAAGGCTCCTGATTTTGGACTTTTATAACATGTGTTTGATCAATTGATCTGAACCATCCATTACACTTTCCTTATGCTTGTCATAATGCATTGATAAGGAGAGATGAAAGGAGGACCTTAGCTCCTTCGTAACTGGTGAATTCCCTTGAAAAGAAACTTGTAATTTGCATCTACCATATGTAACCCAACTATACACCTGTTGTGTCAACCTGTGTGCATTTTACCTGCTTAGGATATTTCTCTTTTTACTGCTTTTGCTGCCTTGAGCTAATTGCTGTTTTTACTTCCCTTTTTGTTATCTAGCCAACTGAACGCATCACCATTTTGTCATCATACTATTATGGTAAGCATTTTCCAGCTAATATTATGACTCTTCTTGTGGCCTTTTTGTTTCGGCAATGACGTACTTTAAGTTGCAATAACATGGAACGGGATAAAAAACATTACCCTTAGTGCAAGGACCACACTCCTTTTGTGCAAGAATGACCAATGATCATAGATTTTTTTCGCGTTACAAGAATTTCATCCCACAATTTACTACTAGTCTACTAGTTACTCTAACCCATAACTTAAACCCAATACCTTCCTCCCAGCCACATGATCATTGTTTTCTTTTTCCTTTTCTTTGACGAGACATGAGACCATAACATTAAGTGGCTTCAAACGGCCTCATGTGCTTGAGTAATGCTTAGGCATCCATACAGTTGCTCAAATATCATTTCTAGGTTTTCCAGAATGGTCTGGTTAGCAGTCCTTAGAAAATGGTTGCAACCTATACACCATTTTGTATATTGCTGATACAACTTTCTTGATCATGGTCAATACTTTGAGTCGAGACATGCAATATTGTAAGCAGAAGTTGTTTTCTGTTTCTTTTCTTCTCTCTTTTTAATTAATTTTCCATTGATATTGTACAGAAACTAATTCTGCCTTCCTTACTCTAATTTGAACTTGGCATTTTATCACAACTTAAAAGAATTTTTAATGTCTTTTTTTAATTTAAATTTAAGAAGAATTTATGAAAATAACTTTTATAACTTTATTATCTCTATAATACCTAGGAATTGCTTGTCACACAGACAATTTATGTGAAATATGATCAACGGTAGGTTCCTGAAAAAGTGACATAATGCTATCTTTTATTTATGTTTTTAGAGAATTATTACCATGATCAATTGAAAGAAGTCGCTTTGTCGAGACTCGAGACTTGAAAAAAGTTATTTTTCTCATGTAATTCTTTCTTTGCTGCTTGCTGTGAAAATCAGACACTGAGATGGAGAGGTGCAAGGAGGAGAGTTCAGTCTTGAAAAGGAAGCTTGCTGCTTCTTCTGTTGAAATTGAAAGACAGGTAATTGTAGTTTTACCTAGAGTAGAAGTAGACAGGAGATATGTTGACAAGTCATTATTCTATATCATTTTGCAGAGAATGAAATGCTTTCCGTGATTTGAACAATACTGCGGGATTGGCTTTAACTTCAAGATGCTCTGTAAGTAACACTACTCTTTAGATAGACTAAGAACTATGATAGGCTAACATAATAAAAATAAAACTAAGAACTACCTGATCACGTGACGGTGCTGTAGAACCCTTTACATTTTCTTGCGTCTCTCAGGTTTGCTGGGAAGCTGCATCCAATAGGACTTTCATGGTCTCCCCAAAAAATGTCGAGTTAGAAGTGCCAGTATTTCCTGAGCAATTACCCTAGAAGAGTAAGTTTTCTAACTGTCTACGAAAGAGAGAGTGTTCTTGAAAATAAAGATGAGCTAGCATCCTGTGAAAGTAGCATCGCCTCATTTTCTGAGGGATTTTACAAGATTGGCCTTATCTTTTGTTCATTTACAAGGGTCGGCTTTTGTAAGGGCCTGTAAACAACACTGTATCAATTAAGGACCATTATGAGGCACGAACTCAATATCCAAATACAGGTCACGTACACACTAACAAATTAACAGGGTTGCAAACTTATTGGTTCAATTTGTGTCATTTTGCCGCCCGAATGTGTTGTATATTTTGATTTTATGTATGTTGCAGTCTCAATCAATTGAATGTTTCTTTTACTTTTTCTTTTTCTTTTTAGAACTTAATCTATTGAATCCGAGTTGTGACAGATCCTGACAAAATGAACTCCATAATGTCTTAGTATAATAGTGTTGTATTTCCCCATTCTGAGCTTTGCATGTCATTGGTAAAGAAGCTCAAGCACTCATTTGTGGTGCGGGGAATGTTGATTGTGTAATTAAGGAGGTCGGACCTAATGTCAGACTTGACTGGTTTCTGCTATTCTGGATTCTTAATGAGCGTATCGTGATTGATGACGTCCCAAAATCACCAAAATAGGCCAATGGTAGTTTTTCTCCAAATTTCTGGGATTATTTATGAACTGCACTGTTTTGTTTTCGATATTTCCATCGCAGATATTTTTTTCATCCTCTAAAATATTTTTATCACAGCATGTTCACTCCCCTAATATAGAAACAGAAAATGATGTGACTCTGGTTTGCAGCTCAGACCTGCATTCGAACACTGAATGGCAAGAGTTGACTCGAGATGCGTCTTCTTCCTCCTTTAATGTCTGATAACGATCAATCACACGATCAATCACTTTTGAATCTTGTTGATAACTAAATGTGCACAGTCCCGCCACCCCCATTTCACATTGGCCGATTGGGTGACAATTTCACATTTCCACCACGTGGCGGCCGACAAATTTCCCCAAGTCACGTCTAACCCAGCATTTCACATTTTTTTTGGGGGGGGGGGGGGAATTGCGTCCACGTGGACTCGACCAGTGGCGTATCTAGGGGGTGGGCAATGGGGCCAACTGCCCCCATTGGCCAAAAAAATAATAGTCCCTATACGTTATTTATTATTAATTTTACCCCTATAAAAATATTACTATTGAGTTTAGCTTAGAGTTGACTGGTTGACATGCAAATAAAAAAAATTCAAAATTTTTAATGTTAATAAAAGTTATTTACCCCCATGACAAAAATTCTTAAATCTGCCACTGAACTCAACCATAAGTCACGATTCATATTTTACATTTTACTTATATAAATGGTGGTGAAATCCCATAACGACCATCATCACTTCTAAATTTTGTTGATAACGATCTTTATTGTTCATGTAAATCGGGTGTGAGATTTTTTTTCTTCCAATCTTCTAGATATTATCTTCACTTATTTTAGCAAGGAAGAAATTAATTATTCTTATTTGAGTATTTTCGCGTTCCAAAGAGACATATTAGTAGAAGTAAAAAGGAGATGTGGGGAAGAGGGGTCCTACAACAAAATGGCATTAACCATCACATACATGTATGGTGGGGAGGTATCCTTTAGAGACAGAGACTATGACTACCTTCCATTAATATTATTAATTTAGTATGTGTTTGGATTGGACCACATTATAATAATAATAATAATATTGGGATGCAATATGAACGTAGAAAAAGATGTGAGATTTTCATCTTATAGAAGGAGGAGGCAGGAAGAACACAGCATGTGCAGTGTAGGTCAAAGAGCTTGGGTTTCATTCGTCTGGTTAATAGAACTGAATTTCTTGTCCCAATTGGTACGTACAAACACTAAATCACTCTCCTTTTATGTTCTTTTGTTTTATTACCTACTTATTTAGCCGTGGCCCTGATCCTGACCCTAATAAAAATAAAAATAAAATCAATAAAACAACATATAGACTGGTTGGATATGGTCTGACTACCACAGTAGCTCCGGTATTCTCTATATTCCCATCTTACAAAACTAGCTCTTACTTTTGTAGAGAGAGCACTCGGGTCTTTTTTACATAATAGTTGCTACTTCGTTGTGAAAATCTCTTATTAGGAAGTTTTTAAAGGAGTCCTATTAATGCTTATACATTGATGGCAATGAAAACCCAGATATATGCTAGAGTTCATTTTCTAATTCATTAGTCTGAATTAGTCTGAATCACACACAGATTAATGTACTTATAGCTGATGATTTCTTTATAAGATAGAACCAAAGAACTTTTTATTTAAGGTATAAGAGTATCAAACTATTTGTTAAATTTTGCGCTATAAATAATAATTAACCCAATTAATTATTATAAAATGCCAAGGGTTATGTGAGTGGAGGTCCTGATCTGGCCAAGTCGATAGACTTGGTCTAATCTGATGCACGTAGTGCCAACACGCAACCTTTTGTACCCGATTGAAACCATATACGACATGGTATATATACCCTTAGATTAGAGTTTCTGTATAATTGGTTTTTCATTTAAGTTATATTTTGCACTCAATTTTCATCATACTTGAATATTGTTACCTGTTTTACTTTTAAATGTAAGTATTATTGTCAAACCACGTAAAACCTCTTTTACGTTTAACTTGTTTGTTCTTTATTGTGTGATTTGATAGAGGCCAAAAATTATTAATTTTCTTGGCTTTCAACAAACAATTGGGGAACAAATGGCACATGATGCATGGAATTTACTTGAAAATTTTACAAAATATCAAACGACATTCTTATAATTTCACATTGCGGCTCCCATTTCTGATAAGTAAGGGACACTCCTAGGAAGTTTTTAAAGGAGTCCTATTAATGCTTATACATATTGATGGCAATGAAAACCCATGCTAGAGTTCATTTTCTAATTCATTATTCTGAACTATATACGGCGGACTAATATGTTTATAGTTGATAATTTCTTTTACATAAAAATAAAATAAAAAAACCTCTTGTTTAAAGTATAAGAGTATCAAATTACTTATTGAGTTTTGCACTACAAATAATAGTTAATGTTGGGGTTAATTTCCAATCGACAATCAATTTGCGCAGCAAACAATCTTATCCCAAGAATCAATAACCCCTACCAATCAAAAGCAATCAAAAATAACACAGAGATTTTTAACGTGGAAAACCTCAACAGGTAAAAAACCACGGGCACAAGCCAGTCAATCCACTATTTGATGATCAATGTGTACAACCAAGCAAAATCCCTATCTCAACTATAGGAATAATCTGACATACACCACTATCACCAATAGTACCAATCAAACAATCTAATCAATCAATCCGAGAAAAACAAGAGATGTGAGAATAGAGAACCAAAACCAGATTGTCACTGCTTCAATCGGGACAAGATTTCTACTACCTTGGACAACTTCTCAACGATCCAACGGTTCAGATTGAAGAACCAGAAGTCGCGCACCTGCTGTCCAAATTTCACCCAGATCCAACGGTGAACGAAGTCGCTGCGACGATTCTCCCGCAGCTGCACAGAGTTTGGCGAAATCTGTTTTCTCTCTTCTCTCTCACAGGATGCTCAACAACAACCCTCTTGCAATCTCTTAGGATGCTCAACAGCAACCCTAACACAATCTCTCAGGATGCTCAACAGCAACCCTTTCACAATCTCTCTCAGTTGCTATTCGTTGCAACTGATTTTACAATCTTTCTCAACTCAATCTCACATCTAGATCGAGGAGACCACGCTAGAGAAATCTCCCCCTCACATTTTTCTCTCTCTCTGTGTTTCTTCTCCCAACCTGAGCCACCATATATATATACATATATTAGTGGGCAACCTAATTAATTAGGTTACACAATCCTACTACAAGTCATACTCTAATCTTTTCTTTTCTTTTCTTTTTCTTTTTCTAATCAGACTTCTAATCAAACTAGAACAAACAATTACATGTGAGCCCACTTGGGCTAGGCCCACAACAATCTCCTTCAGCCAATATGAGCTGGACTCCAACAGTTAGCCCCATGAATTATTACAAAATACCAATGGTTATGTGAGCGGAGCCCTAATCGAGTCTGAGCCGATAGACTTGGTTTGATCTGATGCACGTAGTGCCAACACACCTCCTTTTGTATCCGATTGAAACCATGATAGGCCTTAACATGTGGGATCTAGTTGGACGTCGATAGGCCACAAGGGGGAACAAGACGATTAAGTATTTGAAGCGGAGCTACCGAAAACCTCAACTATCATTCTGCTCTCACTTTTACATGTATATATCGAGTAACATAACGGACTAGGACAAGAACGCCACTTGCTTCCGACAGACGTCAATCAACATTAATGGCGTGTACCGTACCCTAACTCGACATACTTCACTCAACATTAATTGCATCTGACCTGCCTCGAGCTACTAAATTCTCCGCGGCCGCTTGACACTTAGAATTATACTAAAGTATAACCACCTACTCCCATCTTGGGGGGAGTATAAATACCCACTCAATTTATTTCACAAACGACATTAAATGGTCAGATCAAACACTAAACAAAAGCAATTACTGCACTCCTTAGATGAGCTTTGTCACACCGTTAGCTATCACCGTCGTCCGTTACCTTGCCTGATAGTTTCATTGTATAGTTTTACTGATTTAATCGTCGGAACTTCTACGCCGGAGACCCCTCCGGTGCAGCATTTGCAGGTAACCTGAAGTGGAGCAACACCGTATTCACCACCATATAAATAGTAGAATTTGACGGATTTACTCCTACCCCGTTCACAAGGTTATCAATATATAAACCCATAGATTAGAGTTTTTGTATAATTGATTTTTCCTTTAAGTTGTAATTTGTTACCCGCCTTACTTGTGGACATAGGCATTATTGTCAAACCACGTGAACCTCTTTTACATTCAACTCTTTATCGTGTGGTTTGATAGAGGCCAAAAATTATTAATTGTCTTGGCTGTGAACAAACAATTGGGGAACATATGGCACATGATGCATGGAATTTACTTGGAATTTTTACAAAAAATCAAATGACATTTGTATAATTTCACATTGTATATGTCGCTTCCATTTCTGGTAAGCAAGGGACACTATTGGATGTTTCTGTTCTGACTTTAGGGGGGCGTTGTTTCAGTCTTAGGATGCATCTCTTTCAATAACTTTAAGATGTCTAGTTAAGGAGAGGTGAAACATACCACATGTTTTAAGAAAGGCTCATTAGACAACATTAGCAAGAATTAATGCCAAGAAAAAGAAAAAAATCAAAAAAACTAGATGCAAGGGGAGTGTCCACTCATGACGTCATCATTCAACATAATCCAGGAGAGTATATAAGCACATTGTGTCTCGACACAATTAGTGTCCATTACCATTTTTACAAAATGATAATGACAAAATTAGTTTGTCTTTAGTCAATTTTGGAAGCTGTTAGAGCAATTCCAAGGCATTGATATTACAGTTTGTTGAATAGTGAGACATGAATTATGGCAACAGCAGGAAATAGCAATCACATGATGAATGAAAACAAAAGCTAGATGCTAGTAATAGGGATAGTGTTCCAAATCAATACATATCCATTTTGCAAGATGTTTTTCTTCTTTTCTGGATATGAGTTTAATTTACTACTCCTCTGTTCCTTTTTAGTTGTCACTTTTTTATTTTTCACGATAATTAAGACAATTATTAGATTATATTTATTATATAATTTTTTACTAAACTACCCTTATTAATTATGAACCGTTTCTCTCTAATTTTTCTCCAAAAAGTGGTTAATTTAAAATTGTTTAAAGTTAATTTTATCATTGACTATAAAAAATAATCTTAAAAATTGAAATACGACAACTAAATAGGCAAAATTATTTTTAAAAAAAACGACAACTAAAAAGAAACAGAGGAAGTATCATTTCATCATTATTGTAATTAGTTTAGTTAAGAAAATTCAAACATAAATTAAGAGAGACTTTTAGGACACGACTATACTAGATTAATGAAATTAGTTTTATAGCAAAAGGATAAAAAGACACTGACAAGAAAAATAAAAAAAAATGTATGAATTGTCTAAATTTTTAAAAGTGTTTTGTTAAATATGTATAAAGTGAGTAATAAATGGAT
Organism: Viola odorata; assembly: GCA_963691705.1. Classification (NCBI taxonomy): domain Eukaryota; kingdom Viridiplantae; phylum Streptophyta; class Magnoliopsida; order Malpighiales; family Violaceae; genus Viola; species Viola odorata. Next base: position 66,912,818 of record OY829539.1, on the reverse strand, counting down.
AACACTCTTTTTACTTAAATATACACACATCATTTTTATATACATAATTAATTAAAAATTATTTATTGAAATATAAATAAAATATAACCTAAGTTACTAAGGTTGATTAGTGGTAACATATCGGGGGATTATAAAATGTAACATAATAAAAAAATAATAAACGTCAATAATCTCTTTTTAAATAAATTAGTAAAAAGATATTAGTATTAACTAACTCCATTATTTTTCCTTCGCAGAACATCATCGCACGACTACCTTTCAAAACAGTTGTTGATTCGTCACACTGCAAACAAAACAGAAGAAAAGAAAAGAAAAGAAGAACGGCGCTGACATATGAGTACCGTTTGGGACCTTTGTGGTGTTGCTGTAAGGATGCATCACTTTGGGCTTGTGACTCTGAATTGTCCAAATTCAGCAAATGGGAACACACCACATGGCCGATGCTCTATGTATACTACTCCCTCCTTCCCCAATTAAATGTCTTTCTCACATCCCAATATTCAGTAGGGAACGCATATCGAGGAGGCCGGATGAGGCACTATTTGACCCCAAAAAATTTCGTACTTTTTTTCGAACGTACGTTAATCCTTAACGTACTTCCGAGAAAAAATTCGGGGCAAAATTGTCTCAAATAGTGACTGTTCCGGCCGTCTTAAGGTACGTTCCGAAACAGTAAAAGCAAAAGCTAAAACGACGTTTAATTGGGGAAGGAGGGAGTATATAACTACTCCATCGAAAAATTATATAGTGCACCTAAGATTACAAGGGAACTATCCATACGTAGTTTCCTTATTTAGAGTTTATCCATCACTAGGTTTATAGTATTTTTTAAATTCAAAATATTAATTTCCGTATTGGTTTAGGTGCGTACCTAATTAGCACACTAATTGTACTGTATAATTATTCAGTCGGGTATAATAAGTTAAACTTTTTTTCATATATATAGAGAAAAGTTTAAATTGGTTAATTAATAACTAAAATATGTAACCACTTTTTAAATAAAAAAATGGATCAAAGCTTTAAAAAAAAATCCAAGACTTTAATATTTTAATTAATCATCCTAATTATTTATTTGTTTAATGACCCCTAGATTTGTATATGTTTGATTAATTACTCACATCGTTAAAGATAGCTTACGTGTTTTGTACTCCGTTAAAAAAATGTCACGTCGGATTCGCGCCTGTTGGGAAAAATCAGGTGGGCCTGCCACTTTCTTTTCGTCAACGGGCGAGAATCTGACGCGACATCGTTTTGCTGACGTGACAATTTTTTTTAACGGAATTCATAATACGTAAGCTATTTTTAACGGTTGGAGAATAATTAAATAAAAATATACAAATCTAAGAGGTAATTAAACAAACAAATAGTTTAGGGTGATTAATTAAAACATTTAAAGTTGGGTATTTTTACTTGTTTTTAAAATAAAATAAAATAAAAAATATATATATATATATTTCCACCCTCCTGTCTTAGCCAGGGCTAATTGTGCAATTAAGCTGCATGTGGTGGTGAGCGTGGCCCTATTTTTGGGTCAATGTCACGACATTGACTTCATAAACAATGCAACTAATAAAGGCAACACAGCAACGTGACATTAAAAGAAAACCATGTGCTCGATATATAGATACTTCATCATCTCATTTGCATCATCCATCAATTCATATTCATATATATGCATATTTTACTGATCATGCATCTTTATCAATAACATGGATCTTCTATCCTCTCGGTATATATTCTTGTATGTAAGCGGTGTAGGCGTGACACTTGTCTTGGAAAATTTTAAAGAGAGCAAGGGAGACAAAATTTATGAGATATATGGTCGGTCAACAAAGATTATGCATGGCATGGGAAAGGCATATGAATGGCATTGTGGGGGTGCATGTCAAATTTTGCTTAATGTCTACCCATTCTTACATCTTTTCTGGTATGTTACGTTTTTTATCACTATATTGAGTGTTGACTATTTTGAAACACAATTAAGTATATAGGATTCCAAAATATAGTAAAGTTCTTTTTAGTAAATTTTTAAAATTTAAATTTAAAATATTTAATTAAATTATAGTTAACCCTTATTAGTTGAAATACACGTTCGTTAGGGATAAAATCATAAAACTTGAACCCATTGGCAGACCAATCCCATGTTGCAATTAATGCCCGTGCCTTGAGCTGAGCCTTGACATTGATAGGGGAGCTTCATTTTTCTTTTTCTTTCTAATTTTTAAAATCAAAGAGTTTTAAAAAGAAATTAAAGGATATAAATATTAAATTTATAATATTTAGCTCTCAAATTTTATTAATATTTAGCTGACTTATAACGCAAGGAAACACAACAAGGATTATTAATTAGGGTGTTTTCTGATACTTGTGGAATTATTATGTCACTAAAAAAGATTAAAAAAAAAACAATTAGTTCTCAATTCAAAATGTACTCTGTTTATAAAAAAATCATCAGAATGAGCTCCTTAGTATCTAGTTTATTATGGTTGATTTTAGTTTAATTACCCCTTACTAATTAAATACTATATATGTTTCATGTGATATGACTTTCTAGTGAGAAATAGCGCTATGTGTATATATCACATAGTTCGTCCATTTTTAGCCACTAGCTAGCATCAAGCACATCACTCGCTCCGAGTTCCAATTTCCGACTTCGTTTTACGTTCACCAGAAATCTCTCCGGGAAATATGTTCAAAATACGCCCGTCACATGAGTGGATCGACATCACGTTTTAATGGTATAATTAACTAATTAATTATATAAAATGTTATCCCATAGAAAAAAGAAGGATAGTATTAATTAAGACGACAACAACTCTCATGCATGGCAAACTGAGTTCACCAACCAATGCTAGTTATCGTAAGTTGCCGGTGATGGTATTATAAGTAGTTGGGATACTCTCATTTATTAACTAAGATATCATTACTTACTACGGAAATAATTAACTGAGTTTATTTCTTTTTCAAATGAGTAATTATAATAACTTTTTTTTTATAGGCTAAATCCTATAATAACTTAAAATATAATTTCATGTAATGATTATATATGTTCTGGGGCGGAGGGACAGGGCCAGGGCGGGCCCAAGCCCGCTCAAGGATTTTGTCCCCACCTGTATATACATGTTCAATACTTTTTTTTCTTTCAATTACCAGTTTTTTAATAACAGAGCTTTTAAAATAGAAAATGTTCGGTTTTAACCGGAATTTGGCAAATGTAATCACTTATTACGTGGAAAATCTACCCTTTCATGTTGATCATCGAGCGCTCAGACACCTAATCTCTCAGAGGTGGAATCTGCCTCATTTCGGCAGACTAGTGGATGTGTTTATTCCTAACAGAAGGAATAAATCGGGGAAACGATTTGGTTTCGTTCGATTTGATTGGGTAGAAAATAGGATTGATATGAAACTAGCTCTTGATCGTCAACACATAGGAGCTTCGGACATAAGGGCCAACTTAGGTCGAATGGGGAGAAGGGGGTCAGGTTTCTTGAATCAAGACCGCGTAGAAAATTCGAGCTCAAACCCGAATCGGAAATATTGGGTGCGGAGCCAGAAAGGAACATTGAGAGATCGCTCAAAGGAAAAAGTGGCAGCCAATCATACGTATAAGGAAGCAGTTTCCAATACGGGAAGTGATCAACGACAGGGGCCGGTAGCCAAGGAAGATTTGGGTTCACAGCTAGACGGCCGGATAGGTCAATCTGAGGAGGAAAATGTGAATGAAGTGGAGGATGCTGAGGTCTTAGATTTGGAGATTCCGGAAGAAAACAAGGATTGGCTATCTCGGAGTGTAGTGGGCATTCTTAGGAAAATTGAGAACATCCCAGAAATACAAGAATTGGTGCTTGATTTGGGGTGGACTAGTGTAACAAGAGTCCTTGGCAGGGGTCTGGTTTGGATTGAATTTGACAGACAGGAAGACAGAGAGCAAGCACTTTTGAATACTAATGAGGGCATTCAGCGCCTGTTTTCCAAGGTGGTCCCCTGGACAGAGGTTCTTTCAAAGGCTGATAGGTTGTGTTGGGTTCAATGCTCGGGTGTTCCTGTCCAGAGCTGGGGATTTGAGACCTTCGAGAAGCTAGGGTCGAAGCTAGGAAATCTAGTGGCAGTGGATGATAAAACACTATCTCGTAGAAGGTTTGACGTGGCAAGGATTCTAATTACAACCGATCAGCTGTATGTCAAGAAGGATATTCGGGTAAAGGTTGGGGACTTTAGCTATACTGTGAGTTGCCATGAGGAACCTATGCAGGGGGAGATTTCCAATCTTGATTGGAGGATAGGTGTTAAATCAGATGAAGAGGCTTCTGATGAGGAGTCGGAGGTAGGAGATTATGAGGCAGCAGAGGAGAAAGGTGGCAATGATCATCATATTCCTTCTTTGTTAAAGGAATCAGGAATGGCGGAAAAAGAGAAGCTAGCTTCTCTTCAACAGGGTCTGGTGGAGTATCCCCTAGTAACGACGAGGCGAAAGGGAGATAAGATAAAGAAGATTACGGCAAAAACGGGCAGTTTACACACGGCCAACTCATCTGGGAATTCGAAAGTGTCAGTGTTTCGGGCGGAGGATAACGAAATTGTAAACATGAACAAGCTAGCTGATGACAATATTGTGGAGACAGACACTTGGGAAATAGGACGTGTTTTGTCGATAACTGCCAATGCCAGTGAAGAAGCAATCAAGGCCTTTGATCGAGAGAGATTTGGTGTGGAAAGGGACAATGTTCGAAGCAAGGCGGTCCCGGTGGCGAGTACAGTAGTGTCATAATGGTTCAATTATTTTCGTGGAATTGTAGGGGAATTTTGTCAATTAGGAAGAGACGGTTTATAAAGAAAATGTTTCAAGGAGAGCAGGCGTCGTTTTGCTTGTTACAAGAAAGCAAGAGAGAAGAAATTGATGAGTTTCTTATACACGAGCTAGGAGGGAATAATGAGACGCGATGGGTTTATGCTCCTTCAATTGGGAGATCGGGGGGCCTAGTTTCGATGTGGGATTCTAATGTTTTTCAGTTGGACCATTCAGAGGTTGGGAACAGATTTATCTGGATAGAGGGTAATCTTACAGAAAATAATAGGAGGTGTGCAGTTTTGAATGTTTATGCTCCCAACGAGGTGGTGTTACGAGATCAGCTATGGGAGATTTTGGGTAGAAAGATAGAGAGCGCTACGATCCCGGTATTAGTAGCGGGTGATTTCAATGAAACACTAGTCCCTTCAGATCGCTTGCAAGGGGGGGGCTATTCTCGGGGTATGGCCCAGTTTCAGGATTGGGTGGACAGGTGTGGATTGCAAGACGTTAGACTAGTAGGGAGGCGTTTTACCTGGTCTAATGCCATTAGCAGGAGTAAAATAGATAGGGTATTTGTTCAAGAAGGGTGGATGAATAACATTAGTGATTGCCAACTAACAGCTCTTGAAAAGAGTGGATCAGACCACACGCCTTTATTCCTAAGATATGATAGGGTGGATTGGGGACCCAAACCATTCAGAGATTTAGCTGTGTGGTGGGAGGACAGAGGGTTCAAAGAGTTGGTGGTAGGTTGGTGGTCAGAAGCAGGTATCGAGTTTCCTGGTAATTACCGGGTAATTCATAAGATGCGATACTTGAAGAAGAAAATTCAAACTTGGAATAAGGACGTTTTTGGAAATGTGGAGTCCAATCTAAGAGATCTACAGGATCGGCATGAGGCATTTGATCGACTCGGGGACGACCGCCCGTTGACCCAGGAGGAACAGAGAGATCACAATGACATCAGGCTTAAGGTGTGGGCTCAACAGGAGCGGGTTGATAGATTTTGGCAGCAAAAGAATAGATTAAAGTGGAATACTAAGGGGGACCGAAACACTGGGTATTTCCACAGGATGGCAAAGATTGCAGTGAAAAGGAACAACATTAGAGAGATAATCACGCCTACTGAAAGACTTACAGACCCGGTGGGCATTAAGCGGGCAGCTGTTCAGTACTATGAGACCTTTTTCAGCTCCGTCCGCTGGAACAGGCCGCGGATGCAGGATTTGGGATTTTCGAAACTGACTGAGGAGGAAGCGTCAAGGTTGGAAATGGAGGTAACTCGTGCAGAAATTTGGGAAGCGGTTAAAGATTGTGACGGTCAAAAAACTCCAGGGCCGGATGGATTTTCTATGCGATTTTTGCAAAAGGCATGGCACATTATCGGGGATGACTACTGCAGATTGGTCCAGGAATTCTTTAGGGCAGGGATATTCCCATCAGGGGCAAATTCTTCGTTTTTGACTCTCATCCCGAAGATTAAAGATGCGAAGAGGTTCAGTGAATATCGGCCCATAAGCTTGGTGAGTAGTTATTATAAGATTGTGTCCAAGGTCATGGCGAGGCGGTTGAGCGAGGTAATTAAAAAGGTCGTTAGTGAAGTGCAGCATGGATTCATTAAAGGAAGACAAACCCTAAACTGTGTCATGACAGCAAATGAGGTGGTGCATTACTTGCAGGAGACGAAACAACAAGGGCTGCTTTTCAAGCTAGATTTCGAGAAAGCCTATGACTCCATCGAATGGGAATACTTAGATGACGTAATGAGGCATATGGGGTTCAGAAGGAAGTGGAGGAATTGGATTAATCAATGCATTAGCACGAATAAGGTTTCTATTCTAGTTAATGGGTCACCTTCTGGACAATTCTGTGTGGGTAGAGGCCTTCGTCAGGGATGCTCAATGTCGCCGTTTTTATTCAACATTGCAGCGGAGGGGTTGCATCGTCTATTTGTTAGAGCAGAGGAGGTGGGGATCCAGAGAGGTATAGGCAACCAGTCAGCAGGGTGGAATCTGAGCCATCTTCAGTTTGCGGATGACACATTGGTTTTTGTTAATAACAATGAGGAGGAGATCCGGGGAGTGAAGGGTATTTTGAGATGGTACGACGCCTATTCAGGCCTTCGAGTTAACTTCCACAAAAGCACCTTGGTAGGGGTGAATCTGAGTGAGCAGATCGGGGGTATCTTAGCTACTCGTTATGGTTGTAAGTATGAGGTGCTCCCTTGTAAGTATCTAGGATTTCTGGTGGGCTTTAATCCGAGACGAAAATCGGGGTGGGATTTTCTAATCCAGAAAATGAGGAAAAAACTTTCATCATGGAAGGGACATCTTCTCTCGATGGGGGGGCGTGTAACGTTGATCAAGTCGGTGCTAACGAGTCTACCTATTTATAACATGTCTATTTACAGGATGCCTAAGTCCGTCGCTAGCCAGTGTGAAGGAGTTATGCGGCGCTTTCTTTGGAGTGGCAGCGATATTAACAAGGGATTGGCTAAGGTGAATTGGAAAGAAGTGACGCGGGCGACAACTAATGGGGGATTGGGAATTGGGACGATACAAGACCGGAATATTACGCTGCTTTTTAAATGGGTGTGGGAGATGATGAGGGGTAGCAGGAAGTTGTGGGCAGATATCGTTCGCAGGCAATACAAACTCCTTTCCATTGGAGACTTGTGGAAGGATAGGGAGGGGAGGATGTCCCCAATCTGGCGTGATATTATGGGAGTTTGTGGCCGAGGTAGTACTTTCTTCGATCTGTGGACCGACAACACTTCGATAAAAATTGGGGATGGGAATAACACAGTCTTTTGGTGGGATACTTGGGTAGGTAAGAAGCCATTGGCCTTGCAACACCCTCGGCTATATCATATATCGAGCAATCGGTACGGGACCGTCAAGGAATTTGGTACATGGATTGGTTCGGTGTGGGAATGGGAAACCGTGTGGAGGCGAGGTTTGTTTGAGTGGGAGAGAGACGAGTGGGTTTGTTTGAAAGCTCAGTTACCACTTCCCTATAGGGGAGATCAACAACCGGCTCTTCGTTGGGAATTAGACCAATCAGGGACATACACAGTGAATTCAGGGTACAAGAAATGGGAGGAGTCAAGGTGTGAGCCAGCTCCACTTCTTCGGTCTTGTTGGACTGGCCTGGCTCCATACCGAGTGGAATTTTTCCTTTGGTTAGCACTGCGGGAAAGAATTGTAACAAGGACTTTCCTAATGAGGCGAAACATGATTGCTGAGTACTTGAATGTCTGCCCAATGTGCAACAGGGAACCGGAGACTGTTACTCACCTATTCTTGCGTTGTGAGGTAGCTTCGGGTATTTGGGAGTTTATCATGCGTTGGCTTCAGGTGGTTTGGTGCCAGCCTCAAAATCTTTCGGACCTGTGGCGCACGTGGGGAAATTATTTACCATGTACAGACAAGCAGGCTGGTAGGGCTTGGAAAATCCTTTTTTATGCGGTTATTTGGACCATGTGGAAGACTCGCAACGGAGTGGTGTTCAGACAAACGGAATACAATGATGTGAGATGTATTAATATGATTTATTCGTTGTGGCATTGGTGGTTGAAAAGTAAGGACAATGGGTTCGCCTATAGTATGTCCGACGTTCTTCAATCACCGGCATGGTTACTCAATCGGTAAATCCAAGCTCGGTGTTTCTCAGATGTAGGTTTTTAAGGAGTCAGGTCCAATAGTGGCCTAGGGAGTCGGTCCTTTGCCTTCCTTTAGGGCTTCGTTTGTTTTTGAGAGCGTTGGTTGCACTGCTTCTGAAGCGGTGTCTTGTAAACTTCAGTCATGTTCTTCATGACATTTTAATTCAATATATCTTTCTGCTGATTAAAAAAATAATAATAATAAATTTTAATCTTATTTTTTTTTCACATTTTTTTTTAATTTTGTACTCAAATTATCACATCATCATCAAACTGGATTGGTGCATAAAAAAAATTTATCATTTGCATAAAATATATACCTCGAAAAAAATAAAATAACAAGTATTATGAACAGTAAGAATCCATAAAAAAACGACAGTTATTAAAAGATAGAGGAAGTAGATACCAATTTAGTATTTACTCACCAACATATATTTTTATTATAACAATGCACGCATTTCTAAGAAAAAACTATTTCTATAATTACAAATACAATCCTTTACATTTATTTATGTTATTATTTTTATTTAGTGATCAATATTTTGGGTTGACAATAATTATTAAAAAAATTACTACAAAAAAGTGAAATTATTCGTTATTTGTTATACACCATTACATATTTCAATTACTAAGAAAAATAAAATTTACTTTCAAGATAAGAGAAGAATTATATTGAATGATTTGTAAATGAACAATTTCCCTTTCATAGCTTGACAATATTTAAATGAGTTTAATTTCATATACAGAAGAGGTTAAAGAGAACACTTGAGGAGCGAAAAAAATTATTAGGTCAATCTATTTTTTAACCATAACATAATTTTTAAATTTCGCCCCAAAATAAAAATTTCTGGCTCTGCCCTTATATATGTTCCTCATTAATAAAATGAAATAAATATCAAAAAATAATATCTTCTTTTAAAGGATAAAAATTAAAAGAAAATCAGTAAAAATAAAACCAAAAACCAAAAACCACGTTTACATGATTGGGATTCCCCCCTGTAGAAAGGGAAAAAATAAATAAAATAGACCTATTAAGGTGAGACTCCAAATTTACAAGAATAGTAATAATAAAAAAGAGGAGAAAAAAATCAAAGTATTTCAATAATAAACTCAAAAATTTCCCACATTATTCGTGCTTTTAAATATAAATTTAATTTTTAAAAATATATATCTTCCTATGAATAAAGCCTACAAATACGTGCATGATTGACTAGTCATTAATTAGATTACAGTTCTAATTAATTAAGAATTTATTCTTGTTAGAATTATAACATCGCTAAAATATCATTTAATTGTTAAAATATTTATCCTTATATACAAATGCTTGTTTTCTAAACCAACCTTGATTTTAAGGCTCTTTGACTTACTAGGCAGCTACCGAGCTACAATACTATATAGCATAGAATGTTGTACTTGTACCTATGACATTCTTGGAGAAAGACTATGTAAATAATTAATGATCCCAAATCCAATTGGTATTTTTATTTTATAAGCATCCAATTGGAAAGCTTGCAAGTCAATAGTATAAAATTAACATACACATTATACATCACTATTCACTATATATTAAAAGAAGGGTGATTTTTATTCACTCCGAATTTACCTTTCTCACACATTACTTATATAATAGTGAGACAATAATGAAAGCTTTTGGGGATTGTAATAATAGACGTGGTATGAAATTTTCAAATGTAATATTTAAATGTAAGACTAATTATTTCAGTCAATTTTTGTAATTTTGGGATTTGTATGATGATATTATTTCCGATCAATCTCCAAAATGTTTCGTAATTAGTAGTGATTACTAGAGTTATTTCACTAGAAAATAAAAGGTTAAATTGATTGATTAATTTGTTTGGTATAATTGAGATAGACAAGGGGGGAATGAGATAACGTGGGCTTGCTGTGGGGAGGCTGACACAAAGAGGGCCGCGTCGTTGGGAGATAAACAGGCAACATTTCTCATTACCCACTTGAACCCAAACCCCAGCACCCAGACATCCAAGAGAAGGACAGCATGGCACCTCTCTCTTCAAGATTTTTAATCTTCTTTTAAAAAATTTATTTTATATTAGAAAGCAATTAAATTGTTTTTCCTCTCCCCCATCCCTCCAAAAACAAAACAAAAAAAGGCCTATTTAATATCAATATTTATAACTCACCATCGCGCAAATCATCAGCTGATAAGAGATTATTTTATAGCATAACTAGAAGTATCCATTGGTTCGAGTTCTAATACGCAAATGCGTGAGTTTTTCTATCTTCAGAGTCTTGCTCGCCTCAAATTTAGATTGAGTAACTAGATACCGGAGGGTCTTCGGATATATATTTTCTATCAATTATCAATATCAATATTTGAAAGCCTCCATGCACTAGTGGTCTTCTTCAACCCAAACACTACTCTTCTTCTCTTCCCTTTTCTTTATATAAATCCCAGCACCCATTTTTCTCCCCTCACCATCTCTTAGTGTTGTTATTCATTTGAGCTCATAATTCAACCTTATCTCCCCCTCTCCATATTAACCTGTCTCATTTTAAAAACATCCCTCTCTAGCTATTTTTTACTCCACACATATACACTACCCCATATCTTGCTTTTTCTTTGATAACTTAGTTTAATTTCATCATCTGACAAGTCACTTTTGCCATTTGTCTCTACTACTAAAGAGCTGCTGCGGTTGCTGCTGCCACTACTACTATACCAAACCAGCTTAATTCCCCATAACTTCAATTTGCGTACTACCAGTTTCCTGACACGTACTAGTACTCTATTTCTAATAACTCTTTAAATTGCAATAACTAATAATAATGTCAAGCAGAAGATCTCGTTCCAGCAGGCAGCAGTCAGGTGTTCCCAGGATCTCCGATGATCAGATCACCGATCTCGTCTCCAAATTGCAACAACTCATCCCTGAGATTCGCAACAGCCGCCGCCGCTCCGACAAGGTTAGTTCCTCTCACTTTCTTTTTTATCCAATTTATTAATTTTCCATCATTTTTTTCAGAAAAAAATTCAATCAGTTGTTTTTGTAATTAATATTTGGAAACAGATTCAGAGGAAATATACTCCTCATTGTTGTGTGGCTTTCATTGATTTTAAGAGATAAAGTGTCGTCTGTCGTCCTTTAGGTTGTGGAAATTCTCACAGCCTCATTTAAGTTTTTGTATCTACTACAACTTGAGGTTTGGGACTATGTTGTTCCCTAGCAATTTAAGTCCCCCCCCCCCTCCCCAGCCCTCACCCCTTCTCAAATATAGACACAGATTTAAAGCAGACAGTGAGTGAACGAGAGAGACTCACAAAAATGCCACCTTAATCCAATCTCATTCTATATATTCTTTAAAACCCGGAAAATATCATTTCTCGAGTACGAGTCGTCTAACTTAATTGCAGTGATATACATATTATAAACTTTTTCTTTCTTTTCGAGTGTTTTCTCTGTCATTTTCGGCTAGAAAATTAAACATGGTCGCCTTAAGAGTTTGATTCACGTATGATCTAGCTTGCATTTAATTTAATACTACTAATTATTGGGTTCAATGTCACTTATTTATTATTTTCTTACAACTTTCCAATTAAGGTTTTAATAATTGATTTTTGATTTTATTATTATTTTGAGACAGGTGTCGGCTTCTAACGTGCTGCAGGAGACTTGCAACTACATTAGAAACTTGCACAGAGAGGTGGATGATCTTAGCGATCGGTTAGCTCAACTTTTGGCCTCAACAGATTCCAACAGCGCCCAGGCTGCCATTATTAGGAGTTTGCTCATGTAGCTTCCCACCACGTACCTCCTCCAAGAGACAACTCCGCTCCGGTGCTGGCGCCGGCTCGGCCCTATCATTTTTATATATATAGACTTAAATTTCCCTTAAAATCAATTTTTGTTTTCAATTCTTCTCCTACGTATCTTAATTAGGGTTTTTGGTCACTAGGCCAAAACAGTATTACAGGGTGGGTTTTAGATAGTTATGGTCGTTATTATTATTATTACTATTACAAGATGGGCTTGTTGCTTCCATTGTTTGTGATAATAATATCCTTTCCTCAATTCTCCTCGCGTAGTAATTATTCCTTCCGAATTTCAATAAATGACGTTTTAAAATTGAGAATTAAGACAATGATTAATAAGAAAAAATTAATATTAAATAATCATTTATTTTCTATATTAAATAAACTGATCAATAAATATTCATCTCTATTCTCCTCTATATTGAATAAATTAATCATAAAATATCGAATAAATTGCAAAACGTTATTTTAAAAAATTCGGAGGAAGAATTATTTACTCAATTAACCCCTTGTAATGAAATAACCCCGTCTTTAATTAATTAAACGACCAACATTTTCAATTTGAACTAAAATATGGATCAATGCGACGGACACAGTTCTATCTACTTCTATATATGGAAAAATATTGTACTATTTCTTTGTTTTTTCAACATATGGGGGCTGGCTGTGACACAAAAAAAGAAGGTACGTGCTCTGAGGACCACTGTATGCATAATTTAATTAACAAAATTACACGTTTCACTCCTAAATGAATTAATTGGATACGAATATAATTCATTTCACTATTAAATTTATTTTATCTTGTGCTACTGACATTTATAACAGAACAGAACCCCAGGAGGACCCGAATGGTCAATCTTTGAATCTGACAATATGGATGATACGTGACTTTTTACCCCACACCCAAAACATTTATTTTTATTTTTATTTCTTTGGAATTATTATAAGATTGAATCGGCAGGGAAGACAAATGAACCCGTGATATTAATGTTTTGGAGATTGCATTTTTTGAGATCCTATTATATAAATGTATTTCGCATATGAAATGAGGATTCAACTGATTAATATGAATCATATTTATAATATAAATTTTGAGTATAATTAATAATATATATATTTTTTAAATATAAATATATTTCATTGCCGAATTTATATAATTTGTAGTTGTGTACTTTCTGCAATTTAAGAATGAAATAGTAAGAAAACAAACATGATTTATACTACTATTTTTACCTCTTCAATTTATGGTCAAGCAATACAAAAATGGGCCGCGGTCAAAGTCAAAGACGCAAATAGTAGCTGTGACCATCCACAGCAATGTATCATTGAAGGGATTTTTTGGGGACTTTCTTGTGCAGCAATGGATCATTCAAGGAGCAATTGCCGCGTAGATGATCCCGGTATCAAAATTTGGTACCGAACTTTTCTGACCCAATGTCAGTTAATTAAAAAAAAAAAAACTGGACCAATGGCAGCGTGCCACGCGTGCGCTGCTATTGGCTACCGAATATAGTCTTTTTTTCCCCCTTATTTTTTAAATGAGTTTTTTTATAATAAATACTGAAAATAATTTTATAAAAAATATAACATTATTTATAATTTTTTGAGATCTATAAATTGAGACTAGGTTTGTATTATTTGGACACTAAGAAAAATTAGAGTTTTTTACATTTTCTTTTCATTTTCTTTTTTAAATGCTTTTTTTATAATAATTACTCAAAATAATTTAAAAAAATATACCATTATTTTTATTTTTTGAGATCTATAAATAGAGTTTGTGTTTGTGTCATTTGGACACCAAAAAAAATCTTTCTTTTACAATCTTCAACCTCTTTCATGGATCCTTCACAAAATTATAAATTTGGAACAACCCTCGATTAGATTTAAAAAAATTATTTCTCAAGTTTAGGTATATTTAGTGTGTATTTTCTTATTCGTTTGCAATAATCTATATATGTTTGATTTACCGATTGATAAATAAAATCGTATGTTATTTAAAAAAAATATTATACTCCCTCCGGCCTCGATTAATTGTCCACTTTCACTATTCCTGCCGCCTTGTAAAACGGCCGGAATAGTAACTATATGACCTCGAAAAATTCTAAATTTTTTACACAATGTATATTAATCCTTCACGTACGTTGAAAAAAAAATCGAATTTTTTCGAAATCATATAGTTACTTTTTCGGCCGCCTTGAAATACGTGCTAAAATAGTAAAAGGACAATTAATCGAGACCGGAGGGAGTATTATTTATTGTATTAAAAAAGTATAGATTTTTTGAAATATGAAAAAAAATGAAATTTAATTAATTTTTATTAAAAATATATTATTTATTATTTATTATATTATAAAAAATAATTATTATAGTAATTATAAATTTAATAAGAAAAAGAAATGAAAAATATGGTGGGGTATATGATTAAATGATGTGGAAGGGAGAGAAAGTGAATAACACCCTGAACTGAAGGACACATTGCTGTGAGAAGTGGGTGTTATTTGATAATTTGGTTGGGTGTTAAGCTGATGTGATAGGAGAAAAAGTGAATAACACCCAAAATTTGACACACTGCTGTGGATAGTCGGAGTTTATATGGGGAGATTTCCAACTCCAACACGCCACGCAATGGCGTTTTACATGCATGTATCATGTGTATTTATTTAATAAAAAATGTCAATAACAGCTGCTTAAGGTTATGTAAACAGATGTATTAGTGCACCGTCTATATTTCAGATTTTAGGTTTGAGGAAACGTGCAAATTTGTATTGTAATCGATTTACATCAATTTGACGTGATTAGAACATGTAAAATTGAGATCAATGACTTCCCTTTTTTTCCAGCTGAAAAAGCAAGATCAATATCCAATAATGAACAATATCGTTTGGACCAAAAGAAAGACCCAAAAGATTAAATAAATAAAAGAAAATTAGTATGGTCAATAATAAAATTGTAGCGGGAGCATATGAGGTTGTAATTCAACCCGTTAGTGTATGTTGTGTTTGTAGTAAAAATTATGAATTCGACCTTACTATTATAATAATAATCAATAATATAATTAATATTAAAAAAACAAACAAAAATTGTAGTGGGAGCCTGGGACGCCAAGTGTTCCAACAAAATAGGATACAAGATTTGGGTTTGGAATTACGATACCGTTTTTAGTTCCAATTTTAGTATTTGTTGTCATATGTTTACTACTAGAATTATACTCTAACTGAGCGAGGGATACAAGAACCAAAAGATGTAAAATACTAGTAGGTGCATCAACATAATAAAGAAAGGAATGAGTATGAGTAAAAAATGAGGTTAGGTAACTTATCTACAACTGAGTTGATTTCCTATATATGCTGTGAATGTGCACTTCCCAATTTTCAAGGTCCAATAGAATGTTGACCCCATGAACTAAATCTAGATTGGCCACGGGGGCTGATCTTACTTGACTTAAAGCGTGAAGAATGCAAAGAATGTCTGTCTGGACCTGCACCTTTCGCCATGCCCTCTTCTGAGATTTAAACACAGTAAATTTAATTTGACTAATTAATTAAAAAAGTCTTTCTTCTCATTTTTTTATTCAGAAAAGAGTATATGAGCTATTTAGCAAATTCAATTTCAGTGTGAAAATCTTCAATACTCAATTAAATATTAACAATATTTAATTACTCTATATACTAATTATTTGGTTTAAGGTATAAATGACTTAAATATGTGCTTTAATTTTTTAATTAATTATCCCTGTACTAATTGGCGACGTGGTATAATTTTGATAACGTGATGAATTTTTTTAACGGAGAACATACCAAATCAACATTTGGTCATTAAATAAATAAGTTAGAATATGAGAGAATAATTAAACAAATAATTAATACATGCGATAATTAATTAAAATATTAAAGTATAAGAGCTTTTAAGTCATTACATCCATTATTTGTTTATTTGGTCATGACAATTAAATGATTCCTTCATTTGAACCATATGTTACTTTATTATTATTGTCTTTTTGTGTAATTTTGGTATTCGTCCCAATTATATAAAAACTAAAATTTTGGAAAAATCATAGTAAACCAATTTCAACTATTATTAAGATTTTGTTCATTTTTCTAAAAAGATATATAATGAAGAGTTATATACTAAGTGTACTGTTTTTTTATTAGTTTTGGCCCGCATTGAGCGACTGAGTTTTATTAAGAATTTTTTATAAATATGAGTATTAAATTAATTAATAAGAGGTTTAATTGAAACTTAAATTTTTATGAGTACAAGGAATAAATTTATTATTAAGTGGTTAAATTGAATTTGTTTTACCAACATAAAGATTAAATTAATCATATAAAAGTTTAATAAGAAATATTTTACAGAAAAAAAACTAAATTAGTAAATAATGGTTGTAAGAAAAAAGACTACTACTCACGTCATAATGACAGTCAATAGTTTTGTCATTACATGATTTAAGATTCACCGATCAAGGTAAATCTTAAATTCTTAAAAACTCCTTATTTGTTATGAATAAAACTGAGAAATCCTAAAAATTTAGATGTTTCTTTTAAAACTTTTTCCCCTAGGTAAAAAGTAAAAAAAAAAATTTGATTACCTGCAAAATAGATGGTATTCTAAAATTCCCTTCAGAAGAGAAAATAAACTACTATATTTTTATGAAAAAACTATACCTTATAAATAGACATTATATTTTGAGTGCATGTGATATTAATAAATAATAATATAATTATATAATTATTATGTAATAATATATTTTACATAATAATATATCATTATTTTTTAATATATTATATATTTATGTTATTAGAATATTTTATAATCATATACTATATAATATTCCTATATATTTATTTATAATAAGTAATGTGTACAATATTATACTCCCTCCGTTTTCGAATAATCGTCATTTTTGTACCTTTTGTTACTGTTCACTTTACTTGACTTTTTGGTGTTTATTGTACTTTTTGTTACTGTTTCAAAGAGTCAATTATTCAAAAACAGAGAGAGTATAATGCAATAATATGTTTATTAAACATCATTTATAAATTATATAATTATAGTAATTATAATAATATATAATAATACAATAATATATAAATATTGTAATATATACGTACTATATAATATAATAATATATTAATAATTTAATTTATGAGGTGTTTTTGGTAAAAAAAGAAAAAAAGAAAAATGATACTTTACACTATTCAAACAAGAGATTTTTCACCCAAGAATTATGCATAATGCAACCAAACAAGTTAATTTTGTATTTCTAGCATTCCCTAACTAAAATGATTCCTTAGGTAATTTTAGATTCCGTCAACCAAATACCCCGTTATAGTATTAATTAAGATATATATTCCTTCCGACGGTGACTATTTGTCTTTTTTTGACGTACACACGAACTAATTTCAATTATTAGACATAGTTAGTTTTTTTATATAAAATTATTTTTCTAATTACATGAAGTATCACTCACCCATTATTCTCTTACCTGTAAATAAAAAAAGTAATAAAGTAATAACAAAATTTTCGTATAGAGAATATAAAAGAGGCAAATAAAATCGGAATTTTTTTTCTAAAAAAGAGACATATAATTACGAACGCACGGAGTATGTCCGTTGGGTTACCTTCCCAATATTCACATTTGCGAGCATGCATTACTCATAGTCTGCGGGTATTTATAGCAAGCGCGGATATTACTTACAAACCGGCGGTTCAGAAAAATGTATAAATTATAAAAGCGACACTCAAGAATATCCCGTGATTTATACATTTTTGTTATTTGATGGAAAACGTTGTTTAGCTTTGTTCTAAAAGTTTATTATTATTATTTTATAATTTTATTGCTCAGATTAAGCATTTCATTTTCATAATTTTAATTTTGAGTGAAATGGGCATCAATTATTTTTAGGTGGACTTAGTTTCTACTCTCCTCTCCTCTTTTGGTTAATTATGATTCATCCATGCGACATCAAATGTGGGGTTAAAGCTCGTTTTCTTAAGCAAATCATTTTCATTAGCATAACCATTAATGTAGCGTTTGGTTGGGAGAATTAAGAAAAAAAGTGATTCACAAACGTGAGATTTGTAGTTTTATTGTGCTTGATTGATACTGAAAAAGTTAAACTCTTAGCAATTCAATTTTTCTTAATCTTTCCATTTTGAGTAGTGTTTGGTTGATAAAATTAAGGAGGAAAGTGACTCGAAAATCTGAAATTTCGAGTTTTATCGCGTTTGGTTGACACAAGGAAAGTTTCCTTGACCCCCCTCACTTTCCCCTGTTTCCCCCAGATGAGGGAAAGCGATTCCTTAACTAAGGGTGGAGAAAGTGATTCCCTAGTATAGGAAAGTTATTTTCTTTATTAAATTACATATTTTTTCAAAAAAATTATAGAAAAATAACCTAACATAAAACCGTTCCATCGCCGACTTCATTCTCATTGTTCCTAACACTTCATCTAGAATGAGATTAAAGTTTGATGTGCATGAATGCATATAAAATGTCGAGTTGATTTTCATTACCATAAAGAATATGAATAATAGATTTACTAACATGAGTTTCACTTCCTACTGATGATATTAGCAAAGGTTTTTTTTGCATAATTTCAAATCTTCTATAAATTTATCAAGTTTTTAATTGGACTAAGTTTTGGTTATCTAATTTGAATCTTGTTCTTATTGACTGCTAATAATTATTATCTATTAAGGATATAATAGTATTTTTTCTTACTTTCCCCTACAATTCTCAAGTACAAAATAAACACAAGAATGTTACTTTCTTAGAAATCTTAAATCTCAACTAAACACAAAAAATTAACATTTCTCCTAATCTCTCTCCCGGGAGAGTGATTCCAAGAGGAAAAGTAGTATTCCGTGAACCAAACGCTACCTTGGGAGAAAGGGAGAGCGATTCCAAGAGGGAAAATAGTATTCCGTGAACCAAACGCTACATTGGAAGAAAGTGATTCCCTGACTAGGTGTCGGAGAATTTCATTATCACTAATGTAGGAAAAATTGCTTCTAATAAAATTACTTGTCTACTTTTTAACTATTTTTTTTAAACTAAATATTTGAGTTATTCACATTTTACTCAATAAATAAAGTTATTACTTATGCAACTTATTGTTTTATTCTTGACTTAAAAGAATTATTCTTATTTAATTATATTTATTTTTAAAATTTATTTTAATTAATAATTTTTCCAAATCAATAAGATTTTTTAATGTGATTATTTTGCGCTATTCTATCATAGGTTAAATAATGTGATGTGTTTCATTAGTAATTATTTAAAAAAATAATTTGACATTTGAGTGTATTAAATTTTTAGTTAAAATTTGCTAATTAATAAAACAATAAAAGAGATTTTTTTTTTCTGAAAAATAATTCATCATCTTCTACCATACTAATATTTTGAAATTATTTGTCATACACTTATACTAGATAATTTTAACTAATTTTTTATTTAAATATACTTGAATCAAATTGAATTAAATAAATAATTATTATTTAAAAATAAAATAGTAATCTTTTTACTTCCCCTTAAGATTCCCGAGTATAAAATAAACACAAGAATATTAACTTCCTGATAATTTTAAAT
Source organism: Viola odorata (assembly GCA_963691705.1). Classification (NCBI taxonomy): domain Eukaryota; kingdom Viridiplantae; phylum Streptophyta; class Magnoliopsida; order Malpighiales; family Violaceae; genus Viola; species Viola odorata. Next base: position 66,892,981 of record OY829539.1, on the reverse strand, counting down.
ATCATTCAAACACAATAATCTCTCTTCCCCTTCAATAACTCTTCTAGGAATCACTCTCCCGAAAAAATAATTATAGAAAGACAAATAACATTCCGTCAACCAAATGCTAACTAATTAAATCATGTTACTTGAAAAAATCTCTCCATTTGGAACATTCCCCTTTGGCAATCAAAGTTAAAGAATCACCATGTATCACTTTTTCCTAACAACCACTTATATATTATATTTTAGTTGTTTAATTATCTCCAATATCTAAATAATTTTAAATTGACATACAATTCAACATGTTGTTAAGTATATATGTTTTTATTTAGATATTGGGTATCTAATGTTATCATGATTAAAATTATCATAGATGCATATTGTATTACTTTATATATAAAATCTTCTACAAAATATGCATGATTTATAATACTCCAACAATTATAGGACCAAACCGACATGCATCATGATAGGACCAAACATCTATTGATATGAAGCCCAGCCCACTTACCATTGTTTCTTTTCGTTGGCACCAAAAACCCAAATCCGTCAACGAGTGCCAGCAAATGCATACATTTCCTCCAAGTCTCCTACTCCATGTTCGTGTCCCATCACATTCAACCTGGTAATGAAAATTTATTTAATTTAACTCCAATAATTTCTTGTGATATGAAGTTATGAACAGTTATTTCTGGGTATTAAATTTTTGATTTGTTTCATTCTTCAATTATTCTTGATGTTTCGCTTCTTCTGTTTCATTTGATCATCAGGTGGAGGTAAAAAAATCATGGGTTCATGTGAGTACACCATAGAAGTTACAGGCCTTTCTCCCAATACATCAGAGAGCGATTTGTATGATTTTTTCGCTTTCTCGGGCGAGATTGAGCGAGTCGAGTTCGTCAGGTACCTTATTATTTGACTGATTTGTTCCTCTCCTTTTTATGGTAAGAAAAAGAAATTTGAACTGATGTGTGGAAATTGTTTTATGCGAACCAAGCAGATCAGGGGATTATGGTTGTACTGCGTATGTGACGTTCAAAGATGCGCACTCTCAACAGACCGCTGTCTTACTCAGTGTGAGTGCCAATTACCACATACCTTTCAATATCTTGTCTTTAAAGAAATTAATGCTCGAATTGTTCGATAATAATGAGAATACAAAAAATTGATGGTGTTGATAAGATCAAGATCTTCAAAGTTGTACTCGATACTAAAAACAATTAGTGGCTTACTGCTTAATTATGTTGAAGATTTTGGATTATGGGTTATGTCAGCGGTTGAGTAATAGCATCATACTTTCTGGTTTTGTTCTCGAGCTATTTTTCTGTTTTCTTTCTGATGAATTTCATCTTTCAATAGCATTTCTTTTGCTCCATTAGTTTTCCTTTGGCATTAGGACTTTAGGAGAGTATGGTTTTCAATTTAGTATTCGTGTGATTAATTTAACGATTCAAACTTGGGATTGCGGATGAAAATGTGGATGAGATTCTTCATTCTTGCTTTATACTGCCTTCTTATACAATAATTTGTGCTGATGAAAAATCTGTGCCGGTCTATTTTCTTCTTCGTCCTTTGATTGCAGGGTGCTACAATTTTGGATCATCGTGTGTGCATAAGCCGTTGGGGAGATCATGGAGAGGATTATTCTTTCTGGAGAAGCTCTTCAGCGGGTGGTATCGATGAAACTGACTCCAATGTACATGGCGCCTCCTTTTGTTTCCAAGTCTTGCTCCACAATTTGTTTCTCTAAGTTAAATCTCTGCTTAATAAGTCCTGTTATTTTCTGTTTCCTTTTGTTATAGGAGCCAACTCAAAGAGGTCAGTTTGTCCCAAATGCTGGAGAAGCAGTGACAAGGGCTCAAGAAGTGGTTAAAGCCATGCTGGCTAAGGGATATGTATTGGGGAAAGATGCATTGAGTGAGGCAAAAGCATTCGATGAAGCTTATCAAGTGTCTGCGACTGCTACTGCTAAGGTGGCGGAGATAAGTCAAAGAATTGGTTTCACTAACACGGTCGCTGCTGGTATGGAAGCTGTTAAATCTGCAGATGAGAAATTTGGTGTATCTGAGTTTACCATATCGGCTGCATCAGCAACGGGAAGAACAGCTGCTGCAGCAGCAAATGCTGCAGTAAACAGTAGCTACTTTTCTCAAGGAGCTCTTTGGGTATCCCGTGCTCTAAATCGGGCAGCTAAGGCTGCTGAAGATTTAGGTAGGCAGTGAGCTCAATAGTGAGGTGTTGCTCGAGTTAGATGCAACTTTGAGACTGTATAGTACATTAGTGTGAGTTTTATTGTCTCTAAAAAGAGGATGCATATAGTTATTGGAACTTCTGTACAGTGTATGTAGTAGTACTACTAGTTAGTGTGAGTTAAGATTGATTTAAGTACCTTCCTTACTCAAGCGAAATTAGTTTTCTGAAGCAAAATAAGTTTGGAATTGGTAAAAAATATTTTAAAAAGTTGTAAAAACAGCAGTTTTTTTTCCCATTTTTCTCCTCGAAACTGGCATGCTTCTTGGAAACCAGCGTTATGTTTATTCCTTCCTTTATTGGAAAAGACATTCCAAACAGGGAATTAAATTAGACTTGAGGGTTAGTTTTTTTTGGAGTAATGTACAAGTTCACACTCGTGCTCTGCCGCTGAAGAAGAGACTGTCAACGACTCCGTCTCCGTAATTACATGTAACTACAGTTTTGCAAATTGCATGATGAATATTTGATTATTAGGTATTCTAAATCTAATAAATATTTGCAATGCTATCCTCTTGAATTCTGATGCATCACTCACTAATTAACTTGGAACTTGATACTTCAGTTAGGGGTGAAAGATTGGCGAATTGATTATTATCCTGGAATTTCTTTGGAGTTAATGGCCTGTCTCTCAAAGCTACAAAAGAGGATGTCTACGAATTCTTTTCTTTTGCTGAAGAAATTGAGCCTGTCCAAATTCCAAGGTAATGCTAATGTTCGTTCTGTTAACAGGAAAATTCTTATCTGTGCATAGTTGGTGAACATGGTCGCGCTGCTTACGTGACATTCGAAGAGGCTGAAGCTCGTATGACGGCTGTCTCACTAAGTGTGAGTATTGATCTTGCAACCACCATGGGCTAGAAGTCCAATGATTTTAAGTGTGAGATGACACACAAGGGATTCCTATGGTATGCACGTGTTGTAATTCGTTCAGCTAAAGTTATTGAAGAATTTATCTGGAATTTAGCTAAAAGTATAAGATGAGCACAGTTGAGTTCTGGTACATTATTGTTTTGGTTACTCTTAAGTTGATGACAGTGCTGCTGATTATGCTTCAACTGACTTCTCTTTTGTTTTTTTCCTGATCGAAAATTGCCGACGTCGTCTCTTGCTTATCAGAAGAAAGCGACGTCGTGTAATGTCAACCGGTATGGTAAAATAACTCTTTAATAATTCTTTCTTTGAGTAGTCTTCTTGATCATATCATTTGGAATACGGGTACGTTTCATTCTGTGGTTAACCGCTGGCAATGTTGACGGGATTATTCTACCAGCCAGGATTAAGCGGACAAATCTTGCTTTACGTCGATGTCACTCACTTGCAGCTTTCCACGAAAGCAACAAGTTTCTTTCTTTTCGTCTGTAACCTGTAAGTTTAAACAAACAAAATCGCTAAATATAATAATAGTAGTAAAAAAATTAACAATATATTAGAGTACATGAGGTTTAGTGAACTATACATTTTCATCCTTGAGGTTTTAAGTTCTAACTTTGGTCCTTTATATATGGGAAGTTTGTAACATTTGTTAGTATATATAATACTACTCTTTCACAAATTTATTAGAGAAAAAAAAAGACAAGTTTATATTAATTATAAAAAAAATCATAACTACTACGAAACACGTAGATAGCAATTGAGTTTAAAATGTCATATATAATTGGCACACACTAGACATTAAGAAATCATTCTTATTGAATTTAAGCACCTAAATAGATTAAGATGTTTTAAAAATAAAAAAAATAAACTTATTTCAGGAAAAAGATTGATTCATTTGAATATTCAATTATAACTTAACTAATTAAGTGAATAATAATAATAAAAAGTGATATTTTGAAAAAAACGGGGATATTTATTATTATTAAAAATATTACGTACATTACAATAAATTACTTGATACTAACGAAATTTAATTTAATCTTTTATACGAAGACCAATGATTTAAGATTAAAAAAATCTTATGGGGAGATAAGCCACTAGAATTGAGCTAGTTGGGAGAGTTAGCGAGAGATTTAAGAAGATATACGCTCAAACAATTGTAGGTAGTAAAAATGTAAGGGATGAAACTGTATAATTTACTGAATATCAAGGACCATAATAAAAAAAATAAAAACACTAATTTACAGAACTCTTCACCCTTGCCGCAGCGAATTCAATCCTGCCCAGCCGTGTCCTCACCGTTACACACACGCGCCCCGCACCCGCCCAAATTTGACTCAGTTTATGAAATCTCACTCAAACGGAAAATTACCGAACAAGAAAAGAAAGTAACAAATCGCTCTCTTAGATCTACACTTTACTCTTCTTCATTTGGATGATTAAATGCGAAGCCCGTTGTTAAGATCGTGATTGCCATCGCTGCTTCGCCGGATCGACTTAAGCTTGTCAGATGATGGATTCGGTTGAATCCATTAAGGTTCCTTACCGGAACTTGAAGAAGGAGGTGGAGGAGGTGGAAATGGTGAGTGTTGAAGAGCCTTTGTCTTTGCAGCATCACCGTCGGATAGATGTAACTTCCCCGTCTTCATCTTCTTCTAATTTGAATGGGGATTCCAATTATTCGCCACAGACGGCTGCCAGATCTCAACCAACCAAACATTTTAGCTTCATTTCGCTCGTCCTCAGTTGTACCGTTGCCGCCGGTGTCCAATTCGGTTGGGCCTTGCAGCTTTCGCTCCTCACTCCTTATGTACAGGCAAGTAGTGAGAAATTGCTTCTGATTCGGTCTACGGTTCCTGTTATTTTAGTCATATTTTATTGATGCAGTTCTTTTTATTTGTTTTTACTAATTCTTCCAGACGCTTGGAATCGGGCACGCCTTCTCATCGTTTATTTGGCTTTGCGGGCCGATTACAGGACTTGTGGTAGGTGTTTCAATGTCTTGTTTATTTTCATATGCTTATGTATATTGCATTTCTGATGATTTTGTGATTTTACGTAGATCAGTTTGGTGATGCCTGGAATATACAAATTATGAGTAGAAAATGTAACTTGTCATTGCAAACTTGAAACAACATGTTCTTTTGCATTGTAAATGCAATAAGTAGTATGGTCCAGTTGTGAGTATGTGATGTTCCCTGGTTGGCATTTTCCTGGCTATTTATGTAGTTTGGAACCAAGTTTTTGAGTAGGTGAGGAGTGTACTTTGCATTGGAGGAGAAGAACATATTTATATTCGTACTCTAATTTTTGCATTTCTTTTGCACTATTGAAATTTAATAAAACCTCACTGCTTTGGTGATGATACTGTTCTTTAAGTGGTATCACGGCACATGTGTATTACTGCAGCAGCATTTATGTATATTTTAACTAGCATAATAGTAGGTCATTATTCATGATTCATGATTGTCTTTGGTGTTTTGATCTATGTGGTGTGACATGAGGACTTGGAGAGCACTGACGACCTTCAAGCTTATTTGTATTGTTCATTCTTATCTTGTGAAACTACATTTTTTGGTGACCAATATTTTCCTACAAAGAAAAAAGCAAAGAGTTTCCTTAGGAGCCAAGTAGTCACTAAGGGATCAAATAGTTCAGGGTAGATGTGGCAAATATGATATGTATGAAACTAGCAGATAGTTTACCTATCCTATTCTATAACCCAATTTTATTTTATCTTTGCCTTAGATATAAGTTTTTTGGATTTTAGGTTCAGCCTTGTGTTGGTATTTGGAGTGACAAATGCTCTTCAAAATACGGGAGAAGACGGCCATTTATTCTCGCGGGGTCTCTAATGATTTCAGTTGCTGTAAGTGTTGATAAACCCTATGTTCGTTCCAAGTATATATTGCTACTCCAGGGCATTGTGTTGGCTTAACTGAGTCTTGCAATTTAGGTGATAATTATCGGATTTTCTGCAGACATCGGGTACCTATTAGGGGATACAAAGGAGCATTGCAGGTTTCTGTTATGATTTCTGTATTAGGTGTATTTCATTCCACAAAAATGGATTTAAGACTCATATTCCTCATCTGTGGAAGTGCAGTACATTTAAAGGCACTAGAACACGGGCAGCTTTTGTGTTTGTTATTGGGTTTTGGATGCTGGATCTTGCTAACAATACAGTGCAGGTAAAGCTTGTCCTAGTAGAATGATTTTGGGTCTTAGCATCATTACCATATTCACTGCTGTTTACCATGATTGCTTGATCAGTGCATTCAAGTGAATAACTAGTTTTTTATTTTGCTTCATTTTTTATTTGTCAGGGACCAGCCCGTGCACTTCTAGCGGATTTATCAGGTGCCTCCTTGTTTTTGTTTTTGTGTTTCGAAAATTTTCATTTTTCAGCTCAACATCTGCCAAGTTGTAGTCAGTGCTAAATATGGATGACTCTTAATTTGTGGTTTTTAGCAGTAACGGCATGTTAATGAAAAACATGATGAGCTGTCTTATTACTGTGTTATAGGTCCTGATCAGCGCAACTCTGCAAATGCTGTATTTTGCTCATGGATGGCAGTTGGAAATATTTTAGGATTTTCAGCTGGTTCTAGTGGCAGCTGGAGCAGGTGGAACTTCTGAACATAGATTGTGGTTGTAAATGTTTCCTTAGACATGCATTGATGCTTATTTTATTTTTTGGGTAAAGAAGCGGGAATAACCCGAGGCACTACCTAAAATAGGAAATGCCTAAAATATTGTGGGAAAGCCAATAGGCCATTCCTTCAGGAATCGGACATGAGCTCCCGGATCAGAGGAGTAAGCATGAAAATAGAAATCATTCCCTTTGAAAGAAAATGGCAAAGGAAGTAGGGCAGATTCTCATTGTCTGTTCTTTAATCATCATTAAAACAAGTCCCTTGATGCCTACGGTTAGGAGCATTGGATTTGGATGCGAAAAATGAAATAAATTAGAATAGGATAGTGGTAGCTTAATAGAAGATTGAACAACCTTATAGAAAATTTGATAAATGATGTAAAAACCATCAACGTGTGAACATTTATACTGTTCTCTTTCTTGTTCTGCATCTTCTATCCAAACATCTTTCCATGATTACACTATCATAACTGCTGAAACTTTTAATGTTTCATTACCTGATGGTGTTTAATACTAGGTGGTTGATTGGTTTATCTGACACCCTGCAGGTGGTTTCCTTTCTTGCTGAGTAGAGCCTGCTGTGAAGCTTGTGGGAACCTTAAAGCAGCATTTCTTGTGGCAGTGGTGAGTTAGTTTATTCTTGTGATGAGTTAAATGGTTTCACGGGCTGCTACTTCAGTATAACTTATTTGTGATGAGTGTTTGTTACAATGTTTTTGCTGTATAAGGTATTACTTGAAGTGTAGGTAGCAGACATAATGTTGAGTGTCTTGATTTCCCCACCATAAATAATCCTTGTGGTGGTAAACCCTTCTGTAATAAATTTTTTACCGACTCCATATGTGAAAACCATTAACTCCATCAATGGCAATCATTCAATCACTTGGTAATGATTTAACAAAAGAATTTTAAAATTCCAACAAGAAGTTCACATCGTCATCATTTATTGTTATTTTAATCCTAAAACCGGCTATGGTGTAGATTCCCACCTCTCTGTTACATTCTGATTTTATTAAGCTTGGCACCAGGTCTGTTGGTCATTGGGTTGTCAAACTTTAGGGCATCCCAAGGACAGAAATAAATCTCCAGTATATTGTTTGAATAAGACCTGAGTCAGTCCTAACAAAGTTGCTTAGTTTCCAGCTTGATTGAGGAATTTGATATACCACAATAATGAGGTCAAAGATAGAGTTGGGAACAGCAACAAGATTATATACTAGTTGTTTGCATAGCGTAGAGATGATATGTAGACATGCATGTGTTGTTGGAAGCATAAAAGGGAGGAAAACCTAAAAGATCAATTTTTCTGAGAGAGAAATGAGTTAACCATAGTGGCCTATAGTGACTTAGGTAGAGTGAGAAACATAAGCCACTTCAAAACATGCACATATGTTCAAGTTATAAATGATTGGTTGTGTGGCATGTGTCCGTTAGGGGGAATCCAATAAAACTGGAGTAAAGTACGTGTCGTAAGTATAGCACAGGGTTGAGCAAGGTTATTTTTATAATCTGATTGCTTTTAGCTGGTTGCAGAAGTTTTCTTTTATACATTTTATTTAAGGTTTCTACTGAGTTCTTTCCCCATATTTGAGAAAAGTAGGTTTCTTGTTCATTTCTTTGCAATTTGAAACATGTCACGGTCTTAACTTGTGTAGCATTTTTGTAGGTCTTCCTGACTCTATGTACTCTTGTTACTCTATATTTTGCGGATGAGGTTCCGCTAGATGCAAATAAGGCCCGCCAGTTATCTGATTCAGCTCCATTGTTGGACGATAATAGCCTTGAACTCGCGAAATTCAAATCTGATATATCAGGTCCTGGCAGTTCTAATGGGACCAGTGCTAGTGATAGTCATAAACAGAATCTGAATTTGAGGCATCCTACATCCATGGAGGATCAGAATGGAAGTTTCAATGATGGCCCTGGAGCAGTGATGGTCAATTTACTGACCAGTTTAAGGCATTTACCCCCTGGCATGCATGCAGTCCTTGTTGTTATGGCTTTGACATGGGTATGCACTTTGACACTCGTACATTTGTATTTCCAAAATGCTAGGCCTTTTCTGAGGGGTCTCTGGTCAAGCATCTGTTTATATATTGAAATGCAGTCATCAATGTGTCACTGCTAGCTTCTTTGATTAACTCTTTTCTTAATTTGTTTTTCTTAGTTCTTATGAAAATTCTTGTATTGGATGTAGTTGTCCTGGTTTCCCTTCTTTCTTTTCGATACGGATTGGATGGGAAGGGAAGTTTACCATGGAGATCCAAAAGGAAGTTCCACAGAAGTGAGCTTGTATGATCAAGGTGTCAGAGAAGGTGCATTTGGTTTGCTATTGAATTCAGTAAGAACTCAAAATGGTGCATCAGTTTATCTGTTACTAAATTTTTTCGTTTATCATTTGCTGAGATACAAAATCTATATAAGCCAAACCAAATAGCGCACCAATTTATATGAGCCAAACTCTGAGTTAAGCAGACATTAGTCAGTTATAAATTCCAGAAGATACCTTAGAGTGCTAAGATACAAAATGGTTGAAAATGTGAGATAGAGGCCGAGAGGTGGAAGGGGAGGTATCCTCTGAACAACTTCATCTTTAAGTTCCTTCCTTTTTGCAATGGAGCCTATGTAAAAATAAAAATTGAAATCAATAAAAGCTACTATTTGGAAACAACCAGTTAATAGTATTAGATGAAGTTCTTAATGTTGAAAGAACTATTCAAGGATATTATCCCATTGTTTCTTTAGTTAATTTTATTCTTAATCATTAAATCAATGATGTCATTGTTTTACTTATAATTTTATGTTCTTTTTTGAATTTTTTTTGATAGGTTGTTCTTGGCATTAGCTCTTTTCTCATCGAGCCAATGTGTCAAAGGATGGGGGCAAGACTTGTATGGGCAATCAGCAACTTCATTGTATTTGCTTGCATGGCGGGTACGGCTGTCATTAGTTTGATATCCGTTGCTGCTTATTCAAAAGGCATTGAACATGTAATGGGAGGGAGTGCATCAATTAAAATAGCTTCCTTGATTGTATTTGCTCTTCTTGGCTTTCCCCTTGCGGTATGCATCTGTTTTGTTGGAGTAACTGCCATTTTTCAGGTTGTTTTTCACAAAATATTGCATTAATTGTATGTATGTTGCAGATTACCTACAGTGTTCCATTTTCTGTGACAGCAGAGTTGACTGCTGATTCAGGTGGCGGCCAAGGTTTGTATTCCAGATAGTTTTTTCTAGTACATAGCTGTACGTTATATGGCCACTCAGTTATGGACGTTGATATTGGTAATTTTTTATTGCCTTGCAGGATTGGCGATAGGAGTTTTGAATCTTGCAATAGTTGTTCCACAGGTAGATGACTGCATCATAGAACATTTATTTTTTCCGTTTGTTAGATTGAATTTGTTTAAAATGAAGATGCCTTTAACTTTAACAGAGAGGAGCCACTGGTTATGTCTTTTCGGGAGAATGATATTTGTTGCGTTACATAAGTATCATGTTCTTTTCTTATATGCTATAGAGTTAATACCTGCGAGTACTACCCTTTCCAGTATTTTCCATCTTTTTCAGCCTCAGTCAATCAAACTTATTTCCATGTGAATCCTCTTCAGATGATTGTCTCCATTGGTGCGGGTCCATGGGATGCTCTATTCGGTGGAGGCAACATACCTGCCTTTGTTCTTGCTTCTTTTGCTGCCCTTGCAGCTGGTGTTATCGCCGCTCTTAAGTTGCCAAATCTTTCAAGCAGTTCTTTCAAATCTTCTGGTTTTCATTTTGGCTGACTTGCTGACAAATGTTGAATTCCCATCAAGTTGACACCAAACATTTGTATGATCAACAAGAAGGATGCAGTAGTGCCCATCGGTGCCTTCGTAAAAAGCGTATAAAAAAGATGCTATGAGCCTATTTTTCAAAGGGGTTGAACACAGCTCGTTGATCTGCTTGCAGTGGGGATGGTTCGTCCATCGTGCGTACGTATACGTTTCTTTTTTCCAATCAGAGTTATGCTTATTATCATATTCCAATTCATTCATTTTTTTGCCCCATTCATTTTTTTGCCCTGCATGATGGGCCTGTATGCTATCTACATATATTATAGTGTAAATCATTATTTGAGTTGAAAATGTACACACAACACAAAATAGCGGCTTCACCTTGGCATCTTAACATAGAAATCAAATAAGTTCTGTTTTACTGTCCCTGATATTCTTGAAGTAATTTGTCTCTTCTCGTTTGTTTGTAATATGTTCGACCTCTCCTCTATGCTAGATGAATAAGTTAGGATTAGTCGGATCTTTTTCAAGTAACGACTACCTACATTTCCAGCTCTTTTCATGACCATTTGCCACCCTGAAAAAGCAGTGGGTGTTAGTCAACTAGGAGAAGTCATTTCTTCAAATTTTGTCGTTCGTTGGCTGGGAACAATCGACAATGCGATAGGGAGGTGGTATCTTACTATCTTTTACCAATGGATTTAGGTGTTAGTTGGCTTGTGCTAGTTGAGGTTACCCATTATTTATGCTAATGCTGGTGGAGATTTCCACCTGTAAAAGCTAAATGTCTTTTGCTATGCTTTTTTTTGGCAAGATGATGTTGATGATTCCATCACTAGTCTACTCCAACTCTTGGCTTGATGTGTCCTACTTGGTGTCATCGGTCGAGTCGAGGTTGTCTGTTTTGCATAGAAGCATGTTATGTTTTTTTTTTTTATCTCTCACAAAAAATAGAAACATTTATCTAGCAGATGCTGCATAATGCTAACTTTTTAAACTAAGCAAAAACCTTTGATTTGGGAGAATCACATGGTGATAGGTATTTTTCTTCTTTTTTTCTCGCTCTTTCCAATTGAGATACAAACACCTGTAACGGTTTCCAGTTTGTACGGGATACTTGTACTATTATTATAATTTATTTTAATTTGGTGGGAAGTAGAAGGGTTATTTTTGGGAGCTGAGCTAGCTAGGAAATCTAGGTGACCTTGTCTTCTTCCATGGTTGAAATTTGAAATGGAGAATTTTTAATTTTACTTTGCTAATCACTGTTTCGAATTGAAATTATGTTTTTTATCCACTCTTTAGAAAACAACTTCTCCTTCTATTCCAGTTTGGCTTTATAAAAATAAAAATAAAATTTTAAAAATGGAGCAAATTATACCTTTTTTTTTAGAGGCTGAGAGGCTGACAGCTGGAATAAGATTTTAGACATGCAAGGAAAATAACAATAAAAAAATCAGGAGAAATAGTATTACTAACATTTTCCAAGTTGTGACCAACGCCAATCCAAGAAATGGAAGCGAAGACCGGTCGGTTGGCCCCCCCTCTCTCCCGGAGGAAAGAAAAAGTTAAAAATCACAAAAACACAGCAGGTCCAGCCCAGTAGTTGACAAATCATTATCAATGCATATTTGGTTGGCATAAAAAGAAAACTAAACATTAATAAATGAAATAAAAAGAAATAAAGAATGAAATGGGCCTAAGCGAGCGAGCGAGAGACTGACGTCAAGCAAAGATAGCACATGGGTTCAGTTCTGAGCTGAACACACAACAAGAGCATGAAAACACGTGGGAGAGAGGATTCAGGCATTCAACCCTTTTTTTTATTTCATCTAATTAGTACTCTCTCTATCTTTTAATAACTGATGTTGACCTCGGGCAGTGTTCGGCGTATCGTGCGGAACTGTTGGCCATGCTTTATGGAGTTCAAAACGCCCTTGAGCGTGGATGGTACGACTTGGAAATTCAATGCGACAATGCCAGTGTGGTGCTTGCTATTAACAGGGACCGCTCCTCACCGGTAGCAAACATGGACTTGGTGCATCACATTAAGGGTTTACTGCGTTCCTCTGGATGTGTTTATCGTGTAATCCATGTATATCGCGAAGCAAATGGTTTAGCGGATGGGCTTGCCAATTTAGCTTTTGCGCAGGGACCTGAGTTCCAGTGATTTGATGTTGTTCCTATTAGTTTAACCACCATTTACGGTGGTGATAGAAGGAGTTTATCCTGATTGTGTATTTTAGACGTTAAGCCTCCTTTTTTATAAAAAAAAAATAAAAAAATAAAAAAAATAACTGATTTTTTAAAATAGTAATAAAATTAAAAATATAATTTTTGATTTTATTTTTTAATTTTCACTCATATTATCACACCATCATCAAAATTTGATGCATAAAAAAAATTTATCATCTGTACAAAATATATATTTCAAAAAAGATAAAACAAAAAAAACGTCAATTAATAAACGACGTAAGAAAGCGTAAATTTTAAAAGACGGAGGTAGTACCTACTAGTACCAATATAAAAATAATTAAATATAGATACTAATTTTATAATCCCTAGAGAAGAAATTATATTATAAGTATATATAGATTGGGCCTTGGGGATAAAGCTACAAGTGCGAACATGGATCCACCCCATTCCAGTAGGGTAACCCTACAGCTCCCAACTAATAAAGGCATGTGAAGCTGTGAGAGACGCCTGTTTTTCTGCCCAAAATTTTTAATTTCAAGTAGGACTGACTCTGTAGTCTGTAGGAGAGGAGTAGTATTTTTTAAATAATTTATTTTGGGTTTTAGCTAGGGTCCCTACCCTACATCATTATTATTATTACCCCAGAAATGCCCAGATTGGGGAGGGAGGGTCCTACACCCCGTCTTAGATTCATCCCCGCTGTAGCTGTAGAATAAAAGGTTACTACTACCCAATGATTTTCGCAATCAAATGACCCACTTTCGAATATATAAAAACTAAAAAGTCTCCTTCCATAATCCATCCCATGCATGCACTATTCTCAAATGACCAAACTTGAGTTAGGTCCTGGTTTTTTTTGTTGAACTTTGTAAAATTTATACTTCCAAGGTGTTATCCCTACTTACATGCAAACTATATGTATCATTTGGTTCTAATATATTTACATTTTTCGAACAAAATAAAATAAAATAATATATTTACATATTTTCCTATTTGTCTTTTTTAAATAAAAAAATTGGTCTCGTCATTTATCTTTTGAGAAACTCGATTACTTACGGGATCGTTAAACCTGCTCTCATTAGAAGATATCTTCCTTCTTTCTCCCTTACTAATCCACTTAGGGATTTTATCGATGATCTTGTTCTTACTGATCTTCCTCCTTGATCTTTGTTTTTTTCTATTGTTTTTTTTAAGCCTTAATTTGTTCAAAAAAAATTGTTGAATGTCAAAGAATGTGACTTTTCTAACATAAAAAAAATAACAAGCTAATAGCTATAAACTAAATTTCGTAATATATATATATATATATATAAATTATAAATTTCAGATTAACCAATGATTTTGTAGTTCAAAAATACTATCATCTATATGAATTATAGACGACAATGTTTCTCGAATTTGAATCTTTTTATCTACATTTCTATGAAATGTCAAAAATCTTGGGATTAGAGTTTTATAAAGCAACTAAAAGCTAACAAAAAAGGATATTAATTACAAAAATGTGAGTAAATTACAAATAACATTAAACTAAAATTGCTTGAAATTTCCTTTCAAAAAAAAAACTGTATGAAATTTAAACTCAAATAGATCGGTGGTAAGCAGAATTACATGTGTATTTATGTATTGGGTAAAATATTCTAAGGTCCCAAGGTATAAGAGATCCTACAACACACTCCTTGACATTTTTACACATTTAGTTCCTAATATATCGAAATATATCAAACTGTAGTTCCTATAGTTAGAATTTTCATCTAAAACCCTAATTATGCATTAAAAAATAATTTTTATATTAAAATATAATTAAAACATATTAAAAATTCAAAAGATCATCAAAAAAATCCAAAAAAATAGAGATTTTTCTTTTATGATAATAGTATGTTTTAATAACTAAAAAAATAAGAAAAATAAGAGAAAAATAAAAAAATAAAGAATTTCAAAAAAATTAAAAATTAAAGATTGGTTTTTTTCTAAGAATATATACTAATAATTAAATAAAATTAAAAAATAGGAGAAAATAAAGAAAACCATAAAAAATACGTTGAGAATCTTCAATTTTTTTATAATTTTTGAATTTTACTAAGAAAAATGGATATGTAATATTTTTTAATTATGGATAAAAATTCAATCTTCAGCTTTCTAATTTTTTTGTAATTTTTTCAAATTATTTATATATATTTATGAACTTCATAATTTTTTATTTTTTTGTAATTTTTATTTCTCCTATCTTTAATATTTTTTTAGATTTTGTTATATATACTACTTTCTCTTATTTCTATTAATTTTTTATCAATAAAAAAATATTATCATAAAAAAACAATCTGATTTTTTTAAATTTTGTATTAATATTTTAATATATCGTTAGTATTTCATATGAGAATTATAACAGTAAGAATTAAACTTTACATTTTAAACACACAATCGTCACATGCTAAAGTATAGAATTGTGTATAGCTCGGGGTTAAAATATTTGCCTTTTATGTTTTTTGTTTGAGGAGGTGGAAAGAAAAAAAAAGGCAAGTAGAAAACTAGTGGCATGCATTGGCTTTCCGAGTGCCAGGATGGCGAAGCCGTCAATCAAATCTAAGGGGCTGTTTTTTTTGTTTATCTTTTAATTAATTTGTATATATCAATTAATTTTCACTTATAATTAACCTATTAATTAACTGATCAAGTATTTGATGTTTGAACTTTACTTCGTAACTCTAAAAAAATATTTTTTCTATCCAATTCATTAAAATATCAATTGGTTATAAAAAATGCATATTAATTATTCAAATTATAATTAAATTATGAATTAATATATTAATAAGTTTATAATTATATAAAGATAATTAGTAGTGTCATAGATATGCAGGATTTCTTTTGCAAACATAGAAAATGCCCAATTTTGGGAAATTTAGGGAATTTTTTTCGTTGTGATACAACCCTTAACCTCTCAAATCAATACCGACAAAAACAAAAAATGAGAAAATAAAGATAAAAAGTAAAAAAGATTAAAAATAGAAGAAGAAAGAAAAGACATTGATTTATTAATAAGCCGCCCCTGTTCTGTCTATGTGCTTTGCTCAAAAGGATATATAGAATTGGAAAAGAATTGAAAACAAACACTATTTGCTCCTATTCCGCCGCCCCTGTTCCTACGTACCTGTTTCCAAATTCCACCAATCTTGCTTTCCACTTTCCACTTTCCCCTCCCTTCCCTTCCCATATCCTCTTCTATTTATATTTTCTACCTCCAGATCCATTCTCGTATTGCACTTCCAGGTATGCAATCTCTGCTCTCTCAATTTTTGTTCTCCTTTTTTTCCTTTTCTTATCTTTCTCTTTCCAATCATACTATTTCGCCATCTCCATCGCAGATGTGTCCGTTGCAGCCAAAATCACAGATCCGTCGCATACCTACATCGCAGATCCGTCGCAGCCACCTCAAGTAAGGTACTCACCACATCTTCTTTTTCTATATCCGTTAATGGGTTCTCTTTCTTTTTTTTTACTGTTTTGCATCGTTGTGTACTCGCACTACTTGTTTGAAAATGATGAATGTGAATCTACTTGTTTGAAAATGTGAATCTACTTATTTGAAAATGATGAATGTGAATTTCACTGCATCTACTTGTTTGAAAATGATAAATGATGAATGATGAATGTGAAATTGGTAGTTAATATTTGCCATAAATTTAGGAATACATGATGAATGTCACCTCTTAAGTTATAATGATTGATGATTTAGATGGGAAGAAGAAATGATGGAGAAGATGATGGTAAATGGTCCGATGCAACTGAAGCGAATTTTTTTATCAATATTGTACGAGAGAGTTAAGGTAGATCAAAATGGTACTCCTAGTTTTAAAGCTACGGATTGGCAAGACATGGATAACGAATTATACTTAGCTTCCGGTGACGATTTGGATCAGTCAAGTTGTTAGGCAAATACAATCGACTGCGACAAAAATATCGCCAATTTTTAAATTTGTTAGACCATACACGAGTCACCTACCAATCAAGTTTAAACATTGTGAATGCACATGAAGTTGTGTGGAAAATATTTTTTATGGTATGTTACGTTTCCTTATAAGTTTCTTTAGTAATTCATATCATAAATTATCTGAATTTTGATTAAATTCAATGGTGTTTATTTACTTTGCAGAAAAATAAGAACTACAAGACATTTAGAAATAAAGGATATGAGAACTATGAGCTCCTTGGTCAAGTGTAAAACAAATCTACCGCTACTGGACATCTCCATCATGCTTCTTCGCAATTGCCACCAACCTCAGATGAAGAACGCCAAAATGAAGAAGACCTTCTGAACTATGGTGTTCATGTACCTGAAGATGATCATGAAATTGAAGGTGACAGGTCTGGTGGTGGGAGCTCAAAAGGAAAACGTGTTGCGGAGAATGTTGTAGGTATTAGGCGTTGTAAGAAAGGAGGTTCTACGAAGTGGGACTCTTGTATGGAGACTCTTGCATCGCAATTGCCACCAACCTCAGATGAAGAACGCCAAAATGAAGAAGACCTTCTGAACTATGGTGTTCATGTACCTGAAGATGATCATGAAATTGAAGGTGACAGGTCTGGTGGTGGGAGCTCAAAAGGAAAACGTGTTGCGGAGAATGTTGTAGGTATTAGGCGTTGTAAGAAAGGAGGTTCTACGAAGTGGGACTCTTGTATGGAGACACTTGCATCATCTACAAGTGCTAAGGCTGATTATTTTATAGAAAAAATAAAGAAGTGTAAAGGTGAGCAGTCTGAAGTTACAAGTCCATCGCGAGATACATACTCTGTTCATGCGTGCATGGATGCGTTAGAGAGTTTAGATAATATTTCGGATGCCTCTTATAACAATGCACTTGTGCAGTTCAAAGAATCTCATTGGAGGAAATTATTCATGAAGATGCCCATTGTGAGGAGGAAGTCCTGGTTGAGGGCTTTAGAATGATCGTGGCTTATTTTAAAATCCTATAAACTTATTTTGTGAGTTTTCTTTGGAGGTTGTTTTCAAATGTTTATGACTTGGTTGTTTTTTATGCTGGTACAATTCTATGACATTTATGTTAAGTATTATTGTCAATTAATTTTATTATTAACATGTCAATTTAGCTAATTTTATAATTGGTATAACTAATACAACATAGTTGTTTAATAGTGCAGATGAAATGTCCCAATATTTTCACAATATTTCTAATACTTCTGTTATTAATTCAAGTAGTGATAGTTCTACTGATGATGATGACGATGACGACTTCGAGGATGCTACGATCCTCCGTATGTTAATGGAAAGTGATAACAATTTCATTGATAGAATACCTTGCCGCACATCTATGCTCACCGGTAGAGCATATATTATTGAAGTTTTACTGGGAAATCCAATTAGATGCTACGACAGTTTTCGTATGAGGCCACATGTGTTTCTGAACTTATGTGACAGGTTGAAAGGGTTGAACTTACAGAACTCACGTGCAGCTAGTTTGGAAGAGGGTGGAGCAATGGGATTGAGTGTATTATGTCATAGAATAACTCAAAGGCTGGTGGCATTCAACTGCGACAGTCTCACGTTGGGTTAAGGGTGTGATACGCGTTTTAGTTCGTTTAAGAACTTATTTGATCAGACATGTTGAAAGAGGACCCATTCAACTAGAAATTCAAGCAAATGCTAGATGGTATCCATATTTTCAGGTATGCATGTGTATTATAAATTCATGATGACTAAATAAAAAGAATTATGTTTGAATATTAAACTTATCTATGTGTAATTTT
Organism: Viola odorata; assembly: GCA_963691705.1. Taxonomy (NCBI): domain Eukaryota; kingdom Viridiplantae; phylum Streptophyta; class Magnoliopsida; order Malpighiales; family Violaceae; genus Viola; species Viola odorata. The sequence continues at coordinate 66,874,490 of OY829539.1, read as the reverse complement.
TTCCCTTTTAGAAATGCATAGGTGTTATAGATGGTACTCATGTCGCAGCTTGGTGTCCTGCCCAATAATTAAAAAAACAATCGGGGTAGAAAAGCACTTGTTACTCAAAATGTTATGGCGGCATGTTCAGATGATATGATGTTTACCTTTGTGTATACTGGTTGGGAAGGCACAACTAATGATTCACGCATCTTTCTTGATGCATTGACAAGACAAGATAATGATTTTCCTATGTCTGCAACTGGTAAAATATTATTTTTGTAATTCATAACGATATTTATTAGCTGTTACATTAATGGTTTACTACAGATGTCTGATTGTTATTTATCTTTGACAGACTACTATTATGTGGTTGATGTTGGTTATCCAAATATTCCTGAATTTTTAGCTACTTATCGTGGTGAACGGTATCACTTAAATGATTTTCGTGGACGAGGAAGGATAACAAGAAAATATGCATTGTTTAACTATCGATATTCGTCATTGAGAAATGTGATTGAAATGGCTTTTGGCGTTATGAAGGCTAGATTTCCAATCTTAAAGTCCATTCCAAATTATCCTCTTCGTCGTCAAAGGCAAATACCTCTACACAATTTTATTTGAATGGAAAATAGAGCTGATCGACTATTCACAGAACATGGTACAGAAGGTCAGCAAAATTTAAACGAGAACGAAGCTACTGTGACGCAAGAAGGTATTCAAGTGAATATGTCCCAACAACAACTAATGAATGCGGGTAGAGAAGATATTGCAGATCAATTATAGGCTAATTATAATAATTGTTAAGATATGAAGAAGTAACAAGATAAATTAAGTATGTTTTGAATGTTCAAATTTGTAGTATTCACGCCATGAACAAATAATTCAAGACCATTTTATATGTATTTTATTTTCATGAACGGAATTATTATATTTATATTTGATCTTTAACATTAATAGATTTAGCATATCAAAATTACGAGGGTAGACATGTCTAAAATACACATTGTTTCTTTTTTAGATTAACAATATGGATTGGTTGAGCTGGAGAAAAAAAAATTGTAAATTATTTTTTGGAAAATTTGGAAAACTTCAAATATGGCATTTGCAGAATTTTCTAAACTTGTAGTGTTAGTTCTGAAAATCTGTTTTCCAATTGAAAAAATAGAAAATTAGCTGAAAATTTTCCATTTTGGAAAATGTTGCTGTGAAAAAGATTTTGGAAAATTTTCTAACTTTTGGAATATTTTCTTAATATTTTTCAAAATTAAACAACCTCTAAATGGCTTGTGCTTTTGAATTTAGACATGAATATATTTAGCATATTTATATTTGATTTTTAACAAACTTAAAATGGGCTACTATTTAGTTTATTAATCTTAAAAGAAAAATATTCGCATTGTTTTTTAATTAAAATCAAATTGATTTAACAAAAGTAGTAGTTTTTTTTTCAAAAAAATAAGAAATAGTTGTTAGGTGAATACGATTTCGAGTTTTCTAAAGCTGGAAAATGAAAGCTGGAAAACAGAAAACGTACGGTAGCAGTGAAACAAAATTTTCATTTTCAGAAAATTTTCTACTGTTTAAAACAAAAAAAAAATTCCGTTATGAAACACAGCCTAACATTTTCAATCACCTGAAAGAATTGCATCTTCTTTCGAATTTGTGGGATTCGTTGCCTTATTTTTGGGGCCATGGTGTTGGTTGGACACTTAATTCTTGTCAATGGGTCCAATTTTGTTTGTTTTCTTTCCCTTGCCGTGACATGATCAAAGTTTGGGGGAAAAAATCAAAGTACAGTACAAATTAAGCATAGAACAGATCCGGATCCGCAGAATAGTGTGCATCAAACCGGGTGGGCTCCCCGTTTTTTGTTTCGAAATGTGCAAATTGCATTTGAATTGAATCGGATCTATTGGGATTGAGAAAGAAATGGGTCCTTAATCGAATTTAACCATGCTGTTAAAATTTCCTTAAGTTTGGTCATTAGGGTTGGCTTTATTTCCTTTTATTTTGTCTGAAAGTAATTTTTCGGAATAATAATAATTCAGTTTATAAAAATTAAAATATTCATTTTATTATTTTTTTGAAATTTCCCTCTTTTTTGTGCCCTATGCTAGGTGAAAATTGCAGTTTTATTAATAATATAATAAAATTTTAAATACTCCGTATATGAAAAAATGTCACATCCTAAATATTACTTATTTTATTAATTTGTTTAACCTTGACTTTCTCATGAAGCATTTTCTTTACATATTATTGGAAGCTAGCTGATCACTTTAGAAGACACGAAACAAAAGAACAGCATAAAAGCGCAAGTTAATTAGATGGCACAGTACTTTCAACTCTTCCCTCACCTTCCTAATAAAGCATTACATCAAACAACTCTCGCCTGTAAGACTATACCTAAAGCTATTTGAGTGTACGCACTTGCCTTACAACTGTGACGGTTGCGTCTAATTGATGCGTTTAGTTCTAATTAGTCACGCTTAATTATTTCCGAATCAAGTATTAGAATATGATTAAGCTTATTCGCATCGTATGTGTATTTGGTATCGGATTGTGAATCTGTGATGGTATGTTATGTACAATGTGACACTAGCTATACATTGATGATCAGCAATGTGAGTTGTAGAAGATGACAGAAGGCATCTGATGACGAAGTAGTAGCAGTACTGGGATAGAGATGGATGCAGACACATAACATTACACATTACATATATTACAAATTATGAATAGGATGCACAAAGACAAAAAAGACCAGCTCTTGTAGGGTTATGATAGCAACGTGGGTTTTTTTTTTGGGGGGTATATATATCTTTTAATCCATTCGAGTACTGTCGGTCCTAAAAAAAATGTGATTCGAATTTAAGATCTTGATTAAGGATTTTAGAATTTGTGACACAAAATCCAATTCAATCTTTCTCTTTCACACCCACAAAGGCATTGCACAGAACTGATACAATTGAAAGGATAAAATGGATAGGAAAGAAAAGCCTCTCTTCCTAATGCACGATACATGTTGGTGGGTTAGGTAGCAAACCCTGCCCCCTCTCCTAGATTCCCTGCCCTTATTAACCTCTCCTTTAATTTTCTACTCAAAGTAAAAAGGTAATTTTAATTCACCGCTGAGTTATCGATCAAACTAAAAAACCGTAGAAATGGTAAAATTCACGGGTCAAAATTTGTAATTCAGGGAGTTAATTTTGAGTTTATCTGATAGTTCAGGTGTGCACATAGCTCCATGGCGTAGTTTGACAACCTGGTTTAATTACTTGTCTCTTCATTTGAAAATTCATCATTCATCATTTTCATATACAGAGAAGAAAGATATGACCATCGCATTCATACATTACACTGTAGCTCTCTGTCTTTCTTCCAAAATAGCTGTCAAGAAGAATAACCATTCTTCATGTATGGATAATTTTTTATTAATTTCTTGTGGCAGTCAAATCTCTCTCTCTTAAAAAAATTAAAAATATCCCTCTTCATATAAAGAGAAGTATAGAACTACAGAATCATCATCATTCATTCCCTCCCCTCCTCCTCTTCCTCTCCCTCTCTCTCTCTCTAAAAGTGTAAGAACTGATATGGTAATATACATATATAAGTTAAGCCATCGACCCAAATTTTGAAAATCTTTCCATTTCAAGACTTCCTCCTCCTTTTTTCTTTCAACTTTTGTCAAACTTTTCCTCTTTCTTGCTGCTGTGATCATACATATAATAATAGTCTTAAACCTTTCCTTCTCCTACACAGTAACCTCTCTGCTCTCTAACTCAGAGCAATCCATCTGAAAGACTGAAACTTTCCTCTTTTTTGCTTTCAAACATGACAAACATATCTTCATGATCAAGAAAATTGGTGGCACAAAAGCCTAGCAAGGTGTGGTGATGTCTTCTTGCAATGGTGGGATGGCTTTCTTCCCAGCAAATTTCATGCTCCAAACCCCTCACCATGATCAAGATCATGACCACCATCAACCCCCAACTTCTCTCAATCCAATCCTCCCCTCTTGCTCACCTCAAGATTTTCACGGTACTATAAAAGATCCAATCTTCTTGCTTCAATATCTAAGAAACTATGCTAAAAGTTTCGATCATTTCATCTTATTTTCCCTATTGTTAAGTATAGCCTGTTTCTTTTTCTCTTAACAAATAAGAAACTGTGCTAAAAGATTCAATCTTTCTTACAATTACCCATTTTGAGCGATTACTTAATGAGCAAACTCAATATGAGCATGATTAGTAAAACTGTGCGCTAAAAGATTCCGTCTTTAACTGTGCAGGGGTGGCATCATTTCTAGGGAAAAGATCAATGTCATTTTCAGGGATTGATGTGTGCCATGGTCATGATCAAGAAGGTAATAATGGAGAGGATGAGCTATCAGATGATGGATCACAAGCTGGAGAAAAGAAGAGGAGGCTTAACATGGAGCAAGTGAAAACACTTGAGAAGAACTTTGAGTTGGGTAACAAGCTTGAGCCAGAGAGAAAAATGCAGCTGGCCAGAGCTCTTGGTCTGCAACCAAGACAGATTGCAATTTGGTTCCAAAACAGGAGGGCAAGGTGGAAGACAAAGCAACTTGAGAAAGATTATGATCTTCTTAAACGACAGTTTGAATCTGTTAAAGCTGATAATGATACACTCCAAGCTCAAAACCACAAACTTCATGCAGAGGTAATTAATTAATCAGTTAATTGCAATTAAGGAGTGTTAATTATATATATTATATATCCAATATAATTGCTGCATGGAACCAAATGATTGTGAGTTTGGATTGTCTTTGACCTTTTTTATGCAATGATTTTTTCTGACTACCCTTTATTTTTTTGTTAAGTTATTGAATCCAATCATAGCTACTTTTTGCCTGTTCTTGATTGCATAGAGAAAATAAAAGAAAGAAGAAAACACTTTTTTTTCCAGATTGATTTGATTATTCCTGGATTAAAGCTGAAAGGTCAATCTTGACCATGAAACATATTTATAGATCTCTATTAAGAACATAATCATCTTCTAGCCTCCTATAGGCTACTGTGGCCAGTTAGATCGATATGATCAATTATTAGTAAGTGATTAATTTGTATGTTGATGATTGGTTAATGAAAAGAATTTGATGTGGGGTGTGTGCAGATATTGGCACTGAAAGGGAGATCAGAGCCAACAGAGTCAATAAACCTGAACATTAAAGAAACTGAAGGATGTAGCAGTAACAGAAGTGATGACAACAGCTCTGATATAAAGTTGGACATTTCAAGAACACAACCAGCAATTGATAGCCCTCTTTCAACTCATCCAATAACAAGCAGATCTCTTTTTCCATCAACATCCATAAGGCCAACAGTTACATCAGTGGCACAACTCTTCCACAACAACAACACTTCTTCAAGGCCACAAGATCACCAAATTGTCAAAGAAGAAAGCCTCACCAATATGTTCTGTACCATTGATGACCAATCTGGGTTTTGGCCATGGCTTGAACACCAACCATTCAATTGATGATCATCATCAGCTCAAAAGAAAGTGGGGGTGGGGGGAACAATTGAAACCCAGATTTGCTTGGGAGGGAAAAGAAAAATGAGGTCAAGAAAGCTGTCAGCTTGAAATATACAGATGAATATACAGTACTGATGATCAAGGCATGATCAGTACCCAAGTGTGATGGATTATCTCGTCTTTTCAAATCATGAAGAGATAGGGCATATGCTGTTTCCTTTTGTTTTATTGAGTTTCAATGAATATTTTTTCATGTTTTTGGTACTTAGCAGCTTGGTGTATAAATTAGGACATCTCAAATTAAAAAGCTTCTGGTTTTGGGTTATATTGAGGAATAAAAATGGATTTGTGTTTTGACCTTATATATTCCCTATTTTTTATTCTTTTTATGTAAATAACGAGATTTAAATTCGAACTCGTTATTTTATAAAAGTACTGCAAACTCGTTGATTTTTTTATATTTGAACTTGAAATTTAATCTTTCTGTTTTGCGGTTGAGAGTTTTTTTTTTTTGTTTACTGATGTGTTTTTTACTGTTACTACTGTACTAAACAAGGAAATAGATTGCCTTGCAACTTTTGGTTGCTCGAGTTATTATGATGACATTTGGTCGATTTTGTTTTTCATCATTCAGTTACTAAATCTTCTTCATTTCATTTTTGGTTACTCGCTCGATTTTAGTGTACAACAAGAGACGAGAGGAGAAAGCATCAATTGCACGCATTTCAAGAGTGGAAGAGGACAAACAGATGAGGAAAGAAAGAAGCTCTGCGCATTGGGTCATGCTCGTGAGCCCGACCCACGTCGTTGCCTCCCTTCTTCTGCTCAGAAAAAAGATACAAAACATTTCAATTACTGCTATCAGTTCTGAGTTCTGACTCTGTAGCAATTGTTAATTTGTTGTGCCCATCCTCTCCTCACTCAGTATCTCACTTCACGTCAAGAAGAAAAGAACACAAAATTAATGGAACTCACTTACCGCTCGGTAATACATCAGTCATCATGACTATGGTAGGAGGCGACTAAATGTAAGACATCAAGACTATTAATGAATTACATGCTCAGCTGGTTACACTGTTAGTACCGAATCATAAAAAACCAAAATCGTGGTGACATACACAGCACTACGGGAGTACTCCTTTTTGGTGACTTTGAAATGAAGTGGTCATGTGACCCACTGTCACCCACTCCCTAACATCCAACAGTACAGTACAGTCAGTAGTCACTTTTTTCTTTCCAGACTCTACACCTGTCCACTTTCTTACACATCCTTTTCACATCCCACCTTTCTTTATAAATATTTTTCTGTCATATTTATCATCTCATCTTTTCCACAACCATGCCACATTTACATTGTATACTACAGCTTCAGCTTCAACCACCTTTCCTCTTTGCTTCACTTTTGTAAAGGCATTTGTGTTAATTACAAGCCATATAGTAATGTTTAATTAATTTGGTCCCTCTAAAAGTATTATGTATATAACTTACGCATCAAGAGATTAAATGTGCATCGTAAGTTTAGATTACTAGACATATTTCTTTTTTCAATCTCTCCGAATATCATGATGCAAATGCTAAACTCTCAACTCAACGCGTGTGCCAAATAACTTTATCTAGTCGCAATTTTTAAACTTCGTGTTAATTTTTATTACATGTGGGACTGTTCACATATTTATGTTTCTTTTCCTTTTTATTGCTAGCTCGCTCAAATGGCTGGCTTTGTAATTTCATTATAGGTGATTGAGAGCATTTGGGTATTAACTGTTGGAGACAACTGTACTCATATATCAGATGCTATAGCAAGCTTGCAAGATCCTCTTTATAAACCTAACCAAATTTCGATTTTATTTTCTTCAATTTTTTCGGACCTTAAGTATTTTAATTTTTTAATAAATCAATTCCATATAAACATAATTTTTTAATCCGAATTCATGTACGATTTCAGACTTTATGTTTATAGCAGCAGCATATATGCATGTGATAAAATCTCCAACTTCTCCCGCGTATCTTGTAATTAAATTTGAAACCTCATGCGAAGCAAGATTAAACATGCAAATTGCTCTATTAATTATACATTTAACCATTTAATTACATTCTCTCCTCATGGGATCATGTGCAGCAATTTTAGATAATTCCTGGACAAAAAGTTTGCTGGAAACGTCCGCATTTCCATGGGAACAGTTTAGATTCCAGGGTAGTGGTTTATTCCTTAAATAATAACTAAGCATTTACATATTTATATAAAAAAGAAAGCACATATGCATAAACATGCATGGTCGGTTTGATAGTGATCGAGCGATGAAGAGAATTGTTCACTCATGACTCGTTTCGAGAATGGTTAAATTATATTAGGAAAATTATTTTGTTTTTAATGTCGTGTATAGAAAAAGATACTAATAATTAATAAAGGAATTGTTAATATAAGATACCAATTCCCAACATGTTGGTTAATTATTGGCACCAAAATAGAACACGCAAAATGGAGAGAACATTTGTGCATGTGAGGAGCAACATCATAATGGACATGCATTATTTGTAATTTAATATGTAGTTGCCATGTTGATATAATATAGTTTAAAACTACCCCAAAATAAAAAATAAATTAAATGTGGAGAGGCGGCTAGGTTTCGTCAACGGCTAACATAGTACCATTATTATGTGGAGTATTATTTTCAAATCAACCTTTTGAGTTTCACTTGGAATATACTAAATGGGGAAAGTTGTCCCATATCGATCGGGATATATATAGAACAAATTAATGATAATTCAATTATTTATTTTTACACAAGTTCGAGGTTGATCATGTGGATAAATACTTGTTTTTTTATCTAGCAAGAGACGACCCTAATCTTATTTTTATATATTTGTCTAAGTGATCCATCATCGATCCTTATGCTACAGCCAAAAAAAAAGTTTTTTATCTTCTTTTAATAATTAATGTTGTTAAGATATCGTCGGGTTTAAAGAAGTTAGTTAACTAAATTTTAGCATAATTTCTTCATTCCTTAAATTTGAATCTGAAATTGAAATTAAAAATGAATTTTTTTTTATCACTCGACTACAATCCATAATTGTATCAGAAGATCAACTAGTATGCTAATCTAATATTTTTAGTTCCTGCATGCAAGAAAAGAAAAGTAGGACTCGTAAACTGTAACATGATCTAGGTTGGGCCAGGAAAGAAATTAGGGCCTTATTTAAATTGTTCCTGGCTGTCCTAACATGGCCCAAATCACCTTTTCTTGGGCTCACAAAAGAACTTAAAAAGTAAAAACCGTCTCCTACTACTGGACTGGGTTTCGCTCTGGGCCTATAAAAATACAATTCGGGACGCTGAAAAAAGAGTGGCCAGAAATAGTGCCACGCGTACAAGCGTTTACCACCTACGTGGGTCCCACCCCTTCCCTCCACACAATATCACCAACACAAACAAACTCACAACCACTCTCTTTCCACTTCCTACCACCCACTTCCCCCACCGGATAACCCTCTCTCATGGCATCCACCACCGTCTCCGCCACCGCCGCCGCCACAACCAACGCATCCATCAAGACCTCTTCCCTTGCCCACCAATCCCTCCACCTCCCCTTCTCCACCCTCCCCTCCTCCAAAACTCACAGACCAATCACTAAGCTCCACGTGTCCTCCCCAGCCAACAGACCAGCCGCCGTCACAACCACCAAAACCGCGTCCTCCCAAAAACCTACCGAAGAAACCATCTTTTTCGACGGAGGGGCCCACTACGGAGACCTTCTAGCCAACCTGCTCCTGGGTTTCACGCTTTTCTGGCTGCCGCTGACGCTAGCGGCGGTTTCAAGAGCTTTTAATCTGAGATACCGGTTCACTAACCTGAGGGTGACGGTGATTTCAGGGCTGACAGGGAAAGACAGGAGCGATTTTTCTTACAAAGTGATAAAAGATGTGCAAGTCGTGCCGAGGTTGATCGGGGAGTGGGGCGATATCGTAATAACATTGAAAGATGGGACTGTAGTTGATCTGAGGAGTGTGCCTAAGTTTAGGGAGATTGCCAAATATTGTCTCTCCATGGCTGATCAGCCTGTTGTTTTAAAAGAAGCTGGTCCTAAAGGGTTTTGATTTGTAAGAAGTTCTTAATTTCTGTTTTATGAGGTATGTAGAATTTTGTTCTTTTTTAGACTAATTGGTTTACTTCAATGTGCAATTAAATAATCTAAATACTTTTGATGATCGTCGGATCATTGTAGGGAAATGTGGTTGAGATTAATTGTTTCTTCTAGATTGGATTGCAACATCGCGGTAACCTCAATGATATTAGCATCACTACACAAAAAGTAAAGAAGCACCGAAACCAACCCAAACCACAAACTTAGACCGATCTTTATTAGTCATAGAGATTGCAACATTATATGAATTGATGGGTTATTGAGAAAAATAACCTATCTTTGAGAAGGTCCTTTTGTTGCACGTCATCACAATTGAGAATTGAAGCGTTTTTTCTTTTCTTGATTTGTAGATGTTAGTACGACTGTCGCTCGAAATTCTGTTGTAGAAAGTGGTGATTTTGTATGTGCAGTAACCCTCTCTTTATAAACAATTTAAAATTGGAAAAAATTCTCTCAATAGTGAGAAAAGAGAGATTGTATTATATATATATATATATATATATATATATATATATATATATATTTTGTATCTTTAAGCGATCCCTATCTCATGATTTAAAGGATTTACAATCAACATAATTAATATAGATAAATGAGGAAAGTTGTGTGTCTTGCTTGCTACTATCATATATTATTGCCTTTACACTCCCCCTCAAACTGGGACTAGGTAGAGGCGTAAGGCCCAATTTGGTCCTGAACTCCAAGAAGCTATTGCGCCCTAATGGCTTGGTGAATATATCAGCCACTTGAGAGTGAGAAGGGATGAAACGAATAGTAAGGTTGCCAAGAGCCACCTTTTCACGAATAAAATGGTAGTCCAACTCAATGTGTTTTGTACGACCATGGAATACATGATTCATAATCATATGAAGTGCACTTAGATTGTCACAATGCAACAGAGGCGGTTTAGAGAGTTGTATACCGAGATCACGAAGAAGATACGTTAACCAAGTAATTTCAGCAGCGGTGGAAACCATAGACTTGTATTCAGCTTCTGCACTTGAACGAGATACAGTTGGCTATTTTTATGCACACCAGGAGATACAATTACCACCAAGAAAGGTACAGTAGCCTGCTGTTGATCATCGTGTGAGGGAAAAACCAGCCCAATCGGCATCTGAAAAGGCATATAGAGCGAATGTGCTCTAATTAGTAAAGTTCAAACCATAGTCGAGAGTGCCATTGATATAGCGGAGGATCCGTTTTGCTGCTTGGAAGTGGTGCACTGTTGGCACGTGTATAAATCGGCAGACAAAGTTGACAGCAAAGGATATATCAGAGAATGCGGCAGCACTTGTCGATGTGTGTCTACCTTTTATTGCCATTGGAGTGGAAATAGGCTTGCATCCAGTCATATCAGCACGGTCAAGAAGGTCCTTTGGCATACTTGGTTTGACAAAGGAAGGTTCGATAGATGTTTGGTGAGCTTCAATTCCAAGAAAGTAATGGATTGGGCCAAGATCTTTAATAGCAAACTCTTGCCTTAGTTGTGTGAGAAACCAGTAAATAAAGGCTGAATTATCTCATGTTAACAACATATCATCAACATAGATTAGTAACCATAAGGTACCTCGAGGTGAGTGACAAATAAAAAGAGATGGATCAGCAATGCTGCAAAAGAAACCCAAGTTAAGCAGAAAGGTGCTTAATCGATCAAGCAATGCTCGTGGAGCTTGCTTTAGCCCATATAGGGCACGCTTTAGACGACAAACATGAGAGGGAAAGAGGGGGTCTGAGAAACCTGGAGGTTGCTCCATATAGACTGGTTCAGAGAGAAATCCATGAAGAAAGGCATTTTTAACATCAAGTTGACGAATGGTCCAACCACGTATAGTTGCAATTGCAATAATAAGACGAATACTTCCTGGTTTGACAACACGTGAGAATATTTCTAAGAAATCTAACCCTTCAACCTAATGAAATCATTTGGCCACTAAGCATGCTTTAAGACGTTCTAAGCTGCCATCAGAATCTAACTGTCTTGAACACCCATTTGCAACCTACAATGTTCATTTGGGAATCACGCGACACGAGTTCCCATGTTTGGTTTTCTTTCAATGTCGTGAGTTCTTCATGCATGGCCTTTATCCAACCAGGATGCTTTAGTGCAAGTTTCACAGACTTCGGTTCTCTTGGAATTGCAATATGCATATTGGCATAGTGAGGATTTGGTTTGGTAATCCCAACTTGAGACCGAGTAATCATTTGATGGGTGTGAGATAGATTACAGGTAGCTTGGTTATTGTCAGGTGTAGTGTCACGTGTTCTTTGATTACTGTTTGGAGAGGAACCTACAGAAAAGAGCTTATTGGTTGAATCAAAAGATATAAATGAAAATGCCTCGTTTGTTACCGCATGCACGAGTAAGTCATTTTGAGAGCTCTCCATAGTTAAGTCCTCATGCAGGCTAGCAGTAGCAATTGAATCGTCTTCACTTTGAAAGTTTGTGATGAAGACTTTTGGTTGAGAAGTTCGCATTCAGCAATGTGGTGAGCATCGTCATTACGTACTAACCACTCATTATAAGTAGTTAGTTCTCCATCAACTTGTTCTGGAACATACAGGTTAGTAGGATTCTTAAAAGGAAATTGAGACTCATCAAAAACAATATGTTTGGAAATGAAGATTCTGCCAGTTGAAGGATATAAGGCAAAGTTTTGGGCTTCAGTTTGTTCTTTCTATAATCTCCCAAAAATGGAAAGCATTTACAGCCAAGAGTGCGAATAGAGCTATAATCAAGATGCTTAAAAAAGAAACGAAAATATGATAAGTCCATATTTAAAGTAGATGGGCTGTTAATAAAAAATACAGTAGTTGCAAAACAGTCAACCCAAAATTTAGCAGGCAAATGGGCATGAAACATCATAGTAAGTCCTAATTCAATAATACTACAATGCTTTCCTTCCTCTACCCCATTTTGTGCTGGGGTTTTAGGACATGCTGCTTGATGGTGAAGATCAAGGTTGGCTAACAAGGAAGAAAACTCACGGCTGCAAAATTCTCCACCTTCACTTTGAAAAAAAATAATTCTCTTATTAAATTGGCATTCCACAAACTTATGAAAATGAATAAAACGGATAACAAAATCAGATTTATTCTTAAATGGATAAAACCAATCCACAAACAAGCTCGGGGAAATTGGTGATGCCACCAACATGGGTAATGAAATCTTTAATCAATTCGGGCCTGAAATGACGAACGACCCATGCAGAAAACAAGCTCGGGCCTACCTTTTGATAGAAACCAAGGTCCAACAGAAAATGGACTAATTTTCTTCTTTAAGAAAGAAAAAAATTGGTAATTTTTTATTCATATAAAAGGATGGAACTAATTATAGTAATGTTATCAAAACCGGACAAGGAATTGAAAATATTTTTTTTTGGTTCGATCAGGTTTAACCGAGTTCGACCGGAATGACCCATTGGACTGTTTTGAACGGTTCACGCATTGAACCGTTTAATTTTAGATAATTGAACCGGATGGGTCAATGTCTGTAATCATGGGCCGACCCATCAAAATTTCAAAAAAAAATAAAAAAAAATAAAAAAACCAAAACGAAGTAGTTTTGGGGAAGAAGCATTGAACCAGCCGGTTCAATCCGGATCGTCAGTTGTGTAAAAACTGGCCGGTTCGACCGGTCGAACCCGATCCGCATGCATATTCAATCAAATAGCTGAATTGAACCAAAAACCTAAAATTTCGTGGTTAAACCGACCGGTCCGATCCAGTTCTGATAACACTGAATCATAGCTTAGTTAAAAAAGAGAGAAAAAAACAATATTTGTTATACTTTATATGTTGACATATCAAAATGATCTCCTCGTTATCAACAATGTCTAAATTATATTATTATTATAAGACGATTGCTATTTGTTACTCCCTCCGGACTGCAATAATCGTCATTTTTCTACGGAATATTACTGTATATTTTACTTGACTTTTTAGTGTTTACTTTACTGAATGTTACTGTTTCAGGAAGTCAATTAATATGGTCCAGAGGGAGTATTTAAGAATGCATCAAGTAAGATCATCTATAAATGTTATTTAGTAAATATTTTAAATTATAGTTATTTTTAGGAGTAAAAATTTAAATCACTTTTCAAGATAGTTTTTAAGAGGATTCATTCTCCACAAAGTGTATGAAAAACGTGCCTCTAATAATTGATCAAGGATTAAGTGACCGTTTGGCGTTGAGGGTTGGGTACCCAACCCAACTTTTCTCAACCCAAACGAAAGTCAAAGATGTTTGGAAAAAAATTTCCACTGGGCTTCTATCAGAAGCCCAGTGCAAGGCAAGGCCAATTGGCCTTGCCAAGGGCGTCCCTCTGGAGCAAAAGCCAACTTGTTTTTCCCTCTCTCCTTTTTTATTTTTATTTTTATTTTTTTTCAATTTTTTTACTTTATATAATCAACAAAATAAATTAAAAACTACCACAATAAAATCTCTACCTCAAGATAACTAATTTTAGATCCATTTTTTTCTATTTTTATTAATTTTTTTTAAATAGATTTTATACTCCAACGTTTTTCCACCCAATTTTTTTACCAAACACCTCATGTATCTCACAGCATTTTTAACTTTTTTTACCAAACAGCTCACTCCGTTTCTCAAAAGTCATTTTTCCACCCAACTTTTTTTTTTAGAATTTTTTTCCTACAGAACCGAAACGCCAAACAGACCCTAAATGGTCTACTAAGAAAGTCTATAATAGAGATTTAATTTATTTATTTATTCATTTTGAATGGAAATTGGCGACGCACGACTTATATAAAAAACAGGGTGGGGTCTAATTTCAATACTACCTGGACACATGTCAACTTTCTAGCTCCGCGCAGTTCCAATGGCTCATCAAGCAAGGCCATGATAAGCATGTAGGTAATCATTGCTTTGCTGAGCTGTTAACAGGCAAGATAGGGAGGCTGATTAAAACGAGGAATCGGCTGCTGGGGAATTGAGTTGTGGGTCGAGGACTTGTATTTTGATGTTTAAAAGGGACTGGTTATCTATGTGGTGTACTGTTATGAACCTAAGTTTAGTGGGCTTGTTCCTATTCATACAAGTAGTTGGGCTGAGCCCATTAGGATAGGAAATATGCCTATATAACATCCATTTCTGGTAACCGAAATTTATAAATCTCCCCCGAACATTACAAGTCATATTCGAACAATCTGAACCGTTCAATAAAATTAGACAGATGAGAATAAAAATAGACAGATGAGAATAAAAATTCAAGTCATTAATGAGTTGACCAGTCAATAAAATTCAACAAATGGTCAACTCATTAATTATTTAAATTTTTAATCTCATCCGTCTAATTTTATTGAATGATTCAGATTACTCAAACATGACTAATCATGTTTAAAGAAAAATTTTGAAGAGTTCAATACCTCTCTCTCCTCTCTCAATCTCCTTCTTTTGTCACCAAATCCCATTCTTCTTCCCTAATTTACGGGTTCATCCCTAACATGTATGACCCGATTTACGTGATTGAAAAGACTGCTTTATACTATTTTGTTATTGTCATGTATGACTTTTGCATTATGTATGTGGGTCCATGAGTTAATCCAAGGCAAACCCCTACGGAACACACGAAAGAGATCAGTTCTGGTAAAGGTTGTTGCAATTTGTCGACTTCATTCATTAAATCATAAATCCCTAATCATAAAATTTACACAAAAAGAGAATTTTCATGCAATATGTACATAAGAATCGCTT
This sequence comes from Viola odorata, assembly GCA_963691705.1. NCBI lineage: Eukaryota > Viridiplantae > Streptophyta > Magnoliopsida > Malpighiales > Violaceae > Viola > Viola odorata. The sequence goes on along the minus strand of OY829539.1, from coordinate 66,859,157 downwards.
AACCAATAAAATCATATCATTATATTAGTAAGTGATTATATATAAGCGGATCCCTTAAGGATTTACTCACCACTACGGGAAATTATACATCACTCTTGATTTTTCATTTCAGCGTATACAAAATTTGAAATTTAAAAATTCTAGAAACCTAGATAGTGGTGAGTGACCGCTTGGCGAACTCACTTACAAGTAACCACTCACTAATGTTGTGATATAATTTTATTGGTTGGACGATTTTTGTGTACACACTAATATAAAAAGCCAAGAGTAGTGTATAATTTCTCCACCACTATTTAGGTTTTTAGAATTTTCAAATTTCAAATTTGTCAATTTTATTGTGTGTAACAATCCACTATTTATATGCAGCAACCTCATTGATTAAGCAATTCATATACACACCGATATAGATAGATATATACACCGGTATAGATAGCTAAGAGTAATGTATAACTTCAACTAAAATAGTGTTTTTTCCTAAAAAATTATTAAGGCAAATTAAAGTTGGTAATGGACCGGAATAAGAGAAGTAAACTAGGGAATCTCTCTTTCCATCTTCTTTTTTTTCTTAGAAAAAAAAATACTGATTTCTGAAGAGTGATCATACTATATGGCCGTCTTTGTCTAAAAATAATAGTATAATATTTTTATTTTGTAGGGCAGTTGACTAATTGTCACTCTCTGTTAGTCTTAATTAATGAGGTGCACCCACCCTAATTAGCTTGATTATACGATCCTTGTCTTTTATGAATTTCCTTCTCTTTTTTCCCCGATGGTGACTCTATTTTTTTTTGTGTGTGGAACATCATAAACAGTTTGTGGCCTACGTATGTTGTCACAGCTTATTTAAAAAAGAGAAAAAAATAATATTTGTTATATTTGATGTGTTGAAGTACCAAAATGATCTCGAGGTAATCAATAATGTCTATATTATTATTATTATTAGTAGTAGTAGTAGTAGGTGATTGACACTTACTATTTAAGAATGCATCAGTAGGGTTATTTTATAAACTTTATTCGCTAAACGGCTCAAAGCCTCAAACTATAGTTATTTTTAGGAGTTAAAATTTGAATCACCTATTACAGTTTTTAAGAGAATTCATTCTACACAAAAATGTGTGAAAAATTTGCCTATGATAATCGAACAAGGATTAAATGATCTAGCAAGAAAGTCTATAATAGAGATTTAATTTATGAATAGACTACATAAAAAAAATTATATTTCAGAATATTTCACTTAAACTTATATAGTTTAAAAACGTATAATATAAACCTTATAGTTTTTTAAAAGTTGCAATCTTAAAATCCAAACCAAATAGTAAAAAAATATAAAAAAAATATAAAATTTGGAAGAAAATGTAAATAATATGATAGAACTTAATACGATGAAAAAAAATTAAAATAAATTTTATTTACAATCTATTTTTTAATTTATTCCTTTTAAAATATTTTTTTTTAAAAAAGTATACGGTTTTTTTCCCATTATTTACTAAGGTAAAATCTTCCATATTTGTTACATTTTTTCTTAAATTTGTATAACATTTTGAATTATAAGGTTTACATTGCAAACTTGTAGACTATAGGGAATTAAGTGAAACATTTCATAAACTATAGGGTTTTTCATACGTAGTTTATCTTTAATTTATTTATTTATGTATTCATTTTGTACAAAAATTGGCGACGCACGATCCATATAGAAAACAGGCTTGGGCCTAATTTTCAATAGAAACCAGGGTCAATAGAAAAATGGATTAAATTTCTTTTTTAAGAGAACTTTTTTGGTAATTTAATCATATGAAATGATGAAACTAATCACATCTTCTTCTTCTTCTTCTTCTTTTTAAAAAAAGTGCATGAAAAATGTACCTCTAATAATCGATTAAGTGGTTTAGCAGGAAAGTTTATAATAAGATTTAATTTATTCATTTTTATTGGAATTTTAAAATAGAGATTGACTTTCTACCCAAAAAAAATATAAATATATATTCATTCTCTTTCGATAGATCATCTAGTGTGCTAAAAAAATTACTTAATTATCATTTTCAAACCCATTGAAACAGAAAATTAAAGAAGAGGAAAAATAAAATAAAATAACTATTTTATTATTATTATTATTTTATAAAAAAAAACTATATAGCTAGCAAGATAATCATACGATGAGACCGTGTAATCAAAATGACATCTCATCATTATATTAAAAAATTGTTAACTAGCAATTTAGGCCAAAACTAAAGTTGGTAAGGACCAGAAAATAAGCTCCAGAATATCTTTCCATCCCTTTTTCTTTTTCTTTCAAAATAGAATAGTTGTGAAGAGTGATCATACTCTCTATGGATGTCTTTGTCTAAAAAAATTAGTATACAATTTCCATTTTGTTAGGACAATTGACTAATTGTCACTCTTTATTAGGTATATTAAACTAAGCGACGCAGCGAAGTTGATTTAAAACTTACGCTGACATTTAAAGGTTTTGAATTGGAACTTTGGTGTAACAGTTGCTTTAAAATTCTTGAAATACCACTTAAACCGCTCCTCGAGTTCTAACACGATGAGGTGTGGATTAGTCTGATCCAAAAATAAATCTAGAACATTATATTATGTATATAAAAGAAATTAAGGTTTATTAAATAATAAGGTGAACCCAACTTATTAAGTTTGATTATATGATCCTTGTCTTTTTTGGATTTTCTTTTTTTCTTGATGGTGACTTTGTTTTTTGTGTTGATTTTATGCAATTATTTTGTGTGGGAACATTAAACAGTTTGTGGCCTACCATATACAAAACAAGGTCTAGAATTTTGGATGCCTGGCATGTACAATCACAATAATTTTTTAAACTGTCCATCCAATTATCCAAAGGGTATGCTTAAGCTTCAACTGCAGTTTTAGAAAGAAAAGAAAAGAAAAGAAAAATATATTCTCTATGTTTTTTAATATTGATCGTCACATACAAATCACATAGTTTAAAAAAAATTATAAAAATTTAAATAAAGCAACATGTAAAAGTAATTATTTATACAAGAATTTAAAAGATGTCAGTTAATAAAATATTATATTTCTGAGCTAAAACGACTAATATAAAAAAACAGAGGAAGTAATATGTATATATACTATATGATTCAATCAGGAAAGGATTTGGGACACTAATATAGTCCGCTGGCTCTATTGCAGCAATGGTCGTAGAGGCGAATGAGTAGAAAGAAGAGAAAAAAAAGGAGTTACTATATTATAAAATAAATATGTGAGTTTTATCTTTTTCTTTTATTTTTTATGTCTCTTCAATCTGTTTTTAACAACAAATTAATCGTGTTTGAGTATCATTGGAATTTTAATGAATAGTTCACTGGCTCTCACAACATATATCTTCGTCCACCACGACGGACAAGTTTTTCTAGAACAAAATAAAAATGGAGTAATTTGACATAATAATGGAAAGACATAAAAGAAAACATAAGCTCCCTAACCGGGTATTCCGTATTCATTGAGTTGAGTGGTAACATTTGGGTCCCAATCCAATGGAGCTTTGGATAGGAATCATTTATTTCACAGTCACAACTCACAGACATGAACTTCAGTTTAGAATCCCTTTTACAAGGCCAGTCAGAGCATCCTAGCTGCTTCAATGATTTCAAATGTATGGAACTTAGCGGGGATAGAGAGTTAGTATTTGATTGATTTCTGACAAAAATGTGGAAAAAATAGAGAGAGTGACTGTAAAAAAAGTAAGCAATCATGCAAAACCCAGCTAAGTTTTCTAATGCTAATGTTACAACTGATGAGTCCCACACCCAGCTTAGTTCATCAATATCCTGGCTAAATATGCAATTGAGTGCGGTTGTGTTTCAAATAGATCAGTTTTATGATTTTATAAATTCTGATCTTCACGTCGATTTCCAAAACTTATTTTCATCTTTATGTTCTTTCTCTATCTTTTATAGAATTCGCAAAAGGGAATTACTAATAAGTTGCAAATATAATTTCTGGAAGCTTTCCAAAATCCTAGAAGTAAAATTGTCGTAATCCGGAGCAATCATAGTAGGAGCAATAAATACTTTAGAGTTACACTATTAAATTCTAAAACTCGTTACTCTAGTGACATTTATAATACAAAAAAATGATTTTGGTATGCTCACGATCAGTATTATAGTCGGATTGCTACTCCGTATGGTACATTCGCATATCAAAAACTGACACATTCCGTATGAAACATAATCTGTCTGGTGCTCTAGCTACGCAATCCAACATCATTGATCCCAACGGATGTGGGCGGTGAACACTCTGTACAAGATAAAAAGAAAAGCAACTCTATATTGAAAAACTTTTGACCATCTGTATTTTTATTAATCTCTATATATTCTGTTTTCTTTATTTGCTTATATGATCTGGCCGTGCAGAGAAGAAAGCAAAGAAGCAGAGCAGACCAGTAGTTGTATAGAGGAGTAGGGAGTGGGGGTGATGAGATTGTCAAGTCGTGGTTTAGTCAGATGAGAAGGCCAAGAGAGTGTGGCCGGGTCGGGTCGGGTCTGCTAAAATTAGATGAGTTGTATTGAGCTCTTCTATTCTCAAAGATGGACGCATCTTTATTGAAACATGTAAAAGGAGAGACAGAGACAGAGGCAGAGACCCATTTTAGAATTTGACAGAAGGAAAAAAAAATGTAAAATTCCTATAATACTTTGCAGGTTTTTGCTTACTGTAAAGTATCAGCCTACACCTACCATTCAATTACAGGTTTGCAACCCCTCCTCTGCAAAAAAATTCCCTTTTTCTGATAAATGAATGTAACAGTATCGCCCTTTTTTGCTTTGCATTGATGTTACAATGCCTACTTACAAATATGGCCCCATTTCATGTTTCTTTTGACTACTTACTTGCATCCATCATCATACCCCAGTCTCAGTCTCCATATTCCTTCATTTAACTTCAGTTCACTCAACGATACTTCTTTGGAAGCAGAAAATATAAAGGGTTAAATTTCGATTAGATTTAGTTTATAGTGCCCCGTGATACTTCCTGCAAAATAGAAACATAAAGAGTCAGATCTTATAAATAGATTACCCAGGTGCCTAAGACAATTACTGGAGTTAATGCCAAAGTTAGGGAGCAATGAGTTGCATTGCACGTACAATTGACAGCAACTACACGAGATGCAAGAAGACAGATTTTGATGCAACAAAGGACCTACAAAATACACAAAAAAACTTGTAATTAAATTGATTTTCCGTAGAGATAGGGTAATCAATTTGGGATCAGTCCAATTTTAGATTTAATACCAAGTCAGAGTTACAACTGTCTGAAAGCTATGGCTTAATCAGGAAATATAGTTTAATTAGCTTCTATAAATAAGAAATGAATAATTAGTCTGAATATTAAGATAGAATTTATCCCATAAGTCACCATTGTAACACGATTTTCAAGTAATGAAAGGAATTAATTCAAAAAATATATATAGATCGATTTTGTCCGAAAATAGACAGGAAATTACAGACAAGGGAATCCTGAGGTGATCCAAGGAAATTGATATGGATGACAGTGAAATAAAACGACAACTTAATGGAGAGTATATATATACATTAAGACAAAGATGTTATCATCAAAGTATTGACATTTTAATTTGCTCAATACAATTTACGTTTTGTCACATCATCACATGATTTCATCCACCATTCAACCCTGCAATCACCTTTCTTCATAGGCCCATTCCTCTCTTCGTTGTTTTGATGGATGCTATAGAAATACTATATATTTTTGGAATATATGGTAACCAATGACAAAAAGAATTGATATTTGATAGGGTCGAGGGCAAATTACGTAAAATATATAAGTTTAAGTGAGAGGAATTGGTTTGATCTTTATACATGGTGTCGTTAGATTGTGGTGTACTTTATCGTTAGTGGGTCAATTATAAGATTGGTTTTTTCTCTGTTCTTTTCGGATAAAAAAATATTTTTCTCGAACATAATCTGACCCAGAATAAAATAAATATGTCAATATAAATTCAAATTTAAAATGTAAGTTGATGAGGAATAATCACGGCGGTACAAGGTTGGTATTTGATCCAAGGCATCTTAGTAAATCGGCTTATCCTTTTGATCCAACTTAGAGAAACTTGAACTTTTTGAATTCTCAAACCTGATACTGAGAGTATTTAAAAATTAGAAGCCAGTTGCATTTCCTCTGCAAAAAAGGATAAATACATAAAAGAAGCCGTTATTTTCATAATTTGGTCAAATGGTGTATTTGACCGGCCTTAATTTGTGCAGTGACACTGACAACACTGTTCCATTGCCATGTTTATTTGGCTACTGACAAGCTTCTATACCATAAATTATTATCAAGGATGATGATAATAATAATAATTAAAGAAACATTTATCACGAAGTTTTCAAAATGAAAAAGTGGATAATTAAATATATTAATGACCCACGTATGTGGATGATGATGATGATATCCAGTCATTAGTCATCACTTCAAAAAGGGTATATTATACATTCGAATAATAAGAAACTTATTCATTCTTAATTAAAAAAATTTAAGTTCGATTTTGAGAATCGAAGAAAATTGTAAAACACTGACACCAATACTGCAACGCGAAAAAATTAAAAATTATAAGACCTCGTATATTCCCTCCATCTAAAATTGAATGTTGTATAAAAAAAAACAAAAAATTACCAAAGAATATTGTTATGGCTGGAGAGTTATTAGAGAGCCGAATGCCTTAATAATGGGACCTAATCATCACCTCAATTTGTGCAAAATGATATTTAAATTTAGACTGAGGGAGTATTATGACAATTAAAAAAAAAATTCAACTATATCTTAAAAGATAATGCAATTGAAACGTCAAATTTTAAATTAAGTTTAATCTTATAAATACTTTAAGTAACTATAATCTACGTTAAACATCTTTTTTGTACCAATATTTGCTTAGAATTATAACAGAAAAAACAGGACAAGGGACGTAGTGAATCGGACACGTATTGTGTGGGTGTTCGTCAAGTATCAGTGTCCGAAATGAGTCTGACATGGATACGGCATAAAAAATAAAGTGTTTGTCCTTCATAGGAAGAAAATCATATTGCGAAAGTTAGCGATGTTCAAACGAAAATAATCTCCGATCCAAAAGAGATATAAATGATACTACGAAGAATCATATAAGAGAGAAATTATAAAATGGAAAGGAGAGTGACAAAATGTAAGAAATGGGTGTGAAGAGGGGCATAGGATTCCTAAAGGCTTAGCTTTTTCTCTTTAAGAAGAGCGTGCTTTGTAGGAAAAGATGGGATAAGAGGAGCAAAATGAGTGAGCTATGAAGTGAAGATCCAACCCCATCTAGCCTTCAAAAGTTAGCTCTAATATCTAAGAAAGTGCCCACATATATAAGCATAGGAATCCCAAGCAATTGATGAATTGAACCCTAACATCAACATTTCACATAAAGCTAAATATAATATATGGTGTGGAAAGATTATAAAGTTTGTCACAAATGTTACAATTTTTTGCTCCACACGCGGGGCCTTTGGTCCTTTCTCTTCTTTGTTTTTTTTTTCATATAAAATTTATTTTATCTATTTCAGCCGATTCATTAAAAATTAAAATACTCACATCTATATAATTATTTCTATCATCTTTCTTCATGTGTAACAGTATACGGCTCTGCTACTACATTAAATATACGTATTGAGTTTGAGCTAGCTAGTAAAAAACTTAAAACCATAAGCAAACGGAAGATAATTTTACGTAGGATTGATCTAAAAAAAACTATGCATTTTTATCTAAAATAGAATTTCGATAATGAGAGAAATAAAATTTAAATTCTTCAAACTTCATGATCTAACAGTTAAAAAGATATTGTTGTATACACGGCCACAATCACACACACAAACATATATATATAGCATTATTCACTTTTTTTAATAAATATAAACGAGATTTGAATTCGAAACACAGTTTATACTTTATCATTAATAGACAACCAATAATCATTCACCAATTATTTAATAAATAGTTATATAGAAGTTTTTTTACGTAGAAGGAGTGATTTGTATTAATTCAAAATAAAATACTCCCTCCGTCCTTAATTAAACGTCGCTTTGATTTTGAGCACGCATATTAAGGAGGTCCGATAACTCACTATTTGAGACAATTTTACCCTTTATTTTTTCTCAAACGTACGACGGTACCATTCATGTAATTTGAGAAAAAATAAGGGATAAATTTTTTTCAAATAATAAGTCATTCAACATCTTTAATATGTTTACCCAAAATTAAAGTGACGCTTAATTAAGAACCAAGGGAGTAAAAATTTCACATAACGATAGAGAATAAACCAGAAGCTTTATTGTAGGGTAAAACAAGCCATCTTTTCAGCCTTCTTTCTCGACTTTCTTGTCTCTTTTCCAACAAAGTCCAACCATGAATTGATCGAAAGAAAGTAGTCACTAATTAGGAAGAGCCTAAATTGATCTCGAGTTTAATTGGGTCCTTTACAAAGAAAAGTAAGGAGAGATCAATTTGAATAAAATGGGACAATGCATAAACAACGTGACAGTTGATATGTTCTTAGCAAAAAAATTAAGCTGGATTAACGTACGTCGTAATCTTTTGAAAAAGGCCGTTCACCGCACAAACTTGTCTTGTCCAAGAACTATTTTCCCTCTCCACCACTTAAAGTGCGCCGTATGTAAGATCTTGAAAATTATATATATAATTATAGTTTCGAAATAGTGGCTCTTTAAATAAAATTGATAGTATATACTCCCTCTGTTCCATATTAACTGTCATTTTACTATTCGTACACTTATTTTGAGGAAATCGAATGATTCACTATTTGACTCCAAAAAAATTCGTATTTTTTTTCGAACGTACGTTAATCCTTAACCTACGTTCGAGAAAAAATTCGAAAGTTTTTGAGGTTAAATAGTACGTCATCCGATCTCCTCAAACGCGTACATGAACAATAAAAGTGAATAATTATATAGGCCTAGAGAGAGTATTACAAAATTAAAACAAATTTTTGCATGCAAACTATTAGAATTGCCTAGAGCCCCGTTACCTTAGGATAACGTTTTTACTTATTAATTTATTTTTCTTGTGGATGTCATGATAAGTTCATTGAATATTAGTACGTGATGATTCTAGTTTTTTCTTTTTGTTCAGAATAGCCGAATGGGAGCCAAAAAAAATGAAACAAAGGCCCACGTGTTAATCTTCTTCTTCCCCTTTTTCGTGTAATTTCTTTTTTCTTTTTTCGCTCGAGTTTCTCTCAATTGAAATTGATTTCATTTGAGTTTTATTGGCGTTTTAAAATGTGTCAATTTTTTTAACATAATTTTCTTTATTCTTATAACTTGAACTCAAAATTTTTAATTAAATAGTGTAAATTCCTTTAAGCTCAGACACATTTACATAGTTGTGGACTGGAGATACGTGGCAGGTGGTAATTGGCAAGTATGCCGCTCTGGTTGGCATTGAGTAGCTCACAGAAAGAGAACACGTAAGCCCCACCCCATCTAATCACAAATCAATCTCTTTGGGAACTTGGGCCTCCTACTACCACCAAAGCTCCTTCTCCACTCTCATTTTGCACGATGAGGATGGCCACAACAATCATGACTACTGTTACATAGTGTTGCATTTGAGTTTTTTCTACAAAATGTTTTCACTTTGGTCTTAGATCGTATATAGCCATTAGTTAGTTAGTACGTCAAATCTTGATCAACAACTATTCTATTAATCACATTAGTTAATTAAGTAGATAAAAATAAAAATATTGGATGATAAATCATCTTATATGGATCCAAAATTCTCCTCATAATTATTAATGTCGTTGGTCAAGCCGCTGTTTATATTTTGGATGACGGGAGAATTTTCCACACTAAAGTATTATTTTGCGACGACACATATCTAATGTAGACTATTTCCTTAAAGGTAGCTCCTGGCCATATTCGTGGATACATACACATTTACAGATAACATATAGTACAAAAACCTACAACCATCTTTCAATTTAATATCATGAACGCATTTTAATTAGCCGGTCACTAAAAGATGGAATTATACGATGAATAAGGATTTGATGTGAGCAGTCTAATATGTTTATCTTTAACTAAGATGTTTAAATTTAATTATTTTATATAGAAAAATTATATGTTGTGGTATGAAGAAAACTGGTCATAGTCCATTAATTGAACTTGAAAATATTCGTAGTTCAAACCTTAATTAATAGATTGAATTATATGGGATTCCAAGCAAAATTAATAAATTAAAGAGTAATAATATGTAATAATTTGTCATACTGCTAATTATCTTTTTGACTATAAGAAGAAAAGAAAAGGTGAGCTAAATGGTTAATTAAACATATAGGGTTAGGCCAAGATATATATTAGGATATATTAGGAGAAATGATCAAAGATTACAATCAAATAAAAAGCTAAAAATTAATGACACTACACTCCCTTCCTCTAAAATTGATGGACGTTTTGGGTCTAAATTTTTATCAAGATTAATAGAAATTTCGCAGTTTTAAATGTCCAATTTTGTATCTTTTATTTTCTTGTCCTTATTTTATACTCTTCTTATAGAAAATTAATGGAAAAAAATGAAGTGAAAAAAAAAACATCTGAGATAATTTTTTAGGATAATTATTACATTATTTAAATCTCGTATCGAACCCTAAAACATTCATCAATTTTTGATTGAGAGAGTATATTATATATAGTTATAATAACTACTAATAAGGGGGGTATGCATTTCTTCCCACTTTATAGGAAACTAGGTAGCTAGTTAGGGTTAATTATTCTTCGTTTGATAAACATTTTGTGTGGTTAATAATTTTTTATTTTTTTGAGAAAGTTGTAGGTCCAATGTGAGCTTTTACATAGGGTTCCACAAGGTCGGTCTTTTTCAGGGTCTTCCTCCTCTTTGATGGCTGCTTGTGGGACAAATACCCACCGACCCTCCTTGCTAGTGTTTATGCCATTTCAACTCATAGGCTCACTTTTACAAAAAAAAATTAAGAAAAGAAGAAGAAGAAGAAGAAGATGATGAAGAAGAGGAGAGAAACATATTTCTTAATTTAAGATTCCCATCAACAAACTAGTATATTATTCGTATTTTCTATAAAGTAAGAAGAAATAAATTTCAAGTTCGAATCTCTTTATTTATATTTTTATTTATATTGAGAAAAAAAATTAAAGATTCCTCCTCTTAGTCATTCCACAAACTCTCATTTTGATCCTTAAGGTTTTAGTATTTATCTATTAATCATATTTTATTTGTCCAAAAATTTCTACTTTTACCCCCAAAATTTTCAAAATTTCTCTTATAGGCTTTAAACGCTATATGTCACATATATATATCCCCTATTTTCACTAGTAGTTTCAATTTTTCATACTTGCATATATGGACTATTGTACATAAGGTGATGTCTCGTTTTTGGGTGGGAGATTTCCTTGTCAAGAAAGAGACCCATGAGATGGGTATTTGTAGTTTTTCATGCCTTGGTAGGTCTACTTCCACTATTCTCATGTTTAATAAAAATTAAATAATGGGTATGCTAATGGTTAAGATATTATTACTATTTTTTAATATATAGTTCCACGTGGAATTGCACATATAGGTCTACTTTTTCTTTTCGCATGAGAATATTAATATTGAGTTGAATGTTGATTACATAGGGAGAGTGAGTTTAATTAACTAATACATAGTTTGGTTAACTTAGACATTGTACCATATTATACATGCAACCAATATTAGTTTGCTCCTTCCTTTCCTAAGAAATTATTTGGTATGTATGTATTGGCTGGCCGGCTATATCCAAAGGCCCACATGAAACTTGGCAATTGTAATTAATTAATCGTGGAACCAAAAAATGAAATTAATACTTTGAGGCTCTAATGTTTTGTTTGACTTGTAAATTGAAAAAAACGGTTACTTTGATTTTTTTCCGCCTTATGGGTTCCACACGGTTTGGATGCTACATTACTCCTAGGCCCTAGCTATAAGAAAGAAAAAACTTCCTTTCATTAATTCTTTGAACAAGAAAATAGTAATGGCACTTGTTCCTTATACATACATATAATCTAATCTAATCTAATATAATATAATCCTTTTCTTCCGAAAAGACTCACTAGTATGATTAATAGTTAAATGATTGCACATAGTATTATAATTCAAATAGCCAGTGTATGTCATTTTTATAATATAGGTCGTGATTTCAATCTCTTGTATCATTAAAAAAAGATTTTAAGCAACAAAAATTATTAACGAGCACAATCCCGTCGATGATTTTCGATGGGTTATCGATAGAAAGCTTGTCGATACCTTTTTGTTATACTATATTTAAATTTAGTCGTTCATTTTCTTTAACGGCTAAGATTAGCCCAAATGCACCTCTTAATTTCGGCGAATCCCATAGTTTATACACCGAGCCAAATTATATAGTTGTAAGTATTAATTTCAATTAATATCAAAAGTACTTCTTAATTTTACTATTTCCTTTTATCAGTTTGGCTCTTCTGTAAAAACTCTTTTATTTTATTTTAATACAATTTTCTATCTTTATCAAGTAAAAAATATGGCCAATTATATTTGTGCAAAATCAACATATATTAATTTATAAAAATATGGCCAATCAAATAATAACTTCATATATAGGAATCCAATTAATTAGTAATTTCTCACTTAAAGATTGAGAGTATTAAATTGAAAAAATGGTACAAAATATACAAGTATAGAAGAAGAATTTCATAACTTTTATAGGATCACCTAACTTTTTTTACCTATTTGGTAATTATTTACTTCAATTCCGTACTATTTACAAAGGTACAGAATGAAGTAAAAAGTACGAAATATATAAGTAAAGTTACAAAATAAAAGAAATTTTTTATAACATTTAAGGATTACATAATATTTTTTACTTATTCCATAACTTTTCACTTTAATTTGTTGTTTTTTTAAAACTTTAATTACATATTTATTACAAGGTTAAAAAATGAAACAAAAAAAAAGTGCCAAATATATTAGAAGAGTAACTAGTATTTTTATACAATTTAATAATTTTTACAAAGTTACGAAATATATTTTTAAAAAACTTATACGTAGAAAGAATAATTCCATATGATTTTAAGGATAACCTAATTCTTTTTTGACAAATTAGTACTTTTTACAAAGTTTATTGGACGGAGAAATAGATTTACGCATAAAATAACTATTACCCTAATTTTTAATCGGTGGCTTATATGTCTCTTCAAACGATGATCATCGTATTTATCTCATCTCAACAACCTATACACCTGTATCTGTATGTATAGTTTGTGTTCCCATAACATCAAAGTCTGCTTGGCGGGCCTATATTGTCCACTACCAACCCACACCATTTTTTTGAAAACACAGAACATGAGACCAAACAAGTAACGTTCATCCATGACAAAACAAAATGATAAAAACCTTCAAATATAAGTAATTCTAGTTTAACTAGAGACTTCAATTTTAAATTTTAGATATATGTATAGTTCCGTTAAAATTTATAAAAGAAAATTTTACTACTATTAAGAGTTCTATCTGGTTCGAATTTAGAAAAATCGTCACACTCAATATAATAACCTGATTATAAAATACTCTTGACAAAATAAATAAATAAATTTTAAATTTTAAATTTTAAAAACCAAATTTCCCAATCCCAACCCACAAATCTATGTACATTGGTAGAGAAAAATAAAGAATTCCAAATTGTTAGTATATATTATTGGTCGCGTGCAATAGCACTATCGATCCAAGTTGGTCTATAAATGCAATAATATTCCCATCCAATAGGGTGTAGCGTTTTGCATCAGACACGTAGAAAAGCACGTGAGGGGGAGGCTCCAATATGTTGCATGATTGAATGAAATATATTGGAAGAAAACAAAACCAAAACTACAAAGAAAAAGCATTGAATTGAAATGAGGAAGTAAGGGTTGTGGTGTGTGAATTGGATGGTAGCTAGGTCACGTAGAACATCATGTCCCCTTTCACAAACAGTAAAATTGATCATATGTATAAGCGGGAAAAACCTATCATTTCTAAATTCAATCCAAACCATACACTATATGATATGATGGTGTTACTAAATAATATAAATATTCGATCATTATGTAAAAAGAAGTTACTTGTTAAGAGTACTTTATTTTTAGTGGGGCGATTCGGTACTAATAAAATATAGTGAATTTAAATATACTTACGATTTATACCTTAAAAAAAAATCAAAATATACATTGAAAATTTAATAATAATTATTGCATACAAACTTAAACTCACTATTTAGTACTCATGGTCTAGATTTCAACCGTATTAGAAATACGTTTTTCTCATTAAATTATCTTTTTTTTTCTATTTTTATAGGTTCAAAAAAGAAATATTCCGACATCAATTAAGTCAAAATCGACCGATTTGATTATATTACAAATATATATAGTTAAATACTTTCTACAAATATAATCAAATTCTTTATTTTTTTCCAAAAAATCCTATGAGAATTCATATAACTAAACATATTATGTAGTCACTAGTCACTATGGTTTTACTTATTTTGTTCAAAAACATTATGATGTATACATGTCATAAATAACATTTAGAGGGTCAAATACAATAATGGGTTTTTATGGGCAATGGCAAAGCTTTTAGTCTTCCCGGTCACTCATTAATATCCATGTCATGGGTTTCAGCGTTATAATCCCAATCTTTCAAACTCCCCCTCATACCCGCGCACTAAAGCAAGAATCCGTTGATCAAAATTAATATTCTTTTCCATTTAAATAAACAAATAAAAAGAAACGAAACAGACAGACAAGAACAGAAGTGAAAAAGAAAGAAAGAAAACAACACCTCACTCGGTGTAACCTGTAATAGATAGATAGAGAGAGGAGAAGAGTGTATCCATTTCAAAAATAATAATACTTCAATTCCCACAAAGTTCCAATCTTTTCACAGTCTCTGCTTTTCCTCTGTATCCCTTCTCTTCTCCCCTGCCAATAATACTGTATGGGTTTTAGATCTACGGTTGGCGGTTGCTGTGATCATACGTTTTTTTTTTTTTAATGTGTATGTATATGTTGATGATTTGGGTTTTAATCAAGTTATTTTCCATTTTTAGGATTGAAAGGTGGGAGCTTTTATGGTGACTCGTATTGGGTTTTGGTTTTCGGTGGTGATTGATAAAAGAGGAGCAAGAGAGAGGTCAGTAAGTATCCGATGCTAATGGTGAATGAGGTCCGTTTGAACTGAACAGTGAGATTAAAAAGAGAGAGGGAAGAGTTGGGTCCTTTTTGGGTTTTCATTTTATTCTCAAAAAAGATGGCTTTTTTCTTTTCCTTTTTTTGTTTGGATTAAATAAAGGGGTGAGCTTTATAGGATGTTAAAGGAGGAGGGAGCGTCAAAGAGAGGGAGCGTGTGTGTGAAAAACTGAAAAGTGATAGAAAATACTAAGTTAGTGAGTGTGTGTGAATAGGTAAAAAACAATGCAAGAAACAAAGAAGAAGAGTGGAGTTGGCAATGAAGATTCTAAGAAGAAGGAAAGGCATATAGTTACTTGGACTCAACAGGTTATTTATATCCTCTATCTACGTATCCATCTGTCTGTCTGTTGCTTCTTCTTTGTTTTTGTTTTATTTCTTGTAGTTTGTTGGGAATTTTTTGGTTATTTGATTGATTGAAGTTTGTTGATTGCAGGAAGATGATATACTTCGCCAGCAAATCAGTTTACATGGAACTGAAAAGTGAGAATCTTTGTTTGCTTTTGATGATGGGTTTTGTTCAAAACTGCTAGTGATTGGTTTGGTATATCCTGAAATTGATGGCTATGGTTTGTTGATTTTTGAGTGCAGTTGGGCGATCATTGCTTCTAAATTCAAGGATAAGACTACAAGACAGTGTAGAAGGAGGTTGGTCTGATGATAATGACATTTCTGGGATTGAAAATGATTAGTCTTAGTTTTTTCTTGGTTATTTATGTCATCTGATTTACCTCCTATCACTATCATGATAGATGGTATACGTATTTGAATTCTGATTTCAAGAAAGGAGGATGGTCGGCGGAGGAAGATATGCTATTGTGTGAGGTAATTAGCTTCTCTATCTGGATTGTTCATATAATAAGGCCTCTCACAATAACAGGCTCAAAGCATTTCTGTGGTTGTATAACCTATCTATACTTCATTCACGCTTGTTCCGACAACTATGTCGTCTTTATTAGGTGTTATGCTTAACCCTAGTTAGTTTTATTGCCCATACCTCTAGATATTCGGTTTCTTGATATGGAAAGAACTAATCTAAATAGAGCACAGGCTGTCCTCTGGTTTCCTAAAGTTATTGAGAAACTTCACTGTGTAAATATTGTCCATTATGCTTGGTTGTTGAATGCTGTTATCTGATGAGGTAAAGCGATATGCAGGCTCAAAAGATATTCGGTAACCGATGGACAGAAATAGCAAAGGTCGTTTCAGGCAGGTATATCATGTTTTTGGCCCATCTCTGTGCATTCATATATTCATTTTATAGTATGTAATATGGGTATCAACCAGTTTTACATGCACTGCTTATGCAGGACTGATAATGCTGTGAAGAACCGGTTCACCACTCTTTGCAAGAAGAGAGCGAAATATGAAGCTTTAGCAAAAGAGAACAAAAATGCATACATTAACTCAAACAACAAAAGAATCATATCCAGTGATGGGTTCAGTTCAGATGGAACATCAGAAAATGCAGCACCTGCCAAGAAAATAAGGTCTGCCTGAGTTTAGATATGTCCTTACAGCCATGGATTAGTGAAGTAGTTTATGTAGCAAGCTCATTTTTCAATTTTTGTGCGCAATTCAGGAGGTCCCACATCCATGATCATACAGAAAATTGCAACTTCAGAGATAGATCACACCCGCAATGTGGAAATCCGCAGCCTAGACCTCCATTTGCAGTATTGCCTCAAAACTTTCACAATATTAACATTGCTGCACAGAATCGGACCAGCAGTGCCAAGGAGATGTCTACTGATGGTAAGTTGCCTCTAGGAAGATGTATTTTCTGGAACCCGGGTGGGGTTAAATTGCAAACCTCAAATGCATTAGCATATTCACATACAAGAGACATGCTTTATGCAAGTCTTACATCTTGATCAATTCTTTCTAGTTGATTTTTCGTCATTATCTAATGCTTTGCTTTCTCGATATTTGTTTAGCAGCTCAGAACAGTAAGTTTGAGGGATCCTTTCTCAAGAAGGACGATCCAAAGATAACAGCTCTTATGCAACAAGCAGAACTTCTCAGCTCACTCGCGTTGAAAGTTAACTCGGAGAACACAGACCAGAGTCTGGAAAATGCTTGGAAGGTAAGAGTTATCTCTCTCTCAATACCAATGCACTGCCTTTGAGTGGAGGAGAGATGATGCATAAAGTTTTTTCGTGACCTAATGTATTTGGAAAACATTACATTCAGGTGCTTCAAGATTTCCTGAATCAGAGCAAAGAGAATGACATCTTTGGATATAGGATTGGTGACGTTGATTTTCAACTTGAAGATTTTAGAGACTTGATAGAGGATTTAAGGAGTAGTAATGATGGAAGTCGAGCAGCATGGAGGTAAGAAAAACATGGAGATTTGATAGGTCTGCTTAAGCAGTTTTTACCAAGTACATGGGAGTGACTAATTGATGGTTACAATGTTTAGGCAACCTGACCTTTATGAAGACTCCCCTGCCAGTTCTGAATACAGCACAGGATCAACTCTAATGCCATACGCAGACCCTGATAACTCAGAACAAATTCATGCTGAGCTTAGTGCCCTCCACAAAGATATCGAAATCGAATTGCAGTCAAATCATATTGAAGAAGAAAAAGGTTTGGGTGACTGTGAGAAAGAAATTACTTCTGCAGTAGACATAACTCAAGGTAGTACATTTTTCATGTCTGATAAAATTGGCTATGGTAGATGCATTACCTTGTTATGTGATAGATCCTATAAATTTGCATATGCTGATTAATGTAAAACAATTACAGGGGAGATGTTCCCATCTTTTCATGGGCAAACAAACAATGAAATGGCTGTTTCTGCCTCATCATGTAACGAGTTCAGTTCCCCTCTTCAAGTCACTCCGATTTTCAGATCCTTAGCCGCGGGAATTCCCAGTCCTAAATTTTCAGAAAGTGTAAGTGAATCACTGATTCTACTTGTTAAAATATAATTTGCTGTGGTTAAACGTAGGTTTTTGATCCCGTTACTTGTGACTGCAAGTTTCACAAGTCTACAATTCTACTAATAGCTGTAGGGTTCTAAGCTAGTCAATTGTCAAAACTTCAGCATTAAAAATTGATATATGTAGCAGTCTAATTAACTCAACAGTAGCAACATAAATGGACTCTTACCTGAGTGATTGATTACAAAGTCATCAAGAAGAATTGTACTTTTAGTCTTATCAACTACCAGTCAACTAGTAAGCTACATTTTGGATAAAAAGAAAGGGTTAGAGAATGTTAGTAACCAATGCTGTTGTCGAACTTTGAGTTTGCTGTGGGATTCATGATTTTGGTTGTGGCAGGAGTAATGAACACAGTCACACGTTGCTTATGATCAGTACTTTAGTCGGACTTGTTTCAATGCATAATCCACCTATCATAGTAACTTCAGAAGTTGCAGTTGAATCCATTAGGATTTAAAACTGTAGGAGAGGTAGTGAGGGCTTGCATGCCTCTTGATAACTATAGGCTGTGTAGACCATAAACATGGCCGGCTCAGGAGGAGTGACTTCTACATCTTAGAATAAGTCCTAGATACTCTTAATCATAGTTCTTAATTTACACCTGTGATCACAATCTGTAAGACTTTACTCTGATCAATTCCATTTCTGAAGTAGTAAAGTCAGCCAGAATTTAAGGTTTAAGTACTCAGCCAAAGTTACATAGATTACATGCAAAATTGTAGAAATGGAAAAGGGCTTAGGGGATCTCTTAAGAGGTTAGGGGTTCAAATCAGCTTATCGAAATAAAAGAGTAGAAATGGAGAATTATGACTAAGAGGTTATTGAACAGTGTTTCTTTTAAGATGTTTATTGAACAGTGTCAGCTCTAAGTGTTGTATATTTCCTCCTCCCTGTAAGATTTGGGTCGATTTACTGACTGTTCTGTCTTAAATCATACTACTCAACAAACTAAGCACAAACTTCTTTTGCAATCACCAAGCAAGTTATGGGGGACATGTATACCTGAAATGCCTGGATTAAGCAACTAAATACTAGCTTCATATATGCACCTCACTCAAACGCACATGGAACTGATTTTATTTGGAAAACTTTGATGGAAGACTTACCATTTTTCTTTCTCCCTTCCAGGAGAGGAACTTCCTGCTGAAAACACTTGGAGTGGAGTCTCCTTGTCTCAACACATGCACCAATCCTTCTCAACCACCTCTCTGCAAAAGAGCCCTTCTCCAAAGTCTGTAATGAACCTCTCTGAGGCTTCTTACATACAAAACCATCCTAGCAATCAACTCCGCCTTTGATTTCCTGGGACCTTCTATCATCAATTTCGTTTGTGTCTCCTATTATCTAAAGGTCAACTCCTAGGAATGCTGTCATCTTGGCCTGAAGTTTTATGAACAGGCAACATCAAGATCTGCATTCCGAGACCCTTGGTCTAGAATGCAACGGTTGCATTCTAGCATCTCAGACACTCTAACATCAGTCTGAGGTCATTTTTTTCTTTTCCCCTACAAGAGTACTACCCCAATACTCACATAGAAAAGGGGTGTGCTTGATAGATTTGTCATTCTTTTGTTTGTTTTGGTTTGGTTTCGGGTGTTCCGTCTTCCGATCCAGTTTTTGGCCATTGATTTCTCATCTGTACAGAACCTAGTAGTACTACTACTACTACTACTACTACTACATAATTCATTTAGTCAGAGTGTAATTACACAAGGCATCTCGCCTGCATATGATAAAAAAGAAACAGGAAAAAGAAGAGTAAAAGGAGGATTAACCAGCTGATTGGTTTTTGTGTTTGTAGCTTTTGGTGTGCAAAGGTATAGAATAAGTTTTCTACTGTTTGGTTTTTCCTGAATTCTAATGTAATAGAACTTAGTACTGTTGGAATGAAAATGTATTCTGGTTTTGGTGTGTTATCTCTTTCCCCTTCATGAACTTGATGCATTCATTTACTCTTACAATACCTGTGCTACTAATTGAAGTATGAAAATTCTGCAGCAGAAAGTGCTGCGATACAGATGCGAAACGAAAGCTTGAAAATGAACAGCTTTTTCAACTCGCGCTCAGTCCTTTTAGTTCCTGGAAAGAAGGTAAACAAGAAGATGCAACCAAAGATGGTAAAGATAAAAAGAATGAAAACCAATTTCTTTCCTTCCTCTCAAGTTCTCAATTTTTCCATGAACAAGAATATGCACAGACAACCAAGGCCTTCATTCCTTTTTCTTTACACCAAAAATGCACCAAAACAACCAACAGAAGAAATGTGTTTACCTTTAGAGCAATGGAGGAAATAACTTATTTGGCTTCATGTTGCACCAAGCCTGCTTGCTCTCCCTTTCTGGGTTTTTTTTCCACATCTGTTGGGCAGAGTTGTGGGGGGAATAAGGGTCCTAATGAAATCTGTTAGTTAGAATTTGGTGGAGTCAATTATAGTGATGGTGGAGGACAAGTGACATGATGACCAATGCAAA
Source organism: Viola odorata (assembly GCA_963691705.1). NCBI lineage: Eukaryota > Viridiplantae > Streptophyta > Magnoliopsida > Malpighiales > Violaceae > Viola > Viola odorata. Next base: position 66,838,464 of record OY829539.1, on the reverse strand, counting down.
AAAGCTAAGGGGTAAAAGGAGGGAACCTCATACAAAATAAAGTGCAATCATTGGCTTATACCTTTCTTGATGAGGCATAGTTGACTATTTTTGACTCTTTTGACCTCCTAAATTCAAAACAAAAAGAATTTTACTAACAAGAAATGAGAACAGGGAATGCCAAAGAGAAAGAGGTTCAAAACATAATTTTAAACTAGAGACCCTCGGTATATTTTTTCATGAGGGACTACCAAACAAGCCTTAAAGATCAAATCACAATTAGTGAAATCATTTTCCAATTGCATGCACCTCATCACTATGAAGCAATTCCATCAATTTAATTAACGTGCAGGCTCAATTTGGTGGCCAGCTGCATAACACTAAAATGGAAAAATAGTGATCAAAAAAGCACCTTTCTAAATGGCCAGACACGTTGATTTTTAATTTTTTACACGGCCACTTGTCAACTGCAAACCTGATCCATATGCTATGAGGAAACCTGATCCATATGCGATGAGGAAACGTACCATGAAAGGGATAAATTCCCAAAAGTCCGAGACTAAGTAAAGCAATGTTGGTATCTGCTTAGTTACACCTAGCAATTCATGCATGTTTGCTATGTATGAAACCATTGAACCTTATGGCTACAACGATATTACAAAGTGTAAAAAAAAGAATATAAACTATAAAGTTCAAAATTGTTAGTCCCTCTTCACATTGGCTTTCTCTTCTTCGGCATTTGCAACTTCTTCCACTTGAGATAGATTTGGTATGAGAGCCCGGAGAAGACCATGCCTACGCAACCCCATTGCTTTGATGATAGGGGATTGCCACTCAGAAGTGACGACACCACAATGCTTACGAACTTTCGTGTTGTGGTGATGGTGGTGTTAGCAAGAGAGCCAAATCGGCTTATGGTTAGAAAAATGAAATTCTGGCCTATGGCACCACACAGACAGTACATGAGTATGTCCCATGATGCCTCTGGATGCTGCCTGCAGAACTGGACTGCCTCATATCCAATAGCGCTAGGCCAGCCAAACATGTAGAGCATGTTGTATATGGTACCCCATAAATTCATCCCCAACATAATATCCCAAGCACTTGTCTTTGGATACCTGAGCAAGAAGAAACGAAACATTTGAGAAATTAACATACTAATGGATGATGGAGAACAAGGGAATGGTGTTGCTTTACGATAACAAGATGACGGGGTCATGGACCAATGTTTTCCTTTTCCAGTTGAGCACATTGATTTACATGAGCCTAAGCATAACTTCCCCAGTTTGATTACCTTCCTATATTAAGATGAGGCTCTTTCAAACAATAACAGAGACTGTTCTACAAAGTTGCCTGAAGCTGCCATGTGCTGACTATACTAGAAGCAACTTTGAAAGAGAAAGGCTAGATACAAAAAAGAAAAAGGTTGAGTGAGCCGACCTTGCAGTAAGTGAATCCTGAGTAGCATTTGTAAATCCATCAAAGGCAAGGTTCAAGAAACATAGCCCATATCCAAGGGGTGCATTTGGATGTGCCAACTTTTTCATGGTCTTTGAGCTTGTCTGGAATCACATGAAGAAAATGAGCAAAGCAATAAGAATAAGTTCCAAAAGCAAAATCATCCCAAAAGTTCCTTACCTTCATAAGCGCAAAAGTAGAAACCCCACCGGCAACAAGGAAAGTACATGCATACTCAGGAAAGGAGTATCTTATACCATAGACCAGAGTACCCATCAACATCACTGCATTGATTACAATGACCCATTAGTTTCAAATAATGCAGCTTAGGTGAAAACAACCATCAGATGAACAACTGCATTGAGATTGATGCAACAAACCAATAAAATATCCAGCAGGCATAGAACCCAATAGTTATAGACATGTTATGAACTATGAAAAAAAACACAGAAAAACATTATAGGAATTGCAAGAGATATGGTGATATATCTTAATTGAGTAACATAGGATGAATTATAGACCATTCTCATAATAAATTATCTTCATTAAACATAACCAACTTCTTGAGACTGATTAGATTACAAGAAAGGCATCAAGGATATAGTAGTACTAGGAAAACAATACAAACATATAATGCAGTTCAACTACGATAAGCAATCAAGCATCAGAAGGCACTATCAGCCAAAAAAATTACGACAAACAATAAAAGGTATCGAAAAAAGGAATAATGTCATTACATTGCAATTTTATAATAAGAACACAGATTGAACACCAATGCAGACAATGCCCCGCAAAATAAGTCAATAATTAAGTCTAAAGGAGTGCAATATAGTGACCAAAATCACACCTGGAATCATTTTCGATGACTTTGCCAAGACCTGCACACACCGCACATGATTACAACAAGAAGAAACACAGTTCACTATAATATGCAGAACCATAAACAGAGCATATAACCAAGTGATTGCCATGAAAAAACAAGAAACATATAACCACACCTCGGGCCAGCATCTAAACCTACTTCAAACCAAACTGGTCATCGTGAATAAACCTACCATAACAATGTACTTAAGAACAGAGATAGAGAACAAAACCCGGAATGCCAAAATGAGAAATCAGTATACCTGAGCTGGATAACTAATATACTTCAACGCCTCAATTCCCATGGTAGGACCAATTGTATTAGTAATGCCAGCACTCCAGTAACTCCACCAAGGTGCGCCTCCAACACTACTTCTCGACCAAACCTTTAACACTACATAACACAAGAGTTCTTCCTTTAATCTTCTTAAACAGCAATATATTTTCATAACAGAAACTAAGAACTCATATGCAATGGAACTTACTTATATAAGACCACACTAAGCATACCACATTTTGCGCCAAATTAAGGAATGCCAAGTGCTCAAACCTCTTCCCATCAGGACCAAACCGCTTCGTGGACCTGAAGTGGAAAGAGCGCTAATTATGATAATCGTTTGAATTCGTTATCATGTAGGGGTTGAAATGAAATAAATGGTAAAATGAAGGGATCAAAACGGTGATCTAACTTACAGAGTCTCTTGGAGAACGCCTTGGTAAATATAAGCCGACCAGATCCCGGCAACGCAAAAGGCCAACACGAGTACTCGGCGGAGTCCGGTGCCGTGCGCTTCCATTCTGCCCCAGGCTACCGTCGATCAAGATAGCACCACAACAATTTCTTTTCCACAAAAAATGGTAATGAAAAATTACAAAGAAAACAGAGAGGGAGACAGCGAGAAGAGAGATAGAAGGAGAGAGGAGAGAGCAGAGAGCGAAAGAGGAAAAATCTGTGACGGGACAGAGTCTAACTGCCTGAGGAACGGTTTCTTTTCCGATCTGTTATTAAGAGGGGAGGAAGGAGCGCGAAGATACGTGGATTTGACACATGGATGTCTCTCATTGGATTGGTGACTTCATCTTCGGTTTGTCATTGGCTGTTGAACTTGATTCGTTGGTGATGTTAATGGGTTTTCGCACCAAGAACTTGGGCTCATTCTTTAGGGCTGGCGCTCTGGGCCTCTTCTTCTTTTTTCCGAAGAAAAAACAAATAATAATGATAATAACAATAATACTCATTCGATTTGTAGTTAAATATATTATTTTTTATTTTATTTTAAATTTAATTATATTATTAATAATTATTATAATATTAGTGATATAGAGGATGACATATATCATAAGTGAATTATTATTATTTATTTATTTTGTTTTTTATAGGCTTTTGGTATTATTAGTTGTTTGTAGGTAAACGGGTTTGTGCTTAGCATGCACAAATTGAAATTCTCTCTTTTTATTTCCCTTGATCTTTAAAGATGTTCTCTGCACTTTTCTTTTCCTATTTTTTTTGTTTAAGATTATCTGATTTTCGGTTTCCACGTGATGCCGACTATTTCTGACTCGAGTAGGATAGAATCTTGAAAAATATAAAAGTTCTCCCTCATAAATTTAATACATTTATATATCCAAAGTTTGAATTTAAGACCCTTAAATAAACTAGAATAATTCTTTTTTGTTAAAATGTTACCAAGGCTTAAGTACATGAATTTTGTTTTTTTTCTTTCTTTTTTTTAAGTGAAGATTACTCAAAATTTAAACCTAAAACCGAATACTAATATTTTCATTTCTAACAAAACAACCAATAAACTAAATATAAATTTATTTCGTTACGATGCATTTTTTAAAAAATAAAACAAAAAATCTCAGGTCAACTTACTTGTTTATACCTAAATAAAATAATTTAATATACTCTTTCTTTATTCTTTTTCTCATAATCTACTCAACTGGAAACGCCCCGGATATTCATCAATTATCGGATTACCTACTTTTGGAAACAAGGAATTAAGTTAGAACAAGAATTGCATACATCCAACAACAACTCAGTCACAGGCCGTCACTGCTTGCGCCGCGGCACAGCACAACATATTGTAAAAATATATTATCAATATTTTGATATATTAAATTACTTACATATATATAGTAGAATATAAAGAAAAAATCTTTAGAGTTAAAAAATATCATTTTTACATTTTTTTTAAAACTAAATTGATATATCTGCTAGATTCGATAAATACTCTTAAACCGTTACTAATTAATAAAAATAGTTAAAAATACTTTATTAATGGAATGACATAATTTAGAAATTACCTATTAAAAAAATAGCTAATCGATAATGTTTTGTAGACGAAGCTGCTTTGCTTAAGGGCATTCTTTAAAATACGGAACGGAAGGAATAGTAAAGAGTCTAAATCCAGTTGCCGAGAAAAACACTCTGACTAGTCAAATGGTGGTGTTGGTTTTCTCTGTGAAAACGAAAAGATACAAAGACTGGTTTAGCGTGTGGAATAATCAGGCAGGTGGCACGCACGTCTCCACAATCCAGATTTCCAGATTTCTAATATGTGGAGCTTTCACACAAGTTTGACACTTCAATTCTACTGGTACTTGATTTGGGAGATCAAAGTGACATCTCTCAATCCACTTATCAAATATTAAAACTAGTTTCCTTACTATCATGAAGAGTCAAAACACAAACATATGTAAAACATGAAGGATAACTATAAGCTTCAAAAATACTCCCTCTGGCTCGTTACAAAGAGCGTTTTAGCACAGGAAGTTTGGCCCGAAATAAATGTCGTTCTGCGATCCCGAGGCTGGAGAAGACGAAGGTGCCCCTGCCTGCCTGCGTTGGTGACGTCGATGGCTTCGACTTCGACTTCGGCTTCGGCTTTGACTGCCTTCCTCGATTCCCTCTTTCTGTGTTTGAATCTGAAAATTGGGGGGGGGGAACGGAACCTTTTCAATTTTCATTTTCCCCCTTTCTTTTTCAATTTTGGTTTAAGTGCCTTTTTGGTTTAGGTGGATCTGGTGCAGCTGGGGTGATTTTTATGCTGGTTTGGATGAATTTAATTGATTGCAGTGGGTTGGAATTGGAATTAATTTGGGAGCGGACTTAGAATTGGATTTAATTGAGGTAGAGGATTGGTGGTAGGATGATTTAGTTGAGTTTGTGTGGAGGAGAGGAGGAAGAAGGTGAACGGAGGCAGAGGTGGAAGAAGGTGAACAGTAACTTGTACCAAATTAATTAATAATGGCACAATGGTAAATTAGAGTTTTCTATTTATTTATTCGGTTCGAACTAATCGGAACGAGAAATTTTACTCAAAATTGATAAAAATTCGAACAGAAAATACCAAAATGTGAAATAAAATAGAATAAAAAAAATGATACGAAATAAAAATAGAAAAAAATACTATATTATCAATAAATAAAAACTTAAAAAGAACATGAGAAATAAATAAATTATTTCGGGTTTGATCCGAATTTTTTATAAAGTAAATAAAGTAAAATTTTAAGTGCATAATCTATACTTAATGGCCTATTATGATTATTCACGCGTGTTGATTATTTATCAAATAAAAACTCGTTTGGAAATGTAAAAGTAGAAGCAACTATATATGGAATTGCATTGATGCTCAAATCTACTAGGCCAAGTCCGTGACCTAGCCAAGCTGAGTCTCCGTCTTCCATCTCCCCAAGCCATCAACTTGCATCAACCCAGCCGGTTTTAAGCCATCAATATGCATCAACCCAGCCGGTTTCAAGCCAGCAACTCTCAGAATTGAGCCAACCATTAGTTGTAAATAGCAAGGGAGGTTGGGGGTAGTATGGTCAAAAAATGCCTCGTTTTCTTCCCACCAATCATTGCCTTAATCCACGTGCTCAGTAGCAAAACGACGTTTATTTCGGACCGGAGGGAGTAGTTTCTAGAGCATGGTATACATGCCCGTGCCACCATGAAATTTGGCTAGTAGCTACACGCACTGATGAGACCGGTCAAAGTTTATGAACTTAGCAATTTTCTGACAGGATTTATTCCCTTTGCATTCAATAGTGGGGTAGTTACTAATTGCGGTTTAAGTTTAAATAAATTTTTATAGGATTTTTATAAGTTCGAGTCTAACCAACCCATTTTGGACTGGGCTAAGAAAAAAAAAAGTGAGGCAAGTAGGAAAAATAAACCCATCATTTTCTATCTTTATGACGAAAATTATAAGTTTTATAAATTAAACCATAAACAAAATTAAAAAATGAAGTGTTAGTATTGTAAATCCATAAAATATACTCCAAAGTTTCATGTCTTGTAAAACATGATTGGAATGTGACAAGCATATATAAATAAATAAAAAAGACCAATTCTAAAACTCATCCCCGCTATCTCCATCATAATTTTTTTTTTTGAATTTATTCTAGTAGCATATTAGTAGCAATTAGTATTATTTTATAGCTCGAGCTTAGATGATAACTAGGCTAAGTTTGAGTTGACAGATAAAAACCTAAACCCAGACTAGGTCAATATGGATCGAACTCAAATTAAAGCGAGCAGATTTGAGCCAGCCCATGACCTGCCCAACCTAATACTTAGGTTGCGTTCTTCTGATATTTAAGACTTTAATTAAACTGGGAGTTTTTAACTAATTACATTAGTTAATTTGATTAATTAATGCAAAGTTGGTCACGTGAGGAAGCTTAGGACTTGGTCACATTAATTAACGCAGAGTCCGCATTCGAATAATTTGTCAAATTCAGTCAATGCCACTGCCAGCAATAATTCTATTCCTTGTTATTAAAAAGTTAATATTCGAAATAAATAAATTCCCTTTGTGGCAAAAAATAGTAAATAATTGGACTACCCTTTCAGAGCTTAGAAGTTAGATGCCTTCCTCCCCAGCTTCTTTCTTTCTTTCTCTTTTTGTTGCTACTTCTGTTCCAATATGGAGCGGATGCCATGTGACCCAATCCCCCCCACTGACGTCATGTCATGAGCATCTATGACGTCATCGGCGCTTTGTTTTGCGTAAACTACGATAGGGTTAGGTTCTCACCCTAACTTTTACTAAATTACTTGAAGTATAAGATTGCCACATGCTTTCCTTTCTTTCAATTTATATACTCCTAGTAATTTTTCTAAGGTGAAATAAATTATCACATCCTCAAATTGTTACTTATACATTCTTAATTTATGATTTTACTGTACTATCTACCCTTATCTATTCATATGTATATTATATTTTTTTTTGGTAAGAAAAGAAAACATATGCATAATTGTGTATATTAGTATAAATTCTTGTTTTTAATATTTTTAACTTAATAACGTATTAACGTGTTTACCTTAATTGTGTGCGTATTATTAATTGCACTGTTAATTGAGGATTTTAGGATTTTTTTTCTTCTGAAAAAAGTCTAATGTTTTTATTAATGGGCATTATAGTATTTTCAGATAAGGTATTATAATTACATTTACTATAAAAAATAACTAAAACATGAGAATGAATAATATAGTAAAATCATGAACTAAGAGTACGAGAGTAACAATTTAAGGTATGAGAATAACACCACTCTTTTAAATCAATAAATAACGATATACATTTTCACAAGCATTGACCTCAAACCAATAAATAAATACGGCCGAGATATCTATCTAGCAAGCCAAGTGATTTTATGATGAAAAACCATTTGTGACATATATACCGTATTTCTTAAGCAACCCGGCAGGAATGAATTTGAAGCGACGACAAAAAGATAAGGGCTATAGTATGTAAGCTTAGAATTGATTTTAATTTTTAAATAAATGAATGTATGAGTTTAGATCTAGTTGCAACATTTGAAGATGGCGTTTGGACAAGCAAGCCCGTGTGAAAATTATGAAAGTTATGGATTGCCTGCTCCAAACTACTATTGAAATTTGAAAAGATGAAATGAACTATTCGCTAATTTCGAATTTAATATCAGATATTTTTTGGCCGAATTAGAGAGAATAAATAATTTAGAAAAAGTGTATTCATGTGAACTCATAAAACCTAAGTTATCAAGTACCAATCACCGAAGCTCGGACTCAAATTCAAACCGATATGGTCTATGAGTTTCGGTGATAAAAAAAAATATTTATTTTTAATTTAAGACTCATTTTTTAGTATAAAAAATAAAATAAAAATTATATTGTGATATCATTTAAATAAAATTGGTGTCCTACGCGTAGTGACAGAGCAAAAAGGATATCTTATGAGGGTTAAAAGAAAAAAACTCAAACTGAACACGCCCACCTGCGTTAACACACACGTCACTAATCTATACCAGGCGGAGTTACCCCACGCGCTTGTTCCTTTCTTTGTTTTTTACAGAACAATTTCTTTCTTAGCTCCTTTCCAATCTCCTTTTCATCCTTTTCATCTGTTTTATTTCTCTGCTTCTTCTTACATCCTTCCACGGTTCCACCTCATCACCATCAAAACCCTGTGCTTGACCCAAACCAAACCAAACTCCACTCCAAACAACACAACACCACAAACGAAGTCTTTTGCTTTTCTACTCTTTTGCCAAAGTAATTACAGAGTACTGAAGCTATAGCTCCTCATATTATTACTTCCTCCTGATAAATTGATTGCTAGAAAGAAACCCAACAAACAGAAGAAAGAAAGGGCTGTGCTTTTGCTTGTTTCTTGTGTTTGTGGTGATTTTGGTTGCGAAAGACTGTCTCTTTGGTGTATAGCGTGTACTATTAATGGGGAACTGCTTAGATTCTTCTGCTGCTAAAGTAGATTCCTCTCAGGGCTCATCTACTCTTGGTAATTCTTGATTTCAGTTTTTTCCCTCTTTGATTATGCCTAACTATGTTCTTGTTCATTCTAGGGTAGTTTTCTTGATGGGTTATGTTTGTTTAAATCATGTATTTTAGTTGACTTTTGAGCTAGCTTGTTGGAAGCGGCTTCATCCTTTTTTAACTATTTTGGGTTGGCTTTTGGATAATTGCATCATTTTGGGTTAGTTTGTAATTAAATGTTCTTGCTCTTTGTCTGGCAATAACCACTTCAGTTAGTACTCAATAATTGCATTTCCTTTTAGTTCTTTGAGGTCTTAATTCTTTTGCTAAAATAGCCGGTCGAGTTGCTAAGTTTTCATTAAGAGGAGAGTTGCACAGTTTCTCCTTGCTTAAAGGGCAAAAGTTTATTGATTTGCTTAAAAGTTATTACTTGTAAACATCTGGAATCCGAGTTTAGAAGAATTTAGGAAGTAGGTGGATGGATCTGTATGCTCTGACTATGTCCTGGAAGCAAATTTGTGATAGGCCGTGATTCGAGTTGTGATTGTTGTAGCTGAAGCATATTTAGTTTATGTAGATAGCTCTGCACAACTGAGCTTAAAGATCCATAATATCAGTTCTGGACAGACTAGTCACTACTGGACCAATGTTTTCAGTTAGAAACTTTGTTTGTACGAGTGTGCATTTACCATAGTTAGCTTGTACAATTTAAACAGTATAATGAGGATTATGTTCTATTCCTTTAAGGTCATGGGAATGGAATTTGACTTAATACTCGAGTATACCTAGCCTAATCTGATTTATGTCTTGCTACTGTCAGGAGCCTCCAGAGTTTCCAGCAAAACCAGTCGCTCTTCAGTTCCATCAAGTTTGACCATCCCCTCCTACAGTGACCGGGGCAGTTCTGAATGTCTTCCTACACCAAGGACGGAGGGTGAAATATTATCATCCCCACATTTGAATGCCTTTACTTTCAATGAGCTAAAAAATGCCACCAGAAACTTTCGTCCGGACAGTCTTCTTGGTGAAGGTGGATTCGGTTATGTTTTCAAAGGATGGATAGATGAACACTCAATGACTGCTGCCAAGCCTGGATCAGGAATGGTTGTTGCAGTGAAGAAACTTAAACCTGAGGGCTTCCAGGGCCACAAGGAGTGGTTGGTAGGTTTTTCTTTTCAATATAATTTCACTTTTTCATTACCAAATTGTCTTTTCCTTATTTGCTAAGAGCTTGATGGTTTCAGACGGAAGTTAATTATCTCGGCCAACTACATCACCCTAATCTGGTTAAACTGATTGGGTACTGCTTGGAGGGTGAGAACCGGCTTTTGGTCTATGAGTTCATGCCTAAAGGAAGCTTGGAAAATCATCTGTTCAGAAGTAAGTAGTGCAAGTGTGTTCTTGCTCTATTTAGGCCTGTTATGTGCTTATTCTTAAAACTTTTTTATCTATTTTCCTCTGCTTCTGGTTGTTATCAGCCTTGATGCTGCTTACGTGCATCCTCTTCTATGTGAAATTCTGTTTAATATCCTGGAATCTTATATTATTAGTAAAGTGTACCATTTTACATTTCCTACAGCTGTTGATTTAGAATCATGACAACTTCATTTTTTCCGTAGTAATACCAAACATGCAAACAAATTATACCAATTGTTCATGCAATCTAATGTGGCTAATATTGAATGGTATTGTTTTGCCGATCTGTGATTAAAACGTACTTTAGCTTAGAATACTTGGGTAGCTTTTGATACTATTTTTGATTTTATAGGGGGGCCGCAGCCACTTTCATGGGCAATAAGAATCAAAGTGGCCATTGGTGCTGCCAGAGGGCTCTCTTTCCTTCATGATGCAAAATCTCAAGTCATATACCGTGATTTTAAGGCTTCTAATATTCTATTAGACGCGGTATGCAAAATCTTATTCTTCTTCTTTCTCTTTTGTTGGATAAATTCTCTGTTTATTGCCTGTACCGGTTATATCATCCCTAAAGATCGTGAATATTGTTGCACTAACAATGCATTGGTCATTCAGGACTTCAACGCAAAACTCTCTGATTTTGGTTTGGCCAAAGCAGGCCCCACCGGTGATAGGACTCATGTGTCTACTCAAGTTATGGGTACTCATGGGTATGCTGCCCCTGAATATGTTGCTACAGGTCCGTCAACTACTCATCCGAAGTACTATTCCTGTTTCCTTTTTACTACTTAGGATAAATGCTGAAGTATTTCAGTCCCCTATTGTTGTATTCTTGGCCATATTAATGTAGTGATCAAATGAAGAAGTCTACTTCAATTTGTCATTGCTTGTCATCCCTGGTCTTTTAGGAGTTAAGCCTTATATCTCGCGAGTGCTCCGCAATAGGCTTGGTTGCTGGAAAATGGTTTCTAGCCTGAAATGTTTTTATAATGCAGAAAAAAGCATGCTCATTACAGTGAGTTTCATTGTTAAAGCAAGGTAATCAATATTCTAAATATTGAGTTCTCCTGCCCAAAATTTCCAAGGAGATCTCTCTCTATCTGTGCCAATGCATGTGAATGTAAGTTTGGGCTATAATCTTTAGAGCACCCAAATGCATGCAAAATTGCTTAATTACCTCAGTGTATTGAACATAACACGGAAAATTGTTATTTAATATAAACAATATTGTTAAAAAAAGTATGACTTATTGTCTGCTGATTGAGTTTGTTAGGCCTAATGATGGAACTGGCTATGAAGTTGTTAGCCAAATTTGTAATGTAACATTGCTGCCATTGCTTGACAGGTCGATTGACGGCCAAAAGTGATGTATACAGCTTTGGGGTTGTGTTACTAGAGTTTTTGTCTGGGAGACGTGCTGTTGATAAAAGCAAGGTTGGTGTGGAGCAGAGCCTTGTAGACTGGGCAAGACCTTATTTGGGTGACAAAAGAAAACTATTTCGGATCATGGACACCAAGCTGGGAGGGCAGTACCCTCAGAAGGGAGCCTATATGGCTGCGAGCATTGCCTTACAGTGCTTAAACTCCGAAGCTAAAGCAAGGCCTAAGATGTCCGAAGTACTAGCTACTCTTGAACAAATTGAAGCACCAAAAAGTAATTCTAAACAGTCTCAATTAGATCATCCAACACTTCAGATACCTGTCCGGCAATCCCCTAGGAGACAGAATCAAACTCCCCTTGCCTCTCCATTGCCATCCCACCGGCAATCTCCACGATACCGATGAGCAGGCAGTACCTTAGCTGTACATTTTCTATTCGTTCTGCTTTTTGTAAAATCTATTGTGCTTGATGTTTGCAATTTTGAATGCTGAAAAGAGATTATTATCACTTGTATTAAAGAGAGGGTTGCAGTAGGTTAACAGCAAGCCTAAGCTAGTCATGTCTTTTCTATTGGTATAGTTGTAGCTTTCTTCCTCATGTGGTGATCTATGTTGTACTATTCTGTAATTGTATCAAAGTTTTGAATGCGAGCTCTGCTTGGTGCTTTCTTATTTTCCCTGAAGCGTTTAAATGCATGATTGGCTTGTAATTGTGAGTGGTAGCATGTGTCAGGGTCTAAGTTGTCGTGGTAAGCTTAGATTGTGAGCTATGATTTGGTATGAAGCTTCCTACCATTCCTTGTGTCGCGCTACGGGCCTGATGGTCGGGCCGCGGTTTGTCGGATGCGGCCACAAAAGCCTATGTCCGTCCACAAACGTGCTAATCCTCGTGGGACTTGTATTTAAAGCTAGAAGATTGAAACTGTATAGGAGTTTTCTAAGCTGTCATACATGTATTATGTATTAGAAGTTTGTAACCGAGTAGGACTAGAATTTTGTAACCGAGTAGGATTCTAAGACCAAGTCATATTATCTTAAGCTAGCTTAGTGTGTTTGTAGGTTGTGACTTAGCAAGCAAGAGGGCGAGCTAGCTAAGTGCCGCATGGGTCAATTGCTACGCATATTTTTATTATGTGACACCTGGGTAGGTAACGAGATCGTCATCGTCATCGTCATCGTCAACATGAGCTTCTCCCGTGCCGTAAGACAGATGGACAGGTGGGCGGGTATCAGTCTCTCAAAGACGGAGCTTAGTGTTTTCGTGATTGCTTGGTGCATCATGTCCACTTCTGGTTGTATGAATGAGAAAGCCATTGGTGCCTATAGATTCAGAATGGCCTGCAAGTGTGTTTTTTGATTCAAGGGTGAGGTTTCTTTGTCAATCGAGCATGGTTACAGGGTTTCGTTTTGGAGTTAGTATCGTGGGGAACTTCATTCGTTACAAGAGCATGACAAAGCAATGACAAGCTTACGTGAGTATTGACTAGCTATTGTACATGAGCTACATATTGGTATTATTTTCATGAAACATGTTGAGCAGGGGAGTTTGATTTTGTACAAAAGCGTCTGTAGTGTAAAATTTAGCTATGACAGATCCTTGTTCGAGTGATGCCTATTGAAACTGCACGCGCGAGAGTAATACAGGTGAGCTGTAGGATATCTACCGGTGTTCTGCAGCTTCTCGAGGTCAGTTAGTACAGTGGTCATGGTTGGCCGCAACTTGGGGTTTGATCTGAGACATTTCAGGATTATGTCAGAAAAACCTTGAGCTTGTTCGATGGAGATCTGCCTTTCCAGTTTCTTGTCTATTACTTGATGCAGTTCTTCTCGGTTGTTAAGGTATGGCTTACCCCAATTTGCAAGTTCCTCTGTTTCACCATTGGAATGTTTCTTGATTGCACCACTCCCTGATAAAATCTCTAGAAGTACCACACCAAAGCTGTATACATCAGTTTTTAGAGTCAGATGACCTGTAAAACAGAGAGAGTTCAGACACAAGAAAGGCACAAAAGTTGGAAATTAATGACATTTCGGATATAGAAAAATCTGAGTTACCTGTTGCTATATATTCAGGAGCAAAGTACCCTTTTGTGCCAAGAACTGTGGTGGTGACGTGGGTTTTGCTTCCATCAGGTCCAAATCTAGCCAACCCAAAATCTGAAACCTTGGGATTGAAATCCTGCAATATTGTTTCAATCAGGTCCATGTTGTTTCAGGATATACATGGGAATAAAACCTGCGCGAACAGAATCAGCAATGGAGGGAACTCACATCGTCAAGCAAGACATTCGAGGCTTTGAAATCGCGGTGGATGATTCTGCAAGTGTGAAGATACTCTAAACCTCTGGCCATGCCAACAGCGATCTTCATCCTTCTCGTCCAGGTAAGCGCGGTAGAAACATTCTCTGCTCGGACGAAGCATTCAGTTCGTCTAAATTAGTTTCTTTTCTTTTCTTTTTCCTGAAGCATTAGCACAGAACTCGTGGATTAATTTACCTTCTGAAATGTGGTCTGCTAAGCTTCCATTTCTCATGTACTCATAAACTAAAATTCTGTTATCACCCTTTTTGCAAAAGCCTAACAGATCAACAATGTTGTGATGATTCAATGTGCTCAGGAAACCCATTTCATTCTGCAGATATATATAACAAATTTTAGATAAATTGCAGAGAAAGACGGAGAGAGATCATGACAGGTTGCTTAGAAAATTAACCAGACCAGCCATTCATGGTGACCTTGTGGACTGTTCCTTCTGAGTTTCTTGACAGCGATTGTGAAACCGCCATTACTGGGTTTTGCAGAATTACTGTTGCAGAACTTGATATACCCTTTATAAACATCACCAAACCCTCCTTCCCCGATTAAATTCTCTTCACTGAAGTTTTGGGTAGCATCCTTTAGTACTTTATAGCAGAAAGAGTTGAGCTTGTATGCACCAACCTGGCCACTACTCTTTTTATCCACTCTTGAAACTGGCCGCTGATCTTTTGGGGTGGCAAGACGTGTGAAACTTTCTTTTACATCCTGGTTTGGATTTTCTGCACCAAGGAATTAGATCATAAAGGAGAAGAACATTATATTAGCCAATGAGCATGTAGTTCATTAGTTGTTTGCCGGTAATAAAGTATCGGTAGGGATAAACGTTCTGTTACAAAGAAACTGTACATATACCTCTTTGCTCATGTGATGCAGTAACTACTTCAGTGTAGCTTTTTGGGGGAGGGAAACCAGAAGCCACATTTTTCCACCCAGATCCTTCTCCTCCTAAAACCATGAAAACACAAGCTATTTCAATAATACATCGTCGAGGAATAGATATTGTTTTTTTGACAGATAAGAAAGCAGATAAGGAGACTCGAACTCGAAACTGAAAAGATGATGAAAAAACATGCAATTAGAAAACCTTGCTTAGTTGCAGAAGCACTGGCATTGATGGTTTGGAGTGAAGAAGCAGAACTTTCCTTGTTGCTAAGTTGGACATTAACAACTCCTTAAAAGGAACCAAACAAGAAAATCAAGAATGTCAATTCCATGTGCTTAGCACAACATTTTGAGTTAAAGAACGCAATTCTTGCAACATAGATTAGAACGAACCGGTTTTCCGGGGTGGACTTTGATCAATCTCCTCCTGGTTAGGATCTTGCTTCATGGTGCAACAAACGTTTCCCATGATAGAAAAAATGGAGGGTCAGTGACCTATTGGAGGGTCAAGAAATGGCATTAGGTAAATACCAAATTGGAGGATGCGGGAGAGGCTAAGAATGGTGGAGTTATTGAGAATTTATAGATAGGCGCCAAGATTAAATTTTCAGGTCTCCTAGGTAATGATGATGAATAGGTGGAGGCAACTATGCTGGTAATCAGGGTTTTTTTGGTGAACAGTGTCAAGTAAGTTGATCAGGACAAGGCAACATTTTTGACGATTTAAGCTAAGTTTAAAATTTGGAAACTATTTAGGAAGTCGAAGAAGGTCTTATCTTTATGTGTCTGGTACTTTTGTACAGCTGTGATCAGTTGAAATGTGGTCATTATATTGTCATCCATAGGATTTGATACGAAGTCAAGAACATAGAAAGATCTTCCATGTTTGAAAATGCTTTCTTTAATGGTAGGTTTAATCAATTGCAGAAGGGACAAACTTAGAGCATATTCTTTCAAGCTGGGGTTATCTCCTCAATCCGATCAAACTTGAACGGGATAAAACTCTCCCTAATCCTATTTCACGAACCAGGTTCATTTGCGGCAAGTTACTTTAATGGAATATGCCAACCAACTAGAGACACTTAAACGTATAGATGCACGATTGTTTGAAGGTGGAGAACAAAAAGGTGGCAGCTTAGATTCAGATTAGGCCTAAAAAATTAAAAATATCCTTTACAAAAAGTTAGTCTATGGAAAGAAAAAAAAAATACTAAATATTAACGTTGAGTTTTTTTTTTTATGAATCAAAATATTATTAAAAAAAACCCACGAGTAGTCGGCAAAAAAAACCTCCCTCTAATCTAAAGTAGGCAAAAGAAAGAGAGAGTATAAGCCGTTTCCGAAGCTGACTAAACTAAACCTTAAAAGATAAAATTTAGGGAGAAATTACTCTTTTTCAAAGCAACAAAAACGTCATAATCTCAAAAAATAAAGCATAATTCGATATTAATATTTAATTGATGTAAGTAATTTGATACTTTTATTTATTAAATAAATCTACTTTTTGTAAAAATATTCTCACATGGAGTAAGCTCGTGGATATCTTTGTGACAAATTTAAAACCATTTTGAATTTAAGTTTCAATACTCACCTCACCTGTTGGACTCGGAGATACACTTAGTTGAGACCTATAACTATTGTGTATTAATATTAACCATTAAAAGTATTTTGTATTAATATTAACTATTAAAAGTAGTCTTGAAGTATTTTTTATAAGCAGAGATGATATTTAAATTTGATCCGAATCTCTATTGGTATTTTTGTTAAAATAACCAATGAGTTACATGTCAATCGTTGACAAACATTTTGAAATTAACCTTAAAAATAAAGATTCAAAATATTATCTCCAAACTTCTTTTATTTTTTTTACCAATAGGAATCGCTCCGAAATTCAAATCTCACTATAAAAAAGAATAGAAAAAAATGAAATCCATATTTCACAAGTTTTATGAAATGGTTTAATCCACCTTCGTTTGTACAATTAATTATAAATTAAGTTTATTAAATCAATTTCAAAATAATGACGATAAAAAACCTTCCCTTTATCAAGATTGTACCATTAAATTTCAAACTCATTGGTTATTATTATATTCCATGAACAATCCAAACAAAAAAGTTCAAAAAATAAAATCCTTTACGCAGCCCAACACAACCACCGCCCAAAAAACTAATGGGCCTCCGGGTCCAAGAATAGTCCTTCCTGTTCTCTCGAAACGACATGCGAAGCCCTCGTATGTGTCCCTAGTAAACGACAAGCCGGTTTTCAATTTGCAAAGGAAAGGACTCATCGCAACTATCCAGTTGACCCGAAAAAATATTCTGACGATTCGGCTTCATTTTGGCGCTGCTGCTTAGAGAAACCCAAGACGACTACCGTCACGGTTCCCGCTTCCTCACTGGCGATCGTCGCCGATGACCAGTTTTCCCCAAATTAATCAATCATCCAGGTATTTAGAACCGTGGATTTCAAATTTCAATACCAATAAGCCTTTGCTTCTTTTTGTGAGGATTTGCAGTAGTTGTCAGGTGCAATTGAATAGATTTAGAGCTTATTCTGAAAGAGGAATCTTGGGTTTTCGTTAGTTAGGAATTATATGGGTTTTCCTTGTTGTGGTAATACGTGCAGTCTGTGTGGTAATACGTGCAGTCTGTGATGTGTGTTTAGGTGGTTTGAAGAAGAGAAATGGTGTTGGTGTTAGCGATTGGTGATCTTCACATACCGCACAGGGCAGCTGATCTGCCTCCCAAGTTCAAGTCCATGCTAGTTCCTGGGAAGATTCAACACATCGTTTGCACTGGAAACCTCTGTATTAAGGTATATATCCTTTTTTCTTTCGTCGGCTAATAAGGTCAATCTCCGTAATGGATGTTGTTGTTCTTGTGTTTCGCTGGAAAACTTACAGACTCAGTGTTGAAGAATTGAAACTGATCTAGTTTAAGGTTAGAGCCCCGTCTGATAAGATTATCTTGTTTGTGAATCTGTTCTTCCATGGCGTAGGAGTTTGTAGACGAGTTATATGATGCCTCAACATCAATTCATCTGGTTGTTGCTCAGGCACTCATGTTATGTTATGTTTTCCCATGAGGAATGGTCCACCTTTTCATATTACTGAACCAGGTCTAGGCATCTGCTCTTGGTCATGCTAACCTAAGTTCCAGTGCATATTTACATGCTATCTGCACCTCTTGACAGTTCTTTTAGTTCTCAGTATTGATATTCCTTGGTGAGATTGATAGTACTCATTCTGAATGCTCTCCTTGACAGGAAGTGCATGATTATTTCAAGAGTCTTTGTCCTGATTTGCATATTACTCGAGGTGAATATGATGAGGACTCTCGTTATCCAGAGACTAAGACACTTACAGTTGGCCAATTTAAGCTTGGGATATGCCATGGCCATCAGGTTTGGTTTTCCTTCATCTATGCCCTCATGTGTACTTGTGCTTCTCATCTAAATCTGAATAATGTTCCTGACACAATAATGCAGCTTTACTTTTATGGATCATGTTTGCTCATAATTGCAATTGTTTGTTAGCCACAATGTAAATGAGTTGATACAATCCTACAAGCTTAGTGGCTTCTATAGTGCAGCCTACAATTTTCAAGTTTGTTTAAACACTGAAACTCAAAATATAAGGCCCTTTGCTTCTCTGCAAGGTCACATTTGAATAAGGAAGTGAAGGCAAAGGGACTGTGTTTGAGATGCATATCATTGCTATCATAACCATTAATATTAACCAATGAGATGTCTATTAAGTAGCGGCAATGAGTACATTTTGTAGTTTGACATATAAAACCATATATGCAGTGCATTGATGTATGGCTGTTCAAGCTAAGTGTCCACATAGAATGCGACTGTGCTATCTCTCAAATGAAGTGGTGTTGCATGTGGTCTGCATCTCTGTGCCTTTTTTATTCTGTGTCTTCCATTACATTTATCTCACTTGATGTCGATGTTTGAGCTCTTGATCACAGTTGGATGCTTGAATGTGTTCACCAATTCTTTGTGAACAGACCTCTTTGCCTTTTGTCTTGAATGATGTCAATAGATGAAATCATCCACAAATCTAGTTAGATTTAGAAGGTGCCTGTCAAGACTCCACTTCTGTGGCTTTTATGTTAATAGGTTACCATCATCATGTTTTATTACCAATTTCATGCTTCAAAGGTTGAAAACACTTGTTTTAGGATTGTGTTGCCTACTTGGTATTGATAATAACAATTGTGCAACTTACTTTTATGTTTTACAATTCCTTCCTGCTTCCTGTGGTAATCCTTTTTGTGATAACTTTCTGAAGGTAATTCCATGGGGGGACCTAGACTCACTAGCAATGCTACAAAGGCAACTGGATGTGGATATCCTGGTAACTGGTCATACTCACCAGTTCAAAGCCTACAAACATGAAGGTGGTGTTGTCATAAACCCTGGTTCTGCCACTGGTGCCTACAGTGGTTTCACTTATGATGTAAACCCTAGCTTTGTGCTCATGGATATTGACGGGTTGCGCATCGTCGTTTATGTATATGAACTAATTGATGGTGAAGTGAAGGTTGATAAAATTGACTTTAAGAAGACAACCACTACTCGTTCAGCGCATTGACTCATGCACATGACAGTATGTTGTGACTTCCTGCGATTTCTTAGAAGAACTTGTTTAGTTGAGACGCTTGTTGTTACTACTGAGATGGAAGCCTTGTTTTCGCTTATGGATCATGAAAGAATAACCACTGGTATCAATAAATGTAGTATTTGTGTTAACATGCCTTTGGTTCTTTATATATAGACGTGCGATTGTGGTATCGGAAAGTATTGGCGTCGGAGACACCTGTTTTTGGCCAAGACAAGAACTTACCTCTGATACCTTTAACTGCACTTTGTAATCCACCAACCCAAGGAAGCTATTTATATGCTTACCTAAATATTCCACATAACTTTTAGACCATGTTTTGTTTCTCATATTTAACATAAATATAGTTGTTTCATATATAAGAAAGAAAAAAAGAGCTTACGTGCTTTAATATAGCACCAAAACAACCCAATAAGCTTGTAGTCTAGTGATACGAGTTAGGTTTTGAGTTCAAGTTTCGTACTTCGAAACCATAACCGATTGTCATTTACTTCGTGCTTTAATTCAGCACCAAAACAACCCAATAAGAGTTTCGTTGTTTGCAGGAGCAGGACGATTTAGTTCCTTGATGGCAGAGAAAAATATTATTAACTGACCTATTGAGAAGCCCATCCACATCTAGCCCGGCCAGTTTTGTGAGTAACAGGCCCATGTTTTTGGGCTCACAAGGGTTTGCATTCTTCTTTTTGGGTACAAAAGGAACAAAAGAGTTCCATAGTACAAATCCTAGGAGTAGAAGGTTTCTGTTCTTTCAACCGACAACGAAACATGTACATATATCATATATGTGTGTATACCAGTCACCTGTTCTTGCCAGTTGCCATAGAAAAACAGAAACCTCTTCTCTCTGTTTTCCTTAAACTTCAACAACAACAAAAAAAAAAAACATGAAGAAAGAAGAGCAAGAACTTCTGCAGATCTCAGCTCAACAGCTACCCAAACACAAAAACTCTCCCTTCATTCAAATCTACGTGGTAGCCCGTCTCAGCACCGATAACCAAAACCTCCTGACTCATCTCAAGAACAGATACTATCAGCGATCAAAAACCCTACATGGAATGATCGGTTCGTATTCCCAGTCTAAGCGTATTGGAATACAAGAAATCCAGATTCTTGCTTGATCTTGGAGGTGTATCGGGTCCGCAAGACTGGAAAGGATGACAAGATTGGCGAGGTTAACGTTCAGCAAGGGCCCGAAATGCTTGGCGTTCAATGTGCAAAATCCGAAAGACCAAGAACCTCGAGGAATACTATCTCGGGGTCGAAAGGAGTGATCGGGTGTCTCGTAAGAATTCTGTTTGGTACTTCGGAGTCGGGTTTGGACTACAAAATCATGATGGGTGGAGACGGACCAGGTTAAGGACAGCAGTACTGATGACCTTGGTAGAGGCTTGTTTCGAAGCTTGTCAGGCGCAGGACCATATAATTAATTTAAGCAAATGAAAGATTGATATGTAATTTTTGTTCGATCTTGAATGTGATTCCAATGAAAAAAATTAGCTTTTTTCCTGTAATTAACATTAGACTCTGATTAATTACTAAGATTAAATTTAGTCGGATTGACAGCAGATTTATTTTCTTTCTTTTGTATTTTAATTACCTTAATCAATGTCGTAATTAATCACAACTTTCAGCTTTGAAGGTAAATCAAACCTTTTTCAACTTGTGTTTTAACATTTTTCACCTCTTTTGATTTCCATATCTAGAAAATTAGGGCTCCACCGCCGTCTTCCAGCTTTTTTTAGTATACATAAAACTAGTGGAAACTAAGGACTATTCATACATATTAATTAAAGAATTCATTAATTGGTTTAATCGGAAATAGTATACATCTCTGCATGCTTCTCAATCCAACTATGTTGTCTATCAATGCGTGGATGCTGCGGCGGAGGCAAACGCAGATATACCTGGGGAAATAAAACACATGTAACATGTTGATATGAAGTGATCTAGACAGAGTTCCAAGAAATGAAAATGAGTATCAAATTAAACAGACGGATGTGGCGCGGTATAGATGATTATCAAATGATACCTGGAGTTCCCCCAAACACTTCAGTGGGCAAAAGTTGAGTTTCGAGCCACAGAGAGAACTCTAGGGGACACCTGATCACTTGCAGCGTGAATCTCAAATCAAAGTGTTGAATCACTTGAACAAAAACTAATGAATATTACCAAATGACACCGGGAGTTCCCCCAAACACTTCAATGGAGAAAAGTTTGAGTTTTGATCCCCAATGAAGTGTTCGAAGGGAACTCTAGGGGACACCTGGTCACTTGTTGCTACGCCATGAACTTCAAGTCAGAGTATCAATTCACTCGTACGAAACACTAACGGAGTATCCCCAAACACTTCCAGTGGGAAAAAAGTTGAGTTTTGAGCCCCAATGAAGTGTTCATAGGGAGCTCTAGGGGAAGCTTGATTAATTGCTGCTAAACTAACAATATCGAGAGAATCACTCGTACCAAACACTAATGATTATATCAAATGTCATCGGGAGTTCCCCCAAACACTTCAGTGGACAATGAAGTGTTCAATGCGAGCCCAATGAAGTGTTCGAAGGGAACTCTAGGGGACACCTGATCAGTTTTTGCTACTACTACAATTTGCTTGGTAGTGGAACCCAACCCTACGTATTTATAGATCTAGCTAGAACTAGGTACGGACATTGGAGTTTCCTACGTTTAATTATCAAACTTTTGTGCAGGGACCGGTGAACCTGGACGCAACAGTAGACCTGGTGAATTGTGAATTTGGTGAAAGTGATCAGTTTCTCTGCCTAACTCTCTGTTGTTATCTCTCTTGATCAGACCTTTCATTTTCAGACTTTTCTCGTACATCCGATTCATATCTTTTGGCATCTCTCAATTAATTATATTTCCCATAAAATGAGCTAGCTCCAGCAGTTAGCAAATGGAAGTAGTTGAAAAAGAAGTATAGGTATGATTTGTGATCATTAAAACTTAAGCATTTAAGTTACGATGATCATTGGATGTGAATTAAGTAATTAGAGTGATTGCTGAATATGTTGTAACCTCTCTCATCAGCAAAGACGAAAAGAAAAAGGGTTGAAAGAGATGGAACCTCAAGGGGTAAAACGCCCCATGCATGTCTGGAAGATTCTTCAATACTCTTCCAATCTACTCCACAATCCAGACCAGGTTCATCATCAATCTGGAGATTGCGATCTGTTCATGATCTCATGCCAGTAAGGAATTTGAGTTAAAGTTGGCTTCAAAAGGAGATATACACTGATATTGACACCAATGCGTATAAGCTAGCTAATTCAACCACACTAACTTCCAATCCTAAGTAAGGGCCATTCATAGGAGTGCCTGCAATTAGGGACTGGAACTTGATAATTACTAGCCTTCGCGTTTAATTAGTTCTGTAAGAGTTTCATGACTGCTACTTGTAGCCATACTCCATTTTACCCTGTTTTGTTGCGTTTTAATTAATTCGGCACGAGAAAAGATCCTTAAAATACGATGGGTTTGAGGAGTATAGTCATGAACCTAGACGCAACCGCGGCCACATTGATGGAAGGAAGTTAAGAGGAGACTTTTTTTTTTCTTGACTAGATCCTCTCTATATCCGACCTTTCATTTTCAACTTTCTCAGAATCATATATACAACCTAATTAAGCAGAACAAATGGCATTTAATTGATCCTTAAACTATAATTTAATTATTTAATTTGTTCGCTAAAATATAATATTTTATTCAATTTTATCCCTCTATTATTTGCAACTGACAGAGGTTGGTGACGTCCTAATTCTGGGCAAAATGGCATGCAACTAGCATGTATTCCTAAGTACAAATTTATTTAATCCGATCCTAAAGTATAACATTTTGTTTAATTTGGTCCCTAATGAATGATTATTTTGTTTAATTTAATCTTTCAACACGTGACATGTAACTTAAACGTAAGCACTCTAAGCCAATAAAAAATCTTAAAATAATTAAATAAAATAAAATAATACTATATAATTAAGATCATATTAAATAAATTATACTTTAAGAACCAGACTAAATAAAATGTTATAGTTAAAGAGCCAAAAATATCACTACAAACCCATTCCTTCTAGTTCTAGCTGCCTGCAGTGCAGTCCATAACTACCCACGTAACTATACACCAACTTGCGATCACGACTCATGAGAAACTGCTAGCTACACATATACGGATATACCTTTCTCGCATAATCCCTTCGCCACATAAATTTATTTTAACCATGTTTTAAAATCGTTCACATATATTTATTAATACGAGTATTCTCATCCCTTAAATAAAATGTCGATTTACTACTTACTGGGGTTGCAAACAGCAGGACTGAAAGATTTCATAACTTAACAGTCTAATTAAAAATTCCCTTGAAAAATAAAATTAATCAATCAGCTGCTTTATGAATGGATTAAATACTAATACTAGTTTATTACATTGTTGAAGTTTTGTTATAAGTGGAGCTTGGTAGGGGTGAACAAAACCCGGACCGGCCCGGAAACCGGACCGGAACCCGGTGTTTTTTGCCCGGACCGGTCCGGCCCGTTTTTTTTTTTTTTTTGGCCCGGCCCGGACCGGCCCGAAATTTTCCGGGCCGGTCCGGGCCTCCAACTTCTCAAACCCGGGAACCGGCCCGATGGCCCTAAGGACCGGAAAAAAAAATAAAAAAAAAAAAATATATATATATATATATATGCACTATAATATCAAAGTTTCCATTTGGTTTGATGGTTAACTCCTCATCAATCATCTTGAAGGGGAGAGGTTTAAATCCTCTTAGCTCCTACTTTCTATTTTCTTTTCTTTTTTCCTTCTAAACTTATTTTTTCCTCTTTCTTTTTTTTCTTCTAAACTTAATTAAAAATCCTCATTTCTTTTCTTTTTTTATTTTAAACTTAATTAAAAGTCATCATTTTTCTCCTTTTATTTGTTATTTTAAATAGAAAAAATTATTAAAGAAGTGATATAAGAACAATTATGAGGAAAAAATATTTTCTCCGTATTAAGAAC
The DNA here is from genome assembly GCA_963691705.1 of Viola odorata. Taxonomy (NCBI): domain Eukaryota; kingdom Viridiplantae; phylum Streptophyta; class Magnoliopsida; order Malpighiales; family Violaceae; genus Viola; species Viola odorata. Next base: position 66,813,773 of record OY829539.1, on the reverse strand, counting down.
TAAGAAATAGAAAATTTTAATCCTTTTTCTTTCTTTGTAACTTAAGTAAAAGACCTTCTTTTTTCCTTTTTATTATTTTAAAATTATTATGATTTATTTTTCGTAGTAAGAAATTGAAAATTTTAATATGAGGAAGTAATATATTATTGTAAATTGTAATAGCCATTTATATAGTTAATATGTATAAGGTAAGACCATTAATTATTAATAATATGGCACATACTAGTAATATTACCATTAATCATTACTATAATATATAGTTACTGAGGTATATCGTGAATATATGTTTATTGTTCAATATTTTACTTAATAAAAATAGAATTATATTGTTGTAAGAGAGAATCATGTCAATTGTCATAAAATTTAAAAACATGTAATTGCTAATTGTTTAGAGTTTTATGCTTTTAATTTAAATTGTATTAATAAATTACGCATTACATGAGTATAAGTAATTAACTATAGTATTGTTCAATGATATTTTTTCCTCTTTCTTTTTTTCTTTTAAACTTAATTAAAAATCCTCATTTCTTTTCTTTTTTTCTTTTAAACTTAATTAAAAGTCCTCATTTTCTCCTTTTATTTGTTATTTTAAATAGAAAAAATTATTAAAGAAGTTATATAAGAACTATTATGAGGAAAAAACATTTTCTCCGTAGTAAGAACTAAGAAATAGAAAATTTTAATCTTTTTTTTTTCTTTTTAACTTAAGTAAAAGAACTTCTTTTTTTCTTTTTATTATTTTAAAATTATTAGGATTTTTTTTTCGTAGTAAGAAATTGAAAATTTTAATGAGGAAGTAGTATATTATTGTAAATTGTAATAGCCATTTATATAGTTAATATGTATAAGGTAAGACCATTAATTATTGAGGTATATAGTTAATATGGCACATACTAGTAATATTACCATTAATCATTACTATAATATATAGTTATTGAGGTATATCGTGAACAATTATTTTTTTTACCACATACATAAATATATATGTGCACTATAATATCAAAATTTCCATTTGGTTTGATGGTTAACTCCTCATTAATCATCTTAAAGGGGAGAGGTTCAAATCCCCTTGGCTCCTACTTTCTTTTTTCCTTCTAAACTTGGTTAATTAAAAAAAAAAAAAAAAAGAAGAAGCCGGGTCAGGCCCGGAACCGGCTCGGCCCGGCAAAATTTGAACCGGCCCGGCCTGGCCCGTTAATATCCGGGCCGGTCCGGGCCTATCACTCCTCAAGCCCGGAAATTTCCGGGCCGGTCTGGGTCAGGCTCAAAACCCGGCCCAAACCGGCCCGTGTACACCCCTAGAGCTTGGATTTGACGAATTTGTATCTATGCCAGTATTTGATGCGATCCTGCCTAGGGTTAGTAGGCCGGATTACAATGGAGCTTTAGAGGATCTAGCCGAACGAATTTATCTAGGGCAAACAATACCACAAGAAAGGAAAGACACACGATTTATAGGTTTAGCGGAGAATTGGGTAATAAAAGAGTAGGAATTTAAGGATAATTACCCGGAAACTAATGGAAAGATGTGAGAAAAGGAATTGAGCACGCGAGGAACCATCGATCAATCCATGTAACTTGTCATCCACGATTTTAGAGAATTAAATAATTATTGAAACACAACTTTCATCCAATAATTCACCCAAAAGAACCAACGATTTTTCCCGGAGAAAAATCGAGAGGAGTAATCTCTAACTCGACGATTTCTCTCAAGGAAATTCAAGTGGAAGAGCGCAAGGCTTAGTTGATACAAGAAAAGGAGTATTCTCAACTCTCAAATATCATACAAAGTCCAAGCTAAGGAGAAAAAAATGACACAAGAGAACTAAATATAGTTAGTGTACAAATTGGGCTTGAAAAAGCCCAAAAAATGACATTTTTCCCTATGTCTGGCGGTATACCGCCTGGGAGGGTTGAGGGCTGGCGGTATACCGCTAGCCTCGGCTCTTGGAAGCCAAAATAATTCATTTTCTGGCGGTATACCGCCCCAGTCAGGTCATTCCTAGCGGTATGCCGCTAGGCTCGCTCATACTGCTCGCTAAAATGTCGACGAGCATAACTTTTGATCCACCCGTCCGATTGACCTGAAACTTGTACCAAACGAAAGATAACATCTTGAAGTTTCCGTCAAGCTTTTGTTCTCTCAAATCGGACACCATTTGCTTCTCCATCTGCTCATAATGATTGTCCCCTTGGATGGAACATTTGTTGGCGAGCCTTGGCTTGGTGAATACACACATGGACAGCTTTTTCCTTGGCCTCGATGGGTTTTTCCTCACTCATTTTGCCTTCAAACTATAGGGATAACCTTCGTGCTTTGCTTCGGGTGATCGGGCCTTGAGGTACTAGGTCTCGAGTGTCAATATTGGCGTCTGAAGGGTCCGTGATCGCATCAGTATTTTACTACCAAACCTACGTGTCCACTGAGGCTACCTACTTGACATTAGTTGATGATTTCTTTAGCACATGTATACAGTAATTAGGAAACTCATAATCTCTCTTTATTTTATAAAAAGTAGTACCGACCTGCTAACAATTTGGGTAATGGGCGTTTACTTTGTACGTTAGTTTGGGCTAGTATAGACTTAGGGCTTCCGTAGCATTCTTAGTTCTATTGGGCTCTGACACGCAAGACGGGCCTCAAGAGAAACGACACCGTTTCAGCGCGCTCTTGGAAAAGAAATATATAGAGCCGGAAAGCAAGGCTATAGAGCTCTCTCCCTCACAATTTTTATCATAGATGAATGCTAGCTATTTCAATCGCAGGGAGAATCATAAAAGTGTCTGATGTTTTATCATGTGAGATTCTCTTGTTTCTCAGTTTCTCTTCATGAATAAATGCCTGGCTTATCAAAAAAAATATCGCAGGGTGAATCATAAGAGTAAAGATAGAACGACACCAAAGTATTTAGGTTTTCCTAATTGCCCTTGATCAAATGCAACAATTACTGTAACGGTTGGATCCAGATTTTGAGCTCATTTTCTGGTACAAGTTCCTAGTAATGAACTGATTATGTACAATTTCTTCTTTACAGCCAAGCGAAGTCAAAAAGTAGCAAACTAAAAGTGGTAAAGCTTAAGCATTAAAACATGGAAATTATGAAAAGCTTGACATTTGGAAGCAAGGCATAGGGCAAGATAACTGTAGACAGGTCAAATTCTTTTTGATCTTATAAATAATGTAGAGTTTTTTCATGTAAATTAACTGATAACTTCAATGAAGATAGCTACTGTTTTTAGGCAGAAAATTCCTGTCAACACTAGCTTCCTTGTCCTGATTCTATGCTTATTTTCAGTGGTGGAAGATACATCTGCAGTTGTAAGTCTTTATAGCCCATCTTCTAGATTCATTGGTGAATATGGTCTGTAAAGTAAGAGGTTTTTAGTTCGATCTTTGTGTATGAGGAAGTACTTTATCCTTTAATCTAGTGCGGATAAGATCAATCTTTTACTTCATTTTTTTTGGGTGTGATTTCAGTGGCTAAATCATGGAGCTGATATAACCAATACAAGATCTGCAAAAGGGGAAGCGATAATCAATAGGTTCACAGTTAACAGACTGCGGTTGAGATGGACATTCTTTGCTGGTAAAGACATATCTGCAACTCCAGCAATAGCGGATGGAGTTGTATATTTCCCATCCTGGAATGGGAATTTGTATGCAGTGAGTGCATTCAATGGTGCTCTGATTTGGAAGCAGAACCTCACTCAGTTAACAGGACTAAACGGCACAGGAATATCTGTCAATGTCACTGTTTCAAGAGCAACTCCTACAATAGCCAATGATCTCTTGATTGTAGGAATTTACGGGCCAGCTGTTGTAATTGCTGTTACTCGATCGAGAGGAAGGCTTATTTGGCTCACTCAGCTCGATCCAGGCCCTCGAATACTCATCACCCAATCCGGAACACTTTACTTGGGGTTAGTTAATCTTCTAAATTCCTAAATCTATTGTTTTTTTTTTGTTTTTTTTTTCTATCATCTCTGCTCTTTCTAGACATAAGACTAATAATGCTTGAGCATTCTGTATAACTAATTAATTTCTGCATTATAGGGCCTTTTATGTTGGAGTGTCATCTCTTGAAGAGGCATTACCAGCAGATAAATACTGTACTTTTAGAGGCAGCCTAGCGAAGCTAAATGCTCGAACGGGCGCGATCCTATGGCGAACATATATGCTCCCTGATAATGGAGGAAAACTCGGAGGGTATTCAGGAGCCGCGGTATGGGGAAGCAGCCCTGCCATTGATGTAATCAGAAGACTAGTTTATATAGCAACAGGGAACCTATACACAGCTCCTCCAGAAGTAACAGAATGTCAAGAAAAACAAAACAATCAGACCACGAAACCAATCCAACCGGACCAATGCATAGGGCCAGGCATCAATTTCAACTCAATTCTAGCCATCAACATTGATACAGGAAACATAAGATGGTCAAGGCAGCTAGGAGGGTATGATGTGTTCTATTTCGCATGTTTGATCCCAAACAACCCAGATTGCCCACCAGGACCGAACCCAGATGCTGATTTCGGAGAGGCTCCTATGCTGCTCAGCATAGTTGTTAATCGGAGAAGACGTGATGTTGTGGTTGCAGTGCAAAAAAGTGGGTTTGCTTGGGCTGTAGACCGCGATGATGGTACTGTAGTATGGTTCAAAGTAAGCATCATCTTGTTCTTTAATTCACTTTTATGACTTCTCCATTTAGAATAAAACTGTTGTTTTACAAAAGTTTTAAGAATACTTTATTAGTATGCGAAACATTTTCGTTTACAGCTGGCAGGACCCGGAGGAAATGAGGGAGGAGCGCTATGGGGTTCTGCCACGGATGGGAGGAGGGTGTACACCAACATTGCCAATACCAACCGAGAAAGGTTTGTCCTTTCACCATGGAACCGAACGACAACAGCAGGGGCATGGGTGGGGTTGGATGCAAATAGTGGGCAGATATTGTGGACAACAGCAAATCCAAGCAATGAGACAACACAAGGGCCAGTTTCTGTAGTGAATGATGTGGTTTTTGCTGGGTCAGTGGCTGCTAATGGTCCTATATATGCAATGGATAGCAGAAATGGTAACATTTTATGGTCTTATAACACTGGCGCTACAGTGTATGGAGGGATATCAGGGAGTTATGGATGCATTTATGTAGGGAATGGGTATACTGTTGGGATGGGCAAGTTCCATCCTTGGACTCCTGGAACTTCACTCTATGCTTTCTGTGTAGCTTGAAATGTTAAAAAATTCAATGATGGAGATGAATAACAGTGGATTCTTGAATAAATAGTTTTACTAGTTAGAGGTATATTTAGTTATGAAAAATAACTATACAATTATCATTTACACTACAAAAATAATTTTAATCCTAAATTCATAGAAGAACGGAATAAAACAATTAAAATATAACCTTAATTATCTACCATTATATTGAATTCAACATCTTTTTTTATAATACAATTATATCTTTACAATAGAAGTAAATGAAAAAAAAAACTATAACAAAAATAATAAATAAAAAAGTCAAGTTAAAATGTAAAAATAAAAAGATTACTTTCTTAATTTTAGAGAATTTAAGATTCTCCAACATTTTTTAGGAAATCACTCAACCATTTTTATTAACAAATTAAAAAATATCATGATTAACGAATTAAAGTACTGTTTCCTGATTTTTTAAATGACATTTTAGACTAAAATATTTGATCTCAAATAAATAACGTTTTGCAGTTTTATAGGTAGTTTATAATTAATTTATTCAATATGGAGGAGAGGAGAGGAGAGAGAGAAGTATTTATTGGTAAGTTTATTTAATACTCCCTCTGGTCCGAAATGTATGACTTCCTCGCATCCCAATATTCAGTAGGGAACGCATATCGAGGAGGCCGGATGAGGTACTATTTGACCCCAAAAAAATCCATACTTTTTTTCGAACGTAAGTTAATCCTTAACGTACTTCCGAGAAAAAATTCGGGGCAAAATTGTCTCAAATAGTGACTGTTCCGGAAGTCTTAAGATACGTTCCGAAACAGTAAAAGCAAATGCTAAAACGTCATACATTTCGGACCGGAGGGAGTATAAAAGAGAGAGATAATTGTTTAATATTAAAATACTTTCACCAATCATTACCTTAATTTTCGTATCCGATTTCAAAACGTTATTTATTAAATCCGGTAATATTTTTAAGGGAATGTTTAGTTTAATTTGATTAAAAAATTCAATTTTACTTGTCTCTTTTTTATTTACAAGGTGAAAATATTTACATTGTTCTAATTTTTTTTATTAATAAAAAAATTGAGTGAGTTATAATACGTGTAATTAGAAAAAAATAGTAATGATATTTGTACATCAAAATTTATGAATGACGATATTCAATAATTAAAATTGATTTGTGTACAAATCTAAAAAAGACAGTTAATTAAATTATTTTATGGGACCCACTTTTCATTCAGTTCTTTTGTTCTTTCAATTCCTCACCCAACCTCTTTATCATTTTTTACACTATTAAAATTTTACTCAAAAATTAAAATTTTTGGCACTTGTATTCTATTTAAATGACTGGTTTAGTACCTTTCATTTATTTTTACTTTTAAATGATACCTGTACTCAAAAGAAATGTCATATTTGGTAATTTCCCCTCACACCGTTAGTCATTGACCATTATCCGTCCTACGTGGCATGACATGTCGGACGCCGCGTCATAGGCTGCTTACGTATCATGCCACGTCAGCAAACCCAACCCGTTTTTTTTTTTAAAATGAATTTTATCAAACGACGTGTCGTTCAGGTGTTTGAATGACGCGTCGTTCACTAGGCCTGTTCATCGGATATCACTATCCGAAATTCCGAAACCGGAATTTCGCTTATTCGGTTTCGGAATTTCGGTTTCTGTTTTATCGGTTTCGGTTTTTCTGAAACCGAACTTTATTTCGGTTCGGTTTCGGATAGTGGATAGGAAAAGTTCGGTTAACCGAACTAACCGAACTTTCCTACCCACTATATAAGCATTTTTTTATTAATTGTCATTTCCTTAATTCCTTTCCTCATCCAGAAGCCCTCTCCCTCTCGTACGATACGTTTTCCAAATCCCTCAATCCTCATCATCTCGTTCCTCCTCCACCACCCACCACCCCCCTCCTTCTCCACCACCACCACCCACCGCCACCACTACCACCCACCGAACTTACCCTCATCTTCTCTCCATCTCGGTCGCAGCGGCTCAAATCTCAATCGATCTCTCCTCTCTCGCTCAGTCCGGCGCTGCTTCTCCTCCACCGGGCACCGGCCAGCTCGTACACTCCCTTTTGTATTGGTAAGTAGCTAATCGATCTAATAAACATTAATTTCTTAGAAAGAAACCCTAATTTTGAAATTTCTTAGAAAGTATAAACCCTAATTTTGAAATTTCTGGTTGAAAGGACATTGATTATGTTTGATAATTATGGTTGTTTGTTTAGTTTATTTTTCTTGTTGAAAGGACATTGAGGACATGGGATAAGTATGTAACGTTGATGAAAATGTGAATCCTAACTTCACTTCTGTCTACTTTGTTGGCCCCTCTCCTCTTCATATCAAGTATGTACCAATAGTATTGTGTAATTGATTAATGTTTACTATCCAGTAACAATGTTGTGGAGCAATTACAACTGTTATATTACAGCATGTGATGTTCTTTTTTTGGAAAATGTAACAGGAGTTTGGATTGGAACAATCCTGATGGGATTAAGTGTGCTTTTATTTATGATGTTTAGTTAATTTTTCTGGTTCATTTAGCTTTTATTTATGATGTTTGATTTTCTGGTTGAAAGTATAAAATGATTTTGCCACATTGCTATGTTTGCATCTCTGTTTCGTATGGCCATTGATTTTCTGGTTCAAATTTTAATTATTGATTTCTTTTTTTTGTTTCAGCTTTATGAAAATGGAGCAACTTGACACTGTTGCTGCTCCAGACACTATTGCTGCTCCTCAAATTGTTGCTGCTCCTCCTCAAATTGTTGCTGCTCCTGTCATTGTTGTTGCTCCCTCACCTGATGCTGCTCGTTCTCCTTCTGTTAGAGTAGCAAAGAAAAAAAAAGCTAGAAAGGCCATAGTTCCAAGATCTTTAGCGTGGAAGCAGTTTGACAAAATTGAGGATGAAGATGGTGACATAAAAGGTAAGTGCAGATTTTGTAATGCACTTATTGGTTGTGACCCAAAAGTACATGGCACAGCTGCTTTGAAAAATCATATGAAAAACTGTAAACAAGTACCACACACATTTGACCGTAGACAAACTGAAATTGATATGAGTGTAACTGATGGTGGGAGTAAGGGTGTAGGATCTTGGAAATTTGATCAAGATGCTTGTGTAAAGGCCTTAGGACGTATGATAATTGAGGATGAACTTTCATTTAGTTTTGTAGAGAGAGCTGGGTTTAGAAAGTTTATGTCAATAGCACAAAACAGGTTTAAGGTGCCTTCTAGGGCCACTATTTCTAGGGTCTGTTATCAACTTTATCTTGATGAGAAAAAAAAATTGGCCAAATTTCTTGCTACAAACTGTCAAAGGGTGTGTATTACCACTGATACTTGGACATCAATACAAAGAATTAATTATATGTGTGTAACTGCCCATTTTATTGACAATGATTGGAAATTGAACAAAAGAATATTGAACTTTTGTCCAATAAGTAGTCATAAGGGTGATGCAATAGGGAGGGCACTTGAGCTGTGTTTGGGAGAGTGGGGGATTGATAAGGTTTTCACAATTACGGTTGATAATGCTAGCTCTAATAACGGGGTTGTGTCACATATTAAGAAGAAAATGGTACAGTGGGGTACTAGCATTTTAGGTGGGGAATTTGTCCATGTTAGGTGTGTTGCTCATATCTTGAATTTAATGGTGCAAGATGGTCTCAAAACATTAGGGCCATCTAAAATTAGAGAAGCTGTTAGATATGTGAGGCAATCTCCATCTAGGTTGGAGAAGTTTAAATTCTGTGCTGAAAAAGAAAAGATTGACACAAGCTCCTTGTTGTGCTTAGATGTGTGTACTAGGTGGAATTCCACCTATTTGATGTTGGAAGCTGCATGTAGATTTGAAAAGGCTTTTGATGAATTTGTGCATGTGGATCCATTTTTTAAAATTGAGCTAAGGAAACGGGTGTCAAATAAGGATGAATCAATTGAGAATGAAAGTGAAGATGGTGATGATTTGGGGGGTTTACCAACTGAAGAGGAATGGGTTAATGCTAGAAGATTGTGTAGGTTTTTGAAGTATTTTTATGATTTGACGTGTTTTGTATCTGGGTCAAAGTATGTCACCTCTAATGCTTACTTTGAAGAAGTAACAAATGTTGCATGTTTGCTGAAAAAATGGAGAAGTAGTGTTAATGATTTTGAACTAAGTATTTTGGCTGATGCAATGTTTGCGAAGTTCAATAAGTATTAGGGTGATATTTCCAAGTTCAATTCTTTGTTCTACATTGCTGAAGTGCTTGATCCAAGGCACAAAATTGAATTTGTTGAACTTGTATTGGCTGATTTGCATGGTGAGAATGTTGGTGAGAGTTTGGGACAGAAGGTGAGGGATGATATGAAAAGGATTTATGTGGCTTACTGTGAAATTTATTATCCCAAAATGAAAGCTAAGGTGAGCACAGAAACATCACAAAGTTACAGTGCAGTTACATTTCATAATGAAGAGGGAGATGAATTGAAAAATGAGAGAAAATTGAGATTCAAGAGGTTAAGGTCAGAAGCTGGAGGGTTCAAGAATAGGTCTGAATTAGAGTTGTATTTGCAAGAAGATGTGGTCCAAGATGAAGAGGGGTTTTGTATTCTAGATTGGTGGAGGAAGCATTCTCCTAGGTATCCAATTTTGTCAAGATTGGCAAGGGATGTATTGGCTGTCCCTGTTTCCACTGTTGCTTCCGAATCTGCTTTCAGCACGGGAGGAAGAGTCTTGGATTCCTTTAGGAGCTCACTAACTCCTAGAGTTGTGCAAGCTCTAATTTGTTCACAAGATTGGTTTAGAAGAACCAACGAAGAAATCAAAATTGAAGAAGAGATAGCTGAACTTGACAAGTGGGAAATTGGTAATAAATAATAATTTCTTGTATGTTGCCTTGTTGTTTGTATGTGTTGTAATTTCTAATTCTAAATGTATTTATTTGATTTTTTGCAGAGTTTTTAGGGGTCGAGAATACAATCACTCAATTGTAATTTGGACTTTGGAGAATGAGGCAAAAATCAGCTGCCAAGATGGATGCAACATCACTGTATTGTGTTATGTTTCACTGTTTTACAATCCAACTTTGTGTGTTCACTATTATGTATTTGAATTTTGGATTGTGATTACTTTGGAGTTTGGACTTTGGATTACTTTGCTTGATTACTTTGCTTCCGAATCTGCCAAGATGGATACAACAGGGATGTATTGTGTTGTTGTGTTTCACTGAATCACTGTTATGTATTTGGATTTATGTTTCACTGAATCACTGTTATGTATTTGGATTTTGGACTTTGATTAATTTATTATGTTCAATTGCTATGTTTAATTATGGATTGTAAAATTATGTTGGATTGATTAAATTTTTGAATGTTGAACAACTGATTTGATTAAATTCCAGAATGTTTGGATTGTAAAATTCATGAGAAGAGAACATCGGAATTTCGGTTTTTCCGAAAAACCGAACCGAAATAATTTCGGTTTCGGAAGTTCGGTTTTGTAAAATTTCGGTTCGGTTTCGGATAGGGATTTTGGAAACTTTGGATAACCGAACTTTGAAAGTTCGGAACCGAAACCGATGAACACCCCTATAGTTCACTCCTTTTAAAATATTTTAAAATTTACCAAAAAAAGAAAAAAAAAAGAAATAGATATTAAATAATTAAACAAATAGTTAAGATAAAAATCTATTCACCATCAACATGCTTAATTTATTACAATTATCATTTTAATCAACTCATTATTGACAACTAAATACATAACATAGAATCATATTAACTACTCCCTTTGTCCCTCAATAAATGTCTTCCTCGCATCCCAATATTCAGTAGGGAACACATATCGAGGAGGCTGGATGAGGTACTATTTGACCCCAAAAAATCCTTTTTTTTTTTGAACGTACGTTAATCCTTAACGTACTTTCCAGAAAAAATTAGGGGCAAAATTGTCTCAAATAGGTCGTCTGCATGCCGTTTTAAGATACGTGCCGAAACAGTAAAAGCAAAAGCTAAAACGACAATCATTGAGGGACGGAGGGAGTAAATATTAAAGGGGAAATAGCATAAAACACCCCTGTACTAAGCGCGAAAACCAGAAATCACCCCTGACCTTCAAAACGTCCATTACATCTCCCCTGAACTACGTTGATCGTGCAAAGTGTGGGCTCTGTCCATTTTGACTAACAGTTCTGTTAAAACAACTCCCTACAACCAGTTTTCTTCAATTTTTTTGCAGGTAACCCTCTAATTAATTTCAAAATTTCTTTCTTTTTTATTTTCTTATTCCAAAATTTTCAAAATTTATTTCTTTCTTATTCCTTAATTTCTTTCTTTTACTTATTTTCATTTCCAGAATTTATGAATTTCTTTTTCTTATACCATCACCATTTTCATTTCCAGAATTTCAAAATTAAAGAAATATTTTTCATTTTCATTTCCAAAATTTGTACCATCACAATTTTTATTTCCCTAATTTTTAAAATTTATGAATTTCTTTTTCTTACCATCAACATTGAAATTTGAAATTAGAAAAAAAAATAAAATAAAAAGAAAAAGAGTGAACAGGGCAAGAACAATTTCAATTTCCTCCTCTGCACTCAATTCCAATTTCCCCTTTTCTTCCTCAATCTCAATCTCACTCCGATCCACCCTCTCTAAAACCAAATATATTTAGATCTAGATCTAGATCTGAATTTTAAGAAATGCTACAGTGATTCAACGCGTCTTGCATCTTGATTTTCAACGATCATCGCAAGATTCCGTCGCACCACAGCAGATCTGCACCAGCAAGAGGGAGATCGATCGCTCGCACCACAGCAGATCTGCACCACCAAGATGGTTGCGACAACGCCATTGGTCCCGGCGCTGACTTCATCCACCCACCATCCCATTTATTTTCTTTTGCTTTGATCATGCCACGTCCACGTCCACGATAGAAAGAAAAGAAGAGTGGATGATGAAGGGAAGGAAAAAGGGAAAAAGAAAATAAAAAAGCAAATGAAATAAAGAAAAACGAAAGAAAGAAGAGGTTGTCAGAGATTGAAAAAAAATGAAAAGAAGGAGCAACCGGGAAGAAAAAGAGAAAGAGGAAGGAAACCGGTTATAGTAAGTGACATAGTGGGCGTTTGGGGTTGAGGGTTGGGTACCCAACCCAACTTTCCTCAACCCAAAACGGAGAAATGGTGTTTGGTAATGCACCATTTCCATACCAGCTTTCTAAAAGCTAGGTTGTCTACCTTGGAAAACCAAGGAAAATGGGCTGGAGCAATTTGCTCCAGCCACCAAACGCCGTTGCCCACTGGCGTGGGCCATGTTCTCTCTCTCCCTTTTTTTTCTTTTCTTTTTTTTTAATTCAATTTTTTTACTTTATATAATTAACAAAATAAATTAAAAACTATCACAATAAAATCTCCATCTCATGATAAGTAATTCTACATCCACTTTTTCTATTTTTATTAATTTTTTTAAAATGGGTTTTATACTAAATAAACATATAAATGCATAAATAATAATTAAAATTAATATTTAACTTTTTTCCCTTATACTAATAATTTTTTTATTATTCTTATAAATAAAATGTTAATTATTTTACATTCCAACCATAGTTTTAAAACCAGTTTACCAAACACCAAAAACAGTTTTTCGTTTCCTCACAGAACTTTTAATAAAAATTTACCAAACAGCACACTTCGTTTCCCAGAAGTCGTTTTCCCACAGACCGTTTTCCCACAGACCATTTTCCCACAGAACCGGAACGCCAAACAGACCCATAGACGGATCTGTTAGTCAAAGTGGACGGAGCCCACACTTTGCACGATCAACGTAGCTCAGGGGAGGTGTAATGGACGTTTTGAAGATCAAGGGTGGTTTCTGGTTTTCGCGCTTAGTACAGGGATACTTTATGCTATTTCTCCAATAGTAAATTAAAAGAGATGTTCAATTAAATGAAGTAAATTCTTAGAATCTAAAATGTAATATTAACGTGAATGAATACACACCTAATAAACTTTAAAACCAACCAAAAAAGTAGAAAGTAACACTCCCTTGTTATAAAAAATAGAAATAAAATAACATTCCCAAAATTTCATTCACCAAAAGAAAACTTTCACTCAGTCTGATCACATATATCCTTAACTATATTGATTAAAACTAATTATATTCAACATCTCATATTGTTTAAACGATTAAACTGTCAAAACACTCTCCCTTGTTGTTAGTTTTTGCAATTTTTTAATAATAAGTCTTAGTACTGAAAAAAGACTTATCTCATATTTTAGGATGAATAGTTGTACACTTGCAATTTGCAAAGTCAACTAACCAAAGTCAATATCATCTTCAATAGTTAGGCACCGTACTATATAGGGGTGGCAATATGGGACGGACGGACGTCCATGTACCAGTCCCAACTTATCCAATAAGTAAACTAAACGGACTTGTCCAACTCCATTTAATAAACGGACGGACAAGACCCGTCCATCTAAATTTGGACGGACGGGACAGATTCCCGTCCAATAATAATTTTTTTCCAGGAATTATTTTTTTTTTTAAATTATTATTTTCGAAAAATAAGAGTAATTTTTTTGAAAAATTATTATTTTCGAAAAATAAGAGTAATTTTTTTAAAAAATTATCTTTTTTGAAAAAATATTATTTTCGAAAAATAAGAGTACTTTTTTTGAAAAATATTATTTTTTTTTAAAAAAAATTTGAAAAAAAAATATTTTTGAGAAATTAATTATTTTTTAAAAATTAAATAATAAACGGACGGATGAGAATTCGTTGGGTTTGTTCCGTCCGTCTGTATATGTAGCTGGACGGGTCTAACCCAACCAATTTATTAAATGGACATGGACGGACGGGACGGGCATATGGACGGACGAGACGGAAAAATGGACAATTGTCCATATTGCCACCACTAGTACCATACATACCCTATGCCTAATCTAGGTGGGGCATTCCAAGCCCAATTTGGCAGCCAGCCCAGCCCAGAGCACGATCAAGGTGGTCCAAATTTTAAGAAAGTCAAATTCTATATTTATTTATTTATGTTAAAAAAAACAAATTAATAATTTAAAAGGAAGCATAATTTTGAGGATAAATGATAGTACTTTCTAACGACACCGGTAGACTAGAGATGGCTAATCTTTGGACCCAAACACATCTTCCTGTCAATTCCTTCTTAATCCTGATTCTTTGTCTATGTTTAACTATAGACAACACCATCGCTACTATACCTGTAAGTATTATTATAATTTCTTCCAAAGATTCAAACTTGAATATCTATTATCTATTATTAGTATTATTTTATCATCGACAGATAATCAATGAGTTGGCTTTTTGTTATTACATCACTTGTTAATATTAATGTAACTTAATAAATGATCGGCACTAACCATTATTTTTTATGTTGTTAATTTTTCAAGTGGGCAAATCATGGAGCTGATACAAGCAACACAAGGTCTGCAAAAGAGGTACTAATCAGCCCCAAGACAGTAAAAAAATTGCGGTTGAAATGGAAATTCATAGCTGGCAGGGACATATCCGCAACTCCAGCAATAGATGATGGAGTTGTGTATTTCCCGTCGTGGAATGGGAATTTGTACGCGGTGAAAGCGTTGACTGGTTCCTTGATATGGCAACGGAATCTCACTCAATTAACAGGACTCACTCCCACAGGAAATACAGTCAATGTGACTGTATCAAGATCAACCCCAACAATATACGGAGACCAGTTGATCGTCCCAATCTACGGTCCTGGTGTCGTGATCTCTGTCCGTAAATCAGACGGCAGCCTCCGCTGGCTCACTCAACTCGATCCTCACCCTCGCGCTGTGATCACTCAGTCCGGTACAGCTTATGAAGGGTCAGTTTCACTCTAACTTTTTTATTTTAAATGACTAATTGATACGAGCGGCTAGATCCGGTTATATCAGTTCAAACGGAATCCAAACGGAACCCAGCTCGTATCACTAATCTTATTCGCACTTGATTGAAAGTTTTAGCTTAAGCATAAAAAATGAAAAACATTAGACTAACATCAACTAAATGTACATATTTAACATTTTATGATTTCTGATAGACCTTGATGATCAAATCCTCAAACTTCTATGTATTTCCAATTTATTGAAGATTTTTTTTTAATCTGGTTGAATTGAACAGAGAACTCTATATTGGAGTGTCATCACTTGAGGTTGCATTCACAAGTAGTCCTCCATGCTGCACATTCAGAGGAAGCATGGCAAGGTTAGATGTCCAAACCGGCGTGATTATTTGGCAAACCTACATGGTTCCTGACAATGGAGGTCAGATTGGTGGCTACTCAGGGGTCGCCGTTTGGGGAAGTAGCCCTTCCATTGATGCAGACAGGAGACTTGTTTACATCGGAACAGGAAATTTGTACACAGTTCCTCCTCAGGTAGCAGAATGTCGAAGAGCACAAAATAACAGAACCACAATACCAACCCAGCCAGATCAGTGCATCGGGCCGGATGTCCACTTTGACTCTATTGTGGCTATCCGTATGGACACCGGAATCATACAATGGGCCACCCAATTAGGCGGCTACGATGTATTTTATTTCGCTTGTTTGGATCCTACCAACCCCGATTGCCCGCCCGGGCCTAACTTGGATGCGGACTTCAGTGAGGCCCCTATGCTACTTACAATTCTTGATAACCATAGGATTCGCGATGTTGCAGTTGCGGTCCAAAAGAGTGGCATTGCTTGGGCTCTGGACCGTGACAACGGTGCCATAGTCTGGTTCAAAGTAATTAACACAACGTTTAATGATCCTAGACTCAAAGTCTAATACTAATTAATAACTATGATTAATTGTATTTTTCATTCTTTTAAGCGAGCTGGACCGGGCGGAACAGAAGGCGGAGGGCAATGGGGCGCGGCTACAGACGGCAGGAGAGTGTACACAAACATTGTGAACAGCAACCAAGAGAGATTTGTGCTTGCTCCATCTAACCAAACAACAACAGCAGGGGCGTGGGTTGCTATGGATGCGAATTCGGGCCAAATACAATGGTCCACGGCTAACCCGAGCAACGTTATGGCCCATGGGCCTGTTTCGGAAGTCAATGGTGTACTCTTTGCTGGATCAGTAGCTCCCAATGGGCCGTTATATGGGATGGATACTACAACCGGAGAGATTATCTGGTCATATGATACTGGTGCTACTGTATATGGAGGTGTGTCTGCAAGTTATGGGTGCATTTATGTTGGGAATGGTTATACAGTCAGCACGGCAAGGTTTCATCCTACGTGGACTGCTGGTACTTCCCTGTTTGCGTTCTGTGTTTGGTAAGAAAATGGAATTGCAGGAAAATAGGAAAATTCTGCTTGATGCCTGTTTGCGTTCTTTGTTTGGTAAGAAAATGGAATTGCAGGAAAATAGGAAAATCCTGCTTGATGTAATAATGTAACTGACTGGATAATTAAATAAAAGTAAACTAAAAATATCAAATTTAAATAAAGTAATAAATAAAAAGGCTGGAACTTGAGAATTGGGTCGGTTTAAAGATTGAAACTTTTAGCTTTTAGATGCATTTTCTTTCCAATTTGAACTTGTTCATACCAAGAAAGTGAAAGAGAGATGGAGTTAGGTTCTGCAGCAGAGAAAATGTAATAAGATGAACCTGGACAGAAATGTGGAGTGGATTGAAGGTAGAGATGGACAAAAGTGAGATGAGTGGCCATATTCACACCATACCTTGAAAGAATTAAGAGTTTAGTTAGCAGAACTCACTTGTTAGCCAATCTTATCAGCTAAACTTGTTGTAATTACAGCCTTTTTCATGGCTGCATAAAAAATCAAAGTACGTAATTTGGGCATTTGAGAAGTACTTTTTTAATTTGTAGCCTCATCCAAAAGTTGAAAAGGATGGGTGTATCCGAGAGAGCAAAGGATTCTTATCTAACCTCATTCGATCTTTTATGCATCAGCGACGAATATCCGCGATCTCACTCTTGTTCACACATGATCGACCATTAAGATTAAAAGAGAGCGACAAATCACTCGTGCTGGTCCCTCACCTCCTTCATTTGTTACATGAGATATTATTATTATTATTCTCCCAATTACATAGCGTTTCCTTCTATATCCAACAAGAACACTGGCAAGTTCTACATTTTCAAATGCACCAGGATTTCGTGGTCCCGTAAATTAGCACAGAAGTTGAAGTAGAAATTGGAAAGAGCAGATAAGTTTTGGAGGTGTATAAATAGGGAGGAGAACTGTAGTACATTGCCAAAGCAACCAATATTAGAAACAAAGAAGAATGGAATATATGAGTCAGATGTCCCCTGGAGTTTCCCTGACCACTTCACTGTGGGAAGAAATCAATCACCAATAATCTCTCTTTCCCTACTGAAGTGTTTGGGGGGAACTCTGGGTGCTGTTTGGCAAATCATTACTTTATTAGCTAGAAATGGCCAAAAAGGGTTGATTTCTGCCCCTAATTAATCTACTTAATTGGCAAAAAGGCATTTGGGAACCCTCGATTCTGGCGTTTTATTTTATGGGAACCCTCAACTATTTTTTTATTTAATCACCCCCCGACTTCTTTACATTTTATTTAATCACAACCCTACCGTCACATTTTGCTGATGTGGCACCGTTATGTGACACATCATACACTTTCTCGATGCCACGTCAGCAACTTGCCACATCATCCCAACCACATCAAGAAGCAAGCCACGTCATCAAACCAGGGGGTAATTAAATAAAAATATAAAGTTTAGGGTTGTTTTATGTCTTTTTGTCATATTTATTTTATTATACTTTCTGTTTTTGTTTCTTTTTTATTTTTTCTTTGGATGAAAATGGAGGAAGAAGACAGAAGTTATAAGGTTATAACTATGTAATAGAAAGAAGAAGAATGGGCGGCGGCGCATGGAAATGGAGGAAGAAGACAGAAGTTATAAGGTTACGAAAAATAAATACAATTAAGGGGTAATAATTATTTTCTGAATTTTTAAAATCAATTACAGTATTTTTTTGGATTTTTTAAATTAATTACATTATATTTCTGAATTTTTAAAATTAATTACATTATTTTTCTGAATTTTTAAAGAAAAGAAAAGAAAAGGAAAAAAAAGGAACAGGTTTTTTTGGGGTAACCTGCTATTCAAGGTCAAAACTAACAGTCTGTTAGTTTGACTAACAGAGGGACGTGCGTTTGCAATTGACCAATAGTTCAAGAAGGAGTCTTTTTTTTTTTAGTACGGGGGGCTTCATGCAAAAAATCCATTAATAATCATAATTAATCAGATTAATCATAATTACCTCTAATTGTTAAGTTATTTTGTAGGCAACCTTATTTTAGATTAATCATAATTACCTCTAATTCTAGCAATGAAGCATTAATTTCAATTTTATTTTTTATTTTTTATTATTATTATTATTATTATTATTATTATTATTATTATTATTATTATACTGTTTTATATAAAAAGAAAGGAAAAGAGGAATTTGGGTTATTGAATGAAATTAGGGAAAATGATATAAAACAACCTTCAACTTTAATGTTTTAATTAATTGCAACCCTTAACTTTTTTTATATTTAATTACCCCCCGGCACACTTCCGACATGTCTTGTTGACGTGGCAAGTTGCTGACGTGTCTTGATGGCGTGGCATCCAGTAAGCACATGACGAGGCACATAACGGTGACACATCAGCAAAACGTGACGGTAGGGTTGTGATTAAACAAAATGTAAAGAAGTCGAGGGGTGATTAAATAAAAAAATAGTTGAGGGTTCCAATAAAATAAAACGCCAGAGTCCAGGGTTCCCAAATGCCTTTTTGCCCTACTTAATTTCTTTTATAATATAATAATTGTAGTATTACAATACAGTTTTAAAAAATAAATGTCTCCTTTCATTGCAATTCTTAGGTGAATTGAAGAATTATGAATTTAAAAAAAGTAGATTGAAAAAATAAACATACAATGCGCATCCGGGGAATCGAACCCCGGTCAGTACCGTGGGAGGGTACTATGATACCACTACACTAGATGCGCTAAATGATGCTGTACAGGCATCATTTATTTAGTAATTTACATTAATATACATCTCCCGATCTTTATATTCTTTTTTTTTTTAGAATCCGTTCTTCATATTCATATTCATATTTCGGTCAAAATTCATTCATTTTGTCGATGTTTGTTGTGGCGGTTAGAAAAGACTGGCATGTTTTAATGAAGACCAAACATTTTTTACAATACAGTCAAGCTCTAATAACTATTGGAGATGATAAATCTATGATGGTGATTTTTCACCTGCTTAAACGTTTACAAACAGTGTTGATTAAATTTTACAGTCAGCTGTCTCTCTACCCTTAACTGATAAATCTCTTTTGTGTTGCGACAATCCAAAGGCTCGAATGTAGGAATCAAAATGGAGAACTGAAATGAAGATGGAAAATCCAAAGTCGATGTCTGAAATGGAAACAGGAAAGGAAGTAGATAGCCAATTCTTTCACCATCCTGAAACAAAACATATTTCTTGAATTGAGGTTTGTTGTTTTGAATCATTATGTTGATTGCTTCTGACCTCCAGTATGTATCTATTGGGCGGCCTGAAAGATTTCTTGGATTGCATCGCTATTTGTCAGACGAGACACAAATTAAAGCATTCCAACGTTATACCCAGGCTGCTTCTTGATACTTGTTCTGGCCTGCCTGGAAACTTGTCTTGCTTACACAGGGAGCATGAATGAGACCATATCTAGCGCTCGAGCCACTCCCAGGCCAAGTCAGCGCAAGGGCCAGGACCATACTGAAAGTGTGAGACCACAAGCTGCACAAGATGGAGGTTCATCACAGTCAGTTAGGATGCGTAACACAGAAAAAACGTCTGAAACAGAAAAGTGAACGACTGGAGGTCACATATCACACTTCCTTCAGTTGACCCTTCCATACTATCATAGCTCAGCACAAAGGAACAACCAGCAGCCCCTCATGATTCTTATGTTTATCATATTACAATTAGATGCAGTTGGCAGATATGTTCTATCAAAATTCAAAACTG
The DNA here is from genome assembly GCA_963691705.1 of Viola odorata. NCBI lineage: Eukaryota > Viridiplantae > Streptophyta > Magnoliopsida > Malpighiales > Violaceae > Viola > Viola odorata. The sequence continues at coordinate 66,793,534 of OY829539.1, read as the reverse complement.
CATAGAGAGAAGCTGCATATTATTTCAAAGCAATATGCCGTCTTGTGGTAGGTCTGTCATTTCATGCTAAGTATTCTCTAATGCTACGTTTTAAAAACAAACTCTATAAAATGGTTACAATCAATAATACCTGAACTTGTACCAAGTTACATTTCTTCTCAATCTCAAATCAATATGGAAGAACACCCACCTTTTCAAGCACGATCTAAACCTGCATGTGGAATTAGGCCACAAAGAACACGGAACTATAAGTCCTAGCCCCAGAACAAGACAGATTGTCTTTGAACTTGCGTTCTAACCAAGTGACCGTGATAAAGCACCTGCATCCTTGAGTGTTCAAAATGCAACACAACTTGTTCCAACTTGCAGCTTCAAAGCTATACACAATATGGTCTCAAAGTTATTCACAGACCTGGAGACTTGAAGCCTTGAAGGCAGCCTACCTGCACATCAAGTGTATGATCAATATAAAGAACATGAAGAGAACTCCAGGAGTCCAGCTTGAGGTTCAATCGCGCAAAAAGCTATAGTAAAGTGGATGAAAAACAATCTTGATGATTTTGCTTCAATTTCACATCATGAACCTCAAATTGTTAACCAACCTAAAGTTTTTCACTAAACTCAAATTGACTCAACAAGCGCATCATGAAAACCAAAATTTATCACTATTCACTTTCGCACCCAGTGGCATTGCAAAGTCTTCAAGAGATCAACACAATCTTGTAACTTAAAATTTCTATACAGGAATTTCACCAGAAAAATAAGAACTTTCCCACACTTCAATACCCTCAACATCTTCTCTGCTAACAAACAACCTATCCCCACCCCCCTCAACCTTCTTTATCATCCCTCTTTCCGAATCCTGCACTTTATCCACAAAATTCCTCCTATACCCATCTTCCAATTCTCCTCCATTTGCTCTAGACCACACCTCCAAACCCGCTTCTCTCCCAACAAAAACTTGATCCCGATAACAATGTATCAAACTATTGCCTCCATTTCCATCACTGCCTCTACCAGTGTATTTCATACCAGGATTCTTATCTTCCAAATACACCCATGGATCGTCACTCAGTTTACGTAAATCTGCCATTGCCAAATCTCCCGACCTGGAACATAACTTGAACAAAGTTAACTGCGGTACGTCAACATCGACATCAGCGAACGCGTCTCCGTATCCGCTGCTTCGACCCGAGCCTGGCTCACTCGCCTCCCAAACCACAGAACTAGTCCGTGGGTCCCACATTCTGATGTATCCTGAGTAACCAAAGGCTCCGGACGTGACTGCAGATGCGATAATCAAGCCAGTCTCAGGCAGCCACGTCAGCTTCCCCGGCACTATGTTTTTTGCAGAGCTGCCTGATTGTCTTCCTATTTCTGATGAAATCTGGAGCGTTGATTTATCAACTAACAGAATACAATTTTCTCTGTGGGGACAGTTGAAAGATGCGAAAACCTGGTGCTGTGAGCAGGAAATCGATGTAACTGCAGCCTTGAAAATGCGGGGATCTGACGAGTCTGTCCAGTTTATTGACCCAAGATGAGAACCGCTGTACAAATCGTAGAAATGGAGTCCGGCAGCGGAATTCGATCCCATACACGCTACTTGTGGGCGTAGTCGGCGAATGGTGGAGATGTCCTCTAGGTGCGTGCGGATGGTGGAGACATGAGAGAGGTTCCAATCATACGAAGAGATCTGACCTACATGAGCGATGCAGACGGAGCCGTCATCTCCGTCTGCGGTAAAGGCGGAAGGGAGGGCTTCTGATTCTGGATGGATAGTCGCGACAATGGAGGCGTCGATGCCTGAGAGAGGAGGAGGAGATGCCGCGAGCCGGAGCTGCGGCTCGATGCCGTAGTAAAGGGCTTCGTCAGCGAGCTCTTGTTTGGAGAAACCGAGAGCCGTGGAAGGGAGGCGGTTGGTGCGGAGGAGAAGGAGGAGGACGGAGAAGATTTCCGGGTCACGGTCTATGAAAATCGGGTCTTGGGAAGGTCGGCGCGAAAGAGCGGCTAGTAATGAATCTGGGCCGCTTGATTGGAGAGTGGATACGGTGGTCTCGAATAGCTTGCCACCAACGTTGAGCATGATGCGGTTGCCGGAGTGGGGCCGATCAGCGGCAGAATCGCAAATTCCGTTTTCCATTAATCCAAAGAGAGAATTCAGTCAGCGATGCAAAGGAAATATCGTGATTAAGCCGCCAATTTGTTTTGAATATGTGGGCCCCTCTAGGAAAAGTTCAAACGAAGAGGACAAACCGAACGCGTGAGGTGAGGATATTGCCGGCCGTCGTTTGGCCCATGGGCCTAGGTCAGTGACTTCCTAATGGGCTGTTGTATGGTATGGATTGAATACCAAAGGTCTAAAAACAGCAGAAATCCGTTTAATTGGAAAAATTAAGTTTCATCTTCGTACGCCTGCATAGAGCACGTTAATGGATAGTCACATCTTTCCTTTTTCAGGGTACAAAAGGGGGAAGAAACCTGAGGCACTACCTAGCATAATAGGAGATGCTTAGAACATTATGAAATAGCCAATAGGCCATACCCTCAGGAATAAAATGTATGGTCGCATCTAACCAACCAATAATTATGAAATCGATAAAATTATTGTTTGAACATGCTTGAGCAAGATTTGTCTCCAGTAGGACACTAGGGGAGAAATAAATTTTGTTTGGTAACACTTTAAAAAGTTGAGAGATGGATTGCCATTCAAGAATTGATAAGGAATCCCATAAGAAAGGTACCATAGCAACAAAGGCTAGAATTGATATGGAATCCATAAGACAGATAACAGAGCAACAAAGTGAGGATATATTAACTTGGAAGTTAGAAATGTCAAAATAGAGTCTAAAACAAAAACGTCATGGATAACCAATAAACTCTCTTCATCTATAAAGGTGCAACTATGATAAATACAGTGAAGTTCTCCGCATCTGTGATCTCATATTGTAAGCAAAAGACAACTATGGCATAACGGCCTAAAGGGCAAATCAAATATCGACAACCACCCACCTAAACAATCTGATCCTAAGAAATTCAAATGAACAAGCTTCAGCGAAAAACCAACAGCATTACCATCAACCTTAGTGTGCATCCAAAACAGAGAACATGAACATCTATTGTAGCTTCTTAATATAATGCCTGCCATGGAACGCTTCATGCAAAATTACCTCCTCCATTCTGGTTTCATCACCTTATCTGAAACTGTCATCACACCATAAAAAATAATCAGGAAGAGAAATAGGCATACTCCATCCACATGTATGTCTTCCTTGACAAACTATAAAAACTACAAAAATCCGCCCATTTGGAGTAACTTACCGCTACCATCTCTAGATGCCGAGAGAGATTTGTCACTTCTGACCACTCCTCTGCCAGCTGAATGGACCAGATTCTGTGCTCGTGGGGACATTGAAGTTAATTTGCCATCGGTAGAAGATGGCAGTGAAAGCCTCCTGTTTATAATATTCTTCTCGATTCCATCTTGGGACAACCTAGGAGATCCTTGTGCCCTAAGCTTAGCCTTTGCAGACTCAGTTGGCACCATGTAGCTTGGCAATTTTGGTGTAGTATGAATCCCATTCTCGTCATGCTTAAAATTGAGAGGAAACGAGGTTCTTCTCTGACTGGCAGTCTGATTCTCATTGCTAATGTAATCATCAGCAGGAATTAATAGCTTCTTTGTACCATGACTATCAAGTTCTATAGGGTTACTTGTAGGTTGCAAATCAGAATCGGTGTGCTCCTGAAGCAGACCAACCTGCTCCCCTGTTCCATGTACTTTCAGACTTGCATCAGTACCAGACTCTTTTGAAGCTGCTGCTGCCGTATCTTTCATTTTGGCTACAGAAACATTATCGCCTTTCTCAGCACTGGACACCTTCCTCATGTTGACCTTTGGTTTCCTGTTGTCAACCTCAAATCTTTCACCACCCTCCTTGGAATCAGAAGCTTTTCTTGAAGAGCGGCTTGTCTTTACAATCTCATTTTGTTGATGCTCCTGAACTGTATCTACTAGGTGGCTTGAAGGCTTTCTAGGCTTGTGTTTCTGTTTGTCAGACTCTGAAATTGAACGAGTTGCTGTGTTTACAGTATTAGCCTTAGGCAGCTTCCGGATACTTTTTTTTGGCCTGTCTTCTCTTTGTTTTCCAGCTGGAAACTTGTCCTGCTTACTCTGAAGGTGTAAATGGGATTCCGATGATTGTGACCTTGTCCAGCGCTCCAACCACTCCCAGGCCAAGTTAGGGTCCCCAGGACCATACTGAAGGCACAATGGTATTGCGGCAGATGATGAAGCCAAAAGCTGGCAACACAAAAGCAGACATCACACTCTTAGCTGAGATGAGAGCCAAGGAATTGAAGAGGTCAAATGAAAGAATGGTAACCAATCATATATCATGCTTCCTTCAGTCAATCGAGAACAGTATTATAGATAGGATAAGCTCATTCCAAGAAGAAAACAAAGAAAGAGCTTGATTGGACATACTTAACACAAAAGGGAAAAAACCTTAAACCAAATCAGCAGAAGTTCTAAGAAAGGACTGAATGTTCCCTAGAAAGCACAGGGTAAGGCAATATTGAATCACACCTTCCAAGTAAAGTCACTCTCATTCATCCTCTCAGCTGGAGTAGGCATGCTGGGTGTGCATATGCCGGGGGAATCTGAATGTTTAGCACCCTGCCGTAAGATATTAAGGAAACAAAAAAATAAAATAGCAACCTGTTAGAATTAACATTTGAAAATCATAATGCACACTCACCAAGGGGTCACATTCAACTAAACAAAACTTTATGCATAAAAGAATTCAGGAAATACGCGTTCTACATTGAAAGGGAATGAGTATAGGTTACAACTACCTGAACTTTTAACAAGTTAAAATTGCTCTGAATTTCAATCCCAATGGTAGAACGCCTAACTTTCTGACCACGAGCCAATGCTTGCAGCTTAACAATAGCCTGCACACAGCGTAAGGTGGTGATAGCTTGCCTTCTAACCAAATGACCACGAACAAATGCTTGGAGCTTTATGATGCCCTTGAGGGTTCGAAATGAACGACGAGCCTACATTATTTTACTGTCGGCATCAGTATAGTAGAGCATAGAACAAAAAGTACATGAACTCTCTATTACCAAGAACATAAAAAACATGGACCACCATAACAACCATGCATAGCACTAAAATTTGCTTCCTTCCATATTTAAGAATACAGTATAATTGACTTTTTGCAAGATTAAAGGAAAGAGTGCAACAGCAAGTAATTATCTTTTTGGTACTTCCAGAAAATTAGCTTTAGGGGCTTCATTGGGAAAACTTCAAAGGAAAAAGGAAAATAAAATACAATAGATGAGCTTGAGCAGTAAGAAGTTTATGTCAATGAATGCTGTGTTTCTTATCCAAAGTGTCTACAAAATCCCACCCCATAGTACCATGTGGTGACTGGGTAGTCCTGACCAAACTCTCAGACCATTTGAAACATGTTCTGTTTTCTTTTGGAAAAGCGGCAACATCTAAGAAGTGAATCTCAATATTGTTCAGACACACACAAGATTTCTGGATTTACATTCATTGCACCTTGCCAAAAAGCACAATGAAAATGTGTGGAGAGAAGTATCATATAAGTTGCAAATAATGTAAAACCATTATTTGGGCACTTACATTGCACATACTAACTATGATTCTAACACAGGCATTATACAAGTTGAAAGGAGGGAATTTTGCATTTTGAAGAAAAGATCAGCAGAATAGAAAACCAATTTTCAGGAAAGTTCTAGCATGATGCTAATGAATACAAACAAAAGTAAGTAAAATCAAACAAGCCTAAATTTTCAAATTGCTTAAGCTCAAAAAGGTTAGCACTAAGAAAGCAGGCATTACCAGATAACCTCTAACTGCTGCCTGAGCCTTTGTAGCAGCCTTTTCAAGCCTAATCGTCTCAAGATCTTCTTTTGAACCCAAAACCACAACTTCTTTTGCATTCTCATTTTCTTTTGAGCATTCACGAGTGAGCCCTTCAATTAAAACATTGGGAGTTGCCCCACAATGTGTCTCCACACCATTTGGAACATCAGGCTCAGCAACTGCTGCCGAAATCAATGGTGGGCCCACAATCAGATCAGACACTGGTTCCTTAGGAGAGACCAGTACCTGCCCTTTGTTTGCAGATTTCTGAACACATCAAATAAGATACCAATCACAATCCTATTGTTTTAAACTCCACATAAATTAGACAACACAAAAACAAAGCAAAAACAGGCTACACTTCAGCCACATTTCCACCAAACTAAAACGTTTCACCGGACAACAAGATGTACAATAAGAAAATTGCAAGAAATTGGTCCAGCTACAGACAAACATCTCACCGGAACATCCTTCCCCCTAGCCAAGCCAGATTTTGATGATTTTTTCCCAAGAAGAACTGACTTAATCCACTTCCCCGGCGATTTCCCCATTGCGATAGCAGAACGACTGTAAATCTACAAACCTACATCATCATAAACACAACATAACCTTAAACCGAACAGCAGGTAACTTCCTCAAACCTCAAACCAACAAAAAAACAAAAGAACGAAACTACTTCAGATCTTAAAACAAGTACCTGGAAATGCAATGAGCTCAAACCCTAGCAAGTTGCCATTCACTTCGACAACAAAAACAAACAAAGAAACACAAATAAAATATCCAGAGATCTATGGAATGTCTATTTTTTCCTTCTTGGTACAATAAATAAATGAATAAAGAAATGAGAAATGAACAAAACGAAAAGAGCCATGCCCTAAAAAACAAAAGGGTGTGGTTTTAGCTGTACCGAAGATTCCATTTCTTTCAGCTGAGACTCCAGAGTGACTGGGACGATAACTGCCAATAGAGAGCAGCAAGCAACCTGAAAAAATTAAAAGAGCTCCACAAAAAGGAAAAGCTCCAGAAAAAGAAAGAGCAGTGGTGCACGGCGACGTTTTTGTGCTTTTGTTTGAAAAATGTGGTCCCCGTTTTTTGAGGCTAATTAAGTTTAATTATCTTGGACTAATGGATTAATTAATTATGGGGTGGTTGCTTTTGGTGAGCCAGTGGTTAAGACTGATGTTGACGAATAATTACACTTTACCGGTTGACTGTCATAATTAAAGCAGAGATTAAGCGGACAGTAGACAGCTGTTTGAGATGCTTAAACTTGGCTTTATCTGTAAGCAGTTTCCTAAATAATGCTGCTGATTACCAATGCTGGAAAAAACTTCGAAAGACAATTACGGTTTCCTTGCAAAAGAAAAAAGAGAGAGACATAAGTGCTGGCCCATAAGGAGGAGGCCCACAATGTTTTGGTCTAGTGGACTTTGATAATATCGGCCCATGGTTAGTTGAGCAGTTGAGCCATCAAGAGGAGAAAAATTGAGGGGAAAATCATACTACAAGAATGGATTGTTTGACTGTAGAAGCATGCTGTTTGGTTTTCCTCAATTTGAGAATCTTTTTGTTTAAGCAATTCTGTTAGTTAGAAACTAGTTAGAAATTTAATTACATTGTTTAAGCATCCTGCATTGTTTTAGCAAGACACCTCATTTTTTATGTCGTGTTTATGTATGACTAATTTCCGACACCGACACTCGACGAATACCCACATGACACGTGTCCAACTCATTGTCTCGTGTATCCTACTTTTTGTATCATAATTCTAAACAATTATCGGTGACAAAGAGATGTTTAACGTTAATTATAGTTGCTAAAAGTATTTATAAGACTAAACTTAATTTGAAATTAACGTTTTAATTGCATTATCCTTAAACTCATTTTTTTTAATTAGTGTAAATGATATTTTTATGATATATATTAATATACATACATATATTTATTACATCGGTGTCCTATAATTTTTAATTTTTTCGCGTTGTATTGTCAATATTTTTCAAGAGAATCAAAGGGAAAGAAAGGGAATAGGGAGTAAATAAATTATAAAAATTTCCCCCTTGTCCCACAAAAAAGTTCCTCCCAAAAGTGGGAGGAAAAGGAGAGAAATTAGAAACTGAGCTTAAATTAGAAAAGAAAATCATGGGTTTGGACTTGGGTTTGGGCTAATGTCATGGGATTTAAAGGGAATTTCCTTCCTTTTCCCTTGTGTATAAAAAAGGCCGAAATGGATTTTGAGCCCCTGCAGTCTAATTGATTGACTTATTTCATCCCTCTGACAGATTTTTGACTTATCTCCTCCCTCCACTGAAACCCAATAATTTATTTCACCCCTCCTCCTGACGCCGCCAACATTTTCCGTCTGTTTGCTGACGTGGCGTGCCACGTCAATTGACACGTCAACGATTGATGACGTGTCATGCCACGTCAGCAAACAAAACCGGGTCGAGCTCGAAACGGGTCGAAAAAACGGGCTGAATTTTAAATAGATTTTGAGTCCCTGCAGTCTAATTGATTGACTTATTTCAGCCCTCCACTTAAGCTCAATGATTTATTTCATCCCTCCGCCTAACACCATCCACATTTTTCGTCTCTTTGTGATTTTGAGATTAAACAAAAATTAGGCGTCATTTTTGGATTAAATAAAAATTAAATGCTATTTTAAAATTAAGTAAAAGGTGGGGGTAACAGTTTGATTGAACCTTAAAAGTTTATAACACTTGTGTATTTTATTATCATCTCACTGACCATATTCCTAGAATTTGAATTTGTGTTCTCTTATAATCTAAAAAGAAATAAAATATGAAATTAATAGTTCCTTCTAGTTAGTTAAAATTTAAAAATGGAGTATATATTTGTAAACTTTGTGCTATGTATCTAGATGGATTTTGGGTGGCTCTAGCGTTTCTAGTTGATGTAAGAGGTGGTAGCAGAGGCGAAGAAAAACTTGGGTACATACAATGTACCCACTACTCAGTACATCATGATCTAGGATGATGACACCTACCCCAAATAGTGCTAGAATACTACTAATCTTGACACTTTTGGACACGTGTCATCATCATACATCATGATGTACTGAGTAGTGGGTACATCGTATGTACCCAAGTTTTACTCGAGGCGAAGCCTCTATGTGAATTTTCAAAATCCTACACAATTAATTAGGATTGGTACTAATTTGGCATTATTCCCATATCAACAATTGTTTTTAATTTAATTATCTTACAATTTAATTGCGTATAAAATAAGTTACTTAATAACAGTCTTATTAATTTTATTAGTTTGAACTTTTATTAGTTTGAACAGTCTTATTGAGTCGGCGACGTGCCACGTCAACAAACAGACGAAAAATGTGGATGGTGTTAGGCGGAGGGATGAAATAAATCATTGAGCTTAAGTGGAGGGCTGAAATAAGTCAATCAATTAGACTGCAGGGACTCAAAATCTATTTAAAATTCAGGCCGTTTTTTCGACCCGTTTCGAGCTCGACCCGGTTCTGTTTGCTGACGTGGCATGACACGTCATCAATCGTTGACGTGTCAATTGACGTGGCACGCCACGTCAGCAAACAGACGGAAAATGTTGGCGGCGTCAGGAGGAGGGGTGAAATAAATTATTGGGCTTCAGTGGAGGGAGGAGATAAGTCAAAAATCTGTCAGAGGGATGAAATAAGTCAATCAATTAGACTGCAGGGGCTCAAAATCCATTTCGGCCTATAAAAAATACAACCATACAAAAGAATTTCTCTACAAGTTCCCTTCCTCTCATTTCCTTTCCTTTCCTTTCTCTAGTTAAACTTCCTTTTTTTTTCCTTCATACACTTTAGTTCCCATACTAAGCAAAAACGGTTTTGCTACATGAGCAGCAATGAATACCCTTGTGAGTTATGAGAACTTATTTTCACCACACCAAAACCTGCCGATCCTCTCCAGAACAGGATTTCTCCCCATTTGGCATTTGCCGCTCACTCCCATGCACTTTTTTAAAGAAAAAGCGACCGGGTAATTTCTAACATGTATGTACAAGTGTAGTACTTATAACCACTTGAAGAATTTTGATTTTTTTTTTTTGAAACATCATCAATATCTTTGGATTGGCATTCTTGTTTCTTGTCATATACTATTGGAGTTTATATCTCAAATCTCCTTGATTTAAAGATCATACATCTTGGCTAGTACTGCAAATGAGAAGTCAAGCTGAATTTGGTAGGTTCATGTTAGACTGGTCAAATTATAAGAAGGTTTAAATTTGTGAGGAATCTGAATGGAACAATAAAGTTTAGGCTAGGTTCATTTTTTTTAAGGCTTAGGCTTGGCTCAAGCCTAATAACTTGTTTATTTACTCAGGTTTAATTAAACTCCGATAAATTTGCATTTACTTCTTAATTAGTTTGTTAAACTTTGCTTAAAATTAGTACTACTATAACAAATATGATAAAATATAAAAATTAAAAGAATTAACTGTATAAGCTTCGCTCTCAAGCCTATAAACGAGCTTAAATAAGTTAACTCATGAGCCTAATGAGTCAAATTTAACAAAGCTCAAGCTCGGCTCATCGGGAGAAAAGGCCTTCTAAATGAGCTTGAGTCTGACTCATAAACCGCATTGAATAAGCCTTAATGAAATCGAACCTCAAACAGCTCACCAACTACTCAGATCATTTACAACCTTAATCTTTTGGCAAGGTATTTCTAGGAGTATATTTGAAGGATTCACACCATGTTACCTATTATTACTAAAAGAGGATTTTCAGTTAGGCCTATAGGCGGTCAAATGAGTTCAAATTTGTTTAAGAAGAATGTGGGCAATGGCCATTAATTAGTACTTTTCTTGTTCTTTCTTTTCATTTTAAAAATCTTTTTATAGAACTATATCATTATTGTCACCCTACTTGCATCATTCTTTTTCTTTAGTGATCCTCTTTTCACATGATTTATGCAATAGAAGTTAATAATGGTTATGTAATAAAAATGTTTGCATAGATATATTAAGTGTGTTTTGGTTGATTTTGAAATAGTTCTCATGTGATTTCCAAATATAGAAAGCTAATACTTTCATCAAATATTTATTAATTTTGCTAACTTATTTTGAAATATTGGAAAAAACTAATCACCACTTACAAATTATATATATTTGAAAAATTATAATTGTAAATGAGAAATTGCCCTCTATCAACTTATGGAAGTTAAAATAAATATTGTAACCCTTTATCTACAATGCAATATTTACAAACGCCACTCATCATAAGTTGATTTGAAGTTTTTCATTCGAACGGATAAATTCGGATTCGGATCGAGAATTGGATAGAGGCTATAAAATATTAATCATTACTCCTTTCGTCAGATACCGAATCCAAATCTGATCAATATTCGAAATTATATCCGAAAATCAAATCCAACCCACCTACTAGTCTTTCGCACCAGACGGTAGAGACGATCTTTGCTCCTCTTCTTCTCTTCTCTTAAAAAAAAAACCTAAGTCCCTTCAAATTTAGGTCTTCATCAGTCCACGACAGATGTTCACCTCTCTACCACCACTCCCCACCACCGGCGTTCCTCTCTTCCGTCATCGTGCCAGTCACCACACAACCACCATCATCACTGATTTATGACTGCCTTTCGTTTACGCATAATCCAACAAATATTAACGCATATCCGATCGAATTCGACTTATCTTATTTAGATCCGTGCCTGCCAGATTTGGAATAGATCAGTCGGATTGGATAAACGATGGGAAAAATCCGATTTGAACGCTACCGATCTAAAATCGGCAATTTTTATCCGATCAGATCTGATGCTCACTCTTACTCATCACCAATAATATAGAATATTATTGAATGAATTTTTTGGAAAATTTGACATAACATCCCTAAATCCATTAATTACTTTCTTTATACCGTTGTAATTAAGTATAATTAAAGGATAATGAAGTGAAAAATACTAACTGACGAAAAGGTAAAGTAAGACAATTAATTAGGAGTTTTTTTAGCTTATATCCAACGACTAAGAAAAATAGTAATCATTGCTAAAGGTAAAAAACAGTCAATTTAAAGTAAATTTAGAATAGAAAATTAGTGGGTAAGGTTGATCAATAATTTTCTTGATAAGTATATATTTACTCCAGCAAAAAAAAAAATTAATAAAAATATCTACATGTTTTCACTTTATCATTTTAAATTCTTAATTAATGAGATGAGTAAATTTATTTGTTTGCCGTCCTATTTATAGAGAAGTGCTACTTACTACACCTACAAACTTATGAGTTGATCAATCATAATAAGTTGAAAATTGAATTATGTTAAGATTTGAGGTTGTTATTACTTGGTTTAATTCTCTAGCCGGTCATCAATGTTTATGGAAATGATTGTTTTAACTTTTAACCTCAAACATATTTTGTACTATCATTTGGTCCCTAATGTTTCTCTTGTCAATCGTTTTTTGCCTCTGCCATGTGGCAGCTCTTATGCTCCCTTTCGCGCCAATGTCCAGTGAAAAAAATTGCTCAAAATTCAAATAACTTTTGTGGGCCCGCTTTAGTTCCACTCTCCTCTCCCTCGCTGAGTCTCGCATATACAACCACAATGAAAAACCCAAAATAGTCTGTAAAATTCTAAAATCCATCACTGAAATCACCAATCTTCTCAATCGCGTAACCCAAACTATCTGATTGAGTACGATTGGAAGTCTAAAAAGAAAATAGAAAAATCCTAATTTCAACATCCTTGCTCCGAGACACAACAGCTTCTGGACATCGCCCCGCTTGGTATTGGCGTCATTTCATTTGCAGTTTGCTGTTCTCCCTTCTCCCAACCAGAAGGCATGAGATTCGCTACCCTCACACATATGCAGCAAAACTAGCTAAATCAAAAGAATTAGTTAATTGAGTTGCTTGTTTGCATCGATCTTATCTTTTCAAATTAAGTTTCAATGCAAGGATTCCCTGCTTGTTCTTGGTGTGGATTACTCTGTTCAAATCAAAAGTGTACCTTTCGGGTCCGATATGCTCATGATGGCAAGAGGAAACTGGGAGAAAACGTAACGGGTTTTCTATTTTCACGAAATTAATGTACAATTCCTCAGTAGGGCTTTTCTATTTTCTTTTTAGATTATTCAAAATTAGAAATAGCTTTCTTATGTGGAAATAGATTTAATTAAGAATTATGTTAATTATGTGCTAAAAGAATAAAGTTAATTATGGACACGATAATTTTATTTATCAGAATGAACTAATAATTTTAGGAGACTTTTCTTTTCATAAAATATACACTCCCTCTAGAAGTTTCTTTTAACTATAATCAGGCATACGAATAAAGTGCATAATTTTAGTTGTATTTTTTATTTTTGACAAAACTATCCCTATAAATGGGGAAATTAATTAGGGGTTGATTACCATATAATTAGTTTTACCATTAAGGTAATTAGGGGCAAGAGAGTAAAAAATATTAACTAACCATCTAAAGAAGATAAATATGACAACTTTTTGGTTTTTTTGTGTGGGGTAAATTCGACTACTAAAAACAACGAAGGGAGTATTTCTCAGTGATTATTAAAAAGTTTAATTGATAATACTATTTCGATTTTTAACGGTATTTTCCTAGTTTTTATAAATTTTCTTGAATTTTTTATTTAATAATATATTTTTAATTATGGGACCGGATTCTGATAAAAAAAATCTAAAGCTCCGTTAACGATTATTATCTAAAAACGATAGACAGACGTAACGTTAAGAATTAAAACAAACAATTCAACAAATGTTGAGGAGCGCAAGGTGCATTAAACCGTTATTATCTTGATTATTTTTTTATAAAAAAGGTGAGTACAATATGCATAATTCAGAGTACCAATTAAAAATAAACGAGAAGGCACTTAAACACACTTCTACATGTAATTATATTCCGCGCCTTCTTTCTTTGCTTTTCTTTGACAATAAAAGGTCAATTGATGTATATAATCCTGATAGGCGGAGAATGTAATTTGCAGGTTTTTTTAAAAAGGGGTTAAATCGCATATATCGAATAAACGGGTAAAAAAATGTGTTTTTGCCACTAAAAGAAATGCAGCTTGCAACACGCGATTGCTCATTGCTCAAGATAAGACAACCCATGTGCAAAATTCTACTCCTTTTGTCTCATTCTTACTTTAGTTAAAAAAATTAAATTGGTGATCCGAACCAATATTTAGTTCGATATAGTTCGGTTCGATAAAATTTGAGAAAAACTATTAAATAGAAAGAACGGTCGAATTGGGCAAACTAGACGGTCAGATCGGACAACTCAACCAGTTGAACCGATCCTGAATTTGAAACTTTCTATACCAAAAACATTATCTTAAACGATTCGGTTGAACTGTTAAACTATTGACTCAAAAGCTCAAACAATTCGATATCCGATTCGGTTCTGATAACTAAGAGATATATCATCATGGACGGAATTTAAGGTGGTTAAAATTTTCAGTTCTCCTCTAATAAGTTCCTAAAATTATATTCTTTTTACATTGATCTTTCATATTCGTCTGCTCGAATTTTTTCATTTTTCTATAATAATTCTTAAAGTTCTATTCCTTTTATATTAATCCTTCATATATCATATTTATCTTCTCAAACTTCTCATTTCTCCCACAATAATTCTTAAAATTCTACGCTTTTTCCTTTAATCATTTATATTTGCCTCCAAAATTTTAAATTTTCGCATAATAGACCTTAAAATTCTATTATATATTTTTTTCATTAATTTTTTATATATTTTTTCCTAAAAAAACAATCTAATTTGCTCCTATAAAACATAGTTGCATATTGTTTCTTCAAGACAAGAACTTGCTGCCAAAAGCTCTGCAATCAGCTTTGATAAAATAAAATAAAAAAGAAGCTCCATATGTAATAAGTTATAGTAATAATCAGTTAATTAATCACAAAGGTTGGAAAAATACTTGATGGAAATTAGCAGTACATTTTGTGGATTGTACGTAGAGAACAGATTAGGTAGAACGACCATGTCACTAAAGTGTATTTGACAGCGCACCTCCTTCCCTTGACTTCTCTCTCTCAACTGTATTCATTTCATCACTCTGATTGAACTCATCTAACCGACATGATCAGTGAGTTTATACCTCAATAATATTTTAAAAAATAAATAAAATGTTGAGTTCGAATAATCTTATTTATTTGTCGCTACGAAAAGATCTGATCAAGCCGACACAAATCCACGCATACCCCCCTCACTTGCCCAGTTGCCCGCTGCCACACGAATTACTTTACATCAAAGCCAGTACACACTTGGCTTTCCAACTATAATGAACTGGGTGCGCGTTGCATTTTCGACATCGACATGGGTGCCTGTTCTACTCATAAGCTACACGTTTGAGTAAATTTCTCTCTTGGCTTTCCAACTAAAAAAAACATTGACAGTAATAAAAAAAGAGCAAGAATAATATCCAGAAAAAAATATGGCTTCATCACATTCGCATCACATGTCATGACTGTCACGTGGACACGCGCCATCCGCGCGACATTGAGATGCATGGTATTTCCGGGTCTACAGAAATATTAGAACGTGATTAACCCGACGTTCTCGCGAATTGCAGCAGCGCTGAATCTAGAGCCTAGTTGACTTTGACTTTCATTTCCTTAAAAAGTCAAGGTGATGTGCGGGTTTCAAAGCTTGATCGTATATTTAATATCGGTACTGCGTAGCGTAGGATCATTGCAAGATCAAGTCCCTTTCTTCCTAAATTAATTAACTGATTAATTAGTAATATTAGATTGTTCAGTTTGAGTTTGAGTGTCGGTAGTTGCGTTGTGAAGGAGAGCATACTATCCTAGAGATTACATGATGATCTTTGAGAAGAAGCAAAAAATAATGAGTCACGCAGCTAATGCCAGTATGCCTTCACTTCCATTTACTCTCACTTCCCTCGGATCACTCTGAGTCTTGTCATTTTCCCATCAAATTTCATATTCTTTCTGGCATTATTAATTTATTACCCGTTTCATAAAGAACAACCTTTGAAAATAAACGTTTCAAGGAATCCATGGAAGTTGAAGTATAGCAGCTCCAAAGTTTCAATCTTTGTTTTCCAGAGAAATGGAGAATTACTTCAGGGTTTCTTCTTCTTTTCTGCTTTCTCCTCTCGTTTTGATTCTGTATTTTTCAGTTTCAACTGCACAATTATCTCCAAGTGAGACAAGAATCCTTCTCCATGTTCAAAAACTCCTTGAATATCCCCAAGTTCTTCAAGGATGGACAAATTGGACCAACTTCTGCTATCTCCCTCCATCTACATCTCTCAAAGTTGTTTGTTCTGACAATCATCATGTAGCTGAACTAACCATCATTGGAAACAAAATCACTACCCAGAAACCAAATCCTGTGAATTTCTCTGTTTCCCAACAATCTTTGTCCAAAAGTTTCAATCTTGATGGGTTCTTCACTGTTCTAACAAAGCTTTCGAGCTTGAAAGTTCTCTCCTTGGTGTCTTTAGGATTGTGGGGTCCTTTACCTGCAAAAATCAATAGGTTTAGGTCACTTGAAGTACTTAATGTCAGCTCAAATTTCATTTATGGGCAGATCCCTCAAGAGATTGTGTCATTAAAACATCTGACTAATCTTGTTTTTGCTGACAATTTATTGAATGGAAGTGTCCCAGATCTCAAAAGCTTAGTATTTCTTCAAGAGTTGAATTTAGGTGGCAACCATCTTGGACCCAGTTTTCCATCACTTGGTGTCAGTCTTGTTAGTGTCATTTTGAGCAATAATTCTTTGAGATCAGACATTCCATTAGAAACCATCAAGAACTTAAACCAGCTTCGGGAATTGGACATCTCTTCCAACAAACTACTCGGCCCGATCCCATCTGCTCTGTTCTCTCTGCCTTCAGTTCAGAATCTTGATCTAGCAGATAACCAATTGAGTGGTGCTCTTCCAACCAATCTATCTTGCTCTGCTAAGTTGAACTTGGTTGACATTTCCCATAACCTTTTGATTGGGAAATTGCCTTTGTGTCTCTCGTCGAATTCGCGGAATCTAACAGTTTTCAGTTCTTGGAACTGTTTGTCTTTTGGGGATTCAAGTAGTAAGCAGCAGCATCCACACTCATTCTGCCAAAAACAAGCATTGGCTGTCAAGCCTCCAACTAAGAATGTGAAACACGAGTCCGCCATCAAGCTAGGACTGATACTTGGTATCATTGGAGGAGTTGTGGGAATTGCAGTTGTTCTATGTTTAATAATCATCATCATTGTTAGAAAATCAGAAACCGAAACAGCTTACAATAGCAAATTTGATGGATCCTTTGCTGATAAAATGTCGGTTCGTAGCTCCTCCATTGCAACAATAGAATCCAGTAAGTTTGCATTTCTGTTTTCTATTAGTCTTTTACTCGAAAAGGTTTCTTGAATTGTTGTTTGAAGTGTGTTTATGAATTCGGACAGGGAGAGTGCCTCAGACAATGAGATCAGCAGCGATAGGGCTTCCACCGTATCGTGTGTTCACATTGGAGGAGGTAGAAGATGCAACAAACAACTTTGATCCAATGAATTACACGGGTGAAGAATCTCAGGGACAGGTAAAAAGATTCAAGACTTTTTGTCCCCAAGAAATGATTTTTCTATAACCTAAAGAGGCGTTTGTTCTTGATGTTTAAAGGTATATAAAGGCTGGCTTAGAGATGGTTCAATTGTGTTGGTGAAATGTGTGAAAATGAAACACAAGACGCTTCCTCAAAGCTTGAACATGGAGGTACTGTCCAAGCTAAGGCATCTGCATTTGGCCAGCGCTCTTGGTCATTGCGTAGTCACGTATCAAGATAATCCAAGAACATCTAGCACGGTGGTCTTTGTTGTTCTTGAACACGTAGCGAATGGCTCTCTACGAGACTATCTGGCTGGTGAGGACCATGATAGATGTCAATTAACAAGTTTGAAGTATTTCATTAAAGAAACACTGTAACAACATTGTTTTTGAAATGGCAGACTCGAGAAAGAGGGAAGTGATGAAATGGCCGCAAAGAATGGCGATCATCATTGGTGTTGCTAGGGGAATCCAGTTCTTGCACACAGGCGTCGCATCTGGAATTTTTGGTAATAATGTAAAGATTGAGAATGTTCTGTTGGATGAAAGCCTCACTGCCAAACTCAGTAACTATAACATTCCCCTACCATCTAAGGTATGAAATTTGGAAAGATGATTGTAAAAAAATCTGGGTCTTAAAATTTCATGTTAATGCCACCATTTTTTCTAAGTTTTTTCCCCAAATTGTTTTCAGGTTGGTTCTGAGGGTCCTCCAAGCTCACAGGACAACAACAATGCGGACAGGTGTTGCTTGGTTTTTTTGGTTCTTCCCAATCAGGTTTTTTCATGAAATTAAGGTAACATTACTAATCAAAGCCATCTCCTGTATTTTATGCAGTAGAGGAAATGCAGAAAAGGAAGACATCTATCAATTGGGTGCTATTCTCCTACAGCTAATTACTGGTAAACTTACTGCGTCACCGGATGAATTCCACGAGTTGAAGATGCAGGTAACTGTGATGCCATAGCTTTTCCTAACAATCTTTTTTCTGGTATCCAGGGAAATGATCTAATTCTTTATTTTTACTGACTATCTACAGATATCGAAAAGCTTAGCGGAAGGTGCATCAAAATTACGGGCCATAATCGATCCCTGCACAAGAGGCACGGTTGCATATGAATCACTAAGAAACACTGCTGAAATAACCATCAATTGCCTCAACAAAGGATCAAGCAATCAACCATCAATAGAAGATGTGCTTTGGAATTTGCAGTATTCCATGCAAATCCAAGAAGGATGGACCAGTAGCGGAAATCTCGCTATGCATACTTTGTAATTACAGCATTTCTAGAAGTGTAAAAGTAAGGATTTTACTGCAACAATAGCAAAACTTTCCTCCAATTCTTTAATCTCCCTGCATTTCTTTTGGGTATGTTGCAGTCACAGAAGAACTTTGCAAAAAATGAAACCCAATGCAATCAGCATAAAATTCATTAATGTTCAAATTTGAAACAGCAGGACTATGAATTAGTTTAAACAGTATCAAGATTGGAGACTAACCAGAACTAAGTCACTGATAATCCTATACTTCATTGTTAAGAAAATAATAACAAAGCGACGCATAGCAGCGTATGTTCACAGGACTACAAAGAACCAGCAAAGGATTCTTTTTTTAAGGCAAATCAACTGCAAACAGAAAAATACAGGACTATTACAAACATTGAAACAAAGCCACAGACACATCCAGTCTTCAGTTTAAATAAACAAGTACAAAGGCAAGCACTGCACAATCACAATTCTTTTGGTTTTGTCTCAAATGTTATTTTAACTGGCAGTCAACTTCATTTGAAGTTCCTTGCTGCCAAACTAAGAGCACCTAGTCTGCAGTCCAACTCTGCTCGACAATTTCACGTACTCTCCTATTGTATTCTCGCTTGTTCTCACTAAACATTCGTGCAGCTTCTGAATTTGCAGGGGAGTTGGGGTTTGGATCGCACAGCAATGACTACAACATGACAATTAAGAACACTTCAGCAAATTCATTGTAAGCAACAATACATGTTGGGTCGGGAAACAAAAAATAGAATGCAGAAATCAGCATAGCTTAAGTAGGAAGCAGGCAGCGTAACCCACAAGCACACATGTGTGGGTGCATAGAAGTATGCTCCTCCTATCTAAATAGGCATAAATTAGTAATAAACTCTTGGATCTAACAAGAAACAAGTTTCAGCTAATGAACATGGAAGAAATGAATTACACTTTGAAAATGTCATGCACATTCAACAAAAAATGGAAAATAGACAACATCCAAGAACACAATTGGACCTCAAACAGCTGGGCAGGCATAAAACAAACTACTTGATCACGTACCATACAGGGAAAAAAAAGGCATGCTTGCACAAACAGAATACATTTGTTAAACAAAAGGAGGGGCACATAACAATCCTAAGCAATCGGCAAGGATGTGGAATGTCTGCATTAATAAGACACTATTAAAGATGTCTGCCTCAGGTTATGATAATTTCAATCAATGGTCTAGAGTCTACACACAAAAGCACATGACATTAGAGTCCAACACTCCAAGACAGGTAAAAGCATAAGTGGAATGTGAATTTTAAAAGGGTTGAGCAGAGAACTCTAAGTCGTGACATTAGATTGTAAGAATCATCTTCCCAGACCATACCGGATTATATGAACCCACAGTACACTTGTGTTCAAAGAGATTCAGAGTGATTTGAAACATATAGCCAGGTTCACTATTTACAGTAATTAGATCATAAAAATGAAGTAGTTGTAAGCTAGTTTATTACCTGGATTGAAGTGAGTATTGCTGCCACATCATAAATGGGACTCCATTGATTTTGCAGAATGTCCAAGCAAATGCTTCCATCTGCATAAACTGAAGAAAAAGATGGCCAAAGTAGGACATCAGAACCAGAACAATAACAAATAAAGATGAATAAAAGGCAAGTGAGGGACTCCAATCCTGGACAGCGGAACCACCAGACATCTTGATAGAATAATACAACGTAAGATGAGGGCATATGGGTTCTTTTCCCTTTAAAAAAAGTATAAATAAATAAACTAATGATGCCATCTGTACACATTGAATAAAATAACTGACAGTAAACTGATATGGGGCCAAGAGCAACAAGATGGATTAACATGATAAAAGCATTTTTAAGCTGCATGCTATTGACATTTGTAGATGTTAATTGTTGCAATGAAAAGATCGGAGAAAGCATTATAATGTAACTCACTATTCGGGTGGAACATTCGAGAAACAAAGCGGACTGTTGGTGGCTTATTTGGATAATCTTCCGTGAACTGGAGAGTCAACTTGAACGTTCCTGAAAGGCTCAGACAACATAAAAAATGTGAGTTCAAACCCTTCATGACCTCCAAACCCATGGTTTGGTAGGGCTGACATTCAGATTCACACTGTTTGAGTACCCTACGGTTGATAGAAGATAAACTCCAAAAAACTATAGATCATAGTTTGACACCCATACTTGAAAACATCAACTTTTTTTAAATTCACCCAAAAAGAAGGACAACACTTGCAATGAAATTTATAACCAAGCATAACAACTGATTTTACCTCCATCCCACGGGGTATCATCAGGCCTGCAAAAGGCACAGGGAGAACAACATTAGCCTCTTATCCAAAAAGCATCAATACAGATGAAATACAAAAGATTTAAACTGTGATAAACCTCAACACGTACCCAAATATAACAGCATTCCAAAGCATAATATTATTGTCTTGAGGAGCACCACTAATTCCAGCAGGAGGGTCTTGTTGCAACCTCTTAAAATCCCTCATCAGCCTCTTCCTGGCAGGAGTAGACATCCTCGCTGCCTATCACAATTTCACACAAACGGTCAAAGGTGGAAACAAAACAATACTTAACAAAAAATTGAAACTTTCCACCAATCCCAAGCACTTAAGCTAACAACCATGATACCATCGCTCAAACCCTAGATCCACAAACAAGCTAATCCATCCAGCAATCATAGCTAGGGCTCCTAGTTCACAAACTCAAACACAACAAAAACCTTAAACAACAGCAACATAAGGATTTAACAAAGGAAACTCACTTGACAGCAAACGTGGAGATGATAATTTAAACCCTCTTTGGTTAGAAGATTATTGTTTCAGATCAGAGAAAAAAGTCTATGCAATTGATCGAGAATTCGCGGTATATAGAGAGGAAGGAAGAAGGGTAGGACCGAGAGAGGAGATATATTCCTTTTCCTTTTCTTTTTCTTGTTTTTGTTAGAAAAGAACTACTGTAACTCGGTTCTACAGTACTTTTTTGTTAGTATTACGATATTTTTGGGAGTGAAGTATTGGAAATGCTGAAGTGCGGGAATGGATGGAGATGGATATTTTATTTATTTATCACAACAGAGGTTGATAATGATAAATGTGGAACACTCAACTAAAAACTCAAGTTGTCAACGAAGTTTGGGCAAAAATTATGGCAGCTCCACAACAACTATTACTCTATCGCTCCCAAAAAAAAAATCTCACGTGCATCAAACTCATTATCTACCGGATATAGAGAACATGCACTTCAAGTGTTAATTTTTTTTACAGAAAATTGTATATTACTCTTTTATAATCACTCTAATCTAATTTCTGTTATTGAATAATAATCTAACAATTTACTACCCTACTGCAGCCAGGGAAGGCAGGCTCGCTATGAAATGGATATAAACCTTAGAATTGAGACTAACTAGAATATGAATCACCAATAAACCTCTATTTCATTGTTAAAAGAATACCAAGCGACTAAGCAAACTGGACTACAAGGAACCAGTAACGGATTCTTTCAAAAAAGGAAATATAATTTAACTTCAAACAATACAGGATTACAAACATTGAACAAAGCCACCGACAAATCCGTCTTCGGTTCAAATAAACAAAACAAGTACATAGGCAAGCACTGCACAATCTTCTTTTTTTGTTTCAATGTTATCTTAACTGGCAGTCAACTTCATTCGAAGTTCCTCGATGCCAAACTAAGAGCACCTACTCGTCAGTCTCGTCTGCAGTCCAACTCTACTCAACAATTTCACGTACTCTCCTATTGTATTCTTCCTTGTTCCTCACTAAACATTTGTGCAGCTTCTGAATTTGCAGGGGAGTTGGGGTTTGGATCGCGCAGCAATGACTACAACATGACAATTAAGAACACTTCAGCAAAATCATTGTAAGCAACAATACATGTTGGGTCGGGAAACAAAAAATAGAATGCAGCAATCAGCATAGCTTAAGAAGGAAGCAGGCAGCGTAACCCACAAGCACACATGTGTGGGTGCATAGACGTATGCTCCTCCTATCTAAATAGGCAAAAATTAGTGATAAACTCTTGGATCTAACAAGAAACCAGTTTCCACTAATGAACATGGAAGAAATGAATTACTCTTTGAAAATGTCATGCACATTCAATAAAAAATGGAAAATAGACAACATCCAAGAACACAATTGGACCTCAAACAGCTGGGCAGGCATAAAACAAACTACTTGATGACGTACCATACAGGGGGGAAAAAGGCATGCTTGCACAAACAGAACACATTTGTTAAACAAAAGGAGGGGCACATAACAATCCTATGTAACCAGCAAGGATGTGGAATGTCTGCATTAATAAGACACTATTAAAGATCTGCCTCAGGTTATGATAATTTCAATCAATGGTCTAAGTCTTCACACAAAAGCACATGCCATAGGGTCCAACACTACAAGACAGGTAAAAGCATAAGAGGAATGTGAATTTTAAAAGGGTTGAGCAGAGAACTCTAAGTCGTGAAATTAGATTGTAAGAATCATCGTCCCAGACCATACCAGATTACATGAACCCACAGTACACTTGTGTTCAAAGAGATTCAGAGTGATTTGAAACATATAGTCAGGTTCACTATTTACAGTAATTAGATCATAAGAATGAAGTAGTTGTAAGCTAGTTTATTACCTGGATTGAAGTGAGTATTGCTGCCACATCATAAATGGGACTCCACTGATTTTGCAGAATGTACAACCAAATGCTTCCATCTGCATAAACTGAAGAAAAAGATAGCCAAAGTAGGACATCAGAACCAGAACAATAACAAATAAAGACGAATAAAAGGCAAGTGAGGGACTCCAATCCTGGACAGCGGAACCACCAGACATCTTGATAGAATAATACAATCTAAGATGAGGGCATATGGGTTCTTTTCCCTTTAAAAAAAGTATAAATAAATAAACTAATGATGCCATCTGTACACATTGAATAAAATAACTGACAGTAAACTGATACGGGGCCAAGAGCAACAAGATGGATTAACATGATAAAAGCATTTTTAAGCTGCTTGACACTGTAGATGTTAATTGTTGCAATGAAAAGATCGGAGAAAGCACTATAATGTAACTCACTATTCGGGTGGAACATTCAAGAAACAAAACGGACTGTTGGTGGCTTATTTGGATAATCTTCCGTGAACTGGAGAGTCAACTTGAACGTTCCTGAAAGGCTCAGACAACATAAAAAATGTGAGTTCAAACCCTTCATGACCTCCAAACCCATGGTTTGGTAGGGCTGACATTCAGATTCACACTGTTTGAGTACCCTACGGTTGATAGAAGATAAACTCCAAAAAACTATAGATCATAGTTTGACACCCATACTTGAAAACATCAACTTTTTTAAAATTCACCCAAAAAGAAGGACAACACTTGCAATGAAATTGTAATAAAGATATCACCAAGCATAGCAACTGATTTTACCTTCATTCCACGGGGTATCCTCTGGCCTGCAAAAGGCACAGGGACAACAACATTAGCCTCTTATCCAAAAAGCATCAATACAGATGAAATACAACAGATTTAAACTGTGATAAACCTCAACACGTACCCAAATATAACAGCATCCCAAAGCATAATATCATTGTCTTGAGGAGGACCACCACTAATTCCAGCAGGAGGGTCTTCTCGCAACGTCTTAAAATCCCTCATCAGCCTCGTCCTGGCAAGAGTAGACATCCTCGCTGCCTATCACAATTTCACACAAACGGTGAAAGGTGGAAACAAAACAATACTTTAAAAATAGAGTAATGCCAACTAGCTCACTGAGATAGCTCACCAGATCAATCAATGGTATTTTTGTAATTTTCGTTTGACGTGGCACGAGCATGATTGGCCTGGTGAGCTATCTCAGTGAGCTAGTTAGCATTACTCTTAAAAAAATATTGAAACTTTCCACCAATCCCAAGCACTTAAGCTAACAACAACCATGATACCATCACTCAAACCCTAGATCCACAAACAAGCTAATCCATCCAGCAATCATAGCTAGGGTTTAGGGTTTAGGGTTTAGGATTTAACACAACAAAAACCTTAAACAACTGCAAAATAAGGATTTAACAAAGGAAACTCACTTGAGTAGAAAATAATAATGGTTGAAAGATGTAGAAACAAACGAATGATTTATTTGATTTGCTTAAATCTTACCGCCCGGTGGAGGAGACCTATTTAATTTATACGGAATTCTAATGAAGTATCTATGCATATCATAGAAGATATGCAGTCTAAGACATGATATGCTGAGATATGCATATCTTTGGACTTGCTGGGACCTGGTAGATAATATTTATTATTCTGCAGTCCAAGATACGCACTATCTTGAGGTGGCTGTCATGCGCTGTTGATTCAACAACTTGACAGCAAACGTGGAGATGATAATTTAAACCCTCTTTGGTTAGAAGATTATTGTTTCAGATCAGAGAAAAAAGTCTCATGCAATTGATCGAGAATTCGCGGTATATAGAGAGGAAGGAAGGAGGGACAGAGGAGATATATTCCATTTTTCTTATTTTTGTTAGAAAAAACCTACTGTAACTCGATTCTACAGTACTTTTTTGTGAGTGATTTTTATTTCTGATTGGAAATGCTGAAGTGCGGAAATGGATGGAGATGGATATTTTATTTATTTACTATATAGAATAATCATCAAGTAATGAAGTGTCGTGTATCAATATTATATTAATATTAACTTTACGTCAATTTTACATTATATATATATATATGATGTGAAGGATTTAGAGAACGTGTTAACGTGTTAACTTGTCAAGGTATCAAAATTCAAAAGGAATTATTGCTGCCGGAGATTAAATAAATGATTTGATCATGTCTCCTTGACATCAACAATGGGTGAGAATATTAGCCTATTGTTTTTCTTTTGTTTTATTTTTTTTATTTTTTTGGTTGAAACTAACCAATAATTCGATCATTATATTAAGTATCAATATAAAATATTAAAAGTCGATAAAATTATCCTTCGAGTGTTAATTTTTTTTACAGAAAATTGCATATTATTACTCTTTATAATCACTGTAATCTAATTTCTGTTATTGAATAATAATAATCTAACAATTTACCACCCTACTGCAGCCAGGGAAGGCAGGCTCGCTATGAAATGGATATAAACCTTAGAATCGAGACTAACTAGAATATGAAGCACCAATAAACCTATATTTCATTGTTAAAAGAATACCAAGCGACCATAGCAAACTGGACTACAAGGAACCAGTAACGGATTCTTTTAAAGAAGCAAATATAATTTTACTTCAAACAGAAGAATACAGGATTACAAACATTGAAACAAAGCCACCGACAAATCCGTCTTCGGTTCAAATAAACAAAACAAGTACATAGGCAAGCACAGCACAATCTTCTTCTTTTTGTTTCGATGTTATCTTAACTGGCAGTCAACTTCTTTCGAAGTTCCTCGATGCCAAACTAAGAGCACCTACTAGTCTGCAGTCCAACTCTGCTCAACAATTTCACGTACTCTCCTATTGTATTCTCGCTTGTTCTCACTAAACATTCGTGCAGCTTCTGAATTTGCAGGGGAGTTTGGGTTTGGGTCGCACAGCAATGACTACAATATGACAATTATGAACACTTTAGCAAAATCATCTGTAAGCAACAGCAATAAATAATTGGTTGGGGGAGCATAGCGATAACTAATAAGCATACTGAGTAACCTACATGTACACGTGTGGGTGCACAGACGTAAACTCCTCCTAGCTAAATATGCATAAATTGGTGACAGACAGATCTGACAAGTATCATAGCACCAAAAAAAAAAGAGACCAAGTACAGCATAGGAACCTCAAACAGCTGGGCAGGCATACACCAACTACTTGAGCACGTACCATGGGGAAAAAATAAAGTTATGCTTGCACACACAGAACAGACTTATTAAACACAACGAGGGGCACATAACAATCCCATGCATCGGAAGGAATATGGAATGTCTGCATTAGGGAGACAACATAAAATGCCTGCCTCTGGTTATGATAATTTCAATCCACGGTCAGGAGCCTTCACACAAAAGCACCGGATATGTAGTCCAAGACTCCAAGACAGGTGAAAGCACAAGTGGAATGTGAATTTTACAGGAATTGACCAGAGAGCTCTAAATTGTGACTTTAGATAGTAAGAAGAATCTTCCCAGATTTCAAGTAGTCCACAGTACACTTGTGTTCAAAGAGATTCAGAGTGATTTGAAACATATTGTCAAGTTCATTATTTGCAGTTAGTAGGACATGAAAAGGAAGTAGTTATAAGCTACTTTATTACCTGGATTGATGTGAGTATTGCTGCCACATCATAAATGGGACTCCACTGATTTTGCAGAATGTCCAAGCAAATGCTTCCATCTGCATAAACTGAAGAAAAGGATAGCCAAAGTAGGAAATGAGAACCAGAACAACAATAAATAAAGGCAAATAAAAGGCATGTGAGTGCCTCCAGTGCTAGACAAGAGAACCACCATGACCAGACATCTTGACAGAAGACTACAACCTAAGATAAGGACATTTGAGATGTACTATATAATGGGTAAAAGAAATCTGACCCCTAGTCCCAACACAAGCAAATATAAACAACAAAAGAGGACCATCTGTACACATGTGGATATAATAACTGACAGTTAACTGACATTGGTTGAGGGCCAACAGCAACATGATGTATTCATACGAAATAACATTTTTAAGCTGAACGCTATTGACTTGTGGAAGTTAATTGTACTCAACAAAAATAATAATAAAAAGCACGTTAATCCTACTTACTATTTGGATGGAACATTCGAGAAACAAAGCGGACTGTTGGAGGCTTATTTGGATAATCTTCCGAGAACTGGAGAGTCAACTTGAACGTTCCTGAAAGGCTCAGACAGCAAGAGATGTAAGTTTCTTCTCCCAGTAAAGTCTATTCATGGCAAGCAGGAAAAGGAAAAATATCAGACTGAACAAAGAAATAACCCGTGTAAAATTTCAAGTTACTGACTGCATTTGAATTACTAAGTTAAGGTTGAAATAAACCATTAGAAAAACTTCAACAGATTCACAATTCATGAATGAGAATAGCTCTTTTTACAGAAAAGGAAAAAAAGAAGAAAACTTTCTGAGAAATGGAAGAGTCATTTTTTCTTTTGATCGTCAGATGCTTGTAATTCAAGTTGCTCCATACATGGCAGAAAATGGATTAGCTCAAACTCTTCATGATCCCCATACCCATGTCTAGTAGGGCAGACATTCAGATTCATACTGTTTATGTACCCTACAGTTGCTAAATGATAAACTCCGAAACCCTATAGATCATACTTTAACACCCATATTTGAAAACAACAAGATATTAGTATCATCATTTCTCAATCACAGGTTGAGGAGTAATAATGTACCAAAATTAGCTGACATGGCAAGAAAATAGGCTGTAGTGAACCACTTACAGAACCAGAAACTAGCCCTGGGTTAAAATTTAACACATTTTTTCATGCCATGAAGAAGGCTGACTGCCTAACCTGATTGCGCCTTATGGAAAGAAAAAGGAAACCTACCCAGACCCACCTTTCTGTAACAAGAGAAGAATTACTGCCTAGAGACAAGAAAACATTTTTAAAAATATACCGCATTTTGTTTAACTCTATCATTGCTATCCTATTCGGAAAAGATAGGATTTCCTTGACCTAGAAAAATCAGTGGCAGATCACAGAACCTTTAAGTTCAGTAAGTTTGAGGGAAGGAGAAACAAAAGTTAAGGCATGCCAAACCCCTAGTAAAAATCTTTAAAAGAGGAGTTCAAACCAGGTTACTATGAAAAGGAAAGTAGGCAGACAGTGACATTATCAAGGAGTATACAATGTTGTTAACATTCACCCCCCAAAAAGGACAACACCCACAATGACACTGTACTCAAATAAAACCATGCATTTTGATCGATTTTACCTCCATCCCACGGAGTATCATCAGGCCTGCAAATTCACAAATAAAAAGGCACGAGTACAGTGGCATTAGCTTCTTAAGTCTTAGATAAAAACCATCTATACAGATAAATTAAAGCAGAAGTAAACTGTGATAAAACCCAGCACATACCCAAATATAACAGCATTCCAAAGCATAATATTATTGTCTTGAGGAGCACCGCTAATTCCAGCAGGAGGGTCTTGTTGCAACCTCTTGAAATCCCTCATCAGTCTCTTCCTCGCGGGAGTGGACATCCTCGCTGCCTATCAAATTATCAAAATTTAAACAATTAACGATCAACGGTGGAACAGTTTTCACGAAACAAAACAATAGTCAACCAAACCATAATAATTTCAAAATTCTACGCACTTAAGCTATCAACAACCATGATATCATCCCTTAAACCCTAGATCCACAATCAAGCTAATCCATCCAGCAAAACACAACAAAAACCTTAAACAACAGAAACTAAGGGTATAGCAAAGGGAACTCACTCGCGAGCAAACGTGGAGATGATAATTTAAAACCCTCTCTGGTTAGGAGATGATTGCTTCCGATCAGAGAAAAAGTCCCATGCGATTGATTGATTGATAATTCGCGGTACAGAGAGGGAGGTAGGAGGAGGAGGGTAGGAACGAGAAAGAGGGAGGAGATATATATTCTTCTTCTTTTTCTTTTTCTTTTTCTTTTTTCCTTTTTTTTTAATTTTTAAAAAAGATGCAGTGACTCGGTTCGGTTCTACTCTCTCTCGGCAAGAAGAGATTTTTTCTGATTGAGAGGAGCTGAAGTGCGGAGCGGGATGGATGGATGGATATTTTATTGGGTAAAAAATACATTAAAAAATATTTTAAAATTTGAAATTTTAATCTTATTAGAAATTTAAAAATCAAAAAGGAATATGGTAGTGTTCAATTTACTTAAGAAATTGAAGAAAACAATTAGAAAAAAATGAAAAAAAAATTATTGGGTAAAAAATACATTAAAAAATATTTTAAAATTTGAAATTTTAATCTTATTAGAAATTTAAAAATAAAAAAGGAATATGGTAGTGTTCAATTTACTTAAGAAATTGAAGAAAATAATTAAAACAAATGAAAAAAAAATCAAAACTAATTGTAAAAAGAACTAATTTTTCCATTTTCTTAATTAAACTCTACCATATTTGTTACAATTTTTGTACTATTTTTATACTAATTTTTTGTTCTCATGGGAGACTAATCTCATCCGAGTTTTATCAGACTCTCAAAAGGTGGTGACTTTTCTAGTATTATTTTCACTATTCCCAAAACTCAAATTCGAACCTTATCTTAATTTTTTAACTACTGAAAAGTTTCAAAACGATAACTTTTAAGAAATTATAGGAGATAAAAGGGGAATTTTTAAGATTTTTTATTTAGTTTTTTAATTTAATTTGATTGTCTTATTATTTATCACCACCACCAACCAAGTCGATAAATTAATAAAGGACCCTTATTTATATTATGCTTTATATGAGAATTAAAGTGTAGGAAGGAAAAGAGAGTAAATTTAACAAGGGAAAGGGAAGGGAAGGAGAGGAAGGGAACTTTTACGGAAATTCTTTTGTGTGACTACATTTTTTAGATACAAGGGTCAAGGAAGTAAATTATAATATTTGTGAATAACAACATAAATGAGAAGGATTTTTTTTATAGTTATTTTACCACTTTATCCCTATAGTCATTTTCATACTTTTCAGCTGAATTTCATCGAACACCTTCCGTGCAAGGCTAAGCTCACCACACCTTGCATACATAAGTCTGCTCTCTCTCCGATATTTTTCCGACGATGAAGTCCCTGATTTCATTACATTATATTTCCACTATCCAGATTATCAAGGCCACAAATTCGGGCCCGACCATCCGAAAATCACGGAAGTAGTTGCGTATGTCGACCACATGATCGGAAGATTAATCCATGGACTGGAAGAGATAGGGGTCTTTGATGATGTGAACATCATTTTGGTGAGTGACCACGGGATGGTGGCCACGACAGATCTAAAAGTTGGCTACTTTTTATTTTTTCAAAACTTGGCTACTTTTTTGTTAATGTATCTGCATTTGGATATGAATTTGTTGTAGGGGAAGCTTCTTGGGTGGGCAATTTTGCAAGAGGAATAAGAGATTTTGGGTCAGTGTTAGATGGTGGTGCAGGGGCGAGAGGTTGTTGTGGCTGAGGGGTCAGTAATGGTATAATTTTTTTCCCCCTTGAGTTACTTCTGTTTCCTCCCACTTATGGGAGGAAATATTTTGTGGGTCAGGGAGGAAATTTTTATAATTTATTTACTTTGTATTCCCTTACTTTACCTTTAATTCTCTTGCATTTTTTTTCCCATATAAGGAAAATTTTAAAAATTTCCTTCCCCTTCCTTTCCTTTCCCCTCCGATCCTTCTTCCCATACATAGGCTTATACAACTACTCTCAAACCTTGTATTTTATTATTTTCATTTAATTACATTTTTTAAAATAATTTATTATACATTTAAGTTTTAAATCATAAAAATTTATTAAATAAAATAGAGGAATGCAACTATTGTACATAAAGTTTATTGATTTGGATAGATTATTATAGATTTTTTACTTGAATGCTCAACTCTCCTTTTCTTTTACGACTTTTATAGAAAGACCACTAAAAAGTACCAAAATTTAAATAAAAATTCATATAGAAACTAATAATTAAAAAAATATTGCATAATTATGCTAGAAATAAATTATATAAAAAAAATATGCTAAGCATTTTATAGCGTCAACATTTGATATAAAAAATCAACTATAATAGGTATAGAGAAAGTAAATAGATGTATATTACATTCTAATTAAGTCTCATAAATTTTATTTATTAATCAATTTGTAATGATTATTATAAGCATAATACATAATTATAATAATTAAAAGGGAAAATAAATAGATGAAGGTTACATCCTAATTAATACTTTTTTATTTATACCAAATTATTTTATAATTTAATTAATTAGTAAGTAGCTACTTAAATATTAATTACAAAAATGAAAAATATATGTTAAAAAACTAATGCCGCGTGACATTAAAAAATGAGGTGGTATCGTGAGAATGACATAAAATGTCTAACACGCCAGGGTGTACACGGTCCGAGTCGGGTTGGTTTTTGGGCTAGAATCGGACGGGACATTTCCGGTATGATTCGGGTCGATTCTAATTTTTTCGGATCAGACCGGGTCGGTTCAAACCCAGCTATTTTTTTTTTACAAATTTTGTATTTAAAATAATAAATAAAGGGAAAAAAATTAGGACTTTTAATTGAATCTAAAAAAAAGAAGGAAAAATGCATAATACATTAGTAATTTAAACATTAATACAATTTAAATTAAAATCATAAAACTCTAAACAATTAGTAATTTTTAATTTTATGACAATTAATAATAATTAATAGCTATATTATTAATAATTAATGGTCTTACTTTATACATATTAACTATATAAATGGTTATTACAATTTACAATAATATATTACTAATATGTGCTATGTTAACTATATAAATGCCTATTAAAATTTTATTTCTTAGTTCTTACTATGGAGAAAATGTTTTCCCCTCGTAATAATTCTCATATAACATCCTTAATAAAATTTTGTATTTAAAATAATGAAAAAATAAAAAAATGAGGACTTTTAATTGAGTTTAAAAGAAAAAAAAGGAAAAATGCATGAGGAATTTTAATATAGTTTAGAAGGAAAAAAGAAAGAGGAGGAGGTAAGTTTAGAAGGAAAAAAGAAAGCGGGAGCCAAGTTTAGAAGGAAAAAAGAAAGCGGGAACCAAGAGGATTTGAACCTCTTCCCTTTAATATAAAAGGTAAGGAGTTAACAATTAAACCAAATGAAAAATTTAATATCATTGTACGTATATATATATATATTTCCGGTTCTACTAATTCTCAAGGCCGGTTCTCAAATTTTGAAGGTTGGAGAACCGAACCGAACCGAACCAGAACTATCCGATCCGATCAGAGTCCAACAAAAAAGACGATCTGATCCGGGTCAAAACTCGGCGGTTCCGAACCAGCCCGGTTCTTGTACGCTTAATATAGATTAGGTCATATAGCCATACTCAGCTACTTGCTTCTAGAAACTTCTTAAGATAAATGATAGATACTATAACAATCATTCAAGTGGTGCGATCCTTGAAAACAAATAGTACTAACAAGTACTCCCTTCTAGTTTTTTAATTATCTTTTATTATTTGAGCACGCATATTAAGAAAGCTGAATGATTCACTATTTGAGACAATTTTGCCTCAATTTTTTTTTCGGTACAGAATTTTTTTGGATCAAAATAGTAAGTCATTTAACATTTTTAATATATGTACCGAAATAGTAAACGACAATTATTTATACTAACAGGGAGTATGTATTACACACATAAAATACTTGGTTATTGTAAGATATGAGTCACTTGAAGTGATAAGAACTCATGATTTCGGGTTTAATCTTTAGAATAAACAATTAGATAATAATAATAATAATAATAATGTTCACAATTGGGTTTTAGCCCACTAAGAAGGGGCCTTAAGTTTAAGAAGATGGTTTACACACACAAAAACCATTCCTGTTGGGCACTCGTTGATCTCAT
Organism: Viola odorata; assembly: GCA_963691705.1. Taxonomy (NCBI): domain Eukaryota; kingdom Viridiplantae; phylum Streptophyta; class Magnoliopsida; order Malpighiales; family Violaceae; genus Viola; species Viola odorata. The sequence goes on along the minus strand of OY829539.1, from coordinate 66,760,215 downwards.
GAGGCCTCGAATACTGAAACTAGTCACTGATGGGTTCTACAGAGAAGCCATCTCCTTGCATACCAAACTCCACTCTGCTTCACGATCACCTCACGAATTCACCTTCCCGCCTCTCCTCAAAGCATGCGCCAAGCTCAGCTCTCCGATCCATGGCCGAGTTCTTCACACCCATCTCATCAAAACCGGTTTTCATCTAAACCTTTACACAGCCACAGCTCTAATGGATATGTACATGAAGCTAAATTTGGTCGATGACGCCCTTAAAATGTTCGCTGAAATGCCTCACCGAACCTTGACCTCACTCAACGCCGCCATTTCTGGGTTTTGTCGGAATGGGTGTTTCTGGGAGGCGGTGTTGGTGTTTAGAGGGGTGGGATCTTTTGGGTATAGGCCTAATTCAGTTACTATGGCTAGTTTGTTGCCTGCTTGTGAAAGTTCTGAACTTTGTGTGCAAGTGCATTGCTGGGCGGTTAAGTTGGGTGTGGAAAGAGATGTGTATGTTGGGACATCATTGGTGACTGTCTACTGTAGCTGCGGAGAAATCATCTTGGCTACCAAACTGTTCGGGGAGATGCCGAATAAGAATGTGGTGAGCTATAATGCAATGTTTTCAGGGCTTTTGCAGAATGGGTTGCCAATAGTTGTCTTGAATGTGTTCAAGGAAATGAGGGAATGTTCGACAGAAACACCGAATTTTGTTTCGTTGATTTCTGCTATTTCTGCTTGTGCTAATCTTTTGTATATTAAGTTTGGGAGGCAGGTTCATGGGTTGGTGATAAAAATTGAAGTGGTTTCTGATGTTAAGGTGGGAACTGCTCTTATAGATATGTATTCTAAGTGTCGCTCTTGGCAATGGGCGTACAATGTCTTCAAGGAGCTGAACGGTAACAGGAGCTTAGTAACTTGGAATTCCATGATCGCTGGAATGATGCTGAATGGCCAGAGTGAGAATGCTGTTGAGTTGTTTGGACTTCTGGATTCTGAAAGATTAGAACCCGATTCAGTCACGTGGAATTCAATGATTTGTGGGTTCGCACAGTTAGACAAGGGGGTAGAAGCTTTTGACTTTTTCAAGAAAATGCAATCCTCTGGGATGCTCCCAAGTTTAAAGTTGGTTACAAGCCTACTACCCGCTTGTGCATCTTTGTCTAATCTGAAACGTGGAACAGAGATTCATGGACATGTTATCAAGAATGCTATTGATACAGATGAGTTTATGGCCACTGCACTCATTGACATGTATATGAAGTGTGGGCATTCTTCTTATGCGCATAGGATTTTTTATCAGTTCAATGTAAAGCCTAAAGACCCAGCCTTTTGGAATGTGATGATATCTGGTTATGGAAGAAATGGAGAGGATGAGTTGGCATTTGAAATTTTTGAGTGGATGTTGGAGGAGAATGTGGAACCAAATGCGGTAACTTTTGTTGCTGTTCTATCGATCTGTAGCCACACCGGTCAGATCGAGAAGGGCTGTGAAGTTTTTGAAATGATGACTGGAGACTATGGCTTGAATCCAAATCCAGAGCATATTTGCTGCATGGTTGATATGTTGGGTCGGGCCGGCAGGCTGGATGAAGCTATAAAACTAGTACAAGATGTGCCAGAGCTTCCTACTTCCGTTTTTGCTTCTCTGCTTGGTGCTTTAAGGCATCACTTACATTCCGAACTTGGGGAGGAAATGGCAAACAAGATCTCAGGGATGGAACCAGGGAATCCTAGTCCTTTCGTGACACTCTCAAACATTTATGCTGGGTTGGAAAGGTGGGATGATGTAGAAAGAATCAGACAGATAATAAATGACAGGGGATTGAAAAAACTTCCTGGATCAAGTTCGATTGGAGTTACATAGGAAAGAGATACATGCACATCATATAATTGATACAAAAAGAATCTCTTTTTTATTGATCTCAACCAGTGCTACATTTCTAGAGAATTGCTGCTGCATTGAAGATGCGTCAGTGAATAACACATCAGTGATTCAGCATCTCTTTTGCTGAAAAGCCAAGGTAGGTATCAAAATAGTTCGGGGGCTCTGATATAAAACAAGAGATCACATCTCTGAGCGTAATCACACCAACGACTTCTTTCTCTTCGTATCCACCCACCACATAAATCCTGTGCACCGATTTGCAAGAAAGAGTGTGGATGACACTACCAAGAGTTGCATCTGGTTTGCAGGTAATTGGCGGAATAACTTTGGTAGCTTCTTGAGTTGTCAACGCAATAGAACTGATGAAATCCATCACGGTGATCTGCCTGGAAGAGAAACAGAAATGTGGAAAATTAGCTAAAGCATTAAGTTTTACCGCAATATGCTTCTACTATATGTTCAGAGCTTCAAAGAAGATGACTTGGGCCAGGTGATGACCATTACTTGGTTTCGCCCTCATTCATTTGTTCTTTTATTTTCAAAATTGTACTCTTCCACATTTTTCGTACATTTATAGGCTACAAATAATCAGAACTTTAACATGATGAGTTTGATTGCATATTTTGTATTAACTATCTAACCTGAAATTGGTGAAGAGTTCAGGTCTGAGGAGCAAGTGCCTGATGTCTCTTATGCTTACATTTCCAATAATTTTCTTCTCTGGCCCCTCTACGACAGGAAGGCCACCGATTTGATTCTCTCTCATATGCTTGAAAGCTTCCAGAATGAGTCTATCACTCTGAATGCTGATAACCTGGCCAAGGGAAACAGAAAAACACACGTGAAAATCCAAATAATATGCCAAATGCAGGATAAAACTTATTTGAAGAATTCACACCTTATCAGAAGATACAAAAGGAAGTCCTAAATCTGAAATACTCCTTGAAGCAATGCAATCAAACCAGTCCCTCCCTTTGCATCCCTCCAGACCCCTGATAACCGCTGTTTGGGTGATAAAGTTTGTAACATCAGGTTTTCCTGTTTCAACCACAGGTACATTGCGCAGCCTATATTTCGAGAGTAGAAGTAAGACGCTCAACATTGGACTGTCTGTTCCAACTGGGACAAAGGGAGCCCAGCGATATGATTTAAGAATTGTCTTCACCTGTAAAGGAGCACAGCAAAACAGAGTAGCATAAAAAAAGGTGGTTTCTTGAGATGGAAAAGAAAGACGGGAGCTGCCTTCCATATCCCAGTTGGTTCGGAGATGGCTGGAACCAAGTGGTCAGAAAACATGACACCTCTTAATGGAGCCAAAGAATTGCGCGCAAATGAAGTTATCAGACACGTTGTAGACCTAAACTTACAGTGGTTGACTTGAAGGGTTCTTCTTTCAGGATAACTTTGTAGAAGTCCTGTCCCAAGTGATCAACAGCTGTGGGAGCATCTTTCCCCGCCCCCCTTTCAGCAGCCACACCACCAGCTACAGCCGCACCGACAGCTGCAGCAGTTAGCCCAAGAACTGCTGCCGGACCTGTTACACCCAATGCTGCTGCTCCTAGAGCACCAACAGCTCCAGCACCTACACCAGCAACTGTAGCTGTGGTGGTGGATATAGCAACAGCTGCAAGATCGCACTCTCCAGCACCCAGAGAATGATTGCCGGATAGTCTATAATTCCCAGGTACCTATTTCTCAAGTCTGCGCTATTACCTGCATCTGGGTCTTTTACTGGAGCAGCCATGATGTTGCATTCGGATAAAATCTTAACAGCTTCAGCAACAGATGCGTTTGCTGGAATTTCAACGACTGCGAAAACCATGTCAAAGGATACCAGTTAGCCATCTAGTACTGCAAACAATGGAAGCAAAGACTAAGATTGCAATAACCTTTGCCTCCGGTCACATGTGGGAATGACGATACTGGAATTCTTTCGAATGCAGCAGTCAAGGTCTCCTGCAGTGAGTGTGGTATCTTCTTTCTTGATTGTACAGCCTCAAAGTAAGCATCAGACCGATCCCAATTCGAAAGTTTTGAACTTTCTCTCACCAGTTGTTCTCCTTTCATATTTTAGCCCTGTGCAGTTTGCACACTTTGCAGGCTTTTTAATAAATAAACAAATGATAAGGTAGTAATATTTTCTTCTTAATTATAAGGTATTTCATGAAAAAGAAGAGAACGATTTCTTCTCAATGCACTCATTTTCCAAGTGATTGATTGGAACCGTAGTGTTTCTTCCACATACCTTCCAATTCCTCTTTTCCTTGGAAGATGCAAACAGTACATAAGAACCGAATTAACGACGTCTTAAGGATGAGAGTACCGAACCAAGACTTGCTTAGATTGTTAGTTTAGAAGATACGTTCAGTGGTGGGTTGATCATGCAGATTAAAGATCCAAAATGCAGATAATTACCAGAAGTTAACAAAAAAGAAACCTACGGCCCATGAACATTGTCTTCAAGAGTGCAATGGTTGATTCATGACAAAAAGTTTCAAGACATTTTAGATAGAAAGATAGATACATACCTGTTGAAGTTTTGTTCTTCAAAGATTGATGTTGGATTTGGATTGGGATTCAGTTTTGCTGCCCCTACCCTCAATTCAGTTGTGATGATTCTATATAGGTGCATGGGTTGTAACCTTCGGACACTGCCATTTGTAAGCATTACATACGAGGAACAATACCAGCTCGCCAGGTGTACCATGTCACGTTGGGAATAAAGGCTTTGCTGGTCTCGAGTTTGTATTCAGTTACTGCGCACTCATTCGATTTTTACTCGTAAATCCACCGCCTTAATTTTTATTTTATTTTATAAAGGAAGATTAAATTCAACCTCAATCTGAATTTCTACATATTTACCATTAGTAAAATAACCAATGAGCATTAATTTATTAGTTGAATAATTTATAGTAAGATGATTTATCTAATAAGAGAGAATTATACATTATTTCATATGTATAATGCTCGCAGCAGATAACTCCTCCAAGATAAAAATATGGCACATCATTTTTGTCCAAATCGTGATAGTTAAGAGTAAATATCGTGTATTATAGAGATAATTATAGAGTAATTCGGGCTTTCTATCTCATCGCATCACCCCCAATGAACAGGTGGTCACAAGACTCACAACAACACCAAAAGATCACCGAGGCAGGAAAGTAACAAGCAAGAAGGAAGTAGCTTATACAATAAGCACAAGAAAGCTTCATCTAGAAATATGAGACACGAAAGCATCAATAAAAGCTTAATTTAGATGGAGAGATCGGCAAAGTAAAAGTAGGAGATTCATCGCAATACTTGGTAAAATATTACACACGAAAAAGCCACTCATGATCTACCAAAATTTCTAAGAAGAAACGCCTCTTAACAAATTTGATACAAGACGGGAGAAAAAAGAGAAAAACCCCTATGCACCATTCTTCTAGCAATCCTTTTGCTCACTACCTGCTCCACTCAAAGTCTCCGCCAAATCTTGGATTTGCAGTATTACCACGGGGATTGTCATCTGGCTTTATGGAGTTAGCAAAAGCATTCCAACCTAGCAGGTATGGCAAGATATACTGCAAACACCATGGAAACATAAGACATGGATGGATGTGTCAAGGACAGTTTTGCATAGGATATAGAGAGAAAATAACTCGATTCAGAAACATAAGCAGAAAGCACAAATATGTCTGCATGCAATTATAGCCGGGAGAGATCACACCATACATTGAAAAGTGAAATGAGGATCGCGTACTCTGCCCTGGTAATAGGAATGTAAATGCTCTCATCTACATTCAAGAGTCTGTTTTGAACACCTTAAAATGCAACACAAGAACAGGAATTAGAGAGAGAAAAATCTACCTTGAAAAATTAAATTAACTCACATCACATATGAAAAGCTCAACCCTACTTTACAATCAATCATTGCTTGCCATGTTGATTATAATCTCTTGACTCCAACAGAAACAAAAAAAGGGGTGATAGAAGGTATGATTCAATGAAAGTATAGTTTGCAAAAAACAAAAAAGGTACATAATTGAAAATAAAAGTGAACAGTTATCCAGCATGAACAACTTGCACATCTAGTTTCAGGCCATACATCACATTCATATCTTTCATAAGAACAACATCATAACTTCATAATAACATGAAAGGTTATAGTTCATAGTTTTAAGCTAACAACAATCTCAATTCACAAGACAACAGAGAACTGCTGCATCTTGTTCACATGAGGCATCCAAATAAAACATATTTGAAATTCACAACGAAAAGCTCAAGGGAAATGAATATTACTTAGGTTAAAGAAGTGACCAGAACCATCTGGAAGTGGCTCTACCTTCAACACCTTCCTGACCTTACCTTCATCACTGCAAGTTTTAACAATATTGTCAAATTTCTCATTCTTGTCATCATACGAAGGTTAAAACTCAAAAATAACATCAACTTTCATTTTAAATGATGAGTATGAATGCCAACATACACTGAGGGTGCAGCGAATTATTAGTAGACAATAGAATGAAGTTATTACCTCTAAGAAGGATCACAAAGGAAGTAAATTGTTCACTTTAATGATATATTAATTGAGGCTTAGATTCAAATTGGTCTGCCATTATTGCAATTCAAATTACGGAGGCTTTTCAAAACATGTAATTTTTTTTTCTGATTTCTGCACCAGGACTTCAAAAGAAGTTGTTGCTTGCCAATTGTCATCATCTAAAGATCCTGCTAAACCTTGGTTTTTATTTATACTTTCCCCTAAATATCATATTAAGTTGCATTTAACAAACTGAAAAAGGAAATGCTCGTACATATATAGCATAAGTGTTAGTTTATACATCATACTCACTTGTCATACTCATACACAATACACAAAGATCCACAGAGAGGAAAAAAGAGTGTAGGAAGTATTAAGCAGCTTCAAAAGCAAACATGTTAGTCTACTTTGAAAATATAAGCAAATTACAACCTACCTCTTTCCTTTATTTGGATCATGAAAAAATTCACACGAATCCCTTGCACCAAGGCTTAGTAGGGTTCCAACCTCACCCACTGACAATGAAAATACCTGAGCACATGAAAAACAAACATTAGGGTACATCGACTCATAATTCTTTGCTGGTCAAATTAAAGAAGACAACTAAGCATATCTACTTTCTAAGGGAAAACATCACTCTTGATAAACTTGTAGGCTGAATTTCATAATTTTACAACTGAAATTAACCAAACCACTCATGTGCGGAACTAAATCTGATCTGAGGATCACATAGATATGCGCATCTTTTTTGAAAGCATCTGAGTATGGTAGCACTAACAGTAAGAAAAAGAAAATTGACAAGAAAACTGAAAAGAAACAATTCCATTATGCCTTTATGAAAGCAGTCTAATATCTTGCAAGTTGTTCACACTTTCACTAATAAAGTTTATTTGAAATCTTGAACCAGCCCCTACTTACGTGCAGCTAGATTAGTGGTTGGCATGCACCATTTCATCACACAAATAACATATTGAATTCACCAGCTACTTCCATAGAACAACTACAATGCAGCATTCATTCAAAGGTTGCGAAGTGTATCACTCTCAAAATTCTAGCAACTTCTGAAACAACCACAACAAGACGTAACATTCTACAACCAACTGTCTTTTCCAAAACTAAAAAAACACACACGACTCACCTGTTTCTTGTTCCAATCATATTGGCGAACACTAGCAGCAGGAGCAAACTGTAACAACACAAAACCCTCTCTGGAAAGTTTAAACGCTCCTGACTACACAACAACCCAACAAAAAGAAGAAAACAAAAAACACCTCAGAATCCAAAACAAGCAGTTTAATTAATTAGACACAATCAACTAAGCTCACCTCTAATGAAGCAAACTCCGGCGCTTTAGGCTCCACAGTTAGCGCAGCCTTTCCTTTGTATATCGAATGCCCCACAAAAACCTTCGTCCCCGACACTCCCACTAAAAAACCAACAGTGGAAAGGATGAAACACCAACAAACCCCATGAAAAATGAATAGATGAACATAAAAAATGAAACAAAACAAACCTCCTGAGGAGGCAGAAGAAGAGTTTGTTGAAGAGAGGCGTGAGGAAGTGACGCTCTGCCGCTCATAGTTGTTGGATTGCCGGCATTTCACTGCAAGCTTGTATCTTTTAGCAGTGGCATGTTTGGTTAAGAAGAAAGATTCGGTTTTGGGGTGGACGAAGCATTGTTGGGAAGAGAGGGAGTGATGGAAGAAGAGTAGTTTAGGGTTTTGGGAAGTAGGGGATAGCAGGTTCGGCTGCAACATTTTGTTCCCCGTCTCTCTTTCTTCCCGGCAAGCAAAAAAGTTTTGATCTTTTGGGATATGATTTTAATAGGATGAACGAAAACGCAGTAATTTGGTGTCGCTTTGATCTGTACCTATGTGGTGGCATCTTACGTGGACACCGACTCATGTTAGCAAAGACGCACCGTGTTGGCGCTATTGTGGCCTCACAATCTTTTTTGCATCATTATGAATTTTGCTTCTCAGTATATTTTAAATTTTAGGAATTAATATTTTACATTTTTGAAAAAAAGAATGTGGGCGTCGTCAATCTGTAGCAGCTGGCCGGGAGTGGTGATGATTCCGCCTTGGAAGCGGTCGAGCAAGCAGTTTTTGATTTTGCTTCATTCAAAGAGAAAGCCTACCTTAACTTCCCGTGTCATTTACTGCTCAAGCCAGGCGAATACGCTCTCTCTCTCTCTCGCTCTCGCTCTTGCTCTGCTGTTGTTGTTTTGTGGTTTCTTCTTTTTGCTTATACTTTTCTGTTTTCTGTAATTGCAGTTAGGATTTGATCCTTCCGAGGAGTTTCTCGGACTGGAGGCTGATTTGAAGCCCAGGTCTGGTGCTATCCTAATCACTGCTCTCTACGTCTCTTTACTTTGATTCTTTTTTTTTAATCATCCATGTCTTATGCTCAAAACATGTCATTTTTCTGCTAATGGAAAAACATTGTTTGCGATTGAGATTCTTAAAGCTGTCAATTGCTAATTAAATTATTCCAAAGAAGTAAAGAATGCAGTAGTTAGGTGGAGTGGGTATGGCATGTTGTGTGTGTTAAAGATACTGTAGTTGTGAATTGCATTGTTTGCTATTTTGGTATTCGATTCTGATTGGAACTTCTATGTCAGGAATGTTACCTCTGGTTCAGCTAGAGCGAGGTCTTGGTTTGGTCCAAATGGTCAGTATATCAGAGAGCTCCCTTGCCCAAGCTGCAGGGGTAGGGGTTACACGCAATGTACAGAATGTGGAATAGAGCGAACCCGTGCAGATTGTCATATTTGTAGTGGAAAGGTACATGCTCCTTCTGCCTCATTCAATAATTTAGTTTCACTTGACCTAGGTACATGAAAAACACTTTTTACATCTAAAATGGCATTCACTTTTTATGAGTCAAATTGTGGAACAAATGTAGCTGAAGTCTATGCACTTGTCTGATAGTAATGCTGTGGAAAAACAACTCACGGGATTTAGAGTTTGGACTCGTTTGATACAACATTATGATTATTGAAGCACAAAACAGATTGTTATTGATGCTGTAGATGATGAACCTATGTTAACCCTAGTATTTATGTCATGATGAGTACTCAAAAATTTGTTATATTAGAATTAGAAAAATGTTGATCTTCGAAGGCAACAATTTTTTATTTTTTATTTTTATTTTTCCACTTATTTCAGTGTTCCCACTCATGACAGGGTACAATGACTTGTGTTAAGTGCTTGGGAGAGTGTGTTATATGGGAAGAGTCAATTGACGAGCAGCCATGGGAGAAAGCCCGTTCAATGTAACCAAAAATGATTTTTTTAATTAAAAAAAATACGTAACTTTTTTCTTAACTGATTTGGCATGCAGAGACTTCCGTTTTGGTTACCATGGACCTTAATTGTCTGAGTTTTTAGAATTTTGTTCATAACAAAAAAAACATGGTCCTAAATTATGTTCTTTTTTTCTTTTGTGGTACTGTCTGCTCAGTTCACCGCTTCAAGTGAAGGAGGATGATGAAGTGGACAATCTAGAAATTATGCTGGATGTTAAGAAAAAATCGAGGCGTGCATACCAATCACCTCCTCCTGAAGTTGGGCTGAAGATTAGCCGATCACTAAAAGTTAGTTGGCTACCTTGCCTGACTTGCTATGCGTACCAAGCATGAAAATTTTCTTATTGCTTATTAATGTCTGTCTAAACTACAGATGAGGACTCATGTCCACTATTGTGATTCTTTCTATATGACCTATCTTTGTAATTTCTAAGTCATACTTTTCAAGTATAGTTACTTCAGCCATTTCTTGGATGTAATGGATCGGTGATGTCCTTTGTTTGCAACCAAGGTCATTTCCTTCTCTCCATGTACTGATTGTGTTTCCTAGAATATTGAACTGATAAAGAGAGTGAGCTTGCTAAGTGCCCCTAAAATCATGTGCACTCCTTCATTTAACATGTTATTCAACACCTTCACATTATTTCCTGTGCTGTGCCAGTCTTGGATGTTGTCTATAATTTATAAAGGTGCTATAACACGGCCAGATCATGGTTTTAATCTTCTCTGTTTAGTTGGTTGATTGCAGAGTCTCAATGCCAAAACTGGACTTTTTAGCAAGAGAATGAAGCTTCTTCATCGTGATCCTAAGCTTCGTGCGCAAAGAGTGGCTGCAATTAAGGTATGGGCAGTTGAAGATTGATTCTCCTTTAAACTTTTTTTTTCAAGTACTATATCTTGAAGTTTGAAGGTACAAGAATGTCTTGTTCTCAACATTAGTTCTATTAGTTACTACGGGCATTAATCTGTAGCCTAAGGAACTCACTCTGGGTTTTACTGCATGATTGCCCCCATGCTGTTTGGATGCTCATCAGGATTGATAACTTCGTACAACTCTACTTTTGGAGCTTAGATTAAACTATGTGGTTGCTGGGAGCATTTTACCTATTAGTTGGGGACCTTGTTGTTCAAGCCGAAAAAGTAAATTAGACTGGTGTTTAATACTTTGTTTACTGGATAACTTGCCTTGGATGGATGGACTTTTAACTGTCAGTACTGTCTTTAAATTATTTGGAAGGAGAGTACAGAGCCATTAGTTTTTAACAGAATAAGAAATGTTATTTAGTGCACACTTTTTACATTGGTTTTCCATAAACAATGCAGAAAGCCAAAGGAACTGCTGCTGCAAGGAAGCATACTTCTGAAGCTTTAAAAGCATTTTTTAGTGATCCAGAAAACCGTCGCAAGCGAAGCATAGCTATGAAAGGTCAGCACTCATGACATCCCCTAAAAGTTTACTAAGAATAGTTCTTATTCCTACTTCTATGCTTTCACTGTTTTTTTCCTGAATGCACGTTCTGTTTTTAACTGATTTAATGTTTAGCATTCATGTACTACTACAACATTCACTCACATCTGCAGTCTGCAGATGTTGTATTAATACTGCATTTCTTCTCAGATGTAATTCTGTTCGTCTTTCATGGTGTCAGTTTTCACACCATACAAAAATCTTGTAAACTGTAGGATTTCCTTGATTAAAGCTGAAACTGTGATGGAAAGTTGTCACCCAATTCTGTTGTAGATATTACTGCCTTGAGAGTATCTATTCCAGAGAATTAGTTATTGGCAGTTAGCTCTGGGTTATATAACATTGCAACCATTTTATCTTTAACTGTCACTACGTATTTGGTTATGAACTCCACAAGTTTTGATTATCGTATAAACAATGATCAGCATCCCATGCACTTTTTTGAGAAGCGTAGTGTTGATGTAATTTTTGCTAATATTTTCATTGGCTTGATATGAACCACTTTTTTTCAATACAGGAGTGAAATTTTACTGCACTAATTGCGGACGAGAAGGGCATAGAAAACACTACTGTCCGGAGCTAAAGGATAGCTCGACGGTCAGGCAGTTTAAGTGTCGGTTATGTGGGAAAAAAGGCCACAACAGGAGAACCTGTCCGAAGTTAAGAACAAGCAAGCGCGGAGGCAAAGTTATTAAGCATCACCAATGCAAGATATGCCGGCAATGGGGCCATAATCGCAGGACATGCCCGCAAGTGACTGGTTTAAATTTAGTTGGTAGTGTCTCAAAGAAAGGACATCTTATTTCTAAGAAAAGAAAACATACTTGTCGATTGTGTAGGAAAAAAGGACATAATGTAAGGACATGTCCAAAAAAGGATACTAGTCCTCGTGATGAAGACTAATCTTAAAGAATATTCTCATGGATTAGCATCTTGAAGAAGTTTTCCCTTTGGAGGAATTTTCATTGAAATCTTGATTTTGGCTTTTGACGATTTACATCTTACACTATACTTATATAAACCGTTAGGTTCGGCACTCATGGAATATCACTGGAAGATAAATTTCGAGAATTATCATATTTTTTGGGGTCAATCAATGTTTGAATATAATTAATTTTTTGTCTAGAGGGGGCAAGTAGGAGAGCAAATCTATTAATACAATTGCTTTTAGAATATTACTGAAATTAAATGTCTCTTTTTCTCAATACTCTTCGTAAAAGACAACAATAATAATAATAATAAAATTTCTAGCATATCGAAAAAGAAAAAGAAAAAGTTTCTAATCCATCTTACCATGGGCCTCAACCCAACTCATCCAATAAAGCCCATCTTTGTCCAAAGAACCAAGCCCAGCCCAACATGAACACAAGACTCGACACAGACGTCAACAGTTTGATCACTCATTATCCTCCCCAATTCACTCTCCGCTTAGGGTTACCGATCAATCGGCCGGACTAAGCTATGGCTATGCAAGCCGGATTCGGACTTTCCAGGATAGTCATCATTGCCGGAGCTGGTAAATCTTATTCCTACGCATACTTACCTATGCACTAGACACCGTTTTGTTAATTTGAGTTTCATGTGTTGCCGTTTTCTAGGATACGCCGGCACGATCCTCTTCAAAAACGGAAAGTTATCTGACATACTTGGCGAACTTCAGGTGATTTAAGTATTACCTTGCTTCGCCAAGTTTTTAATCTAGCTCGACTTAGTTTGATGATCACGTGATTTTCTGTACCAGTTGGTGCTTGGTTTAGCTGACGTCGAGGTTACTGATTGTTTTGTTTGCTATTTTTGTTGTTTGTTGTAGGCATTAGTGAAGGGACTCGAGAAATCTGGGGACCAAGCTGATGGAGATGTTGACTATGCTATTGCGCAGCAGGTGAACGAGTTGTTTTTCACAATTCATATTGCGTGCGCGAATTCTTAAATGTAATTGCTGAATGCGTAGTTTGTTTTAGGTACGGAAATTGGCCATGGAGGTCAGGCAATTAGCATCTGCACGGCAGATAACTGTTCTAAATGGAGGCTCTGGTCAGATGGGTATCAATTCCTATTCTTCATATCAAGCAGTCCTCATTCTTTCTAGTTCATGATCTCTTTTTATTGTCCAGTAAAATAGGAGAATATTAGCAATATGTGTTAGTAGTAAGGATGTAGCTTTCTTTTGTTGATTTGACTCTCGTTCTCGTGTCTTATCTATCGTCTTTTGGGTGGTGTAGGCAACTATACTGGTCTTATAATTCCAGCTGCCACCGTGGGAGCATTGGGCTATGGTTATATGTGGTGGAAGGTATCATTATATTTTTGTCTGAATGCTGTACTTTTTCTTATTATTTTATTTGTTTATTTTATGAAGTTGTATTCATGTCTATGCACAACTTCTTTCCTTCTGTGATCAGGGTCTCAAATTCTCAGATCTCATGTACGTCACCAAGCGTAGTATGGAAACTGCTGTCACAAACTTGACAAAACATCTGGGACAAGTATCTGAAGCTCTGTCTGTAAGTTCCTTTCAATTTATTCCACAATTTATTTAAGATGAATGTCGACAAAGGGAATGTCAAAGAGATCATTTGGTGTGAGCTTCTCATATTGGCGTATGTAGTGATTGCTTAGCTTGTCTGTGCCATCTAGTCAGGGTGCTTGTTTGGAATATCAACTTTTTTACTATACTTGATTTGTCTTTATTTCGTAGATGTCTGGTATAAGAGTTGTGAGCTTGATGTTTCCTGTAATGAGAAGTTTACTATATTTTGCTGTAAGACCGAGCTACAGTTCAGGAGCTTATGTGATTATATGAGTTACCCTTGTTTCATGTTCTTTTAATGTACTTGCAATGCTTTCACAACTACTTAATTTCCTAATTTATCCTTTTGGCCAGGCTGCAAAGACACATCTGACACAGCGTATACAGCTTCTGGATGATAAAATGGACGGTCAGAAGGAGATATCCAAGGCAATTCAAAATGAGGTCAGAAATTTATCTGCTCTCTCTTATTCTCCATCTTCTTCCTCTTTCTCCTTACTTGGTTGAGGATGGGAAGTATTGCTGTTGCATATCTGAACACCAATGTTTATACCCCCAAACTTCCCTCAAATTCTTCATAAATAGCAAACACTTGAAATAGGATATCGCCTATTGGTTTTGCAGGATGTATAAACAAGTAAAAATCCTCAATTTGTGCACCTGAATGAGACTGATGCTGTATGCTGTGGATTTATCCATGCCATCATACTGATGTAGCTTAATTTTTTTTTTTTGGCACAGGTTAATGCTGCAAATGAGAATCTTACACAAATAGGCTCTGACTTGTGGCAGTTGCAGCGTATTGTTACTGGTTTGGTAGGTTTTATTTATTATCCACATTGTTACTTTGGTCATCCGTTATGGACTTTGCTAGCTTTATTTATCTGTTATCTGCAGTTGCTTGTTAATCACCTTCTTCTTTTGCCTTTTGAATGCTTTGCTTACAGTAAGTTGTGTTGTGTAACTTCCCCAATACTTTTATGACTTATTGAAATTCTTACTGTTTGACATTAAAAAAAAGAAATGGTTAAATGGTATTGAAGGATTGAATTACTATCCTTGAAATCAGGGTTACATTTATCTTCTTTTGTTGCCTCTTGATGCTGATCATTATGGGTCACTTTAATCATCCATTTACCCTTTTTTGAGTTTCAATTTAATTTCTAGCTGCTTCATGTTGCAGGATGGGAAGATAGGTTCATTGGAGGAGAAGCAGGTAAACCAGATCTTACTTTGATGAGTCTATAGACTATAAGTTGTAATTTTATATCCTCCTTTCACTTGCAGTTATACTGATTAATTTTGTGTTTTCAGGATCTTGCAAATATGGGTGTGCTGTACCTATGCAACTTTGTTGGTGGAAAAAAGATAAAGATGCCACAAGCTCTAGAGGTTGGAAATTGCATCTTTATGTTTTCTGCTTTTGATGGTCACAATTTGCTTTTTGAGGAGAATTGATCTCTTCTGTTGTGAATTAGTCATGGTGTGTAGTTTCTTGCTTTGTACATGGACAATGGCTCAGGAAAGTAGGGTCCATCCTTTCTTCATGATCTCATTTGTTCTGGGTGCATAAAAACAATCCTTCCAAAATTTATGGAATCTAAAACAATCTATTTTTGTCAAGAACAAGCAAGATGTCATCACTGACTCCTCTTTAGACGAAACAAGGAAAAGAGTCATTTTCTTATAGTACCGAAGATGAAGATTTTCTTTTTCCCCTTCCTATTTACTTTTTCTTTTTCTTTTTCTTTGGTGGTTCCTTCTCTCAAACCAGTGTATGCTTAAATTTTGACCCTTTTTGTTGCTCACTACTCACTTTCTTGCCTTTCCATTTGTTGTCTGTTAACACTATCACCTCTTTCCTTTCTCCATGCACTCTCTTTTTGAAATTATTTCATCTTTCACGGTTCTCCTATTGTCGTGGCTCTGCATTTGGCAGCTTCTCTCACTCATTGTCTGTACATTTTCTTGCAGGACGGGCTTAAACCCTCTGGGAGATCTCGTGCTTCCATCACATTCCCAGATGCCCCTAGTCCGATGGTATGTTTCTTATCATTAAGGTTTTAACTCCACGTTTGTGGGATTTCATGCTCTCTCCCATTGGCCTGTTCACTTTTACACCTCTTATGCTTCTAATCACCACTTATTAGTTGATCTCTTTATTGTAACACAAATTCAGGGTCTAAAGAGTCTAAGTGAGATGATAGAAGGTGGCGGTTTACCTCGAACTGCCAGTGAGCCAGTAACCGATGCTCTTCCACAAGGTATAATTGATGCTCGAGAAGACCTGCCCCGGACCACTGAAAAGCCCATACTCGTTAGGTTTGTGATCTAAGACTTTCATATCTCGGATTGTATCAATGCAGTAGAGTGAGTGGTCCAGTAGGCTCTCACAACCTCCTTTCTTACGCTTAAGGCAAAAAACATGGAAACACTTGAGATTGATTCTATCTCTAATCTGGGTTTCAAACTATACTGGAAATATCACAAGTCTGTGTGTTACATTGTTTTTGGCCCTATGCTGTTTCTTAAGATTAATACCTCAGTTTTGATAATTTGTTCTGCTGCCAGTCCATGCTCGTAATGTGTTTCCGAAATGTTCATTTGTTCTAGATCTATGACCTTTGTCTTTTTTCTCTCAACTCTTATACTTGGTTTTTTGTTTGCAGGTTCAATTCAGCGACAGCAAGGTGTTGAAATGGTTCTCACACTAAGGGAAATTATAAACCTCAACGGTTTCATTCTTGGAAACGAGTCGATTTTGTTTATTTGTTCTTTCCCAGTGTACCTCTGTTAATATTTGTATGCGTTGCAGTTTAACGAACATAATAATTTGTAGTGTCGATTTTTATTATATAACTATGATGTTATTCTGAAGAATAATGACAGCAATCTCGTACTTACATGTAATTATGATTCGATGTTCAACAGGCTTAACTGAACATATATATAGTTTCTGCCAGGTGTGACATCAATATTCCTGATACAAAACCCACAAACCACTGCTTGAATCAAATACCAGAAAAAAATTACCTGATCAGGAAAAAAAAACTGACTAAATATTCCATCTAAGGTCCTTATTTTTCAAGTTCTTGATTTCATGAAAGACTGCAGTTTTATGTATGATACAAGATGAATTAATTCTTACATTGCCTCTATGTCAACTGAAGATCAAGGAGGAGGAAAATTGAAACAAAGAAGTTTTGGAGTGATTGGTTAATGGAAAGAAGGAGGCAAGTTTAAGGCTCCATTCCAGAATGGTGACTGGCCTGTAGTTGTGTTGTACAATGGCAATGTGCTTTCCTCCTCCTTCGACTCTAACAATGGCAATGTATCCCTACTTGAGGGAAACATGTTAGGGATGTGGCTCATTCCACTAAACAAAAGCTCCCCAACTTCACTACTCTTACCAGCATCTACCAACCCTTTCCCGTCGATTTCTTCGTTCTCTTCGTTTGGGGTGTACAAGTTCTTCTCCACGAGCTCTTTAAAGACGGACGATTTAAGGAGGAGGCTGAGCGCAGTCGGGGAGGCAGATGACTTGGTAGAAGGGCTAATGGGTGGTCTTCTCTGGAACAAGTCTTCTTCTTTCTTAGGTGTGTTTAGGCCATGATCCATTAGGTAAGGACTAGGCTGGAAAAAAGAGAACTGGGTTGGTGATGGTTTCTCCCTTAGAACATTGTGATGAGTAGAGAAAGGTGAAGTTGGTGGTAGAGGATCTAATGCTGGTTTTGATTCTTGAGGATCAGGAGGATTGGATCCTGGCCTTAGCCACCTGATGTAGGTACTCAGATCGAAATTGGTCACTGCATTGATTCCTCTGTACTCGATTGCTGCTATATCATAGGCATGAGCAGCCTCCTCTTGGGTACCTACAATCCCAAACCACAAATATCAGAACTAATCTTGTTCACATCGGGTTTAAAAGAACGAGAGGAGAAGGAATTCGAGGTTAGTTAACTCACTGTAGGTGCCTAGGTAGAGATACTTGTTACCGAATACTCTTCCTATCCTTGCTTCCCATCTCCCATTGTGATGGTGCCTGCAATTCATCCAAAAATGCAGCTCAGAATGGGTAATGGCAAATTACTGTCAGATAAAATGCGCTCCTTAAGTCTCGTGTTCGAGTTCCCTAACTTGCAATTTTTACAGCAAAAAGAAAGAAAGAAGGAAAGTAGTATGAAATCTTGCTTGCCTTGCAACTCCTCTATACTTTGATACACCTCTTGAGAAACCACTGCTTCTTCTAATATGCAAAGATGATAAACTGTTAATTCTTCCATTTTATCCAACAAATCCCTCCATTAAGGCTATGAATGATTGGTCAAGAGGTAAACCTTCTTAAAGATGCTAGGTACTCCTCTCTTGTTACAGTTTTCATTATTTCCAGTTCTTTCTCATAATCGGAAACCTAGAGAAACACAAACACAAACATCAATTTAAACAATGTTGTTAGAAATTTTCCTAGATCCATAATAGACTGGACAGGACAGCTAAACGGACTTTCTGCAGAAATGTTGTAGTACCGGAAAGTTTGTGAAAGTTGAGGGCCCCCAATATTTGAGAGCAGCCAAATCATACGCTCTTGCCGCAGATTCCTCTTCATCATAAGCTCCTGGTAGATTAGGAAATGATCGAAATCTTAGTAAATTTCTTATTAAATTTTACTTTTTGGATAGAACAGAACAGAACAGAATGGTTACAATCTGGACGGAAAAACTCACCAAGATACACTGCGCCATTCCAAAAACAAACCCCAAAGAACCCAGATGCAAGAGAACACAAAAACAAGTCAAGAAACAGTGATATAAAGAACCAAAATCAAGAATAGGATCAAACTACAAATCCCCACAAGTTTTTTAAAACTTCTTACCCTGTTTCCCTTTCTTCCTCTGCGTTGGATTCCAAGTCCCTTTATCCCATAAATGAGCTTCATACCTTCCAGTCCATCGATGCCTGAAAATCAAGTTATAGCGAAACATTAGCCTCAGACAAACATAAGAAACCATGAACGAATGAACTCGTAGCTCAACAGTACATTCTGCAAAGCATGAAATGGATGACCTTTAGGTCTATAGTTCGAGTTTCCTGATTTGCAATTTATGGCGAAGGAAACAAAAGAAACGAAAAGAATCACACCTGCTAACTCCCCTGAATCTTGAACTTCTTTTCACAGTAGTAGCAGAAGGAGTTTGATCACCTTGAGCCGATTGCTCACCGGCATGTTGTTGTTGATCAGTACTGCTGGTTACAGCTGCAGCAGCAGCTTGAGCAGAATGGTCTCTTCTCCTTCTCTTAACACACTTAGTCGTCGTCGTCTCCACACCATCAACTTCTACATTGAAACACATCCGACGCCTTCCTGTTCCAGGATTCCCTTCACAATTTCCTGAATCTTTCTCCATCTTCTTCAATTCTTCTTGAATCTTGAATACTAAAAAGCAGCAACAGACCAAAAAAGCAAAAACAATGTGATATTTGACGTTATGGAAACTGATCCAGAGGACGTTTGTTTATATACTAATTCGACAATTTGTTGGGTACCAACTACTTTTAACACTAGCCAAATAAAAGAACAGGAGGCGATGTTAACGAGAACATTTGAGACAATCTTTTTTATCTTGTGTGTCTGCTGGCTACTCGTAAAAGAGAGAGAGAGCTTACATTACATGTGTAGATTTGGTATCAACAAACTATTCTGAAACTAATCATGTCCTGTTCAAGTGAATTCCTAGGAAACATCATCTTTTTTTAATACTTTGGTAAATCTTCAACAAGTCATTTTTGAGAATTTTCATATGGTGCTCTACCATGGCATCAACTTTTGACCTACTTAGAGAGAGGACATCAAAATGACACAAAATGCCTTGGCAATTTTTTTTTTATGAGACTAACAGTTGGTTGGTACGAGTAATTCAATACTTTCAAATCTTATAAATCTTTATTAAGATGAGTTAAACTATATCATTTTCATTTTCATTTTCATTTTTATCAATTAAAGTTTTCTCATTTCATATGATGCACTTTAAGTATCTTAAAATAATAGCTAAAAATATTTTTATTTTTTCTAAACAAAGTATTATTTTGTTTTTTTTAAATAGTCGTATTTATAAATAAAAAATCAAATAGTTGTCATATTTATCTTTTTTAAATAGTTAGTTAGTGATTTTTATCATTTATCCATGATTAACTACATGATAATCAACTCCTAATTATGGTTAATTTATGTATGGATATTTGATTATAAATGGTAAAATTAATTAATAAATATAGGGGTATTTTTGTCAAAAATTAAAAATTCAACCGGAAAACCACCATTTTAGTATGCGTGATTATAGTGGAAAAGACTACTAAAAGGGACGGAGGGAGTATAATATATTATAAAATCAAAGTTTTCAACTCATTATTAATTTCTAAGAATATAGAATTAAAGGGGGGGAAAAGTAGCAAATGGGTATAGGTAGAATCTCGAAATCAAATTCGAATCTCAATCGATTATATAATAAATAAAAAAAATTAGAGCCGTTGACGTTAAAAAAATAACATAAGTTTGATTTTGACCCGCCGAAAAAGGGATGCTAAGGAAAACATGAATTTGGGTCATTTTTAGATTTTTGTGGTTTGAATAACAAATGTTTGTTACACTTAGAAAACAAACGGATGGATTTAGTGATTTTGTAGGCCTGGGATTCTTCGTCAAGCTGCTGTGGCTCAGGCTTTATATCTTTGTCCATCTCCTATTCCAGTCATTCCTTTTATCTTTCACAAGCTTCAAGATTACATGGGAAATGGTGATGGAAATTTGTTGCTTAATTGTGTTGGTGTTTCCTATAGAATCGAATATTCTATGCTCCATTTAGAATCTTGTTTCGGAGAAATAGTTGCTCTGAGTATATGATAACTGAATCAGTTTTTTATTTATTTATTTACGGGATAAGAGTATCGAATTATAGAACAGTAACTAATTACTGTCTCTTTTTATTTCATTTAAGGGATAAGATTATCGAATTATAGGACACTATTAGTGTTTTTTTTTATTTACAGGATGAGGGTATCAAATCATATAGCACACTGCTCATATTAAAGCATTACGAATACAATTCAATATTGCAATGAATGTTAAGGACCTAGGTGTATATTAATTAGTCCATTAAAATAAATAAATTATATAAATTAAATAGTGTAAAGTAAAAGTTTTTTTCATAAATAAAAAAGAAAAAAAGGCAAAAGTCTTTTAGCTTATTCAATAAATAAGTTTGATGCAATATAATTATAATAAATTATGAAAATTAAAATTCAATTTAATGGTTAAAATATTGAAGGGATTACATTAACATTTTTTATTGTACTATATACTATTCCACAGCATGATAGACATGGAGAGAAAAATGTTCATAATCTCTTCACTTCTGTCTACATCTGCAGCTAAACTAAATTAACGACACTAAAGATTAGGCTTTAGTGGCTAATAATTACATGAAATCAAAATTATCTAGCAAGGTTTTCCCTCAAAGCAGTCAAGTGAACCGGAGTGCCGAGCGAGTCTGGTTACAGACGTTCCTGGCTGGAATTTGATGAATTCCTTGCTTGAGAATTTCTTGGCTGCGGCAGCTGACCCTGATTGAGTGAAAAATGCTCCGTTCATCATCAAATCTCCTTCCGATGTCCAAACCCAGTTCTTCCATTCGTTTTGTCCCGCGAACTCCCTCTTCGTCACCTGGTGACACGATTAAACTATTACTTTTACTATCTGACGTGACAACAGATGCGACTATATTTCTTATGAGGTGAAGAGTTTTTTAAAAAATTACCTCTTTCGCGTTAGTGTCATTGGGGGCGATGAATCGGTTGCCCTGGCTGATGATTGTTGGGCTTTGGCTGCCACCAATGGCATACTTAAGCCAATGAGTGTAGTCATTATTGACCACATGAACAAATCCCCACCTGCATCTAGGCATCCTTTGCACCAATCTCCTCCCAAAATGGTTGAATGCAACCGTAACTTGCATGTATTGGTCCTGTTTGTAGCTGTTGCTCGCACCCAACAGCATCACCTGCACAATTACATTCATTGAGCAAACTAAGATTTGCAAATTTTAAGCGAACGAGTGTTTTAACCATCATTAAAAAGCAAAGTTATACGTACCTTGTTGTGGTCAGTGAAATGACAATTTGAGATTGTAATTGCAGTTGATCCCATGATGCAATCAATCATCCCATCGTGGCATCTTGAGAGGGAGACATGATCGATCCAAATATTGCTAGATCCGTAGATGGAAATGCCATCCCCATCACTATCTGATCTCTGCCCAAAGTGATCAACCGAATCCCTAATGATCCCGCCGCTCCCGGGAACAATGTCATGGATTCTCAATCCATGGATGATCACATTCTTAATGTATTGCAAGGTTAGCCCGGGACCATTCGCAATTTTCACGATGGCTCCTCTGGCATCGATGGTTTTGTGGCTAGTCATAATCAGTTCTTGCTGCAGCTCGATGATCATACTCCGTGCAAAAATGATCCAAAGGGGACCTTTTTGGATCACAGCGTGGCGTAGAGTCCCGGCTTTTGGGTTGACCAAATCATTATCTGAGTTGTCGGTCACCACATAGATTGGACCGCCTTTTCCTCCGGTGGTTCCTTGGGCGAACCCAAGACCACAATCGGCTAGCCTCTGCCTGTTCTTGGCCCAATCGCGGTTACAACGCCAGCATTGGTCAATCGGGTTCGTGGCTTCGCAAGGACCGCCTTTCTTCTTTTTACCACCCTTCAGGCTTCTTCTCGTGTCGTTTCCGGCCAAAACCCTAGAGAATGTTACTTTACCAATTAGCAAATGTACAACAATTTTCCATCGAGAATGTTGAAACTAATCAGACAACATACAATTGTTAGTAGTTACTTACGCGCTGATTGCAGAGTTTATTTGGTTAGTTACATTAGTAGGGTCAGGACTGTAGGCTGCAAGGGTGTTCTGTTCGGCCTTCGTAGCTCGCTCTTGCCAGTACGCATCGAATTCTGCAACGCCGGCATGGATAGTTTGGAGTATGACAGCGAATGTGAGGAAATACAATAGAAGGGAACTTCTATTGATGTTGAAAGGTTTCATATTGTTTTCTCAATAGAGTTGTTCTTCGTTTGTTTGGTTGATGATTCCGGGATGTCGCGCAGCACTAATTTTCCCAATCAATATGTTGAGTTATAATCAATGGAGACCAAATAGGAAACTTGGTGCAATATTAATAGATTTGTCTTTTGAATTCTTTTTCAAGAGTGGTATATATCGGATGGGAGACTGTGTTGATTCAACGGCTACGAGAATTTGTGAAAGGAAAACCACGGATTAGAGAGGTAAATGCGAGAATACAGTAATTGATTTCTGCTTCACTATTTTAGCGCTCGTCTCCTGCTTCACCATCTCAAAATAGAGATAGTGAAGCTGCCTTCTGTCCACAACAACCCTTTACCTTCTCAAAAAAGTAGCAAATTTCATTCTTCCTCAAATTGGTTGCAAAACAGGGGGTGAGGCACACTTTAGATTTGCTTGGGTGGCTCTAAACGATTTCTGTCATTTTAATACTGCTGCTCTTTTTCGTTTCTTTTTGGTGTTGTGTACTCTTTTGATGTAATTGACCTTCAGCAAATCTTCCTTGCTCAAGCTATTATTGAAATAATATATGTGGTTTATAAATAAATAAAATTAAAATTATAACTTTTAGGTTTAAATTATATGGGATTAAATAAAATATTTTGTAAAATATATTTTTTTTCTTTTTTTGATACGCGAGTATTATCTTATGCTTATAAAGCACGGATACTTTATTTTTAATGTTGTGTCTGTGTTTGACTCATTTCCGACACCGACACTTGACGAACAGTCCTACGATTCATGTCCGACTTACCACTTGTCGTGTCCTGCTGTATTTGTCATAATTCTAAATAATTATTGGTGTTGAAGAGATATTTACCATAAAATAAAAGTATTTATAAAACTAAACTTAGTTTTAAATTGAATTCGAAACTCACTTTTTCTATTGATGGTATTTTTATATAATAAATTATAAATTATATACATATATATATGTATGTCGTGTCAATGTTCTGTAACTTTTAATTTTTCTCATATTACGGTATTAATATTCGTATCATGTCTAGTATTCGTGTTAATATCCATGCTTCCGAGGAGTGTACTTTTGGTGCTGAGTTTAGAGCATGAATTACTGGATTCATACCCTTTAATTGGCCGGTCCAGTACAAATATATATAATTAATTCTAATTTGGTGAGTATGTATAGGGACGAAAGTCAAATTGGTCAACTTGATATTCACATTTATTTTCTTTTTTTATATTATTGTATATGAATGAAATTAATTTCTTATTATAAAGACAAAAAAATTATTCAAATAAAACGAAAAATAAATAAATAATACACGTTTATATTAAGTGATGATTAATTCAATATTCTCGTCGGAACAAATATATTGTATCCTAAAACAGATAAAAGAATTTCGCTCTTTTGAGTATTTCTTCATTAGCACCAAAAATTTCTGTTTTGCAAAAATTTCAATTCTGTTTCACAGCTACAGTACGTTTTCTGTTTTGCAAAATGCATTTTTCAGCCTTAGAAAACTCGAAATCGTATTCACCTAACAACTATTTCTTATTTTTTTGAAAAACAAAAGCTACTACTTTTGTTAAATCAATTTTATTTTAATTAAAAAACAATGCTAATATTTGTTTGAAAAATTAATAATAAACTAAATAGTAGCCTATTTTAAATTTGTTAAAGATGAAATATAAATATTCTAAATATATTGATGTCTAAATTCAAAAGCACAAACCATTTA
Source organism: Viola odorata (assembly GCA_963691705.1). NCBI lineage: Eukaryota > Viridiplantae > Streptophyta > Magnoliopsida > Malpighiales > Violaceae > Viola > Viola odorata. The sequence continues at coordinate 66,735,664 of OY829539.1, read as the reverse complement.
GGAGAAAAAAAAAGTTAGAAAATTTTTCAAAATCTGTTTCACAGCAACATTTTGCAAATGGAAAATTTTTAGCAAATTTTTCAGTTATGCAATTGCAAAACAGATTTTCAGAATTAACACTACAAGTTTAGAAAATTTTGCAAACGCCATATTTGAAGTTTTGCAATTGCAAAACGATTTTTCAGAATTAACACTACAAGTTTAGAAAAAATGTAAAAAATCCAAAAAAATCTAAAAAATGTTTAAAAAAATGTATAAATTCCCAAAAAATTCAAAAAATTCAAAAAAAAATTAAAAATCCCAAAAAATGTAAAAAAAATCCCCCAAAAAAATGTAAAAATTCTAAACAAAATTAATCTAAAAATCCTGAAAAAAATTTAAAAAATCCAAAAAAAATGTAAAAATAATAAAAAATAGCCTTGAATTATTTGGACATGAAATTATTTGTTCAAAAAAATTGTAGAAATCCAAAAGAAAATTAATTAATCAAAATTTTCCAAAAAAATTGTAAAATTCAAAATTGGAATTAAAAATTAAATATAAATAAAATATTTCCGTTCATGAAAATAAAATACATATAAAATTGTTCATGACATGAATACTACAAATTTAAACTCGATTGAACTAAAAATATATATATTTTTTGTCACTATTTGATCGGGTTCTGATAACTATGGTCCAAGAATATGGACTAAAATTTGTGACTTGGATTTATATTTTTTAATTATTGGTCCAAGTTGGTAAAGGAAATCTAAGGAGAAGTGAGTTTATCATTATAAAATTCATCATTGGACGGATAAACGTGGCATAAGCAGGGTCATCTAGACACAATCAACGACCATTGACGTTGACGCCTCCGAAGCAAATAAAAGTCTCCACGCTCTCTCTTCAGTTGTCAGGAAGCATGCAATAGCGCGTGAGCAAACTAATTGCTCATAGTATGATTGCAGTCGGCCGGTTGGTAATTCCAACCTCATCTACATTTTTACTACTAATCAAATAACTCATTGACTTCTCCATTATATATTAAATGGTTCTCCCTCCATTCCCAAAAGAATGACGTTTACTATTCTGGCACGTATTTCAAGGCGGCCGGATGACTCACTATTTGTTAAAGATCAAATATAAATATGCTAAATATATTCATGTCTAAATTCAAAAGTACAAGCCATTTAGGGAGAAAAAAAATTTGAAAAATTTTCAGAAAATTTTCCAAAATCTGTTTCACAGCAACATTTTGCAAATGGAAAAATTTCAACAAATTTTTCAGTTTTGCAATTGCAAAACAGATTTTCAGAATTAACACTACAAGTTTAGAAAATTTTGCAAACGCCATATTTGAAGTTTTGCAATTGCAAAACGGTTTTTCAGAATTAACACTACAAGTTTAGAAAGAATGTAAAAAATTCAAAAAATGTAAAAAATCCCAAAAAAGTTAAAAAATCTATAAAAAAATTAATCTAAAAATCCAGAAAAAATGTAAAAACTCTAAAAAAAAAATTAGGAGTATTTAATATTTACTTATTTAGTATTTATTAAACTAATGTTTGTATGTAAATATTGATCTAATTTTATTCGTATGAGTTTAATTAGGAGTATTGATTAATTAAAACAATTAGAACATTGGAATCAATTTACTAGGATTAATTTTAGATAAATATAAAAAAATGTGTATCTTTAGCCATATTTATTCTTATTTGTTTAGGATGTGTGAAGTTATTTATTTTAAATTGAGTTTGTATTTATTTCATAATGTAACTTTCGATAATAACATGATAAAGATGTTATTCATTACAATGTTAAACATTGAATTTTACTCATATGATTTTAATTAGAAGCATTAGTTAGTTAAATATCAATTATGAAATATTTTTAGCACAATTTGTATCAATTTACATAAATTACAAGGGTAGATATGTTTAAAATAACATTATTATTTTTTTACATTAATAATATAAATTTATTGAATTAGAGTAAAATAAAATAAAAATTGAAATTTTTTGCAAAACAGAAACTTTTGCAAAATTTTCCAGTTTTGCACTGAAATTTTGCATTGTGAAACAGACCCTTAGCTTTATGCCTATTATGACATTGGAGTGAAAATGATTGGAAACAAATCAATACTTTCTCTAACAAGGCTTGCCCACAAAGCAGTCAAGCGAACCAGAGTAACGTGTAAGCCTGGTCACATAAGTTCCTGGCTTGAATTTGATGACGTCATGCCTTGAGTATTTCTTCACCACCTTAGAATCACCTGATTCAGTGAAGAATGCTCCGTTCAACATCAAGTCTCCTTCTGATCTCCATATCCAATTCTTCCACGCACTCGGGTCCGCGGATCTCTTCGTCACCTATACACATACCCATCACTCGATAGTCAGAACTAATCTTGCTCGTACGTATCAATCCAGTAATTAGTATACACACAAAAAGAACAAGAAATACTAAATTCTGTGATTCTTCAACTTTTATCTCGTGTTAGCTTAAAACAAAAATCCAGCGTTTCTTATTTCGTATCATGATCCAATTGATTTTAATTTGATGACAAAATAGTACTAGGTTCTATGGCTCACTGACTAATCCTAATCTAATATGATAAAACAGATAGGTATTGTTACCTCCTTAGCATGACTGTTGTGAGGAGCAGTGAATCGGTTGCCTTGGCTGAGGATGCTAGGCTGCGCACTACCACCAATGGCATACATTTCCCAATGAGTATAGTCATTATTGACAACATGGAAGAAACCCCATCTGCATCTAGGCATCCTCTGCACCAATCCCCTGCCGAAATGGTTGAATGCAACAGTAATTTGCATCAATTTGTCCTCAGAGTAGCTGTCACTCCCTCCAAACAACATCACCTTCATCATATATTACAAAAAGATCAGAACTTTATGCAGATAAGCTATCAGGGTCAGTCTAGTGATGAGGGGTTAGGAAATCGGTTAAAAGATCGATACATACCTCATTGTGGTTGGTAAAATGGGAATTGGAAATGGTGATTGCGGTTGATCCCATAATAGCATCAACGATCCCGTCGTGGCAATTCGAGACGGAGACATGATCGATCCAAATGTTCGAAGATCCATAGATAGAAATTGCATCTCCGTCGCTGGCTGTCCTCCACCCGTAATGATCAACCGAGTCCCTAATCATGCCACCATTTCCCTGAACAATGTTGTGGATGCGCAATCCATGGATGATCACATTCTTGACGAATTGAAGAGTGATTCCAGCACCAGACGCGATACGCACTTGTGCTCCTCTAGCATCAATGGTTTTGTCACCTTCCACCATCAGTTCCTGGTTGAGCCTGATGATCATGCTCCGTGCGAAGATGATCCAAAGGGGACCCTTTTGGATCACGGCGTGGCGAAGAGTTCCGGGTTTTGGGTTCACCATATCGGTATCTGATGCATCAGTCACCACATAGATTGGTCCGTCCCTTCCACCAGTGGTTCTGCGGCCGAAACCAAGAACACAATCTACTAATTTCTTCCTGTTGTTAGCCCAATTTGGGTCACAACGCCAGCATCTGTCAATCGGGTTGGTTGCCTTGCAAGGACCACCCCTTTTACCCTTTTTCTTAATAATCAAACCTCTTCTAGTGCTGGTGCTGTTGTTGGGCCCTGCATCCAAAACCTTGCATGATCTGTAGAGCAAAATTGTATAAAACTATCTGCCAAATTTTGAACCATATGGAAAACGGTGCTAATTGAGACAAATTATACAAAACGGAGATGTAATCAAGGATTTTGTTAATGCAGGGTTTAATTGAGAAAACTGGACGAACGTATACGAGCCGAAAAATTAAGGGTAAGCAATTAGAGGACTTACTCGCCAACTTTGGAGTTAAGTTGGTCAGTGACGTTGAAAGGTTCGGGGACATAGGACTCGAGGGTGGCCTTTTGGGCCGCGGCAGCTTTCTGTTTCCAGTAATCATCATATACTGCAATGTTAGCTTGCAAGGTTTGAATAATTGCTGCCAATGTCAAGAACAAGAGCGAAAGGGAACTTCTATTGAGGGTCGCCATACTTCTTTTCGTTGTCGACGATCGTGATTTTTGCACGGTCGTTGCCTTATCCGGCACCAAATTTCTTGATCGGGGTCACAGGATGAAGAAAATTGGTACTGGCGTCCAACAAATGGTAACCCCAAATTGATTAAGAGTTGTTGGAGGAGAAAATAGAAGTTCCCATTTTTTAATTGTAATGGAGGAGATGGGTATTTGTAGGGGGGAGTTGCGCGTTATGTAACTAAAGAAGACTATAAAACAGGGACACGGTTATGGCGGGAATTTTGGAGAACCATTTCTGGTCATTAAGCTGTTATTACTATTTCTAATAATTTGTATCTAAAAACTAAAATTGGAAAAACTCAACGGGTGGTGATGCTTTGCCAACTCACCATTTGAGTCCTTCTCCAACAACAAAAAACTAGACGATTATGATAGTTAAATTTACCTAAACAAAAAAAGAGAAAATGATGGATTTGACATTTCGTTTTTACATTCATTGGAACTCGAATGAATTTGAAAGCATGGAGAGCTTTTTTCCCCACTTTTTGAACTGATTTATCAGATCTATTTCTGTAATTTTTAGCCAGTTCTACTTGACATATAAAACAGTTTAATAACAAGACTAGTTTCCTGCCAGATTGACAAAGAAGTAACACAGAGTTTAGAAAAAAATTAGCAAATGCAGTGGGCTAAGGAGAGGTAGAGATGAACGATAATTACTGTACGGTTCATTTCGTAGAAGAGGCATAGCTTCATTCTATAATCTTGATGGCCATCTTTTTTTGTAAAGAATTGGTCAAAAGTGTCGAAGAACAATTACAGATACGCTTACTCATTTTTGAGACATCAAGCACCACTTTTCATTAGCATTTGAGTAAGTCATTACATTCATTGTGGTAATAATACTCTTACAAGGATTGATGAAGCACGCAAGAATTAAAAACCTAAGGAATACAAATGGATAAGGGATTTCTTCCAATGCCCCTTTGTTAGCCGAGTCCCTCTCAACCCTTAAACATTAAACGTCAGATCGAGAATGGGACACGACACGTAACTTCATTCGAGTCTCGTAACCACACAACTGTGTTAATTGTGTCTCTTCCGGTCTTCTTGAACTTCCTCTATACGTGGTGCGTAAAGTACATGGTAGAAACTTATCCAATGATACACTTATAGACTACTGTAAACTCATATCAGTACTCATGCATTAAGATGTTTCCCAGACCTTGTAGTCTCTTCCCTCCCAAACCACAGACCAGTTATGGTGCCCATTTGGTGGTTCATAATGACCTGGTCCAATTTTCACTGCCACTTTCTCGTCAACAATGGCCGCGTACACATCTCTCTCCGCCTTTGTAATGTCAACCTTAAAAGCAAAAGGCAGAAAGAGGATTAGTATTTTGATACTTAATACTTGAAGCCTAGCGTTAAAATTGAAGTTATTACATTCGTATGCCACTCAAAGTTATAAAATAACATAATAAGAAGGAAATTAGATAATTTTTATTCTCAAAATACTTACTGTACTCCGACAATGGATGTTCCTCCTGTTCCTTAGAGAGATTAGAGCTGCAATTTCAGGTTGATAATGAGAGAAGACGTGGTCATAGAACACTGCTGGTGTTCCTGGATGAGTCAATATATAAGCATACCCTTGCATTTCTTTCCCACCAGGAAATCTCCAATGACCCTTTAGAAGAAAGAAAAAACAACAAAACAAGTGTAACTCAGCACATGAAAAACTTTACAACATCCATACTGAACAGCCAAAAAGATTCGAAGTTTTTTCAACCTTAATTAAGGATCTCCTCTCCAAACTAAGTCCAAGTTCGTTGATACCATTTTCTGTTCTCAATTTTCTTTTTATTTCTATTTTCAGTTGCACCTAAATAGCACATACTCCTCCTAGCATAATTCCTAACACTGTATGCTAGGCTCCTTTAGAGGGGAAAAAATCAAAATACTAGTCCCATTAGACTCTAAGGAATTTATTTAACAATTTTTCACTTCCTCAAACAACAAGGGACTATCTGACTTTATTGAACCAACTCAGAAATAAGAGGCGTGTCTTTGATTCTGTAGTACTAATTACAAGTGGAATCATTCTGACAGCAGTTTTAAGTCCCGATCAATTTGTTCAGTCCGCAGGTTGAAGGAAGGCAGAGATTCCCCAAGTCCGTATATTCTACAGAAGAATCAGAAGTTAAGAAGTTTAAACCTGAGTGGAACCAGTGTCATGATTCTCTATGAAGGTAACAGCACGAGACGGCCACCATCCAACAACGCCAGGAGGCTTTCCCTTCTGATCGGATAGTCTCCAATATTCGCACCTATCAATTGCCTACATGAATTAAATATGCATGTTAAACACAATGTCTTCTGCCTTACAATTGTTAAAATTAGAAGCAATAACAATTTGATTGAACAAATTCATTTGTCAAGGACCTTAGCAAATGGAATGTGATTACCAAAGATGCCACAAAATAATTCCTTCCTAAACTAGCTGACAGCCTGACACCATTGATCATGAAACAAGCACGATGCATAAGTTTGCCTTAGAAGAAACTTTTTTAGAACTGTCATGCAGATGAGCAACTTACAGAATGAAGAATTCCCTTTGTTGTGACATCAAATGCACCAGCCGCTCCACCGGTGGCATTGATCCAATCAACAATTCTCTGCCGATGGGCATCCTGATTGTGATCCATTTCACCATATGTATAACTGAGGGAATCCCAGTACTCTCCAACAGCAAAGTAAGGCTCACTTGCATCCATATAATCCTTGACGTAACCACCCCAAAATCCTCTTACAAAATCAAGCCTCCATCCATCATACCCAATTTCTTCTCTGCATGTCATGCATAACCAGCAAAGTTAGAGGTTACTCTTTAATATGATGGCATTAGAATGAAAAAAATAAAAAAGATGCCCAAAAGAGCGATGTGTATTTTCATGACAATGAGCATAGACCACCAAAAGTCTAAAAGTGAAAGGCAGAACCAAGATTCTAGGTGGTCCAATAAGCTGCTTAATACAAAACTGACATTAGCATAATTTCCTCCAGAATAAAATCCGTATAAGGTTTAGAACATGTACCGGATGTAATATACCAATGAAAGAAGTCTAACACCGATTGTGTCCTTCTATACCCATTTTCTATTGTCTTAGCAGTAGACTATAACGAAAGAAATAAAAAAGGATCATTAACCTTAGCCAGCATAACCATTCTTTGAGATCCTTTCTCACAAAATCTTGTGAATGGTCAATGTTAGGAGCAGCATGAAAATTGTCTCCACTACTCTTGTTTCCTCTGCCCTGCATTACGGGAACAGAAAGATCTTATACCACCCAGAGTATACAGCATGTGCACATGTAGCTCCAATTACAGAATAAACTTAGAAATAGGAAAGCCTCCTTTCAGTTGCTACTTCAGTGAATTTGCAAGAACATGCCCTTAAAATAGCTCAGATGAAACAATCAGAAGACTCAAGCCAACTAAGCCAAGTAACTGGTATTTGTTTCTTTAAATGTATACACAGGATTTCGAAGAAATAATTTGCAAATTGCACCTACACATACCAAGAGCAGAACATAGACCACTAGTTTGTGGAAGTCAAAAAATCACTGGAACTAATACACTAGCCACAAATGCAACACAATTTATGTAAGGGAACACCAAGATAAGAGATCATTTACAGCTGAAGGGGTACCGACAGAACTGTGATCATAAGAGATTGCCTCCAATAAAGTCCTTCACGGGTCTAAATATGTTAAATGTCACCTTCCTAGCTATACCTCGAAAAATGTCCTTTTAAGATTTTCAAATGATTGAACTGGGTAAGCATGATACGCTTTAAAGGACAACATTGTGATGTGTTCCTTCATTTCACTTAATCCTAGGTAAGTAGTAAAAATAAATGGAGAGTAGTCAGGCAGCCTACCCATGTAGATTAACATACAGCAAAACAAAATGTGGCACCATGCATTGTAAGTATTTACCAAACATCTCTCACTTGACTTGATTGACTGTGAGACCAACAGAAAGAAATGCATGCAACACTTGGGGAAGCATGTACAACTCCAATACCTGAAAATGCGGATCATCTGCAACAACTGCCCTATCATCCCAATTTAAGCGACCTCCAAAGATATTCCAGACACCATTTTGATTCTGAAAGTGTGCACACCGGTGGTTCAAAACAGCATCTCCAAGAACTTTAATACCCATTTCATGTAGCTCCTTCACAAGATCCTTCAGTTCATCAATGCTTCCATATCTGATTTGTACGCAATAGCAGCAATCAAATACCAAACACAAAAACGATGTGACGGGCCCTACCCATTACCAGTCCTATATAATCATATAGAAAATGCATAGGTCACTCGTCTAAAGAAGACGCAGTGATCTCAGTGAACTAGAAACAACACAATTTATGGTTCACAGCAAGTTCTTCATATCCAAGCACAAACAGACCAAATCTACATAGGATCTCCATTCCTCAGAAAAAAATAACAACCATGTTAACATTAAAAAAGGAAGTTCCAGACCAAACATAGAAAGACATTTGATTAACTAGAAGTCAAAGCCGAAAATTATTTGAACTCAATTTGTGACATACCATATGCATTTAATAAACTTTTATTCTGTACCTGGAATTCAAATTATATAAATCCTTTGGCATGTACCCTTCAGGTGCTATAGATTCTGTTGGAGGGGGCAACCAAATCACTGTAAATCCCAGTGAAGATAATTCTTTAGCTTTCTCCTTGAGCTGCATGTACCATCTTCCAGATTTATGAGATTCCCAGTTAAAGCCCTGGAGCAATATTTCGTGCCCTGTGCCTGTCCCTGAACATATTTTCAAAGCAGCCTTTTCCGCCCCAACTTCCAATTTCGCCTCAGCTTCCAGGGCAGCTTCCTCAGAGAAAGTGGGAGTAGAGCTTCTGAAGATACTGTAGGCTTCGGCAGCCAATTTTTCAATTTCTTGAAGAATGTTTTCTTGTCTTTCTTTTGGTTTTGTCTTCTCGGAGGAAATGCCACTCATTAATTTCCGTATTTCTTTGATTATCCCCTCAGAATATGCAGTACGAGAAACTTCCTCTGTTTCTTCAGTTTTTTCAGATAAGGCTATAACATCTGATAGTTGCTTTTCAGGTTGACCATGCAAGGAACCTGAACTTGAAAGGGGAATATAGAAATCATTTCCCATACAATTCATCCAAGTGCTTCCATTTAGCTTGAGAACAAAAAGAAAGCCCGCAAGTTCTTCATCCAAAGTAAATACCCCTGAACACCCGTTTCCTCCATCTTTTTGCTATATAAAGTCCAATATATCAGAAAGTAACAGTTAGAAATAATCAGAAACTAACAGCAAGCGAGGTAACCATTCTTAAACCACATTCAAATTCAAAAATCGATTTGAAACAACTATGTTGAGACAGCCATCTCTTAATTGTCCAGCAAAGTATACTATTACAGAAAGAACCATGAAAGTTAAAAGTGATTGCCAGAACTCAGGCAACATGTTTTTACATATATACACATGTTCACCATGTATGTAAGTACTGAGTTTCTGTATGAGTGTACTTACAGTAATAGACACTTTATTACTAGCAAGAATGGTTAAGTACATACCTAGAACAAATTTAAGTACACTGTTTAAGTTCTCCTGAGAGTATATCATCTAAATTCAATACCTGTAGCATAGTCTGCAATGCCTTGTTCTTGAATACAGTTGTTTCAGGTGGATGTGGCCCAGCTGGCAATTCCCAATTTTTAGACTCATCTCTGCAAACTCCCCAGTGAACAACAACTTCTCCAGGTAGATCACTCTCTAGATAAACAATATTCTTGGCAGTCTTAGGACACTTCCTAACTGAAACAGTAGCTGAGTTATCAAAAGCAACATATTTATTAATAGGCTGCTCTTCATAGAACCTTCCTAACTTCCTTTCATGTGTGAGTTCTTTCGATTCAAGGATGCTACTTTTCTCATTAGAAGAAGATGCTTCTGCTCTGAGAAACACGTTTGAAAGCAGAGCCCCTATAATTGAAGAGAGGCCAATAAAAATTGTCAAAATCATTAAATGGACATGAGGTGCCAACTGCAGGAAAGAACAGACAGAAATCATAAAGTACCAAATTGTGAGTCATCAACCACCTCATCCCAACCCATAAAAGCAAGATTTAGTTATATGTGTGGTTTATTATTTCTAGACTAGACTCAACCGTATCAACATCTCTGACTGAGAACATCATTCTTCATTAATGGTCCAATAAATCTTGTAAAAACACTATAAATAAATATCAAACACAAATTATTGGCATATTTACAACCTGGCCACATATTGAAGCCCTTTTTTGCTCCAACTACATTCCCATCATCGAGGAGGTTATCCACGAGAGGCACCTTAAAATCCGACCCTCTGTGCTGATACCAATTTCCAGTCTCTTCATCCTGCAGCATCATGATCCAGAGCAAATGGGAAAGGACATGAAAAGGTGAAAACTAACTTAACCATACTGCATTAAATAATCATATATCTGCAATAGATATAATTAAGCTCAACTACTAACAGTTAATAATTAAGACCTTCAAAACAAAATTAATAGCTGCAATCGCACTTTTATGATCTAACTTTATCTTCACTTCATGAAACAAATCTCCTTCCGATGATTTCTGCAGCGGAGTCTCTATCGCATAGTCCTAAAAAAATCATAACAATTTCATCATTGTGCTGGTGAAAAAAAATGTAGCCTACTGCTAAAATAAGAAAACTATTTTACTACCTTTATAGGAATTGAACCTGGAGGTCTCATATCCTCAGGAGGTTGATCCCATTCACTGCAAAAGTTAGATTCCTTAAAACTAAAGTAATAAATACTAGTAACATATATAAAAATAAAAATAAAAATAAAAACCGAAATCAAGGTACTGCAAATAATTCTCTCTTGTGATAACAACTTAGCCAACTACTACAGTAACCAAGAAACTGCAATAGTGAGAATAAAATAGATAGATCAAACCTTCCAATCTCATCAACAAAAGAAACTCCCCAATGAAGAATCCATCTCCCCGGAAGACTACACCCTACCGTAAGCTCCCAGATCGGCCCATCCTCCGCCTTCTGATCCAATCTTACAAAAATCTTCCCCTCCACCTGCAAAAGCAAAACACACTCATTGTAAGCTAATTATATGCAAGCCATTCCATCTTTACCCCAACAAAACAGTTCAGTAACTAACCGTTTCTGTGCGGGTGATAGGGAAGGTTTCCATGAAGATGACATCATCAACGGATTCGAGAGTTTCCACGACAACCGCATTGTCGGAGGAGCTGGCTTTGGCGGCGTGGGGCCGACTGGCAGAGTGTTTGGCGCGGCAGAAGATGGCGGCATTTGCCCGTAGCGGTTTCTTCAGGTACTTGGAGGAGAACTTGAAGGAGGAAGGAGGTGATGATTTGCGAATCCGGAATGCGAATTTTCCAGTGCAAGAATATCGGAGGATGGGATCGGTGGTTACGGTTGACATGTTGTGCTGCGATGGAGCAGAGGAGGCAGGAGGAAGTGAAGGGGATGTTTGCACATAATTTTATTTATACAGGAAAGTGAAGAGGAATTTTGCAGATATTTATTTATAAGGATTGGTGAGTGGTGAGTGGTGAGTGGTGAGTGGTGATGGATTTTTGGTTATAAAATAAAATCTTAGAAAAAGTTGCTTTTAGTAAAATCTCTCTGCACGCTTTTATCATTTTAAAGCCTCAGATCGAACATCTTTCAGTAGGGCACGCCGCACGGTATTATTTCCTTTTTTTTGGGAAGTCGGCACGGTATCTAATTTGATCATCTTTGCGTAAATCATACCCACACACTTATAATGGGGTCAAAGTCAACCTTCCCAATTTTTATTTGATGTAATTTCAATAGATATATGATCATTTATTACTAGAAATATTAGAGGTTTAAATAATTGTAAATATAAAAAATTTAATGCTACATTTATGGATTGAAGTAAATACAACTGTTGATTTTGACTAATTATCCAATGATAATCCTGATGATGATGATATATTTAGTATAATATGGAGTATATTTATTATCCAATTGTGGCACTGTTCTTTTTATAGCGAAAGAACAAAATTATATTCAAGCCCCCCTTTTAATTTTGTTTATGAGTAAATCTGTTAATTAGACGGGTAGAATTCGAGTTGGGATTTATAAGGATCAATTTTTATATGGTTTAAATTTGATTTTCCTATAAAATGGGCTCGTTTTTTTATTTTTTTTGTTGATGAAGAGGCGTAATCTGGAGGGTCGGGCTTCCTCCCTCCAATGATGGTATAAACCGGCTCCACATTGCTGCGGCCCAAATAATTCAGATGTAAGCACCATCATCCTATGTCATAGTTGGAACAACCTATCAGTAAAATTCCAGAAATGAATTAGGTATGCACACAATGAAACATTAATAGAAATTAGTGCATATATAAATAAAATTAAATTTAAATTTATTTATTTATTTAGAAATCAGATGTTAACTTATATTTATAATATATATATATATATAATAAATAATTATTAGTACGCGCTAGGCCTGGCTACGGGCCTAAAATTTGAGAGCCCAGGCCCGGCTTTTTACATTACGGGCTAGCCCAGACTGAATCGGGCCTGAAATTTAGCGGCCTTAGCCCATTTATTTCTCGTAGGTTCTAGCCAATCTACGAGTAGCCCGTCCAGTTAGTAGGTTTATTAATGACATCAGTCAACTATTAGGGTTCTTTTGGTTCTCGAAATATAGGGAAAAAATATGTATGAAATATTAGATTAATAATTTTAATGTGTTTTGTTCGTTTGAAAGATTACATTCGTTAAAATCTTACATTTCTAAATCTTTAAAAATTATTTAAAAAAAACGTGATCCTTAAAAAAAACTTAGAATTCCAACTTACTCAAACTTAAAAGATTTTTTTTTATAATTTAACAATATTACTTATTTATATATATTTATAATTTTTAGAAATAAATTAATCATATTTTATTGATATTTTTAATTACGATTATCACTGGAACAAAAAGAATATAATTTTCATAGTAAAATTACACGGTGAGTAAATTGGAGTACGTGTCACGCCAACGAGCTTGATGATGTGGCACGAGGGTTCACATGCAACACTAGCAACGTTGATGACATGACAAGTAGACCCCTATGGCATGTGATTAACTTTAAATTTTTAGCTAATGTTAATTAAAGTAAGTAAGTAACACTGGCTAGAAATTTATGCTCGTGTACCTTTCGGGGCAATTAGCTTTTATAATTTAAAATATATATATATATATATATATATATATATATATATATATATATATATATATATATATATAAACTGAGCAGTGAATTCATTCACACTACTAGCTACTCTCTCCGGTCCGAATTAAATGACGTTTTAACATTTGTTTTTACTGTTTCGGCACGTATCTTAAAGCGGCCGAAACGGTCACTATTTGAGACAATTTTGCCCCTAATTTTTTCTCGGTTAGAAAAAAAGTACGGATTTTTTGGGGGTCAAATAGTGAGTCATCCGACCTCCTCAATATACGTTCCCTACTGAATATTGGGATGCGAGGAAGTCATTTAATTCGTACCAGAGGGAGTATTAAATAAAAACTTCTATCAATTTTTTCTCTTCGGGGTCGTTATCGATTTATAACCAACGGTGAGCTCTCTTTTTTTCGCTTCTTCTTTTCTTTATTTGTCGATTGTTATCTCGTCGGATTGCAAACTAACATTTTTTAGTTTCCCTCAAATCTATTATTTATTGATTCAACCCATAATGTAATGTGCCTTGCATATACCGAAGTATGCGCTTAACCAAATTCCAGTCTAATTCAGTTGGAGCCTGCAGGAATTGACAAGCCTTGTTCACAACGAAAGTAATATCAGGCCTGATAGTGGTGAGATAAAGCAAAGAGCCAACAACCGAGCGATACAAAGTGATGTCAATGAAGGGTGCAGAGGAATGAGAGGCGACTGAAGTGTTGGCCGAAGAAGTGAGGCACGGTTTGCATGTCACCATGCGTGCCTTTTCTAGAATAGTTTCTGCATATTTCTTTTGGGATAAAAATAAAGCAGTGGGAGTGCGATTGCACAGCAATACCCAGAAAGTAATTTAAAGGACCCAAATCACGTAGTTGAAACTCTCTACGTAAATTAGTAATCAATTGTTCAACAAATGAATGTTTGTTCCCCGTGATAATCAAATCATCCACATAGATGAAAATATAAACCACAACGGATGAGGTGTGATAAATAAACAAAGAAGATTCAAGAGCAGAACTACAAAAGCCCAAGTGACATAGAAAATCTGCTAACCTTTGGTACCAAACGTGAGGAGCTTGTTTGAGGCCATAAAGTAAACGAGTGAGTTTGCAGACATGATTCGGCTTAGTGGAGTCCAAAAAACTAAGGGGTTGCTCCATGTACACAGTTTCCCTCAATTCGCCATGTAGAAAGGTGTTTTGTATGTCTAATTGACGTAATAACATGGATGGTGGGAGGTTTCACAACGGGACTGAAGGTCTCCCTGTAGTCAACACCGGCCACTTGGTGAAACCCCTTTGCGACAAGACGAGCCTTGAAGCGATCAATAGAACCATCAAAGCGCCTCTTTATCCGATAGACCCATTTGCACCCAATGACATTCTGATGGGGCGGTCAAGGAATTCGGCTACCACGTGTGATTGAGAAGAAGGGCGCGATATTCATCAGACATAGCCTGACACCAGCGCGAGTCATTCTTGGCAACAGAGAAGGAAGACGGCTCAATCTCAACAAGAAGGGCGCTATGCGCGGTTGAGTTATATTTGGGATTAGGGAGTCTGTTTTGTCGAAGGATCATCGGGTGGGTTTTGACGAGTATTGGTGGTGGGGAGACCGAAGATGGAGGTGGGGATGGTGTGGTCTGGCTCTGAGATAGAGGCTGTGAATTTGAGGAAGAGGATGGGAGGGTGGACGACTTGTCATCCACAAGGGGAAGCGGATAGGCCTCTGTAGCGGGCTCATTGGAACTGGCTGAACCAAGTTGTTGCTGACTAATGAGTCCAAGACCATGGAAGAACGGTTCGACTAATGCTTTCCAGTAGAGAAAATTGAAGGATGTCAATTTTAGGGAAATGACTTGGCTTGGATTGGTGATGGTAATAATTTCATGTGCTTTGGAGGAATCAATTGAGGACATTATAGAGGAGAGAGAGAGACTGTAGCTCCACTACCATGTTGAGAAAGTGCAGAGAAATTGTTGTGATTGAATGCCTCAATCTGTATTTATGTGGTTGTGCATATATATACAACAATACGAGAGATTAAATAGTGGAGATTAAACACACTAATTATTACTATGAAACTGCTGTAATTGTTGAGTTTGAAGCTGGAGAGTCTGATTTATTGGAAGTTTATGTTAATATTAATACGCGAAAGTGAAATTCAAACTCGAATCTTGACGATAATTTATTACAAACAAATAACTACCGGACTATATAAGATACGAGTTATTAAATGTCATATATGAATTTATAAATTAAAGTAGTACTTTATTAGTGGTGGCAAATTATCAAATTTATGTCATTTTATAAGATGAAAATTAGTAGCATGAAGTATTAATTAAAAAAAATCATTTTCCCACTGCTTCCACTGCCCTTATGTTGGATCCTTCGATGCTAGCAGCTACAGGCCTATGGCATACAACTAACACCAATTGCATTATGAAAAAAAAACCAAATTAAATTCAAACATTCTGAAGGAATACCCAATTGGTGAACACTTGGAGAATAACCAAATGTAGGGGTGAAGAGAAGTATTATGTTTTGAAGTTCATCCGGCGGTGCACGTGAGAAACACTAAATCCGTAAATTGTTTACGTAGTATTTGGTTAACAGAATATATAAAATTTTTAAATTTTATTATGTTTAATTGATATAAAAAAAATTAAATTTTGAGAATCTAATTATTTTCTTTGGTCTTTTTAGTTTTTCTAAAATTGAGAAAAGTGATTCACTAATAAAAAAAATGATTATAAATATTGAAGAAAACTACGTATAATACAATACTAATATTATTTTTTCTGAGAGCTAAAAATAACTTGGAGATTATTTTTTTGGTAAGTTGGCAATATATAAAAAAGCGACAGAAGGATGCATTTATATTTTTGTTTGTGCGCAACCATAAATTATAAAACGCACCTTGTAATTGTAAATATAAAAAGAAAAAAGAAACTCAAGCTAACCCCCATTAAAAAAAACAGGAGAATAAATAAATAAATAGAAGAAAACGCTAAAATAAGGAAAGAGCCGAATATGCCCAAATGCCCTCCTCTGGTTCCGAATCCCGATTCCCTCAGAAGCCAAGATCTTCCCCAAGAAAGATCGAACGGTCCACATCACACACCACTTATAAACGACCCAAACACTCCCTTACTCTTTTTTTCTTAAAAATAAATATTTATTTATCTCTCACCCTCTCCCCTTGCACAAATACAAATACCCTGCAGTTTCCTCCGCACCACTCACAATAACAAAACCCTCCTTTTCATCGTCTTTTCCCAGCATTTCCATTTCTTAAGCCACAATCATGGGAAAAGGTCCTGGTCTCTACACTGAAATCGGCAAAAAAGCCAGAGGTGGTGGACGTTTTTACCCTTCGATTCTCTCTGTTTTACGTTTCCTATGCTTGTTGTGTTGATTCTAGCTGTGTTTTTGCAGATCTTCTTTACAGGGATTACCAGAGCGACCACAAGTTTACCGTCACTACCAACACCGCTAATGGAGTCGTGAGTGTTCTTCTTTTCTGTCTCCTGTTGTTGTTTATTTTTTTTGCAGGATTCTTTATTTTTGACTGGTTATTCATGAATAAAGTGTTGATGTGGTGTGGTGTGTTTGGCGTTTTATGGATGCTGACTTTCGAAGTCTTGCATGGAGATATAATTATCAGTGATTTACTTTTACTACGCTATAGCGGTTGACGATAATGGCGTGGTGTGTTCGACTTACTTTTACTTGCAAGGATACTTAGTGGAGCTTTCGTGTTCTTACTGCATGATAGAAGTGATGAGTGTGTTTAATGTTTATTAGTTTAATTTTGTTTAGCTTGCAATTTATGCTTCTTTTAAGACTCGCATGAACTCGTTCTGTTTTTGTTACCCGTTACAGGCTATTACTTCTACTGGGACTAAGAAAGGTGATGCACTTGTGGCTGATGTCAGCACTCAGCTGAAGAACAAGAATATCACCACTGATCTGAAAGTGGACACAAGCTCCAATGTAGGCTATAGTGGTTACCTGCTACTCTCACTTTTTTTCTTCATTAATTGGTTTATCTCAATTATCATTTTCATGAGAAGATGCTCTTGGTTTTTCTGCCACTATGTTTAAATTCAAGTTCACATCGAACTTCTTCAGTGTTGGTTTTGTTTTATACTTAGTCTTAATTTGAGGTAATTTCTTTGCCTTCTATCAAACCCAGGATTTGTTAAGAAAGCTGCCGCTGTTTATGAGAGACCTCTTTAACCTTTTTTTCTGGTTTTTAGAACCCTTTGAGAATGGCCCTCAATATGTTTCTTTCTTGTGTTGATCTGTGCCTGATTTCATAGTGTTGTCACTTTTTTCCAAATTGTGTAGGAAACTATGCATCTGTGGTTTTTGTAGAACTGCTCTGATTTATTCTTATGTCATCAAATAGAACAGATTTTCTTTTGTTAGTTTTACCACAAACCTCAAATAATTTGCATTTCATGAGATGGATCGTGTTGTTTCCTCTGACCGTTATAGAGAATATTTATTGTAATATCTGATGCAAGTGAGGAGCTGCTACATCTTGATTCTGATGAATTGGAATTGTGTTTGCATGCACTGTGAATTCGTTGATTTTTTTTTATATAAAATATATGCCTTTAAGTTATGGTAATCTTGCATTTGAAGCTTTTGGCGACTATCACTGTTGATGAGCCTGCTCCTGGACTGAAGTCAATTTTTAGCTTCAAAGTTCCTGATCAGAGATCTGGCAAGGTAAGTTCTATTTCTTTAAAATTATGGTATTACATTTGAATTAAGAGGATTTGCATGCCCATGGTCAGCTTCACATTCGGTTTATTCATTGAACATGACATTGTGCACGATTTAGTCCTTAGGTTGCCCATGCATTGTCTAATTTACATCAGCATTGCTGGGCAACCATGAAGAGGTCTCCTTTTTTCCCTATTATTCTATGTTCTGAAATGTGTCATTGTTGTAACAGGTGGAACTTCAGTACCAGCATGAGTATTCTGGAATAAGTACCAGCATTGGCTTGACTGCAAATCCAGTTGTGAACTTCGCAGGCACAGTTGGTAACAGTACTGCTGCTGTTGGGGCTGATGTCTCATTTGACACTGCCTCAGGGAACTTTACTAAATTGAATGCAGGGTTGACTTATACCCATGGTGGCGAACTTGTTACTGCCCTGACATTGTAAGTGATTTCTTCTACTTTAAAGGGGTGGATTTTCTAGCAGTTATTATAGTTCACAGTCAGTTGATGGTTCTGTTAACTATTGCATCCAACTTAGCAAGTGTAGATGATATTTGTTACTTGTGAACATGTCTTTAGATGGTTTCCATTGGATTTTTTCCCCACTTAGCTTAGGTAGAACTTTTATTTAGAATGTGATGTTTCATGTCTATTAAATTCTGAAGTTTGGAGACTGTGTGTTCTTTGCGTGGATATGGTTCCCATGTTTGATGAGATGTTTTTTTTGTTGATGAGCACAGGAATGACAAGGGGGACACTCTCAATGCTTCATACTACCACATCGTGAGTCCACTCAGCAACACAGCCGTTGGTGCAGAGCTGTCCCACAGCTTTTCAAGCAATGAGAACACACTGCACATCGGCACTCAGCATGCACTTGACCCCTTGACTCTGGTGAAGGCTCGTGTGAACAACTCTGGCAGACTAAGTGCGCTCATCCAGCACGAGTGGCGCCCCAAGTCTCATTTTACCATCTCGGGAGAAGTGGACACTAGGGCAGTTGACAAGAGTGCTAAGATCGGGCTTGCCTTGGCTCTTAAGCCATAGTCTAAGCAAAGTTCTTGGTATGACGTGGAGTCCGGCTTTTCACTTGCTAAAGCAGCAGAGGGCAATAATGTAAGGAGGGATGACATAGTATCCATTCTAATCCATTAGTGTCATTTTGGATGTTGGTGGTTGTAGTAAATAATTCTAGTGGTGTGAAAAAACATCAATTTGTCTCTTTTTGGATCATTGGCTATGCCCTTGGAGGGTTGCACATGCTTTTGAGCTAATATACTGCGAATGGAATTTTTTGTTAAACGTTTTGCAAGTTTGTCTTCTATTTGTCTCCGTTAGTTTTTGCAATTGTGGAAGAAAATCTCGGATGTTCTTGGCCTGTGCTTTCATCACTCAATGCCGTAGATACATTGATGACACCTGCAAAACGTTCCTTTGTTGTAAACATTGGATTGATGTTCACTTATCAAAAAAAAAAAAAAAACAATGTATGAGTTCATCTAATGACTGCATATGATGGAATAATTGAAATCGACAGTGTTTGGATACCTTAAAAAATTCACTTCATTATTTCAATAGTTTCATTTGTCATAGAATCTCATCACTAAATCATACATATTTCAGAGAGGATCCTATCATCTAATAGTTTTAACGGTCCAATTCATCTACAATTGAATTCTTTCATTAAAAAGGGCACGGAAGATATGATTTCATCTAATTGGATTCCTCTGTTGAAATAGCATTGCCCTTTTCTTTATTAGTTTCTTATAGATAGATTTCAGTTAGTTGCAAGGACGGGGCACCTTAACAACAAAAACAAGATCTTTACCCGGCAGAACCATCAGTGGTTCTCCTAGCACAAGAATTGAAAAAAAATACAGTAATCACTCTTTAATTAGTTGAGACTCAAAAAGACCATATACTCGTCTCACTCCCAAATATGCACATTCCAGTTGCGTTGACAAAATAACAGAAAAACCAAACATCTGATCATATATGAACGAGCATATAAAGAAAACATAAAATCTTAACAATCACTAGACCTCAAACACCTTGTTCCCAATACTATACTAGAGAAATCTTAAGACGAGCCGTCCACCAGGGTATCAAACTTCTTCACATACTAAATTGGAGTAAAGAGACTACTGTATCAGAACCTCGCAAGGTTAATGAGCAGCATTGCCTTGGAGGAGACCATCCCTGATCTGCGAGGCAATGTCCCTCACAGCACCAGGCCCATGAGGAATGAAAACAGAGTTGGATTTTGAGGATGCTCCAATCTCCTTCATTGTGTCAAAGTACTGGGTGACCAGGACCATGTCCATGACATCCTTTGAGGTAGTCCCTGGCACATTCACAGAGAAAGCTAGCACGCTATCCCTCAGCCCATCAACAATGGCCTGGCGCTGCCTAGCAATACCAAGACCTGACAGGTATTTGGACTCTGCTTCTCCCTCGGCTCGCTTTATCTGCAATATTTTCTCTGCTTCAGCTTTCTCATTTGCAGCCATTCTCATCCTGGCAGCTGTCATTACAACCAAAGAAGATTATATCATGACATTCCACAGTTAAGCACAATAGGCTCCTTCTGGGAGCAGGTGTAATGCGTGAATTGTAAGGAAACTTCAAGTTACTGTATAAGACTTCCAAAGCATTTAGAACTAACACGTAGCCAAGTCAAAAATGCAAATATGCTCCTAAAAACTGACAGCCTAAGGACTCCCCTTGAGTTATTCTTGGTGAAAGCAGAAAGATAAGCATAAACACCAACAGCATATGATGGTCAAAGTTTAACTCTCACTCAAGACCTAACTCAGTAAGGAAAAGGTTAAAAGAAAGCACTAGCCTAGGGTGCGGAACTGATTCACTCGTGTTACTTACTAAATGTCTAGTACCATATCAAGAAGTCAAAATTCAACAAAAGGATGTAAATGTAATACCTGCGTTAATTTCATTCATGGCCCTCTTCACATGTTCATCTGGCTCAATATCCACAATCAAAGTTTGAACTATCTCAAATCCATAATGTGACATGGCCTGCATATTCAAATTAGAGAAAAAAAATTATTACGAGAAAATGAATTTATTGTTTATAAACTAGGCAAGAACAGAAAAAAAGAAGTACCTTTTCAAGTTCTTGTTCCACAGCCTTAGCAATGTCATTCTTCTGTTCGAATGTCGCATCCAGTTCCAACTTCGGAACACATGCCCTAATAACTGAACAAGCAATATGTAATTATTAGTTGCTGTAAACACCCAAAAACTAGTATCCTACATCAAGAAACTCAACCATTAGTATATTCTATCAAATTTCTCCTTTTTCAGATGATATAACTATCTATTAATAAAAGGAAAATGCAATGATGGCCAACAAAAGGTCACTGCAGATCCCACCAAGAGAAGACAAGAAGTAAAATCTATTGTTTGAAGCCTTGTCCACTTTTTATCCCTGGATGCTTGCATGTGATAAAAAGCTTAACTACTTATGTGGATCACCAAGTCAAAGGCAGCATGTTGCAGATATGGTATTCCAAAGTGGGGTTCTAAAACCCTTATTAAAAAAGAGCACAAACCGTCTTAAATTGTATTGGGTAGTAAATTTCTGCAGGGACCGGGAGATTGAATCTAGCCGTAAGAAGAGTGCTTGGCTGATAAATAACTCATTTCTTGGTCTTCGACCGCCTCAGTCACTACAAACGCCCTCGATCAGTGCAATGGGATGTGTCTATTTATCTATCTCTTGACTCGGAATGGGAGCAGGTTTGAAAAAGGATCTTAGAGTGTCGAAGATGGGGCCTAGAGGGTCTCTTAACGCCTTCTTTTTTTCTTCTCATCGGAGTTATTTCAAAAAGACTTCAAAATACACTGAATGAACTCCAAGAATCACATCTTAACCAATGTGTGTATACATGGCAATTCAAGGCAAAAATAGAACATGCTAGGAATGGGGATCCAATTGAAAAAAGAGAAAGGCACATAGACATGAGCAACCGTACCATCAAAGACATAGGCTTGGATCTGAGCTCTGGTGTTGCTAAGCTTATAGAAAGCATCTGAAGCCTTATCTACCAGTGCACGGTATTGAATAGAGGCCACCACAGTAACAAACACATTGTCCTGAAGATAAACCATATATTAGAGATGGTGGTAACTGCGCTTCGATTTGTGTCAGCTTTTAATACAAATATTAAGGGCTTTAATTTCTATTGCTGATTTCTACGAAAAGATATGTCTCAACAGACCTTGGTTTTGGTCTCACAACGAACATCCAGCTGCTGTACACGTAAAGAGAGGTGACCAGCTATCTGGCTTCCCAAACACCAAGGCACACAGTGACAACCAGGCTCAAGTACATCACCAAACTTCCCAAAGGTTTCCTTGATAGCTACTGTTGATTGATCAACTTGAATGCAACCTAGAGCTTGCCCCATTTTCTGATCATACAAAACACAATAGCATCAATAACAATCTGAAACATAGAAACTTACAAGAGTAAGGTTGATCTCTACTTGTAATGAGAACATACATCAAACTAGAACTTCAAAGCAAGGCCAGCAAGATATTCAACTTCAGATCACTTTGTTTAAATTCAACAAATAGAGCATCCTTATATAGACGAACTAAACCGCCAACCGAAGGTATGCATTGGGAATGACTTGTGAATACAAATATATAAATAAATGCCTAGGTAACATCCCAAGATTAGCAACTACCAGCTAAGATAAACAATAAACAATAAGCAATGATTGAAAATAAAATATAGTTCACAGCAGTATAATCACGAAACAAACACAACCATCTAAAAACCATTGACCTAAATTCTAAAACGGCCAAGCCAAACAAACTACTACTAATAAAGTAATTAATTGAGCAACAACATACATCTTGCTCTCAAATTTTTCTCGAAAACACAGGCAAGGCACTGTGTTCCTCCAAATGGGTGTTACGGTGTTTCCCACCCACGTGATAATGACAGCAAAACTACAAGATAAGAAGCCAAAGGTCGTGCCTATCTTTAAAACTACAGAACGGAATAGTGAACAATAAAATATCTTATTCACAGTGATAAGAAAAGAATGACAGAGCAACAAGACGACTCGTTCATTCACAATTCACACAGACATGCATATACTCATATTATAATTGTAAAACAGTTGGCAAACAAGAGCAGCAATTGGTACTTTTGATGGGGAAGAAAACACCCAAAAAAACAAGAATTATACATGAAAGGATCTAAATTTGAATTTTGCTAACGAATAAAAGTGAATAAAACAGAAATCGAGAAAAGGAGAGAGCTTTGTTTGCTTACCAGTTGAGATGGAGAGTGGGGTATCAAACAAGGAGAGAGCTTTCGAAAGCTAAAAAAACTAAAAAAGTACGAGAGAATTATAAAAAAATCAGAGGTTTTGATGAAAAGATTGGATGGAAGGAGAGGTACTGTGTATATATTAGAGTGAGGGGTCCGTAATTTCAAGGAAATTGGGTTCGGATCGGAGTTAAGAGAAAAAATCACGCGGAAGAGCTGTTTGGATTGATCGGCCAATTCTGCTAAATTCGGAAGGTGCTGGGAAAATTCCGCCCGCGGATATTAATTATAGTCAAATATATATAATTTTGGGTGGATATTACCCATATAATATGAGTATTTTGTGGGTATGGATGTATCCATACTTATAAAATGTGGATATAAATTTAGATATGGATAATGTTTACATGCTCCAATAACCACAATTAATATATTTTAATATAAAAAAAAATAAAAGAAAGGAAACCTCACAATTATCCATCTATTCTCCATCTTTATTAGAATTACTTGTTCTCCACTCTCCTGTTTATTCTAAAAAAACTCTTTTTCTCCACAGATCGCGACTGGCCATCAACCACCACTGCAGTTTCCTCATCACCACGGTGATATCTGTGTGTTGTAACCTTTCAAGTGTCGACCCATTGTCCATTGTCGTCTCTTCTGTATTGTAGCCTTTCACATGCAAGAAAAACATACTCTTTTTCAAACTATCATTTTTCCCTAGTTTAAAATTGATTCTAAATATTTGCAGGTATAGAATTTTGTTGCTTAGTTGCAAACTTTAAGTTGTTGTTATCTCTACGGATTGGTAAATTATGTTCTTTGAGAATCTGGAAATCAATCTCAATGGACTGAATAGAGAGAACTATCATGCATCGTGTCATCATTTAACATAATATTTTCCCAGATTCATAGTGTTTTCTACCTATGTATTGTAACCTTTTGCGGGCAAAGAAAACATACCATTTTTCTAACTATCAATTTTTCCTATTTTAATATTAATTCTAAATATTTGCAGGTATAGAATTTAAAATTAAATATTGTAGTATTTAAAATTGAATATATAGTGATATGTTTGTTGTTGTTGAAACTATAAACCGGTGATTAACTCATTGTAATTGTAATTCTAACTGAATGTGTATTATTTACGCCGAAAATGATGATGGTAAATAAATTCAAATTATTTTATTAATAAATTAATAAATAGTCCTCTTTTTATTATATTTATATTAAGTGGCATTTTTATAAGATAAATATCGATGTTTTAATTCAATTCAGATTTTTATTCAATGCTCAAAATTAAATAGATAATTACATTATTATTGTTATTGTTATTATTATGGCTGAAAAAGAAAGACAAATATAAAAGGAAAAGTCACAAATGGCGTTCCACAGCGTACGTACTTTGACTACTTTGTATTCTTAAGATAAGATGGATGATGATGGATATACCCAAATTGTGCGTAAATATGGCGGTGACATTTTCCTTACTAAAGTCCATCATTGGCGTATACAACAAATGCAAAAAGGTAGAATAGGTCAACTGAAAATGAAATGTTGGTATTTATTCTGTTCGCACTTTCTTTTCGTCCCGTGGAGTGTTAATTCTTCTCGTTTCGAATATGAGGTTAATTTCATTTGAATATTGTAGTAGAGATTTAGGTTAACGTTGAAAGAATTTATTATCACTTGTTACCACTCAACCATATGGGTATAATACTCACACTTAGCTTGGGGTGCCATTTACACATGTTGAAGTTTAGGGATGTTAATGAGGCGGTAAGTACTATTTATATCCGCATTCGTAAATTTGTGGGTAATCTATACCCGCACTCACATTTATACGGTGTGGGTAAAGGAAGAGTAATTGTACTCGGAGGTATCCGCAAATACCCGCAAATTTGATTGAATTTCAATCAAATTAATAGATAAAAAAAAATCAATTTAATTTAATGACAATATCACACAATAATACGATACACTAATCTAACATGATAATCCATCAAATAAGATAAATAATCCATAATAATCCAACAAAAAAAATTCATAAGAAAATACAATTTAATAAAAGAAACAACGACTCTTGTACTAACAAGTTCTTTCAAAATAGTTGTCATCTTGCAATTTACGTCCCTATTAATCCTTGATGAAAAGTAAGAGTTTTTTCAATTTAGTCATCAACTGTAGATGCTACATGATATATAAAAAAAAATCACGATTTGTAAAGAAAAGGAGAGTGAGTTTTAAAAAAGAAGAAGTGAAAAACGAGTAATAATCTAATAGAGATGGAGAATAGAGATGGTAGTGGCTAAGTTTAGAAATTAAAATATTACATATTACTCAATTATTGTATAACTAAAACATAATTATAAGCGTTTCCGTTATTTCATTTTTTTCATATATTAAAATATATTGAATTATATATATATATATTGTGGGTATTAGAGCGGGTAAGTACTATCAATCCATATTTTACGAGTGCGGGTATATTTATACCCACAATATGCACACAATACCTGATCACAATTACGGGTATTGGACGGATATCCATATCCGTGAGTGGAATTGTCATCCCTATTCAAGTTGTTGTTGTCGTCGCTGCTGCTGCTATTATCAGCCACACGAAAAACGGCAGAGAACTAATTTAGCATATAAGCAAAGCCAATAACGTTAAATACTTTGTCATATATCTGCATAATGTTTTTTTTTAATAAAAATGAATTATAAGTTACACGACGAGACCAAACCCGTCTTTGCTATGCAGTTACAAGTTGGTTGGTCTAACATCTACTATGACAATACATTCATAAAAACAAGCTCAGGTGAGTGTTTTTTATTAGAACATTTGTATTAAATTCAACACTATGATCATCAACTTTATATCAATAAACCCTCGAACACATTGCTTCCAGTAGTACTATGATAGATAAATTTACAATGAATCTTCCATTACGGTACCAAACTTCTTCCCGTACTATACTGAATGGAGTGAGGAGATGGTATATCAGAATCTTGCAATTACAAGGTTACTTAGCAGCATCGCCTTGGAGAAGACTATCCCTAACCTGTGCAGCGATGTCCCTTACAGCACCAGGTCCATGAGGGATGAAAACCGAGATCGATTTCGAGGATGCACCGATTTCCTTCATTGTATCGAAGTACTGGGTCACCAGAACCATGCCCATAACATCCTTTGAAGTTGTCCCTGGCACATTCACCGAGAAAGCTAGCATGCTATCCCTCAGCCCATAAACAATGGCCTGACGCTGCCTAGCAACACCGAGACCTGCCAGGTATTTGGACTCTGCATCTCCCTCAGCTCGCTTTATCTGCAATATCTTCTCTGCTTCAGCTTTCTCATTTGCAGCCACCCTCAGCCTGGCAGCTGTTGTTACAACCAACGAAAATTGTGTCACAACATTATACAGTTAAGCAAGATAGGCTCCTCTCTATTGAAGCATTTTAAAGTATCAGTGCAAATACCACACGAATCCATAGCATCAATACATATATATAATCGTCAAAAGCCTCACTCTAACTCAGGACCTCTCAAGGTAATAAAAAAACAAAGCCTAGGATCGAAAATGATTCTGTTGTATTACTTACTAAATCTCTAATACCATATCAAGAAGCCAAAAATTGAACACGAGGAGGTAAAATGTTATACCTGCATTAATTTCATTCATTGCCGTCTTCACACGTTCATCTGGCTCAATATCCACAATCAAAGTCTGAACTATTTCAAAACCCAAATGTGACATTGCCTGCATACATATTCCAAATTAGAGAGAATAACTTAAGGAACAAATATATGCATTTGTTATTTCTAAACAAGGCAAAAACAGAAGGAAGAAGTACCTTTTCAAGTTCGTTTTCCACAGCCTTAGCAATGTCATTCTTCTGTTTGAAAGCAGCGTCCCACTCCAACTTCGGAACACTTGCCGTAATAACTAAACAAGCAATGTTGTGAATAACAACAGAAAAAAAGCATAAAAAAGAAAGGTTGGCCTTCATTTGTTGTGAATAACAACATAAAAAACATGCCTAGGTAAACACATCCAAAACAGCAACCATTTTTTTATCAGCTACAAGCCCAGATAAACAATGGACAATGATTGTAAATAAAATATCCAGTTACAACAGTATATTCAGGAGGAAAAAAAATGCAGAACCATCTACAACCATAGACCCACATTTCTAAAATGGCCAAGCCCCACTCATCATTAAGGGACCATTTAGACCATAGCTTGTAAGCGCAAACCACCAACTTGAACCAGTGATTAGTTAGACAACAAACATACATATTGCCTTAAAATTTTGTATATAATATCATTAGAATTCAAAACTTATTATCCCCACATTCTTCTATCCAGAACTCAAAATAAGCAAGGCGCTGTCTTTTTCCAAATGTAATATGGAAAACCCACAATAAGGGTTTTACGGTGTTGCCCCCCAAGTGATATTGACATGCGCAAAAGTACAAGAAAGAAGCTAAAGGTTGTGCCTTTTAAAAGATGGAACGGATTAGGCAACAATGAATATCTTCCGTCATAAACCCAGAATATTAAAAGTAACAAATCATACATGAAATGTATTTTGCTTACGAATAGAAGAGAGAAAACAAAAATCAAGAAAAGGAGAGGGCTTTCGTCATGGTGGTTTACCAGTGGAGATGGAGAGGAGGTAATCAAACAAGGAGAGGGTTTAAACTTTAAAAAGCGAAATTCAGAGAATTTGAGAAGAATGGATGGTAGGATTGCAGGAGAGGTATATATATTGTAATTCCAAGGATTTTTGGGGCAGTTAAAACAAGAAAACAAGCGGAGGAACGGAGTCGGTGTCCTTTTGCTGGATTAGTAAGGCCGATTCTGCGAAATCAAATTATACAGGGAGAGAGGATAGGCGCGTATTTTCTTTCTGTTTTTCTTGTTACTTTTTTCTCTGTTTTTTCCTAATGTCATTTTCGTTTTTTATATTTATTTTTAGACGTGATTGCGAATGTCTATTTTTTGAGATTTACTTTATATTTTAAAATAGCTATATTATTAAATATCATTACAATTTTGGAGATCAAACTCATAATTTATATGTACTAATCAGTTAAACTACAATTCTATAAGCATTTTTTTAGAATTTATTGTGTTGTACTAGTATGACATTTCTAAAAAAAAATCTTTTTTATAAAACAATAAATGGTTTAAAGGGGATTAATAGGCACTTTAAAAGTTTCAACACAAAGAGTATAAAGAGTATAAGGAGAATAACAAATACAAATAATTATAATGGTTCCTATTCACAATCTGAATAGTACTCCACTACTTCAGAGTTTCACCCTTAAGATTTTCTAACAAAAAATTTTTTTGTTATTACTTGAGCTTTTCTTTGATCAGCTCACAATTTTACATTTTATAATTTTTCTCTGGCTCAACCACAACCAATCCACGATCCTCTTTAAGGCAAAGGATATAAAAATTTAGTTCTTTTTGCACTGGACAAGAACTCTAACCAAACACTTTTCAAATCTTCACAATTGAAAAGATGATATGCAACAAGTAATTGGTGTACAAATGAATAAATGTATGATTCAGAAATTACACCAATTAATGAACAATATTACCTAAAAAAGAAAGCTATTCAAACCTCAATTTGAATGACGCAAAAACGATTGAAAACCGATATGAAAATCTGCGTCCTAAAACTTTGATTTGAGAGTTTGTAAATGACAATTTGTATATGGAACTTTGTGTAAGCTTTCTTCTTTTTAAACAACTCATCTAAGGAGTATTTATAAGATTAAGGAGATTTGTTAACGTTTTATAGTCGTTGGAGCCATAAATTAACCGTTATGCTTTTGAAAAATTAGCCGTTAGAAGTTGTCTGTTTTTAATAAGTATACCGTTTAGCCTAATAGGTATACCGTTTATCTCTGGAAAAAAATTATCATTTTTTAAACTTCTAAACGGTATACCATTTAGTCTAAACGATATGCCGTTTATCTCTGGAAAAAATTCAACAATTTTGCAAGTCCTTAACGATATGTCGTTTAAGGAATTTTTTCAATTTCTCTTTTTTTTCAAAACTAGTAGTTTCGCGCAAAACGTTTTGTCACTTTTTTTGGAAGTTTAGTTGAACATTAATGAAGTGTTGGATGAAATCATACTTACATGTTTACGCTCTAACGTACATTTGATCTTGAGCTTGCGATAATTGAATTGTTGTTCTTGTTTGTCTTGGTCGTAAAGCTACATACACATTTTAACTTAAAATTACATTAGTATGATAATTAATTTGTGTTCTAAATCATCAAAATAAGATTAATATGCTTTTTGGGCCAATACTTTTGGCAATTTATTGCTTTATTTGTTTTTTCGTTTGATTTATGAGTTCTTGCAAAGCCATTTTTTTGATAAAATTAGAATAGTTATTTTTAAATATAAGATTTTAAAGTAAAAAATATTATTGAATTACTAATTGATCCGTTAAAAATCATACTATGAAAAGCCTTAGAAAATGAGTTCTTGCAAGTCCATTCAGAATTCTAGTGACCACATGGGATATTAATTTATTTAAATTCATATCGAGGGGACCTTAAAAATGGGTAAAATTATCTCATTGAGGGTTTTTTTAAAAGTAAAAGTAAGTTTTTATCCACCTACGCTACGTGCTTATCATATTCATCGTCCACGTCAGATATGTAGTGCAATTCGCCTACCCAAAGAAAGAAAATAACAGAAGAAAAAAAAATACTTAAAGTTTATGTGAAAGAACCACTTCACCCAAAAGTCATGACTGTTATAGTTATTTTAACAACTCCAACAAATGAAAACCCTTTCTGGATTTAAAATTTGCACAGCCCATCGATGGACATACTTTGTGCTGATTTAATCACCAATTAAATATGAGAAGGTGATAGGATTCGAACTCCTAACAGTCAAATCAGGAATGCTCCGCTAATATATACTAAAGTTTAGAGAAAATAGGTTTCCTCTCTAGTCGGTAATACATAATTATATATATAGGCTAACTTTGGGTCCAAATATACAAGATACGTGTGTCCTAACAGTTTCTCATTTCTTCTCACTACTTGACTTGATTCACTTGAAAGGAATCCTTTGATTTGATAATGGCTTCCTTCTATTCCCCAACCATCAAATCCAATCCCTTTTCGTCCCTTTTCTCTTCCTCCTCTTCTATTCCATTTTTTCCTCTGCAACCGAAATCTTCCACCCCCTTAAACAAACCATCACCATCCCTCGGGAGTTCAATTTCTACAGTTCAACGTCATTTCTGCTCGGTTTCTGCTTCCTCTAAATCAACCGATGAAGCCCATCAGTCTTCTTCTTTCCAGGTTCCGTTCTGATTTTTCTTTTTGATCGAACTCAAGTCTTAATAGCTGATCAATGCATAAGACTACTGGGAGTGGAGAAATCTCATCGTGATTGTTTGTGTTAGAATCAGGAGCTAAATATACGATCCGAGTTTGATTTGATTTGAGTTTTGTTTGTTTATTTGTAACTGTTGTTGTCTTCAGGGGAGAGTATCATTTCTCAGGAGTGTGTTGGGCAGTATGGAATCGGTGTACTTGAATAGGAACCCAACGGCTAAGGCGGTATTAGAGCTAGTGAGTTCAGCTGATGATGAGGCAATATGCTACGATCATTTGGCTTTTCGGACATTTGGGGTACTTAATTTTGTGTTCTGTAATTTGCATTCGTCTAATCTTCCTCTCTTGCTTATGTTATTGATGCTTAGGTACTTTTTCTTATTTTGTCGGGGTAATTGGGATGATAGGTGAGTGGTCACGGAATTGAGTCCTTGGCAAGTTTTTTCTTGGATTATGGCTACACACAGCAAGAGGAGTTGAGGTTTCCCGCGAAAAAATTGAAAGCGTTGTGGTTTTCGCCTCCCAGGATTCCCCTTCTTGATGAGCGTGGTGGAGTTAATGGACCTTTGCCAAGGATATTTATATCAGAGCTCCTTGTTGATCAGTTAAGTCCAGAAGCGCAGGTGAGTGCTTTTCACGAGATCGTTTGTGTTTTACACTCTTTTGTGGGGTATATAATGTGTTAAATCTGAAATTGCATTTTGTTTCTGTGAAAGCTTTTTCTCTCTGAGAAGAAAGAAATGTGTTTTTTATTTGTGAATGAGCATCTACCATTTTTGTTGGTATTCCAATTTATGAAGAAAAAGATGCCTCGATTTTTCATGCCTTCTCTTTTTCGAATGATTAAAACATACTTTTTTCCTGTCTTACTCGATCTCTTTCTGAAGTCATCACTTTGTTCTATTTCTGAGATCATGCTTGGAAACTGTTTCCTCTCAGGAAATAATAAAGAAATACATTGAAATATCAGGCCATGGATATAACATGCAACTACTTCAAGTGCTTTGGGATCTTTAACATGGAAGAAGCCCTTGCATTCAGAGTTTCAGCAATTGGCAAAGTAATTAATATTCCTTTGCAGTTCTTTGGTTGTAAAGTCTTGTATTTGCTCCTGTTAGTATTTTACATTTATTGGTATAACTTGTGCTACCTCCAGAGTTTAAATGCTGAGCTTAAACAGTATATGGAGGACTTAGAACTCTATTCTGAAAGACTCTGCTTTGCTTGTGAATAACTAGGGAGAGCGAATATGCTGCCTGGACCCTTGTGAATGGGTATGCGCTGAACCATGTTACTATCTCAACTCATCGACTGAAGTCTCAGCTGAGACGTATCAAAAACCTTAATCAGTTCATTGAAGATAATGGTTTCAAACTGAATTCTGAGGGCGGTGTTCTGAAAGGTTTGGAAACTGATTCCCATTTTTCTTTAGTTTTGCTTTGCCCAATGAATTATGTGAGGAAGTAGTGGTTGATCTAGGGGGTAAGGGAAGGTTTAAGTTTACAGTTCCCCTGCTCATTTTATACTCACTGCTGAATGAGTATGGATGATTACTAGATCCACCCGAGTTGAGTTTGTTTTCCTCTATCTTGAATTGATACATAATGCCAAGAGGTTTTAGACAATTTGAGCTTCTGATGGAGGTTCTGGACTTGTCTATGAATCTGTAGGATGCTGGCCCCTTTATTGACTTAACTGAGTGACTATAGAATGACACACGCTTAGCTTGGCAGCTATAATATATAGCCTTCCGCATGCAGTGTGATCAGGAAATGCTTCGATTTGTGTGACTCTGACCTGATGAACCTTTCTGCAAGTTGGCAGATTCTGATCATTATGTGTCGTGTTTTGTACATTCCTTTGAAGCTACTTTTGAACTGTCTGCTTTATAATCTGTATCATGTTCACTATTACTCTTCTAGCCAGATATTGTGGCTTGATTTCGTTTATATAAATCAAGTTTCTTTTAAGTACATCGATAGTATTTATGAGCAACATTGGGTTCATACTCAACGAGAGACTTGATAATTAATAACTCCATCTCCTCCACTACCAGTGAGCCCTGATGGCCTTCTGCAACAAAGCTCAACAGTAGCTGATGTCATCTCTTTCAAATTTTCTGATGGCATCATTGACTCAGTTCCTTGTTCATACATTGAATTCGCGGAATGCCTGGTGTTGCCACAGTATCAAAATTTGCCGAATGAAGAGGTGACCTTTCGGTTTTAGTTGAAATGATTGATTTACTGGGCTTCTTTTGTTTCCCCAATTTGAATTGTCATGAGGTGAATGCATTTCTGGTCATTCCTATTACAAGTAGTAACTTCTGCCAACATAAACAGGTGATGGAGTTTCACAGACGAGATGGATTTGAAGTTGGAAATGCTGATAAGATCTTCGAGAGCACATCGAAGGAGCAGGTCACGAGGAGAGCTGCTTGAGATGCATCCATAAATTTATGAAAGGCACATGACAAAATAAAGGGTAATTTGGTTCCTTCACCAAGAAATGATGACCCTGAAGGTTTCAGATGCTTTCAAAATGTGTGTAACAATAAGTGGAATAACTTTCGTTCTGTAATAAAATAAAAGCATGCAGATATCATTTAAATGGTTGATGACTACAGAGAAAAGTAGTTTTTAGGGTTTATCATTCAAATGCTTGTTGTGTTGATGACTAAAAGTTTTTAGCAAGCTGATGAGTTTCTTCTTATCAATGGATACCCGATAGGGCCAACCACGGACTTCCGAATATGATCAGGAAACTAAGATTAACGGACAAAGAGGAGGCGACAGCAATGATGCACAGAAGTTAGTAACTGTACTATTTTCCTGACAACAGTCAACCCTTCCGAAACAGTTAACACAACATAATGGCGCAAGTTTGTCGATTGCTATCCTCGAAAACACATCTATAATGACAACAATTGAGAAAAAGATATGAATGATGAAATGGGAGGTAGGTAGAAGAAGCTGATGATTACTAAGACTGTGCTATGCTTTAACATTTGGTTTCGGTGAGGGATGCGGGAATTGATGGTGATAAGGAGAAGCATATGCACCATTTGACATCGAAAGGCTCCTCTGCTGCTGCCCGTTCCTAGATAATAATCCTGCTTGCGTTCGGACACCAGTCCGGGAATTAGGGCTGGAAACTTGCATAGACTGGAAATAATATGATGAGCTTGCCATATCCTTAAGACTGGGCAGAGGCTTCAGTACCTCAACAACTTCACTCATTAGAGGCCTGGCTTTCGGATCCCTGCTAAGGCAGTGCGCAGCAAGCTGCGCAGCTCTCTGCGCACCTTTTATGGAGAAGTGACCTTCAAGCCGAGGGTCTATCAGACGATAGAATCTTCTTCTCTCTCCTAGATGCGGCCGAGCCCATTCCACGAGGTTATGTTCTCCATTAGGACGGCTCTTATCCATGGATCTTCTGCCAGTTATCATTTCAAGTAAAACGACACCAAAACTGTAGACATCACTTCTTGATGTAAGATGTCCTGACACAGGAGGCATTAATATGTTTAGACTTCATCATAAAAAACTCATGTTTTGCAGGTTTGAAGTGCTAAATTGTATCTGGTAGTTGAGTTACAGCTAATTAAAGAAAAAATGTACGAATGAATGTGCCATGCACACCAACCAGTCAAGACAACAACCATTTCTACAGTCGTAATAGCCGTATCTAATAAAAGAAAAGAATGGCATGAACTTTCCCATAACAGATCAAATTCAGAGAGCAAAGCTTTAGCATCTTAAGACGAGTATCTTTTGTTTGAAACCAAATAATATCTAGCATGTACGAGCAAATAAAGCACAAAATGCACCAACGAGCACTGAGTTCAGCATCTATCATGAAATCCACTAGGAAAATATAAGGGAGGACATGCATGAAGTATTAAAGTAACAAGAATTTTTTGAATTACTTTTGGTCGGAGGTCACACCTAATCAAATTTGGCCTAAGGATATCAGAAAACTTGGCTGGTAATGTCACTCAATCTTGTTTGAAGAGAGCTGGGATTCATTCCCACAGAATTATCAAAAATGAGAGGGGTTAAGGAAGCCAAGTCCAACTATCCTATTCTGTAACTCAATAATTGGACCAAAGCATAAACTCAACCTTCATTATTCCAATGTTACTATAGTCGATAGTTAACAAGAGTGAACTTTCACCTCAAATAAGGTTTTGTGGACTGACATCAAGAATGGAACATATAAACTCGATGATCAAAGCATGTCAAACTACACTTACCAGTCATTACGTATTCTGGGGCAGCATAACCGTAAGTTCCCATCACACGGGTAGATACGTGGGTCTTATCTCCCTCAGGGGCATCTTTAGCAAGTCCGAAATCAGAGAGCTTGGCATTATAATCCTATAACAGAACAAATATCAGAAGGGCACATAATATAGAGCAAGACACTGGAATTAGCCACAGGTTTGGTAGTTACCGCATCTAACAAGATATTGGATGTTTTAAAATCACGATATATCACTGGTCTTTCCGCTTCTTCATGAAGAAACGCAAGACCCATTGCAGCACCTAATGCAATTTTCATTCTTATAGACCATGGAAGAGGCAGGGATCCTGCAAATAAATTTGTTATCAGAAGGGAACATCAATCTCTTAGATGTAATGGAAAATTGGTACATGTAGCTCATTCATTTTTCATGAACGTCATACAGAAATACTTCATTCATTTTTGCTGAACATTAGCAAACTCACAGAGAGGCATACAGATTTACATTACTTTCATACAAGAATCCTCTAATTTTGACAAAAGAAGGAAAAAAGGACGTTAGCAAGAAACAAAAAGGCAATTACATACTTCTAAATAGGTGGTTTTCTAAGCTTCCTCGAGGCATGAACTCATACGCTAGCAGCCTTTGATCATCTTCAATGCAGTAACCAATCAGCTTAACCAGGTTGGGATGAATAAGATCACCAAGATAATTCACCTCAGCCTGAAACACAGATCGAAAAAGAATCAGAAGGAAACCATGTAAATTGTTGATGAGACACCATGTAAAACAAAAAGGATATAAACAATTTGTAGCAGGAATATATAACTTTATATACAAAGTGTACCAGATTAGGAAAGTTACATACCAGCCACTCTTTATGACCCTGAAGCCCATCATGATTAAGAGTTTTAACAGCAACAGTGAGCCCTGTTCCAGGTTTTACAGGAGCAGTTCCATTTTCTTCGATCCATCCCTTAAACACACAACCAAAACCACCTTCACCAAGCAGACTCTCAGGCCTAAAATTTCTTGTTGCCAACTTAAGATCGTTAAATGCGAACTTCCGCAATCGAGAAGCAATTTTAAGCTCCTCTTCCAGTTTGGAGGTTGATGAATTACTTTCTGTATTACTGGTAGTTGTGGACGAGACCATGGGAGCAGGTTGGTCTGTACTAGTGTCGATGCTTGATTTGATTTCTGCTGACCAAAATACAGACAATGTATCAATATGAAGACCATTTTAAAACATAAATATGACAGAAACTTAATCGTTTCAAATGAGATAGACAGAAATAGCACCATTATGAGATATGCATCCTCCCAACAAACATATTACAGTTTCAAAGACACAACAAAGTGGATGGCAGAGTGCGCAGATTTGATGGATATTGAAGAACAGACAACAAACTAACTAAAATTAGCCTGTTCCATCGTACCACAATTGCAATAGCAGGTGTGCTTCCTTTTCATTTGAATGGCACATAAGCAAACAGTGCAATCCCTCCCTCCTGCTCGTCAATCTAAACTTTACAACATGAGTCCTATATTATAGAGCCTCTGTCGTAACTAGTAACTGCCCATCGACCATGTTTCAACCCTTCACTTTCTTCATGAGACTTCCCTCAATCCCATCGCGGATCAATTTCTCAGGAAACCTTCTTCCCCACTACTACAGCGCCCATATAATCTTTCCCTTACAAATGTATCAACTTCTTAAAATTCACTAATGCCATTGCTCTGAACTCACCACCATTTTTTTGACATTCAAAGCTCACTTGCGATCATTGAGGTGGTGGGCTCACTAGAAACCAGTAGGTTCCAAGTCCTACTTTCCCATCAGATCACATATTACAAACTCCTTTTTAGATGTTGTTAAGAAAAAAATCATCTCTTCGACAAAATCAAGGTGAGTGGCTGTACATTTTAATGCAACTTTTATAGTTACAAAGTTCTGATGGATTCAAGTCAGATTCTGAAAAAGAGGTTTCCACAAAAAGTTTAAAAAGAAACATCATGGAGACATGAACCAGCTCCATATCAAACCACAACTTCAACTTCATCAAAGTAAATAATGCTAAAGTGAAATCCAGAAGCATAAAATTCTATTCCTTCATACAGCTTCCCAAGCTCTGGGATGCAATATAAGCAAAACTGCCTGCAGAAGCACCCTAATGGTAATTTCAAGTGATTAGCATGGCCACTAACTCAAATTTGATTATGATACAGCTATTATAGATGCAAAAACCAAAAATTTGCAAATGCTCAGTTGCCTAAATGGAGAATAAACAACTGCTGCAGCAGTATGTCATAGTACGGCAACTATTTCAATAAGCATACACCAAAATTGTGCCAAATTGAAATTCTATGTTAATCCAACAAAACAACAATCCAAGGCAAGAAAAGAAGGGAGGGAAATCTAAACTCAAGCATATTAGGACATAATATAAACTCTTAAAGGAGAAATAACATTACCATACTGGGTACTTGTCCCACTAACAGAACTATCAACTTTGGATCTTGAAGAAATGCAGCTCCCTATAAACCTCCACTTCAGCCAACATCCTGTATCTGCCTCCTCTACATCATCACCACCATCACCATCTTTCTTCTTCCTCCTCACCTTTGATTTGCACACATCCAAAGATGAAGACTTTACTTTAGCATCTTCACTACCTAACCCCATGCTCTGCTCTCAACAAACCCTAAACACCAAAACCCACTTTTCATTAAGCAAGAAATCTCCCCCAAATCCCCCCTCCCCCACCCAAATATTAAAAAATATACCCTCCCCTTAAGAAAAAAACTCAACTTTAACAGTTGCTCCTTGGAACCCAGAAAGCAAAGTTAGGGAAATTACTGTAGATCACATTAAGCAAATCAAAAATGGCAACCCCATTGCAAACAAAACTGAAGAAAAGGAAAAGTAATTTAAAATTTCCAAGTTGGGGAAAACTATTTAAGGAAGACAACAAAGTAGGTGTCTTTATGTGTTTGTGTGATTGTAAAAGTAAGAAATCTCAGTTAAGACAAGGAAATGTCTGTCAAGAAAGAGAACAGAAATCTCAAACACAGACTCTTTGAAATAATAGTAATAGTCGTAAGCAAGTAAGGCGCACAAAATACCACACAAAAGCTGACCAGTTTAATGAAAAACAAGGAAATGTGATAATTAATTGATAATGAGGATAAGAATAATAATTAAGGGATTGTAAAAGAAAAAAGAAAACACTTATTATAATTATAAATAGTCAGTTACTACATAGGACTCTTCTCTTCACCACTGTCGATTCTCAATTTTTAAATTTTTTTTTTTTTGCTTTTTAACGGAATCAAAGACCGGCAAAAGCAAAATCTCTGCCCACAGAATCTGGTAGGGGATTTGGGCAGGCTGGCTGGTTATGGATAAAGGAGTTTTTGTTTCGCGGAGACGAAAAAGTAAAGGTATTAATGAAATTAGACATTCACTCAACTACTATTATTTACTCTTTTCGTTCTAAAATAAATGACATTTTAAATATTGATATACTTTTTAAAATAATAATTGATTCAAAAAAATTAAGGTTCTTTATTACTTTTTTATTCCTAAAAAATTTTAGTATTTACGATAATGTCATTCTTTCTGATTTTAGAATAAAATTCAGAAAAGCAAGAAAGAGAAGACGAATGATAAAACGATAATCTCACCAGATAAAACATATTGGAAGACGAGAACGTCATTTATTTTGAAACAGAAAAAAAAAACCAAAACGACATTTATTTAACGATGGAGGAAGTATTTTAAATTGATGGGTGAATAATTCAAAAGGTTCAATCAGATTAGACCCGTTGAGGAAAAAAAATACATATTAATACCAAATCTCATAAAAAAATAATAATTAAGTAATGCTTTAAAATTATAAATTAAAATAAATATGAAAATATTAGACAAACAAATTTGATTCAAAAATTAATCAACTTGATTACTTGTTAATATATAGTAATAAGCAAATAAAGAACTCAAAACTACACAATAAACACTTATCATTATGTGAATATGTACCAAGATAAAATTAAAGAATATATGTAAAGTTGTATTGTGTTCAAGAAATAAGAATTTGCCTTTGGGTCTTCATCAATAATTGAGCTTCATTTTTTTTATAAAAACATAAAATGGTAATTAAAATGAATTAGCCACTCTTTATAATTAAAATATATTTTTGACATTTTCAATGTATTAAATTAAACCGAACTAATTTCATGTTGGATTCACCAATTCTCCAATTTAACTAAATGGATTTAGTTTTTATTAACCACTAGTAGTATAGAAAAGAAAGTGTAAACGGGGCAGGTCGGGCAGATGGAGAAGCGGAAACTTTGGGCAACTCGAACAAGAGAGAGAGTAAATAAAGTGGACCTACTAGGATGGTAACGTGTCTACTTATTAGAGTGGGCCTGGCCCATTGCGCGCGTCAAAACTTTTGTCCAAGCCTGGTGGTGCGTGTGCAATGCATGCATCTATCTAATGATTATTTTTATATTATCATAATAGTAGTATTTTAGTAAGAGTTATCATATCGTATATTTCATTTTATTTTCTTATGAATTTTTCTCCTTATTTTTTTAAAGTTTGATTTTTCCTAATAAAATTTTAGATCCAACTTATCATTTTTTATGCGTAATTTAAGATTATATTTTAAATAAATACATATCGCTAGTTCGATCTTTTCATTTTTATATATGAAATTATATGAGTTAAATAAGCGTGTAATGAAAATTCAATTCCTCAATTATTGAATTTACTTTCGGTAGCTTCTTTTCTCTCTCTCTTTCTCTTTGTTTGATGGATGTTTTTGCTTTTGGTATTTGATGGTATTGTTTTATTTCTAATTATAATCAAACAACATATATTGACTTGTGTTGTTGCACTTCTGTTCTGGCAATTATATCCGAGGATCATCTCCACTTCTCCCATGACAAGTGTCCAGTCCCAACTTATGGGGTTCCTTTTTCACATTCTTTTATTATTACTCCCTCCGTCCATATTTACTTGTCGTTTTTACTATTTGCACGCATCTCAAGAAGGTCGGATGACTCACTATTTGAGACAATTTTGTCCCGAATTTTTTCTTGGACGTACGTTAAGGATTAACGTACGTTAGAAAAAAAGCACGGAATTTTTTGGGGTCAAATAGTGAATCATCCGGCCTCCTTGAAACGCGTGCATGAACAGTTGTCGACATGTATATATGGACGGAGGAAGTATTTTTTTAGGTTCTTTCTATCTCTTCCATGATTGAAAGTCTTTTGTTTAATGGCAAAACGTGAAAGATTGGAGATTGATAGTTTTGCAACAAACTAATTGGGCACCTTGATACGGCGGTGATACTAGACAGCACTATTTAAAAAAAAATATATGAAATGTTGATCATGATATGAAACGAAGTATTGGAGAGCATTGACTTGATGAGTTAGTGTTTACGGTTGGTAAATAGTGTGCACCACCTACTATTGGATCGTTGACATTTTTTTTAATTACTCTCTATCTTATTAGAAAGGTAAAAATGATACTTTATGAAACACATTAATACTTAATTAGTACTAATATCTCATTAAAACAGTTGACTTTCGAGCTGCGGATAAGAGATTATCCTATATTTAATTCTGAATTTTTTAATTAATTATTTTGATAGAAACATTATATATATAATCCATGGCTATTAAGTTATTTTAACTCCATAGAACAAATAATAATAATAATAAAAGTAGCCAGTCTTAAATAATGCGGAGATAGGACAAACATTTGTGAAGCATTAAGAGCCAAAGCTATGAGAATGTTCGTCTAAAGTCCACCAAGATAAGTTCATTGAATGCCAATGTACAGAGATCTCTCTCCTTTCCCTCCTATAATTGAGTTTGAGATCTTTTCAAGAACAGATCAGAAAGGAAACTTGTTCTACTTCTTCTAGCTAGAAAACATTGCAAATCAACTAGTAATATACAATAAATAAGGTCACGGGTCACTAATAAGGTTACAAATGAGCCAATAGTTCCGTAATATTTTCTACAATATAGGAAAGGTAAGGTCTCGAATTTGAATTTTTTTATCTGTATTCCCATTTACTTTTTTAAAAAAATACAATACAAAACAATATATAACATTTCTTAAAACCCAAATCAATAGTAAAATGTATTAAATTAGGAAATGCCACTTCACAAACCAAACGAGAAGCAAAAAAAGAAAAGAAAAAGATTTCAGTTCCTATCAGTAGGAAGGCCTATGTTTCAGAGGTATGAAGTCAGTATAATTCACAAAAATTAGATCCATCTACATTCTACAACGAGTGTACCTTTTTTCCTCCCACGGCAGTGTATATGACAAATATATACTTTCAAACAAATCAATAATAAACCATTCCCCCCTCCCAGAAATGCCGGAATCAGGAATGCAAATAACCAGGAACCACACGGCCAGGCAGACCTCTGAATCTCTTTCATGATTCGACATGAAATATGGAAAACAACACACATTACACTACATCCATCCTAATTAATCCCCGTAGAAACGCTGGAAGTCGCATTTATTTTCAGTGAGTGCTCAGGAATGTAGGTAACACCTGCATAACCAGAAAGCAATAATTCATGGGAAATCTCTTTTGAATGTTCAAATATAGCAATACTGTGTGCAAGATAGTATGCAGCAAAGACATCAATGCATAGATGATGAATATAACCACGAGCACAGAACACATTTCTTTTGTACAAGTTTAGCACGAGTCAGAGGATGTAAATATCTGTAATAAAATAGTGGCATTTCTCAGCCCTGGTTATCATCCAAGGGTAGAGTATCCTTATAGTGGTTGCACTCTAAGCAAATAACCCTGCTTTAAGACTTAAATATCACTATCCACGAGTATATGCGAGTATTCGTGTTTACAGTGTGGCACTAAAACAAAAGTGAAGTGGGGTTGATGAAAGAAATAAAGATCCAGTTCCTCAATGTGTTATCCATTAGTTAACTGGTCTATGTGCGACAAAGAATTTATGCTTTACTTCCTGTAGGTACTTGGAGTGAGTAAAGACTGTAATTCAGTTCCTCAAGTAAAGACAGCGAAACAGAGACTACCACAAGAAAAGGTTTCAGGAGTCAATGAGCATCCGCCAGTTAGTAGCACAGTGTCACTAGCCATCCAGCTAGTTCTCATTTTAATCTTAGGTAAATGAGTTCACAAAACTCGGTTTTGACATTTCATGA
Organism: Viola odorata; assembly: GCA_963691705.1. Classification (NCBI taxonomy): domain Eukaryota; kingdom Viridiplantae; phylum Streptophyta; class Magnoliopsida; order Malpighiales; family Violaceae; genus Viola; species Viola odorata. The sequence goes on along the minus strand of OY829539.1, from coordinate 66,693,419 downwards.
ACAAACCTAGCTGCTAAGCATGATATTTCAGTTCACAAGAATAGCCTAGAATAGATGATACATGTGGGCAGATCATACCTCTCTCCCTAACATCAATCTGTAATGTGTCCAGCGTGATTATCCCATCAGTCAATGGAAGTAACTCAAGCCTGATGGTAGCAGTGGATTGAGCAGGAACACATCTGATACAATCACGCCAAGGTGTCAAAATCCAGGTAGTAAGAATCAGGAAAAGACAAGAACACAAGAGAGATGCATTACCCTAAGGGGACTCTACTCTGCAACCACAAATGTGTAAAACCCAGTCCAGTACTAGGAACAACATCAGGTATTGAAGAAGACTGCTCAGAGAAACTAAAGGAGTGAGCACCATCATCAATCATTTGCTTCTTGCTCCCTGAGGAAGAAGGTATAGAGTTCAGTCGCTGCACTGCAGAACCATGTTTCTCGGTGCTTATTATGCCTGTTGACTGGGGCAGGCTAGTAAATGTAGTCATAGGAGTCTTTGGTGAAGAACCCAACGAACCAACTGATGGTGCGGAAGTGAACAAGGCAGGAGCCAGAACAGTCAACGTTAGGTCCTCAGGTGTCAGATTTGAAGCTTGAAGAGTCAAAACCTGGCAATTTTCAGAAGTCAAACAAAGAGATAGGATTGAATAACTAAAACTCTAATATACAATAGAACACAAGAAACCTGCACTGGAAGCTCAGAAACTCTTCCACTGGGTCCAGAAGATTGTCCTGACATTTCAGATGCAACAGAGATCTTAAGATCCCTTGAGATACGAGGTTGCCAACTAGTTACCTGCTTGAAAAACAGTCTCGACTCTGCTTTTAACACAAACAAAAGTGAAAATAAGGGAAAAAAGGAATGAAGTATCTGAGATATTTCAGAAAATAGCAGAACAAGATGCAATACCAGTGTAGTTGCAACGACAAGATACCATAATTGCAAACTGATCAGCATTTGATGTACCCCTTCCTTCAATAGTGTTAGATGCAAGATGCAAATTCGATGGCTGGGAAACCTTTTCATTATGAACCTTGAGATTCTTCCATGCAGAAGATACAGGTTTAAGAATAAAGGAATGCTCTTCACCTCTCCTGGCATGGGAAAACTCTCAATGAGCACTATTACAGACTCTCCCCTAACCAAGTATGATAAGATATGACTGGATATAGTCAATATCTTCTGAGAAGATACATGTACCTAATCATATAAACTTTATAAAGCATTGACAAATTCCTTGGTAGATGAAACATGCATGAACTCATAATAACAGGCACATATGTACATGTCGAGAAAGGTGACAAGAATATCATTTCATGACTCTGTACAGTAAACGAAAGGGCATCCCATTACTGGATTTCATCTCTCTGCTTTGAACATTATCCTTTTACTCTCTACATAAAAGCTAGGTGCTGAAATATATGTTCTTAAGGTTTTCTCTTAACAAATATCAGGCGTTTAATGGCTTGTCTTTGAGAAAGCATCTCAAAATTGCAGCAAATTCAGTTGCAAAGCACCTGTCGACAAATCTAAAACGAATTTACGCATGCTACAAGAATGTTGAAATTGAGAAAGAGAATTAGACAATATCAACCCTTCATTATCAGACTAAATTGCATAACTAATCAGTGAAAATCATTTATTTATCATCCATGCATCAAAGGAAGCTTGCATGCTTGCCAATTGTTTGCCACCCTGTCAAACAAATTATGTATTGCTATTCTACAAGATGAATTTAGTGTGAAGGTTCAAAATTGGTTTAGTCATGTTAATACACAGTTTAAATTCAATAAAGAAATTACATGAAGATACCTAGACTAAATCCAACCTGAGGGCTAAGTTTGGTAAAGCATGATCATTTCCAGCTTCAATACAAGCAATTGGCAATGATGAAGGTGGACCACCCTTTGAAGCTTCCTCAAAAACAATTGTTATAGCATCTATGTATACTACAATATCTGAGGTATGTGCTGGAGAAACATTCTGCAAAACAAGTAGACAAATTAATTAGACACTCAGGAAATTTAAAAGCTTATCCCAGAAAGCATACAAACAGAAAAACAAAATATATTACCAGTATTTGCTGGAACTAAAGTACATTAGTCAAAAAGATTGGCATGAAAGTCTAAATACACACCTTTATCTGAACACAGAGAAGGTCATCTGTATTACAGTCAGCAGCAAAAGAATGGATGTCTATAGCTTGAATTATTTCAACTTTCCTCCTCCACCTTCTTCCAGGAATATGGATGCCTTCCAACCCACAGCGTACAGAAAACCTCTCTCTCTCTAATGACACACCTCGAAAGGATAAAAGCCCTTCCCCTGTTCTTTGACTTTTCCATAACTTCTGAGATGAGTACTGATCCCAGTCTTCAAGGTCAAAGCTTGGCTTAGAACTTTGTGCTTTCAGGGGTTGAGAAGGTGAAGCAGCACTTTGAGGAAGTGATGACATAGAGTAACTTCTAAAATGAGATAGGAACTGAGAGCCAGAAGAGGAAGATCTGGATGATCCACCAATTCCTGAGCTGGAACTTATATGAGGAGGGGATAATGACCGCGCAGGAGGAGGAAGTGTATTATCCAAAGGAAGCAGCCATTTTAGCAATTCCCCACAAGGGTCTGAAGCACCATAATTTAAGTTCTCCTGGTTCTCCGGTAACGAATTTCTCTCCCTATATTTTTCAAATTGAAGAATCTCAATGACAGGGTCTCTCAAAAAGTTGACACCAACATTAATTTCTAAAAGTACCTGCACCCTTCCAAACAAAGAAAATGAAATGAATAAGTTGCTCGGACAACTGAGTAAAAAGGAAGACTTATAAACTTTATTTTTTTCTCTTTTGGGTGTGTGTGTGTGTGTGTGTGTGCACTTAATGTTATATTAATCATAAATACAAGGGTAAACTAATCCAAAGAGAAAGCCTTAATTCATTCTCAAAAGCAAAAATCAGATGAAAAACATATTACAGAAAGAAGAAACTATGGGCTTTTGGATGCATACCACTATGTCTCCATTTGAAAGCGAACAACATTTAACAGTATTTCTCACTGAACCACCAAAGACATTCGCATCAAAATTTCCTCTGTCAATAAGAGCATTAAGACAGGATATGTTATTGGCATTTCCCTTTGTTCCAGTTGCTGTGGGGGTCTCACTATCCCTCTCAGTAAAATCTGGATCCTTAACAGTTTTCCTAGACCATAGTGGCTCACCGGATTCTGCAACTCTCACAAAAAAATAGGAGTTCTCAAATCTTTGTAAAAGGATTTCAGTTTGTCTTCTGTGATCTTCCATTCTCAGAAAGGATTCACTATCAGAAATATCCTTCTGCGGATCAGTCTTCTGATTCACATGGCCATTGCCATTTTGGTCCAAAACTTTGGCATCAGAACTCATTTCCCCTTCTCCAGGAACCAATTTGCTCACAACTTGCACACCTGCATTTTTTTTCTCAGGGCTATTTCCTATTCCATTTTTAGACATCACTGCAGCAACTTTAAATGGAGTAATGATTTCTGTGTCCTGCTTACACGCTGACAAGCACGCTAAGATATGAAGTTGTTCGCCTGGGAAAACAAAATAGAGTTCACTTGTATATAAACTATAATTATCACAATATTTCCAACATGAAAAACAACTAAGACATTCGAAACTGGAACAGGTAAGGGACGAAGAAAGAATAACTCACCAGGGAAAACAAATGACCGATCCAGAGAACGTAATGATTGTATACTAGGTGCGTTTTTCCAGTCATCAGGAAGCTCTCCTACCAAAAATAAATAATTACATAAATGACCAGCCATATTAACTTTCTCTTTCTGTTAGAAAACAAAAACAACTACCAATACAACATTCCAAAATGATATTGCAATCTGAACCAGACCCCCGACAAGCCTAAGTAATATTTTACGGTGACCTTTTTTCTGGTGTTTATACAGTAGTTATGCATCAGTTACTCAGTGATAATCTGATGTTTTCTTCCATATTTCAGTGATGCACAAATAAGGTCAAGAATCTTAGCAGTTTGATCAGCTTAATTAATTACATAACAGCCAAGTTAATCAGAAACCAGACATTTTAAGTAACTAGGCACCAATGTAGTCCAGGCAAGGAAGAAAGTGATAAGAGGATATTACATGTTTAGAGAACATAAGGAATGAATCCAATTGCACCGGCCTAACCTGCCCAGAGTTCCAACAACCACTTCCAAGTCACGCTATACTAGGCAAGATCCAAAAGCTACTCTTAACTCATACACAACTTGTCTTCTAATGCTCTAGTCAAGTAAACTCCTAAACATACAAGCAACTCAAAGCGGACAAACAAGAATTTCCTTTCCCGTAAGTCAACTACATCTACACCCCTAAATAAGTGAAGCAGCATGGTAAAGGTACACTCACTACCGAATTCTCCTCTTAGGGCACCTCTAGTACCACCAGAAACCAACTAGGAATGATCACAACCAATCGTAAGTAAGGGAGTGAAAAATAATGGTATAGGGAACTTAGTGCAAGGGAGACTCATTAGTAGCATGATCTTCAATCCTAACTGTTCATATTGTATAGGAATGGCAGGCACCACCCATATAACACACTCAAAATGTATGATAAACATCATAAGGACTGGAAACTCACATTTGATGCCTTAAGTGTTCCTCTCCCACTAAAAGCTTCACACAAAAACTCCTCACTTTTTGGTACCGAAGATCACCCAGACGCACCACATAACCAAGAAAGCACGCTCAAAAACTGTTGTCAGCCCCATCAAATTCATAACTCCAACAACCATTCAAATAGTTTGCATCCTAGACATCTCATGCTCTCAATTTAAAACCTTTAACATCGTGTTTTTGCTTACCACGAAATTAAATTTATAATAGAAAGACTTGCAACTTGGACTAATTTTTCAATCCTACAGCGTCTACTCTCTACTCTCTACTCTCTACTCTCTAGTTCACATAAAGTGGGAGACACAGATGATAACTACAACTGGAATTGAACCTAAATGCGGCAGAGCCTGGAGGTTTATAACTAATTCTCTACGTGATGAGAAAAGACTTCCTCACTACATTCGGCGTACTAAACATAGAACTAGCTAAATCATACGCACCATCCAATCACATACACTACTACTTCAATAATACTTTAAGCAAATGTAAAAGAGTTAACAGATAATAGTGAGCTCGTACTGTATGGAATGGCAATCCATCCTTCTTCTTCAGTTACATCCCTGTGATTCTCCAAAACACTATCACTCTTCCCGCTAGGTCCTGCAACGCTGCCATTTTCACTTCCCATTCCCTCACTCATTTCTCCGTCGCGATCTTCAGCAAACGGAGACTCTGGAAATGTATCTTCTGCTGTGAGTCCCTCCAAGGTCACTCCAGGCTTCGACACAAAACGAACGTCCGCACTGGCTTCCTGGACGGCGGGAGGCGGATCTTTCGGCGCGTGGTGATTAGTGGTACTAGTCGCTCGCACCAGAAAGTTCATCGTTGCAGCTAATGCAGAAAACTGATTGCAAAGTGAACGATTTGATGTTGAATGTTGAGAATAGCAATGAGTGAATTTCGAGTGAGCGTGTGATCTGATGTGTTAGGTAGACGTCAGAATTTTCCGGCGATCGGCAATTGAAGGCTGGTGTTCTCGCCTGAGAAATGACGGAGATCTCCACTCCTCAGGCCGACGAGAGGAGGATAGTAGGGACGGTGAAGGGAGAATCCGGGCTTAAAACTGGCTCACTGTCGTGGTGTTTGCTTGTGGGAAAAAATGGAAAAGAGAATGTTGTGACAAGCCTATATTTGTAGACCAGGCCCATTGAAATGAGTCCAACACCATTTTTGGTTTTCTTTTTGGGCCTAAATTCGGTTCACAAAACGTAAAAACAATCTGTCAAAAAATATTTTTCCATGGCCTTTATAAATATTTTGAAGCTTTTTATTTTTCGCAATTGTATAGGGGTGTTTTTACTATTACCGTAAATATTTTTGGGACAACTTCGTGTACTCTGTCAAACTTTATCTAATTTCAGAAATAATTATTTTGTTCATTTATGTTATGTTTTCATCCATTATGATTTGGTATGTGATTATTAGTCGATTGTTGACGTGCTTTATGTATAGCAAGTTCTTTTTTATTATTCAGTTTTATATTGGTTATATATTTGTTGTTTGATATGTACTCATACTTGAATCAATAAATATAATATGAGGTTTGTTTCAACACAAAAAAAGAAGTAAGAGGAATAACACTCTCTCCTTACAAATTAATTGACTAATTTAGTTTGTGAGAGAGAAAGATAATTTCTTTTCACATCATTTAAATTTGTACTCTTTCTGTTATAAATTAAATGACGTTTTGAGAGGTTTATATAAGTCAAAGAAAGCTTATTTTTACTTTTACGCTCTCATACTCGCTACTTTTCTTATCCCTAAAGGAATAGTCAGGGTATTGTTGTAAAATTACTTCAAAAGTTATACTCCCTCCGTTCCTAATTACTTGTCACTAGCTACTATTCCTATCGTTTTGTAAAACGGCCGGAATAGTAACTATATGACCTCGAAAGATTCCGAAATTTTTCGTCAACGTATATTAATCCTTCACGTACGTTGAAAAAAAATTCGGATTTTTTCGAGATCATATAGTTGCTAGTCCGACCGCTTTGAAATGCGTGCTGGAATAGTAAAGTGACAGGTAAAGTGGAACGGAGAGAGTATAGAAAATAGTAAAATATTATTTAATTTCAGACAAATCAAAACCTCAAAATGTTATTTAATTTGAGATGGAAAGAGTATTTGATTTACTCTTTTTATCTTATTTCAGTTTATCATACATTGTTATTTTCACTAATTATTTCTTTTTAATAATTAGAAATAAATTAATTACCTAAAAATTAACAAAATATTATTTATTTGGAAACAAACTAAAGATGATTTAATTTCAGAAACTATCAATCACTGTTAAAGACAAATCTAGACAGCAAAAGATGACGTGGGTGGATAAGCATAAGCGTCAGCCATGCTTGGTGTTTTGCAAATCACTTTTGGCCCTTTATTTCGCCGATCAAATATGATTTGGTCCCACTGTCGTCAAGTGATGCATATTCAACGGCAGAGATACCTCGTAGTTCTCTAATGCTTATAGGAAAGGAATAAAAAAGGATATAAATAATATGGAACCTAATGTAGGAAGAGAAAGCAAAGAAAAGGAATAAAAAAGGATATAAATAATTTTTTTATTTTCTTTATGAGAGAAAAAATGATAAGTGAATTTACTTTTATATCTAATTCATCAACAATAAAAAGATGAAATTTAAAAGGTTAAAATAGGAACACATGAGTTAAAATTTTAATTTCCTTGAATTTTCTCCCACTTATGGAAGGAATTTTTTTTTAAATTAGGAGGAAAATTAAGCTCTAAATTTCTCTTCCTTTACATTTCTTTCTCTCTTTTTCCACCACTCATTTTTATTCCCATACACAAAATTTCTTTCCTTTCCCTTATCCCATACTAAACATAAATAAAAAATTAACACCTAGTATAACTGAATTATATTTCTATCATAATAAATAAATATTAATATAAAAAAGATAAACTCAACTAATCACCACTGTCAATTTAACTTCTCATATAGTAACTAATATTTTTCCTAAAAAATTTGGGTACATGTACTTACATTATAATCTAAGATGATGACACGTGTCCCAAATAGTGATACAAATAGTATTAGAATACCACTATTCTTAATACTTTTGAACACATGTCATCATCGTACATCATGATGTACTTAAATTTTATTCATCCGCCTGCAGCTGATTTTCTTTGTGTGGCTGGGCTGGCGGCAACCACGCGCCCCCTCTGTTTCTCCTTAATGGTCGTAAACAAAAGTCCCGTTGTTTATAAAAAAGAGAATTTTTTACCCGAAAAAAGAAAGAAAGATCATTTAACAAAGAAAGTTCAAAATCTAGTTTTCTCCCTAAAAAATCTGTGAATGTTAGCACTAGTTTTTCTTTTGGGATTATTAATAATTGCAGCAATTTTCACTAGCAAGTATGCTTGTAGAAAGTAGTTTGATACCAATGGTTACTTACTTAAATACACTAATAATCATCGTGATTGATTAAAATAATTTTAATATAAAATAGTTTAGAAAGAATTCATATCCTTATACTAAAAATTCTAATCCTATCAACTAATATGAGTGAATATGGTGATTTCATAAGCTAATTTTTTTTAATTTTCAATTTTTAAGTAAAAAATTATAATTTTATTCGAATATAGTAAGATTTTCAAAATGAATTAAAAATAGATAATTTTTTGAACGCGAGACCAAAATCAAGTAGAGTACTGAGAACAATGTTGGTCGCTAATTTTCTTTATATTTTGGCACAACAAGTAGAGTACTGGACTAGAATTGTTTCTAGAACAAATTAAGAGGACCGCATATTTTTGGAAGGAAAATTATAGGATATCTAATCACACCATATCATTTCCGAGTCATCCTCTCGTGGCAAATAGATTTCAAAAACAAAGAAGAAAGAAAGTTCAGTACTCAAAACATCAATAAGATTGTTCCATTTTTTTATGGAGATAAATCTAATGAATTATTTACTATTTTGGGTTTCAAAAATCGAAGTAATGAAATTGGTATGCACGTCTTTCATTCTTGGGTCTTGCTTCGCAGTTCTGTTCTCTTAATTTATTTAAATTTAAATTTATTTACTTTTTTAATCCTGTACATGCGCCTCCAACAGCGATTGATGTACCTCCTTCCTCCATCTCTCGCCGCTCAATCAAATCAAGATATTTTCAATTTCCCTCCATCACCACACTCGAGCAACTCACTTCTTTTTCCTGATCCCTGCTCTGTTCTTATCCACACTCTTCCATTTCCGATTTTAGTCGTCTAGCCACATGGGATTGGGGCTGATTTGCATAGCGAGTGTGAAATTTCTCAAGGAGGAGCAATCGATGATATGGAACCACAAGATTCACAACAACTGCCTTTGATTCACCAGTCTCTCGATTCGAGATACTCCGTCTTTGCACGAAACGCGCTCGACGAGCTGCCCGACAACTTCACGATAACGGATCCCTGCATTTCCGGCCACCCGATCGTGTTCGCCAGCCGCGGGTTCTTAAAACAGTGTGGTTACTCGCACGACCAAGTGATCGGCAGAAACGGCAGGATTTTCCAAGGGCCGGAGACGAACAGGACGTCTGTTATGGAAATTCGCGAGGCGGTGAGAGAAGAGAGGGCCGTGCAAGTGAGTTTATTGAATTACCGCAAAGACGGCACACCGTTTTGGGTCCTGTTCCACATGAATCCTGTTTATTTGACAGAGGATGGGAGAGTGATCCATTTTGTGGCGGTTCAGGTGCCGTTAGCGAGAAGGAGCAAAAGGAATGAAGTTAGTTACGGTTGTGGTGGTTCGTGCCGACGAGAAGTTTGCTCAGACTCTACCATGGAGTTGGACCGATATTCTCCCTCGGATTCGGGAAAGTGTTGCAGTGAAGAGAGGTGTGAGGCGAGTGACTTCGAGAGGCGAAAGGCTGTGACTGCCATGGATAATATTTTATCACTGCTAATATGCTATAGCGAATCGATGGGAAGATTGGTATGTGGGAGAAGATGCCGAAGCCTAACGTCCACCAGCACCGTTTTTAATTCAGCTTTAAATATATCTCTCGGTAGAATCAAACAAAGCTTTGTATTGTGAGTTGTTGTAGTTGCAAATTCCTATATTTTACTTAAATATTGTATGGAACTTTTGAGGTAATGGAGATCGCTAATAGAGTTTTTTGTTTGTTTGGTCTCTTGCAGGACGGATCCATACCTCCCTGACATGCCCATAGTTTACGCCAGTGATGCGTTCTTGAGATTGACAGGTGCTGCAAGTTTAATGTATTTTGCATTTCTTATCATGTAACGGGCATGCTTGGATTTGACTTGGAACATATATGTTTTGGATGCTGCAGGAAATGCTGATTAATCAGTTAGTACCATGTTGCTTTATGTTTGTAATAGGTTATGCTAAACATGAAGTATTGGGGCGCAATTGTAGATTTTTAAGTGGAGTTGATACAGACTCCTCAGTTCTGCAGCAGGTCTGTAGTTTTCATTGTCGATTTCCGGCAAGGAGTATCTGATGTATTACTAAATTGACTTTACTCCTTCATGTTTTCCAGATAAAGGAAAGCATTCAAGGGGAGCAAGCTTGCACAGTACGTATCTTAAATTACAGGTTGATACTTTACTACTCTTCCCATGTGTTTGAGAAGTTGAATTTTCCTTATGGCTGTAGATAACTGTTTTACTCTTCAATATTAGGAAGGATATGAGTTCATTTTGGAATCTTCTTCACATCTCACCTGTTCGTAATGCTACTGGCAAGGTATTTTTTATGTTCATAAATTTCCTTTATCATTCACATTCTTCATAATGGATATCTTCAGAGACCTAAAGTTTCTTTCCCTGCTAAACTGTAAGCCTGATGCAATTTGGTTCAGCTAATGGAAGATACTAGTTCGTTTCAATTTATCCTACTAGTTTGCCCGTTCTTGCAATCGGAAAATGAAAAGTTTGCTTTTGATGTAGAACTTCACTTCTTTCATGGTTGTCAACTAGAAGTGGATCTCTACTATTTGGGACCTGGAAATAGGTGAAAACTAACTATAGTTATGTGAAATTGCACTTGAAGGAAATATGCTTATATATCTACTAGATTGTGACTGTTATACTTTTTATTCTTCTTTATGCCCAATCAGTTCCAACTGTTCGTTGTTTGTAGTTCAGAAGAATATGGAAGTAGATGCTAGTAAAGGTTGTTTGTTCTTTTAGCTTTGAAGTATGCAATTTTTAGTTATACTGTTGAGCTCGGTCGAAGGTCCTTGGAGATTTATCCTTACCTCAAATCTGCCATACCCTATATGAAGAGAAAAAGCATTGCACGTAAGAAAACAGTCGTTTCAAATCTGTTGCTTGTAAAAGTATTGTAGCATTCTTTGACCAGAGAATATCTCTATTAGTTGGCCAGTTTTGGAGATTCCTTTGAAGATAGGAAGACCCTAACTACATCCATAATATCACCAGAAGGTAAAGCTCTTTGTTTTCTCCTGGAGATTTTCCCTCTTGAGTTGGTTGTAGGGACATTATGTGGACTGTGGCTGCTGTCTTACAAAGTAGAAACTGGACTATGGTTCCTTACACGTAGGGTTTTAGTTACTTGAATTTAGAGTAATTCATGTCTGTCCTTCTGAGCCTACATCACAACCATACTAAGTTTTTTATTATATATAAAATAAATCTTTGCTCGTGGATATCCTTGCCAGTGATTTTTGTTTTCTACATTATTAATCTCTTTCTCCACTTGAAGAGTTGCATCATCCAAGAATGTAATCTATATTGGATATCTTGTATCTCCAGGCTAGCCTTTTTGACCTACTGGTCTTCTACTGTATTTGTGGCTTGCATTTGTTTTTACCTAGAACTTCTTAATGTGATAGTTGTTCCATGAATGTGATTTTTGTTGTGGTTCATTTTCAATACAGTTAAACACAAATAGAAAAAATGCCTTCGACAATTATTGAAGGTTGGGAAAGCTGTCGTACATGAGTAAATTTCCACCTCTTCACTGTTAGGGTTCATTTGGTTCCAACTTGGGAAGTTTCTATATCAATGTAACCTCGACTGTTGTAAGCATGACCAAATGAAACATCAGGCTCTGTTAAACTATTCTAGAATAATCCCCTTTTGTTTTAGCAAATGAAACATCTACAAGTCGCTCAGACAATATGGATGCTAATAAATTCCTAATAGTGTAGTTTTATGTTGAGTCGATGGTTTGATGTCAATATTTTTGCTTTGGAGATTGATCAAAACTGCACGTCTTTCACCTATTATCACCAACTGAGCTGAACTACATAACTGCTGGTTATGATTATCATTTAACACAAACTGCATCTATTGTCATTTTAATCCTTATGCAGTTCCACTTTTGCATGATTATTTGTAGCTTGCAGGCATGCCAGCTATCCTATGGTCCCTTCATAGTTTGTCTATTTATACCTTCCATGGTCCCGCACTACCCTGTGCATGTGTGCTATGATATGTTTTGGTAGCAGTATTTGGAGATTAGATCATCCTCTCTGTTTTGACTATTACATCACTTCGTATAGAAGGTTTAATTGCTATTGTATCATGCTTTTTCTGCCGGAGATTTTCCTCTTTTATATGTGTGGGTTATTATTATTTTCACCTCATACTAGTTAACAGTAGAGTGGATCTCATATAGTTACGATTGAGTTGTTTTATGTGTGGAATCTTTTTGGAATTTGAATGGGTGTTTCTAAGTTTTTTTCTGGCATATGCCAACAGATGTACCAATCTTAAGACTGGTCTTATTGGTAGTTTGTTCATGCGTAAATTTGCAAAGGTTACTTGTTTCCAGTGAGTTGGACTTTGTTATTTGTCAATTTGCGTAGAACTTGTTGCTTTTTTTCAGTCGTTAAAGAAACTATGAAGTCTGCAGTCGGCACACTTGATCATTCTTTCACTCTTAGCTATGTCAGCTTCCTCTTTTTTTCTGGTTGTAGCGACTTCCAGTTAGACTTCCATCATCTTTTAATGGAAAGGATATTTTTCAACACCTCCGAGTTTTTTTCTTTTCTGTCTCTCTTACTGCTGTGTATGGTTGTTCAGATTGCATACTTTGTTGGTGTTCAGATGGAAGAAGGGTGCAAGAGTACTCAGGACAGAAACGGGCTAAGCCCTGCGATGAGGCAACTTGGTGCTGTTGGTGCAGTGAAGGTAGCTGTAAGGAGTTTATCAATGGCAGCAGCATGCTCTTCTAAATCATAATAGGAACAGCTTAGCCTTGTTGTGTGCTGGTTTTGAAAATAAAACCGCCCAACCTTAATATGTATCCTCTACTTGAATGTATGCAGTATGTTTTCATATGCAGGTAGCCTGTTGCTCTATAATGAGAAAAGATTGTTTGTTGAGAGCTGTTGGATATTCATTTCACATACCAATCGGAAAAAGAGGATATATTCATTGCAATTTTAAGTTACATTAAACTAATATTTCCTCCTCGCTTATTTACAACCATACCAAATGAACAGTGACAATTAACCTATGGGCCATTCAAGTTAAAGATTGGGCTTAAGCCCATAATTGGTATCTTCTGTCACTTTTGCACAATCAGAAAACTCAAGCCCAACCTTTTAAATAAGTTCCTCATTTTCTTTTTATTTTTACAATTCAAACTAACATTCTCATTTCCCTCCCCTCGTCCCTGTCAGCCAACCCAAAACCCTCTCTCCCCCCATCCAAGATTCAAGAAACCACCAACCAATGTCCATCAAGAATCAATCTTTCCTCACCTTCTCCATCCTCCCCCTTCTCCTCTCCATCTTCCACCAACCCAAACTCGCCACCTCCTTACCTCCGCCTCTCCCCACCTCCTTCTTACCACCGCCGCTCTCTACACCCACCACCACCAACATCCCCGGCGGAGCCTGGCTTCTCCTCCAAGAAAGCATAGGCATATCCGCAATGCACATGCAGCTCCTCAAGAACAACAAGGTCGTCATCTTCGACCGCACCGACTTCGGCCGCTCCAACATCTCCCTCCCTCTTGGCGCCAGGTGCCGTTTCAACGACGAAGCAATCAAACCTATTGACTGCACCGCCCACTCTGTCCTCTACGACATCGCTTACAACACCATCCACCCACTCACCGTCCGCTCCAACACCTTCTGCTCCTCCGGCTCCCTCGACCCCAACGGCACCCTCATCCAAACAGGCGGCGACAGACGCGGCGAGCGAGTGATCCGCACCTTCACCCCCTGCGAATTCCCCACCTGCTGCGACTGGGTCGAGCTCCCCACCCTCCTATTCAACCGCCGCTGGTACGCCAGCAACCAAATCTTACCCGACGGCCGGATCATCATCGTCGGCGGAAGAAGATCCTACACCTACGAATTCTACCCAAAGATCAATTCTTTAACCCGCGACAACTTCACCTTACCTTTCTTGATCCAGACGCGGGACCCACAAGAAGAAAACAACCTCTACCCATTCCTCCACCTACTCCCCTCCGGCAATCTCTTCATCTTCGCCAACAACCGGTCAATTCTGCTTGACTACACCAGAAACCAAGTCGTCCAAGAATATCCAATCATGCCCGGCGGCGTTTCAAGAAACTACCCGAGCACCGGCTCCTCCGTCCTTCTCCCTCTCCGGTCAACTGGAGAAAACAATAATATTCCGGCGGAGGTCATGATATGCGGCGGATCACCTCCGGGTGCTTACCTCAAGTCCACATTCACGAAGATCTACGTGGAAGCATCAAGAACTTGCGGGAGATTGAAAGTATCGGACCCGGAACCAGAATGGGTCATGGAGCTCATGCCATTCCCTCGGGTCATGAACGACATGGTGCTACTACCCACGGGTGACGTCATCATTCTAAACGGGGCAACGAATGGGAGCGCGGGTTGGGATGCTGCAATCAACCCGGTTTACAACCCGGTCATTTATTTCCCGGACGAGGATCCGACTCGGAGATTCGCAGTTCTCAACCCGACGGAGATTGCGAGGCTGTATCACGCGACGGCTGCGCTTATGCCAGATGGGAGCATATTAGTGGGCGGGAGCAATCCGTACCGTACCTACAACTTCACCGCTCGTCCTTATCCGACGGAGCTGAGCCTGGAGGCGTTTTACCCGCACTACTTGGACCCGCAGTACACCCACATGAGGCCGTCGATCCTGACGGTGGAGTCGATGGACATGTCGGCGTCGTATAACGAGATTTTTGGGGTGACGTTTGTTTGCTACGCGTACCGTCCGGAACTGGGGGTGTCGGTTGTGATTTTGCCGCCGTCGTTTACGACGCACTCGTTTGGGATGAATCAGAGGATGGTGGAGTTGAGTGTGGAAGGGGGTGTGACCCAGTTGTCCATGTATGCATACAGGGTTAGTGTGATTGGGCCTAGAGATGTGAATGTGGCCCCATCTGGGTATTACATGATGTTTGTTGTCCACGCTGGTATTCCTAGTCACGCTGTTTGGGTTCTGGTACGGTAAATAGCAAATGGTAGTCAGATAATTCTTTTATTCTTTTGGGGGAGAATCAATTTTTGTTGTTGTTTTATGGATTAGATGGATGGATGCATGTTGCTTGATGAGATAATGTCATGTAAATCTTGGCACAGTTGTATTACAGAAATAAATAAAGGCAAAATAAACTGGTGGGGAGAATTGGAGATGCGGGGTATCGATCCCCGTACCTCTCGCATGCTAAGCGAGCGCTCTACCATCTGAGCTACATCCCCATGTTGAAGTGATCTATTACATTTTTGTTTTTATAAAAACAAAGTTTACTGTTTTCAATTCCCTAGAGCTCTTTGTTAGTGGAGTAGTATTTACTTTTGGTGTTTTGTGATCAAAATCAAACTGAAAGCAAAAATATTTGAGCGAACGCTTCGGACGGAAGGGGACACTGATCGTCGGACCTGCCCAGGTAGGTAATCAGATGTTTTTCTTTAACCTCAGTAGTAATTTCAATGGAATATCTGATTTTGGGTTTCTTTTTTCGCGCCCTTGTTGTTGGTCTTTGTGATCTGATAGCAGTAGTACTAAGCTAAAATTGAACAAACAATCCCTTTGATGATTTAACTTTACCATTCCATGTTTTTTACTTGTTTGATTTGATTGATACTCTTATGTTGTTGTTGTTGGGTTTGTGGATGTTTGTGCATGTGCATGTGCATGAGCATGAGCATGAGCAAGTAAATCTTAATTAGATGAAACCCTCCTCTCTGATTTATGTATATAAATTAATTATAGTGATTCCTCAAGAGGGTTAAAGTGCACAAATTTGATATGAACTGCGAACTTCCTTTGCCATTTTCTTGTTACAAGAGGTGTTTGTCGACTAGTTATAAACACTAGCAGCTAATCCTTGCTTGATGGGTTGGTTTCTCAGAATCCAGCATCCCCATGTTTCGGCCTCTAATCTTTCAATCCATCTTTATATACATTCGAGAGATGTTGTTCGATGAGATGCTGCTTGACATGGTAATTTGCTATGCCGTGATGATGGTCTCCGATTTCATCTTGAGGTGACTCAATTTACATGTTGGAGCTTGTTGAATACTTGTACCGAATGGCCCAGAAGAGGTAATGTAGGAAATTCAGTGCACTCAGAACACAGAGAAGCCAGTAGAATCGTTCCAGGTGATAGTGGTTAATGTTGCTGCCCGAGAGCCATGGGCTGTGGTTAGAGTGGCCTGTGGCTTTGTTGACTATGGATACAATGACTGTGCTGAGGTAGTAACCCATGGCTAAAGAGGCCCATGAAAGAGATGTAGCCAATGATCTCATGCTGGCTGGTGCTTCGGTGAAGAAAAATTCCAACAATCCTGCCAATGTGAAGAGATCTGCCGATCCTAAGAATAAGTACTGCAGGGCAATCCATAGGAAGGAAACAGGCAGTGGGTGGTGCGAATCAATAAGTCCTGAATTTGTGGCTACCCTCTTCCGCTTAATCTCAACGAGAGCTGCCACCGCCATTGCTATTATAGATAGTACTAGACCAAATCCAATTCGTTGAAGATGGGTGATGCCCATTTCAGATTTGGTGACTTTCCTAGCGAATGGGATGATGAAATGGTCATAAATCGGAGCCAGGATCATAATGAAGACTACTGGGAAAATGGGTAGGGAAGCCGGTGGGACTTTCAAGGAACCAAGCTTGGTATCCATGGTGGTAGCTTGTTCCACAGAAAACGTCGAGAGCTGAGCAAGGCAGCAGTTAAGCATGATGGTGCAGGCAAATATGGGGAGCACTTTTATCACAATCTTGACTTCTTCTACTTGCTGCACTGTGCACTCCAGTACTGAATGGACTGGCTTGTTATCCACTGCTCTGTTAAGCCACCTGAGGCTTTTAGTTGAGGTTTGAGCAGTACTAGTTGCTGCTGTTGCTTTAGAATTTTCCTTCAGTGGGTCGTTGCTCGTTTGGGCAGGGTTAGAAGGGCTTGTGGTCAAGTTTGCAATGGCATTGCTCGGACTCCTGCTTGAGCAAGTATTGATCGCAGCAGCAACAAGAACCTGCGTTGGTCAAGTCTCGTAGCAGTCAGCATCGCTCGAAGAGAATGATGATCATGGTTCATACTACTGGAAGCTGTAAACACTTAAACAAGCTTATAATCACCTTGGAAATGGTTGTGAATGGGCTTCCACAAGGTATTTTATTCCGGTAAGTCGCAGAGCCAGACATGAAGATTGGGATAGTCGATAATATGGCAATGGTTGAAATCCCAAATCCCCATTCCCACCCTTTGTTGTCCTCAATCCAAACCACCAATGTCACTGCAATTAGCGCTCCACAAGAGAGACAAAAGACAAAGTAATTGAAGAAAGTTGATCTCTGCTTCCTTCCATGTGGGGTGGCATCATCGAACTGCTCCGCCCCGTGCGACGGTAGAGACCCTTTTATCCCTCCAACACCAAGAGCCACCAGGTACAATCCTAAAAACAGCATTGCAGCCTTTGCACCATCAACTTCCTGGCATGGTGTGTTTGGGTTACAAGGTGGTGGCTTTAGTGATCCTGACCTTGCTTGGATTGTGAGTATGACCAAACCCTGCCACAAAAATGTGATAAGAAAGGTAAGTGAGATTTATTGATGGGTTTCAAAATGGGCCAGGCCCAGTATTGGTCTGCTCACCAGCAGCCAGGGACAGAACAAAAATATTCACGAGAAAGGAACATTGCAACTAACTTTGACAGTTGATTAAATACTACTATAGAAGTCAAGAAGAAGTGGGCCCAGCGATACGTGTCGAATCCCAGAAGTTTCACTTTTGGGCCTGGAATATAAGCCCAGATAGCGACTGAATGTGAGATGTCAACTGTATAAATTTTGGCTCTAGCTCAGCTGCCAAAGTTAAACTACAAGAAAGTGTGCGGCTAAAGGTCCCCTTGTCCTACAAATTTAGGACTTTTTATTTTTTGTCTTATTATTTTCTTTTTTACTATGTGTCTTATTCAAATTAATGTTATAAAAACACTTAAAAACTCCAGAAAAGACATAATTTTTAAAAAAAAAACAAAAAACTTGGTATGAACGTGCAAAAACCCCACACGTGGTTCATGAATCTGCAAAAATGGAAAAATGTTTACATATTATTGTCAGAAGTCAGGAAAGGAACACGCGAACGTAAAATGGATTATCCACATATTGTTATCCCAGTGGCAGCCTCAAAATTAGCATATCTAATGAAAATAACGTGCATTAAATAAAATTATCCCAACTATTCTCGAAGAGTAAAATATATGGTGTGAGTTGAGAATTACAATAAAAGATGTAAAGCGGGGACCTGACCTCTACGAGAGAAGTTTCTTCTACGAGAGGTCCAGTATCCACTGAGTGGTGTACTTTGATACGTTGCATGACTAATATGTGCAGGGCCCATAAGTGTTTTTAATGGCTATCAGTAATAATCTTGGTACAACAGTTACATTAAAGTTCAATGAATTTCTTTTACATGGCATCAAACTGCATGTTTTGTCCACCACAATTATTATTATTATTATTATTTCTTTTAAAAATATATATAAATATAGATAATGAGATTCGAGTTCGAGATTCCGTATCTTATAAAAATGGTGGAGTTCATCAAAAATATCTAAAACTATATATGTTTTAGTGGCAAAAAAAAACTATAGAAAAGACTCTTAAAAATCCAATCCAACCGAAACCATGACTTTTTTTTTTAGTGCAAGTAGACAAAATGGGATGATCCAACCATGGCGGTGCCTTGTTAGTTGTGCCTACAGTGAGTGCTCTCCTTAAATTCATGAGCAAGTGTGTCTTTTAATTTAAGGCCCAAAAGCATCTTCTTTTCTTGTCAAGTTGCAAAAAGAAAGCAAGAAAGCAAGAAAGAAAGAAAAGAAAATTTGTTGTTGCATGAACTCAAAATAAACATTGTCAAAAAGTTAAAAGAAAAAAAGAAAAGAAAACACAAATCATTGAAAGCTGCAAATTGCTGCGCCCAATCAAACTAGTCCTACCCTTGCTTACACTGCAGTATTCTCCCAAAAACTTCATTCATTTGCTGCAAATTAACACTATCTAAGCTGATTAGTTTTCTTAAATTCTAGTAATTAAAACTTATTTTTCCCTAATTGGTGGAGCGACTCGAACTTAATCCTGCTGGTACTTTGCTACATAACAAGTGGCTAATTAACATAATTTTTGTTTGTTGGTGTTTGTTTATATGATCTACTGCAACAAACTCAGGTAGATTCTAAAAGAAAAGTAACTGATGCATCCAGGTTTTGGGCAAAAGATGGTGTTGCATGCTCCTAAGTGTTGTTTTTGAGCTCCCTAGGGATTGGGGACTCGAGAGATTTCTTTTTAAGATCAAAAAATGAAGAAGAAGAAAAACAGCAAAAGATTTCAAAAACAAAAACAGAATCATCATCTATCTGCCAAATAGACCCAATTAGTGAATTAGTGAAATAAACTAAGATTGACCCAAAGATTGAAAGAGAGTGTGTTTGTGAAATTTACCAGAAATTCAACAGCTGCACTTATCAGGTATATTTGATAAGTAGTGAAGAAAGCATCTGATAGGAAACCACCAAGAAGGGCCAAAAGGAAAGCTGTCCCCATGAAATTTGTGACAGTATTGGCTGATTTTGATAGAGATAAGTGCATGTATTCTGCTAAATATGTCACCAGATTGCTTGCATTTGCTAAGAATGCCAAATTCTCCAATATTTCCACCACTACACCACCCAAAAAAACAAAATTCAAAATTAATAACGATCACAACCGAAAGCACTAATTCAATCAACAAAACCAACAAGATCAAACCAAACAGGACAGAAGTTTTTGCAGACAAACCTAATACAAATGAAGCAGCAACCATTCCACCATGTTTGCCTCTGATTGCAGGCTTGTTTCTCCAATCTACATACCCTTCCCATATGGAAAGATGTGAACTTTCTTGATCCTGAAAGAAAAAAGAACAGAGAGAAACAATAACAGAGGAAAACAGTGTGAGATGCAGGGGAGGAGATGATTAAATGAAAAGGATGGGAAATTTAAGTAAAAGGAGAGGAACCCACCATTTGTTTTCCTTTTTTTTTTGTAACTTTGGGTCAATTAACTTGATTTGTTAGGTTATGGATCTTTGGGAGAGGAGAGGAGAGGAGACTTTTGATTGGGAAAAGCAGAGAAGGGGATGATGACTGGTGGAGGCTTTAAAGAAGTAGTAGTAGTGAAGAGAGGAGGGGAGAGGAGGGGAGAGATTAGTAAAATAGGAAGGTCTAACTCAGGACAGAATGGTCTAGACACATTGAAAATGACTTTCTAATCTTTCTTTTCCTTTTTTTTCCTGTCTTTTGTTCACTAAAGAATATAATTTTGTTCCTTTTCTTTTTGTTTATGTTTTTTATGGCAATCGGGCACCATACTAATATGAACATGTTTTTAGAATCGGGGAGGCTCTTCTTGAAGGCTATTGGGCTATAATAGCCTTTTGGGTTGAGGTGAATGTGTTTTTTTCTCAAAAATGGAGAGCATTTGTTGGGTGAAAGCATCAAATCTTGTATCCAAATTTAAGGAAAAAGGGAGGAATCAAATGGGAAAATAGAGAGAGGTTAATGGGTGGTACCTCTTGACCAAAAGCTAATAATACTACTACTCTCATCAAAGTAAAGTTTGTGGATGCCTCACTATCCAAATTGCGGTATGCACTTGGATTTCACATCTAGCCAAAGTTCTTGTTTAAAGGATGGAAACATCTAGTTATGTTTGTTGATAGGTTACGATAGATAGAGGGATGAAGAACTTCTAAATTATTAATTTAGTTTTTACATTTGAGTCGAGAAAATGAAAAAATCTACATGTTATATAACTAGATTAGTCTCATACTTAAACAGTAAAAAAGATATATAAAACGCATCTTCTTATCAAATTGATCAATTGAATATTTTTTATAAACTAAATGTTAAATTTCTTTGGAAGAAAGTTTGATTCTTTAAACCTTTATATACACGTGTAGCAACATGACCTTTTTAAATGGGGATTGACTTATTAGTGAGGGAATTCATTTGGTGTATGATGAAGATAACATTAACTACTTTCAGTTCAATGCCATATAGATGCATTTTTTTGGTTCCAATCTTGTTTTGTTCACATTGATGTTGTACAAGTGCTAGCTAGTAGATGGATTGATTTTACCAAAAAAAAACGTACCACGATTAATTCTTAGACAGACAAATTATCTTGGTTACCCTATGATCAAAGTTTGTAGGGCGAGGAAATGAGCTTTATCCGCTATTGGCTTGTCATAATAGAGCAAGTTGCATAAAATTAAGAAAAAGGGTGTTTGCGGTTTGCATTGGGGTTTAATTTATGGGATAAAACAAAACAAGAAAAAGAGAGATTGAAAGTTAGTCAAATCATATAAATAGCTTTAGAAGAACATACCCACCGAGCTCCACTCACTCTTGCGATAGTGGCACAACCGCGGCCTGGCTAGCCCATGTCCAAGAGTGCATACCTAAGCACTTCAAATTCGCAGCTCTCTGCTCCTTAGGAATCTATGCATACAGAATTGAATATTATTATTATTATTTTGTTGGATATATTGATAAGATGGAGACATCATCGATTAATCACTATTTTAAAGAATATATATCAAGATATGTTCATGATTTGTAAATGAATATTGAATAATTCGTTACCAACAACTTGCGTCACATATTTCTTTTCATTACACCTTACTATACTATGTTTGTTTGATTTTATTTGTCATTTTAAACGTAATTTTTTAATTTTCAGTTCGTGTAATAGAAAAGAGATTTGAATTTATAAAATGGATAAGTAATAATTAATTTGAGGGATAATTGTAAGTCCTTGTAACAAATATTCCAAAACAAGTACATAACTCAATAAGTGGATTACAATATTAAATAATATCATACGATTATAATTACATCAATGTGTAGTTGATGATGTGAGTGATTTATCTTTTAAGTAAGAGGTCGAAGGTTCGGTCTTTTGTGCATAAAAAAATTATTTATTGAAAGTATTTCACATTTTTACGAGTGAGTTTAAAAATACCGGTAATTTGGATCTAAAAAAATTATAGTTACGCGTGCGTGACGGTCATTTGGCGTATCAAATTACACAAACACATTATATAATTGGCGTCATGTCGGTTACAAGGGCAGGTTAATAAGATTTAATGTATTATTTACTCTACTAGTTAATATTAGTGGAAAATGACCCTATTTAATTATGATCAGCGTACAGATCTGGGAATTTTACTTACATATTTGCCCTCAACTATAATAATTGGTTGAAACTTTAGTTGATGGGAGCCGATATCAAATACTTCTAAATAAATAATACGTTTCAATTAATCATATAATATCGAGGAATTATGTACGTATTTTATGCACTTAATAATAATTTATTGCCGAACGGTAGATTTAGGACTTGGGGTTAATCTGAAGCTTACACTTAACAAATTCATAATACGATTAGGGTTTGGGAAACATGAAGGTTCCACAATGAGAAGATATCTGAAGCCATTTCCTTTTGATCCATTCTTTTTAGTTAGGAAAAAGAAAAGGGTTTATATATGTCATTATCTTTCTTATGAAAAAGTGATGGGGGGATATTATATTGGAGGGTATGGGCGTTAATTAATTCCAATTTTAGGAAATTGAAAAGAAGGTGATAATAATATCTTGATCAAGAACCGTTTGTGTGTTGTTTTCATGCAATCAATACGGACCTCCATGTTTCCTGTTTGCATGGACATTTTCAACTATTTGACATGTGAAGAAACCAACCCTCCCCTCCTCCTCTGCCCATGCATTCTTTTCCGTACCTTATACTAACAACCCTGTGTTCTTCTTCTTCTTCTTCTTCTTCTTCTTCCACTTGCCAAAACCCTATTTATTTACTGTCAACTTTAAAAAGTATCACTAAGAATACAATCGTAGGTTCATTTGTCAAAGCATAAATGGTTTTGATTTAATTAATAAAGTGCTAGCTTCATGTATTGCTTTGTTCAATGAGTGCTGATTCCTTTATTAATAGATCACTAATTAAACATATACCCAAATAATTAATCATAATTAATAAAACAAAAGCACTTGTAATTAATTAAAAAGTTGGTAATTATAAGTAATTATGCAACAAGATGTGATTTCTTAGGTGCAAATGTTTTGTTACAATGAAATAAAAAACGACGTCGATGGTTATGGATATTTTTTGATGAGTCAATTCCAAGTTGAGCAAACTTGAGAGGGAATTATTTGTCTTCTTATAGATAAGTTAATTAATAAATTTTCGGATAAGAGAGGTTTTATTTTATATATATGTGTGAAAGTATCTTTTTTTCAATTCTTGTTCTTGTTTGGAGTAGTGTATTAATTAATTAATTAATTGGTTTAAATTTCGGATAAACCAACTTCACACTCATGCCATTGACTTTTCAAACATGGCTGCACAGTGCACATACACGTGTCTTAAAATTTGATGTCTACGTGTCAACTTTTCTAGTCAAAATACGTACTTGTCATAGCTGGCATCATTAAACCATCCGATTTTGTAAATGACCCATGCCGTACGTTCATCCGTTTTAGTTCGCTTCCCTCTGTTTCGCTACAGGTATGAGTTATCTATGTGTTTTGATTTGATTTGATTGTTAATATGTTTTGTTAAAAATAAATTTAAGTTTTACGTTCGAGTCGATTAAACTAAACCGATTTACAAAAGAAATTAGTTAAGGAATGTTTAATTAGGCTTTCACAGTTTTAGTTTGTATAATCATAATGATACGATGAAAGACAGAAAGAAAGAAAGGGTTTGGCACATGATGGATTATTAGAAAAGAAGAAGAGAAGACCTATCGGCCATTTATTGTAACTTAATACTCACATGAAATCTGATATTCTATGTTTCAATCATGTAACTCTCTGTCCCGGCCTACTGAGTCTCCTTCTGCTATTATTGATTTGTTTCCTTGATTTAGGATACTGTTCCATTTTTTTTTTAAAATTATATATTATACTTTGTGGGTGTCATATTTTATTTATTTATGAGAAATGTGGGTGCCATTGTTAAAAATATAGAAAAAATAGAAAGAAAAAAAAGACTAAAATGTAGTATAGGTCTCCATTTGCCATTTGCAACCCATGTGAGCCCTGCTGCCACGTCCAGGGTCGACGTCCTTTTTATTAGCTAAGAAAACTCATTGAAAACCATCAGAAAATAAATAAATAGTTCTAGTACATTTTATTAATTTTTATTTTAACAAAGTTTCTTGATTCTTTGATCTTTCATAATTAACTAATTAATTTCTTGATTCTTGAACTTTGATGAAGGATATTTATATATATAGATCACAGGGAATAGAATCGATCATGTTCAGTGATTCATCTAGAAGAACAAATTAAAAATTAAAGGAGAGGAGGAGCGAGGTCAAAGTCATCATAGAGTTATTGATCAATACTATTGATTCAACATTAATTTCTCATACTTTTACTGTCTAATTATTTATAAATTGGAGTAAAACTATTGATTTCTATAAATTCTCCCTACTTTTGCAGAGATTACTTGGAGACTCATAAAAAGGAGAACATCACCTGCGGAGCACAAAATCAGACATCCAAAACTGTCTTGACCGCAAGCTTGGTCAGGACAGCCGCGATAGAGACAGACTGCAGCAGGAGACTTTGGGCAAAGCGCAAGGATGTGAGGTGGCGGTTGCAACAGAAAATGGGATTTGAGGAATATGCTGCATTGAAAATTATCAACAAAAATCATTAACCGGATCTTCCTTTTGAACAATATTTGATCTTTTTCAAACAATTATCTTTATCTTTATTTTTCTTTTTCTTTTATCCTTATCATTTTATTTTTAGAGTTTGAGATAGAGTAGGACTAGGAAGCAGTGAAGCTTATAAGCTTGCTAGAAACCCTTTGAGAAGAGGACTCTTTTATCTTTTCCGGCCGACTGTAAACATTTCTGCTCTATAAATTCCAGTTCTAGAATTTACGGATTTACTTCCTTTCATGCAAATAACAAACACGTTTTTCTTCATGAATATATCCGGCTAAATACCCGTTTTTGGTAAGGGTTGTTGAACTACACTTCTTATGCTTCGTGAGATCTGAGTATTCTTAATAATCTTTATCTCTGTAATTATTTATTTTTTGGTTTAACAAATCGCTTTCTTGTTAGAGTTTAGAATTGATCACTCTTAAATTTTAGTTGGCCTAGAAGGGGACGAGCGAAACCGGATAGGCTAGAGAAAATGAATAATATAACCCAGACCCGATTGACAACTGATTGCGTGTCGATGGCATCAAATTTAGTTGTATAAAATGATATGAAAATTGGGTAAGGGATGCAACTTAACACTATCCACAATGGACTTGTAGATTGTGATAAGAGGTTCGTCCTCAGGGACCTTGTTGGGGATTCGTAGTTCTGACTTGACTTCCTCGTCACTGGAGTGGAGTGGTTTTGGTTCTGCAATTGAAATAACAAGCAATAAAAAGAGACAAGACAAAAATAAAGTAAAAAGACAATCTTAGGCAGAAAGTAATCTTAGCTAAGATTGGCGATGGAGGTTGGTTGTAAACTGATGTGAGGTAGATTCCTGGTAAGGGCGAATTCGTGAGCACTTTACTTGTTTATTCGATCATTGACCTTAGATTTTCTCCTTCTCTTTCATAACTCTGCTATAGATTGGGAGGAACTCCTTTCCAATCCTGCTCTCCTCCTATTGAAACCACCTGGGAGGAACTCTTTTCCAAGTGATCCTAGCCAGTGGACACCTTGCTGGTTAAAGGGTTTATCCAATTGGCTGCTAGCTTGAGGCACATGCGTTTTCTCAATGGCGTAGGGAAAGACAGAGTCTAGGCCAAGCTACTCCCAACTCGGAGCCCTAGGTTGTCAATCTGGTTAGGTCTATATTGCTTCAAGTCCACTAACCTCTGCGAAGCTAGCTGCCTACTTATGTCACTCCAGTTTCACTCGTCCCCTTCGTGACTGGCTGCAAATTCGTCGTCTTACCTAAGATTGATCAAATCTTAGTTAAGATTGGAACCGGTTTGTTAAAACAGGCCTTGAATCAATTACGATGAAAGGATATTAAGAACAGATCGGTCTCATGAATCAAACAAGTATACTCACTCAACCCTTACCAAGAATTTGGTGTTTAGCTACTAGACATAGTAATCAAAGAAAGGAAGAAATAATTGATGAACATAAAAGATGGAATTAAATGCGATATTCCCAAAGGAATTATCACAACAAGTTTTTACAATAACTAGAAGAAAAGAAGAAGGAAGAAGATCCGGTAATTGACAGCCTTCCCTAACCATTTATAAGGTTAGAGTCCCCGCCCATCACGTTCCTTTCCAAATTCAAAACTTCAAAAGATAAAGATAACATTATTCAAATTCGAAATAAAATAAAATACAACTAGCAATAGATTTGTTTGTTCAAATAGAGGATAATCCTTAAAGGATGCAATCTTGGATCACGTCTGATCTTCTCTAGCTGTCTCCAGCTGTCAAATCCACTCTTTTAGCTCAAAATCCCGTGACTCCTATTTCATCACGTTTCTTGGCAATCTTGGCAATCTTAGCTAAGATTGGTTTGCCTTAGCTAAGATTGGTCGTTTGTCTGATTTTTGCTCCAGAGATAGATTTTCTCTTATTTCCTCCAGCACAAATCCAGCTGTCATCCACACTCCAGTAATAGCGTTCCAAGACTCCTAGCTATGCACGTCTTTAGATCGGCAGTCTTAGGCAAGACTGCGCCTGAGATTGCTAGTTTGTACTGAAAGCTGATATTTCCTTCATTTCCTTTAAAAGTAGATAGATTGACGTGAAAGACACCATTTTCACCATAAACAAGATAGTTTAAGATGGTAAAAATGCATGGAAATAGACGTCAATCAACAACCGAGGGTCTTAATTGCAAGGTAAATATGAGTTAGGCGTTGTCTTCCCCTAAACCATTGAGGACGATTGTGCTACCTTTCAATCTAATCAAGCCATCAACCAAGATAATAAACCCTTTAACCAGTAAGGTGCTATTTGGTTAAGATTGTCTAGTAGGGAGTACCCGCTAGGGAATTTGATAAAGGAGGGAAGTAGGAGTGTACAGGAGTCCTTGCATTCCGTAGTAACGCTATAGAGATGAAGATGAACATCATTGAATCAGTGATCGAAGCATAAGAAACGCAGCTTTCAAAACGCCCTTACCAGAAATTTCCATCCTCTGAATTTCCAACACAACTATTTTATCTTGGCCAAGCCCCTGACCGAGCCCATTTTACTGTTTAATTGTTATTCTTTTATTTTTAGTTTCAGAATCAAATCAACAATTCCAGTGATGAGGAAGTCAACCGAAAACTACACACCCGAGGAGTTTCTGTGGACATCCTCTTACAAGCTCTTTATGGGTCGTGATAATAAGTTGTAACTCTCTTTTAATTTATATCTATTTTACAACTATTTTTTACGCTCTCGACAGGCAATCAACTATACCATTAATAGATAAAAATATGTATATAATTAATTAATTAGCAGCAAGAAAAGAAAATAATAAAAAGATAAAGATAAAAACGGATATAAAAAAGAGGAGGAATATATATATCAAATCGAGTGACAACTATGTATGCTTATGCATATATATTCTCTAACGTGTGGCTTATACGGTCTAAACTTTTATGGACCTCAAAAAGTTCTCAGTGAAAAATGCTTGGATATGGTGAGAATTCTTATTTAAAAATAAAGTACAACAATAATAAAATAAGATCGAGGGCATCTTCGTTCGGTCTTATTGAGCTATAGAGTTGGCCTTTGAGCTATAGAGTTGGCCTGTGACCTCCTAAAATTTATCTTTTTAAACAAGTAAATAAGGAGGGGAGAGACGAATTGAAGCGACATAGAACTGAATCTTAATGGATCGTGGCAATAAAATCACTCTACCATTTACAACACCTGTCGCGTATTTAATCGATTTCAAATATATTTAATTGGAGACAATTAGCTAGAGAGCTAGCAGCAGGGAATAGATCCTTATTCGGTTATAAGCACTAGTGAAAACGAAACAAAACAGAGTGTGCGGCCATACTTCGCAACTTGAATTATTGTATGAATAGAACGGGGAGAATTCACTTCATTTATAATTGAAAAATAAGAATAAATCTTGTGTCTGTATCTTTTTCAATAAAATAGTTTAATTTTAAACGATTTTTTTTATAAGCAAAATAAATTGAACTATTAAAATTAACACATGATATAATTCTTTTTTGACGTAGATGTGCTTTGGTGCTAAAATTTTATCCCAAATGAATCAACTATTAAAATAATCAAGATGAATTGTTTTTAACGTATACCAAATAATATGTTAATTTCAATTCTTTTTTGGTTTGTTTGATTTCTCCAAATGTAAAAAAAGTAAGTCTATGAATATTAGATGAGTAATGTTAAGCAGCTCACCCAGATAGTTCACCGAGATAGCACACCAGGCCAATCATGTTTGTGCCACGTCAAATGAAAATTACAAAAATGTCATTGATTGGCCTGGTGTGCTATCTCGGTGAGCTATCTGGGTGAGCTGATTAGCATTACTCATATTAGATTCCTAACATTATAATTGTGTTTAGTTCGTTTTATAACTTGAGGTGGAGACGTGCAAGAATGTGATAATTAATTAGGGGGAGTAATTATAGGAACATTAATCTCATTTTTTCACGTCTCAATTATAATAAAGAACTCAGATTAGAATTAGTCTCAAACTTTTAAATGAGAGGAAACTCAGAGGAACAAAATATATATTTAATTTAATTTACTTTGAACGGGTACGATTTCTCCAACATTTGGTCTTTTGTTTTTTCAAGTGATGTGAGGAGTTGACTTCTGAGCTTATGACTTACTGCTAATCATGATCATCAAAATTGTCCACGGCTGGCCTTTAACTTAATTTAAAAAATACAGAATATTAAAACAATCCATATCTTTAACTATTATTTTAAAGTTTTAAAAATGTTCTTAATACATAAAGTAAAAGAGAAATTGACTTTGAAATCACTTTACTAATGAAGATGTCTTCTTCTACGGCAGCATACACATGAGAAGAATGTGCATTGGTTTAGTCACTGATTGGCTAAGAGGTGCCGTAGGAAAGGGGCTATTATTACCGCAATAATCACGCGCTATATAATATTCCATTACCATCCTAATCACAAGATTCAATAACCATTATATAATTGTGCCACCTGAATGAACAACATTTAATTAAGTGCTGTTCTAAAAATAAATCTGGATTTCCTTACATAGTTTGGAGATAGGTCTCAGCTGACCGGACCACTTGAACGTGGACTGAATAATGCCTAACTAGCCAACAAAATAAAATCTGGATTTCCTTTCCTTCAAAATGCTATTATTCTTCGGTGTGAACTTTCGGTCACAACCGGTACATATGCCGACCTTCTTTTGTCAATTTCATCACCAATTTTTTGGTCATGAGCCACTATCTTCTCCAGATCACAAACCTACCTTGAGTTTGGCATATAGCTAGATTAATTGCAAGACAATTAGTCATTTACTCAAACAAGTAGCTTTTGACCGGTGACTTTAAAAGAAGTAGGTTACAAAGTACTTTAGAAACCCTTATGGTTACTTTTCATTGGTTGGTTTATAAATTCTAAGTCGAGATTATTTATTATTTAGTGATCATATTGAATACCGACTATTTCAAATTTAAATTAATTAAAATTCCAAACGGCTACTTATGTCTTATATTAATGCTCCTATAATTTTATATGTAAAAATCAAACTTGCTAAAAAGACAAAAAAAAAGAACGTTAACAAACCAAATATAGAAAGCACAGTAAATTGATTGGTCGTGACGGGCAATGTTCCCGCAAAGTTGGGTTTCATGCCGTCGAAAATGGTGGCAGCTATTCCGCCCGGAATCGTGTAAAATAACATGTTCAATCTCTAGTTTTTGCTTCTTATTATTATTATTATTATTATTTTGCTGTTATATTGACTCATTTTCTGGTATGGGCCTTTCTTCTTACAAGGCTCGGCAATACACATAGGTGGCCCATTAAACGCCTCGTTTCCATTATGTAATTTAGCGGCCTCAAACAAATGTGAGGCGGCCCATGACTGAACCAGAACAACATAGATAAGAGCCCACGGCCCAAATACAATATTAACAGAAGAAAATGGAAAATGCTTTACATATTTCTTCCTTGCTCAAGCTCCATTACAGTTTCACCTGAGAATAATCTCGAAAAATCTCATGCTTCGTTCTGATTCTCTCGATCGTGTGCAATGCATCATCGGTACTCGCTGAAGGAGCACTCCCCTATGTTTGAAATGGTGAAACCTATTCCTGTCCCATACCATTCCCTCTGTTAAGGATTTTAGTAACTGAATTTGCAAGATAATGACAATCCAAGCAAATTCTAAGATTATTCACAACCTTGATTGAATGCAATGGCACATCATCTCAATTTATCTATCGAAGCATCCTCTCTTAATATTCTGCACTAATATCAAACCGTACTGGATTAGTGTTGGCAGCATAATCTGATACTTTCAACTTCCTGGATACCACTTCCAACATGACCTCTACATCGATGTACCTCGGGTGTGAGCCGTCATCACCTGCGAAGAAGGAAGAACTCATGAACCTCCCCATCAACCTCAATAACACTACAACCAGGCTGTTTCCTCACTCCACTAGCTTCCATACTATGCCTAACGTTATCAACCCTTTCCCAGCTTTCAGAATCGGCACATACGTTCGACAAAAGCACATAGGCACTGTATTCCCGCCTTCTAATTCAATTAACTTTCTGGATGCAAGCTCACCCAAGTCCTCATTTTTGTACAATTTACAAGCATTAAGTAGAGCACCCCATGCACCAGCATGAGGCTTTATTGGCATGCTGTGGATCACATTTACTGCTTCATCTAAGCGCCCAGCTCGACCATATAGATCAACCATGCACCCATAATGAGCGTGTGAAAGCTCAATTCCGTAATCTTTCTTCATCGACACAAATGCCTGCAACCTTCCTTAACTGATCCAGCAACACTACAAGCCCTCAAGACTGAGACGAAAGTAACTTCATTGGGTAAAAGTCCATCTTCTTTCATACGGGAAAACAGTTCAAGACACTTATCACTAGCTCCATTCATTGCAAGCCCGTTCATAGCACTACTCCATGCATAAACATTCTTTCCCTTCAGTCCCCAAAACACTGCCATTGCTTTATCCATGTTAGCACATTTGGCATACATATCAACTAGAGCAGTCCCTAATATCACTGTCATTGGGATATTCTTCCTATCGATATACGCATGAGCCCACGGGCCATGATCCAGAGCACCTAATTGACTACACGCAGACAAAACCGAAACCATGCAACCCTCACTAACCTTCACACCCTCCAATTGCATCAAACGAAACAAATCCAACGCTTTCCTAGATTGGCCACATTGTGCATACCCACCAATCATTGCACTCCACGCAATGGCATCCCTTTTACCCATCGAATCAAACAGTTTTCTCGCAAATACAACACCCCCACATTTCGCACACGCACTCACCATAGCCGTTCGAGATATTATATCTGGCTCAGGGATTGATTCAAACACCTGGCGGAAAGAATCCAAACAACCCATTTCCGCATACATAAGAACCAACCCACTTTGAACATGCTTGTCCACTTCAAACCCATACTTCACAACAGCCCCATGGACAGCCCTCCCAACCCCATGATCCAGAAGCTGCGTGCATGAGCGGACCAGGAAAGTAAATGTGTAATTATCAGGCGAGATGGTTGTAGACCGCAATATTTGGTTAAAGAAATGAAAGCTTTTTTCGGGGGATGAGGTTTTGGAATGAGCTCTGATCATGGAATTGAAAGCAAAGCAAGTATGGGTTTCAGAGCTTTCAATCACTTGGTCGGAATATTCAAGATAATGTGGGGTTTTAAGGGAAATGGCGGTCACAAATTGGCCCAAAATGTTAGGGTTTTTGAGGTAGCCGTTGACGATAAGGTAATTGTGGGTTTGATTTAGCTGCTTGAGAGAAGTGCAGGTGTTTATAAGAGAGAATTGGGTGTTTTGCAATTGTTGTTATCGAGCTCATGTTATAGAGGAGAAAGCATCTTTTGAAATCAAGCTGTTGATCTTGGGCCTGGAAATCTTGAACATTGGGCTTATCAAACACATTTTTTAAAATTTATTTTAAGAATAAGATTGGACTGGGATTGTAGGGCTTTACCCCAAAAGGAGCCCTTCCAGAAATTCTCGATGGCCTAGGACAAGCCCAGGCCAAGGAGGGGGTTTGGAAATAGTTTTCAACCAGCAATAGACGCGCCTCGGTTAGTACCTCACTAGCTGCGTCATTGCCCCAAGCGCAAAGATAATAATCCAATTAGCTAAGCCCTGGTTTTATACTAACTTGTCCACACCCTACACCCTTTCTCTTCCAATGTGGTACTGTTCTTGTGTTAGCCGTAGTCAATGTTTTTTTTCTTCTTCTTCTTTTCCTCCACTCCACCACTCTCATATATGGCCACTATAATCAACGAAACCAACAATTACAATCAACTTCTTACATAACACAGAAACTAAACCAAACCAATTGTTAAATTTTAATAAACTAAGAATTGGTTTTAGCTACGAAAATCATAGCTGCTTCTTGCCATAACACACATGGAAACAAACACTACTGTCTGAAACATGCCAGCCTGATCAAGAATTGGTTTAATCTTATGCTCCAATGCGTTTATTGTGTTGGAATTTGAAATTAAAAGACCAATTCTGCTATGAACATAGATTTTGGTAAGTCGTGTGACAGTGTGAACTGTTATTTTCACAAACTTACTGTCCTCCTAATAAGACACGACGTACTTTCAGCTCGATACCATTTTTCACCGATTGACGACGAGGTCTGTAACATCCACAAAATCTAACAAATTTCTGGATCATATTCATCATTAGCAACCCAGATAGGGACTTAATTAGTAACAAAGATTATTAATCAAACTCATCCACAAAACATTTATAAGTCCAGGTAATGAATTTGCATCTATGGCAAAAAAAATGCAGACTTTAAATAATGGGACAAAAAAAATTAAAGAAGGAGTTCACAGAGATGACCTGTTATGTCATGAAAACCGGCAAATAATAGAAAAATAAAATTTAGAGGTAATTGATTGTAATTTCTTAATATTGGTAGGCCCCATGTGGACAACACGTCGTCGTCGACACCCCCTGATGAAATGATGGGTCGGTGCTGATCAAGTTTATACCATTGGCTTGCACCTGCATGAAGGATGAATTGATAACAATTGTAGTAAAAAAATATAATTAAGACACCCTAATTCAAACTACATGTTTTAAACACGCTAAAAAAACAATGTATATAAATAATTTAACAAAGAAAAAATATAATTTTGCAACTAAATTAATATTTTTTTTCATCAGAAAAATAAATAAATAAAAGGCAACAGTGAAGACGGAAGAAAATGAATGCGGCGGGTCGTGGAGAACCGACCGGGTCAATGGAGCCAAAGAGAAATACTAGTACACAGGTGAGATGTCATGTCATTACATTCAAACAAATTAACGATACTCAAATCAAAAAATGTACTATAAATTAATTAAATAAAAAAATTGTATTATTCAATGTATGGGAAAAAATAAAAATAATATAAATGATATGTTACGGATTCGATCTCTAATATTATAATAACTACTCCCTCCGGATATTTTTAAATGACGTTTTAGGCTAAAATTTGTTGTCTCAAATAAATAATATTTTGCAGTTTTCTAGGTATTTTATGATTCATTTATTCGATATGGAAAAAAAAGAGTAGTGTTTATTAGTCAGTTTATTTAATATAGAAGATAAAATTGATTATTTAATATTAAAAATACTTTCATTAATTATTATCTTAATTATATTGTTCGATTTTAAAACGTTATTTATTAAAATTCGGAGGAATATTAAATAATATAACCATTTTTAAAAAGGAATATATATCAATATACGAATTATGGCAATTAAAATAACAAAAATAAAGTTGTAGAGACTTGTAGGGGTAGTGAGTCATCACGTCTCTCCCTAAATACGTAGACAAGGATTGATTGGACATGTTGCTTTGTTTTTTTCTTCTTTTTCTTCTTTCCATCTCTTGTCCTCATTTTGCATTCTCCTCTCTCTTTGCTCTTTTACCAATCTACCCCCATCTCACCTATCTACTCCATAATTGTTATCCATAATTGGTTTTGCTTTGCAAATTCGTTATTAGTGCTCTGATTACTTTTCAAAAAATCAACTTTCGGTACTAACTTTGTTGTAATGGTAAGTAATTTTGCTTACCTTTTAACTCAAATTTTAGTATCGAGTATAAAAAATTAAATGAATTTTTTATTTTTTAAATTCGACAATACTCGAATGAAAATAATCTCTTCCCTTAAATTATATCTGTATATATAAATCTAGCTTTATTTTCCTAAAATAAGCAAATAAATACCTTCATATGAGCTGACACGCAAACCTTTGATTTGTTGTAGCCAGAGGAAAAGGATGCGCAAGGAAAGCAGTGCACCCCTATCCCCAAACATAAAATTGTCATATTTCTGTTAATTCATAGTAGAGGAATGAAGGTAATTCGTCCAACCATTGTTAGATATTTCGTGTGCACGACTATTTTAGTACATAATTTTATTTATTAAATATATTATTAAGGTATTTAGAATCAGATTGGGAGATTAATCTGAAGAGGTAAAAGATTTATGATTTTAAAATTTAACCTAATTAGAATTAGAATTTAACCGGATTAATAATATTAAATATTTTCTTAAGAATTTTTTGAAAATGTTATTTTGACAAAATAATTTCAAATTAAAACTGGAGTAAAAAACCATCCAGACTCTAATTTAATTATCAAATTAAAACGGCCAGTTCGGTTTTGTTCTAAACTCGATATTTGAATCAACTATGGATAGATAAAATTCTTTAACCATCTATTATTATTACTATTTTTCTCCAAGAATTCACTCTTAAGTTTTCAACAATCATGTATTTACAAATTGGGAAAAAGACTAGTGAGATCCCCTAAGTTTCTAATTTTGGTAAAATCTTATCACATCAAAAACCCTATCTTCCAAAGTAGTCCATAAAAGGAAAAGAAAAAGGTTACAAGCTTGTGTGAATTATCGGGAACTTCTTGATTTTTGGAGACAGATTTTTCCTTTTGTGGGAGAAAAAAGTTTGGGCATATTGATGAGTACTTTGCAATACACAATTATAAACACTTCAACTTTCTTTTTTGGTGTAAGGTTTTAGGTAATAACTCTATATGGGTTGGTGTTGTTTATCTTTTGGATCGTGATTCAAGCTAGTAGGATCATGCGTAGCTTTCTTACATTTATCTTGTACCACCTTTTCTTTTTCACTAAGCGGATGGATATATATTACAAAGAAAACAATGTTAGAGGTGAGTTGAAATAATCAATTTCGATATTAAAATGACAAAAATTAGGAGAGTACAAGCCGCTCTAATGATTTTGATTTATTAGGATCAACAAGATTTAGAAAATTGTAGGGGTGTATACGGGCCGGTCCGGTCCGGTTTTTGGGCTAGAACCAGACCGGATCGGACTTACCGGTTCTTGTCCAGGACAGAACCGATCCGACCTCGACACTTCCGGTCCGGGCCGGTCCGGTTCTGGCCCGGATATATATATATATATTTTTTTACTTAAAACTTATTCTGGCACACAAATGCAAAAAAAGTGAGAGCCAAGAGGGTTTGAACCTCTCCCTTTTAATATAATAACTTAATAAGTGATGAGTTAATCATTGAACCAAATGGAAACTTTGATATTATTATATATATATATATATATATATATATATATAAATATATATTTCCGGTTCTACCGGTTCACGGGCCGGCTCCCGGATTTGAGGGATGGAGAACCGGACCGGACCGAAACTTTCCAGTTCGGGTAAAATAAAAAAATAAAAAAAACGAGTCGGTCCGGTCTGAGTTAAAAAAGGACGGTTTCCCCCTAGAAAATTGTCACCAGCTAGAAAAACAAGAAGCACCTAAGTTACTTGAACTCGAAAGTAAAAGAAGGAATTCTAGATAAATGATATAAACAAGTCCACTAAATAATGGAAATATGAAAACAAGCTTGATAAAAGAAAATTATTAGTACAGAATTACAATTTTTTCCAAATGTTAAAATTTTCATCTTTCAAAATCTAATGTTTTTTTATTGTTATTTCTAGTTTGTTTACAAGGTTTAATTAACAAGAGGGGCATTGTAGTAATCCTAATTCCACCAGCTCACCCTATCAGTAACCCAAGAGGAAAAGCAAAACCTGCTGTCTTCTTCAGACCTTCACCATACTTGTTATAAACCCCATCATCTGCTCCTTGCCAGAAAAGAATCTCTCTGTTCCTCTGTCCCCTCCCCCCCCCTCTCTCTCTCTCTCTCTCTCTCTCTCTCTCATTCTCAAAGTTCTCAACTTTGAACCCAGCCCCTTTAAAGCACAGAACTTTCAACTTCCGCCATAGCAGCAGAGCTCATTTTCCTTGTTATAATCAATAGGTCCAAACTTCAAAAACCTTCTTACCATTTTCTCTTCTCATCTCCTGCAATTTTCTACTGTGCGATCCTCATCAGCTATACCGGTCAGCACCTTTTTTTCAATTACCATCTTTCCACATTGCCTGCTTTTTTCCTCTCTAGTTCTGGATCAAACTTGCTAAACTTGCTAATTCTTTTGGGCCCTCTTGTTTCTCTTCAAATTTGACTCTGCTTAATAAGTCCATCACTGTAAAAAAACCACGCAAAAGGAAAAAAACAATAGCAGAATTGAATTGAAGCCATGGCAAGTGATGATATCTGTGACACTTCTACTATGACTCTACTGCTCCAAAACGACTGTGAGCTCTGGATTCCATCTTCCTCTGCCACACTTCATGGTAATTAATTTTCCTTGTTCTGTTCTTTATATTTGAACTATTACAACTCCGTTTGTTAGGATTGTTGATTTCCTGTTGTGGTTGAATTTTGTTAAAAAGTTACTTTTTGTAGTGTTTTCTTGGTGTGTATGATCTATGAGAAGAGGTCTAGTACTGTGTTGGTCACAATAGGATGCCTTGCTGACTACTATGTCACAATCTCTGTTGTTGTGCTCTGTTTTTCAAGAACAGCGTAGCTGTTGCCTTTTGATCATAGAGTACAGATTGAATCTTTGCCGTAGATTTTCAGCTTAAAGTTGAGGAGTTTATGAATTATGTGCGTTTGCTGTTTCATTTGGTGCTCTGCTTTTGTTTTACTACTGCAAACTGTTTGATTTCTGTTGGGCTTTTTAAGTGAAACAAAGATGAGTATGTACTTGCAATGAAAAAGAGCAATAGCTAAACTAAACTTCTTACATAACATAGAAAAAAGAGCAATTAATATGTATGATTTTCTTCTGGGTTCTGACGAGGTTTTTTTTTTAATTGCAGAACCTGTGGTGAATTTTGAGAATATTGGAGAGAAATCAACCTTGGAAACACCATTTTTTCAACCAATTGTTAAAGAAGAAAATGGTGATCAGGATCTGGATTTGTGTTTTGCTCCACCAGGGAAGAAAAGGCGGCTCTCATCAGTACAAGTTCAATTTCTTGAGAAGAGCTTTGAAGTAGAGAATAAGCTCGAGCCAGAAAGAAAAATCCAACTTGCTAAGGATCTTGGGTTGCAGCCTCGCCAAGTTGCAATTTGGTTTCAAAACAGGCGCGCTAGGTACAAGAACAAGCAGCTGGAAAAGGACTACGATCGTTTGAAATCGAGCTACGACAAGCTCAAGTCTGATTACGACAATCTCCATAAACAGAATGAGGATTTGAGAAATGAGGTAATATAATTGTCTGAAATCAAAGAAAGCCACCAATTGTAGTTCACTACGCTAAAAGATGTCTTTTTCTGTTGAATTGATCAAACAGGTTCTTTCCCTGAATAAGAAGTTGCTCAATGACGAGAAAATGACAGAGAAGTTAAACAAACTTGATCGCATCGATGCACATAATGTAGATTTCCCTACCCTGAATTCGGTGTTTGAGAAAGATGTCAATTTGCCATTTGTGACGTTCAAACAAGAAGAAGCAAAATCAGCCAAAAGCGAGATATTGGATTCGGATAGCCCTCATTCATTTCTGGAGCCTGATTCTTCTCATATCTTCGAGCGGGACCAATCAGATTTCTCCCAAGATGAAGAAGATAATCTCTGCAGGAACTTTCTGCCCCAATCTTACTTTCCCAAACTCTGCCATGACCCAATAGCAAATTCATGTAATTTTGAATTCCCAACAATGGATGATCAGCCCATCTGGTCTGGACTTCTTGAGTTATCATTTAGCATATGATCAGCTCCGGTAGTTGTAACCATGATTACTACTAGAAGATGGATATTCAGAATTCAATTCCTTGCCTTTTACAACATTGTTTACACTTGTCTCAATCTTGGGTCTCATATTTATACATCTCTGCACTTTCCCTAATAAGGAAAGGCTTGGTTTCAAGATTGCAGACTGATATTTTAAATTGGTTAAAGATTGCAAACACTGAAATGTTTTGTATTCCCTCGTTTTTTACAAGGTAGTAAAATAGTGGGTTATATTTGCATAACATTTATACTTTCCTGTCATAAAAGAGATTAGGGTTTGTACCGGTAATGTACTCAAGTTTTTTTTCCCGATCATAGATGTGACGCGTGTTCTATTTGTACTCCCTCATTTTTTACTGAAATCACGGCGAAAAACTCTTCCCCGTATCGGAGGTATCGTACTGCCTTATTTTTTACAAGGTAGTAAAATAGTGAGTTCTATTTACATAGTAACATTTATACTTTACGTGGTAAAAGAGAAGAGGACATGATAACTCTATTGTACTGATTTCTTTCCCGATAATAGATGTGATGTGGATTATGAGAATTTAAAGACTGAAAGATGTATTGAGTGCAAACAGTGACCAGAGACCATGTATGTAAATTTTGAAATTTTTTCTTGAAGCAATTCCTCAGAGCAGCGTGACAATTGGGTTGGAATCTTTGCGGTAAGAAAGTTTGAAAAAAGAGGTTTGGTTTTGACGTCTTGATTCTTCTCTTTGTTTAAACTTCAACGTGTTAATTTGTGGTACTTTCATTTCTTAAAATTCAGGATTTAATTATTATGAAAATGAGAATTTTAAATATGAATGGAATTTATAAAGACATTAAAAATATGTAAAATTGACAAGTAATTAAATTTATATAAAGTATTAGGATTTATCCTTATTTATTTGTATTTATTTCTAATGGATATCAAATACATTTAATTAATTAATTATTCATTACAATATTATATATAACTCACGGAAGATATTTGCTGATGCATCGTATGGGATGTGTAAACCACTTATTAAAGTATTTTTCTAATGGTGGAATGTGTGCATTACATCACCAGATTTTCTATAATCTCTGGAATTGACATCAACATATAATATATAGTTTTTTTATATCATATAATTGGCATGGTAAGACTTTGTGATGGATATACCCGACTTGTTTGGTGCAAACCAATTGAAGCCATTTGAATTAAATAGTCCATCTTAATCTGAGTAGCCACCCCCTAATCCCTATGCTTAGCTTTAATATCAATTTCAAATACCTGAGTTACTCTTTTTTTTACTGGATTTGTCGGCATTTTCTATGGTAACTTTAAAAAATTAACCCATTTTATTAAAATTTGGATTGATTACTCCTCTTCTTGATCTAATTTTACACTAAAAACACTTACCTCTCTACTCTTTAATCAGGTTCATAATCTAAAATTTTAGATTTTGTCGATGCTTTTCTTTTTCTTTTTTTCGATATAAAGGAAATAAAAATGCGCTCAGCTTACATACATCACTCCAACTAAATTGTGGGCAAGCCAAACACCCACTCTAGTCCAATTAGAACATGATTTGACTAATAAATTCTAGTCGGATAAGAATACACCAAATAAGAAAGATAGTCCGCCATAAAAATTAGTAGCGGAGCCGGACCACCTGCTCGCATTAGCAAGCTTTGGCACGGGAGGTGGAGTGACGCTCGAGGATATGAATCCACATGTCTGCGTGGACGCAGTGCGGAGAGTGGTGAATGTGATGAGTAAAATTACCTATCGAAAGATTAGAATCATGTTCACGAGAGATTGAGTTCTTTAACCCCAGTGGCTAGCTTTTGAGATAAACTCTCCCAAACCCAAATCATATAATCCTCACTTCTCTTTTACGTAAGAGCGGGCTCATATGGTTGTTTTCAAAATCAACATCATCATGTTTAGGATAATTTCTTTTCCTTTTTTTTCTTTTCTCGATAAGTGGTAAATTTCTATTTACTACAGTACTTTTCTTTTGGAAATTAGTTGAAGGATAGAGGATTAAAATAGTTGTTGCAAGAAACCTATCACACTAGTCAAGAAGAACGGGTTACGTGAAAATGATGTGTTTAGTCACACACTCTCATCATAATCAAATCAATGGAAAAGAAAACGACTTCTCTCTTTGCTTGCATCATTTGATCATTTATTGCGAGTGTTTAGTCTGCTTTCACCTTTTTTATATATAGAATATAGAATAGAGTATAGACCCTTTTGCTTTTCAAGTGAATTAGTACACCAATTAAATTCAATTGTTCCCCTACTCTTGCTCTCTTAAAAGGGAAAAAAATTGCGTTCTAGTAAAGACAATGGAAAAGAAAACGTTTATTCAGTATAAAACTAAAGGTAAATCATAGCATTTTAATCCGAATTGCATAAATTACGTGTATAGTATATTGAAATTGTGCTAATTAAGAATTTACGATATATTAAGTACATATTTGCTTCCTTTGAATATGTATATAAAAGAAACTAAATTACGTTAAGGGTATTAATTAATTAACCTAGAAATTAACATTGAGCTAGTTTTATGGAGCATAGGAATGTTAGAAAGAAATGGAGAGTGTGATGAAGAAAAGAATATGAGATATTTTTTTCCGGTGCCTATGATCCATAAAACACGTTGGTGTAACTTGACAATGGATCCACGACACGTGTCGAGGATGATGGGGACAAGTGCAAAATCTAAAGCCTCCAATCCACGTGTGCATGTCCAAAATGCCACGCAACTCAAGACGAGGTACACCACGGAACTTTTGGATGGATCTGGGCCAGAAATTGAAACGTGGCAAGTAGGCTCTGGTGTTGGATAAAGCTGGGCTTTCAAATGAGTGTGGGGCCGAAAACAGAGTGGTATTACTACTTTTTACTTGGTTCTTTCTTTGCTGTTCTTCCGGAGAAGTGGAGAGGAGAGTAGTAGGGATAAGAATAAGAGGGCTTAGCCCAGAGGTGGGGCCCACTAAGACTTGGAAGTTGGAATCGAATGGCTTCGGTGGCATCTACACACAGTGGCATTGCCTGAGTGGTTATTGTCACACGTGTTAAGACCTTTTCATTGGGCCACTAGTCACGTGCACACCATATCTGTCTCCTGGTAGTGGTCTTATTATATTAACAGATTCACTCCTCTAATTTTCTTTGATGTTAAAAAGTTTGAATCATTCAATAAAATTGAACGGATAAGATTAAGAGTTCAAATAATTAATGAAATTTTATTTACTTAAGTAACGATGAACTTGTTGCGGTTGTTTGCCAATCATCTTGGGCCGGCGACGATGAATCAGTGACTCTGGTACGCTTTGATCGGCGATTTTGCCTCTTCATCCTCTGAAGTTAACTGTACTACTAGGCGATCGACGATTTGGTTTCTTCAATACATGCGATGATCAGATCTAAGGGCGTCTCCTCTCCTAACCTTTTTGTTTGTTTGTTGTTGGAGCAAGTAGCACTCCTCTGATTTGAAAGAACCGGGGCTGTTGGATAGAGTTTAAAGAGGAGATCGTACGGCTATGATTTGTTGATCAATTCCCATTGTTTGAATTTCCCTTGGTTCCCCTCTCCTTTCTTTATTAATCAGTAATCGTTCTCTGCAAATCTCATCGACCTCTCCTCCATTCTAGCTTCTGCTCTTTGCAATTCATTCTCGTTCTTTGCAAATTGTTTTTCTTTTAATCTCTGCAAACTTTGCAAATCGTTCTTCTTCTGATCTCTATAAATCGTTATTTTTTTGTTCTTTACAAATTGTTTCCTGGCTTCCCTCCTTCTCTGCAAATCGTTCTTCCGTTCGAAATTAAGGTTCTTCCTCTGTTCTCTGCAAAAAGGCCAAAATAAATAAATTTAATTAACAAAAATAGAAGTTAACGGTGGTTTGTAAGTCTATCGTTAGCCACGTCAACAAAATCTCATTAATTATTTGGACTCTTAATTTCATCCATCCAATTTTATTAAATGACTCAAAATCTTTTAACATGACAAGTCATGTTACAAGGAAAATTAGAGGAACCAAATCCAATAAATTGTATACCTAAATCACTAGCGGGTTGGTTCAAACAGTTTTTAGTAGTTTTGGTTTGGTCTCGACATTCTATTATAAAATTAGCACAAAATTTATGTTTGAGATGATTGATTTAACATTCTCTCTTTTACATAAAAAGTTATAATTTTAATATTATATTTAAATTAATTATTTATCGAGAATATTTTATTTTTTTTAGAGTTGACACTAATACTATAAACAAGATTACGAGTGATGTAGTAGTAAACTTGTGAATAGTTGTGTGATCGATACTTGAAAAAATTATAGTAATAATTATCGCATGAAAGAAAAGATAAAATCAACATTGATTGTGGTCGAAGTGATAAGATTTTTATTTATCCTTAACTCAAGTCTTAAATTTCGAATTAGAAAAATTGAAAAAATTATATTAGAGCTCGATCATATTTAAACGAAAATAATATCATAATGATAGGGTCCAAAATAAGCGATAAGGAAAGCCCAAAAATAGTGACAAAAGTGACATGGAGGAAGAGGGTCATGTATCATTAATGGGGTAATAGCTTAAAACACCCCTGTACTAACCGCGAAAAACAAATTCCTCCCCCGAACTTCAAAAACGCTAATACACCTCCCCTGGATTATTGTTTTCGGGCAAAAAGGCCCTTCAATGCACATTTTTACAATTTTAAAAAAATTCTAAAAATTCTAAAAAAAATGTAAAAATTCTAAAAAAAATGTAATTAACCTAAAAATCAAGAAACATTGTAAAAAAATCTAAAAAATCACAAAAAAATGTAATTAATTATGGACAGAAGGGGCTAATTGCACGGTCAACGTAGTTCAGAGGAGGTGTATTAGCGTTTTTGAAGTTCGGGGGAGGAGTTTGTTTTCCGCGATTAATTCGTTCACAAGTGTCTAGTAGTCAAGGATCCGATCCCGTGCTCTCCGTGTCTATTTTTTCAAAGTTCAGAGGTATAAGGTTATGGTTTGGTACCAGAAGAAGTGAATCTGTTTCTGTTCTTTGATCCAATCCAAATTTTCAACTCTATGCTCCAGACATGAAAGCACCAATGCCTTAAGAATTTCACCAACTTTGTGGTTAGTCTTATAGCGAATAGAACTTAACTCATTATTAATACGTTTAGTATCGTTTCTATTTTCGGAAAAAAACAGAAGGTAAAACTGTTTTTTTTTTCTTTTTCTAGGAATATAAATTTTTTCCAGTCAACAATTTTTGAAAATAGAAATAATTTCAAAAACCAAAAAAAATGATTTCTCGTTTGCAATTTTATGTTTTATGTTTTAAAACCTAGAAAAATAAATAGAAAATTAGAAAAAGAAACGATATCAAAACGCATCCTAAGTTTTCCAATTGGAGATTTTTCACCAACCAAACCGGTATATAATACAATATCAAGATGTACTAAAAACCAAAGACGACAATTGGCTAAAAGAACAGGCAAAGAACATCACGTCATGTTTCTTCTTACGCAAACCCAAAGGGCAAATGTCCAGATTGTTTGCGTACTCACAATCCCAGCTCATGTATGGCCCAAAGACCAAAACTGTTTTTTCCTTTTTTTCTTTTTTCTTTTTGCCTTCGGGCAGTTCCCAGGAATAAGAGCATAACCATAGCAAACCTCACTCAGGAGAACTTCTAAACCCATTTCCACCTTCCAGGTAGAAGATTATGCCTCGAGATGACTTTCTTAGCATTGTTTGGTCTATTCTTTAGGTCTCGTATTACTTGTACCACAACCGACATTGGTACATATTTGCTATTTCTCTTGCTTAAAACAAGACACTACTATTTTTCTATAATGGAACTAAAATTCTGATTAGAAAGGTACTACTCCAACAACAACAACTGAGAGGGGGAGGGTCTGGAAAAGAGAAAAAGACTTGATCGAATGATTACTCATTAGGTTACAATGGCAACATGCGTAGAGCTTTAAAGAAGAAGACCGGATTCGGATGGGACAGGTAGTACAAGATCTGAAAGCTTAAGAGGTACAAGAAGAGCTAACACATTAATGGTAGAGAGTGAGAAAGATCCAAAACAATAGTGAGGAACAATTAATGAGATATTAATATCAACAACAAGCAAACAAAGGTACAAAGGCTTGTACTTCATCCATCATCGTCCAGTCTTTTTCTTTTGGTTTCCCACTCGGTAATCTACCGCACTGGCTGACAAATCCGTATTCAACGTTCGCGTTCTA
This sequence comes from Viola odorata, assembly GCA_963691705.1. Taxonomy (NCBI): domain Eukaryota; kingdom Viridiplantae; phylum Streptophyta; class Magnoliopsida; order Malpighiales; family Violaceae; genus Viola; species Viola odorata. The sequence goes on along the minus strand of OY829539.1, from coordinate 66,648,627 downwards.
TAGGCCCCTTTCATCCATCCTCCATTCTTTGAACACAAACATCTCCTCCCCTCAAGTAGATGGGAATCTGCTGACTCGGGGAGTAGAAACTTAGAAAATCTAACTAATTGACATGCATCTCCAAAACTTGTCAAAACAAATTGTAAAATGGATACAGTAACCAAAATCTTCTTCCTTCATTAGACATGTAGTACATAATAGTCAGTAAAGTGAAGGATTCCTTAAAAAACAACATGGTTTAGCATAAAAATAAGAAGAGCATAACCATAGCAAACCTCACTCAGGAGAACTTCTAAACCCATTTCCACACATGGGTTGTATTGCACTTTATTTAAATCACAGCCAGCAATCTAATTTTCTAATGTTAGCCATTACTATATCAATCTGAGTCAGAATCATGACCAGGAGGGATCAAATATGTGGCAGCTTAAAAATGTTGATCCCTCCCTCATTGTCTTCATATCACAACGATATTTCTAAACATTCACGCATGTTAAGATCATGGATCCACTGTTTTCTAAACAAGTACATACATACTGTCAGCATTCTTTCGAAAAATTAGTCCCCAGGATTCAGTTGATTTCCAATGCATGTCTCAAGTTTAAAGCATACAATCGCTAAAAAGGATGTACCAAATCTAGTGCAGTACAATGCAAGAAATGGAATCCCCAGATAAAATCATATTTTGCAAATTAGGCAGATGAGCCCTAGCAACAAGCAACTGACAGTATACAGATTGAGAAAAAAACTGTCATCTTGCTAGGCAAAGACTCTTTAGAAGAGAAATGTAATACTTTATCTGTCAACTGAAGCATCGGTTTGAGGAGCTATAGACTTTCTAATGGTTCGGATGATACTCCACATGAAAGTGGATATAAAGAAGAGGATAATACCAGTAATAATTGCATACTTGAGACCAACATTCACCAGCAAGTTTACGAGGAGCCCAGCCAACACAACACCGCAGAAATTTGCTGATACAGCAGGCCAGAATGGCATATCAAGAATAGAAGCAATAATCGCTCCAGTCCATGCTCCTGTTCCAGGGAAAGGCACAGCCACAAAGAGCATTAGACCAAGCCATTGAAACTCCTCCACAGGGCCAGCCTTCTTTTTGGCATTTTCGAATAACATGTCAAGGAACCGAGAAGCTGATTTGTTCTTTCCAGCTAGGATATTAGCAAATCTCTTCAGATAAAGTATAATGAATGGCACCGGAACCATGTTCCTGCAATTGAAACCCATAATTTTGTTAACCTCAAGCTAGCTGTTAAACTCTGCAGCAAATGAGCTTTTGCACTAGCACTCGAACAGCCAGCCATACATTCACAACATCATAAAGCATCCACAAATAGTTAACATTCAAACCCCAACTACACATACAGTTCCCAAACCATAAAGAATGTAATTTCCAAACAATACCGAACTGAACATAAAAGAGGCAGAAGTATCAAACACCAATCTTATATCTTGAACAAGCATTCCTTTAAATGGACTGATAAAGAAATTGCAGCAAAGGAACAGAGATTATCGCAGCAATATCCCCAAATTCATAAAAAATTACTAGACTGAACATAATGGCAATTAAAAGGAACATAATATTAGAAAGAAAAAAAAAACTTACCCAACTACTGATAGAACAGTTAGCATTACAGGTTTAAGTTGCAACCAGTAACCAACAGGAATAGCCCCGCGAAGCTCGAGTACAGGAAGTGTGGCAAGAGAAAACACCACAGCCTCATCTGGCCAGCCTGATCCTCTAAGCGCATTAGCAATCTTTAGACCAAAGCTGGAAGTTTTAATGGAATCAGCAGCCGCCTCTGCATCGCCAGAAGCTGCAAACCACGCAAGAGACAGAGCAGCCCAAAACGCAACCCAAAACACAAACTTAGCGGGATTTACGTCAAAAGACGGCAAAACATCTCCGTCTTCTCTGGTCTCGATAAACTCATGTGAAGAAGAAGCATGGGTTGCAGTGAGTGAAGCGGATGAGGCACTAAAATGACCCAAATGGCCAAAACTTTGAAATGCTAAGAAAGGCTTCGATTTTAGAGGAGGGTGTTTGGTGTAGTCAATGGCGCGATAGTTGTTGACATTTCTGGGTGAAATTTTGATATGGGTCTTTGTAAAGAAGAGTGATGTTGATGATAATGGTAACAGACGGGCTGCCATTGGAATAGCAGAGGAGGAGGAGGACAAGTGGGTTTGCCTGCAAAATTGCAAATTTATGACTAAAAAGCAGAAGCTAGTTTCGTTTCTAGTCCATCGACTGACTTAGGGTTTTTACTGACAAAGAAGGAGGTTTTGGCATTCTGGATCAAGAAATGCGAATAAATTGTCCTTGTGGTTTCATATGAATTGGCTTTGTCCATTTGGGTTGTGGCAATGATTGAAAATGCTAGTAGTATGTAGCTGTAATTTGGGTTTAGGAAAATCTTATCCTATAAAAGATATTTCAAGGTGGAATTTACTATGGGTAAGATGAGCACAACCGGCGTCAGCAATCGACGAGGAGGATTTATCGAAGTTTTGTTGGAAATTTTGGTAACATTTTGAACTTTGTTGTGGACGATGAGGGTTAAAAACGCAACTAAGCGGCAACGAGAAATTGTGTTGTAATTCTGCCCCCTCTTGCCGTAGCTTGTTTGTGATTTTGATGAATGCAATTTGCGCACCTTAAAAAAAATCATTTCCTTGAAATCTAGTATAATCCAAGGTGATTACTGTACCATCAGCCTAACAAAAAGAATGCTCATAAAGATTAAAAAAAAATGTTAAAATTTAATCAACCTTTTATTTAGAGAGTAAAAATAACAAAGACAAATATACGTTTATAACAATATATATTAACTGATAATATAAAAATTAAACTGTGAAATAGCACATTTTTATTGAAATTTCTTTTTTACTATTTATACAATCAAGTGTTTGGAAGTCTCTAGTTTTTATCGCTTGCAATCTTGATGCCAACAAATGTAAATATAAACATTGTTGTATGGAGTGGCTATTGTCACAACAAGTTCAAGAACTTGAACATTGTTGTATGAAGTGGCTATTGGTGGAGAAGATGATGCAAGAAAATCATGTTAGTTGGATGTGTACCATGATTTTCTTCCTTCGAATAGCAATGAACAACAACCTTAAGTTGGCATTTCTTCCTAGCAAATAGACCATTATTTCTAAAAAAACCATACAATTAATCATTAAAATCAAATGTTTGGAATGAGTGGAAGATGACCGCACCTCACCTAGATGGTTTAAATAGGCGTAAGGTCATTGACTTCATTCATAAGATGTGGTCAATATTATCATTGAATGACAGAACAACGCTGTTTGGCCACTACAGGATCCCCGCTCTCAAAAGTCTAAACCAAAACCACAGTAACATAACAACTACACGAACCATGTCGCGCAAGCGAGAAAAACCCTACTTTACGCGCCACGACCGCGCTCCTATCCCCAAACGCCGCCGCCCTCCTCCCCCACAGCAATCCGTCTCCGAGGATGCCGCTGACAAGCCCACCTCAAAGCCACCTCCGCCACCGGCCGTGGTCGTGATGGGTCTCTCCCCAGACTGCTCTGTTCTCGACCTCAAGTCCCGGTTCGAGATCTACGGCGCAATTTCCCGCATCCGCATCGACCGCGATGGTGTGGGTTACATCACGTATCGCTCTAAGGACTCCGCGGAAGAAGCCGTCGCGGCTTCACTCGATGCCTCTTTTGGCATCACAATTGATTCCAAAAAAGTAAATTTTTAATATTTACTGAAATTGATTAATTACAGCATTATCATCTTTGGTTATTGAAATTGATGAATGTAATTGAAATTGAGAGAATTGGAACTGGGGGTTATGGTGTGTAGGTTCAAGTGCTGTGGGCGACGGATCCGTTGGCGCAATGGAGGGAAGGAGTTGGAATTGGAGGGAAGAAGGAGGAGGGTATAGCATCGTCCAGGCTTTTGAGGGCTGAGCTTCCCTTGAGGAGACACGGCAGAGGTAATAAGCTCGCGTCAGCTGTTGTGAATCCAAGAAGTAGTAATAGCGGCGGGGGCGGCCGTGGTGGCGGTGAGGATTCTTCTGTTTCAGAAGTGGCGTTCAAAGGCAGAGAGATTGTTGCTTATGATGACATCTTGTAGAGCATAATTTTTTGGGTATGAAGCACAGTTAGTATCTCTATACGAGTCAGAACATGATTCTCGCGTTGGTTATTTCCATATGATCTTAGTAAAAGCAGAAAGTGTAATGTTAGTTTATGCACAAGTCCTAGAGTGGAGTTTAATGGTGTATGGTTATGGTTATGGTTATGGTTATGGTTGTAAGGAAGGGTTTTTTTACAATGCCAAAAATGCACCATTGCAATTTGCATTGATCTTATTCTTTCTTGTGTTGAATCAATGGAAGTGGGTATTATGCAGATCGTTTGGAAAGTTTACATTGATGAAAATCCAAATTCTCAAACTTGTTTTTTTTGGCAATTTATTGGCGTTGTGTTGTTGTGTTCCCTTTGGCTCAATGATGTTTCCATAAACATGACAAAAATAACACTACCTAGTATTTCTCAGTCAATTGTCCGAGCAAAAAAAAATGATATTAATTGATTGGGAAATTGCAAAAATTGGTACTTGTACATGAATTTAATGAAATGTTTCATACCTCATCTGTAAATTGCTTTTAAAAGATACCTGTACAATACGAAAACGTCACATTTGGTACCTCAACCTCACGCCGTCCAACAATCACCGTTAACTGTCCTACGTGGCACGCCACGTCGGATGCCACGTGGGATATGGCTGACGTGGCATGCCACGTCATCACATCCGACATATGTCTTCTCCACGTGTGAAACGACGTCGTTTCACACCAGGCATGAACTACGAGTAGTTCATGGTCAAAATGAACGACGCGTCGTTCACATGCTAGCATTTATCATTCTCCAAGTAAGGGAAATCCAAGATTCGAACCCTGGACCACTGGTAGCACAAGCAAGAATCTTACCACTAGACCAAATGCTCTTGATGTGGTATCATTGATCACAACCGATATTTATTACTCCAAAACCGTTTCCTTAGTTCTCAACCCCAGACCGCCCCACCTTTCTCTGCCTCTCTCACTTCTCTCCGATTTGGTGAATAGCTTTCGATGTTCATCTTTTAAAATTTTCAAAAAATGTAAAAATTTCAACAATAATTTAATTAATCTAAAAATTCTAAAAAATTCCAAAAAAGTTTTAATTAATCTAAAAATCCAAAAAAAAATACTAATTCTAAAAAAAAATGTTAAAAATTCACAAAAATAATTTAATTAATTAATCTAAAAATCCAGAAAAACTTGTAAAATTCCAAAAAAAAATAAAAATTCCAAAAAATGTACAAATTCCAAAAAAAATGTTAAAATTTCAAAAAAAAATGAAAAAAATCTATATAAAATTATAAAATCCTGAAATTAATCTAAATTTTTCATTATTTTTAGATTAATTAATTTTTTTTTGGAATTTTTTACAATTTTTAGAATTTTTATATTTTTCTGAATTTTTAGAATAATTAAATTATTTTTGGAGCTTTTACAATTATTTTTAGAATTTTAACATTTTTTTTAAAATTTGTATATTTTTTTTGGAATTTTTAAATTTTTTTGGATTTTTAGATTAATTAAATTATTTTTGAAATTTTTTAGAATTTTTACATTTTTTCTGAATTTTTAGATTAATTAAATTATTGTTGAAATTTTTACATTTTTTGAAAATTTTAAAAGATGAACATCGAAAGCTATTCACCAAATCGGAGAGAAGTGAGAGAGGCAGAGAAAGGTGGGGCGGTCAAGGGTTGAGAACTAAGGAAACGGTTTTGGAGTAATAAATATCGGTTGTGATCAATGATAGCACATCAATAGCATTTGGTCTAGTGGTAAGATTCTTGCTTGTGCTACCAGTGGTTCAGGGTTCGAATCTTGGATTTCCCTTATTTGGAGAATGATAAATGCTAGCATGTGAACGACGCGTCGTTCATTTTTAACCATGAACTACTCGTAGTTCATGCCTGATGTGAAACGACGTCGTTTCACACGTGGAGAAAGACACATGTCAAATGTGATGACGTGGCATGCCACGTCAGCCGTATCCCACGTGGCATCCGCCGTGGCGTGCCACGTAGGACAGTTAACGGTGATTGTTGGACGGCGTGAGGTTGAGGTACCAAATGTGACGTTTTCGTATTGTACAGGTATCTTTTAAAAGCAATTTACAGATGAGGTATGAAACATTTCATTAAATTCATGTACAGGTACCAATTTTTGCAATTTCCCTTAATTGATTATAGCAAACTCTAAAAAGGTAAAACTTAAAATTGTAATTGTAGTTGGTCCTAGGGGTGAGCTCGGATTGGCGGATCCGACCGATCCGACCCGACCCGATCCGAACTCACCCATCCGACACCGATCCGACTGGTGTCGGATCCATTTTCGGATGAGGGGCTCGGAATCCGAACTGTTTCGGATTCCGAACGTCGGATCCGACGGATTCCGACATTTATCCATCACCAATCCCATCCCGGCCGATCCCATCCCGGCCGAACCCAAACCAACCCATCGTCACTGCACCGTCGCTCCGCCACTGCCACAAATCCATCACCAATACAATAGCAGCCACACAAACACCAAATTCGCCCAATAGCCACCTCTACCCAAACCCACCACAAATCCATCACCAACACCAGCCACACAAACCCACACAAAACCACAAATCCATCACCACACAAACCCACACACAACAAATCCATCACCAATACTAATACTAGCCACACACCCACACAACCTCCATCTTCGCCAACCATCGCCGGCGTGGTCGGGTTGCGGAGGAAAGAAAAGAAAAAAAGAAAGAAAAACGGAGCAGAAGAGAAGAAAGAAAAAGAAAAAGAAAAGGAAAAGAAAAAGGAAGAGGGCTGTGTTAATGCAACCCTAAATTGAAAAAGAAAAGAAACAGAGAAGAAAGGGAAGGAATGAAAGAAGGAGAACTGGAGAAGGGAACGCAGCCCTCAATTGAAAAAGAAAAGAAACAGAGAATAAAGGGAAGGAATGAAAAAAAAGGGAATAAAATAAAAAGAAAGAAAAAGAAAGGAAAAAAAAAAGAAATATTAAACTAATGCATCTATACTGATTACGTCTCATTCAATTTCCCTTTTAATTAAAACCATGAACTTGTATTTTAATTATTATCTAACATGATTATTTAAAGTTATGATCGAAAATCCGAAAAAAATCCGAAAATCCGACCGAACCGATCCGAAACCGAAGGTGTCGGATTGGTTTCGGATTCCCTGTCAAAAAATCCGATCCGAAAAAATCCGATCCGAACTCGTCGAATTCCGATCCGAAATCCGAACGCACACCCCTAGTTGGTCCCACCAATTGGCCTAGAGGAAGCAACTATAGTCTATAATAACGAGGAAGATGTCAACAACAAATTCAACATATGCTCAGAAAAACAATAAATTCAACATATATAACAGACGAACGACGCCCCGTTTTACATAAGTTTTTGTAGCCTCCCTGCCTGCAGTGGCGAGTAATGGAAGAAGAGAAAAGCAAAGAAGTAAAGAGCGAAACCGCAACAGAATCCCAAAAACGACAACAAATATGGAGTTGGGGAGCAGGAACGGACGGGCAGCTGGGAACTGGCAATCTCCAGGACGAACATCTTCCTCAACTCCTTCACCTTCCCTCCCTCTCCTCCGCCGGACACGTCTCCACTGTCGCCTGCGGCGGAGCTCACGTCATTGCCTTAACTTCTAGTACCTACCTTCCCGTCTCTGTTTACCTCCTATTTCAAATCAGTACCTGCCAAATATTTATTTGTTCCCGAGTAATCTTCTGTTCTGTTTTTGTTGTTTGATGTTTGGTCAGGTGGGAGAGTGCTGACATGGGGTAGGGGTAGTTCTGGTCAGCTGGGACACGGGGAGATGGGTAATAGTTTATATCCAAAGCTTGTAACTTTCTTGGAGAGCTATTTCATCACTAATGCCTCTGCCGGTTGGAGCCACTCAGGGTTTGTTTCAGGTTTGATCATGGTCTGAGATTGTAATGTTTTATGGGTGTGACTTGTAGGGAAATTCTGTTTTTTTGATATTTGGTTGTTTTGCTTTTTAGATAAAGGTTCTGTTTTCACTTGTGGGGATGGCTCATTTGGTCAGCTTGGGCATGGAGATTATGGATCGCATTGTACTCCTGTCAAGGTCTCATGTTTTGCCAATAATCATGCTGAACAGATAGCTTGTGGCATGCGCCATTCACTGGTCTTGTTGAAAGGTATTTGCTTTGTTTTTGGTAGAATTTGATTGGTGTAGACAGCTCATTTCTCGTGGTAGTGATAATTTATGGTTCTATAATGTAATTGAACTAGGGTATATTTGTGAGTGGGATAAGAATAGTTGACAGTTAAGTGTATCAGATGAACATGGAATTAAAGAAATCCTTATTGGTTATGGCATACAGTGCATGCAATTCAGTGAGAATTTATAATCATAACACACACACAAAAAATATTTGTTGCGATTTAGATGTGCGCAAGTGCAATCCTTGAGCTTTACCGATATTATTCAGTTCAAGTTAAAAAAGTAAGGTCGTGTTTTGTGCAGATTGTCAAGGAAGTCAAGTATATGGGTTTGGGTCTGGAAAGCGTGGTCAACTGGGCATCTCCAAGGACAGGATCAAATCAGTTAGTGTTCCCCACATCATATGTGGATTCGAGAACACTGACATTATTAGCATCAGTGCAAATGGAGACCATAGTGCTGCGCTATCAGGTGAGTGCTTAATATTCGTTCTTTCCTGACATGGAAATCGAAGTAGCATAACTGTTTTGGACATAACTTGTTCTTGCAAGCCTGTAAGATGGGGCAAGGTTTCTAATGAGCTTATTGTTACACAGGATCACCTTTATTATTTATTAGTATGTTGTATCTGCTCTTAATTAATGCATACCATTTTCCTTGTTGATCTTATTGACCACACCAGCTGATGGGCATCTGTACACTTGGGGAAGAGGCTTTGCAGGTTCTTCAGATTCTTACTCACCTCAATGTTTGCTTAGCCCGTTGCGGTTCACCCAATTTGCTCTGGGATGGAATCATGCTTTATTGTTGACTGGTAAACACATGCATTTTCATGTTCTATACGTTTTCTTAGCAATCCTTTACCCCACTCCACGAGATCCTTTTTCTCTCCCTCAGTTCCTCAAGACTTAGAGGATGAGTTTTGAATTATTAACTATAGCCTTGGCCCTTGGGTGTCATTAACAGGTGATGGGGAATTGTTCATGCTTGGAGGGAAACACCACGGAGTGCTTTGTAATCTTGAAAAAATGAGCCCAGTGAAGCATATTGTAGGTAATGTGTTTGGATAACTTCTAAAAAATGTTATATATGAATTTGAAATTATAAGATTATGATTATTACTTTACGACCTCAGACCACTCCAAAACCTGAAAAAACAGAGCTGCGCTTCCCTTTGTTTTTATGATGGACAAGGGGTTTCCACCAATAATGTAGATAGCTAAATTTCAATGATCTTATCACTCAAAACTATTTGTGCGCACCAAATGATCATCCTATATCTTCCTTTTAGCTTTTGCCTCTTGATTGGGATATATAAAGTAATGTCCATTCTTTAATTCCAACAGATGCAACACAAGCTGGTTTGGACGGAGTCTGTCTTGATGGGGTGAGAGTTGTGCAGGTTGCAGCTGGAGCTGAGCATTCTGTTCTCGTGACTGGTATGTATGAATTTGTTTACTAGTACGAAGTTATTCCCTTTAACTATTTTCGTTTTTCAGCCAGAAGGTTGTCTTGTTTCACCCTAATTTTTGTTTTACTCACAGCGGATGGATCCGTAAAGACATGGGGTTGGGGTGAGCACGGTCAACTTGGATTGGGGAACACAAGCGATCAAACTAGCCCCCAGGTGGTGAATCTGTGCCATGAAGTTCAAAATGAAGAAGCCATCTTTAATATTTACTGTGGTAGTGGGTTTACTTATGCTATAAGGTCACTGGTGTGTACTGAACCTGATAGAACTTCAAGATAGCGTTTGACCGCACCCCCAAATTTTCACAAACGTTGTAATTTTTTTATATTGGAAATTAGTTCCGTTCTTCTTAGACATTGTTCCCTTCTTTTTGGTAATAAGAAGGATACGTATATTACTTGCGTGTTTATTTGTTTGTCAAGAAGAAGAGTGAATAGCAATGTTATGAATAACCATCTTGTTTGTTTGTCAAGGTTTAAGATCAGGAAAAAAAGGGCAAAAGTAAAGGCAAAAGCAAAGCCCCAAAGGCAAAGCAAAAGAGATGCCCCTTCCTCCTCTATTTCTTCCATTCAAGTTCCCACTCTGGCAATTTTTGATGTTGCAACGCTCGGTACTCACTCTTCTTTTCTTGAGCATTAGGCTTCAAGTTTGTCTACTTTCATGCACTTTATTTGAGAGAAATTCAGTTGAGCGGTAGTATTTGAGGAAAGTTTGAGGAAGGTTTTCCATTGTACTCGTGCAGGACATAGGATTTCAATTCAATTCATAAACAGTTGAATTGGACTTGCAATCACACAAGGAGACGAAGATTATCGTAGAAGGTAAGTCTTGTTCTAGACTCAGCCAGCAAGTAATCAGCAACTTATGAATTCCATGCTAGCGGTTACTGGCTTGGATACAGCTCTATGTGCATAACGGGGTGACATCATTCGAGCCCCGGTACGATTTTGCAAAGAAATCATTGGAATTGGAAATCTTCATAGAGGATGCCGGATGATAACGTGATCAGAGCTTTGTATGAGACATCTGTCGAGTGGTCGCATCGATCCTTCTTAAACAAAGGTGGAAGTTCAAAGGTATTTTACTTAAACTAGTAACAACAGTTGTTCAAACAGTTGATTTCTCATGAACTTTCTTTCTGCCAACAGGCAACAACAGGTCAGCAATTTCACTTCTTCTGCAGCAGTGAAGTTTTTTATATAATGAAGCATGTTCTGAGAACTCTTTGCCAAATAATTAAATTCGAGCAACCAAGTTGGTGAAGCACATTTGGCAAAGAGGCTACCGTAGTGACTTCTACCCGTGCAATGCGCGCGCAAAAACCCTACTTCCCATTTTTAGTAACACTGTGGAATGAGCCCTATGCTTTTTCTCCTCCCAAACAAAGATCTAACATTAAGTTATAAATTCATTTATATTGCCATAGCTAATAAATTAAAACATACTAGAAGTACTTATTATTTACCAAAGAGCAAAAGGTAACACCTTAAATAGCTTTTTTTAAATATATTAAAAAAAAGTATTATCTAAATGGGTATTTTTGTAATTTGGCATTAAGTGAGTGAAAGGGAGTGCGGTTGCAATACAAATTTCTTGCTAAAAAAGAAAGAACAGAGAAGGATCCACCTTCTCTTCCCAGGGAAATTATCTCCAACATTCTCCATTGGCTGCCTGCAGAGTGTTTGTATGATTCTGGCAGGTATGTTTGCAAAACAGGGGCTGAATTATTGCATACCCTAGTTTTATGCAGTCACACCTTCGTACTAATTCAGTTGGTGGCTTTATTGTCTGCTATCCTTTGTATGAGTCAAAGGAGGTCCGATACGTTAGTATAAAAGAATGGAAATTGAAAGAGACAAGTTTTGTGTTTCCTGAACTTAATAATACCCATCTTGGCATGATATGTGGTAGTTCTGATGGTGTCTTACTGATTAGAGGTGGGGGATTGTATGTGGCAAATCCTATCACAAGGAAAATACTGGAACTCTCATGTCCTTGTCCCACAGCTCGTAACCAATTACGGTTAGATGGGATTGGAAGCGTATCCTCAAATGGTGTGCTTAAGGTGGTAGGCATTGTTATGATGGTGGATGGAACATTTAGCTTGCAAGTTTTGACTCTTGGTGCAGACAGGATGGCATGGAGAATGACTACCCAATTTGCATCATCTTCTGATCAATGCAAGTTGGAGTCATTTTGGTCTCGTAGAAACAAGTCATTATCTGGTAATGGGGTTACTTATATAATGGAGCAACAGATGGAAGCTGCCCATAATAACCCTATTCTTGCCATTGATATTCATAACGAGTCTTCTCACTACCTAAATGCTCCGTTGAATTTTGATTCCAAGATTCGTGTATGGGAAGTTTTGCAGATGGGGAAGACAATCTGTTACGTGAACTGGGTGTTGTGTAAAGATTTGACGAAGGTTTTAATGTTGAAGGATCCGTACGGGAATGAGTGAGTCATGTTTCAAAGTATAAACTTGTTTGAACCTAGACATGCAGACCACAAGTTTCTGAAAAGTGCACCCTCATTCCGATCCTTTGGTTGGAATCTCAGCCGGTAACGGTTACAGTGATTGGGGTGAGTATGGTCAACTTGGATTGGGGAACACAAATGATCAAAGTTCCCCCCAGGCAGTGAATCTGTGCCATGAAATTCAGAATAAAGAAGCCATCTTTAATGTCCACTGTGGTAGTGGGTTTACATATGCTACAAGGTCACCCGTGTGTGTTGAACCTGATCGAGCTTCAGAATAGCGTCTGACTGACGCACGCTGATTTTTCACAAATGTTGTAAAGTGTAAACAATTTAGTGGAAATCAGTTACATTCTTTCTTAGACATTGTTTCCCGTCTTTTTTGCTAATAAGAAGGGTAAGAATATTACTTGCGTGTTTATTTAGTTGTCAACAAGAAGAGTGAATAACCATGTTATGACTTATGAGTAAGCTATTCTGGTTTAAGATTAGGGACAAAAGGGGAAGAGTAAAGGCAAAAGCAAAATCCAAAGCCAAAGCAACAGAGATGCCTTTTCCTCCTTTGTTTCTTCCGCTCATCTCCACCAGCTGTAGACTATGTAGAAACCAGGAGAAAGATGCTGACTGCAGCAGGTTTCTTGAGAGGGAATAGCTGCAGTAGAAATAGCTTGATTGGAGGATCGGTTGCGGTGAAAGCCAGTGATGTGAACCTTCAAGCTGCCATAGGCAGTGCTCCTTATACCACTTGTCCTGCATTAAGAGACGGTGTCCTCTCTCTCTCTCTCTCTCCATCGAGAGGCCTGGTTCCTTCATTTGTGGCATTCAAGTTCCAACTCTGGTAGTATTCGACACCGAAGCCCTCAGTACTCTTCTTTTCTTGAACATTGAGCTTCAAGTTGTCTATTTCAGCTCAGTACTATTCAAGAAAACTTTTACAGATCTCGTCATTGTACTTGTGCAGGACATAAGATTTCAATTCATGAACACCATATATCTGTTCAAGAAACAGTTGAACTGGGCATACAATCACATGAGGAGACAAAATAAGATTATTGTAGAAGGTAGTCTTGTTCTGGATCCAGCCAACAAGTTATCAGCAACTTATGAATTCCATTCTAGCGATTACCGGCTTGGATACAGTTATGTGCATAAAGAGGGGACATCATTCGAGTCCCGCTATGCTTTTACAAAGAAATCACTGGATTTGGCAATTCCGCGGAGGATTCTTGATGATAATGCGGTCAGAGCTTGCTACTAGACATCCATTAATATTTTGGGACTTGAGTGGTCTCATCGATCCTAAACAAAGGTGGAAGTTGAAAGGTATTCTACTTAAACTTTTCACTTATGGATAAAACAACAGTTCTAAAAACAATTCATCTCTCGTGAACTTTCTGCTAACAAAGGGGTCATCAGTCAGCATTTCGCTTCTTTTGCAGCAGTGAAGTTTTATCTTAATGAAGCATGTTCTGAGTCTTTTTTTTCTGGCAAACTTATGTGCTTCAGGTTCGTTTTTCGTCTCTCTTGGCAGAGGGGATAAGCATGCCAAGGGTATATGCAGAGAGTACATGGAATTCGTACTGGAGTTCCTAGTTTCATTCCAGGACAGTGATTTCTTCATTTTGCTGTTGCATCGTATGTATATAGCCTGTTTAGATGAAGGATGCAATTTGAATTCTTACGGTAGACAGACCATCTCAAATAATTGAATTTGACCAAACAAGTTGGTGAAGCACATTTGTTACTGCTATTACTCGAAAAAAAACTTGGTTTTGTTAAAATGTTAAAATCATCAAGCCGATACATAAGAGATTCAAACGCTGTAGAATAAATGTACTACGTCTCGTTTTCTATTACTAAGCTACAGATCCGTTTGATATTTTTATAGCTAATGCGATTATACGAACATGGAAGTTATTACTGTCGCTAATATATTAATGCATGCAGCATGCTACTTAACAATGAACAAAAGAAAAAGAAGAATCATCAAACTGGGTATTTTTGTAATTTTCCATCAAGTAAGGACTAAGGACCCAAAAAAAATGAACACAAGCAAGTAGCAACGAGGTAGCTATGTGACGCGAAGCATCGAAACACCACCTCTTCCTTCCCTACTAAATGAAATTCCCCTTTTCACTCTCCCACTCTCGAAGTCACAAATGATCAGAAGTGCGGTTGCAGTAAGAGCCAACAAAGGCGTCACCGGGACATTCGCCGCCAACGCCGGCGACCTCAGAATCCAAGCTGTTCTGGACAAATCCATCGTCACCAGCAATGACCCTTACTTCGACATCACCGCCCTCTCCGTCTCTGTCGAAAAGCCCGCCTCCTTCATCCTCGACTACAACGTCCCCAATCAAGTAAACAAACCCCTTCATGCTAAAAATATTACAACTTGAAACGACCCATTTCATTTTCCCCCTAATTTATCATCTATTTCCAATGTTCGTGTTTTTTTCTTGTGCAGGAAGTGCGGTTTCAATTCATGAACACAGTTAGGGTTATGGACAAACAGCTGAACTGGACGTACACCCACAGCCGGAACGACAACCGGACGGTATTGGACGGGACTCTATTGGTTGACACGTGTAACAAGGTTTCTGGTAGCTGTGAATTGGGTACAAAGAATCGGAAGTTAAAATATAGTTATGTGCATAGAGGAGTTACAACACTGGAGCCCTGTTTTGATTTTGGGAGGAAAGAGTGGGAATTTGCTCTATCCCGTAGTTTTGATGAGGATGTGATTAGAGCCAAGTACAATACAGGGAGTAAAGATTTGGATGTGGAATTTTCATGGAAAGATCTCATGACTAAAGAAGGAAGAATCAAGGTATATAATAATCATAGAATTTGATGATGGGAATTACATAGTTTATCTGCATTTGATTGTCTTGGATGTGTGACTTAAGTGTGGTTTTTTCGTTTGTTTTGGGTGACAGATTTTAGCATCGTTCAATCTGGCAGAGGGCATAGGAAGGCCAAAGTTATCTGTTGAGAGTTCTTGGAATTTTGGCTTGTAATTGGTGCATTGTTGTTGGGCTTCTTTTTAGGTTCCTGATGAGTATTGGAGAATGCAACAAAGTTGTTGTTTGTAATCTCCTCAGTGAAGTGTTTTTAATAATTTCAGCCAGAAATTGTGGCCAGGTTAAGAGTCTTTGACTGCGATTTTTCAATTCTAAAAGCACAACATCAGCAAGGGCCACATCTTTCCCTAGTGCATTCATGTTCTAGTAATGAAAAACTACTGAACAAATTAAAAACTTGCACAAGGAGAGAAGTACACAATGATTTTGCATTTTGATGTACATAGGGAGTGTTTTCATCAGTCATCAAGTGAAAGAAAGAAGAGAACACTTACAACTTCTCTACATATCCTACTCCTACTCTCAGTAAAAGAATGACAAATGAATCAGCCGTTACTATCCACACTTGCCTACAACAGGAGAAACAGAAAGAAAAATGTAAAGTGATAGTGATATAATCGTGGGACACACTCACCTAAACAAAAAGGCGCCATATTGCAAAGTGATAGTGATATAACTTATAAGGGTTTTAGAGAGTGCTATATCTGGGAAAATGAAATGAGTAATTAGTAATTACCATTCCACCATGATCAAAAAAGATTCCTGCTCATCCTGGAATATCCAGTACATCATCACCATCCATCTTTAAGAAACTAGTGCATAATCATTAGCTAAGGTCTCTCCTCACGTATCCTCTCAACTATGACTAATCAGCTACTCCTTGAAATGATTATTTCTTGAAATGCATATACAGCATCTCAGCAGAATACAGGAAAAGGAACTTACATGACATTTACACCTGAATTTGAAAAGGAAAAAAAAAAGTTAAAGAATCTGCTAGTGGCTGGTTAATGTACGTCAGAATATGGATTCTAGTAGTTTCTCCCCAGAGGGAGGAAATCTTTCATTTACCTCAAAAGAAAACGAGATCAAATGATTGATTAATAAAATGGAAACCTACGTTAACTTGCTGCGTTTTCCACCTTGATGTGTTGTGTAACTTGTGCAACCTTTGAGAGAAAAGGATGGCAGAGTTCATTCATGTAGGGAGAGAAGCCATCTCAATATTATCTTCCAAAATCCCATATGAGAGGTCTGAATGCTGCAAAGATCCCTTCTTATTTCGATCCAAAGAAGTTAGGTTTATGAACTTGAGACTTCTCAGTGTCGATGCGGTTTCTACGTGATAACGAGTAGATTGTTCTCGTATCCCTTGTTGCCCACGATAGGTCGTAAGGGGTCAACTCTCCACTCACCATCAACAATGAACTTGATCTGCAACATAAGGTAGAAGGGGTAAAACACTTGAGACACTAATTCAAGGCAGCTGAGCAATGACAACCAAGTCGAGCAAAAAACGGCTTACCTCATACTTGCCAGGATACAATTTGAGGCACAGAGAAAAAACATTAATACTTGACTTCATCATCTTCCTCTGCAATATAGCAATATACGTTGCCTATCAGGGAAGAAATAAACATGCGAAACAACCAAATAAAAGAAATGTAACTTCATATCAGAATTTTTTTCATGCACATGGGTGTAACTCCAGTTAACTCAAGTCAACTTGACACAACAACCAAATAAAAGAGGCAGCAAGAGAAAAATGAACTACACCCTATCAACCAAGACAGGAAAAAGCTTTGTGATAAATGATAAACAGTGAAAAAGATCTGCAACTCTGTAACTGGTGAACCGATGGAGATCACAATCCATGCTCTCATGAAAACCAACTGAAGATCAGATATTACTCTTTTGTTAAAAAAATCAGGAAATCTTTCCCATGTAACTCAACTACATAAGCCTCACATCTAAGTGAGATTGTTCAGCATGCAAATGCATTTGATGAATGCAATTAGGACAAATGAGGTAGGGATCAAAATTCAGACCTTAGTGGCCCAACCATCAAATGATCCTGCTAAGAGCACCTCTGAAGCTGAATTAGGATAAAGTATGCAGGCAGTACGAAGAAGTTGTAAAGATCTATCAGCGTCAGCAATCCTTTTCTGTCTACCATCCACCATCTTTTGAGCATCACTGTTAAAGGAGGAATGTGAAATGGTAAATCACAGTAAAATAGATGGTAAAGAAAATTGGAGTTACATTAGTTTAGATCAACAGAATTGACCATACATTATTGCAAGTGCCATTTTCCCTTCTAATACCGCTAACTTTGCTCGTATTGACCTTAATTTATTCTGGGCATGTATGATGTCATTTTCCTGGAACTCCCAAGCATCAGAAAGCTTCAACAAGTCATCGGGGGTGCTTTCATGATCCTTGAAAAGAATAAAGCAGGGTTAGAATATGGTCAAACATTGTAATAGAGTGATAAAATATTTTTGAAGAAACTTCCTTCAACTTATGCTAGAAAGATAAAATTGGTCAACATAATTGAGATGGACCACGAAAGCGAGGAGCATAGAACAGTTTATTTAGATTGATTCTAACAACTTAAAGTTTAAAATTCATGATCCTAATAGACTGCCAGAATCATTCAGACATTCTTGCCAACATAAAATTTGACATGTAACTTTGCAGTCCATTCGCACTCATCATTTTTGCACTGGAGAGAAAAACAGTGTGCAAACATGCAAGACAAGGAAATTCAGGTACTATATATTTTGAATAAAAAGAAGCATGAAGATTATGGTTATTCAAATCAGGACTTCTGTTCCTTTCATTGTCTAATCAAGAATGTGGATTGCATCATACAAATAACCATAGTAAGGAATGAAAAATATGATCAAAATTCATGCTCAGTGTCAGCTTAAGTTGACTTTAAGTAGAGTTCCATGTTGCTTTCCAGCAAAAAAACCAGAGGAAACCAAAATGTCACAACAAAATCTTTAGGTTGTTTCATCACAAAGAGCATAAAAATTTAAATTTCACAACTACAGTTGACAAATATCTACACATAAAGGCAAAGATCAGATACCTACTTTCTGCAAGGAACTTCTGCCGGTGTTTGACTTCAAGGCTTGAAGTACTGAGGAGAGCTCTGACTCTAAGTGCTGAATGCGACTTCTTATTTGACTCTGATTAATCACTTCAATAGAAGAGTTTTCTTTCACTCTGCTAACAGCCTCCCCTGTTTCCTGTGCTGCATCTCCCAATGTATCAACCTCAACTCTTGCCGCAATTCCACTAGAAGGGATTTCAGCAGCTGCACATTGTATAACCTTATATAAGTTAGTAGATCCAACATATTAAGTAGCAAAAAGTCCTCAAACCAGTGAAGAAACATACCTTCAAATTCCCTGCCAGCAAGCTCTGCCCTCTGCAAGCTCCATGTTCTCCACGTATCTGGCTTAAGTGAGTTTTTGAAACCATCTCCATGGGGAGAAGAACTGATATGATCAACCTTGTCTACTGATGCAGGATTGTTGCCTTTTAGGCCCCCATCCGCCTTTTCACAGTGTAACAAACAGTAGAAGTTTGATTGAGAACAAACATCCAAAGGAAAAACCTGACTAAGTTTATACTAAAGCCTTCCTACTTCAAAAAGGGACACTTCAAACAATTGGATAATGCCCTTTTTATCAACTCTATGGTATCGAAAATTAAGGAAACCACCTTACCCTGATATTTGAGGTTTTGGCAAGCCAATCATTGTTAAGATCATTTTGGTAGTGACCATAGCTTTTTGTATCTTTCAAACCCAACCCAAAAGTCATATTCCTTTCTTTGTCCAACTGGTTCAATATACCCAAGATTCCAGACTCATTGTCAGCAGCTGTTTCTCTGAGTGCATAGAATGTGGGAGTCAAAACCTACCCAAGATATTGACCATTCCGAGATTAAATGAAAAGCTTAGAACATAAAAGATACAGCAAAATAGGTTCAAAATTCACAATCTTTTCTCTATATTTGACTAATTTTGTATGTTCAAGAAAAGGAATAGTGCTGGAAAAAACTTGAAACATGACACTATTTTGAAATTAATCACAAAAACTGATAAATCTGAGACTTTTCCTCATGTCATATCCCGGTAGCATAAAATCACAATACCCTTCTATCCTGACACAGAGGCTTTGAAACTCACTACCTCATAGAAAGGTACAACACTTAGACCCATAATTCACCCCCAAAACCATTTTCAACCGCCATGCAGAACAAAATAAGCAAATTATAGCATCTTTTAACTTGGTTAGCTTATAATGCAGACAAGCACAAATCTAACGAAAATGAAATGGGTCAACAAGACAGCCAAGAAATTAGAAGCCTTACAGTGTTCTACCAGACGAGGAAGCTGAAGCTGAACTGACGCTAAGGATAGAAAAATCAGAGCCGCTTTCTTGACTATCGCATTCTTTCTCAGAGCTGCTTTCTTGATTATTGGATTCTTTCTCATTTTTCATATACCAACCTAAATCATCCCCATGATTATTATTAGAATCGCTATCATTCAAATCCCACCCAGAAGCAAGCCACCCTCCTTGCTTTACTATGGCCTCAGCAAGATCCTTTCTTCCAGCATCAATCAACTGTTGCTTGCTAGGGAACACCTCAGGATTCTCTGAACTATCCATGAACGCCAAAATCTCAGATTCCAATGCAGAATCCCCTTCACTTTTCCAACCCTTACTACACCTCAAGAACCCACCTCGCCCACAAGAACCCCAATGAGAATCTTGACTATTCTTGTTCTTGACACCCATAAACCCCAACAGAAAACCACCGGCCTTCAAATGCAGGACCCCTTCTTGCTTCATCATCTTCTTGCCTCTTCTTGAAAAGTTGGTTTCAAAAACAGTTGAAGAAATGGGACGAAGCGTCAAATCTGTGAAACAGTTTGCTGAAAAAATAAAATGATTCGGTGCTGAATTAAACGAAGGCATGGTTCAGGCATTTCGTCAAGCACTTAGCGGTCATCGACAGAAATATGGGTAATGCGCGAAAGAAAACGTAGAAGAGAAACCACAGGTGCTGGAGAGAAGTATCGCAAGAAACGAACAATAGTGCACGAAAATGGAGAAGCGTGACATATACTGCAGTAGTTCTCCGCCACAGGTGCTGGAGCGAGTATCCTGTTTTTGTTATTTTGTATTTTATTTTTATTTTTATTTTCCTCCCAAGTTGGAAATGGCGAATTGCCATCTTAGGCTGAGATTTGAGCGAGTGATGTTTGGGCTTTAGATCATAAGGCCCAATCTGATTTTGGGCCTTGTTTGTTGGGATAAGCATTTATTCGAGATGGGTGACTTTGCTCATCGGTCATCTAACCTATTTTTCTTTCTTAAAAAATTGGTTTTTTTTTTAATAAGCATAAAAATTGGTTAAATGACATTTTAAAAGATAACAGTACTTTAATATTTTATTTAATCACTTTTTATACTAATTATTTATTTAATTGTCATCCTATACTTATAGATTTTTTATTAATTACCTTATTATCGTAACTGAATGATGACATCACTTAATTTTTCATAAAAAATGTCACGTTAAAATGTTACATCACCATATCATAGTCCACGTGACATCGTGTGATGATGTGGGATGTGTCATGTCACCATTTGAAGATAAAAATAATAACGTGGCATGTACCACATTGCGCTACTGTGATATGTTGCCATGGCAACAACCAATGATACGACATACCATGTAAGCTTTCTGTCACAGCAGAAAGTAATTAAACAAAAAATCACAAGTATAGAGGGGGCAATTAAACAAACAATTAGTATAGGGGTGATTAAATAAAACATTAAAGTATAGGGATAAAATGTCATTAAACAAAAAAATAGCTTCCTTTTAAAAAAAAATGGTTATATTATTAATTATCATTATAATATTATGGATTAAGCACATGAGTTTATAGTTCAATTTGTTAGTACATATTGTCTTTATAACATAGGTCATGTTCTATTTTTAGTATTGTAATGATAATTAATAATATAATCAATTAAAAAATATATATTAGGGATCAAATTTATGATCTACCTTATAAAAAGTACTCCCTCCGTATCCAATTAAACGACGTTTTGAAATAGTAAAAATCCGTAAGACAATGATCTATGATCTTATTTTATTCTACATTGTTTCATTTTTACTCCTAATTTTTACTCAAATTACCACACCATCATCAAATTGAGTTGATGCATACAAAAAAAATTGTCATTTGTACAAAATATATGTTTCGGAAAAGATAAAATGACAAGTATTATGAACAGTAAGAATCCGTAGGAAAGTGACAGTTAAATGGAAACGGAGGGAGTATTAAACACTAACTAGTTATGATTAATATATTCATATAAATGTAATAATTTTTTTGAAACTTAATAGATATACATAAAAAAAAATATTAGAAAAATTTGAAAGTTATATTGCCATTACATTGTAAAAAATATAACAAAAGTGTCAAATTTCTTCAACCACCATAACGGTCAATTTCATACTAAAAGTTAAGATTAAAATTTTCAATAAAAAAAAGAATTGAATTTAAAACTCAAATAATATACTAATATGTTGTTAGAGAAATTGAAGAAAATTTACGACACTATACCTTTTTTTTTTTTTAACTTCAAGTGTTTAGGTTTTGTTTAACTTCAAAAAAAAGTGAAAGCAAAAGAAAGTGTTGCAGCTTTCCTAATTTCTCTTTATTATGCTTTTTCCTTTTAAAATCTAGTATTTTTATTTTTTTTAAATCACTATTGAAACTTCATTTTAAAAGAAAAAATTACATTCACATATTTTAAGTATCGTAGAAGTATCCACTTATATTTACAGAGTGTCTCTAAGTGTCCAAAAAGTATCTAATTTAAATTTATTTATCTTTTATTTTTTATAAATATTCTCATATATCAGACACGTGTCGAAATGTATCGAACGAGTCAGATGTCCCACATTTGACGGACACAAATGCCAAACCATTTTTAAAATGTCATCGTAGATTAGAATTCTTATACGCGGAAATGGCCATTGCTACAGCGAGAGAGTCATTGTATGCCGATCTGCTAGTTTCTATCTACAAGGAAGAAAAAGTTACCTGTATATAGGAAAGATGTGACATTTTCGGCCCAAAAAAAATGATGACAATAAGACATTTTCCCAATCAATAAAAACTTATTCATCAAATTCAAAGTCACAATTAAGCTGTGCATATAAAAACAATAAAATTCACGACAAAAATAAATAAGTATACTATTACTACGTGATCAGTGGTTGAGTTGCATGTCATCGACACTCGACACTCGACACTCGACACTTACGTTGCGTTAGACTTTACAATAATTAATTCATCATTAATGTTTAATGATCACATGCATGACGGATATGATCTGATCTGATCTCCCCCATTTCCAGAACATCCGTCAGATCAATTGTATGGACGGTCCTATAACGTTTAATTTACATTTTAGGCAAACACATCATCAACAACGATGAAAACATATAGTATCAAATAGCATAGGTAACAATCAGTCACCGTTAAAAAATAGTGATAGGAGCCTGGATTAATCTTTTTCTTCTTCTTTTCAGTGAGGTAAGTATATACATGAAAGAATTTAAAATTTTAGAAAGCAACTATTAAAGATTAAAAAAAATAAAACTTTAATGAATATTTCATATAAATTCAAAATTTGTGAAAAAAATAATATAACATTAAAGATTGTTATGAGATAATAGAAATTTTTGAACGTAAAAATTATGAACAATTAGTACAAGAATCAGAACTTTAAGAAGTATTACAAAAGAAATAAAAGATTTTGATGAGCTATAAAGAATTAATATAAAATAAATAATTTTTTAAGACCTATATATGAAAATTTTGAAAAATCATGGGGTTGTGCCCATCCTGATCCTTCAAGAGAGGGATCCGCCCCAATTAAGAAGTAAAGTGTTTTCCGAGAGTAATCAAACTCTTGATTGAAAAAGTTAGAGTGTTGCATAATTTCATTACTCATATTTAAACCTGCTAATTGAACGAATCGTTGATATAATCGGCATGTTTCATATAATTATTCGTTAATTATTCATTACATATATAATCTGATCTAATAACTTTTAATTTCTAAATAAATAAGCTCTCGGTTTGGCCCGAACCCCACCGAACACTTGCTGCGCTATTTTGTTACCTTTGACACTGAAATTAGCGAAGACTTTTGCTGCTCTCCTTTGCCTTACCACAACTCGGATTTCTAGAAACAAGAAAAAGAATAAACTCACAATTATAAATCAATCAATTGAATCAAAAAGTTTTTAGTCATATGGAAAAAAGAAGAAGCAAGTGGGCGAGTACATTAGACCGTAAGCAGCCTGTTTAGTAAATAGATCAAGTTTTCAATCAGATTCGATTCGTCTCAATTTTTAAAAAGTTTAGTAAAATTAAGTGTGACTCGACCTGTTCAATTAGCGGTTCCATTCACAACGAGCATTAATTACTTCAAGCTGGCTTACACAACCGTGGATCCCTCTTTTTCATTTTCAAAAGTAAAATAAATCAAAACTGAATATATATAATACATTCATTGGATTAATTTTTCTGATAGATTAATTGTTAATTAATTAAAATTATTAGATGGAGATTGATGATGACTAGTATCATATATTAACATCCAATTGATTATAAGAATGAAATTTGGGGGGAAATTAAACCAAAATAGAAGATACCAAAGCATAGGCCAATTTGTTTGAGCATAGGGTGGAAATTTTTGGGAGGTGATACCAAAGTGTGCCACACGTCCCTGTCTCCTCCTTAAGACTAATTAACCTATCACCTCTCCCTAACATGAAGTCACCCACATATGACAATAGCCCCCAGCCACTCTACAATTAAATTATAATACAAGTTATTAATTATTAATTAGTCGTGACTCATGATCTTACATTCATTATAAAATATTGTTTTTAGATCATCATACGAAAACAGTAATTTCATAACATAATGAAATGACCTAGTGAGCTCTATTCGAGCGCTAAGTACTCCCTCTGGTCCGAAATGTATGACTTCCTCGCATCCCAATATTCAGTAGGGAACGCATATCGAGGAGGCTGGATGAGGCACTATTTGACCCCAAAAAATTCCGTACTTTTTTTCAAACGTACGTTAATCCTTAACGTACTTCCGAGTAAAAATTCGGGGTAAAATTGTCTCAAATAGTGACTGTTCCGGCCGTCTTAAGATACGTTCCGGAACAGTAAAAGCAAATGCTAAAACGTCATACATTTCGGACCGGAGGGAGTATGTAATTGCGTTAAAATTTATAGAAAAGAGTTTTATCGCTTTTTAGAATCCTGCCCAGTTCGAATATGAAATAGTCGACATCTAATATATTGACCGGATTACTGGTCTTAACAAAAAAATGCATCGTACATTTTATTATTATATATATTTTTAAAAAATATATATAATAAATGCAATGTAACATCTTGATCTCCTTCTTCCAAGCCCTTTATTTAAGTCGACGCAAAAACAAATACCACATGCCTTCCCCACTGCCCAGATATGTTCTTCTGAATATGAAGTACTACTGCTAGATTAATTAATTATATTGGAGGGAACTAATGGTGTTTAATTAAGGTGGATATATAATTAATTAATTAAGAAGGTTGTGATTAAGGATGGGTAGCGTTGTAGAGAAGAGAGAAGGAAGAAGCTCCTTTGGATTGTATTGCTTCGCAAAATGTGGTAACATACCACCCAGTCCAGACAGGGGAGATCAGCAGGAGAAGCATGAAGAAAACGATGCCGTTTCATCCAATAATCAAAAGAAACCTGCCGGGTGGAAAGTCATACCCCTTATCCTTGGTAATTAATCTTTTTTAATTGTTGTTTATTTAAGTATGTATTTTTTTTTCTTTCTGGACACGAAACTAATTATGATGTCGTGGTGGAGTAGGGAATGAAACGTTGGAGAGGTTGGCTACATATGGAATGTCAGCGAACTTTATGGTGTACTTGATTGTGGTGTACCACATGGAGCAGGTCGCGGCTGCAAGCGTCGTCAATATATGGAACGGTGTCACCAATTTTGCACCATTAATCGGTGCTTTCGTCTCCGATGCATTTGCCGGCAGGTTCAAAACTATTGCTTTTGCATCCTTCGCTGCTATACTGGTGCGTCCTGTATTGTTTTCTCCTAAATTAATACTCCTTAATCTCTCTTATGTATATTGCATTGTTTCTCAATCGATATCATTTCTACACTTACTTTTCAAGAAGAAAAAAAACATTAACAATTATTTCACGATATTTTGATCATAAATCATGATCAACACTCTTTATAAACTATAAATATAGAGAGAATATATTACGTACTCGAAGTTAGAATGCAACTAATGAGTACATCGCCTTTTTACAAGAAAAGTACAACAAGCTATAACACATTTTAAGTTTATCTGATGACACTCGACGAAATGCCATACAAGAGTTTTTCCTCGTAATTACTTTAAAAACACTATATTTTGGTATTTTAGCGGCATTTGTTATGAATTTTGTTAAAAATAAATTTGAATTAATTAACGCATTAAAAGAATTATTTAATTCCATGACCTTCACGCATACTTTTTTTATTTGAACCAATTTCTAGTAAATTCAATATTTTTTCTATTATATTATTTAATTTGGTGAAAAAATAAAAATAAAACATGGATAATACATTAAAATGAAGGAGGGGAAACAGAAAAAAAACATAGCTGATGTGTACGTAAAATGGATCTTCTACGTATTTTTTTGTGTAAACCTCGAGAGGACAAACGTTAATTCCCCTGTTGTATCATTGGGCCTGCACGCAGGCCAGCCGCCAGGGCCTGTTTGCGTTTTTTCCCCTTTTACACAAGCTATGCAATTTAGGTCATTGAAAAAATATAGCACAAATGCTCAATAGATTGGACATATTTTTCATAGTATATGATCAAATATTGCCCGGTTTTCCTAACAAAGTGGCTTTCAAACATAGATTGATTATTGTAATACGTTCGTAATGATTTTTCTCTTTGAGTTCGATGTACTTGTTACGAAATAATCTTCTATCAATAAAAATAGAGAGAACATTCGAATGTATTAATTTTTTCGTGATAAAAAGAATATACGAGAGTACTGATTCATTTACAATTGATTGTTCTAATTGCTATATTCGTCCTTATGGTTTTATATATATATTCAGTTGTCTTCGAACTTCAATCTCTTAAGTATTAATAATTAACTTAAATCATTGATGATATAATCGTTGACAATGCATGAACAATTATATAATGGCTAGATGATCAACTTATCAACTAAGCATTAGGAAGTCAACAAAAGAGAAATAAACACTGATTATTATTAGTATAGTCAAACTAAATTTTAGTCAGCAATGACTTCATAATTATTGTGGTCAAGACTATATGGTTGTCCAAACAATGGCCTTATAATCAAGAAGGCCTAGATTCCAAATTAAAAATCCCTTAGTTAAATTCCTACTTATGAAAAAAAAAACTTAATTAATTTATTGAATGTTATATTTTATTTATTTGCTTGTTAGGGAATGGTGATTGTGACATTGACATCCGGGCTCCCTCAACTCCACCCTGCTAAATGCCCAAAACTGGTTCACTGCGAAAAACCCACCAGTCTCCAATTAGTGGTCCTTTTCACGGGCCTGAGCCTGTTATCTGTTGGGACAGGTGGAATTAGGCCCAACAGCATCCCTTTCGGCGTTGACCAATTTGACCAAACAACCGAAAAGGGTCGAAAAGGAATTAGCAGTTTCTTCAATTGGTACTACGCAACTTTCACATTTGCCCTTGCACTGGCCTTTACCATAGTAGTTTATGTCCAATCTTCCATTAGCTGGGCTCTTGGATTCGCCATACCTACTGTCCTAATGGTCTGCTCCATAGCTCTATTTTTTGCTGGAAAAAATGTCTATATCTATGCAATACCAAAAGGAAGCATTTTTTCTAGTATGACGCAGGTTAGCAGACTCGAACTCGAGATTTTCATTCTTCTTATTTTATAGTAAAAATCGCTAAACTATAAACTCTTTGGTTGCACAGGTGTTTGTGGCAGCGTATAAAAAACGTGGACTTAAGCTTCCAGAAGATGTGGAGCTTGATGATGCAACTACAGTTTTTTATGATCCTCCAGCTAAGGAAACTTTTTTGTCGAAACTTCCACTTACCAATCAGTTCAGGTCAGATATCGTCATTGATAAAATGATTGTTTGCTGTAGGACTGGGATAACACTATAATAATTTTAGAGGGTCTTTTGAATCTTTTTTTAAGGAGGCAAATGGTTCATTACTCAATCAGGAAATCTATTTCCAATTAGATAATTTTAGAGTGAACAGACAGGATGGTGGCATCTCCAAATCATTGACCATACTTTTAATTTAATGTCCCAGTCCAAGATCCCACGTTGAAAATGTAGTTTTGCTCTTGTCAAAAAAATAAAATTGTTAATTTGTCATCAGGTTTTGGACGTTGTTAGCGATTGATTTCATAGTAAGTAATTAGTTGTTGTAAGTACTTTATCTCTTAATAGATCGACAAGATAAGAATTCGATTAATTTTGACCCAATAAACTAAAGTTTTTTCTTCTTTTTTTATTCCATTGATTCTTCATATTAGGTGCTTGAACAAAGCGTCGATGATATCTACCAACGACCTAAACCCAGATGGTTCTGTTGCAAACGAATGGAGACTGTGCAGTGTCCAACAAGTAGAAGAGTTGAAATCCATAGTAAAAGTCGTTCCAATTTGGTCATCAGGAATTATTGGCTTAACAGCCTTAACACAACAAGCAACATTTACCGTGTCACAAGCCTTGATAATGGAGCGACGCTTAGGTCACCACAAAAAATTTGAGATACCAGCAAGTTCCATGATTGTTGTCTCAATGATGACAGTAGCAGCCTGGCTACCATTCTACGACAGAGTCATAATCCCCGCGCTCCGTAAAATAACCAAGCAAGAAGGAGGAATCACCCTTATACAACGTATTGGAATCGGGCTAGTTTTCTCGATTCTTTCGATGCTGATCGCTGGATTAATCGAAAGGGAGAGGAGAGAAATGGCGATCAGGGATAAACCCATGTCAGTTTTTTGGTTAACTCCTCAGCTTGTGGTGATGGGGTTCTACGAGGCGTTTAATGCGACTGGGCAGATTGAATTCTACAATAAGGAATTTCCTGACAGTATGAAAAGTGTGGCGAATTCGCTGTTCTTCTGCTCGCTCGGGCTCGCGAGCTATGTTAGTGCATTGGTGATTTCTGTTGTGCACAAAGTTAGTGGTTGGTTGGTGAGTGATTTGAATTCTGGTAGATTGGATTATTTCTACTTTCTACTCGCAGGAATGGGGGTTTTGAATTTGGGTTATTTTCTGCTTTGTGCTAGCAGATACAAGTATAAAGTGGGTGTGGAGTTGGAAGGTAAAGGATTTGATGTTGAGCTGAGTTCTGCCAAAATTTAAGTTAATTATTAGTTTGATTTTGTTAAAATAAAAACATCGAATTTACGTGTAAAAGTTTAAAGAAAGTTGTGGTTTGGTTTGCTTAGGCTTCTGTTGTTGTCATAATTAAGGAATTATTAATATAAGTTGTGGAATATATATAGTTATATTAAATCATGCTGCTTAATCATTTATTTATGTTGTTCCCATCTTTAATCAATATTTATAAAGATTATTAATATAAATTGTTCTGGTGTGAAGTGTAAGTATTCTTTGAATTCATTCCCCTAGAATAAATCATGCTCGTATTAAATTGCATTATTAAAAGATAAAGTATTTTTAATAAGTAATTTTTTCATGGGTAAAAATTGAATATACTAAATTTGTGTATAGGTCAGCTCGGCCTGTTTTGACTGAGTTCGTGCTAGAGCTTTAAGGTTTAGACCCGCTCAATGCCATATTTATTACATAATAATGTAACCGCATGTATTTGTGGAATTTCTCTATCGTGAATTAGTTGGAAATATGTGTAAAAAAAGAAAGAAAAACAAATCAGCAATAATAACAATACTTTATTAGTTTAGTTTACCATCAAATCATGAAAAAATACAAATTGAAATAAACCTTTACTCAACAAAAAAAAGAATGTGACAAACAGAAACACGAATGATAGATCTAATACGTGTTATTCATTTTCTTCCTTTCTTTTCTTAGAAAAATGAAAAGAATTATTGGGTATTTTTTTTTCCAGTTCATAGTTAGGCTCACCGGCAGTCCAAAAGCTCACTATATGGGTCAAACGCGACGCGACCCACCTCGAATTTGAACTGGGTTAGTTCTAGAGAATTGTCACTTATAGGTATGATGAAGATGGTAAAAAGCCCGACCCCGCATACCCACACCCAAATTTAACTACATGCCACGTTTTACTTAAATGATACAAAAATATAATAAACTTGTTATATATATATGAATATTTTACAGACACATGATTATAATTGTTAAGTGTAACACCCGACGAAAGTACGTAAAGCTGAGTAGGCAAGGGAGTTAATTAGTGATTAGTGGCTGTTACGTAGAGCTAATTAATTAAGGTTGCACAAAATTATATTTTGTGTTGAAGTCTTTTCCAAATTTTGACTTCACAACTCAGCAAAAATAGGAGATTACTCTTATGATTGTAGATCGTTTTGGTGTCCTTAAGATCTGTTTATTGATTGATGTGTACTTAAATCAAGTCATGCACGCAATAGTTGAAATTAATTTTCTTCTTTCGACGAATTTACCCGCACTCTAGCTAGCTGGCTGGCTAGCCACTCTTGACCGATTCATCTAACATATCATAAAATATCATATAGTATTTTCTTGTCCTTAATTTTATAGCGTGTTATATAAATCTTTAGTTGTCACACTAATGTTGACTGGTTAACTTGCTGCATTTGACTCGTTATAATCCGACTAGCTAGTAGTAAATCTTTTTTTCAATTTATTATATAGTTGTATTTATTTTAATCCTAAATTGTA
This sequence comes from Viola odorata, assembly GCA_963691705.1. Lineage (NCBI taxonomy): Eukaryota > Viridiplantae > Streptophyta > Magnoliopsida > Malpighiales > Violaceae > Viola > Viola odorata. The sequence goes on along the minus strand of OY829539.1, from coordinate 66,618,438 downwards.
TTGAGTGAAAATCCAAGTCTCGTATTACCAATTTACCATGCACATTGCATTAACTAACCTATATATATAAAAAAAACATTGCATTAACTAACAACTAACTACTAGTAATATTGACTCATACATATAATTAATTAGTACGTAATTAATACATTCTCGAATTATTATCATACATGTGATTAAATGGAGAACATATACTATACACGTAACCTTGTATATATCTAGCTCTTTTTTGTATATACACGTTTGAAAAATCTAAACTCACATAACATTACTTTAAATTAAATACTCCCTCTGGACGGTATTAACTGTCTTTTTAGCACAGTAATTTTCAGTAGGTTTTACACTAAAAAGTCAAGTAAAATGTACAGTAACTTTCCGTAGGTTTTCGCCACTTAATACCGTCCGGAAGGAGTATCACATTATAATTAAAAAATTATTAATTAACTATTCAATTTATTCAACAACAATACAAACCAGGTACGTACAAAGCTAGAGTTCTCGTGCAAAAATCAGACTTGATTTCCCGTGTAGTGCTTTGCCAGCAATTTCAGAGTGAGATGGATATTACAATTATATATTGGACCACTTTTGGAATATGATCTCATCAATCCGTACCAAAGCATCGACATTCGACACACCCGTGATTGTACTACTACGTTAATTACATTTTCTTGTATTTTTCTTCAACACAGATCGCGTTTTTCGGCTCTTCGCTGGCTCATATACCTTCCATACCTTACATTACATACGCCGATGAACAAGTGGTAACTCTAGTTGCATGAATTCTATTAATTTATCATTTTTCCTCTTATTATAATGAAAAATAACAAGAAGAATGAAAAGTGGAGAATCTTGTTCAAATCTTAGTTTGAGTAGCTTATTGAATCCACTTTTCCCCCACCTCCACCCTATGTGGGTACCAAATTTGATTATAACATGTGTGGTATGATTTTTCCCTTTCGTGTCACTGGGATTTGATGGATCCACTTTACATATAAGTTTCATGGGATTGGAAAAAGGACTATAGGTGTCACGGCATCCTCTTTAGCAATTTTCGGGAGCATGCATGAGTGGGAGAATATGGCCACAGAGAAGAAGACACACTATTCGTTTTCATGCGTCGTTGAAATTGAATCATACCTGACAGAACAGAAGAGGTTGCATCTACAGTAGTGGAGTCTGTAATGTGTTTCGTCACTACTCAATGTCCACGTTTGACCGTTTTCCTCTTTTGAATTCCGTAGGTGCGAGTGTTCCGATTCTCTAATTTTTTTTCCTAATACTACAAAATTGCTGGTTCAATCACCATGAATGAATTTACTTATTTTCTTTAAACACTTTACCATTTACATAAAAGATTGGTAGTTTGATTATTATAAATAAAGTTTTTATTTTTTTTTTCCTCTCTTTTTTGCTCTTTTGATCATAAAATTAATTACTTTCGAATATGGTCATGTTTCGAAGAGAGTGATTCTCTTAATATATTTTTATTTATTTTTTAGATTCAAACTTAAAATCTAAATTAAGAATGAACAAATCGAATACACCCGATATAATTAATCCAACACAATGAGCATATATATGGGATATTTGTGCTCCATACCAAAACATAATTTGTTTTTTAAGAAATAAGAAAAGAAAAGGAAATTGTTATGGATTTTGGTCGGACGGAAGGCAAAATAAATGCGATGATATATCTAATTTCAGGTATGGAGGAACACGTTTTGGAAAAGATGTTAGGATAGGCACACAAATCAAAATCAAATACAAGTAGGGTAGAGCCGTTATTATCTATACTTTTCAGTGATTTTAAGGTAATTCCATGCAACATATATACCCCTAAATCCTGCACGAAGACGTTACCACTTGTAGCAACTAGCAAGTTCTAGTTGGTCTAACTAGCTAGAAGAGACTGAATACTTCAATGGATCCAGTTGGATTTGAAATAGATGTGAGTTGTTTTCTCTTGTAATAGTAGGTAATCATAAATAAATGAATCGTAAAATTACCATTTATTAGAGAAATAAAAACTCATACATGCTCTAATATTCTCGGATTAGCTTCATGATTTTAATAGGAGCAATTAATAATTAATTACGATGTTTTAAGACTGGTCTAGCTTGTTTCAAATTTGAATGTTTCTAGAAATTTTGTTTTTCATTATTTTAATTTGTTGATTGCTTTTTTAATGTTTTTTTTAAAAGAGAAAAGGATAAGAGAATAATTGAAGAAATATGTATATGATTATTATTATCACAAGAAAATAATTAAATCATGATAGTCAACCTTATTGCTCTCCACTGTCGTCTATATACATAGCTAAAAAACAAGAATCGTAATTGGGTGGGGTAGCCCTGCATGCCTCCACAAAATTGACCGAGCGTTGCACCAAAACAAAAATATCTTCAAACCAAAAAACTGTTCTAAAATTGAGATATTATAAAATTATTGTTGTAAAATTGAAAAAAACATTTAATCTTTGCATAACTTATAAGTAATTCTTTCATTTTTAATCACTCACTGCACCAATACACGTCGCTTTTAAAATAACCCCACCAATACACGCCCATCTCTTATAATTTTCACATTCTTTTCTTATTTTTTTGTAACAACAAACTAAAGAGAGCATTTTTTTTCTTCTGAAAAATGATTAAATGATGATTAGTTCTTGATATTCTAGTTCTAACTTCGTGTCAGAAGAGATTGTTTTATCCTGAGGGAATAAATTTTTTTAGGACAACGTTTTTCGCGACTCGATCTTTGTTTATTCTCAAAATTTTCCAATAATCTAAAGAAATTCCTGGGGGAATAAATTCCTTTAGGACAACATTTTTCGCGACTCGATCTTTGTCTATTTTTAAAATTTTCCAACAATCTAGGAATTTAAATCCAGTTTACTTTTAGCTTCCTGGGTATATCTCCATCACTTGCTCATCAGATAAGTCTCTTTTGTGATTTCAATTCAATTAATTAATACCTATTATGGTTTTGTGGATATGAGGTTTGGGCAATTGTTAGCCTCTGGCATACACAATCGGTTTTTACCTATGGCATACCGGAAGTCTATCGAGTTGATACTTTATAGCTGAAATAATTATTTAATTCATTCTCATGGTATGGATTTCATGCCATGTATATCTTTATCTCACAGATAAGTATATCTTTCATGGTTTTATTTATGTACATGTATCATAATTTTTATAATCATTGTCATAATTATTTTTTTGGTTCTTATGAGATTTCTTAATAATAAATAAGATTCTAAAAAGGAGGACACGTTTACCCGCGTAAATTTAGGAAACGGAAATAGGATCTTTTTGTTTATATTGGAATTAAGAAAGAGAAACGGTGGCCTAATTATTTGTTTCTTGCATAAACTAACGTATTCATTTTAGTTGCTCAAATTGTATTCAAGTTGCCTGTTTCCATGTCATTGTATACGTTGCTAGTATATACGTGAACACATTGATAAAGGCTATTCCATATAGTATATTTTTGTAAAAGTATTATTTCAGGTGATGTAAATTTATTAAGTGTTGGTATTTTTAAAAAGATATTTAGTCTCACTCTTAATTCTCGTGGAACTAAGAAAGTGTCAAATATATTTATCTGGTAGAATTGATTTTTATACATAAACAAGTAGAATAATAGTCGCAAATGTGAGGGTCTGAATATTCGCAAATTCTCGTGCAACTAGTCAATCCATCAAAATAAATACATGTCGACGAATATGGTTTCAGCTTTCACACTACTCGTACGTGACCAAACAAAAGACTATTTCTAAAGAACAATCCATACAAAAAAAGCAAAACGGCCATATGATATCTAGTGATTTGGGAGTCCTTATGATTGAGTTATTATTGTATATAGTCGAAATATTATGTCTTTTTTCTTTTTTTTACTTAACTCGAAATATCACGCAATTAGTGATAAAATCGATCGTTAATATTTTATAAATATTTCACATTTATGAACTCCAATAATAATAAATTCTATATTATAAGGTGTAAAATGTAATATTGCATTCCGAGAGTATATTCCAATTTTCGCTTCCAATCGATCATGATAGCTAGATAAGGAAATCTCCATGTAGGGCTAGAACAACACGAGCAATGGTGTGGTATTGGCACAGACCACATAGACCGAACTAGCTAGCTAGAGAATTATTTATTTTTTTAATGTGAACACGCATTTTTTACGCGTATACGTGTGTTTGTATACACGTACATTTACACTATTTTTGTTTGAGCTTGAGCATAAGCTCTGCATTATCATATCTTCCCGTTCGGATGGGACGGGATTTCTACGCGTCTTCACTCTTCAGTCAAGCATTCACGCACGAGGGGAAAATTCGTAATTATCCATAGTGGCGGATCCTGCTCTCGATATTTTGGGGGGGCGAGATCAGTGACGGATCCAGGATATGTATTCAGGAGGTGGGGGTTTCAGGGGCAGCGTCCCTGATTTTTTTTTTTGAGTATTTTAAAAGGAATGTAAACGAGCTGAACAAAAAATTGAAAAAATGCTTAAAAGTATTTGTATCCGTCACTAGATAACAAAAATAACAAAAATTTAGATAAACTTAACAAAAAGATAAATAAGAAAACAATATAGAAAAAAAATAATTATACATTAGAATTCATACAATATACGTACTTTTTATAATTGTTCTCTATTTTAGGATTGGAATTGAATGAGATATTGAGAGGGTGATCGATATGTGATGATTTGGTGTAGAAATTGAATTAAATAGAGGGATTAGATTTCTGCAGAGATTGAATTGGTTTTGGCACGGATTTATTGGTAGTGATGATTTGGGAAATGAGGATTTGGGATTTAATTGAAAGGATTTTGGTGTGGGTTGGGTTTAAAATTTGGGTTGGGCTTTGGGTTGGGTTTAAATTTTTTTAAACTTTTATCTCTTATGTTCAAACTTTTATCGCTTACGAGCGAATTTTTATCGAACTATAGAGTGGATTTTTCGTGTCTTACTGTGTACTAATTATTTTGTTTTATTTTATTCCACATTTTAGCAATTTCGGTTCAAATTTTTATTATTTTTTAGGTAAAATTGCTCATATTATCGGTTCGAACCGAACAACAATGTATATATTAATTTTGTTTTGAAAAGTTCCGTGGTCCCTTCAAGGATCCGGCCCTGATTATCCACATATGTTTTTCTCCATTTAACACACTCATTTAATCTTAAATTAAATAGGACGAGCTAATTTATTAATTATCAACAAATCACAACTAATATTCGTAATATTTTTTTATAATAAAACATATATTAAAAAGTTCACAAAAAGTGAGTGAAAACACCTATCTCCAATTTAAAATTTAAATTAATTTCCTAATATTAATGGTAAATAAATAAAAACTTTCTAACTATATTTTATTAAATTTAAAATTTTCTAAGATTGTTCCTATATATTCTATATATGTAATTTTTTATATTAAAAAATAAAAAAATGAAGAGGTGTATAATATAGCACAATTGTTTTATATAGTAACATTTGATCTCCAAGAGATGTATAATATAGCACAATTATAATTAGTATTATCATTTTTTTCTATAAAAAAATTAACCCAAAATGACCAACAACAAAAAAGAAATAAATTAAAAACCCGAGAAATATGTATTATTTATCAATGAAAAGTTAAACTTCATTTTTATTTGACCTTTCAATTGAAGGTTAAGCATTATATATATAACTACCCGGTAATTAAATAATTAACTTAGAAAGAACCCAAAAAAAAAATTAACTTAGGATTAGAAATTTAGAGCTAGTCTTTTAATTTTGTAAGTTGTATGTATGTAAGTTGTAACAGATGCGTTTATCTTGTTTCTATGCTAGCCAAATCGCGTCACCCATGCAATCATACACGTCACTCTCTCTCACAATTCACATGTTTTGTACTATATATACCAGCACTAGCCCACCCCGTTCCCTGCCTCAGATCTCATCATCATCATCAAATATAAGAAAAATGGGTTTTGGAGATGAGAAAGAAACAAGCAGCTCCTATAAGCAATACTGCTTTGCAAAATGCTTCCATTCAAGCCAAGATGATGAACCAGAAAATGAAAAAAAGCAAGCAAATGTTTCCAAAACCACCACCCAGAAGAAGCCTGGAGGATGGAAAGCCATGCCCTTCATCTTAGGTACTTGTCAAATTATTGAATTTTGGTTTCATTTCATTTCTCTCCCTCTTTCTACGATGCGCTTTTATAATTTTTGTTTTACTTGTTATTTAATCAATTTGGGTTCCATTACATTTCTTTCTTCTTCTTCTTTCTTTGATGCGCTTTTATCATCAGACAGACCATCGAGAGCTGACACGGAGTGGTTTCGTTTAATTTGTTATTCAATGTTGTAGTCGTAAATAATTTATTATTTGGGTTTTGGGTTTGGTGTGCTGCAGGGAATGAAACGTTTGAAAGATTGGCTAGTTTTGGACTGTTGGCTAACTTTTTGGTGTACTTGATGAGGGAGTACCATATGGACCAAGTGGCTGCTTCTAATGTGCTCAACATCTGGTCTGGTCTCAACAATTTTGCACCTCTCCTTGGTGCTTTCCTCTCCGATTCCTACTTCGGCCGCTTTAAAACCATTGCTTTCTCCTCTTGTGCAGCTTTTCTGGTGAGTACAGAGCTCGTTGGCCTCCCTGCTGGTGGTAAAAAAAAACTTACTTTACTAATTATCTTATCTGGTCATAAATCAAACCCATAAATGAATTAAGAATTACCGATGCGGGATTCTTCTAGAGATTAACCACAGTATTTGCATGGCCAACCGACTTGGTTTGATAAAAAATAGATTGTTAATTTATTTCTTTTTTAGGAAGTTTTTTTTTCTCTCTGATTACGTCTTTCCTTGTTGCACTTGGATTACTACTAGACTCTTGAACGTCGTTAATATTTGGAAACCTAGTCAACTGGCGCAATCAAATGGAAAAAACTTGGGTCATACGATGTACCCACTACTCAGTACATCATGATCTAGGATGATGACACCTATCCCAAATAGTGCTAGAATATCACTATTCTTGATACTTTTGGACACGTGTCATCATCATACATTATGATGTACTGAGTAGTGGATACATCGTATGTACCTAAGTTTTAGTCCAATCAAATCACTCAATAAGTTTCGATTAATTTAATAAATGTTCTAGCAATAAAAAGCGAAAGATCTGACCCTAATATTTCACCACACCCAAATAATTATATGATATGATTTCTTATAATCCACTCAATAGATATTTGGTATTTAATTTATAATAAAAATTATATAATTGAAGGATTAATTAATTAGAAAGTTTTAGTTAGCATTTTAATCAATAAAATCATGCTAAATGTAACCACTTGATAGGTAATTTAATAGTTATCCATAAAACAACAATAGAAATTCACCATCTTTTTATTGATGAACAGGGAATGATGACTATTACTCTCACATCAGCACTGCCTCATCTCCACCCATCTAAATGCAACCAAGGAAATCCTTGTGAAAAGCCCACCACACTCCAAATGCTAGTACTCATATTGGGCCTTGGGCTTTTATCAGTGGGCACAGGTGGGATTAGGCCCTGTAGTATCCCATTTGGGGTTGACCAATTTGACCAAACAACAGAGAAGGGCAGAAATGGAATTGCCAGTTACTACAACTGGTACTACACAACTTTCACTCTTGTACTTATGATAAGTATGACTGTTGTGGTGTACATTCAAGATCAAGTCAGCTGGGTTTTGGGCTTTGGCATACCAACTGGGCTTATGGCCTGCTCCATACTTTTGTTCGTTGTCGGGTCAAGAATTTATGTTCATGTCAAGCCAGATGGGAGCATTTTTTCGGGAATTGGTCAGGTTTTTGTGGCAGCTTATAAAAAAAGAGGACTTAAGTTGCCTGAAGATAGAGAGACAGATGGGGTTTTTTATGATCCTCCAGTGAAAGGAAGTGGTTTGTCAAAGCTTCCCCTCACTGAGAAATACAGGTTAGATGCTTTTACTTTTAAAAAATTAACTTTTGAAGAGATGGAATATAGCGTATTTTATTGATTTCGGTCGAATTTTAAGATATAATTCAAACTCACTCAATAATTACGATAGTAATGTTAGTACAATGGATAAGATAATGGAGTTAGCGGAAAAAAACAGCGTCTATATAAGAAGGATTGTTTTCACCATTAAATAATTTTTTGATAATATCGAAATTCTGAAAAATTAAAATTTAAAATTCACTAAAACTCAATCAGTTAGTATTAGTATTTACTTCAGAAATTCATCCTCACGAAATCTTTATGTATAGATAGGCATAGGTAAGATAAAAACTGAAGTCATTGCTGATACTTTGTCATTAACTGGAAATCACTTTGCTGCATCTAATCTAACTCTTCTAAATGTTTAAAGAAGAAAACTTCTTCATTTATGTGCTAATCTGATTGTGATTGTTATTTTTCTTGTATGTTAGTTTCTTGAATAAGGCTGCGGTGATAATGAAAGATGACCTGAAGCCTGATGGTTCTGGTATAAATCATTGGAGGTTGGTTAGTATCCAACAGGTTGAAGAAGTGAAATGTCTGATTAAAATCTGTCCAATTTGGGCATCAGGAATCATCAGCTTAACCACACTAACCCAACAGTGGACATTTACTGTATCTCAAGCCTTAAAAATGGAGAGACACTTAGGACCCAAATTCCAAATCCCAGCAAGCTCCATATCAGTGATCTCAATGATAACAATAGGACTCTGGCTCCCGTTCTACGACCGAATTGTGGTCCCGTGCCTCCGAAAGATCACGAAACACGAGGGCGGGATTACCCTGCTCCAAAAGATTGGGGTTGGGGCTGTTTTCTCTGTTCTGTCAATGGTAATTGCTGGATTAGTTGAGAGGCAAAGACGGGAAGTGGCAAATTCGAATGGAACTGTCATGTCAGTTTTCTGGTTAGCTCCTCAGCTTGTGGTGTTGGGTTTTTGTGAAGCATTTAGTGGTACAGGACAGATTGAGTTTTACAACAAACAGTTTCCTGATCATATGCGGAGTCTTGCAAATGCTCTATTCTTCTGCTCATTTGCTGGTGCTAATTATGTTAGTGCGTTGGTGGTGACAGTTGTGCATAAATATACTGGAACAAGAGATCATGCTGATTGGTTGGCTAATGATTTGAATGCAGGTAGGTTAGATTATTTTTATTTCCTTTTGGCAGGAATGGGGTTCTTGAATTTGTTCTATTTTGTGTTCTGTGCAAGAAGATATCAGTATAAGGCTGTACCACTTGAAGATAAAACCTTTCAAGACGTTGAGCTAAGTTCCGGAAAAATGTCAAGTTAATTTGATATAGTTTTCTTTTCTTTTCTTTTAAGAAAAAAAAAGTTACAGCAGATATCATTATACTATAGATGTATACTAGTGGTGTAGGTTTAAAGAAGCTAGATGATGGGAACCAAGGCAGTAGAGCAGATGCTTTGACAGTGCCACTTATACCAACAGAAGGGTGCTCGTTTAGAGATCCACAAATATATTGTAGTTCACTGTTCTGATTTTGTGTTTTTTATAGGAAATGATTGAATCCAATCATGTTTATGTTAGTGTACATAATGAATTGAATTAATTAATAAATGGTCAATAAAGCTACTCTTTCCGTATTTTATTATATGTCATTTTTTCAATTTTCACAATAACAAAATAATTATTGACTAAACTGTTTTTATTAATTATCAACCTGCCTTTATTAATTTTTCTCAAAAAAGTGATTAATTTTATCATTTACTACAAAAATGATTTTAAAAATTGAAACACGATGACTAAATGGACAAAAATTATTTCTTGAAAAAACGGCATTTAATAAAACACAGAGAGTACAATAAATGGTCGACTCGTAAATCAATTAATCAATCATTCCACCCTTGCATTGAAATTTCAAAGCCTCCATGATTAGCTAGCTTAGATGTCTTTATCTAATCTAATGTTACAACTTACAAGTGGCAAAGAGACTTTTTGGTTTGATTTGATGGATACCATTTAGATTTTACACCCATTCTATAAGTGTAACAAAGACTACTCATGGAGAGTACTAGAAGTCATAAAAAACCTTAGCTTAGCTGCCACTACTTGCTACTAGGATATGGACACACTCATGTCACTGTTCCGCCTCCATCAAAATATGAGTTTGTGATATATATATATATATATATATATATATATATATAGAGGCTCTATTTTTGACTGAATTAGAACCATATATTCATTGAAATTAGACAATTTGATCCTCCGGTAGAAACCAAACTACTCAACTTGCCATGAGAGCGTGCCATGTCATTTTTTGATGGCATTAATCTTGACATTCGACAAACAAAAAAATACCTTGACATTTTATTTTATAATTAACTGAAGTTTTAAATTTTAAAGCACTAAAAGTTAAAACTCATTAGTCTCTTGTGATTGAAGACTTTGAAAAGATATTAGGCTTAAAAATTTAATTAATTAACGTAATTAGAAGACAATGCACTAACAAAGTGAATAATTTAAGGTAATTACAACAACAATTTTTTCCCTCCTTGTGTTGATTTATTATTTACATGCCACATAAAGATGAATAGTAAAATTAACCGAAGCATGGAGAGTCAACTTTATTTAGAAAACATAGAACTCGAACTAAATTACACGATAAAATATAAAAACATTATGAAAGTTTTTTTTCCCAATAGGCTAAGATAAGAAGCCCATGTTTTTAATTCCATATATCAAAAGTCCAATAGAAATTTTCTGGGCTCGTATTAAGGTGAATCTTTGTACTACCCAAACGGGCCAAACCCATCGGTATCAATGCCGCCCGGGAAGTTTTGTCAGCCTTTGAGTTGGGCTGGACCCATATCAGTTTTTTAATCAGAGTCCGATGATCGAATTATGTTTTTGCGCTAATGATAATAAGCAGATAATTGCGGGACCCGACCCGTTATACCTTTGAACTTCCCTCCTCGCAAATTCGCACCAAGGCTCATGCTCCACCAAAACGGCAAGTTTTTCCCAAACTTTTCTTTTTTACGAAAAACCTATATAAATTTAAAAAAAACCCTTCCACCACCGACCGCCTACTCTGGTCAGTCTGGTGCTCTCTCTCTCACTCCCACTCACGCTCACCCACAATACCTAATCTATTAGGTTTCCATTTCCACTTTGCTCCCTTCCCTACACCACGACTCTCACCATGGATTCCCCATCCTCATCACTTCACCTCGCCATGGCCGCTCTAGTTGGCGCCTCCTTGATGGCAATCTCCGCTTTCTACATCCACAAGCGCACTGTCGACCAAGTCCTCGACCGCCTCATTCAGCTCCGCCGCACCTCCTCCCTCCCCAGAAATCTCCACTGCACCACCACCAACAACCACGAAGGAGAAAGAGACTATGAAGTAGAAGAAGATGATGATGATGATGATGAGTATGCCTCGGATGGAGACCCGAACATTTGGGCGCACCATCAAATTGTATCTCGGTCGTTGGATGATAGAACCGTGCCTCGGAGTTACAGGATATCGAGTTCTGTACCGAATGCGCTTTTGGGCAATGATTGGATAGAGGAGGCTAATAAATTCAACTTCATCCCTTCAGGACTCCCGCCACTACAAACTGGGCGGATTAGAGATGGTAATAATAACGGTTAGAAATGAATTGCAGTGTTGTATTTGTTATTGTGATTTCTCTTGTGGAATTATTTTTGATTGTTTTGAGTGTTTCTGTAGGAGAGGATAAGTCTGTTGGTAACTACTCTAGTTCTGTAACGAGGATTTCATCTCGTGGGAGGATGATGACTCCTAGATCACCACATGGTAGTGCGTTAGGAAGTGGAGATGATTCTGGTGAGGAAGGAACCGAAGTTGATATTGAAGATGATGATACGGCTTTTGATTACGGGAACTTGGATTCCACTGCTGATTTTGTAAATGCACGTGCCTTCCTGATTCTGTCTCACTATTTTACATGGTTTGAAATTATGCGTCAAAGCTAGTGCAATTGAGATTAGGGAATTTAAGGTCAACGAGTTTGTTCTATATTGCTATTTTTTGATGTATTAGTGGTGGTATCCAGAATGTGGCATCGCAACTTCAAAACTCTTCCGTTCTACCACCCAGAGGTAACAATGTGACCGGTGTTCTAGACCAAAATGTTGGAGCTGCTGGAATCGAGTCGCGAGCTAATGTCGCGGATACAGCTTTAGTGCCTCAACTTAGGAGCGACCCTGCTTTTGGCACCATGATTTTACCTCCTAGAACTGGTATGCAAGATATTTTTATTTCTAATCCTTTCTTAGGATATCTTTCTTTTCTTTAGAAGGGTATACTTTTTTTTTTATCTGTTGACTGGTGTATTTGAATATCTGGTCCCAATGTCATTGGGAAGCTCATATTTTCCTGTTGCATTTGTCAGTTGGCTGACTTGACCTGTTCTAAGAGGGTTCTGATACGTGCTTTATTATTAAATGTGTTCTGTTTTTGTTACGACATGTCTATTCAGAGTCAATAAATGCAGAAGAGGAAGAAGTACGGAAGATGATTCGTGAATGCTTAGATCTGCGAAAGAGGTATGTTTATGGGGAAATGGTTGCTCCTTGGGTGAAGGAAGTTGCGCCTGAGTCTAGTACACCAGCGGTGAAAACTGATCCATTTCATTTTGAACCCGTTCCAGCAACTACAGTAAGTTATATTCTGGATGTCATTGTTTTCTGTAGACATGTTTAAGTCACCTTTTGCTCTTGTCTTTCCCTTGTAACCAAGTGAATTGTTTCTTCTGTGACTTTCTTTGACACTTTGTTATGCTACACTCATCTGCAGCACCACTTTAGGATGGAAGATGGAGTCATGCGTGTTTATGCCAGTGAAAATGGTTAGTGTAAAAGAGTTTATTCTTTGTAACTCTGCCAATTGATGGCACTAGACTGAGAATTATTCCAAGGGATTTGATCATTTAACCGCATTCTGAAGTTTGTGGGTTTTGTTTTTTACCTTGTCTAATTGCCTATTTTGGTGGTAGCAATGCATTAATTGAATTCTTATAGGAGTGATGAATTTTGTTTTTTAATGTTTATTTGTTTTCCCTAACAAAGTCATCTGGAAATCATATTTTAGCACTTGAACGCTATTACTGACCAAATTATTACTTTTTACAGTATTATATTGATCTGTTTCCCATCAGTATCCTCCTTCAAGGGTGCGAATCACAATAAACTGTATAGGGTATAGCATACCATCTCATTTGCCATGTATATCGTTGAGAATGGTATTGTAGTTTCATATCGCAGAACTAAAGTGTGATATACCCACACTTATCCTGCTCTAGCAGGAATGAGCTGGTGGAGCCAAAACCCAGCGTGATTCGAACATATGATTACTATAAGCTACTAGCCTGTCTTTTTTCACCCTGACCTCTTAAGATATCCCCTGACTCTTCACCATTGGACAAACCCCAATGGCTTAGGGCCACTAGCCTTATGGCATGCTGGATCGAAAACTGTCATAGAAAATTGGGATGTGGAAACAATGTCTTCTACTTTGATGCCTTATCAATTATCATATCAATATTTGAAACAAATATTATTCACAGCTCAAGATGTTGGAAGATAGAATAATAATCTGTCAGAAGTCATTGTTGGTGGATTTAATTAGTGATTCACATTAATTTTTTATTATTTCGGGGCCATGTGACTCATCAATTTCTTTCTGAATTGTTCCTAGATACCACTGAACTCTTCCCTGTTGCAAGTGCAACAGCGTTTTTTACTGACTTGCACCATCTCCTTAAGATCATATCTGTTGGGAATGTTCGCTCTGCATGCTATCACAGACTACGGTTTCTTGAGGAGGTGGCTTTCTTCATGCTGTTTTTTTTTTGGAATCTATGTTGTATTTACTTCATCTTTTGCTTGCAACTTATATCTCATCACTACACAGAAATTCCGCCTTCATCTGTTAGTAAATGCAGATAGGGAGTTTCTAGCACAGAAGAGTGCTCCTCATCGTGATTTCTACAATATTAGAAAAGTAGACACACATGTGCACCACTCTGCTTGCATGAACCAAAAGCATCTCCTGCGCTTCATTAAGTCAAAACTAAGAAAAGAACCTGATGAGGTATATTAAGCATCTTTCAATCTGAACATGTCGATTGGTTTCTGTAGTTTTCTTTATTGTTTTGTTTATGTTTAGTGAAATGCTTGTAAAAAGAGGGAATTCAGTGAAAACATAGAAAAGACTAGATAAGAAGCTGCTCTGATTTATGAACTATAATGAGTTATTAGCTCTTGCCTTAGGACTTCCATGCCACTGACTTTGGAGTTAGGACTGAGCTCTTAGTTCCTGACTTATTAGTAGTTAGCTTCTATTGAGATGTGTCTTCTTGAGCTACTTGTTCTGAGCTATGAGCTAAGAATTGACTTTCTTACTTATGAGCTATTAGTAGCTGCGTGAGTTAGGAGTGAAACCGATCTTTAATGCACATGAAACTATGGTCCAGAAATCTATGTATTTTTGCTTCATGAATGATGGAAGACCTTCATCTGGTGCACGTTTATTACTAACTGGGTAATTGAAAAGAAGATTTGAAGTTACCAAACAACATAGAGTTTCCTCAACATTAATAGAACTCTAGAATTAACTAATAGCAAATAATTGTTGGAAGGTATTTTGTATTCAACTATTTTCCCTCTGCGAGTCAACATTATAATGCTTTTTGTTTCTGATGATTTTTTTCGTTCAGGTTGTTATATTCAGAGATGGAAAATATATGACATTGAAAGAAGTTTTTGAGAGTTTGGACTTGACTGGGTATGTACTACCTTGGGTCTGTTTTGATTTTCTCCTATTAGGAGTTTTTTCTACTCATGCAGTTTTTTTTTTTGGCTTTTCTAACTCATTGAGCATTGTACTTCAGGTATGATCTGAATGTTGATTTGCTAGATGTCCATGCTGATAAGAATATTTTTCATCGGTTTGATAAATTCAATCTTAAATATAACCCTTGTGGACAAAGTAGACTCAGGGAGATCTTCTTAAAGCAAGAAAATCTTATACAAGGTTAGTGATTAACCTGAACGATTCCAATTGTCTGTTGTGTACATGTTATCTTAAATTTTAGTATGATTTGTGATTAATACTGTTCAGTGTTTGGCTCCTGGTTCCCTGCGTGTCTTGTCTACCGTTCTTGCTGTTTCTCTGTGGGTTGCGTAGAATTACATTTCCTATGCAATCAACTTATTCTATTGTTGCTATTTGATTTGTACTTGATGTAATATCAAAGAATCATGTCTTTATTCATTTGATTATATTAATTATTAAGACGAGTATAATGTAAAATTTTGCTGATTCTTAAGTGAATTATTGCAGGACGTTTCTTAGCTGAAGTAACTAAAGAGGTTTTATCAGATCTTGAAGCAAGCAAATACCAGGTTTTACTGTTAATTCTTTTTTCTATTTCCTGCTTCTCTTTCTGATGTTCTTCCTACCATGACATGCCCATGGTTTATATTACTTGTCTCTTTGTGGACGAGGATATTGATATAATCATTACTGTCGTCATTTTCTTTATTTCCTGAAGATCCTGCTATTCCCTTTCTTGGGACTTGTTATTTAGTACTTAGTAAGGAGCAAATGCTGCTCATTAAGAGCAGCAAATCATCTTCCCATCTCAAGTATTTTAAGGAATAAATGATGAAAAATGGGAAAAAATAATCTCTTGATTAACATCAAGGCATCAGTGTAGAAAGCAAAAACCTGAAAGCCCTCTACAAAATCCTTTCCAATTGCTTTTATTGTATTATATTAAGAAACTGAGGAGTTCCCGTTTTCTGACCCATTATGGATTTCACGGGTAAGCTCCTTTAGCTTCTTGACATTTAACATTGGGTTTAAAAATAGGAACTTTATAGTTCCTTTTACAAAAATGTGTAGTAAAGCTCTTCAGAAAAGTAAAAAAATTATCAGGGTATTATTTTCATATAGAGGTGATAAGGTTTGTATGAAATGTATCTATTGAAGCACAATAAGTGTTCTTGTGATGTTACTGTTGGATCTTAATGAAGCACTTAATGATAAGGTTTGTATGAAATGTATCTATTGAAGCACAATAAATGTACTTGTGATTTTACTTGCTGGATCTTAATAAAGCACTTAATGATATGCTAGTGTAAATCTTCCCTTCACATTAGTTCTGACTCCTATGTATCTTTGCAGATGGCTGAGTATAGAGTGTCCATATATGGGAGGAAACAAAGTGAATGGGATCAGCTTGCAAGTTGGTTTGTCAACAACTCAATCTATAGTGAGAATGCTGTTTGGTTAATTCAAGTAATATATAGTTCTATCCTTTCCCTCTAAATTTCATTTCCCCAGATGTGATGCTACTTGTCGTAGTAGCTGTATGCCTGAATAGTTGCATTGTGGTTTATACTTATAGTAAGGGCCTTGTGTGTGATTTCTTGGCTGGTAAAGTGGCCCATGCAGTGATATTAACATGGTGCGATAAATAATTGCACTGTAACCTATTAAAACCCAAACAATGTTGATAAATAAGTTTTTCATTTTCTTGGTCTTTTCAATGTGCAGCTGCCGCGGTTATACAATGTGTACAAGCGAATGGGGACTGCTAATTCATTTCAGAATATCATTGATAATGTTTTCATTCCTCTGTTTGAAGTCACTGTCAATCCCAGTTCTCATCCTCAGCTACATGTATTCCTTATGGAGGTAACATTGCTTGTTTAAAGTTTTGATTGGTTTAACATATAATGTTATTTAGCTAAATTTACTGCACTGGAGTGTTATTTTATTTTTGGTTGGCTGAGCATCACTCCTGAATCCTTGCAATGGGTCTGTGCGACCGCCCAAACACACAATGACCCTTGCTTGTCGCCCCACACTCTTCAAGACTGGGGTGAGGAGCAACTGGGTTACTCCAGATATACAAGAGTTACTTAGCATGTTGCTTATCCAACCAATTAGAAAGGATAAATTGCTCAAGCACAGTGATGCAATAATGCAGCGAATAGGAATATGACTGAGAAACTTGAGTCCAAAACATAACTTGAGATACTCCAATTATCACATCATAATAGCAGGGCATTCCTTTTTCAGTTTTATTATTGATAAGCTCTGGCATTATCCTGTTCTTATTAAGTTGTTCTCACCCAACTCACCTGTCTCACCTTGCTATGGGCTCTAGTATTTCATGATATGCAAAGGGTATCCTGCAAGGCGAAAATGAGATTTTTCTGTGATTCATGGTGCAGGTTGTGGGATTAGATCTTGTTGATGATGAAAGTAAACCAGAAAGGCGCCCCACTAAACACATGCCGACTCCAGCTGCATGGATCAATGTGTTCAATCCTGCATATTCCTATTATGCTTATTACTGCTATGCTAACTTATACACTCTTAACAAGGTTTGTGTTCCATGCTTACTTTCCTTGATATATTGCCGCATGTGGTGGGAGGAATTTGCTTCCTTAATGCACCATTGCTGACCTTAATCAAAGTTATAATGAATTCCTTAATTTTGTGTGGGTTTTCCCATTAGAAAGATGCACTGTTGGGTGTGCCTTTGTGTTTAAGTTTGTTTTTTGTAATCTTATACGATGGTGAGATATGAAATGAATTTTAGTTTGTTCATATTGGGAACAGTTTCCCATTTATATCAACCAATTGAGTTATTCCTACAACACTATCACTCGATTGTTTGGTTTATTTTTTTTATAAATGATGTGCAGCATAGGGACTCGTTTTGCTGATGAAATGTATTATAATATTCATCTTGGAATTGATTTTCCCTTCCTCCTTTTCCTTCCAGCTCCGTGAATTAAAAGGCATGACGACAATCAAATTCCGGCCACATTGTGGAGAGGTTAAAAACTGTGTCCTGAATTTTTTCAATCTCCCTTGTATTGCTTCGCTGCTGCTGATGCTTACTATCAGTGCAGGCTGGAGATATTGATCACTTGGCTGCTGCATTCCTACTGTGTAATAATATATCTCATGGGATCACTTTGCGAAAATCCCCCGTTTTGCAATACCTGTACTACCTTGCTCAGGTTTTCTCCACAACTTGACAGATTTAGTTGAAATAGAGCCCAGGCTTGATGATTCTGTTTTAGTGTTGCATACCTTGTCTCCAAGGAACTAGAAAAATTGCATCTATCGTCAGAAAATCCTATGCGTATTTGTTTGTTCTTTTAGTTGTTC
Source organism: Viola odorata (assembly GCA_963691705.1). Taxonomy (NCBI): domain Eukaryota; kingdom Viridiplantae; phylum Streptophyta; class Magnoliopsida; order Malpighiales; family Violaceae; genus Viola; species Viola odorata. The sequence continues at coordinate 66,600,206 of OY829539.1, read as the reverse complement.
TTAAGTAGTGCTCAACTGTGAAATTACACTGGTGATCCTTGTGTTTCTTGCCCTTATTTTCAGGTTGTAATATGTCCTTGTGTGTTTGCATTAGGGCCTCAGGGCCTCAACAACAAGCAATTTTTTCCTTATGTTTTGTGTGCCCATTCTGCTAGATATTCTAATAATCAAGTAACTTCAATGATTTGTTAGGTTGGGTTGGCTATGTCACCATTGAGCAATAATTCCCTTTTCCTGGACTATCATCGCAACCCATTTCCTGTATTCTTTCAAAGGGGCCTGAATGTTTCACTCTCCTCAGATGATCCTTTGCAAATCCATTTAACGAAAGAACCCCTTGTGGAAGAGTACAGTGTTGCTGCCAAGGTTAGATGTTCCGCATTTATTATTTCTTTACTGTCGGCGTTGGTTATGTGCGTTTTAGAATGTTAGTGTTTTTGCAGGTGTGGAAACTCAGTGCATGCGACCTATGTGAGATAGCTAGAAACTCTGTCTATCAATCTGGGTTTTCCCATATGGCAAAGGTGAGGGAATAGCACTGGCCTGCTTGAACACGCATTATGCCAATGCTTGTTGGTTTCTTCGGCTGGCTAATAATTAATATACTTCACTAAAAGCCAGCGAACATATTTAAGTATACCATAAACACTTGAAATGGAACCGAGTTCGTCATGTTAGATGCATAGAGCAAGGTTATCCGAGAGGATTTCCATCTTTTTTATAGTTCTCCTATTACAAGCAATATTTTGTTTTGAAAGCGGTGAGGATCCCTTTTGTGTTCCAAATCTTAAATCTTTCTGTTACAGCTGCATTGGCTCGGTAACAAATACTTTCTGAGCGGTATAGAAGGCAATGATATTTATAAATCAAATGTACCCAACATAAGGATTGCCTTTCGACATGAGGTAAGCTTGTAGTGGTTTCTGTTGACTCGATGAAGAAAAGCAAGTCTGTGAGAGCCTAATGATTTATGAATTTGCAGACATGGAAGGAGGAAATGCAGTACGTGTATTCAGGAAGAGCCAGTTTCCCCCAAGAAATAGAACATTAAATGGAATGCTAAATACCAACAGCATCTGCGTCCAGCTAAATCTACAGAAGTTGGAAGAGCATTGGCGCTCAGATGCTTCGCCTCATCTTACGTGTAAAGCTTGCATGGAAAGGGAAACCAGTGGCATTGAGGGTGCTTACAAAAACTTTTAGGAGAACTCAATAATTTTAGTGAGGCAATTCTTAATGCGGCGCTGTATGCATCTCAGTTTTGGTTTAAGCGAGAAGAGTATTGAAGATTTTTCATCAGCTGCGAGGAACGTTGCCTTTGAATTAGCTGGCATTCTGTTTGTGGTAAAATACTTTGATATAGATCAGAAACACGAAATTCGACGTTTTTTGCAAGCTTGCTGAATGTTGTGCTTTGCATTTTGTCTGTTTTGTTCTTGGACTTGTGAATATGAAGAAGTGTTGATTTCCATTAGAAGGGACAGCTCCTTTGCTGCCTTATCATCATTCATTCGTATAGGTATTACCAAGCTTTATTCTCTGTTTTTTTTGTTTTGACAAAAACTTTATTCTCTGTTGTGTGAAACGATAAATGATTATAAATGTGTGATAGTGATGTATAAGACCCTTTGCGTATAGCTAGTGATCCTTGGGTCCTCATTCGGTGTTTCAACTTACACTCACATTCACTCATATAAGTAGTGGTGTTCACGGGCGAAAAAATCTCACATTTATGATGTGAGTAGTCAGGCCGAGTTGGGCCTTGTTTGTGATGTGGGCTTGCCACGCATTGTTGTTTTTGCCTCTTGAGGTAACCATCCGTGTAAATCCCATGATCTCCGCCTTCAGTATTATGATTTTAAATATCATCTGTTTATATGTAATATAATGTAATGTAATTTTGGGATTTTGTTACTATTATTTTTGTTTATGTAACGTAATTTTAGTTTTTTTATTACTGATATTTTTGTTATTTCCGTTATATAATATTCGGATTCCATTTTGTACAATATTACCGTTTTTTATTATTTTGTCTGTTATCTACTCGTTATAATTGACCTGATAAATTATTATTTTTTGTCCACGTTTTTATATTTTTATCACTTAGCTCAACTTATAAGTTTTAATATTGTAGTTATTTAATATTACACTCTTATTATTATATATAGATAGGTATGATTTCTAATATTTTATTTTTTCAAGAGTAATAGTTTCTAGAATTTCAAGTTGAAGTTTGTATGTTTTGTTATTTATTGATGGAAAAATATAAATAATTTTTTTAATTAGTGAACTTTTTAAAAAAAATAATGTGAATTCTATTACGTTATAATTTTTGTTACCTTATCCGTTTTCTTGAAACTACTAAAGTCAACGACTTATGATCGTATCAAACGGCAGAGGAGTATTATAGATGTGAAAAAGAAGGATTTGAAAGGTCTTTAAGTGGCCGTTTGGCATTCTGGTTTGGTGGCCAGAATGCCTTTTCCCAAACCAAATTTGATTATTAGGTATTTGGTAAACACCTTCTAACTGAACTTTTCCAAAAGTTCGTTTGGTTCCCTTTGTATTTTTTTCCTTTTTGAGCCTGAAGCAAATTGGTCCAGGGGCCAAAAGTTCGTTTTGGGAAGGACACGGGAAGGAGGCAACAAATTTATTTGGACAAAAATATACACCCAACTTTGAAAGATTTACACTTAAACCTGGTATATAATTTGTTCTTCCACCCCAATCTCAAACATTTGTTCTTCTGCCCCTCCAGACCAACGAAAACCCTAACCCTCGACATCTCTCTCTAGTTCTCTCCCAATCTCCTACCCCAATCTCCATCGCATTGGTCCTCTTCAAATCAAAAGTCCGTCTAATTGGAATTCGTCTCTCTCCGTCGGTTAAAGACTCTGTCTTTATTGTTGGGTCGTTGAAGTTGAAAGGGGGTTCTTAAATTGGTGGAGCTCTCTCGGCGTTAAACATTGAATTTGCCAATTAGGTGAGAAGGGTTCCTGTTTCTGGTGTCTCTTTCAATTTCCAAGCTTGGTGGAGAGAGAAATGGCAGTAAGTTTCTGGGTTTTCCCTTTTTCTTCCTGGGTTTTGATCTTCTTCTGTTTAGCTTGGATTTCAATTTCAATGCTTGCTGTACTTGTTGAAAGAATTGTTGCATGTATCGTTGCGTTTTTATTTTTATTTTTTGTGCTTTATGGGTTCTAGGTGTTTTTTGCTGTTTTGCTGTATTTTGGAATAAAACACTTTCTGGGTATTTCCCATTTTGCTTCATTTGTGCATATTTCTGTTAAATTATGGCAGTCGACATGTGTAGTGAAGTTTCTGTTGCAATCTTGTGTAATCCCTACTTCTTTTGACAGGGTATTCGATTTAATTTGTTGATAAATTCCTACATTTTTTTGAGATTTGTATTGAAGTTTGATTTGCAATGTTTGAACTTTGGCGGCTAGTTTTTTCTATTCGAGTTGAAATGGTATTCATTTGATATTGATTTTACTCTCCATCTCTGTTTGTATGTGTGTATTTCCATTTTGCTACAATTCATGCTTTTCTTCACTATTAAAATAAATGACTTGGAACAATAGTTTAAATACTGAGATTAGCATATTAAGATTTGTAGAATGATTATCGTGGTTCTTAAAAATACCTGCATTTATTCTGTAATTTCAGATGAATTGCTTGAAATATAGAATGAGTTTGCTACTGTGTTGAAAAATGGCATTTAAATTTATACCCAATTCCTAGAAATGTTGTGTTGTAAATTCACCATGAATTTATGTGTTATGGTGAATTGATTCTAAAATGAGTTTGCTGCTGTGAATTGTCCAGCCAATGCAAACAATGTGCAGTCTCCTGTTGGTTCAAAGAATTCACAGGTAATTGAAATTTGTGATAGCTTTTGTGGTGAATGCCAGTATTCTAGATTTTTTTCTGCTTTGGTGATAGCATCTATATGCTACAATGAGCACATGAGATCCTTCATTTGACAAAATGACTTTTGATTGGATTAAGATAAGTTTTATGATAAGATAATGTAGAGGCTGGGAAACTGACAATTCACATGTAGACAAGCTGTGCATTAACTTGGCAGTTCCCATTCGCAGTAGAAATCAGGAAAGGAAAATTTTACAATTGTTTGAAATGAACTTCAGTAGTGTGAAGGTGTTTTTTCATGCAGAGAAGAGAATAGGTTCTACTGAAGATACTTGGGGAATATTCTTTTGAGATACAACTGACATTGACCATGTTTTGAATGCATGTGTCTCTCTCTATTTTTTCTTTTATTTTCGCTTTAACTTTTTGCTTAGTGATTTTGATGCATTTGTTCTCACATGGATGTTCGTGCTTGAGTGGTTGATAGGGTTCAGCCGTAAACTGGCTGTTTTTCTTTTTGGTTTTCAGTACAGTGCAACTCAATTCTGCACTGCTTTTGAAGTTTGTCACAGAAGAGCACAAGGCCTGTTTTCTATGAATTCCTGTAAAAAGGCAGAGCTGATTTGAATGTGGTTCCTTCCTCTTCATCATCAGGGTCAAGTGGAGTGACACATGTGTCTTGCAATGAAAATGGATCTGCAGCAGATGATCATGAAGAGAGCAGTAGTTGCAATAGCTGAGTCTGATTCAGCTTACACGGCGGATGCGAGGTTCTGTCGGGGAGAAGTGGTCAGCTACGAAATGGATGAGGCAGAGGAGTACCACCTCACTTAAATAGCTGAAGGCCAAGCTAATATATACTGAGGATATACAACAGGACTGGAGAAAGCTTGAATTCTTAGTGATAATGAATTAGATGAGATTCTATAGTTTCCTACTAATTAGATGAGAGCAAAAAGGAGGTAGTGTATCAATTTCTCGGCTTGGATGCCATTTTCCTCCTTTTTCCTATGAAGTGGATCGCTTGGAAGATTGTAACAGTATATACAGGAGTAATAATTACCATAATAAAAAAAGAAACGTATGAATTTAAAACCTAAATACTTCAGAGCATGTTTGGTACTATTAAAGAGTTCGATTAAATTTAATAAAGTGCAACTAAAATTCGTTTTGAACAAATGAATTCTAATAATTGATAGGTATAACACTTATAATTAAAAAGTTTGAAATTAATTGAAATTAATACATTGTTCGTTAGGTATGGCTTAAAAACAACAATGTATTAATTTCAAAACAACAATGTATTAATTTCAATTAATTTCATTTTGATTAGTTTAGTGGTTAATTGATTTGAATATAAACTCTATGGTTTCCAAACTATTTTATTTTTAATATTGTTATAAATAAAATGTTAATTATTTGTTTAGAAATAGATTGATTTAAAATATCTATATAGATACTAAAAAAAAAGTGTTGTTGGAACAAAATTATAGCATAATTTCTTATTATAAATAAAATATTAATTATTTGTTTACAGAAATATATTGATTAAAAATATCTATATAGAGTTTGCAAAATTTTTAATATAATGCTTTAAACCATGATATTAATAACTTATAATTTTTATGGTATTAATAAGTTTAATTTAATTTATGACATTAGATAAATATTAGGTGGTAGATGTTAGATTATAAATAAATTGATTAAAAACATATATAAAGATACTAAAAAAATTAATTCTAACACTTGAAATGAATTATGCCCTTTATGGTCATTTTACATTCCAACCATAGTTTTAAACCAGTTTTTACCAAACATCAAAAATAACTTCTGGTTTCCCCACAGAATTTTTAACAAATATTTACCAAACTGTTTACTCCTTTTTCAGCAAGTCATTTTCAAACAAAATTTCTTCCCACAAAACTTTTCCAGATAGAACCGGAACGCCAGACCCTAAATCAGATGGAACTTGACTTCTTTTTTTCTCATTAAAGGCTGGTAAATTTTTTTGTTTTGCACTCTAAATCTCTAAAGGGTGTTTTTATTTAGAATTTTTTTTTAAAATGCAACTCTAACTTTAAGTAAAACACAGAGAGATTATGATTTTGGGAGTATTGTTTTTTTAGACCAACCAGGAAAAAAAGGGTGAAAAAACCCCTACAAATTGAAATTATCTAAAACCCCACGCTTCCTCTCCTCCTCGCTTGCTAGTTGCTACTCTCCATTTCCAGCTCCCTCGCCCGCCGCTTTTCTCCTCCCCTAAAACCCCCTAACGACAGCCGCCACCTCTTATCGGTGGTGCTCCTCCCTTCGCCTAAAAGCAAAACAAAACACCCAACTTGCCAAACAAATGGCATCCAGTGCCGCCGCTCCCTCCTCCGAATCCACCGATGGGCCTGTCCTCAGCGTAATCAACAAACGCCTCCGCGCACTCAAAAAGAAGCTCAACAGAATCAACCAGACTGAAGAGGCTGTCGCCCAAGGCAAACCAATCAACAAGGAGCAAGAAGACGTACTCCGCTCCAAACCCTCAATCGTCGCGGCCATCGACGAGCTCGAAAAGCTCCGACAACCGCTCCTCACCGCTGTTCAAGATGAGCTCAAACTCGCCCTCCAAAACCACACTTTGCCTCCTCCCCCCACCGCTACTGCTTCCGAAGCTAATAGTGATAATCCGGAGTGTGAGGAGGGCAACGGTGCTTCTAGGGCTGGCGATGTGTTGGAGGATCTGCTGAATTTGTTGTACTTTGGGTCGTTGTTTGACGTGAAGTCACAGGGTGATTTTACGGCCACTATGTTGACTCGGACTCATGAAAGAGAGTGTTGCTTGACTTATGATTACGTCTCTGATGATGCAACGGATCCGCTTGTGGAGCCGGATTTGGATTTGATTTCAATGCTGGGCGGTTTGTTGATTTCTCGGCCTGCGGATTCAAGCCTGTCTCATAAGAATGCCTTGCAGCGGTGCTTAGAGCATGCTAAGCTTTGGCTTGAAAACTCGGACCACCCAATTGAGCCCAATGCTAATATATCTTGTAAGTAGTTTCATTTACTTCGATAAATTTTTAAGTACTCAGGCGTTTGTTTCTTTGGATGTTGTTTGTGATATTATCTTCTATGGATTTTTGCAGATGCTCAGTTGAAGAAGAGACTAAACAAGATTATGACTTTGGATTACTTTACCACTACACCGGCAATGAATGGACCAGTTGAAGTGGCTGCAGCTGCAGCTGCTGGAAATTACGCACCTTTCCAGGTTCCTGGAGTTTCTACTTCAGTGCCCGTGCAGATGGAAAGCTCTGGGGTACAGTACCAGCCAGAGGTATACCTTTGTTTATGCATGCTTGATTGCTGTCTTGCGTAGTTTCCTTCAAAAGCTGTTCATTATAGAGTCATCTTTGTTTGATTCATGGTCTGGGTAGTGGTAAGTTGCGTGAGTTAGTGTGTGGTTGTGTAATGCTCTATAATTTAATCATTTTGGCTTAAAAACTTAAAACATTTGTGGCTGTATTGGACGTGCATTTTGAAATCTTGTACCCTGTTGGATTTTACAATGAAGCAAATTGTACTAACCTTTTCTGAAGTTACAAGTGGCATGAGTGATTGTAATTCTCCAGTCAGGTTCTTTATATGTGATCCAGATTTGAATTTGAATGTAATGTACCTCTTGTGTGTATGCATGCTACAAAGGTTTTGTATAATGAAAATCATAAGCTACAGTAGGACATGGATAATAGACGCATGGTTTCATGGCTTCCAGTTCATAACTGGGTAGAATATTAGAGAGTTCATTTCGTAAATGCTGTTTCTTTTTCATTTGTTGAAGATTAATCTTTGCCAACATTATACATCATCTAGTCTGCAGAGTTGGAGGTTTTAGATCTATGTTTTTTTAAACTGTTGTCAACCGTCAACATCTAAATTGCAGTTTAGAAATAGTCAGAAAGTGTTGTGTTGCATAAACCATGGTTTTATGTGCGCTCGGATTCCTGAACCTGGGTTCTGAAGGAATCTCAAACATGCCCTGGTGGCGTTGCTCATGTTTGTTTTGGTTTTGAGTGAGTTGGCTATTGTTAGTTAGTTCTAGAAGCGCCTTATTCCCTCCATTGTACTGGAGCAGATTGACTTTAACGGTGTTGGCTATTGTTTTACTTCTGGGAATGCCTTATACCCTCTATTTTACTGGAGCTGTTTGACTTTTATGGGATTTATTCTTCTCTAAACCTTTTTTATGAGTTGTTTATTTGATTTTTTTAGTGCACATAAAAGGGATAACTCAAAAATGCAACTTGTGTGTGATATTGGTATCAAATTAATCCAAATTTGCCTCTACGTATACTTTGTAACTTACCTTTTCTGATCTGAATTTCTCCTGGCAACTGGTGCTACTGTGCTTGGTGATTTTCGTGTCAACTCATGTCTTTTGTTAGGCCACTGAGAAAGAGAAATGTGTGAACATGCATATAGCATGTCTTTTGGCATTATTGTTTGCTGTTGGTCATGTTTTGCCAATGCTTCTGCATAATAAATTCTTGTAATGCCACACAAAAAAAACTTCTGTAATGTGAACGCTGTCTTTATTTCTTTGATTGCATTAAAATTGTTTGATTTTTTCCTTTCATTCGTGGCCCCAGCTTCTTCTTGCATGAAGAAAAGATACCGATCATGCTTTATTTCTGAATTACTGAAGCTCTGTTGTGCACTGTGTTATATAGGGTGAGACGGAAAACTTTGAGGGGCATGAAACTGGTGTTGAACATTCTAGTTCTGCCGAAGAGCTTCGCAAGGTTCTTACACTTACCATATATATTGTTTTCTATTGCTATCGTATATTTATGGAAAAGTTTCAAATTACATCTCGTAGTTCTTTTCCTAATTTTAGATCAATGAAAATTACAAAGATCTGTGCAACTTAAATAATTATGATTAAGTCTTGTAATTTATAATTTGGGATAGATTTAATTTATGTGTAAAATAACAATCATTTTATTATGCTATTTGATACTCACTAATGAAATAAAAATAAACAAAATGTATGAGTATATTGTAAAATTAACACTCAAGGGCTTACATGTTATGGGTATAGTTTGAATTTTCGGCCTAAATTTGTTTGAATGAATGTGGTGGTTTCGTATTGCAGGATGAATTGGAAGCTGAAAACACAGCAGAAGTCGTCTCAGATCATCAAGAGTATGTCAAAGCACCAGCAGAGTTTGGGAATAATGAACAAGATGTAGAGTATCAGGAGCAGCAATATGGTCCTCGAAGGAGCTACCAGAACCAGAGAGGTGGACGCGGTGGGGGTGGTAGTCGTAGGGGTTATTCAAATGGCCGTGGTGGTCGTACTGGTGGCAGGGGAGGTGGTGGTGGCTACCAAAATGGTCGTAGCCAGTATCATGATCAGCCTGGAAACTTCTATCCTAGGAACTATAACAATCGAGGAAGGGGCAACAGAGGCGGTGGGCAGTATAACAACAACCATGGTTCTGCACAGGGAGGGGGATATGCCCCAGCTGACGGAGTGGCTTCATGAGGTTTTCACTCACTCGGGTGTCTGTAGGGTGTTTTGTTACTACTTACTAGTTTTGGAGGTGGATGGTGATGTTTCTTTTGCTTTGCTGCATGAAACTTCTTATGAATGTGTCTTGCTGTTGACGAATACACCATCCTCAACACCCTTTTTTTTTTTGTAGTTCTCAACCGATGGAAAACTATTAGTGCTTCTGTTTGAGAAAAAAAGATGTGGAAATTTAAAAACACCAGAAGTTTAACTTAGAATTGTTCTCTTTGCTGTTTGCACTGTCATTTGCAGTTTGGTCTTTTTCTTTTTTCTTTTTTCTTTTTTCATGGAAGGGAGTTTTGAAAAGAGTCCTTGGCTTGAAGTATCACATTTGACATTTGGGAACAAAAATGAGTTCATCAAAAGGGAAAAGCAAAGCCGAAAAGTAATACAGCATTAGCAGCAAATCCTAATCAATTCTCTTTTCTTGAGCTGTACATGACTAATTTTGCATATATGCCATGAATGAAATTCAATTCTTCTGACATTAGTGAACATTACACTTTAAATATTAATAGACAAAGGACTCAAATTAGGGTGGGATCCAGCTATCTCATGCTCATGATTCTCTTTGCTTTTTAGTTTCTTGACGAATTGAATTTAGACAAAGGTCAACTATTCAGGGTGAGTTGTTAGGAACGGTTCTACCCTTAGTGCACTGACTGGGTGTAGGTGTAATTAACCTTCAGCTTTTCATGAGTAGGCTCGGGGCACATCCATTAGTCTTCTCTTTATTTATTATTCTATCACAACGACGAATATAGATCAAGACGCACAAACGGAATGCTTAGCTATCCATACTCTCCATAAATTACCACTAAACTATCGGCTATTATTCTTACTTACCTCATCAACCAAAGTATGCATCGTTAATTTGGACCTGTCAATATATAAATATTTCTTTTGTCACAATCAAAGAATCAAATTCTAATTTGTCATAGTTGAGCAGACGACAGTCCTTCTACCGTCGAATGCAAACAATCGCTACACTACTCTTACTTACTGGTCCATATTTCTAAAACTTTGAGCACCAATTTTCTAAACTTTAATTCAAACAATTAATACCAATAAAACAGAATCGTATTCTCAGTGAGAAATTTAGCATTATATATAGAGAGAGCAATGCCACTAGAATTATGCCCTAGCCCAACTCCTCCATCTGAAGTTATAAAAAACAAGAAATTAAGGTTATTTTTTCTATCTAGAATTATGGCATTTGGGTCTCAAATTCCTTCCAGAGGAACATTCATGATACCAAATTTCTATGACGTTGATCGTTATCATGGATTGAACCCATCATCTAGAATTGTCGATGTCCGTTCTGCAAACCAATGGAAAACCTTCTTTGATGCCTCCAAATCAAACAACAAGCTGGTATTTAATCCTCCCAATTGCTAATTATTTTTCTTAATTACAATCAACGATGCTAATCCACTACCAATTATCACTTTGTATGATTACTAATAATAAACTTGTCACCTTCTTTTGGGTTTTCATATGGTGCAGCTGGTGATCCAATTCACAGCTCCATGGTGTGGGCCCTGCAGACACATGGAGCCCATCATGGCAGAATTTGCTGCTAAGTATCCTGATGTTGTGTTCATCAAAGTTGATGTGGACGAGCTCATGGTACTACCTACTACTAATTAACTAACTATTGCTTAATCTTTCTTTTTCTTTTTTATTATTATGGCTATATAAATGATTATTTAATTATCATGCTCAAACGGAATTAGTTTTCTTGTATGACACCCAGAAGAGCGAAAGGAAAAATGACCATTTAATGAAAGGTATTGTGTTGTTTTGATACAGTTTGTGGGGATGCAATTTGATGCAAGTACATTGCCAGCAATTGCCCTTGTGAAGAGAGGGAGAGAGGTGGATAAGGTGGTAGGGGTGAAAAAGAATGAACTGCAGAACAAGATTGAGAATCACAGAAATTGATCATTTTTTTCTCATAATTCGAATATCTGAATATCTCGGTTGGATGAGAAATGATTTGATCATCGTTGTAATCTGTAATGTTCTTTTTGCTTTCTATCCTGTTACCAAATAATTCTCATCACATAAATGGCATTCCTGTGTTTTTTTTAACTTTCTGAACTTTCGAGTCGAGTAGTTTTCATCCGTTTGTATGAAAATTTTGTAAAATTTATTAATACCAAAAGTATTTTTTGAAAATTTGTTATAATAGGACCACCCATGCCAATTCATGACGAGCCAAAACAACTCCAAAGAGGTGGTTGAATGGTCCAATTTCAAGTTACAACCACTTAATTATTACTGTAATATGATCATGGATAGAATCTGCAGACATAATTATGAATAAAATTATTGTTTGGTATAGAAATTGAAAACCTGTCAAACTCAAAATTATCATTCTTCTCCGAATACAAAAAGATGTAATCATTAAACCTCAGATAGAAGAGACTAAAATTTGATCAAAATATACATTTAAATTAGAAGGCGAGAAGCATATGGATAGCAGGTTTTTTACAGGCAACAGTATGCTAATGGTAGTTTTCTTAGTATCAAGCTTTGTTCCTACTATGCACAATCGTTTCACGTAAAAGGTGGAAGATTTAACATATTTACATCTCAGTTAAAATGGAAATCAAAGGTTAATAGATGCTTGGTACTGTGGATTCAACTCTGAACTAAGTATCAGCTCCACCCAGAATCCGCTTCAGATCAGATTTCTGCTCAGCCGCGAGTCTTGATGGAAACGTAACATCGAACTTGATTCGAAGGTTACCTCTCTTGCTTGGATCTCTCGAAATGGGCATTCCTTCATTTGAGATCAGAGTCTCATGGCCTGGCTTAACGATATCCGTCACTGGTATGGTGAGATATCGTCCATCCAAAGTTGTCAATTCAATGGTCTTCCCAGTGAGAGCCTCCAGTAGGGAGATTTTCTGATTGACCACGAGATCATTTCCATCTCTCTTGAAAACAGGATGGGGCTTCTCGTGCACCACAAAAATAAGATCAGCCGGTGTGACACCAGGCTCTTGGTTGCCTTTCTCAGGAAAAGTGATTTTTGTGCCCTTCTTCCAGCCGGGTTTGATATCGATTTTCAATATTTCCTCAACGGTCATTGGTTTACTACAAGAAAGTTGCCAGTATATCAAACAGAGTAAATGGAGGATTCACAACCAAACAAATTGCAGCTGCATCAAAGATCAAATAGGCAACATAACGGAATTTTCATGCTTTCAACCCAACATATAATTCTAATCTTTAAAAAAATGAAATTGAATGTCTACACTATTTCCAGATAAATTCAATGTTTGCATCTCTGGATGACAAACATAGTTTTGCATTTGATTCACAACCATCATCGATTAGATTAACATTGACTAACATCAAACCTAAAAAGCAGTTTTGTATTCTCAACTGCAAGAACCCAGATAACATTCGGTCATTTATAAGTCTTAGACACTAATATTACTCATGAATCTAAAGCAGCTCCTCCACATCCTCAACTAACAAAATACACTTGTTTTCACCAATAAAAACAGGAGTATTATGAATCGAACAGTAAAATATGAATGCAGAGTACAAAGGAATTTTTCTTGTGATTTCTTAAAGCGATTGCTTATACTGCAATAATAAAAAATTAAAATTAAAATAACGCAAATTGAACGCAAATTGGGCTGTATAGATGGCTGCATTCAAAATTATGAATAAACCCTTCAAAAAGTTTGATTTTTTTTCCCTCCATAAGCCTAGATAAACTGTATTTTTTCTAGCAGAAAGTATATCCAAGGTGATTAAAAATCAAATGCAGAAGAAAACAAACAAGAGCATGATTAACAAACCCGAAATCATCAGGAACAGAGCGCGATATCCTCATCTTCCGTCGAGTCCCTTTATACAGCTCTTCCAAGCTACACAATAGTTTACTCTCAATCGACGCAGCTTTCTTACTCCCCTGATTCCCCATCTCCCCCTTCACACCCTTCTTCTTACCATTCTTATAATTATAACTATAACTGTCATTACTGTTGCTCCTCCCATTCCCAGCAAGCCCAGATCCTTCAAAAAACTCAGCAAAGATATCCTCCGCATCCCGCGGATTGAACCGGAACGCTCCATCACCTCCACCATTTCCAGTGGTCTGCCCATTACCCATGTCAAATGACTGAAGCCCTTCCTCGCCGTACAGATCGTAGATCTGACGCTTCTGGGGATCGCTGAGCACATCGTAAGCTTCAGAGGTTTGCTTGAATTTCGCTTCCGCTTCGTTCTTGTTAGCTGGGTTCTTGTCAGGATGCCATTTCATGGCGAGCCTTTTGTAAGCTCTTTTCATGTCGTCTTCAGTGGCGTTGCGGTTGAGCTTGAGTATGTTGTAGTAATCGACACCCATTTTTTCGATTGGTGTGGTGTTTGCTGGAACAATGCTCTGGTCGAAGATGGGTTAAAATGGTGATTGGTGAAGGTGGCCGCAAGAAATGGCGGCGAGTCGGCCGATTTGAGAGGATGAAAGGAAAGTGTGTGATGAAATGTGCAAGTGGAGAGAAAGGTAAGTGATGAGTCTTCTCTCTTTTGCTTACGCGTTGGTATTGGGATATTTTTTTAATTTAGTAATGTTCAAGTAACAGCAAATGATTTGAAACGATAATGAATGACAGCGCATCAAGGAAATGGACAAATATGTCACGCTAATGAGTAATGACTCTGACTCTCTTCCCAATTCCTCCTCTCCTTAAGGAAAGGGCAAAAACTACTTATTTCCTTTTAAACCATAATTGTTTATTTTTATTACTCTCTCCGTCCATTTTTAATGGACGCGATGGAGTAAAATGGTTGTCCATTTATAATGGACGCGTTCAGTGTTTATGACCAAAACGCCCTTAACGAGATGAGTGAAGGCTGAGTCGTAGAAGGACAAAATTGGAAGAGCGAAAGAAAATAGGGGACACGAGTCAGTGGTCTCTGACACCCCTCTTCTCCATCTTCGCTTTCTCTCTCACATCCTCCTTTCTTAAAAAAAAATTGCTCACGAAATTGCTCAAAACCCACTTGCCAAATTTGTAGGTTCATGAAAAAAATCACGGATTTGTGTGTTATCCTTGCTAGATTACATGAATCATGGATTTGTTTGGATTTTGGAAGAGAGAGAGAATGGAGAGAAATAGGATTGGTCTGGATTTTGGAAGAGAAATGGAAGAGAGAGAAGGCAGAGGAACGAGGTAGAAGAAGGTAAGAGCGGACGACACGTGTTGTGGTTCGTAGGATCCACTGACTCACTTTCAAAAGGCTCGGTCCACTGCCTTAATATTAGTGAACGACTCCCTCACGTCCATTAAAAATAGACGAAAGGAGTACTAATCTTTTTCAAACATTCTCCACCTACTAAACGGTCAAATATGTTAGCATATGCGTTTTGTGAGGAATGGCCGATCTTAGTAGTTTGAAATTGTCTTATAATCAGCATAAGTTTAAACTTGTATAGTTAGGTTTTAAATTCAGCATACTTTTTGTGTAGTTATTTTGAATAAAACTTTTCAGTCTACGATAATTATATACAAAAATTAGACTAATGACTGTATTATTTAAAGGGCGGGAGGAATTGGAGTGTTGATTTAATTTAAAGATACTTGTGTTTTGAATTTTAAAAAAAAAACTATCGACTAATAGAAATCATATATTAATAAATATTCTGATTTATCGCTAAACATAGAGCTCGATGGTTATTTACTAATACTAGTTTAAATTATAATCCCTCCTTTAAAAGGACATTTATGGATTGTTTGTGAAATCCTCCGCTGGCAACAACTATTAATCGTTAGACACGTTTTTTTTTTATCAAGTTATTGGAAATTTGGAAAGATTATTTTATTTATTTTGAAAGGTGAATTTGGTAATATGGTTATGTTAGTGTTTTATATAGTTGGGCAGAGGGGTGACATTAGCTAGGTGACGGGCATGTTTGTTTTATCAAAAAGAGCAGCAAAACGTATGGGATGACTCGAAAAATAAGGAAGAAGAGAAGAGAACGTGCAGTGAAGTAAATAGCTGGACTCGTGACTTCTGACTTCTGATCTGACTCACTATAATGTAATCTTCATCGTAAAGACTGAAAATAATAATAATAAATTATTTTTTTACCAATAATTAATAAATAAAAATAAGGTTAAGCTCGCTGCGATAGAAGCTTCTTGGGCGTGGCGGGGTACCCTACGGAATCCTTCCATTACGTACTTGCTTCCACTAAACGACATCTTATCATGTGTTTTACTCTAATATTAAAGTTTTGCCCCAAACTCCAAACTCATACTCCCCCTAAATTTCAATAACTGTCATTTTATTATTCCAGTACGCATTTCAAAGCGATCGGAATAGTAACTATATGATCTCGAAAAATTCTGAATTTTTTTTCAACGTACGTAAAGGATTAATATACGTTGTAAAAAAAATCTGACTTTTTCAAGATCATATAGTTACTATTCCGGTAGTTTTACAAGGCAGCCGGAATAGTGACAAATGACAATTAATATGGAACGGAGGGAGTATATACGATAAGTCATATCTCCATATATAATTAACTTAATATATGGTATGTTTTGTAATTTCATCATTATCTAAACATTTTTATTAACAATTACATAATAATTTGTCAAGAATTAACTACTTAAACCCCAAACTTATACATGCTCTATAGTTAAACCCCTATACTCTAAACTCAAAACTCATGCTCTACACTCAAAACCTCAAATGTATAATTAACTATATATATATATATATAAAGCGCACATAATTTTTTATTAGTTTAATGATCTAGTAATTAATATTAGTTAAAATGAATTAATATATTAATTAAAAATTATTTGCAATTCTAATTAATATGCATATCTTAGTAATTTTTTAATAATTTTATAAAAAAAAAATAATTAATATGAATTAATTTCATGTACCATATTAATTAGAATTGAAAACTAATTTCTTAGTATTTAATTTTTTTAGTAATTCATATTAGTTATTAATGTATTAATTAGATTTTAAAACTGTATTAATTACAATAGCGACGAGTTTTGTGTTATTTCCGATGGATAATCCCGTCGCTAAAGCTTTTCGATAGGATTTACCCATTAAATTTTTTTGGCGCCAAACATTTTCGATGGGGAGACCCATCGAAAAGCATCGCTTAAATTATTTTCGACCGTCAATATACTTAATTAGACCCTAAAAATATAAGTTTAAGAATAATAGTGGTGTAGTAAGATATTAATTAGATGAGAGGAAGCGTAGCATGATGACATTGCTATTGCCTTATTTAGCACTAATAGTAATAGTCCCTTGACCTCATGCCCATGCTTGGCACCTAATTGACCCTCTTCTAGTTGTGTCATTTTTGTTTTGGATTCGAGCTTGCCGACAATTGTGGCATATTAAAACTTTAGAAATTCTATAATAAAAAGAATTGGGTATTGGTGGTATCTCTATAATTGTCTTCTTTTTTCTTCTATTTCTAATTAAAGAACACTATCAATCATCATCATTTTTCTCTCGCAAGGCTCCAAGAAATGGAGTTGAGATCGATGCTTATATATAGTGAATTATATATTAATAGTATGAATGATTTAAAATTTAATTTAACTCTTTTCTAAGATGATTTCTTTATATATTTAAAAAATAAAAATAAAAATTCTAGAAATAAAACTAGAATTGCGTATGTTATACACACTAAAAACAAAATAGAATTAATTGAAAGCTTAAATATAAACTTTAAAAGTTTGGGGGCGTGGTCCTTTCGGCAACCCGGGGTTTCCCTCTAACTAGATTTGCATATGAGGTGAATTTCTCACACATTTGATATATAAAAATTCTTTGAGAAATTTATAAACGATGGTGACATGTTTTTTTGGAGAAAAAGTAATGACCCCGTAATGAGTAGTGGCAGGGCCAATTTCACCCACTCCGACTCACATCAAACACCCCGATGGATTGGGAGTAAATAGACGGTGCGGCTAACGAATGGGGAAGAATGTCACACTCTAAAAATTGTGAGATGAATTTATCTCGTATAGGTAAGAAGATCTATATAAGCTTACAAACTATGACAACACATCCTTCGAAAACAAACTTAATAGTTGTGATCGATAAATTTTTGTTTAACTAAATAACCGGGAATGCAAATATGTTTTATTTGTTTGTGTTTTCACGTATTCTCTTTGTATTTGTTGCCTAAAAAGTTACTTTTTTTGAGCATTGTTAGGGCTCAAAGAATCTAATCGACTGTATATTTAATATTTGAGTTAAAAAAGAACAAGTGCTTCTGAGTCTCCACGAGCATCCTCTTCCTCAGTTACAAACTAGAGATCGATTCATTTAGCGTTGCCGGACCATAAACCTTTAGAAGCTTTTGCAGAATTTCTAGAACAGAGAAACCCAAACTAAATCAAGTAATAACTGAAAATGGTTTTGGACCCTGAACAAAAACATTAGATGCAATTCCTATTGGGCCCAGGCCCAGGCCCTTTTCCCTATCCAAAAACAAAAACAAAAACTATGTCGGTTCTTCACCACCGTTTCTGGCTGCCACACCAGTAGTCTGTGTATCCCAAAAATGATGCTGACCCTCACATCAGCCCCACCTCGTCAAACTCTCTCAAATCCCGTCGTCGACTACTACAACTCCTCGGCCCACCACAACTACCTTCTCCGTCGCTTAAACGACTGCGCTGACATGTCCCAGCTCAAGCAAATACACGCTCAAACGTTGCGTTCCACATTCCCTACCCATCCCTCCACTCTCTTCCTCTACAGCCGAATCCTACACTTCTCTTCCCTCCACGACCTCCGCTACGCTTACACACTCTTCCATCAAATCTCAACCCCAAATTCATTCATGTGGAACACTTTAATCAGGGCATGTGCCCATAGCTCTGATTCTAAACACGAAGCCATTTTGTTGTTCTACAAATTGCTGGGGGAGGACATGGTGTTTCCTGATAAACATACTTTCCCATTTGTTTTAAAGGCCTGTGCATATTTGTATGCTTTTTTCGAAGGGAAACAGATGCATGCCCAGATGTTGAAACGTGGGTTTGAGTCGGATGTGTATATAAACAACAGTTTGATTCATTTTTATGCTTCCTGCGGTTGTTTGGAGTTTTCAAAGAAAGTATTCGATAAAATGCCTGAGAGAACTCTGGTTTCGTGGAATTCGATGATTGATGGGTTTGTTCGGATTGGAGAGTTTGAGAACGCGTTGAAGTTGTTTGTTCAGTTACAGAATTTGTTTGAGCCTGATGGTTATACGATGCAGAGCGTCATCAATGCTTGTGGAGGCTTAAGTGCTTTGTCTTTGGGGATGTGGGCTCATGCTTACGTGTTGAGAAAATCTGATGACATTGTAGGCAATGATGTTTTGGTTAATAATTGTTTGGTGGATATGTATTGCAAATGTGGGTCGGTAGATATCGCTTTACAGGTCTTTGAAAAGATGGATAAGCATGATTTAGCATCGTGGAATTCTATAATTCTAGGACTTGCAATGCATGGAAAGGGCGAGTTGGCGCTGGAATACTTTGAGCATATGATTACCATCTGCAGGATTGTCCCAAATTCAATCACATTTGTTGGTGTTTTGAGTGCGTGTAATCATCGGGGCATGGTTAGTGAGGGTCGCGAGTACTTTGAAATGATGACAGATGGCTACAAGATTGAACCTCAGCTAGAGCATTATGGATGCATGGTTGATATTCTCTCTCGTGCTGGTTTGATTGATGAAGCTTTGGAGTTGGTGTCAGGAATGCCCATGAGACCTGATGCTGTTATATGGAGGAGTCTTCTTGATTCTTGTTGCAAGAAGAGTGTAGGCGTTGAGCTAAGTGAAGAAATGGCTAGGCAAGTTCTTGCATCAGATGGGGGTGAGAGCAGTGGTGTTTATGTGCTCCTATCGAGAGTCTACGCATCAGCTAGCCGCTGGAATGATGTCGGCTTGCTGAGGAAATTGATGGTGGATAATGGCGTGACAAAAGAGCCTGGCTGCAGCTTGATAGAGATCAATGGTGTCACCCACGAATTATTCGCCGGGGACACATCTCATCCGCAAACTAAAGAAATATATCAGTTTTTGGATGTGATTGAAGAAAGACTTGAATCAGTGGGGTACGTTCCTGACTGCTCTCAAGCACCTATGGTGGATGAGATAAAAAAGGGTAAGCAACAGTCTCTTAGACTGCACAGCGAGAGACTCGCCATCGCTCTAGGACTCCTAAGCTTGAAACCAGGAACACCAATACGTATTTTGAAGAATCTCCGCATCTGCAATGACTGTCACAAGGTCACTAAGCTAATATCTAAAATCTTCAACGTCGAGATTATAGTACGAGATCGTGCTCGATTCCATCACTTTAAAGGTGGCTCCTGTTCATGCTTGGATTACTGGTGATGGAAGTTGTAGCATACGTTAATAGTGTGTCATTATTCATGCAGGTGTATCATATAGAATTGTATGAAATATTTCTCTACAGCTGTATAGTCTCGTGCCGCACCCGACATGAATTCACAAGTTTGTTACCAGGCACCTATAGGAGGCTGCTAGTTTCTCCCATCTGTTAGGTATCCTCTACGGGAAATCTATGTACACTCCAACATATCTTATCTATCGCAACTTACTTCCAACAAACATATTCAATGTAACTAATTCTTGATATGAGCGGCTTATGTCCGAAATAGGATTTGTTTGTTATGAATCCAGTTATAAAGTCTCCATCACTCTCTGGTTCATGTTTGGTTTTTGTATAATGGCAATAATCAATGCTAACTTTCAGGTTGCGCAAGCTCAACTGATAATTAATGACTAAAATAGTAGATGCAAGGAACTGCCTTTGTAAAAAACCAGTTTCTATGAGATGACGAATTCTGAACTGCCACGTGTTTGTGCTGCCTGGTTTTCCCTGTTTCTCTGTATCCTCTTTCCACTCTTATCAAAAAGAATATGGTCAGTTTATTTTAAAAACTGCGAGGCAGCATCATCTAAGATAGTAAAATTATTCTATTTATATCTCTGACACTGTTTTTACAACAAAATTGGACAATACATGTGAGAGATTAAGATGTCTAGCTTCGAGCAAGACATCGAATCATCAAACCACAGATAGTCACATGAAATAAAATCTAGTAAATCAACCAATGAAGCTATGAAGACATTATGCACACATTAATGTTCCGATACGTGCAGAACTGTCGAGCATTATTTGCAATACCATGGAGGAAGATGTTTGTTGATAGCTTCTCTCGAGCAGATTTCATAGCTTCTTGCCATGTAAACCATCTTCACAAAAGAGGGTGCCCCAAAAAGGTCGACTGCCCATGTGCTTTCAAGTAAGAAGCTCCCGATACAATTTACAGAGAACATAATGCTAGAGTAGTGACATCAAAACTCTGTCACAATGCCGCTCCTTGCTTTGTCATCTCTCTCGCTGCTGTTACACCAAAACGAACTAAGATTCAGCAAAACAACAAGGGAACCATGCTACACAAAATGACGTGTGGAAATTGAAAAATCAAAATTATGTTAATGTGCCAAATGAATCGAAAAGGAGTCTAAGACTGCAGTACTATCATCTTGCAACACCCATTATCGATCGGAAGTGGTGCTTAGAAGAAGACTTGCACGTCTCCAGACACCCAATGCCAAAACAACCATCTAAAGGATATATCTTAACATGATTTTAGTCTATAATAAATGAGAATCACTACTTGACATCCTTCCTTATATTGCAGCGCAGAGCACACTCTTTAATCGCCAGCCAATGAAACTATTGTTTCATGTACAGACTCCAATCTTAGTAAAGTCCACATTCATACTGTGCACATAAGTTGCATACAAAATGATCAAGACATGTCCTTTTAGTAAGTGTACTAACATGATGCTAAGGAAACGAACTGCATTTCCAAGATAAGAACCACATTTTCAAAACTTCAAAATTCAACATAAAAAATGGACAAAAACTCACCTTTAGATGACTGCTCAACTACAATAACGTGCATATCAGCACTATTTGGAGGGAGCTGCAATCGAAGAGGATAAAGCTTTCCATTCAAAGGACTACGAGTACATACAACAATATCCTCAAGACCTGTCTCTTCCTTTAACTTCTTAGTTAACTCAAGAACCCCATTTCCTTTAAAAACCAAGGAGTACCCTTCCACCACATCATCGTCAACATCCCCACTCTCATCAGCCACATGATAGAATATAGTCCTCCCATCTGACTTCGGCGGCGAACTCACATTAGAATCAGTCGACTAGTCACACACAAACACAAAAAGAGTGTCAAAGACTGAAATTTTAGTAAGAAAATGTACTGAATTTGAGCTCTTTAGATCGCATTTCGCATCCTAAAAGCAGTCAAAATAAGAAAAAGTGTCTAAGACTGAAACTTCAGTGAGAAAAGGAACTAAAAATTTGAGCTTTTTAGATCGCATTCTCATCCTAAAAGCAGTTAAAATAAGAAAAAGTGTCTAAGACTGCAACTTCAGTACCTTGAATAAAGTTTTATCACCCTAAAAAGCAATTCAATTTAAATGGGTACCTCTTGTCTTGAGAAGCTGGATCTGACAGAAGCAGAGGAAGGTGAATCAGATCCAAAATCCAAAGAATCCACATGATCAATACGCAGCGGAGGCGCCGCAACCGCAGCCGCTGCCGCCGTTTTCTTCTCTGGACCCACACCTACATGACCAGAAGGAGACTGAACTTGAATCTCAACAATGTCAACATCCCACAAGATCCAATCTTGCGTGGCGGTCCGGTGAGGTATATCATGGGTAACCGAATTCCTCCATGGAGGCAACCCACCGTTTGCCCGCAAGAAGTTGCCGTACCGGGTTTTGAGCTTCACCTGACCTCCTTCTCTGATGGGTTCCCACTCCAGCGACGAGTCGAGCCTTCTGGGCAAGCTCTGGACCGCTTTCCGACCGGTCATACCGAGGAGGAAAGGCTGGTTAGAAGCGGTGAGGTACTTGCCGTAGCAGGATTTCAATCGGATGATGTGAGGTGGGTCATCATTGGATCCGGGTAAAAGCTCCACGATCCATCGAGCATTCTTGGAGGATCCGTTTCGGCCTTGGATCACTGATTCTTCATCTTCGTCGGCGTGGAGGTACTTGTCGTGGTGGCTGCGGAGGCGGACGGCTTTAGCGTTGTGGAAGAACTCCATTCCGGAACGGAAGAGGTTGGAATCGGACTGGAGAATAATGAAAACGGAAACCGAAATTAGATTGAGTATCGTAACGGGTAAGAAACAATAGGTACTGCTGGAAGTTTTAAGTTAGGTGTCGTGGGTTTAACTTTGGCGTGTTGAATATTTTGGAGATATTTATGATCAGGTGATGTGGAAGGAAGACGATGACAATGGTCAGTGATGGCTGCTGCTGGCCACGGACAGCCACGCGGGAAAGGTGTAGAGCACGCGCCACGCGGTGGATTAGTTTAAGACACGGAAATTAAATCCAAGACAACTGGAGTATTTTATTAGCTATTCTACTAATCACTATTCTAAGAAATTCATAAATTTCAAGTTTAAATCCAACAGAAAAATGAGTTTGCGTGTTGGTCCTGTCGTTTCATTCATAAATACTTGTGTCCTTTTCTTCTCTCTCGCAATCTCCTCTATTGTGCACGTATGTGTGAGAGTGACGTGTCCAGTTATCCACAACCACGTACTACGTTGGAAACTCACTCAAGTCAAGGATATCTCCGATGAGCATGCTACTCCACTTCTATTTCTAGTAAAGATTTTTTTATGCCAATAAAAGAATTTACACATAGTTAATCTTTCTTAATAAGGCTAATCTTATTTCTAACAAGAAATGTGTGTAGACTTTGCACATAGGAATTGAGTGCCCTGATGCCCCCATTTCCCCATTTTCATGACAGGGATGTATACCTGCCAATCACCACATATTCGTGTAGCTTAACTTTCTTTTCTATAATGGAAAAAGGTTGGTAGCCTCATGCTCTTTTCAATTTCAAGTTTTATTAGATGTTATTTTTGAACAATGTATCCTAATAATTTTAATTTCTATTAATGACTTTTCCTAATCTATTATTTCTAACCCTAATGTGAATTCGGTGAAGTCACCACATAGTTAATCTGTCTCTAATAATTTGTAATTCACATAATTTAACAAACAAGAATCAATCTCCTCCTAACATTTACAAACATGAACATTCACCACTACAACATTGCACTACCATCATCAATTCTAACCTACAAAAACCGTGAGCTAACGATTTTATAAATAATTTTATCAAGAATAAATAATTGGAGCGTTAACTTTTCTCCCACCTAGTTTGCATAGTAACGAAAGAATTAAAAAATTATTAACTAATTAACCTAAACAAAATCCGCCGTGAAACCCAAAGAATTACAGCCAATTACTATAATTAAGTAATTACCAAGTTGAAGAAAACACGTACCTTCTTCAGCGGTGACGGCCTGGGAGACATGGACTTAATCAGAGTCAACCTTGGGCTATGAAACGACGCCGATTTTACAGAAACCGGCGAACCCGGTTCCGAACTATGGTTATACTCGTCCGAAATCGCATCAAGAACATCATCACTAACCGACGAGAAAGTCGACATGGACGACAAGTAGCTCACCAAATCCGTCGTCTTCGTTTCCGATTCCTTCACCGAATCCACATCCCAAAGAATCCACTTCTGCGTCGCGCCGGTGACCGGCTCGTCGTGGGTCACCGAGCTCCGCCACGGCGGCGGCCCACCGTTTCCCCGCAAGAACGTGCCGCACCAGCTCTTGAGCCTCACCTGAAACCCATCCCTAATGGGCTCCCACTCGATGTTCAAGTCGTTGGAGATCTTATCCGGCGAGGTTTGGAGGACTTTCTTACCAGTCATACCTAGTAGAAACGGCACGTCGCTGGCTGTTAGGTATTTTCCGTGGCAGCTTTTGAGGTGGACGATGCCAGGTTTGTTCTCGACGGTCTCCGCGTACCATCTGGCTGCTCTGCTGGAGGCGTTGCGTCGGGTTTGCCGGACGGTTTCTTGGTCGTCGTCGGCGATTAAGTATTTGTCGAGGTGGCTGCGGAGCTTGACTGCCTTGGTTTTGGTAAAGAATTCCATTGATTGATTTTATTTTTTAAACTGGAAAGGGAAAAAAATAGGTGGATATGTAAAGAGTGCTCGTTTGATCAACGTTTATGGGGAAACAAAAAGAGGGTGGAGGTGGAGAGAAAATTAGTTTAATGATTTAAAGTAGTTTTGGTTAATTAAATGATTATATTAATTAATTAGATTGTAAAGGTTGATTATGTTTGGTTTTTCTCGTGGGTATTAGCTTTTAGGACTTAATTACTATGCTACTTATAGTCCTGGATCTGAGGTGAGGACTATTTTATAATTCAGCGTGCCGACGTGGACTGTTTCGGAGGGAGTCTCCAAGTGTAGAAGTTTCGACGATCAAATTAGTAAGCATGTTGAAAATAGGTAGCAAGAGAGAACTATCGGGTGGAGGTAGGTAGTTAGGTAGTTGTGCAGGCAGAGCTTCAGTACTCGTGTGCGCATCAATCAATAAAGGGGTGATAGGGGGTATTTATAGCCTTGCTCTGTGGGTCACCCTGAACACGTATCGCTTGAGCTTGGTCAGTCATTACCAATACTTGTCACTTTACCCGATAGTTTTCCTAGTATGTCATACAAGTAGTATACTTACCTGGTAAAGTCGGTATAAATAGTTTTGGCTACTGGCGGTGATATATACCGGGAAGTATATGTATCGGAATTTCCTCACCGGTGATAAAAGGTCGAGAATACCCTTAAAGTGCTTTGTTTATATTATAGTTTTATTATTACTCGGAGTGCAAGATTACGAAAGCACGAAGGAGAAGAGCGGACGAAATTGGGATTTAGGACTAATTTGTCTTAAATTTTGTTTGAAAGGGACTAATTGGTCTAATTTTACTGTTATTGGTCAATATTTTTATGGATCACGGGAAAGTTCGAGGCAGTAGGGTTAGAAAAGAAAAAGAACAATGGGAAAGATAAATTGAGGAGTTTCGGCGGCACCGGCACGCGTTTAAGGAAGGTGAAGATTAAAGGATTAAATTGAATTTAAAGATTTTTTTTATCGCTCCCCATATCCTAATTGCTACTTTCGGAGAACATATTAATCTTATTAGTATATCGTCCGTTTTAAAATGAGTAACTCTTTCAACATAATTTGAAGTAAAAATATAAATTAATGGTAACATAAATCACTTATTACTCAATTATAATTATTTTAGTGTTTATTTTAATGACGTGTGGGGTTAACCCGTTCTTCCGGTCATTGAAGGTCTTTCCTCTCTCGAAGGTTTTTGTTTATGCAACTCAGAGTCTGAATTAATGAATGAGCTAGAGACTAGAATATGTTGTGTTGAAACTTGAAACTGGGAGAAGGCCGCGGCAACTGCGCTCTCCTTTCCTTCTCTAATTTATTTTTTGTTATCGAAAGGCCCAAGACCCACATGGCATACCAACTTGATCGGACCTAACAAGCCATGGGTATCCGAGTTGATTCGCTCCGAATATTGAATATTTTTACCGGGAAAGTCACACCCGCCCCGTTAATACACATATTGATTAATCTAATCTAAACAATCGTATCCGGGGAAATGATAAATCTAAATTGTAAACATCAAACATTGAAAAAAAATCCAAAAAAAGTTGTGTTAATAGAAGTCAAACCTTCGAGTTGCTTTCAAGAGAGGAAGAATGTCCATGACCATGAATAACCTGGCTTCACACAACTTTGCAATCTTTGCACGAAACCTATCCTCCATTTGTTCCCTTTCATTCCTCTCCTTTTCTTCAAGTACTTTGAGCTCTCTCGCATACTTCTCATCATGCTCATGAAGTTGCTCGTCACGCTCACGAAGCTCCTCGACATGCTTCTCATTAAGCTCGCGAGACAGTCTATTGTGATCAATCCTAATGTCGAGCAACATACATTGATAAGAAAAGTTAATATATTAAAAAAAAAAAACACTCAGTACCACTAAATTTATGATCATTAAAAATTTAATTTAGCCGGATGTTAAATTAATTTTTTAAGTGACCAAATTATAGGAGGCACATGTAATTGGGAAATTAAAAATTGGTGTTAAAATAAAACATTGAGAGTGTATAACCTAATTGGAATGAAACACAAAGTGTGCATCTTAGTTGGAATGAAACACTTGAAGGACAACCAACAAATCACCTATATACATACAGAGTGCAGAGAGAAAAAGAAGAGTGAAGTCGGTGGATTGATTCCATACTTTGTGTGAATGAGAGTATCCCAAATATTATTTAGCCTTTTGTAGTTACAGTTTTGTGATTAAATCCTAAGTTTGAGTGATTACTGGTGTGAGATCTTCTGGAATGTATTTACAATTTCTCATATCTGTCCAAAAAAATCCGGATTGAGATTTTTTCATGTAAATTCTTTATATCGTGTATTTATTTTATTTTTATATTTGATTCTAAATGGGAGATTTACCGTAATGGTTTAGTGGCTTGTTCAACAGTGAGAATGAAGATGCAAGTTGAAATTTGAAACTTGGTTGAAACTTGAAAGCACCCCAAAATGAATTAAATACGGAGTAAGTGAGATGAAAATTTATGTTTTGTGATGATTGACAATTGCGTCTACATAAAGTGTATTGGCAGGACCAAAACAAATGACCCGGTTCTTCTTTGATCTACCAAATGCCTTTTGCCCAATCTAGAATAACCTTTGTTTGTTTTCCAACCTCGATTCCATACTCAGTTACCATGCCATTGTCGTAGTAGTTCTTCGTGATAATCAAAATACAAACATTAAACAATAAATAATTTAGCATCGAAATAAATTTTAACAATAAAACAACTAGACATCGATCATACTCATAGAGTTATAGCGCGTAATCTAACGTAACGTAAGATGTTTAAAGTTTATGCACCCATGTCAATCAATAAAAGCTCATTTCTTTCGAGACTTTCATTTAATCCTTGACTTCTTATTATTTTAATTCTATAGCGTCCAAAAGAAATTAAAATTTTCTTTTATATCCTTTATTATTTTTTATTTGTTATTTATACATTTAATTTAGTATCCCTAATTATTTTGATCTAGTTTTGTCACCTGCTTAATAGCCTTACTTTTCAATTAAAAAGGAAAAACTTTGCAAAAATATTGTTGTAGAAAATAAAAAACAGAAATAATAGCATAATAATAAAGTAAGTTTAGAGAATAGAAATAAGTACTATTATTAGACAAAAAGAAAATGCAAAAGGAATAATTAGCAAGTTGAAGAAAACACAGTACCTTGTTTGGCGATGACAACCTTGGGGACAAGGACTTAATAAGAGTTAACCTTGGACTCTTAAATGACGCCGATTGGACATAACCCGGTGAATTCACCGGTGAATTCGATATGGAGCCGCCATAATTATTAAACTCGCCTGAAAATGCATAAAGAACATGATGATCAACAGACAGAAAAGCCGACATAGACGACAAGTAGTCCGCCAAATTTGTCGTCTCCGATTCATACACAACCTCCACATCCCAGAGAATACATTTCTGAGTCGCTCCCGTCAGCCAATAGCCGTGGGTCACCGAATTCCTCCACGGTGGCGTGCAAGAACGTGCCTCCCCGGCAGCCCCTCACACCTGAAACCCATCTTTGATTAGCTCCAGTAAAACCAAAGAATAACAGACTAACAAAAATAGAGGAAGGAGAGATTTGTGTAGGCTGTCAACTGTGCTCCATATGAGCTTGCATTAGTCATATATATATAGAGTACAAGTGTGATCGTACAGGAAAGCATGTACAAGTGGGAGATAACACATTATCACAAGTTAGAGTTATCACTAAGATAGTACTAGTATCAAGCTAGGTAACTAACTGTGCAGTTGTACGTAGGAAGGAGTCTTCAAGCAAGAGTCCTTGTCTTGGTCCAATACCCCCCACAAGATGAAGTTGGTGGAACACACAGGTTCAGCTTGGACCGGAGGAACTTGAAACATTGAGAAGGCAGGGCCTTTGTTAATATGTCTGCAAGTTGTGGTTCAGACGGCACAAACTTTTATATTGCATCACACACTTTAACATGGGCTGTAAAAATTAAAATATTTGTTAATCTTCTGGCATCTATCACGGATAGGTGTTAATTTACCACACTATTTTAAAAGAAAAAGAAGACCACATTGTTTTTCTTTACCGGATAAACTGGGTATTATTAAGACAACAATCACGAAATGTAAGTAGGGGTGTTCAAAAACCGGATTGAACCGGAAACCGAACCGGAACCGGAGCATTTTGCACCGAACCGGACCGAACTGAAAAGTTACGGTCCAGTCCGGTTCTACTGGTAGCAGAACTAGAAATTTCCGGTTCTGTCCGGTTCTACTCCTACCAAAATCCGTAAACCGAACCGTAGAACCGGAAGAACTGATATATATATATATGCAATAATTATCAATTGCTTCCTTTGCTCTAGTGGTTATAAATTTTAATTCCAAGCTAAAGGGAGGGGGTTCGAATCCCCTCCCACTCAAATTTATTTTAGCTTTTATTTTGGATGGTTTTTAGTCACTTTTTACCAAAACCTAATTCATTTTCTTTCACTCCTTCTCCAGCGCCTGCGCCGCTCCTCCTCCATCTTTTCCTTCCTTTTTCTTTTCCTTCCTTTTCTCTCTTTCCTTTTTTCCTTCTCTGCTCTCTTTTCTTTTCTCCATTTGCTCCTTTTTTTCTTTACACAGCAACAATAACAATCAAATCTCTTGCTCTCTTTTTTATTTCCTTTTATTTTCTTTCTTTTCCTCTCTTCTCTTTTGTTTTGGTATGGATTGAAGATGAGGATTGGATTGATTGATGGGTTAATTTGGGTTTTTGGTGTTTGGCAGTGGGTGGATCAGATTTGATGATTTGGTGATTGAATTGGTTTTGGTGGTTGGGTGGCTAGGATGGGCGGTCGACGGGTGTGGTTTTGGTTGCCGGAAAGGAGATCGGGTTTGGTGTGTGGCGGTACTGGAGATCGGGTTTGGTGTGTGGTTTTGGTTGCTCCTTAATTTAATTATGACTGAATTTTTTTAATATATTTTTTAATTAATTATATTAAAAAAAAACCGAAACTGGAACCGGAACCGGACCGAACTGCCGGTTCAGTCCGGTTTCAGGCCGGACAGAACCGGAAATTTCCGGGTCAGTCCGGTTCCAAGCCCATCAGAACCGGAAATTTCCGGTTCAGTCCGGTCCCAAGCTCAAAACCGGACCGAACCGGACCGTGAACACCCTTAAATGTAAGTTGATAATACAAGTATTTTGGAGTGAGGTTACCCAAAAATGGTCATCATCGCCGCGACCGAAGACTTTATTTAGTACGTAAGCACGTGAGGTTTCCAATTTCTTAAGAATCTCGCAAGGCACGGTGCTCCATAGCCAACGCAAATGCATTTCTTAAGTATCAGTAGTCATTTACCAAATGGACCGACTGATAAACCGAATCATTTAAATCGAACTTTTAAATTAAGTTAAATTTTTGGATATCTAATTAACACCAAATCCCTAATCCATAATCTCAGTGTAATAATCAAATCTATTATTACCAATTTTCTCCAGGGAAATAATTTTAATTAAACAAAAAGACCCTTGACACTTGGCAGTCTAGTATTCAACTGGTGGTGGGCTTGGGCTGTTTACCTACTATAGGAGTAGTTAGTAGCCATGGTGCAGTAGAGACTAGAGAGTAGTCTGTACTGTAGTTCTTTTCTAGTTTACCTTTTCTTTTAGTAGCAGAGAAGTCAGAGAGTGAGGACCCAACCCAACTCAAAGTCTCAAAGTACGAAACTGATGTTAAATTCCAAAAACCAAATTTAAAAATAATAAACTTCTGAAATTGAAATTTCCACAACACCCATTGAAGGCTTGACCCACCCTCCTCCATTGTTCCTCCTTTTTCGACCTTCCTTGTCTTTACTCCACCTCTGTTCACGTGACCTTCCTCCTCTTCCTCTTCCTCTTCCTCTTCCTCCACTAAATCATCAAAAACCCCACACTCCAATAAACTAGGCAAGAACAGCAGCAACCATTACCACAACTCTTCTTTCTTCACTTTGCCTCCACTAATGCCTACTCTCCTCTTCTTCTCCTTCTTGACGCTTTTGTTCTCTGTAAATGCCAACATTTGCATTTCAAACCGATCTTCATCTTCTTGCCCTCCATTCACATCCACCCATCATCTCCCTTTCCCTTTCTCTTCTTCCCCCGACTGCGGCCACCCTTCTTTCCACTTAACCTGCTCTTCCCCTCACTCTGTTCTCTCCATCAACAACCTCTCCTTCGCTCTCCTCCACTTCGAGCCCAACTCCTCCACTCTCCTCCTCTCTCCCATCACCAATTCCTCCACCACCACCAATTGCTCTTCCACCACCATCCCTCCCCATCCAATCAACCTCTCCGGCTCCCCATTTCGTTTCTCCGACTCCTCCTGCTCTCGCCTCTCTGTTCTCAGCTCCTGCTCCCCTCCTTCCCTGCCCAACTGCAGTCATTGCCCCTGGCATTGCTCCCTCATCAAAAACCCAATCCGCCTCCTCCACGGCTGCGCTACATCCACCACTCGCGGACCCATCTCCGAACAGGGCTGCGAAACCGATGTCCTTGAATACCTCGACGATTTCTTGAAAAACGGGATTTTACTCGAGTATGACGAATCTCAAGATCCTTACTTCACTAGTTGCAGAGATTGCGAGTCCAGAAATGGGATCTGCGGCTTCAATTCATCCGACCTACATCAATCATTCATCTGTTCCCAATCCAAAACACGATTAACACCTCCTTGGATGCACGGCCACGATCGGAATCGAGTCGTCATTCTCTGCTCGATCTTCACCATTTTCTGCCTGGCGCTTGTAGTTCTAGTTATTGCAGCAATCTTCAGATCCACCGTGTTTAATCCCACAGATCAAGAAGACCCAACCACACTATTCCTCCACCGCCACCGTTCCGCCAGCCTCCTCCCACCGGTCTTTACCTACGACCAACTCGAATCATGCACAAACCGCTTCGACCCATCTCGCAAAATCGGAGACGGCGGGTTCGGATCGGTCTACTTAGGTCACCTCCCAGATAACCAAATCGTCGCCGTCAAGTACCTCCACAAACGCCACCACGCCGCCTCCTTCTCCGCCAAATCGTTCTGTAACGAGATTTTGATTTTATCGTCCATAAATCATCCCAATCTCGTGAAACTCCATGGGTATTGCAGCG
The DNA here is from genome assembly GCA_963691705.1 of Viola odorata. NCBI lineage: Eukaryota > Viridiplantae > Streptophyta > Magnoliopsida > Malpighiales > Violaceae > Viola > Viola odorata. The sequence continues at coordinate 66,568,519 of OY829539.1, read as the reverse complement.
ACCCTAGAGGATTGCTCCTTGTGTATGATTATGTACCGAATGGTACTCTCGCCGACCATCTTCACGGCCAGAAAGGGTTGCCGCTGACGTGGCAGGTGAGGCTAGAGATTGCGTTGCAGACGGCGCTGGCTTTGGAGTATTTGCATTTCGCAGTGAAGCCGGCGATTGTTCATAGAGACGTGACGTCCGCGAATATTTTTGTAGAGAAAGATATGAGGATTAAAGTCGGTGACTTCGGGCTTTCGAGGCTGCTAGAAACGACACCGTCTAATTCTACTTCGTCGTCTTCATGTGGTTCTGTTTGGACCGGGCCACAGGGTACTCCGGGTTATTTGGATCCGGATTACCACCGGTCGTTTAGGTTGACGGAGAAGAGCGACGTGTACAGCTTTGGGGTTGTGCTTTTGGAGCTGATTTCCGGGTTGAGGGCGGTGGACCAGAGTAGGGAGAGAAGAGAAATGGCGTTGGCGGATCTGGTAGTGTCCAAAATCCAAATCGGCCTCCTCCATCAGGTGGTGGATCGAGTTTTGTTAGGTGAGAGTTCGGCGATTGAGGGCGTAGATGCGGTGGCGGAGCTGGCGTTCCGGTGTGTGGCGGCGGATAAGGATGATAGGCCCGATTCGAAGGAGATTGTGGAGGAGCTGAAACGGATTCGGACCCGACAAGTCGGGTTATTTTCGCGGGTCAGCGAATAATTTCAGACAGAGAGTGACGTGGGAGAAGGGTGATCCATGGATTGACATCACGTGTGTGGGAAATTTTGACTTGGGAAGTGTCACGTTTTGTCTCGATGATGACCATATTCGGAAAAAAGTAATTATATAACGAAGAATGTCAAATTTGTCAATAGCATGTTTTCTAAATGCTTCCTCTTGTTATTTCAATTTTGATTTTTACTGCTTTTGGTACTGTTCCTTTGCGGGTTGACCCACCAAATTCAAGTTAGGTAAGGTGGAAAATTTTCCACTTCCACTTTGCTTTCAATTGGCAATTTGGCAAAAGATTTTGAATACTGTCTTTAAAAAGTAATTAAATAAGAATCAAGTTAGTAATCTACAGTATCTGATATTTGGGGAAAATTTTAAGATACACCGACTGCACCATTTGCACTCTTCATTATTTTCCCCATTTCTTTGGTAATCACTAATCAGTGATTAGTAGAATCTAACTTGATTATTACAACACTGCCACCGGCACCACTTGATTATTACGCAAAGTAGGCAGCTTCTAATCCTCTTGCTCTGTCACCAACAACCATGGCTTCCTCCCTCCCTAACATGGTATAGCCTCTCTCCTAAATAAATAAAGCAAGAAAAATTATAAAAATCGTATTTTTTTCGTGTAGTAATATGATGTTTTGAAGAGAGAGTTATATACCAGCAGGCGCCACATGAAAGGAGCACCTTCCCTCTTCTTGATCCGCTCCTCCATTACTTCGATAGCTGCAGTTCGACTAAAATGTTAGGGAAACCACCACGAAGTTCTAAAAGACCAAGAGAAAATGAGATGAAATACCTTTGCTAGCTTGTCCAGTATTTAGTAACAAAATGTACCAGACTTCGTTAAATACATCAGCTTGTTCATCAGACGCCCCGATAATCTATCATAACAAATGTATAGTTATATCATATCATAGAATCTATTGAAGAAGAAAAAAAAGGAAAGGTTGAATCAGTATATATATACCTTACAATCATTGGCATCAAAATTCAGACCGAGTAATTCCAGTGCTTGCTGGTCGTTACCCTTCCCGTACTCATACAAGGATTCTGCAAGCTGAAAAATGGAACTCCACGAATTAAATGAAGCAATAAGACAGGCTAGTAAAATCAGAAGCACATGGAACATACCACAACTGCTCTGTGCATTACTTTTTGTTTCTTCTCCGTCATCTTAGAAAACCTACACAACAAGCGCAAAATTGCGATCAAACAAATGCCTGAGTACATGCTTACACTATGAAAGAAAAAATGAATCCCCTCTACCTGGATTTCAATCCCTTCAGTAGATCTTCTGCTTTCGACAATTCCCCGGTCTTAGCTAAGGCCCATACTATCAACACATCAAGATGCCACTCTAAATACCAATTGCCCTATATATGCACATATAAATGTCAAAATTAGATACTGCACCATAAATACTGAAAAAATGATGTTTGCATAATGATGATACTTTGACACTAGTGCTCATTAAACATTGAAAGCGCATTTTCAGAATAAATTCTGACCGGAGAATAACTAATTCTCCACCAGCAGAAAACAGCACACCTAACAAAGACCATTGATAGAATGAATAAGATCATTTCAGTTTGTAAGACCCCAAAGGGTGCAGAAAATGCTAGATAATAAATTTCCATCAACAGAAAACAGCACCTAAAACGAGGACCGGTGTTAAACATGTTACACGAAATCGTTCTAACAGGAATATGCTTAAGAAGACAATACAAAACTGTTTGGTTTTTTGTTTCACAATCATATATGACTGTGAGAGAACAACATCACTTGCAATCTGTTGAAATGACGATTCCTATCCAGAAACTTCATGGTGCCATGTAACTCTGTACACACCCCTAAATTTACTACATCCAATTCCAGACAGGTGTAGTAATCACAAATTTCTTAGTTCAATTTAAGGTTTCACTCTGAAGAAGATATACTGTAACTTACTTGATCAGTCACGCGGCGTGCTAAGTCTGTTAGACGGCCTTCAAATATGTCAAGCTCGTCCCGCAGGTACACCCGCAACAACAAACCCAGAGCATTCAAGTACACCTAAATGAGCAAGAAAAGTAATCCTTATAATGCCAAAACCTGGCTCATTCTTCAAAGGGTGAAAAAATAATTTACCTCTGCAGGCATGGCATCAGCTCTTTCTAATTCCTTCCAAATATGATTCTCATAAACTTCCAACACTTTTCTAATTGAAGAATGACCCTCCAAGTAACAAAGAGCCACATGCCACCAATTATGTGTTAGCCTGCACGTTTATAGAACAAATCCACTTAAGGCATCAAAGATGTAATTGAAATTCATTAAATGTCATTAGATTCACTTTTTATGCATACATAAATGATGAACAAGAGTTCCATGTAGGGGAGCATTCTTCCATGAATTCCACAGCTTCTTTGAAACAACACTTGTATTGAAGTACATGGCAAATCTGCACGAGAATGAATACAAATAGTAGCACCTAACTACTAGGAATTCGATCCAAGACTTTTCATGACAAGAAATTCCATTTTTTTAGTATTTAGGTAAGATATCGTGTTGTTACTCATAATCTCTATTTCCCATATTAGCGAGAAGTTAGTACTTTTCCATGAGATGGATAACTACGAAAATACAACCAATTACAGAAAAGCATGGGGAATATGATGATCTCTACTCACGGCATGTTGTGCCCAGTAGTCCTGTTTATTGATCTCATATCCCTTTCTTGCAGCTTGCTCAGCCTCATCCATTCGGCCCAGCTCTAGTAATGGGAAAGCAAGCATTCCATATATATAATCTTCTTGTTGGTTTTTGGGTAGAACCTAGTTAAATAAAAAGTTTCACTAAAGCCGGCAGATAAAGAAACAGTCTCAAAACATTCAGACAGAAAGGAACCTGTTGGACAAGATCCAGAGATATGTCTGGTCTGGCGAGGTAGAAGCATTGTACTTGAGCCCTTTTTAGTGAAACAAGATCCTTTGGGTAGTCATTCAAGAGCTGCAAACATACATAAGAGGATACAATGAACAGGCCTGTAGCAATAAATACCAAGTACTTTCCACAACACAATTGTAGATGAATATAATGCCGCTGCGAAAAATTAGCATTCTTACTCCAAAGAGCTCTACTCAATAAACACCCTAATTTTGTATAAGCAAGAAAAAGGAAAGTATGGCTTCAAAGGAGAAAGGCAGTTACTGCTGACATTAATTTCTTGGAAGTGAATTTAAGATGAGATCAAATTCAAGATGCAATCCGGCAAAAGCTAATCAAAACACAAAACGAGCCACATTCGGCAAAAAGAAGGTTCATAATGTATGTTGCAACTTGCAAGACCTAGGAAAGACCCACAATACAAAGTACAAGTCACTGAAAAGAGTGGTTTTAATGCAATCCACATCAAAATAAAGACATTCAACATAAAACCTTGCTCGTGACACACCTTAGAATGAAGCTGGAGAGCGACATCATCGTCTCTATTCTCAGATATAAAATAACTAACCGCATCAAAAACTGCTCTTTCATACGAGGTAGCTTGCTCCTGTTTTTTTATTAACAGAAATTTCAATCACAGAAGGAAGAAAAGAGAAGCACTGAACCCATGAAAAGGACTTGGAAATTAAAAAAGAAGCTAAAACTTACAAGATGAGACTTTGCAGCTTGAATATGAGAAGCAGCTCGAGCATGATCATTTGAGCAGAGGAAATGAGCAGCCAAGATGTTGGCAAGAACACAATCTTTGTCATGGCCAGTCGCCTTCAATATCACAGCTCTGTCCCTCCCATAACTAAGCACCTTTTAATCAACCAAAAAAAACCACATCAAGCAAAAGAAATCAGCAAAAAAGACTCTCGATCGGATATAATCAGGATAGCAAAAAGAAGAGAAGAAAACAAAGAATAAGATAGAGACCCACCTGGTGATAATAAGAATTGATGGCAGAGATGCAATCATCAGAAGCGGTTTTCACCTGGTAACCCCATCTGTCCAATTTTACACCTCCTTCCATCACTCCCTGTCTTCTCTGTATCTATGTAGAGAGTAAATAAGTTTTTTTGTGATTGAAAATGAGAGATCGGCACTTCAAACGGGAACAGAGAGTGGTGCACTTATTATAGAAAAAACAGAACAATGGATTTATATATTTATTACTAAAAGATTTTTGGAATTTGTTGCCTTTTATTTCCTGTCAAATATGGGGATGAAATCCAGGAATTACTGCTTTCAAATGGATACACGGTACCGGTTCGGATTGTCTCTCGTCTTGGTGAACCCTGCCGGTTTATTGAATTAAGATGCTCAACTTAGGAAGCGCCGCTTAATTAATTGGATCTTAGCTAACGAACAAACATATCTACTCCGTAGTAAATAACATTAACAATGTGCAACGGTAAATTAACACACAAAATATCAAGTAAATATATTAAATATGTTATTTATCCTTCTCAAAACTTTAATGTAAGGGGTGAATAATTAGTAACCGGATATTACTATTTGTATTTTATTTTACACTAGTATCAAATTTACCTATTGCGCGGTTGTATTAAATTATTGATAAATTATCAAAAAGAAAATATATTCATTTACTAATCGGATATATATATGCCTCTAAAAAATAAGTAAAACATCGACGGGTCTAGTTTCGTTAATTAAAAAATACGCATTTATTAACGGACCTATTTTTTTCAAATCTATGGATGGGTTAACTTTTCGCTTTTATATTAAAGAGAGTTAATACTTCAATACATAAACCTTGTTTCTATAAGTGATAGATTTGCGCAGATCCAGCACGTTTTCTTTAATTTAATTATCTTTGAAAGAGATTACAAATTAAATACTCCTTAAAAGTCAATTTAACATAAGTGGACAATTAGATTAATCTTATCACGTACTTAACTATAATTTGAGGCGATCATAACCTCAATTATTCACTTATTATGAAAATTTGAAACATTTTCAAATGTAAAGATTAAGAATTGATTGATGAAAATATTAGAAGAAAGAATGAATAACAATACTAGATCTGTTTAAAAGTAATAATGGAATTCAAAGCAAATGAGATCCTTATTAATAAAATATAAAGATTAGTGAGCAAAATTCCAAGACAGCTAAAAAGCAAAGCTCTTTAATTAGTCCTTCATTTGGCTGGACCCAGCAAAAAAGTAGCCGTTAGATGCTTGAACGTTAAGCAGATGTCGTGGTATTGATGCACTGGTGCTATCTTTGCCTTTAAAAAGTCACAAAGTAGCTTCCACATTCTACAAAAGCATCTGAAATCTCAAGAAGAAAGATGGGTATGGTAGTGGTGATATCTTTGCCTTTCATTCTCTTCTCCATACTTCTTGCTTTTGGGTGCTACTTCTTTGGCAGAGCTAGAGGCAGACAAGACGTCCGTACAAATGCTCAGGTCTACGGTGTCCCCACTCCACCTCCTGGCCTAACAGCCGCTGCTGCTGCTGATGTTTCTTCCTTTCCATCTCCATCTCCACCACATCACCCTCACTTCAAGCCTGACAACTTTGACAAAGTTTAAGGCCTCCAAAATCAAACTAAACTCTGTTCTTTCTTGTTTCTTGTATTGGTGTGAGTTTTGGGGCCATACAATATTGTAGCCTAAGTTGGCTTTTATGTAATTTTCTTGTATATTTGGCTACATTAATGTGAATCAACAGAAGTGATAACAAAATATTTCTGCTTTTTGTTTCATCCCATAGGATGGAAGGAAACTTGTATGTATAAAACCAAGAAATCTGTCATGTAAGGTCATATAACAGTGTAAAAATTGAGTGTGATCAGCTTAATTCTAAAGGGTATTTTACCAGGAGTTGCAGGGGTGGAGGTGCAAGAAAAAAAACTGATTAACCAAACCGATCCTATTTAATAGGGTACCCGGTCAAAACTTTACCCGATTAAATCGAATAAAAAAGTATACGTCTTGAACCAAACTGATAAAATTGGGTACCCGTGCCGAAAATATAAATGGGTCGGGTACAACCCTAAATGATATTTTTTGGAATTATACCCGATCAAAAGAGTATCCGATTAAATCTGGTTAAAACAAAAAAAAACCTGAATCGAAAATGTAAATGGAGCGGGTTGGTTTGTAGATGGGCCAGCTAGCCTTTTTTCCTCATGAATTAACTAAATTACCACTCACTCAATGAGGGCTAAAATTGTAAAATTACTTATTTGGATGATTGGTGTTTTAATGGCAAACTTTTAAAAGTTTTGGATTTAAAAAAAAAAAAGTAAATACTTTTTTGGAATTTCTAAAAAAATGTAGATACTTTCTAATTCTTTTTTATTTTTTCAGAAATTTTAATTGTTTACTCTTTATGAAATTATAGAAATTTTTAAATATATTCTGATTTTCCCCCAAAACTATAAATATTTTTTCAATTTATAATTAGTATCATAAACTAAAATTGGATGCCAAATTGACGGTCATACTCTAACAATACCAAAATACCAAGAGGGGCATTGATGTAAAACTACTTTTACAACCATTTACGCGTGTTACGCGTACACGGTACCATTACAATGGCACATAACCACCCCAAACCCATAAATTGTCTTAAAAGTGAGGGACAATTATGTAATTTTAAAACACCCTCTACTCATTTAGTATTATTTTATTTATATTTATTTATTATGTTATTTTTCTCATTATAGAAATATGTCTGAAATGAATATACTAGAAGACAACCAAAAAGTTTTATAGAGAAATTAGGTACAACTCATACTTTATCGTAGAGCTCCAAACATGCTACCAAGCACTATAAACACTTACTCGAGATCACCTACGCGCATGATATTACCACATCTTACTTGCTAAATCACCTCAATCGCCCTCGAGCCCACAAACGACGTGTTCTCGCTTTGACGTGCAAGTTCTTCATAACCCATCACAATTAGGTCTCGTCAACAGCAAACATACATACAAATCAAATAGCCCTCAAATTAAAACAATCTCTTGTGTGTGTATATTAAAGAAAGCATGATACAACATTGATCAATCGACGATCATTCTACGCCTAACCAACAATGGTTGGTAAAGACAAAGACCAAGACCAAAACAAAACAAAAACCCTTGAAAAAGGACTTTTCTTTTTCTTCTAGAAGAAAGGACAAAAATGTAGAGAGGTCATTGTGACAAAATTTCGGTGAAGTTATTAGAAGATTTCGGGGAGAAAGACTTTCATGTTGGAATTGGCTCTTAATTTTCTCCGGCAACTTGGGCATTGCTTTTTTACTGCTAACGCCTTTTTGAGGCAACCTTGGCAGAAGATGTGACCACATTTCGTCGATGTCGCTTCTATTATTTTATCCATACAAATTGGGCAACGGTATGCTGCTGCCTCTCCTTCTTGTTCCACAAGCACAGCACTATTCTTTACTGCTGGTCCTGCAGGATTCCCCAATCCCAGCTGCAGAAACAATTTTTTCTTGATTGATAAGTTAATTATCCAATTAGACAGAAGAAATTAAGGCCTTAATCCACCACCCAAATCATGAATCTTGATCAAGATAATAGTGAATTTGAATAAATATAGTAACAATGGCTAAAGTAGTTTGGGTCTTTGATGAGTAACAACATAAAACAATCACAAACAAAACCCCAGAGTTAAAGAGTTAATTACAAACCCAATGTTATGCCATTATCCATAAAATTTAGTCAGAGATTTATTTTTTTGGGTCTCATCGATTATCTGACCTCGGCATTATCGGAATTAAAATTTACTCATCTTTATCAGACTCATGACAATAAGGAAGGAGAGATGTTAAGAAACCTGAATTTCCATTCTGCTTCCTCCATGTTGACCAGTGCCATTGTTGCTCTTAGCCTTCTTCTTGGCCTGCAGAACATAAGGTAGAGGAGGATATACGCGTAAATAAATATACAGGTTAATTAGTATAACTAACCACAGATTTAATAATAATAAAAAAGAACGTCGTGTGCATACTTGATCAAATGCGGCCCGGGAGATGATTTCAACCTCAACATCGTCAATCTCCAGCTGCTGGAAATCTTGGAAATCTTGGTGTCGGGACGACGACAAGGGTACTTGAACTCGAGACGGTTGAACATAATTATACTGCTGATTATCAGAAGAAGGGTACTGGTAGTACTGATGATTAGGCAAGAACATTGGAACGTCCTGGTGGGGTAAGTTAGAAGGCAACTCCCACTCATGTATCCCAATTCCATATGGATCTTGATGAGATAAGTACTGATCAGATGGTGATGTGTTCAAGAGCTGGGTAGCGTATGGTGGAATATCTTGCATCTGATCAAAATAACATCGCCCCCAATCCATCAACCATTGCTCCTGATCAGCATCCCTTGAAGACCCATATGTACCCAGAAAACTCCTTATCTGGTCAACGCTCGACATTTGTTCCTGAATACCAACCAATTACATAAACAAAAATCAAATAAACTATTTATATACCTGTGTAGGATACGAAGCAATTGGACCATCTGCTAATTAAACAGTATATGAAACTAACCATTTTGTTAATGAGCACTCCTTCCGTCACTAATAGCCCGTCGTTTTTATATTTTCAATGAAAAAATCAATTAACAAAATTCTTTTGTAATCCGTGATTAGCGATTATTGATTTATTTTGGAGACTATTAGTTGAATTGCTACAATCAAAATATAGAAAACAATTTTCGCTATGAAGTTATTTTATCACTTGTAAGAAAACAATTAAATTAAGACGAAAAGAAGGATATAAATTATTTTGGAACAAAATTTTCCAATTGGTCAACAAATCTAAAATTGCATAAAAACACTCTAATTGTCAATATTTTATGCATTCAAAATTAAAATCTTCCATATATATCTTTTCTTCTTTTTAATTATATGAATCTCAATATCTCTATCAAAATTACCCTTAAATTTCTTAAATATCAAAATTTCACACACATCAATCACAGAAAAGTCCACCACAACTTCCAAGATCTATTGGTTTTTTCATTCGATTATGAAGAACACAAAGCTTCATTAACTTTTGGCTTATTTAAATTTAAAATAAAATATGCTCCTTCGGACATGAATATACACTTTCATACTTTAAAGCGAGAGACTAATCTTCTTCGAGTATCGAGATTTTATAATGAATAAATAAAAAACTGAAAAGGAATGGAAGATGGTACCTGGATATGAGAACAGGACACCGATCAAATTGATGAGATGAAGGAGTGAAAGAACTGCGAATTGCAGAGAGCAGAGATATGGTGGAGAGAGTAGCAGAGGCAAGATATATATATATATATACTAACATTGTTGGGTTTTTTTTGGGTTTTGTGTGGCGAAAACCTCTCTGTCTTCTGATCGGCCCTGGTGATATAAGGAAGGTAAAACTCTTAGAAAATCTGTGTTTCCAAGTTTGAGTCCGTACTCCAATCTGTGTAACGTTAGGAAGAGAGTCATGTCCCTTCCCCTTCTCTACCCACCTCTCTGTATTTTATGCATACTCTACCACTACCTTCTAGCCTTTTGGAAGTTCATTAAATTCTCCTCTACCCTTAAAAGGAAAAATTCAAGAAAAAGAAAAAGACAATATATGTTAATTACCATATGCTATTTTATTTTATTTTCAAAATTTATGAATTGGTGTGTACAATTGTTTTATTTATGTAATTTGATATACGTTGAACCTACTATACTTTACCAAATTATTGTCCTTAGTTTGATACTAAAACGTGTGATTTGTCAATGGACGTGATCTATTTAAAAAATTATAGAGCAGAAAATTCGACAATCTACACGTTTCGTCCACATATATTTTAGTAAATAAAGAGGGACCAGTCATCATTTAAAATTATATGAATCGTTTCTTTTGTAAATAGTGAAGTAAAAATTTTGTATTAAAATTATAATTATAATTTTCTATGTTGTTATGGTGCATTATTTTCATTTTAAAAATTTATATTTATTAATAAAATCGTTTTTTAAAAAAAAAGTGATAAGACAATTAATTGTCCATTACCTCAAATTCAGGTTTTATACTTTGACTATCTTCGGATTCAACTGTGTTTGAACATGATATGCAAAAAGAGACAAGGGGACACTCAAATAAACAGTATTTAGTTTTAAAAAAATAAAAGAAATTAAGCGTATAAACTTCCCTCGTTTTTGCTGGCAACTTTAGTACGCCTTTGGCGTTATGGTTCGGCAACGCTGCTGTTGCCACTGAAAATCTGACAATTGGTGTTTGGCTATAGCTTTTCGATAGAGCTTTTTGGAAAGCTGGCTTTTTGCATAGCACAATCTTGTGCAAAATTGGTGCGGCTTGGAACGGAGCAAAATGCTCCAGTGGCAGCAGCCAACGCTGCTTTTGCCACTCTCTCTCCTATTATATTTTTTTTCATTTTAATTTCATTTTTTTACTTTATATAATAGAACAAAATAAATTAAAAATTAATTCTACATCCACTTTTTCTATTTTTATTAATTTTTTTAAAATGAATTTTATACTCAAACTATTTCATTTTTATAGTTTTACCAAACACTAAGATAGTGTTTGGCCCTTAGGGTTGGGTTGGGTTGGGTTGGGTTGGGTTGGGTTGGGTTGAAACCCAAAAGTTGTATATAGGTATTTGGCGTTGAAGTTTGAACCGAGCTTTCTAAACAGCTCGGTTGAGTTTTGCCTTGGAGGGCCTCCTTTCCTCACTGCCAATTTTGGCTCCAGTGGCAGCAGCTGCGTTTGCCACCTTCTCTCCTACTTTTTTTTTTTTCAATTTTAATTTCATATTTTTATTTTATATAATAGAATAAAATAAATTAAAAACTAGTACAATAAAATCTCCATCTTAAGATAAATAATTCTAGATCCACTTTTTCTATTTTTATTAATTTTTTTAAAATGGGTTTTATACTCTATCAAAAACAACTTTTCATTTCCCACAGCACTTTTAAGAAATGTTTACCAAACAATATACTAGTTTTTCCAGAAATACTTTTGCCACAGCACTTTTCGGACTAGAACCGGAACGTCAAACAGACCCTAAAAATAACTTCTCATTTCCTACAACACTTTTAAGAAATGTTTACCAAACAACATACTAATTTTTCCGGAAGTACTTTTGCCACAGCACTTTTACCACAGTACTTTTCGGACTAGAACCGGAACGCCAAACAGACCCTTAAACTCCTTTTACTGCTAGGTGACTAGTAAGACCAGAATCTGAACAACACCTAACTCCTCCTCCTCTCCATCATCGTCATCGATCATCACCTCAACTCTAATGGCTAACTCCTCCCAGTCCTAAATCCAAACATACCACAATTCCCTCACATGGCGAAGCAGGATCCCACTGCACGAACCGTACTGGAACCGTTCTCCACATACGCTCTCCGCAGTCTCTTGTCTTCTCCTTCTTCAATCAGTTCCCTTTCAATCTCCCAATCCTTTATATACCTCGGCACAAAGTCCGGCTCCATCGTTCTCCTCTCCGCAGACCTCGACACCCAGAACCTTTCATCTATCCGCACCGTTTCCCTCACTAACTCCCCGATTGAATCGATTCTCTTACTCCCCGATATCGAAAAGCTTCTGGTACATTCCGATGGGTCCTTGTTTTTAGCGGATTCAGCTCTAACTCAAGGTAATGCCAAAAAACTAAACTTTGCCAAGGGAGCTACTGCTGTCGCCAAGAGAATTACAACACATGACTGTGAATTCACTTTGATTCCCACGGAAGCAACGGCGGCAACATCCACTTCCACGGCAAGTCGACGGCTTTTGAAAAAATTGGGTGATGGGATTCGCGCCAATGGCACTAAAACTTTAAAAAAGGAAGGTAACAGTGATAATGGCAATGATGATTATGATAATGGCAAGGATAATAATGATAATGAGAATGTATTTGTTGTTGTTGTTGGTAAAAAGTTGGTTTTGATAGAGATTGTGAGAAATGGTGGGGTTGTGGTTTTGAAGGAGATGCCTTGTACTGCGGGTGTTAAGAATGTTGTGTGGATTAATGATTCCATAATTGTTGGTACTGTTAATGGGTATAGTTTGTTTTCATGTGTTACGGGGGAAGGTGGGGTGCTTTTTACGCTACCAGAGGCATGTGAATTACCATTGTTGAAGGTGCTGGTGTGGAAAGAGAAGAAAGTGATGTTGCTGGTGGATAATGTAGGAGTGCTGGTTAATGCGAATGGGCAGCCAGTTGGTGGAAGCTTGGTGTTCCGGAAGAGACCAGAGAGTCTTGGGGAGTTGTGTAATTATGTGGTGGGTGTTAGGGATGGGAAGATGGAGTTGTATCATAAGAAGTCTGGGAGGTGTGTTCAGACGATTGGGTTTGGTGGGGAAGGAGTAGGGTGGTGTGTTGTTGCCAATGAGGAAACTGGAAATGGGGAACTTGTTGCTGTTGCAACAGCCACTAAGGTATGTGAACAATAATTACATATGTAAGGTAATCCAATTATGGTTATGGAGTTATGGCCAATGTAACCTATAGATTATCTTATTTAATATTGAATTTTGCTAGGTCATTTGCTACCGAAGAGTACCATCTGAAGAACAAATCAAAGATCTGCTGAGGAAGAAAAACTTTAAGGAAGCTGTTTCCTTGGTGGAGGAGCTTGAGTGTGATGGTGAAATTTCTAGTGAAATGCTATCCTTTGTTCATGCTCAAGTGGGTTTCCTCTTGCTTTTTGACTTGCATTTTGAGGAGGCAGTGAATCACTTTTTGCAGTCAGAGACAATGCAGCCTTCTGAAGTTTTCCCACTCATAATGCGAGACCCAAATCGCTGGTCTCTACTGGTATGTCTTATTACTCATAAGTTGTTTGATGTTCCTCTATTCTTGGGATAAACTAGTCTCTTTCATTATGCCAACATTATATAACTCGAGCCTGTGCAAATAACGGATGTGGTTGTAATACATCTGTCTGAAATTGTTAGATGATCCTTTCAGAAACATGGTGTGTCTTTACACAAGTGTAGAGTAGCATCTTAAGAAATTGCATGTGTTATTTTATAAGACCACTTGCTTATAAACATGTTAAATTGAGGGCTCTTAATACTATCTGTTGTCATACTATGGAAATCCTTTGCAGGTTCCCAGGAATAGATACTGGGGTTTGCATCCACCCCCTGTCCCTCTTGAAGATGTTGTAGATGATGGACTTTTGGCTATTCAAAGAGCTATTTTCCTCAGAAAAGCAGGGGTGGAGACTCCTGTTGATGATGATTTTCTGTTGAATCTTCCAAGCAGACCTGATCTACTAGAGTTGGCAATAATAAACATTATCAGGTTATTGCACCTCCTCTCTAAATCGTTTACATGTAATAGTTGTTGTCATTGGCCCTTATACACATCTTTTGTTCTTTCTACTCTTTTTCAACAGATATCTAGAGGTTTCTCGTAGAAAAGAATTGGCTTTGCCCGTTAGGGAGGGAGTTGACACCCTATTGATGTACCTTTATAGAGCCCTAAACCGTGTTGATGATATGGAGAACCTTGCATCTTCTGAAAACAATTGCATTGTGGTATGCACTACTTTCCTTTGCTTGCATTGAGGTAGTTACTCTCTTGGTAGTTTTTACATGTTAATACTATTACTGAGAATTGGAAAGGGATACTATCATAACTGACTGGTTGGTGGATAAAAATGAAATTTTATTTCAGTGAAAGAGGGTAGAGATCAATTGGTTTAATGGGGCTTCACCTATAGTGCAATATCCTCAATATAGTCTAGGGAGGAGAAGGAATGTATTGCAATGGTGTTAAGAGTGTAACTAGTAGTTTCTGCGTTATGCAATAATAACCTCTGTCTTTCTTATTTTTCTAGTTTTTATTCATAACGCTAACTTGTAACATTCACTTCTAACAAATATACCAACCTATTTAAGTGATGATGGCATCTTTCCTAGACTAAAATTTTATTTTCTGTATGAAGTCAACTTAACTTCTCTCAAGGTGAATCTCTTAGGTTTTGATTTATCAAACCTTTTCTTTTACCATAATTTATTTAAAGAGTACTTGACAGTTGCAATTAAATAGTTTTCTATTTTGATATATCTCAAGATGGGCCATCTAATGCTGCAATATGACCACCCCCTTCATTTCGGTTTTGAATTACCGTATAAGTAGTTTGTTGGTCAAGATCAAAATAGTTCATAGGTGTCAAGTCAATAGTAGTCCATGGAATCTTAGCATTCCAATGCATTGCAAAACAGAGGGGCTGTTGTCAGGAGCTTGCTTGAAGGATGACCGTACACCTTCCATGGGCGGTGCAGGAGGAGTTAGAAAATCTATTAGATGATTCTGGGCACTTACGGACGCTTGCCTTCTTGTATGCAAGTAAAGGAATGAGCTCAAAGGCTCTTTCCATATGGCGCATTTTGGCAAGAAATTATTCTTCTGGTCTATGGAAAGATCCTGCTGTGGAGAATGATGGACAGGATGGCAGTACAAATATCCCCTCTGGCAAAGAGATCGCTGCTAATGAGGCATCAAAAATTCTAGAGGAGTTGTCTGATCAGGACTTAGTTTTGCAACATCTTGGATGGGTATGTACAGTTTCAACTTTAATAGTACTTTTCAGAATTTTAGGTTGACAGCTAATTGTGGTTTTGGTAAATGCCTTTAGATTGCTGATATTAATCCTGTACGTGCGGTTCTAGTTTTGACATCAGAAAAAAGAGCCAATCAGCTTACACCAGGTACTTGCTGGTTGCCAAAGAATACTCATGTTATCTTTCCTATTTTGGGGGTGTATGTGTTTTCCAATCACATTGTTAAGTTCCTTGTTTTTAAGAAAAAAATTATATACAATGTGGCATTTTGGTATTTGCATTTAGTTATTGCTTTCTGTATTTCTGAGGTGAATTCATTTTTTCCTGTTCTTTCTTTCAGATACAGTTATAGCTGCCATCGATCATAAAAAAGTTGAAATTCTCCAAAGGTATGTCAACCATTGTCCCATAAACCACAGCTTCACAGCTTTCAAAAATATAAAGGTATTACTAACTTGTGACATTGTTTTTTGTTATTCAGCTATCTCCAGTGGTTGATTGAAGATCAAGATTCAGATGATACTCATCTTCACACTTTATATGCTCTATCACTTGCAAAGTCAGCTCTTGAAGCCGTTGAAATTGAAAGTACTTCACAGGGTCATGATGGAAGGCTGGAGGAAGCAACATTTTCTTATTATGGAAGAAACTCAATCTTTCAAAGTCCTGTACGAGAAAGGTTGCAAATATTTTTACAATCATCTGATTTGTATGATCTAGAAGAGGTCCTTTATTTGATTGAAGAATCAGAGTTATGGGTGGAAAAGGTGTGCTGGAGCTCCTTCTTTCTATGATCTTCTTTTCTACCCGTTTCCGTTTCAAAGATCTATATATAAAGTACTTGAAGGCCATTGATTTCATGGCATCTATTTCTGTTATTACCTGTGGACTGTTAGAAAAGCATGGGTGATGTTGTTGCTTTTAGGTGGCTGGATGATCTATCTTTAGTCTTCGTCGCTGATTTTTGTTCTTATTTTTGTTTGACAGGCTATTCTTTACCGAAAGTTAGGACAAGAAACAAATGTGCTTCAGATATTGGCACTGTGAGCTTCAAATCCTTTCAGGATTATCAATAAACTAGTTGTTATTTGATTTGTTTTGCTAATAGGTTGGGCTGAAATGACTTGCATGCATTTAACTGGATCTCTAAACATTCTTGGGTGGTGATATTCCCACACCCTTCCACTCAAGAATTTACTACACTAGCCCTTCTTATATTTAATGACATAATTTTTAATACTCAAACAGGGCTAGTATAGTAAATTCCTAGGTGCAAGAGTGTGGGAATAACAATTTGGGGTGTGGGAATATCAACAGTCAACATTCTTTTGCTACCATTCGAGTATTGTTTTATGCAAAATATTCATGTTTTTCTTCCAATACTGCTACACTCGTTGTTTAACCTGTCCCACAGTAGTTCTTCATTTTTAGCCTATCCTAGATGCACCAGTTTGTTTTTTTTTTAAATATCCATGCTGTCCTTCCAATATTGCCAGACTCCATTGTTCATCCCACATCCTACAGTAGTTTTTCATTTTTAGCCTGTCTCTATATGCAATGGATTCTGGCCGAAAAGGAATTAACCTAGCTGCTGTTGTTTTCCACCAGATTCTTTAACAGCTTTGTCCTACTTGATTTGATTAAAAATTGTTCTCTATCTTCAATAACATATATTGGCCTCTCAGGAAGCTGGAGGACAGTGAAGCTGCCGAACAGTATTGTGCTGAGATTGGTAGACCGGACGCATATATGCAGTTAGTTTTGTTTCTTTATTCTGTGGGCTTCCCCTAAAACTATGCATTACATATTTGTTCGACACTTACTTTGTTTGTTCCATCCAGGTTACTTGATATGTATTTGGATCCACAAAATGGTAAAGAGCCTATGTTCAATGCTGCTGTTCGCCTTCTGCATAATCATGGAGAGTCATTAGATCCTCTGCAAGTTTTGGAGGTATAAACACATCCAATCCTCTCTCCCTTCCAGAAAAGTGTTTGATGTGATCAAACACTTCGTACTGCATTAGTGAGGTTTATTTCTACAATATGATATTGCTTTATTTCTCCACAAGGTCTTCTTCAGATCCTAGTTATTTATTGTTACAGACACTGTCTGCGGATATGCCTCTTCAACTTGCCTCAGATACGATATTAAGGATGTTGAGGGCCCGGCTTCATCATCATCGTCAAGGACAAGTAAGATCCTTTTGTTGATATTGTGCAACAACCTTTTGGCTTCTAGTTTACATTCCTTCTTAAACTCGACCATTTTGTGTTGTAATTAATTTGATTTACATTCATCTCTTGATTCATAGTTGTGTGTAATAATATAATCATCTATAAGTTGAAATAGCTACCTCTACCATCCAGTATTGTACTTTTGACCTGTTTCCAATCACGACTCTTTAACTTTTCAGATCGTGCATAATCTCTCCTGTGCAATAGATGTTGATTCAAGACTCGCAAGATTGGAGGAGAGATCACGGCATGTGCAGATAAATGACGAGAGCCTCTGTGACTCTTGCCATGCTCGGCTTGGAACTAAACTGTTTGCAATGTACCCAGACGATAGTGTTGTCTGTTACAAGGTTTGTTACTGTTGCCACAACTTTCTTCCCCAAAGGAGGTTTGCGTACTAAGTAAGCTAAAACAGTGAAAAACTGATGTGCTACTTTTGCAGTGTTTCCGTCGCCTGGGTGAATCCACTTCTGTCAAAGGCCGTGACTTCAAGCGGGACATCTTATTCAAGCCAGGTTGGCTTGTGACGCGATAAGCTAGAAACGCGTTTGTGAATATGGGAACAAAGGACAGGTTAATGGCATAGGTTGTCATTTTAGTGGCAGGAGATGCTCTTTGTAATCTGACAATTGAAGGTTCAAGTGAAATCCCCATTTCTCCTGCTAGGTAGAAGGCATACCCTCTTATGTACCAAAGGAATAAGCTACAGATTTTGCAGTTGCTAATTACATACGATATAATCAGGCTGATATGTTAATTTTTTTATATTTTTTATTTTATAATGCACACTCTTTTCTACTTTTTCCAACGGAGAACGATTTTAGGTTTACTAAAAAATAAAAAAAAGTTTACCTTCCTCATGCAAGAATTGATAAGATCAAGTGATTTTTTTTTATAAAAAAAGTAATTATATTATTAATTATCATTACTATATATTAACCCGTTAAATTATAACGATTGTTGCTCTTTGTAACGGAACCAAGGTGAATGAACCTTGTGATACGCAATAAGATTGTTGATATATGTAAGTTTTTATTTATTATTGAAACATATATGTTATTTTAAAAGCCTTATGAATGAAATAAATAATTTGACTTTTATAATTTTTTAAGTTATAATTATAATCCTTATAATAGTTAAAACATAAAAAAATTGTTTAAAATTTCTCATTATTTTTTTCTTCAATATTTTTAAAATAAAGTGAATCTTTCCATATTTATTATATTTTTCTTTAAATTTTTATAATTATTTTAAAAAATTAAATATTAAAAAAATTAAAATTGTAACTTTTAAAATTTATATTGGGAGCCTTAAACAATATGAATTAAAGTCAAATAATGTGTAAAGTATATATTTTTTATATAATTTACCTTAAATCTAATGTATAATTTTAGATAATAAAAAAGGAAAAGCAATAAAAGATATTTCTGGTAGTGAGATTTTTTTAATAGGGAAGAGAAAGTAAGCAATTGATATATATAATTATACATTGTCTTGCTGATAATAAAAGTAATCAATACAAATTGGAATCTAATTTGAAAAAAATAAAGAACAGAAAGTAGAAGAGCAATTTAGCAAAATATAAAAGGAAAAAAAGAAAAGAATAAAATGAAGCAACCCCTTAGAAATTCCAAATTGGGACTTCGGTCCACACCCACAGCTCCTCTAAGCCCTAGAAAGTAGAAACAAACCCCTTTTTCCACCCCATAAACACTCACTTTACCCCGTAAATCAAGCAGCAGCCAGCCAGCAGCAGCGAGGCCGAATATAGAAGATTCCGACCACGCCGCGTCACCGCTATCCGCACGAATCCATCTCCTAGGTCAGTTCCCTCCCCCCCTCCTTTCATCTCTTCCATTCTCATTTTTTCCTATTCCCGTTTTACCCTCACAAAGAACTGTTTTTTCATACCATTTCCAACCTCAGATCCCTACCCAACTCCATTTCCATTTTCTCCATTTTGTGTTTTTTTGGGAAATGAAAAATCCATGGAAGAGCTGATTTCCAGATCGCGTGATATGTTTAGGCATTTCCCTTTTCTTGTCATTGGTTTTGATTGATGCGTTAATGTTTTTTCTGCGAAGGAGGGGTTTTTTCATACGGATGATATTACACGCTCGGCGGCTTATCTGTTGAATTCCTTAGTTATGGAGAGGGCAGCTTTGCCTGGGGAATCGTCGCATCATGCAGAATCATCTTCTAGGGCGCAGGATGATGATGGTGGAAGCGGATGTGATGGTGGTGGAAGGTGGTATTTTTCGAGGAAGGAGATTGAGGAAAATGCACCCTCGCGAAAAGATGCCATAGACTTGAAAAAAGAGACTTATCTGAGGAAATCCTATTGCACCTTCTTGCAGGATCTTGGCATGCGGCTCAAAGTGTGAGTTTTTATAGTAGGCAAATGTGAACCTGCAATTGAATCATAGAATATAGTTATCCTGTTCCTCCAGTGTATTCTACGTTTTCCTTATCTGTGTAGAAACCATATGCGCCACTCTTTTGAACATTGTTAACAAAACCTTATTTTCTGATGCTCTGAACCCATCTTATATTTTGCAAGCGAATCTGGTATGTCAGTGCTTCTGCATGATGATTGTTAAATAATTGGGTGATGGTGAATTTTCTGACAATGTAGTTGTCCCAAGTTAGATGTGTATCCTAGATATGATCTTGTGTTATTAAGGTACCTTATTATAGGTGAAGAGAATATTGAAATGAGTTTTGATGATTTCTGGTTGATCAGATGATGGGTCAAGTTTAGACGATTTGTTTCTCAGACTGGTTCTGTCTTATTAAACTATTATCTTTTATGGGCTGTGTGGATTTTCCATAGTAGAAATAGTGGTATATTGTCAATTTATTTTGTGAGATGTGAATCCAGAACACTGATCATGAGAGTCTTGTTGTGGTCGAAATCTGTTTTCTTGAGGTCTCTCATGGCTACTTAAAACAAGGAAATGTGATATTTAAAACACCATACTCGCAAGTATATGCAAGTGTGATGATGGCCTTGTTGTATACGAGCACCGGTGGGTCTTTAAATCTTGGGTTTGGCAACATAATGGGACAGTTTTTAGTTGGCCAGGGCTATTCTCATTGTGTAGGTTGTAGCCTGTTGGTAAAGGAAAACTTAGCCTTGGGGCAATAGGAGTTCAATTTATACGGAGTTTGGATTAATGCTTGTAATAGTTTCCTATTGTCAAAATGTTTAGTGAAATTTACCAAACACACCATGTCACACTGAACAAGGGGAAGTTATTATTTTGTGGAAATTTAAACTCGTGAAAACAATCCCCTCTTAGTGTCTCTAAGTTGTAGCATTCTGGCCTATTGTTTGCTGGACCTGCTCAAGCTCTGGTGGAGCAATAAACGAATGGCCTTGAAGTTTTTTTGTAATCTCAGTTACATCTTTCATGTTTTATAGTCGAGTTATTTTCTGCATCTTGTTCATTTTCTTTGACCTTGGTTTTTGTGACTTGTCTCCCTAAATAATAATAAAAAAAAGGTCTAGCTTGGTGTGATTGCATTTTACCTCATCTCTTCTGCAAATGTGGGTTCAAATTTTTATTTGAAAATATCTGTGACAGATGCTCTTCTTAATGCAGACCCCAGATAACTATAGCCACAGCAATAATATTTTGTCACCGATTCTTCATTCGTCAATCACACGCAAAGAATGACAGAAGGGTGAGTTTTCCCTTTTGACTTTCACTTTTTTAACCAATGTGCATAGTTTATGTAACTTGTGAGTATGGTTAATGATGTATATTGTGTCTGCTGGATGAAATCCCTGAAATAAGAGGTTTGGTTGCAAAATGTTCAAGGAAAGAAATTGTGATATGGGAATTGGTCGCCGGGGTCCATTTGAGATCAGACTATAAGCAGCATGGTTGTCGGTATGTGCTGTTTGTGTTAGATAGTTGATACTTGGCACATACTTCTTATGCAGCCCGTACACTTTTGTTTGCAGTAGTGTTTGAGATTTTAGGGGACAAGCAGCAGCTCTAGTGTTTTGGTAGAAGTCAGTGATGTGATGATTAGGGCTTGGGAGTGAGTTGGGGCCGAAAGTTATTTGCATACTTACATCAGTTAACTGTGTTGAGTACCTGTTCCCATATAATTCCCATTATTCAATATCTATAGTTTCTTGAAATGGTTGGCATTTGGTCTAAGAAGCATTACAGTTTAAAGTTCTTGAATAACAGAGTAGCTTATGAGTCTTTCAACTATGCAATGGAAAAGGAAATGTTTCAAGAGGAGATATGGTGGTGGTTACCAAATCCATGTTTGGTGGATCTTGACCTGTGGGTCCTGTTGAGAAGTGGTTTTGGTGGTCCGGGTAATTTTTTAAATAGTCCTTTGTGCTGATTCATCCACCCAGATGACGGACTCTGATCAAGCTGATAAACAAAAGTTGGTTCTCTTGCTAGTCTATTACCTACTTCTCCTTTCTAAGTGCTGTTCAAACCCCAGTTGCATTAGTAATAGCGAATGCAAGCTCTATGACTACTTGCCAGTGTTGATTCTCTTGCCAGTCTAATACCCACTTATCTGTTCCAAGTATTGTTCAGTTCACTCCCTTCATATCAAAGCGTTTATCTACCTCTGTTGTGGGGCCTCCCAATTTTTTCATTGCCACTTCTTATGACAGAATTGGTGAAATCTACAATATTACCCTCCTTTTGTTCGTAGGATGCTCGATTGCATTAGTAATACTGAACGTGAAGCGAACTCTATGATTTCTTGCCTGCCTTAAGTAGTTGAATTGCTGTAGAAGACTAATAATTAGGGAGTGTCGTTTTGAGCTCTGCTATCTGTTATGTTTTCTTATGCTTTTTATATAAATTTGTGACCTTTTCTGGGCTTCCTCTCTTCCAATTCATCTTTATATCTTAACTTTTATCTGAGAATTGGTACGGTAGCGTGTTCTTAGTTTTGGTAGAATCCTCTGATTAATAACATTGCACCTTGAGGTAGGATTTTGTTGTTCACAATGTAGTTTCTAAAGGCAGTGTGGAATAGGAAGATATACTGTTTAAGGGAATTAAGGAAGGTAGCTTAATGTTGATATGTTCTGATGGCTGATTTTTCTTTTGCTTTCCAGACCATAGCAACTGTGTGCATGTTCCTTGCTGGGAAGGTGGAAGAGACTCCTCGTCCGCTGAAGGATGTTATTCTTGTCTCCTATGAAATAATTCACAAGAAGGATCCTATCGCAGCCCAGAGGATCAAACAAAAGGTTTTCTCTATACCAATGGTGTTTTGAGTTGTTTCTTTTTGTAGTTCCTCATTCTGATACGTACAAAGTTGAGTTGTTGGTGTCTTTTCTTTCTGTCTTAAGCTTCTCTTTCACTTTGCATGTCTGATGCTAGCTTTGTTGAGTTCTTACTGGCTCTTTCTTGTCCTCCAACTGTACCTCAATTAGATCATTTGTCTTTTATTCTGCCTTTTCTTTTCCACTGCTTCATGTAGCATGCCATGCATGGATGTGATCTAGAGGGGGGGTGGGGGGATCTTTGACATGATAGTCCCAGTATCATCTCTTTGTTAAATATGATGTGAAACTGAAAGAAGCTTGCAAAGTACTTAAAAATACCTGGATGAAATGCCTCGTCAGGTATCTGACAGATGTTCTTTTTGACTGTAGTACACCTCTTGAGTTAAGCTCTAGTTTCAGTCCCTTGACTCCCTTCCACATCTATAGCTGTTGTTGCCTTGCTACCTGAGATTTTCTTGGAAGTTTTCTTTTGTCCGTTATAATTTTTCTGTTTACTGATTGGTTCTCATGTATATTGCAGGATATATATGAGCAACAAAAAGAACTTATTTTAGTTGGGGAGAGGGTTGTACTTGCTACTTTGGGTTTTGACCTGAATGTTGTTCACCCATATAAGCCCCTTGTTGACGCAATTAAGAAATTCAAGGTTGCGCAGAATGCTCTCGCTCAAGTCGCATGGAATTTTGTTAATGATGGGTATGCGTATAATACTGTTTTCTTAGGCTTTCAATAATTCCAATACAATGGTTTCTCTTCTTTTTCACACATTAGAAAGCGGCTTGCAGACTGAGGACTTCGCTCTGCCTGCAATTTAAGCCTCATCACATTGCAGCAGGTGCTATTTTCCTGGCTGCCAAGTTTCTCAAAGTGAAGCTTCCATCAGATGGTGAGAAGGTCTGGTGGCAAGAATTTGATGTGACCCCACGCCAATTGGAGGGTTCGTTCCTCCCTTATTCTGTTGTGAAACTTTTATTGACTTAATAGGACAGTCTACAGACAGCCCCATAGCACCAACAGTGCAGATGATTTCTGGTAGCATTGGATTTATGATATTTAGTGTAGACTTGGTTATTATGAGATGATTGTAGCAAAAGCCTTATTTTATTTTTTTCTTAATGAGACCCGCCGAGGCAATGAACAGATAGGGGGTAGTTATGATCTTCTGATATCTTTGGTTTGACATTCAATAGGTAGAATGCCTAATTGTCTGCCATGGGTGCTGCTGTTATTGGTAGACTGTCCTTTTGAGTCTAATGTGGTTCCACATTTCAAAGGATGTGTTCGATCATTGTGCTTTTTGTTTTCTTTGGTGTGTTGCAGAGGTAAGCAATCAAATGCTGGAATTATATGAGCAAAACAGAGCAGTACCTCCGTCACAAGGGAGTGAGGTAGAAGGAAGTGCTGGAGCTGGGCCAAGTCATCGAGCCCCAGCTAGAGCTCTGGCTATGAATGAAGAACATGCTTCAAGGCAAACATCATCACGGTCGGTACAAGAGCATTCAAATTCTGACAACCACAGGTCTCCTCCAAGAACCACTGAAGATCTAAATCATGATAATGGGAGTGCTGAGACAGAGAGTATTGTTATTGATCCCAAGGTAGAGGTAGAAACTAAAGATAATCACTATCCTGACTCTGCTCCCTGTAAGGAAACCTCAAGAGAGGATCCAACTAAATCCAGGTCTGGGGCTGAGCAACTTGAGGGGGAAGACGGAGAAAGGACTAGAGGCAGAAGCGAGGTGGCAGAAGCAGGAGAGTGGAGGGATGACACTGCATCATGTACATTCAGCAGCAAAGTTGGCCGAAACTTGGATAATCAGGATGGCGTAGTTGGTCATTCACCAAAGGACGCTATTAAGCTTGATAAGGACAAGGTGAAAGCCAAGTTCGAGAAACAGAGGAAATCTCGTGGTGAAGTAAGTCGAAGAAAGGATGTGATGGATGACGATGATCTTATTGAGATGGAGCTAGAAGGTGGGATTGAATTGGCAGCTGAAGATGATAAAATGAAGCGAGAGAGGAGGCAAAGCTGGTCTAAGACTGATAGCTCAGACTATGATTGTGCGGATATTGGAGATGGCAACTATATGAACGTGAAAGAGCAGTCCTTGAAGGTAGTGGATGGAGAGAACACAGAAGAAGGGGAAATGTTAGATGAGGCTTCTCCCCTGGTGAATAGTCGGAAAAGAAAAGGTAGCCCCTTCAATAGGATGTCAGAGGGAAAGAAGT
Source organism: Viola odorata (assembly GCA_963691705.1). NCBI lineage: Eukaryota > Viridiplantae > Streptophyta > Magnoliopsida > Malpighiales > Violaceae > Viola > Viola odorata. The sequence continues at coordinate 66,543,527 of OY829539.1, read as the reverse complement.
GGCATGATCATGCACCAAATCACAACCATGATCACATAGAGGATGGACACAAGATGAATAGGGGTGGTGGAGGCTATACTGACAGGGAGCATAGGAGGCATGTACAAGGAAGCCATTTGTGAGTTAAATTATGGGGTTGCATCGCATTTGGTAATTTGGTTGTGGTCAGCATTGACACTGGACACTTTTGAGACTTTAGCTGTGAAATCTATGGTAGTTTGAGATTGTATTTGCCTTTCTGGCATATATATTGCCACTGTGAATCGATGATATGAATGTTGATGATTTAGTTTCACAATGGCAGAGCCAGCATATAATACGATTGGGGAAAGAAGCAAATTGTGCGTGTGGTTTTTCCTGCATTGAATCAACTGGGTTTTTCACCATTTTGCCTGCTAAATGCTATTATTGTATTTGTGGGGTTTGTTTCTTGGTAATGGTACTGAACAATGCACAATTTATTATAACATTAATTTTTTTATAGTACTTTTTTTAAAAATGGTTCTAATAAGTGGTGTTTCAATTGGATTATGAACTTTTTAAGCCATAGGGGATTCATTGTTGTACATTCAGTTCTAGCTCGCTATTCAACTAAGTGTGTTTATTAAAACATTCATACGAACATCTATTGGTTAATCGGTGCGTTTAGATTGAACACTCCTTGTAAATAGATGTGGGGAATCGGGGATGAGTCTGTGCAGAACACACGAACACAAGAGTTAGCCCCAAAATCTCTTATCCAAACCTTATGGAAAGATAGATAGAGAGGATCTGAATCCCCACAACATAACATCCTTCACCAATAACAACCCTCCACCTCAGTTTCCTTACTTCGTCCACCTTATCTCCCCTCCCACCACTAGTTCCTCCTCAGAATCTAAAAACCATGACTCTATCCTTTTCACCCAAATCTCCTTCCTCTTCCTCCAATCTAAATTTCCATCTTTACATCAAACCCTAGAAAGAAAAAAAGGAAAACAAGTAAAGAAACCAAGGAGGAAAAGAAAAATGTCTCTCACAATCCCAATCAATCTTTCAAAACCAATGTTGAAACCAAGATTTGGGGTGGTTTCTCCATTAAAATCAAGATCCATGATTGTATGCTCAGCTTCTCCATCAAACCAAGAGAGTCACTCATCAACTGAATCTCAACTCAAGGCATTCTCTGCTGCACTAGCACTCTCTTCCATCCTTCTATCAGCTCCACTCCCAGCTGTTGCAGACATTGCAGGACTAACCCCTTGCAAAGACTCAAAACAGTTTGCTAAACGTGAGAAGCAATCAATCAAGAAGCTGGAGTCCTCACTCAAACTCTACGCTCCCGACAGCGCACCAGCTCTCGCCATCAATGCCACGATCGAGAAGACGAAGCGCAGGTTCGATAACTACGGGAAGCAAGGGTTGCTTTGCGGGTCAGATGGGCTGCCTCATTTGATTGTGAGTGGTGACCAGAGGCATTGGGGTGAGTTCATTACTCCAGGGATCCTCTTCTTGTACATTGCCGGATGGATTGGATGGGTTGGTAGGAGTTATTTGATTGCCATCAGAGATGAGAAGAAGCCTACAATGAAGGAAATCATCATTGATGTTCCTTTGGCGAGCAGTTTGATCTTCAGAGGCTTCTCCTGGCCTGTCGCTGCTTACAGAGAGCTTGTCAATGGCAGCCTTGTGGCCAAAGATGTTTAATTTATCGTCATGGTTAGTCAAATCTTCTCTCTTTTTTGTGGTCTGGGTTTTGATCTTTTGGTTTCTTAATATGCTATGTCAGCTGTTTGATTGGTTTGGTGGGTGCAGAACTGTAGGATGGATGGATGGATGGATGGAGATGAGAGGGCTATTGGATTGATTGAGGAGGGGAATGATGGAAAGTTTCTTGTATGTTTTATTTGTGTGAACAAAAACTTACATGTATGTATCTAATGCTTGTGTTGGACAATTAAGAGATTATTTGACTCTGCTTCTTCTTTTTCTTTTTTATTATTTGGGATGATATGTAATAATTTAATGCCAAAAACCAACCCTCCATTGTTGAGACTGCAACCTTCATAGTATGACAAACAGGAAAATCCTGGATCAGTTTGCTTAAGTAGCTCACATGAAAAGAATTAAATTGCATCTATGCCACAAAGTCTTGCAACAAAATCACTTGTTTAATTTCATCACATCACAGATTCTACTCTGTTAATACAAGAGCAAGAAAAAACTGGAACTACTAGCGAAAAGCATCATAAACCCACTGCTAAAAGAAAAGTTGCCATTGCGCTCAAATCAACCAAAGCCTGACACGAGTGATATATGGCACCAGAAGCTGATGAAAACCCAGAGTGAGAGTGGGTAGGAGCCCGGCTTGGATTTGGTGACGGTGAACCTTTTGTCCGGTCAAGCAGCGCCAAGGGAACCCGCAGATGAAGAAGAAGTCGCCCGGCTCATCAAGCGTGACGATGTCGGATCCATTGTTGTAGGTGGCTAATGGGGGAGTGGGGTTGCAAGATCGGAAATCTGGACAGCAACTTGTTTCAGGCTGTGGAAGTGGTTGTTGTAATTGACGATTAGCGTGTCACCTACATAAAAGTTCTTGGCCGATGCCATGCTAGTCCAACCGGCAGACTCGGGAACTTCGTATTCAGCAGCCATCGATGAGATTGCACAAAGAGCAACGGTTGGTAAGATGAAAATTACTTTTCTTCAATGCCATGGGCCCATGGCGATAAAGAAATACTTAGATAAAGAAAGCGATGAAATTGGATGAAAAAGAAAAGATTTTGATTAAATTGATCACAAAAGAGTAGAGATTGCTTGAGTGAATTTTGAGGTAGGCAAGGTGTATATATCCAAGTCATATGAGGAAAAGGATTCCGATATGGGTTGTGAATTGAATGCACTAATCATAAGAGAAATAGGATGAGAATACCAAACAATTTAAATCAACCATTCGTTCCTAATTTAGCCGTAGCTTTTGCAAATGATTTTAAGCAAGTCATAATTAGCAGCAAGCAAGTCTCCTCAGAGACTTGACCCAAAAAAATCCATCACAAGAAGTTTTGTACAGCACAATCTATTTATTGTTGCGTGGAAAACTTCACCAAAAAATTATCTAAGTGACAGGATCCAACCAACAACAAACAGTTGATTGATTTGTGGAAGAGCTAGTGCTTAGTCGGTGAGAGCCGAGAAGAATTCAGAAGTCGTTTTCCATTTTAAGCACGACAAATATAAAATTGTCCAAATTATATTATCGCACAATAATAATTAGGTTCGTGGTTATAAAACCTACTAAATATTTATAAATTAGATTACTATCTCGTTTGAGTATCCCCTCCATTTTTTACGTTATGAGTCCTTAAATGAGTGATTCTTCCAACATGATTTGTTTTATTCCTCGAATTAGAACCTAATTTTTTTGGATTTTACCAACTTCCAACTAAATGGTAAATGCATAGTTTCGGAACATGAAACCTACTACTTGTTAAACAAATGTCTGGTTACTTAACCAATTTTCTTGAGGCAACCATGTGGTTGTGTTCTTGTCATTGTTGTCAACGACAATGCAACACTTGATGGTCATTCATGCTTTCACTTTCTATATTTTGTGCAGTAGATACTGGAGAGCAATATCTCAAGTTTGAATTCAACTTAAATAATTCGTACTACCGAAAAAACTTGGGTCATAAAATACATCTTCAACGCACAAGCAAACAAGCACCAAAAATAGAAAGCAAAATTCAATGTAGTAGTTGTTGTATCATGTAAACCAATACAATCAAGACAAGATTAATTAACCAAAGTCAAATATTTCACTAATACCATTCAGAAAATCAAAAGCCATAAACGGCCACCAAGTCCACACTATATATAATTAGTTAAATATTTACAATATAGTTAATCCCAAATCAAAGATAGTTGGTTCTCTCTTTCTCACCACCACCACCACCACTCCTATACCTCTCTACCCATACAGTATAAGTGAGGTTTCCACAATATCTCACTTTTTTTTTGTAAAAGAAGAAAAAAGAAAAGTAAAACTTGATTTTGAGGAGCAAAATCATACTAAAAATAGTAAGCGCTAATGAACGTGTAGCTCATTAATTGTCCAATGATGATAAAATATTAGTAGGGATTCGAGTCGAATCTCACATCCACCTAAGCTAGAAATAGTAGTAGGCTGGTGTGATCACACAAATTCATAACTAGCTAGCATGACCACATTGACTCACCCAAGCTGGCTTGGTCAACCATATGATCCATGTCAAAGATGGGCTTGACATGGTGAGAGCCCATGAGCCTATTAGAAGGAGACCCATTACTGTTGCTTGGGCTAGCTGGGCTGAAGCCATGATGGTTATGGTTAGAGTAGGTTGCAGCAGTCTGCCTCACCCGGAGGTGCACTACCTCAGCTTGGGCTAGAGCCAGCTGGGTCTGAAGCGAGTCAATTTGTTGCTGTAGAGATGAGATTGCACCAACGCACCCATACACCGGGTCGCGCACTCTAGCGTTAGCCTCATACACCATGCTACTCACCGCATCGCCTCGCTGGTGAACCGGTAGCTCCTGCAGAGATTGAACCGGTTTAGTGATTGTTATTTTTATTTTGGGCCATGTCATGATTACACTATAATTTTGTCATTTCTATTAATGGTTTTATTTGGTATTTTTATAGTATATGTTATTTTACTAGGTCAATTGCAAGGTCCTATCTTTTTCTTTTTTGGATGTTTGTCTTTTCTGCCTCCTTGTCGCTATCATGATGGTTCCATTTTCTCAAAATTCTTTTTTATTTCTTTGTTTAATATTTTCATTATTCGTTTTACAAAAAAATAGAGAGTTGATCAGCTGAATTTGAAGAATAATCAAATTGATATAAATAAATAAGAATATAATAGGAAAAAAAACTAAAAAAAAAATCAAATTGATGTGATGTTTGTAGAAAAATCTATTAGTATTTTTTAGGCCATGGAACTAATATATGTCCATTTTCCTTTTAATACTAGAACCCAAGGAAGAGAAACAGAGGTCATTTAGCTCAGTAGCAGCCGGAACAGAAACAGAGGCAGACAAGGAATTTGAGATTTTCGAGCCTTAAAATCTTAATTTCTTGCAATCAAGAAAAAAGAGCAAAGAAATGAAGTATACTACTACCTCCAAGTTGAATTTAGACTCTAATTTTAATAATAGACTCCATAGAATAAGAGTGAGTTACCTGTAACATTTTGTTGACATTGCTGGCACCAAAAACTTTGTGCACATTAGCAAACTTCTGGGGCTCATCTGCTGGGAAATAAGGAGCAAAGACACAATCTTGGGCACACCTTCTCCTTAGAAGCCTGCAAGCTGCACAAGGTGAGACTGCACCGCCTTGTTTCCTGCTGCTGCTCCCACCACCACCGCTCATCTGATGATCCTTCATCCTTAATTTGTAGGTGTACCCTTCCCCCCACTCACCCAACAGCCCTACTGTTTAAGTCCTCACTAATGTTGTAGGTTGGAACACTAAATATGCCCTTCAAGAAAAGACAAAAGACCTATGGATATATGGTTCTACTAGACACTAGACAGTGTAGAAGAGAGAGAGGAAAACTAAGGGAGAAATTGGGAAAAGAAACAAAAAGAAAAGAAAAGAAAATGTTGGTTTGAGGAGATGGGGAGCCGATTATATAAGCACAAAATCAGTAGTACATCTGAGGTGGGGCCTACTAACGAACCCTCAATAGATTTTGGTCGACAAAAGACGTCTCTTCGTAACGTGACATCTTCATTTTTACCGCCATTTATCGCCAAATCTTCTCCAAAAATTTGTAAAAATATTTCCAGTATTGGATTTGGATGGATATAAATAGTTAATAAGCCCGGAATTAGGGTCGAGACTTATATTGAGTGAAGAGTATTAGACTAGTATATGACCCATAGATAATGAGCCGGTGTAAATGCCTTGTATATGGAGGAGACATTTATATCGAACCATATATGTCGTTTCAGTAAACTAGAACAAATTATTATTTAACAAAGTTTGTAGGTGAATAATAATTCTTATAAAAGCCCATAAAGTTAATGTTTTAATTAATTAGGTGTAGGATAGCTACCAAGCTTTATCTAACCACAACAATATGCATAACGCATAATTACCACCGTACTCAATTAGATGAGAAGGGCCCGCAGAATTAACCAGCAAACCGGGCCCGTCAAAATCACACTGTCAATTTACCATCACATCTTTCGGGTTTTAACCACACTTCTTCAAGTTTTACGCCGTAAGAATTAACAAAATATATTTTTGTCTTATGATTATCGTAAATTAATATTGGTATTTATTTAATTAATTTCTAGTTCTTTCGCTCTCGAGAAAAAAAAATATTAAAAAAAATCTAAAATATGATCTTTGTACAGCAGCCGCTAACAATGAAATTCTTGACAAATCTTTCACTTGATTTTCTTCTTTAAAAAGACAAAAAATAAATAAAAAAAATAGTTAAATGATACTACGGACACTTTTAATTATTTTTCTAAAACAGTAACTTTCAATAAAGCAAATACTAAAAAGTCAAATAAAGTGTATAGTAATTTTTAGTAAAAAAATGACAATTATTTGTGGACGGAGGGAGTATAAAACAACCCTGAACTTTAATGTTTTAATTAATCGCAACTTTGAACTATTTTTTTGTTTAATTACCCTCCTGGTCGTAATTATTATTGTTTAATCACTCCCTACCGTTACAAAAATCTGACCTGACATTAACGACGTCCGTTATTTGCCACATCAGCACCCTATTGTTGCCATGTCGGCTTGATGCTGCGTGGGCCCTACGTCGGTGAACAAGGCAAGTGGGCCCTCCTCTTCTCCAACGCCCTCTTCCTTTCCCTCCGCCTTCTTTCCACCCTCGCCCTCCTCTTCTCCAACGCCCTCTGCTCTCATCTCTCTAAAATACTCGCTTACGTCATTGCCGCCTGCGAGATTCCGACTCATCCGTCCGTACCCAATGCGTCACCACTGTCACCTCTCTCTCCTCTAAAATTACCAAACTGCCATTCTCAACTGCTTTTCTGAAACCGTTGAGTGAGGCGGCATACACAGAGCAAGAATTGCAGGCTCAGATTGGATCCGCGTTGTGTTTGGCCACGGCCATCGATGCAGCTCCGGATCCGGCCCAGGAGGCTGGGGAGGGCGATGGTCAGGAGGATGGAGATTTTGCTGAAGAGGCGTAGGCATCCAAACAAGAAATTGAAGGGGTGAAGGTAGCAGAAAGTAGCAAGTCTGATCTTGCAGTGAGTGAGCTAAAATTGCAATCTTCAATGTCCAAAAATCACGGCCACAGTGCTGCGGCGTACAATCTGGTGGATCCAATGCCGTTTTTGTACGTCTGTGTCGTTAAAGCTAAGAGCAGTATTTCTTCCTTGTATGCAAAGCTTGTGATTGGTACTCAGTATCAAAACCAAGAATGCTCAAAACGACAAGGATTGGGACCAAGTTTTTGCGTTTGATAAAGAAGGATTGAATTCACTTCTAGAGGTTTCAGTGTGGGCAGAGGAAGAGAGAAGAAAGAGAATAAGGAGAAGGTGGAGAAAGTAGAGAGTTGTATGGGAACGGTGCCGTTTGATTTGCAAGAGGTGCCCAAGAGAGTCCATCGTGGTAATCCGACGTGGCAATAGTAGGATGCTGATGTGGTAAATAACGGGCGTCATTAATGCCAGGTCAGATTTCTGTAATAATAGGGGTGATTGAACAATAATAACTACGATCGAAAAGATAATTAAACAAAAGAATAGTTCATGATTTTTGATTAATTAAAACATTAAAGTTAAAAAAAATTAGTTTCACTACTCTCCCACTTTTCAATTCCAAATTTCCAAAGGAGTGGCAACTGAAGTTGACTTACGTTGCTTAGTTGACAAATTATCATCACGGATTTTTCTTTCTTTTCTTTTTGCATATTAAAAAGTATGTATTGTGAAGAAACGAACTTGATTGACAAATCGTGAATGCGCATTTTCATATGCTAATCTTTAGGTCTCTCATGCCTAAATTAATTATTATTGCACGTTGTTTGCTATTATTGCCTAAAAAGTAAGGTTAAGTAAACTACCTTTAAAAAAAAATTATCCTATAGTTTACAAAATATTCAATTTAATTTTCTTTTCTTTTATTTAAGAAAAATATTTTACGTACTAATAAATTTTACAAACTTTTTATACTATAACTTATATGTCAAAATCTAAATGATATGCTTTAGGTGATAGGGCCCTCAAATAAATTAATGTATATCATTCGTAATTTAATACATCAGTTAGTGCAAACGTTTGTAGGATTTGTTAATATATACCACACAACTTATAGTTTAAAACCTTGTGATGTAAACCCGGTAGTTTCTTGAAAATTGCAATTTTAACTTTTCTAATAGTTAAAAATTCAAAAAAATAGTAAAAAAAGTCATAAAATTTGAGAGAAAATGTAACAGATATGAAAAAAAAAAGAATAAAAAATTAATAAATGAGAAATGTTTTAAAAAATACTAAAAAAGAACCAATTTAATAAAACTGTTAATAAAATTTAAACCAAAATTTTTAATTTCTTTAGTCCTCAAAATTTTATAAAATTTTGCAACTTTTTTACCTTTTATTTAAACTTTTAACTATTATAAAATGTAATTTTTAAAAAATTATAGGATTGATGTCCGCAAAATTTTAAATTATAGAAAATTAAATGTAAGTTTTTTTAAGGAGTTGATACATTTTCTCTCAAATTTGTATAATTTTTTAATCACTAGAAAGGTTAAAATTGTAACTTGTAGACAACAGTAGGGTTTATATTGTAAATATTTAGATTGTAGGGAGTTAAGTGGAACGTTTTATAAACTATAATATATTTTTAATGTAATTTAATTAATAGATTAAGTAGGGTGTTTAATTGATTAATCACTCTAACTAATTAAATGAGTGGTGCTGGAGCATGCAGAAAACTTGAGAAGACAAAGGAACATGCGCACTTGGGTACAAGGGTATGTCCACATCATCAAATGTTTACATATAAAGTAATCAAATTGCATTATTGGTTGTAATATATATGGTCAACCTCTACTGCCCATATGTGTTCAAACAGTCGGGCAGCGGATTAGAGCTCAAAATTGAATCCCTTCCTTTCCCTTTTCAAATCCTTAGAAGTACGAGTCAGATCTCAAGTTCGAACAGAAATATAAAATTGGAAAGTCACATCTTTTTTGGCCTAATTATTTTTCTTCAAACTAATTAAAAATTGAGACTCTTACGTTTTTTATTTTATTTTTTAATTATAGAAAAATATGAATTTAAATCTCTATCGGTATTTTTTACACTAACAAACCTAACCAGACACCACCAGGCCGTCTAGCTAGTGTACTGTCTTGATCATGCTTCAATCATGTTCAATGAATCAAACCGTATCGCCCCCTCATGACATGTGCTATCTAATGTCGTTTCACCTTCTTGTCCTGATCCTGGTCGAGCTGAGCCCATTTGGCCAATTAGCTAGGCCCCCGGTTCTATCTCTAGCAATCACCGCACATGATCCCAACATTAAATAATACTGCACGTTCGCTCTCTGCGGTTTTGGTGTTTTCGGATTTGACACCCGTCGTTAGCTGCCCATCCTAATTCTAATTAATTACTCTAATCCATTACTAATTATTGCTAGTAATACCCTTAAATTAATTCAAGATGTTTTCGGATTTGATCTCCTTGTTCAAATTGTCCGTCCAAAAAGTCTAGATTTTAGAAATGAAAATCTAAAACTACTTTATAAATTGTTCATGAATATATTTATGCATAAAAAAATACGATAAGATACGTATTCATATTAAAATCTTAATTAAGCTTAAGTTTAGGTATATTCTCACTAATTAAACCAACTATATTACGTAAAAAGATTAAAACACCTAAGCATAAATCACAAGTCTAGCTAGCTAGCTAGCTCCCGGTCAAACCTCAAAGCAACACGAAAAATATGTGATGTGATGAAGCACATGTATTATTAGGAATTTCAAAATGATGTGTTGTTGTTCTTGGTATCCAAGGCATTTTATGCATATGTCTCAAACCAGATTAAGTTGACGTAAATGTTAGTTGGTGGACGAGTAGTGGCCTCTCAGTCTCAGTACAAGACAAGAAAATGTTTGAAAACTTGTAAGTAGCTAGGTCTAATGTTACACCGAAAAGGCTAAAAGAATTGAACATGCTCTAATCATGCTTGCTTGTTTTACTAGGAGACATTTAGCTCTCGGCTTTTTCATTTCTCCAAAATAAATCAAATAAAAAATTAAGACAGTAATTAATTGTCAAAAATCAACTTTTTACGATAAATTTTAAAGCAGAAACTAACATAATTAGTGCTTTTAAACATAAATCGCCAGGATTATTTACAACATGATCGGTACTGATAATCCTTGACGTGGAGTGAAGATAACGTTGTAAATTCGGCGTGTTGATGAAGATCTTCTCGCCGCTCTTAAGTCACCTGCAATGCGCCGAAGATCCCAGAGGGTCTCCGGCGTAGAAGTTCCAATGCTCAAATCAGTATTAATGATGACAGTGGTAAATATGAGGGGGAACTATCGGGAAGGAGATGGTATTTGGACAGAGCTTCTGTACGCGTGTGTGTGTATGCATGCTTATGTATGAAGAGGTGATGGGGGGGGGGGGTGTAGTCTTGGCTAATGTTGATAGTACGTACCAGGATGTATGAATATTGAGACCCCCCGTTAATGAAAATAGGTAGCAATTGCTCTTGTGATGCCTTGTCAGATAGGAGATGTGGGTACCGGTATCATACATAATTATCGGTGAGCTCCTAAGCCTTACAGATAAATAAAGCCATACAGATATATAAGTGAGTGTCATGAGGTTACCGGGATCTCATTGATTTTGTCCACGTGAGATGCACTTTGCTAGTTACCAAAAATTAGGCTACCGATTCCATGAAATGACAGGAATACCTTTGGTGTATGTTTATCTATTATCAGGTGCAGTGATTAATAAAGGCTTTCTTGCTTAGAAAACACGAGGCATTTCTAGTGGCAGCCCATATTTACAACATTATTGGTGGAAGAAAATATAAATGTGATATTTTTATATGGTTTTTTTTAATAAGCACAATATTTTACGTGGTAGAGGAAGTAATTAAGAATAATTTTTTTTAATGAATGGGAAATATCCTATTAATTAGGCCTTAATTCCGTCGGCTAAGTCTCAATTCAACCACCAGTACCCGCCACCTTTTACCTAAAATGGCAGTAGGATGTTCCCACCGCTGTGGAGATTGAATTACACTTATGGAAGTATGTTAATGTTATTTTTTTTATTTTTTTTGAAAAAAGTCAAAATTAGAACAAGGGGACGGCTCTCCCACCGTTGGATTAGGAGACTTGAGATTTGTGTCCCTGGGGAATCAACATCCTCCGTAAGTTAACGTTACAACATTAAAAAAAGAAAACCTTTCCTTTATTTCTCTAAAATCCATCTTTCGATTGAATTTTCTCTCTGCAACAAAACAACATTTCTTCTTGCGATCATATGTTGTTTGCAAATATACGTCAGCATGGGGGCCTCCCTACTTTTGTATAGTTGCTGTGTTTTTTCTTCTTTGCTTTACCAACCGAAAGAGATTCTCTTTTTCTTTTGGTTCCAACGGTAGGAACGACGATTTATATAAAAATGTGGGTTGACCAAACTACTAACATCATCATTATGTAGTATGCAATTTCCAGTATTGTTTCCACCAAGAAACACCTAATTCGCTTGTCCCTAAGTGCCCATCGATTCTTTTTTTTTTACTTTTTTACTTTTTTGTGCATTAAAATTAATGATTGTTCTACCTAATTATTTCCTTAACCACATTCATTGACCAAAATCCTAATAAACCCCAAAGTGTTGACCTAAATAATACTTATTGTGTCTCTTAATTCTCAAAAGGTTTTCCCATCCATCACCACTACATTATGATCATAAGTTAGTTAATCTCCTAGCTTTTCATTATTAATGGTATTAACTAACCTTTTTTAATTTTCCTTCAAATTATTTAGGGTTAATTCTGTCATTTACTATAAAAAATGATCTTACAAATTGAAATACGACAATTAAATAGACAAAACCATTTCTTGAAAAAACGACAACTAATAAAATACTGCCTCCGGACTCTAATAAATGACGTTTTGAAACCGAGTACGAGAATGAAGGTAATGATTAGTGAGAGTATTTTTAATATTCCCTCCGTTTTTTTTAATTGTCGCTTTTTCAATTTTCATGATAACCAACAAAATCATTAGATTACAATTATTGTATAATTTTTAACTGAATTACCCTTATTAATTATGAACCATTCCTTTTAATTTTCCTCCAAAAAGTGGTTAATTTAAAATTATTTAGGGTTAATTTTATCATTGACTACAAAAAGTGATCTTGAAAATCGAAAAACGATAACTAAATAGGCAAAATAATTTCTTAAAACAGTGACAATTAAAAAAAATGGAGGGAGTATTAATCAATCATCTCTTTCTTCTATACTAAATAAACTAACCAATAAATATTTTTTTTTCTTTTTCATATTGAATATATTAATCATAAAATATCTAGAAAACTACAAAACGTCATTTATTACTAAATAAACTGACCAACAAATATTTTTATCTCTCTTTCATATTGAATAAAGTAATCATAAAATATCTAGAAAACTGAAAAACAGCTTTTTTAGTCTAAAACATTATTTAAAAAAGGAAGTATATAAAAGCTGAGAGGATTTTTTTTCTTAATTTATATTAAACTATAAATTAATTTTAATGGTGAATTTTAGTTTATATAAATATGAATAAACTACATATATGACGTGATATTTCAAGAGCACGCACGAATTATCGTCAAAATAAAACGCATAAAAGTGTCGTTATATCAATTATACCAGTTAGAAACAATGCCACAGTAGAAATTTTAGTGACAAAAAAGTCAATGCTTCTTCATCTTTGTGTTTTGGCCCTTTAAGACAGAGGAAGGTCGTTTCGTTCGTGCTGCCATTATCCCATGAGAGGTTAAAATTTAAGTTTGTACGGCCATCTTTATCCTTAAAAGTCTGTCTTTTTAATCATTTTTTTTAAAATAAAATAATTATTATTTCAGTTATAACTATATTGTTATTAATTATTTCTTTTTATTATGTTAATTATTTTATTTTAAATTAACCAATTTAAAATTTATATCTTTTAATTTGATTTAATTAAATTTTGTAATTTATAAAAAATATAAAAGTTATAATTTAAAAATATCAACTAATCTTTTAAAAAATATACACGAGACAAGGAAAAATAATAATAATCAAAGGCTACAACCTTTTAAAAAGGGATAAAGTTAAAAAACAACCGTAAACTTTAATATTTTAATTAATCGCAGCCCTGAACTGAACTTATAAATAATAATTAAATAACCCGCTACCGCTAAAAAAAACGTGACATGTCAATAACTCCGTTAAAACATATTGCCACGTCAGCGAAGACATGACAACTTCGCTGATGTGACAACGTTTACTGACGTGACAACTTTTTTAACGGTAGGGGGTAATTAAATAAAAATAAATAAATTTAGGGGGCTATTAAATAAAAAAATAGTTCAGGGGTAATTAATTAAACATTAAAGTTCAGGGTTGTTGTTTAGCTTTATCCCATTATTTTATTGATATAACATACGATTTTTGTCGAGAGAAATAAGTGAGACTAACCTAATCACATGATAATTTGATAAGGAAATTAGGACACATCAATTTTATATATTTATAATATATAATTTAAATAATATTATATATTTTAGAACTTTTTTTTTTAGTAGTTATCAATAACTTGTATGATATTTAGATCTTAGAGGATATATTCAAATAAAAATTATTTTTAGAAAATGTCAAATTTTATAACTATTGAAAATATTCTAAAATATGTAATACTAGGTTTATCGGAAAAAATGTAATATTATTTAAATTATATAGTAGTAAAATAAATGAGTCTAAAAGAGTCGTTATGTATATCATAAATCTACACCTTCTTTATCTCAATTTAAAATTAGTCTAAAAGTGGCTCTATAGTATAATTCTAAGGCTTCTTATCATAAGTCTTTGGACATCATAGTTTGTTATTTAATATTTTTAGTACAAAGTTGTTACGAAAATGAAATAAAATAACCGTACATTTTATTAAAAAGTGGCACATGTAGTTTAAATTTTAGTCCATTTTAATCACCCATGTAACGTGTAAGTAATTATGCAATTATTTTAGCCGATGAATTTTTTTTAACGGAGTTACTGACACGTCACGTTTTTTTTATCGATAGGGGAGTTATTTGATCATTATTTATAAGTTCAGTGAGTTATTAAACAAACAAATAGTTCAGGGTTGCGATTAATTAAAACATTAAAATTAAGATTTTTTTTTTTTTTAGCTTTACCCTTTTTAAAAGCGAAGGGAATAACAGTATGCAACTATGCATGTGTAAAGAAATAATTAAAAAATAAATTATAAATATAGGAAAAATCAAACAGACAAAAGAAAAGTTTTCATTGGCATGTTCTGCCGTCTATCTTCGATGAGGATAAGATTGAGATGACATGGCCATAAATTTTCTCCTAAAATAATGTCCATGTTTTCTTAGGAAAGTAAAAGATGTAGGTAAAACCATGAACAAAATTCCAATATTTCTGCCCCAAATTTGATTTTATATACTATAATAACGTCTCCAAGGAGGAAATTGAACAAAAGAGAATCTAATCAACCAGACTTTATATACTTTGCTTTTGGATTATACACCGAGAAAGAGATGTGATATACTTTAATACATTAAATATTATTGGCGATGTGGTGAACTGATAAAAGATTTGTCCAGTCTTAGTTTATATCTCAAGTTCAATTTTGAGGAGTTTAGAGCAACCCATATCGAAAGAGTCATCATCAGAAGATTTTTTTTTTTTTTTATGTTATTAAGAAATAAATTTAAGATATACAGTATTAGTAAAGTAATGTCACCAAGATTTCTATTTGATTGCATTTGTAAGATCTTGCTTGGAGCTTGACATGAACAAAATCATGAAAATGATGCAATGACATTGACCTTGAAAGCTCTTAAACCCTAGCAATAAGCCCAAAGTCATGAGTCCATGTTTGTTAATTATAATTTCAAAGTTGATTAATGTTTCATTGGTGGAATTACTTTTCTTAATTACGGGATTAATTAAGTGATCTCATGGGAGGGAATAAAATTTATTTGAGGATAACATCATTAATTAAGAGTGGGTGCCTTGATGCTTAAGCAAAATCTCAGGCCCAATGACCATTAACGACTAATTAAAAGGTGATTAATTAGTGCATTCTTATTTCATTTTTTAACCGACACCATGTTATAATTTGTACTAAGGTTATGATACGATAAGATTCGTCCGCATGCCTTGTAGACCTACCTAACATTTTTAACTCTTTGTCCATGCAATTATAATACTAATTTCCAATTATTTCCTTAATTTCTTCTTCTTGCTTAATCATCAATCAAAATTAAAAACCCATTAAAATTGTTCCCGAAATAAATTTAAATTATATCATCATGTGCATGGATCAAGCTTTGTCTAAAATGTTCATTTGCCAAGTCCTCATCTCATATAAAAAAGTAATGCAAGTGCCCAACCACCATCATGTGATTGTTTTGGATGCGACGTGCACGTGCGATATGATTTTTTCAACAAAAAAAATCATAATTATGTAAACCATGTGTATCTCAAGACTCGTTTTAATACGGGTTAATTTTATCCGCGTCAGCTCAAACTAGTTCGGTAAAAATAAGACGCTAACAATATATTGGTAGTAGATTAAAAAAATTGTACCAATGAGCACCTCTTAGTTAATCATGCTAAATTGCCATGCTCTAACAAAATATGTTACTAGTATATTTTTATATCAAAATGACATTAAGCAATATATGTGTGATTCTCCTGTCAATTGCTTAAATACCTCGATAGGTACATAAAAATTAAATAACATATATCATATTATAAACACACTTTAATTACACGAAATAGGTTATAAGTTCGAATGGAAAAGAAAAAAAGAAGAAGAAAATAATTTGTGTGGGAGTGGGACAAGCTGATAACATCTTTAATCATTCTTTTGGTCCCTAATTTTAAGCTTTTTGAACTTACACTTCACTTTAATATTTTACGGTCGTTCTGTGGAGGTTACAAAGCATGGGGAAGGCTATCTCGAGTCCTTGACGATGCCATCATGACTTTGACTTTTTTGGTGAAATCTCTTTCCATTTGATTAGTGGAATTCAATCAATTTTTTTCCAAAAGAAAACACTACAAGAGATAGAGGTTCCATTCCATTAATTACCTTTCGCTTTGGAAAAAAATGGCAGTTAACAGTTAAAACCAGAACCACTTTTTCCAGGAGATGCAATCTATTTGGGTAGGGCATCATATAGATTTTACTAATTTTTAATTTGACAAATCTTTTTTTCTTATAACCTCAGACCGATCAATCGAATTTTAATTAATACGTAATCGAACCGATTACTGCTTGAAAAGGGAAACAGCTTAGGTTTTCAGTGCATTGGACTCTCACCAATGTTTGCGTTACTCAAGCTGCTTATATTCGTAATACTTCTTTTACTTATTCTCTTAATTCAAATTCAAATGAAGAGAGTAAGTATTAGTAATAGAATATAGTAGTGCTAAATGGCACAAGTCACCCTAATTATTCAATTGTTAATTACTACTCCCTCCGTCCCTCAATAAATGTCGTTTTAGCTTTTACTTTTACTATTTCGGTACGTATCTTAAAACCGCCGGTAGACTCACTATTTGAGACAATTTTGCCCCTAATTTTTTCTGGGAAGTACATTAAGGATTAACATACGTTCAAAAAAAAATTCGGATTCTTTTGGGCTCAAATAGTGTCTCATCCGGCCTCCTTGATATGCGTTCCCTACTGAATATTGGGATGCGAGGAAGACATTTATTGAAGGACAGAGGGAGTACTAGAAAACATGAAAATCTATACTATACTTTTGCCTGAAAGAAGATTGTTTTAATTTATTTTAATGTTTCATACATGATGCTTTAAAGAACAAGGGGGGCCCAATGAGGCTTTATTGCCATGCGTAGGCTGGTACAAAGAAACAAAGCAGGCCAACAAGAAAATCATGGTGGTGGTCACAAAGGAGAAAGAGTGAAGAAATGGGTTGCCCATTCTCTAAAAAAAGGCTCTTCCATCACACCCCACTCTTTGTCCCCCTCATCTCTGGAATCCCATGACTTCCATTCATCATCAAACTTGTGCTCATCAAGCCATGCAGCTCGAGAATGGAACACATTCTCATTACTTACCAATCAGTATGCACAAGTGCGCTCCACACGCCCTCTTCTGCAGCCTATCATTGCAAGGGCCAAATCCTCTTTCGAGAGGAACGCCACCTTGTTCGTTGAGCTAACGGCAGCCATATTGGATCAGCAGGAGCGAACAAACTTGATAGGCTGCTTTATCTGCACCAAACACGCGTCAAAAGCTAAAAAGATCATACAAGTTGAATTTTGAGAAATTAGCCTAAACCAATGCCATTCATGTTAGGTGATTAAAAGTTTCATCATGCAGCATATGTTAATACTAGACTGTACTGCATTCTTTCACTAAGTAATACCAGCACTCTCAAATGAAACTAGGTATATTAGCAAACAAATAAATTGAAAAACTGCCCTTCATGGCTTCAACCTTTTTTCATGTATGCTAGTTCTTTTAATATCCGTCAGTCTTATGATGAAGTTTACGTAAAAGCTCCCATGAGATATATAGCAAACCTATTAAGGCCCAGCCAAGAAGTTCTCTGTTTTCTCATGAACCCAAAAAGAAAAGGAAAAATATGCTTAATACTTCACCTAAGACTGCAGTTTTACTTCTCTATCGAGCATCAATAAAAGTGCACACCCGATAGAATCTCGCACCATTTCTACCTTTAGAAACTTCAAAAGTTTATGTTGGTTTTGAAGGAGCATCTATATATAGAAGCAGTTTTCATGAAGGCCAAACTCCATCATATGGAAAATTCATGATAATCACCATCATTGATGGCACAGAATAACCTTACTATCTGTTAAATGGGTGTTACTCAGAAGGGAAGTTAAAGATTCTAAGATCCACCTCTGCATTTTCACGTGGTCTACAAAAAGAGATCAACAGAAAGTCAAGCACACAAGGAATTAAGGAGCACAACAATTTCAGCAGCATTCCTTTCTAATCACATTTTAATGTCAACAGGTTATACAAAGACCTGAACCCACAGAACAAGCACAAAATATTGCATCAGATCAGACAAGTTTCCAGGTTTCTGGTATTGCCAATGACCCCACATTCATTGTTGTCAGTCCATTTATGGAATTAAGTGAATGGAAGAAATAAGAGAAACTTTTGAGTCCAAAGACCAAACATCCGTCAAACATCTACTATACATTGAGTCACAGCTTATTACCTCTTATCTAGCTATTTTTTCATTCCCCACTACGATGCATGACTTTAGCTCTTCAATTCTGAAGATGTTCCCCGGATATATTTTAATACAAACCCTCATAAATGCAGTGGAATTTGTCAATCCCGGAACTCATGAAAAATCTTTACGCTTGGCCTTCAGCTATTAATTCCGTCAAGATAAGCCCCGCAATTCTCTAGGGATTGAGAATTGAATTCAAAATTTCAAACAATACATAAATTCATCCATGTTAAGTCATTGGAAACTACTTTAACAAAATCCATGAGCTCGCATGTCGCGATTATCGACAGGAAGCACATCATCATAGCTAAAAAGATCATATGAAAGCTGCAAATGAAGATCCTGAATAACTGTACAAGCTAAGCAAAGAAAGCAAGGCAAACCATGAATATTCATTAATCTAACTGTTTAGCACTAATTTTTCACCACTACCTGTAGCTAAAATCGAACAGAAGCTACAACAGGGGAACAGAAATCCACAATCAAAAAACCTAAATAAGGAAAAATTTCAACGCACCTCAATTTTACTACTAATCACAAAAACTCAACTAGCAAACCCCCAATCGTGAAACAATACCGAGTGCTACAGATATGCATCTTCCCTAACTCATTACACACCATAAGTAACATAAAAGCGTCATAATTTGCAACTGAAAAGTAAACCACACAGGATAATAAGATATTAAGTAGGTATTTGGTCTCACTTACAAGCTCAGCGTCAGATTAGGAGCAGCTGCAGGGCTCGCCATTCCGCAAGATTTGTTGCTGTAGCTCCGCCGTCAGAGATGACAATCAACATACAAGAAACCCTAAAAAAAAGAGCACGAATAAAGGAAGGAAGAACATGGAAAGAAACAAAAAAAGAATTTCAGAACGCAAAACGAAAAGCAAAAATAGGAGAAATGAACAAAAAAATTTGGACCATTTCTCGATTTGTGCGTGTCATCCTTGCGCAGGGGCCATGCTAATCTTCTCTGTATCGTTCCAATTTTATCGGATGTCCCCGAAGGGACAATAATGCTTTGCTGTTCTGGGTATATTAAGAGCTGATGCGTTTACTTTCCTTTCGATGTGGTATATTGTTCGATTGCGGTATAGTCAGCTCCTTGTTGTGTGATCATTCAATGAATCAGGCCCATCATGTGTTTTATTTGCAAACAAAGCCCATATGGAACTTCGATGAAACAGGCCCAGCAAGTTATTACTCCCTCCGTCCCACAAAGGATGACGTTTTAGCTTTTGCTTTTACTGTTTCGGCACGTATCTTAAAACGGCCGGCAGACGACCTATTTGAGACAATTTTGCCCCTAATTTTTTCTGGGAAGTACGTTAAGGATTAACGTACGTTCAAAAAAAAATTCGAATTTTTTTGGGGTCAAATAGTGCCTCATCCGGTCTCCTCGATATGCGTTCCCTACTGAATATTGGGATGCGAGGAAGTCATCCTTTGTGGGACGGAGGGAGTATTTTTCTAGTGATTACTTTGCTAGGGCCTGTCATTAGAGATTTTAGAAAGAAAAAAATATTTGCTCATAGTATTTTTTTATAGCCGATAAGCAACGTGATTTACTTATAGCTATTTATTTACTAATGTAAATAATTAAAAAGAGTTATTTTCGGAGGGAAATAATAATACTCATGATCTATTTATATATCCAGTGCTATTTCTTCCTTGTCCTCCTGCACCAACACAAGGAAACCAGCTACCCCTAGCAATCAATTTTTGTTTCTGGATCATGTCAAGCCATGAGATTAGGGTTAGGGTTTGAATCTTCACCCCCTCCACCTCCACCAAGGTACCATATTTTAGCTTCTCATCATGACTTGCTGCTCGTGCGTCGTTGTAGTGGCGGTTTCTATTACATCTGTAATCCACTCACCAAGCAATGGATTTCTCTCCCTTGTTGTCCTCCTGCATTTTTTTAGCACCCCTGGTCCCCCTCCTCCTACACTAATGTCCTTACTGGGTTCATGTACGACCACGAGCACGATCATTTTAAAGTGGTGCGCGCCTTGTCAAGCGTCGCTCTGACCGCTCGACTATCATGTTGGTTTTCTGCTCTAGAACAAACCAATGGAGTGAATCGCGTGTGTCAGAGCCTGTCAAATATGATCGGATACACACATTTTCATTGAATTCAGTGGTCTGCAATGGCGTCATTTATTGGCTTGCTCAATTCAATGTAAACCTTCTTGTTTCCTACCAGACGGACCAACTCTACCTTACTTAGTTGCCAACAGAGGCAGAAGGGGATTTTAATGGATTTCCTTGCATTAGTCTTGGTGAATGTCAAGGATCACTTCGATTAGTGCATCTGGTGGGGAACAGTCGTTGCAATCGCATCTTAAGAGTTTGGAACCATGAGAGGAACTTAAATGCTGGAGAATGGATTTTGAAGAACGAGGTACGCATGGACATGATTATTGCAGATAGTAATATAAGCACAATTCTTTTGGATCCGAACGATGAAGCTGTGGTGTACTTCGTCATCTTCTTAGATCAACACACACAACTGGTTCTCTCATTCAACATGCGTAGCAAGGAGTTGGGAGAGGTTTGCACTGCTGCCAATCCCAAAACTGGTCGCAGGGTCCAGAGTGTCATTCAGCTTGTGCTTCCCTGGTGGCCAACAGCAATCCCCCCAACAAATGTTGTTGTTTATTAGTTAGTCACATTCGTTTGTTTATGTTTTGCTTAATGATAAATCTTTAACTTATGAATTTAGAAAAAAACATGAGAGATCAGTTAACATCATGTATAGTTTATTAGAGGTTATCATAAATATGATTAACAAGTTAAGTAAATGAATTAAAGAATGTGGAAGCCAAGTCAATCAGGTTTTTCTTTTCCTAAGTTGGCCTGCCTGCCAATGACCTGAAAATGGGACTGTTCGTGACTGATCTATGTATTGACATCTTCTTTTGGTGCATCTTTTCTTTGATCGACTGAATTCTTGCATCAACTCTTGCAGAAAATCCTACTTGTGTCATCTTCTTTGAGTTCCTTTGTTCACTTACCCACATCTCATTTTCTGTGATGTCTTTCTTACAATGAATCATTTCCTGGAGGATATGATCGTCCATCGGATAGAAAGATCGTTGGATGACAATGTGGATGAAGTATGGCAGAAGTGAAACTACTACCACAAGCAATGTAACAATCCAATAGGTTGGCGCCGACCCGATAGATTCGATCAGGACCTGATATCCTCTTCCGGAGGTGGCAGAGGGGAGTGCACCGTACACGAACAAGAAAATGTACCACAAAATGATGCTTCCCCAGATGAAAAGATGTTGGATCCAAGTGAAGTGAGTGATGATGAGAGCGATTTGGCAGTTGACAGTCCATATCACACATGTGTACATGATGGCACCGAATTGTGTGATGTCTGCAACTTCTCCTCCCTGTCTGTAGGCAGAAGGGGAAAGTATGTAGACGTTCGCGAGGAAAATGACCAGGGAAGTTGCCATACCATTCAATATCCAACTGACAATCCGGCTCCACGAGAAATACACATTCTTTTGGCCTTGTCTGTAGAGGGCTGGAAACTGTTCCATTCAGGAACAAACAAGTATAGACCATCAGAAAAAAATATCATATGGATTGAGAGGTCGAGTACGTCAGCTGATGTTAGCGCATGTTATTAATATAATTACCTGGAGGCATACTTTCGGCGGAACATCTTGCTCAAAGACTCCCAACGATATAACTGGCAAGGATGTCAGAAAGAGATTGAACACTACCATGAACCAATCATCGTACAAGATCTCCCCTGAGAAGCTTGTGTATACCTCGTAGTAGAATAGAGTGAGTCCAAATGCAATGTTCTTGTACACAAAGTAGAGAACCTACAAAAAAGGTTCAGGACAAAATATAATCGGTTCAAGTGAAGAAATGCAAGCCTTACTTCTTTGACAGTTCATTTGGTGGAAGTAAAGGCTCACCATTTTGGAGAATCTCTTGTAACACCAATGCCCATGAACTAAAAGTAGTCTCTCCAAGAACCGGAACTGTGGCAATGAAAAATCACTTGCCATGACAGCCTGCAGAAATAACACCAAAAATTGAGTCAAGCATCAATCATTTCAACAAAAATTGAACAGAGATGTAATTTTCTGGTTTTCTTGGATCTATTAGCTAAATCTGGTGACATGCAAAGTCACATTTTCCTCTTTTTCCCGTAAGGACGGTCAATAAGTAATTGTACCTAAGATCTTTACATGACAAATTCTGCAGTTAGATTTCCTGTTCTAGTCAGGAAAACCCTCCAGATATATGAAATTCACTGAGGCTTGGGGAATAGAAACATTAAGACTGAGGCTTACTTGCATTCCTTCCATGCCACTGATTCCGACTCCAATATCAGCTTCTTGAATCATGCCTACATCATTTGCTCCATCTCCAATTGCCAAGGTTGTCATCCCAGTGTACTCCTTAACCAATCTGGTTATCTGGAATTGTCATATATATGTCAGCACCATCCCATGCTGAAGAGGTTAGCTACTTTACTTCAGTTTAAAAACAGAGGAAATAAAAATTTATGGGAAGATGTTTAAGGAATCTGTCGTTGTGAACTAATCAAAGGTTTCTACTTTGAACTACTACTATTTGAAATGGATGCCGGAGTTACTATATAAATCATTAGCCATACGGAAATGAAGGGAGTACACTGGAAATAAAAACTCTGCCAGTTCGCGTTTGCATACCCTACCATTGCTTTCTGTTTCGGAGATACACGGCAGCAGATTACAGAAGCACAATTCACAGCCAACTGCAAGAATTGCTCCTTCGCACTGCATTTAAAAATGATGTCGAGAGCTCTTCCGTCTACCACCAAAGCAAAAGGCGAACATTTTTCATTATCTCCACATATCACTTGGTATGAGCTTTCAAATTGGTGTAGAATATCCTCTTTCATATCCTGAAAAACTAGGACAAGGAAAATCATTATTACCAAAGCGAAAATGTAATCACCAATCTAATTGTTTATTCTTGTTCCAGCAAAAGAAATAAGATCTTGAAATCATAGGTTGTCTTTTTAGGCTAGAATAAATGTTTCTAAAATTGTTCATCTATTCCACTATTTTCTCAGATTTGAGATGGCCAGATGCATGCATGTCTTTTTATGACAGATTTACTTTTGAAGTTTCTTATAACCTTCAGGTTATTGTTAGACTCGGCTTCCTTGCTCAGACATACATGGAATTGATTCATATCCTGCCGAAGTAAGCTGCATGAAAATCTGCAGAAAATTGGAAAAACACTTTTAGAAACAAATTGAAGAGAAAAATGAGAGATTTTCAGACGCTCATGGTTCCTACACTTATCAAGCTATTACAATTTGGTTACACTTATCAAGCTATTACAATTTGGTTTTGGACCTAATCTCTTTAGATAATGCAAGAAATGACAATATTAATAACCCTCACCCAATATTTATTGCAGTTTCCTTCTTGTCACCAGTTAGCAGCCATATTTTTATCCCTGCCTGGGCTAGTTTATCAATGCACTCTGGAACCTGATGTAAGGTCAAGTGATTCAGTGATGAAAAAAGGGTATGCTCTTTATGTGCAAAGATGCTTCACTACAATCCAACTTATTTCAATTATACACACATTGCAGAAAGAGATTGAGGAAGAGAATAGGCTAACCCCTTCTTGTAGCTTGTCTTCAACAGCAGCAACTCCTAATAAAATTAGTTCTTTCTCAATCACTTCTGATGCTTTCTCGAGTAATTCTTCTCTTTCAGCACCTACTGTATTGACTGCTTGCATAAAGCTGGAGTTCCAAGCTTCATATGCATCCTGCTCAATTATTCGGTAAGCAAATGCTAGGGTCCGGTAACCCTCTTCTGCATAACTTGAAAGGTGTGAAGTAGTAGCCTCCTCGTATGTCTTGCCATTATCTGCAAGCCTATCGAAGATGATGCTGGGAACACAAATGCAGTAGAAGAAAAATGAGAAATAGGATTCTGTAATACACAACTGGACTCGAATATCAGAAGGGGGCGGATAGCTAAATACCTATCAGCTCCTTTGCAAAGAAGAAGGATTTGGCCATCTTCATTTCTTACTATTACAGACATTCTCTTCCGAGAGCTACTGAACTCCAACAGATTCAAAAGCTTATATTCCCTGAAGATAACCTTCGTATCAAGTTTATACATTCGGAATGGAGGAAGATAGATAAAAACGCAGGTGCTTGACGTACCTTTTCACCTCTTTCCCAGATGGAGGATCCAACTCCTTCAGAACCATAGTCGATTGTGTCCGTCTGAAGAATTGAAATCCAAATTCTTGTGCAGCAACTAGAAAACAGACTTCTTCTGGTGACTCTGCCTCATATTTGAGCTTATCATTTTCGCCATCTTCGACCGGTATGCCTGTGTGGCACAGAGCCATGACTCTAAAGAACATGGTTACGTCAAACAAGTCAGACCTGAAAGTCCACTGACTATCCAGTAACCTGTCATCCCTGAAGTTGAAACCCTTGATGACTGATTCTTTCGTACGATTTGAGACTCTTCGGTGCCCTGTATTCAAATACTCCCCATCTCCTGGATCCTCTAGAGCCGCTTTTTCAGCTATAATATCAGCCACCGACAACTCAACCATTTCAAAGCTCTGGCTTGTTGTATCAGAATTGCCAATGCTAAATCTATATGCCTCGACCTCACCATTCATCCGTGTTGATGCTGCAAGATCGATTTCATTTACATCACCCCCGTATGAAATTCCTGCAATTGAGCATTTTCTAAATTCCATCTGGTTACAAGTCAGAGTTCCTGTTTTATCGGATAGAATCATTTCCACCTGACCAAGTTCTTCATTTAGATTCGAAGTTCGGGCTTGAACAGACTTACTGGTTACTTTGTCGTACATTTCTATGTCATTGTTAATGAACATAGCTTGGAGAACTTTAACAATTTCAATGGAAACATAGAGAGAAATGGGGATCAAATAGCCATACAATATAAGGGCCCATATGAACTGCAGAAAACCTGACATAACAGGCTTTGATGGACTAAAGAGCGAATCTCCATCATCCAAACGAAGGTACCACCATTTAACCATGTCGGATTTTATGAGCAGTGCAGACCCAGCAGCAGTTATTAATGAAATCAGAAGAAGCATAGTGAAAAGGAGGTATATAACTTTATCCATCTTTCTCTCAAGTCTACTCCTTTTAGATGGCGACTTTGTCGAATTCCTCACCACTTTTGTATCATGCCCTGTAAAGATAACTACTCCATAAACATAATCTGTGTTCCGCAGTTTTGAATCTCTAAGAAGCACCTGTGAAGGACACAAAGGATACACTTTGTTTTCAAACTCAAAATTTCCCACAAAGGTATAAAGATTTGGATTCGGGTCCTCGCAATTGATATTTGCACGAAATTCACTAAAAACTTCATCCCCATTCAAACCAAGTGTGGCTTCTAAGCTTCTCTTAACTTTTAGATTTGTCTCTCCATCAAGGTTCATAGTCTCCACATAACAAACACCATCCTCATAGCTAGAAGACAGTACAAGAAGATCACTCGGAAAATATTCATTCTTATTTACCTTAACAACATCACCTACAGAAAGTTCTTTCCAGAATTTATCCACAAACACACCATTTCCAGCATGAGTCTTGACTTTCCGGTTGTTTACACTCAAATCCTGCAAAATTCGCAATAATTTAGAAAGGCATGGGTCAAACAATGCTGGAAAAAGCAAATGAAAAACAAAATGATAATCTGTGCACCTAAGAATATGGAATTCTAATAGTTGCACAAAAGAAACATTTTTTCCATAAATTTTCTCGAATTACCTGCAAAAACCTGTACCAATCCTCAACAGCTTCCTTAAGCATGCTAATCCCCATCACAAATACCAACGGGGCGACCTGACTTTCCCACTTGACAGGAGACAAATCAGTGGCAGACAGCACTGCTGCTAAGAGGAAATAGAGATTGGCAACTCTGCGGAACTGCTCCAGAGGTGCTATGATAAGAAAGGTCATAACATTGTACTTTGTGGTAGACACAGAGTTGTCCCGGTACTTGAAAGGTTTCACCTTGTGTTGTTGAGGTTGATTGCAGAAAACTACCCTGGAAAATCCCGGCTGACCAATAAGTTCCTGAGCTAAAGCAGAATCCGATGTGCAAGGCCGAAAGCAGGCGAATGAATACAGTTTGCTCCATCTTATCTTCCCCTTGGTTCCCTTGGATGACACCTTCATTGTAATCTCTACTCGCCTTTTCGCTAACTACACAAGACGGAAAAAAAACCCTCTGCAAAGAGAAACCATTAATTCTTGTGTTGTACACCAAGACTGACAATCCAAGAACAACCCTCCTTAATTATCACCTGAATCTTTTTGGACACTTATGAATGAAACTTCTTTGTCCTAATGCAACTCTTGATTCTCCTTCTAAGCTTTCACCATCACTCCAGATATCGTTTTTTGTCCTTCTTTTTCTCTGTTGAGAGATGGAGACACCACCAATGCTGAACTTTTGGATTTTCTTGGATCTTGCAGGCCTTCCATTCGCCGCACTCCATCCCCCAATTAACAATTCCAGAAAAAAACCAGATGCTATCTTTCCTTACTTGCTTTGAGCATATTCTTACTTTCCAGTTTCCATACATGTATAGATATCAGTAAAAAGGTAAGTGGCCAACAAAACTCTATTTTCCCACTTTTTTCTTTTACTGAATTCTATACTTTTCCTAGTTCCCCCCCCCCCCCAAAAAAAATCTTAAAATAAAAATTGACATTTAACTTTTTAGCATTTTTCTTGCTAGCTAAGAAAAACTATTTATATTTATTTTTATATGCTTCAGTAGACTGTTTTATCTTATATTAAAACAACCTCTAGATCGGTGAAGCATTTTTTAAAGTCTTTTTCTTTTTCCTTGAAGCACAAGATCAATGGATATAAAGATTACTGGTCAACGACCCATTAATGGTCAGTTGTCATTCCATTCATTGGTTTCTGACCATATTATAAGGCTACTTTTGCTGCATTTTCTGATTATCATATGATTGTGAGAGCATCATGCAAGGGACTGCATGCCATGGAATTTGGATTGCCGGCCAAGTTTGAAATCAATTGCATCTGGACGAAATGAGGAAAAAGACTCGCCACATTCCTTGGAAGATTGATGAAATTTATAATTCGATAGGACAAAAAAAAAAGAGTACAAACACACAAAGACAATTTTAAGAAATACATCACCGTTTCGAGACTAATATCGTTTGAGTATAATCGGGTTTTAAAGAAGACTGTGGTTCTCCCAGTATAGTATTTATTAAATACTCTCATCTTTTAAGTAATTGTGTATGAAGTAATTGACGGGAAAAAGTTCAATCCGGAAGAGTTTGTGTCATAAATAATACCCCCTGTTCCAAATATTGTAATTTATCTAAATTAAACACAGTAAAAAAAGAACAGATGGATACTATCCTTTTATTTGATTTTTCATTCAAATTGGGAGAAGAATCTTTGGGAAAGAAAACTTACAATTAATATTAATAATTAATAATAATGTAGTACTCTTAAAGAAGAAGTCAATGGTTATTAATGTTACCTTTTTTTGTTGTGCTTAAAGTTTGTCTACTTTAATGCTATCTGCATCTACACGCCTTTGCTTTGCCAAATAC
Source organism: Viola odorata (assembly GCA_963691705.1). Classification (NCBI taxonomy): domain Eukaryota; kingdom Viridiplantae; phylum Streptophyta; class Magnoliopsida; order Malpighiales; family Violaceae; genus Viola; species Viola odorata. The sequence goes on along the minus strand of OY829539.1, from coordinate 66,515,356 downwards.
CAGCGACCAAGTACTATACAGCCTCTGAACCAACCAGGGGGCTACATTTACAAGCCAAAACCAGGACAGCTTTTAATTCAAACCACTTCTGGTTAAGCAACTAGCAAAGTATGCAGGCTAATTTGACAGTTAACGTAAAAACCAAACACCATAGACAATATTAGTGATTGAAAATATGGCTCAAAAACTGGTTTCCACAGATTAAAAAAGAAGAAGATAATGTTGATCGAAAGCGACCGGCTTAATTACTCTCTGGACTAATTAGACATTTTGCATGATGGCAAAAACCAACCCTGCATAAACAAAAAACGATACAGCTGTTTCCTGCATAATGTCCCTCTCAGACTTTGGCCAAGAGAACATCCATAAAGTTCACTTCAAGTGTTCGTAGACACCATATGTATAGCTAAAACACCCACGGAATTCAACAGGAAATGGAAAAAATTGGACAATGAAACTCAGAAGGATGCTACCGAAGAGAACTGATCATTGCATTGCCTACACATTATAGCCGATCAGGCAACAAAATAAGTACAAGTTCACTAATGTGACCCTCAATGTTTAATTGAATGTATAATATTAATTTGTTCATAAAACATCACTCCAGAAGGAAATCTCATCCTGCTGCACCGCCAAATTCTACCTACCCAAGATTTGACCTGAGAGAGATGGAAGGTACTGAGACCAGACAGTACCATTCGAGAGATGTGAGATGCTGCTTCTGGAAGACTCAGTGCAGACAGTCTTTGGCCCATCAAAGTAGATAACCAAATTGTTCTCACCTCCTGAATATGTCAAATCCTTGGCCAACCATGATGAGGAAAGCTTGAGATACCTATCGTAGAGAGCCAATGCAACAGCTGGACTCTTTCTACCATTCCTAAGTAAAATCCAAAAAAGGAAAAAAACAATTCAGAAAGACCACATGTTATGCGGCGATGTTAGAAAACTAATAATAGGGTGATTCTAGACCATGCTAACAGATTCTGAGAAAGAAAATTGCAGTAAAAGGCAATCCGGACTCTTAGTTGTTTCAGCATTTCCACAGTTATTTACTAAAGTTTTTCACCAATTGATGTAGTATCCATGTCTAAAACCAATTCATGGCAGCTAGTCTCCAATTAGGTGGATAAGGTTTGGAAAGGGATGGCTCAGGTTTGGCAAGTCTAAGAATCTCATTGCGAAAACAGAAAACCAATATGCAAAAATGATGGGGAGAATCTGGAATGGATAAAGTAGAAGGAAAAATGAACCTTTCTGTCAAATTCAGAACTTTGCACCACCACAAGACAGCCTCCACAAAATCAATCTCTAACTTCCTTGCATTGATCAAAAGAACATCCATGTCTGGAAGACAAGCATCCTTTGCGTAAGGGGTTTCTGATACCCAAGGCATGGATGCTGATCTCTGAATAGCACCCAGGACATCTGAATTCACATAAGTACTTAATCTTTCAGAGCAGTCTTCAGCAGCTGCAATAGCATAGTAGCTTAAGTCAGTGCCAACTAGTTCTTCCACCCTAGCCTGCAAAAACAAGAGAAATGAACTCAATCATGCCTCTCCACCAAGAGATCTCGTTACAAATGATTTGATCTCGGGCCCAAACACCATCAATTGTTCTGCAAATTTAAACTGGTCCATAGGCACATATATTGTATCATGTCGAATCCAACATGGTGGAGAAAGAATAGATGCTATTGTCACCTGCTCAAATTATATCACATTAGCTTAACATTGATAATTCTGTGTATTCTTTTCCTCTATCATATATATTTAGTAGCATTCTGAGTTTCCTAAAACATTTTTTTTTTCTCAAAGAAAGAAATTTACAGCAAACAAACAGAAAAAGCAGCGTACTTTACCAACCTTCATAATTACATTGGCTGAGACGTAGATGAATTTCCCCAAAAACTGGTGGACACTTGGTATGATAAAAGGTGCTATTTCCTCCATCCTGGGCTCAGCGTATTGAACCCCAGAAAATGCAGTTCTAACTACTGATTTAACTTCCTCCTGCCTGCATTTTCTTAAGATATCAACACACTAGAAGTGATTAAGAGCTTTTCAAACTTGGCATCAAAAGGTTGAAAAGAGGCCTACCCATAAATTTCCAGGTTGGAATCTGGAAATAAGACCTTCAACTTATAAAATGACACTCTGTCCTTATTGCCTCCAGGGATGAAGAAATGAAAGTGAACAAGATTTGGATATCTGCGTGTTGATAAAAACAGAATGAGTGGAAAAGACGTAAATTATTGGGAAGGTAAATAGAAATTGTAACAAGCTCTAGGCAGCTGTTTAACCAAAACACAAAAGATAACAAGTGAATCCGATGAGCCAAACAAGGAAGAAAACATCTAACCCCTTTTCGGTAACCAAACATGGCTAATTGAAGCATATTATACATGTATGTAATTCAGGCTTCATACATACCCAGGTTCCGTCCAGGAGATCAACGAGTACATACCAAAATTCAATTTTAACATTTTAAACAGTAACTAAGTACAACTTGGTCATATTTTTGAATAATTTGTGCATTAGCAACTGCATTCACAAGTAATACTAATAGCATTCAAGAACAAACCTTGAGCTTGACAAGGTTGAGTTAGCAAGAACAGCAAGAACTCTAAGGTCTACACAATCCATCCAAGAAACAACATGTACCATCCCATCCTCTCCCGTATATTCACCATTCCTTGAATCCCCAACCTCAATTTCTCTGAACTACACAAAAGAAAACAAAAAAGTATCGAACTTTGACAACAAAAGAAAACACCAAAAGAACAAAAGGTTTGAGACTTTGAGCATAAACAGCATAAAAAGTGGTCTTACAGAGGAAGAATTATTGGAATGGAATGGGACCCAGTTTCTGTGAGGATCATAGGGGTGCCTGAAATGGGTGGCGGGAAGTAACTGAAGCAAGGCAAGAGCTATGAAAAGTGCAAAAGCGAGTAACTGAAATATGGGCCTCGGGATTGGAGCTGAAGGAGCTACATCAGAATCCTGCGGCGGCGCAGGAGTGTGGGTAGAGTTGCCGGTGTTGTTGGTGCATTCAATTTTAGATGTTCCTCTGTAACTGGCAGGAGACCGGAACGGCAAGTACGAGGAAGACATTGACTTTCCCGGTTCATGTGATCGTTTTTTCTGTGTAAATTTAATTTTAAGGCCAAAAAGACATTTTTGTCCACCAAATAGGTATATTATATATAGTTTTTGCTTCAAATTACTTTTAAATTTTGACCGTCCTTCCTAACCTGGGAAATCACTTATTTTTACGGAACTTTTCTGTCTAAATAGTGTAATTACTCTAATTAATTTTCATAAAATCACTTTATATTCTTTTTTAGTACATTCCAACAAAATGTGATAAGAGATTTTTACTTGAATTGTTTAAAAAAGTGTACATGTGAATAGGGCTGGATACGGTGCGGTTCGGTTCGAGTTTGAACAAAATCAAAGTTTAAAATTGGTTCGGTTCGGTTCTGGTTAATTGTATTTTTAAAGTTAGAACCAAACCGCACCAGAACCATTTGGTTCCGGTTCGGTTCTGAGTTGTTTCGGTGAAATTTCTAAAAATTTCTAATTAGTCCCATGGTTCCAGAATTTAACAAGAAAATGAAAAAATACTAATAAAAACTCAAATAAATGAATATAGCATAAATTCACATTACCTTACCAAAATACAAGTTCACGAAATCGAAGCCCCAAAATATACGTTCACGATACAAATTAAAGCGCCAAAACATAAAGCGTCATTTATTTCGATTAAACCAAGTAAACCGAATTACATGATATATAGAACCGGATCCAAACCATTTGTTTCTGAACGGTTTTAGTTCCACTGTATTTTGACTTAAAACCCGAACTAAACCATTCAGGTTCAATCTGGTTTAAAAAATCGGTTCGAATTTCTGGTTTTTTGGCCCAGTTTGAGTTGATTATTCTTTTAATACCAAGATTTTAAACGAAAGCAATGTTTTATTTGATAAATAGTTTTTTTAAATCCATTTAAAAGTTGGGCTGGAAAATTAATTGGGCCATGTAAGCTTCACTTGGGCCAAAATTTCCCCTAACCTTTCCTTCTACCCTTCGCCCTGTAGTTGTGCTGTGGAAAAGGAACTTCGCCGTTTCTCTTTGCCGCTGAAAACACTTTGGAAGCTAACGGCTGAACGGCGACGCGTTATTATTCCCTAACATGTGAGTGATTATTTTTATTTCTCTTATTAGTATACAAAGTTTGGAAATTTATATCTTAAATTTGAATTCAATAAAGTGTGCTCATTTGTTAATTTTTGAACTAATTTGCTTATTAGGTCTCGTATTTGTGTGAAAAACTTGCCGAAATATGTTGCTGAGGATCGTTTACGGGAGTTCTTTTCGGCGAAAGGCGAAGTAACTGATGCAAAGCTAATGCGAACCAAGTAACTACAGCTCTTGCTCTCATCCTCTTTTTTTCTTCAGTAGTTAGATTGTTTATGTATTCATTTTTCTATTTTTCTTCCCTAGGGATGGTAAAAGTAGGCAATTTGCATTCATCGGATTCCGCACACCGGAGGAAGCTAAAGAAGCTATCAAATACTTCAATAAATCATATCTTGACACTTTCCGAATTAATTGTGAGGTCTGCTATTTTAAATTTATTTGTTTATTTGTTGGGTGATTGGTGATTGGTGTAATTTTCTGGTGAATTTGTAGTGGAATTAGAGTTAAATGTATGCATGTTAAATTGTGATTAGATTGCGCGAAAAGTTGGGGACCCAGAGATGCCACGGCCATGGAGTAGGCACTCACTGAAACAAGTAAAAGATGGCGAAAAAGATGGTGGGACTGGTGGTAGTAAGGGTGTAAAGGATGAGCAAAAGAAGAATAACATTAAGAAGGGAAATGATGAGGAAAATGATGATCCTGGGTTACACGAGTTTTTACAGGTTGTGCAGCCAAGGGGGAAGTCAAAGTTATGGGCAGATGATACAGTGGTTGCTCCCCCTACCGGTGGAAATGTGCGAATTGGGGAGAAAGGGGTGAAGCAAAAGGAGGAAGGTGATGAGAAGGTGCTTTCTGAGAATGTTGAAAACGACGACAATGATGGTGGTGAAGATGAGAAGGTGAATGATGTTGCTCGTAATGGTGTTGCTTCATATGAGGATTACTTTAAGAGTAGGGTGAAGACAGACTGGACAGATTCAGAGAATGAAAGTAGTGAGAATGATGATGATGATAATGATGGGAATGAGGAAGATGACGAGGGCAATTCACACAAGGAAAGCCTCCAGGGTGTGGGTCTGGTTCAACCAGCTGCCAAAGAGGAAGTTCATCCAGAAGATTCTAATGGTGAAATTGTTGATCCTGAGAATCTTCCTTCTTCAGATTCAAAAGATTCAAAAGATTCAAAAGATGAAATTCTTGACACTGGCCGTCTATTTATTCGTAATCTGCCATATACAGCAACGTAAGTTCACTAGCAATGTTGTCTATAGCCTACTAATAATTCATAATTCTGCTAGGCATGTATCTTGTTAGTATTTTGTTGTTCTTTTGTTTTCATCTTATTTATTAGTTTAACAGTGAGGATGAGCTGGAAGAACACTTTGGTAAGTTTGGCAAAGTGTCGCAAGTCCATCTTGTTATCGATAAAGATACCAAACGGTCCAAGGGATTTGCTTATGTTCATTATGAACTTCCAGAGAGTGCATCAAGGTATGTTTATATAAATACATATGTTTCACTTTCTTTACGTTGTGCCATTGTGATTGTTGGTAGTGTGGTGTTTGGTTCGTCAATGACCTAGCTGAATTATGTTCAATGATTTCCAGTAGTAAGGACATATGTAGGGTCTATAAATTACTTTTTGGAAGAACCCTGACGAGCATCAACTCTTTCCTGATTTGTCATCATCCCCTCTTTATTTTCTGCTAAATTGGGGAGGCTTGCTAGATGAAGCTGTCAATGCTTTCCTGTCTATCTCTTAGTTAGAGAGTTCTTGAACATGGACCAATAAACTTTGGTCAAAATTGTTTAGGGCGGCAACCTCTATTACTTGGATCAGGATTGAGCATGCGTTAATTGTTTTTAGCTATAGAACATTGTCTTTTATGCCTACTTCTATGGGCCTAAAGTTGTTTGTTTAGATCAGTTATTTAATATATTTTATGAAGGGCACTGGAAGAGTTAGACAACACAACTTTCCAAGGAAGGTTATTGCATGTCATGCTTGCAAAACAGAAGAACCCATCAAACAATCAAGAGTAAATATCTTTACTACTTATTAATCTCATGTCCTTCTATTTTCTTCCACTTCAATTGGAGTGAGTCAACTTTTCTTGCTCTGTAGGACAAACCTTCCTCCAGGCCATGGCCCTAAAACTTTCAAGCAGCGGAGGGAGGAAGAACGCAAGGCAGCTGAAGCCAGTGGAGACACAAGAGCATGGAATAGTCTGTTCATGCGTCCTGATACTGTATGTTGTAACCTGATACTCAAGCACAGTTTTATCACTTCCGGGTCTTTTGTTTCTTTTTAAATGAATTTTATGTCTAGCCTATCTCAAACAATGGAATTATTAGGAATTTATGACCTTACCTATTCATCTTGTTTATGTTACCACTCCTTTTATCAATATCTATAGTGTGTGTGTGTCTTTCGTACAATTGGTCTAAGCTGTATTGTTATGTTCTTTATAGCATTAGTTGGGGTGTGGAGGATGAGTAGATATTTTTTTTGGCCCAATTACTAGTGCTCTCATCCATCAGGTGCAAAAGTGGTGCAGTTAAATATGTTTGTGCATGTGAGCGCTTAGGTGCATGGCAGGATGGAAGTCATAACTTGTAACTAGGGAAGGCTGGGTGGATGGGAGTGCTTGAAAAATATGGGAAGGATATTCAACAAAAGTTACATATTGGTTGGTCAAATATAAGAGATTTGATTATGATGTATATTTGTCACTTTTCTGTACCGGTGCAGAATAACATTGATTTTGCATATCTAACATCCTTGTTTCTTTCTCCTCTGTGTGTTAGATTGTTGAGAATATCGCGAGGAGGCATGGTGTAAGTAAGAGTGATTTACTTGACCGTGAAGCTAATGATCTTGCTGTACGAATTGCTTTGGGAGAAACTCAAGTGATTGCAGATACAAAAAAGGCTCTTTCAAATGCGGGAGTAAATGTGACATCTCTGGAAGATATTGCTGCTGGCAAAACCGATGGCATAAAAAGAAGCAACTGTGTTCTGTTAGTAAAGAACTTGCCATATGGCTCTTCTGAGGGTCAACTAGCTGATATGTTTGGGAGATTCGGGAGTTTGGACAAAATTATTCTCCCTCCAACCAAAACCCTCGCCCTGGTGCGTCTTCCTAATTTTGCATACTGTTTTGCCTCTTTGTGATTAGAATTTATGCACAGCAGGTTTAAACATATTACATGCTTTGTACAAAGGATTCTGCCCCATCTTTTTGGTGCTTTTAGTGTTGTTTACTGTTGAATAGTGACATTAAGTAGTCGGCTATTTGGATGGAAGTATAAGAAGGAAGCTATTGCCAGGCATGGCCCTTATTTTTCATAAATGTTACGCTAGCAAGCTGTTGGTATGGATTTTGCAATTGCCATTGGTTGTATTGACATGTTGATTTATCCAATGCTCAGTTTTGAGTTAGTTTTGGCGTGCTTTAAGCTACTGATGTGAAGTGGCCTTTGAGCCCATTGATTGTGCCTGACAAGTTTGGAAGAAGTTCTTCGTTTTTTCCTTTGGTTTAGTTTGGTTATGGAAAAGCTTCCCTGTTCTGTGGTTTCAAAAGTTTTCTTTTCCTTTTCTTAATGCAACTTCATTGCTTAAGCTCTTGCCTAAGTTGTGTCTGGTTTTTAACTCTACACTTTCTTGGCTTTGCAGATTGCTTTCCTTGAGCCATCTGAGGCCCGTGCTGCTTTTAAAGGTTTAGCATACAAGCGGTACAAGTAAGTTTTTGTATCTTTAGGTTTAACTGTTCGGAAGATGACTCTTTGACCTTTTAGGAGCTGTTATTGCTAGTTTAGGAGTTGAAGTTGGAATTTACTTGTTTTCTTTGTTTAATACAGGGATGCTCCATTATATTTGGAGTGGGCTCCTGCAAATGTTCTTAGTCAAAGTTCAACCTCCAACAGTGAGGATAAAAAGAGTGTTGCTGTGGGTGAACATGAGGTGACGAGGGCTATGCTGGAACAAAGTGTGGCAGGGATATCTGAAGCAGATCTTGATCCTGATAGAATTGAGGTTGAATATACACTAAATAAAAGATATTGGAATGGTTTGTTTTTCACTCTGGTACTTACTATTCTTTGCTTTTGTTGTTTGTTGTGCTCAGTCACGATCTTTATTTGTAAAGAACCTGAATTTCAAGACACCTGATGAAAGTTTGAAAAAGCATTTTGTTGAACACATGAAGGAGGGGGAAGTCCTTAGCGTCAGGGTAATTATCATGATGTTTGCAATTTGAACACCAATTTTCAAAATTCTTTTTATTCATATGTTTTGATCCATCCCTCCACGTGCAGATAAAGAAACACGTGAAACATGGCAAGAATGTATCAATGGGTTTTGGTTTCCTAGAGTTTGATACTCTGGAGACAGCAACAAATGTGTGCAGAGATTTACAGGTACTTACAATATTATATTTACAGCACTTGCATATGGTGTTGTTGAAATTTGTTGCTTTTGTCCATTCTGTGCTTTACGTTTGTAACATGTTTTCGTTTTTGCACTCATTGCAGGGTACAGTATTGGATGGCCATGCTCTTATTTTGCAACTTTGTCATGCCAAGAAGGATGAACAAGCAGTGAAAAAAGTTGATAAGGATCGGAGTTCAACAAAATTACTCGTGAGAAATGTAGCATTTGAGGCGACAGAGAAGGATCTTAGACAGCTCTTTAGCCCGTTTGGCCAGGTGATGGTATTTTCCAAAAAGTGCAATTGCGTGTCATACCAGTTTATGCAATATCGGGCCACTATTAAGTATTCCCTCCATTCCTTTTTAAATGTCTGATTTGGGATAATAAAGTTTCCCAAATTAAATGTCGGATTACTGTTTTATGTTTGTTTTACTTAAATAACCTTACTAGAGTCCAAAATACGATAAACAACCTTTTGATAAAGTTGTAAATATAAGTAAAATTCTAAGGATATTAGAGTCCAAAACACAATGAATAACAGTGCCTAATGATTTCTTAATCTATGGGCACATTCCTAATCTGACATTTAAAAAGGAATGGAGGGAGTATCATTCATTGGGAAGTTTTATTGCTTAACAAACCACATCAAAAGCTGTAATTGCGATGGTTATTTGCTGCTGCGTTTGATTTACTCTCATTGAAATGCAGATTAAGAGCTTAAGGTTGCCGATGAAGTTTGGTAACCACAGAGGGTTTGCGTTTGTGGAGTTCCTCTCGAAACAAGAGGCGCAGAATGCTCTTCAGGCGCTTTCAAACACCCATTTGTATGGTCGGCATTTGGTAAGTCATGGTACATGTTTACTAAATTTTTACTTCCAAAAGAAAAGGAGTAAACAGTTACGAATGCTACTTTTTATTCTCAGGTTTTGGAGAGAGCTAAGGAAGGTGAGAGCTTGGAGGAGTTACGAGCTAGAACAGCTGCTCAGTTCACTGACGAGCAAAGTGGATATCAAAATCCAACTAAATTGTCAAAGAAGAGGAAGAATATGGCCATCTTAGATGAAGAAAGTATGAAATTCCAAAGATTTGCAGATTAACCAACACATTCAGCAACATTTCTCATTTAAGCAAGGAGAGAAGTAAGTTTAAGTTCCTGTTTTTGCTCAGAGGAGCTCAGTTTTGTTTACAGCTGTTTTCTTTGTACTTTTGTTTGTAAATTGATCTTATAGTATACAAAAACATAAGTCGAATTTTGTAATGTAATTGTCTCGTGTCAAATGCTGGTTTATTATAAATGTTAACATTAAGGAGGTTATTATCATTCTCTAAAAACCAAGTTAAGAAAACTTGGTGTTTGTATAGCACGATCGAACCGGGTCTAAACTACTGCCTCCTGTATTATTTGATGAGTATAATCCGTACAATATCTACCTAAAACTATACAGCATTTCCGGCTCAAGAGCAAACTCCACCATTGGCCTGAGCTCATCCCAATTGGCATCAAGTAAAGCATATCCATTTTGGCTTGAAAAGCCTGGACATGATGCCTGTAATGGACCTTCATCATCAGTCGATAAGCTCACCTGGTCACCTGAGAATTGGTCGTAAAAATGGTCGTTCATGACCGGTATCCTTCCGATCATGCCAGCTGAAACTTCAGAGTTCTGGTATTTATTATTTCCATGATCATCTGATCTTGTTTTAGAACTTTTTTGGGAGGAGAAGTACTTCTGCCATTCTGCAGATCCATACTTTTTATTGGTAGGCTCTCTCTTGAATATTCGACAGAGCGTCCAAACTTCCTGCAAAAGGGGAAAACAAAGTCCTTACCTTGCTACAAGCAGTTATCTCATGTCAAACCTAATAAGTTCATCAAGCTACAACCACTTACTGCTTCTTGAGATGTAATGTTAGGATTGTTAGTGAGGGAAGAGGTTTTATTAGCTGCTCCAGGAAGACGAAACTCGTGCATCATCCAATCGGTTTTGGTGCCTTTTCCAGCGCTGCCTCGATAATAGACGAGAGATTTCTTGAGGCCAATGCATTCTTGATTTTTTTTCCCAACAGAAAATATTGGTTTGTCGATGCCAGTGGCTTTCCAGAATCCAGATCCTGTCACCCTGTTCGGCCTTACGCTGTTCTTGTACTTTCTTCCTCTCCTGCAAAAAAAGTACCACTCCCTTTCTCCAACTCCACTGCCGAATCCTACCAAAAGAAAACAACAATTTCAAGATTTTTGACGTAAGAAGTATCAATTTATAAGAAGAAAAAGAACACAAGAAAATTAGGAGCATACTTGGAAGATCCCATGGCTCATGTTTGTAGACATCAATGTGTTTGATGAGGTCTAACTTGATGGATTTCTTGTCAACTTTTCTTCTAAGATAAAACCCAACAAGTTCTTCATCGGTCGGATGGAACCGGAACCCTGGAAGTGGAACACCATCACCATCTTCTTCTTCCTTTAATTCCCCATCTAATCTGGATTTGGAAACAGCACTTGCCTCCATTTTCACTAATAAAATTCTTGATCACTGCACTTACACTTGATCCATTTGAGACTTACTTCTTGGTAAATCGCACGGTTAAGAGCGCTTTTATAAAGTATGGAAGGGGAACCTGGTCAAACCCATACGGTTTGACCATAAACTTTTGTTACGACATGATAGCATAAATTTTGGGTTTTGGTCAGACAGTTGGACCCGGACCCTGCACAAAGACAATATTCTTAAATTGGGATTGTGATGATGCCTACTTCTTTGAAAAAAATACTACTAGTAATTAAGTTTGTAACTTATTTTTATTTTATTCTACCCGTAAATCTAGTTTTAGTACTCCCTCCGGATTATAAAAAACGACGTCCGTACTGTAGATACGCATATCGAGGAGGCCGGATGATTTACTATTTGACCCCCAAAAAATTCGTACTTTTTTTTGAACGTACATTAATCCTTAACGTAAGTTCGAGAAAAAATTGGGGGCAAAATTGTCTCAAATAGTGTCATTCGACCTCCTCAACATGCGTGCACAAATAGTAAAAGTCGTTTAATAAAATCCGGAGGGAGTATTAAAGTGTCTCTCTCGGTATGATTTTCTTCATTTTCAAAATCTGAATTCGAAATCTCTTATCACATGAACACAACCAATATTAATTAAATTTATAACTCATTAAAAAGCAAAACGTACGATCTATTTTTTTTAATCGTTATATTACGTACTACTTCAAACTCAAAGTCAACAAAATCTAAAAAACGTAGATTTACAGGTTTCTTAACCGTAAAAGTAAAAGGTTTAACCAAGAATTAAACAAACAAATTACATCACATCAATAATGATAAGTGAGGATAAAGTCAAAGATGAGCACAAGCAGTTTGACTAAATTGGCCTTACAATGGGAAACTGGTTTTACTCATATATATGCTGCTGCTTCACTCATTTCTCTTTTTCCCACTTTGTCGTACCCCTTAATTTAGTTTTTCTATTTTTATAAGCTCGGACAACATAATAGTACAACACTAGTATTTTGAAAATAAAAACTTGTTGAAAACGTCATCATGATTCATGATTTTGCAAGTAAGCGTATGTTTCTACACTATTCCAGAAATATGGACTCTAATTTACACTCACAAGATATTTTTTTATTAAAAAAAGAAATAACATAAACTTAATGGACTAAATAGGTACATCTGAAAAAGTTAAGGGGCCCGGGATGCCCTCGTAAATCCGAACCGGTTTCATTAAAGCGAGGTTTCTTCTTGACCCACGCAATCAAGAATATATTTAGATAGTAATTGGTCTTTGTGTGTATAATATTCAAGGTTTGTTGACTATAGAACTTTCATAGGGGAGTTCATAAGCATAATTTGTTTATGGTTCCGCCGTTATATTTAACTAATTTTATTCATATCAAATTAATTTATTAAAATAAATGGTTCGAGTGTGAATATTTTTTACGAATAATATTCATTAGCATGTCCCAATTTAATTATTTGGGTCACCAATAAAAATTCAAGCAAGATTAGAAAAAGCTTTTTGCCTATACGGAAGAGTTCTAGACTTATTTCTAGTAATAAAACAAGTATTCTTGCGCAAATATTGTTGAAACGACCGTTCACTACGGCGGAAAAATATCGTTGAGCTTTCTTTAAGAATGGAATCCCCTTCCTTGAGTAAATAAATCATTGAATGAGTGACACGTCATTTAAAAATAATAGATTTTTCGTGCAGTAGAATTTTTGTGACCCTATGATTATTTTTAAATAATGTGACTCACTCGTTGAATAGCGGTGCATTTAAAGAAATTTGAGGGAGCCACGTGTACTTAATATGTCTATATTTTTTATCCTCTTTTAATTGCTTTTAGTTTTTATTTCTGAGTAATTTCTTTTTTTTAACTAATATTGGTTGTGGTTAACTAATAAGAGACTATATTGAGAGAGTCATCGTTTTTTAAAAATCCGACAGAACTCAAAAGAAACTAATCTCAATTAAAAAGATGCCGAATTATAAAAAAGTAAGGGTAATAGTTTCTATAACTCCAAATTTTAGAATTTTTTTCTCTAAATAAATTTCCTTTAATTTTGTTAATTAAAAAAGAGAAAAAAAACCACTTTATTCATCTTGCTAAATTAACAATTTGCAAGGCTGAATCTAATAATCGACTGTTAATTGACCGGACAAAAGGAGTTAATTGTATCAAAAATATAATTTATGGGGTGAAATAAAATAATTAAAAATTGAGAGCATCTTTCACTGTTGATTAAAATTTGAAGGGGTATACTATCTATTAACCAAAAATCAATGCAATTTTTTTTTGTGTGGCAGAAGAAGGTCCATACAAAAGTGATGATAAAAGATGGAGTCAAAGTCTAAAGGCCAAAAAAACAGAAAAGTCAGTCGTTGGTATTTAAAGATACGGAACTTCAACCATAGTAATCCAAAATTCCAAATTGAACCGAACCACCGGTTCAATCAAAGAACAGGTGAACCAAAAATGAAACCAGTAGCAGACAAGAAATGCAAAAATTCTCAGGTTGAATTGAAATCATCTGAGTTTAATGAATAGGACAGTTTTGAATCATGAATTTATTTTGTAAATCGTCGAAACTAATGTCATTCTTTTCAAAACATTGTTTTTTCCCACAAGAACATGATTTCGTTGGCCTAATATGAATTATTTAGATGTTTGTTTGAATTTATAATCTTAAAATATTACTATGTTGTTATATTTTTATATAAAACTAGGTATTTTAATTTTTAAATAACTCAACCCATTTACTTATTGAATGTTGAATATATAAACGGATCCAAACCACCTATCAATTGAATTACTTATTGAATGTTGAATATATAAACGGATCCAAACCACCTATCAATTGAATTAGAATAAATCTGTAATTCATTGACCTAATTTAAAATTTTATCTAGTTGAATATACGGTTCGATTTTGATGGGTGTATCATCAACAACTATTTTTTCTTCAATGCTAACGAGTCCAATGACTACAAGTCTATGCCTCTTGGTTGCCAAACTGGAAAACCCGATTTCATATGCAATAATGCAACCAACACTTAGAGAATTCCTTCTTGTTTTTTTGTCAAATAAATTAATAACCTAGAAAACAGTTTAATAATTAATATTAACGGGAAAAGGGCTGCCAAAATTTCAAAAGAAATCTATAATAACGTCCGAGCAGCCTTCAAGCTAAAGATGAGAATACACAACCAGGGATAGATCCAGGAATTATTTTTAAGGGGGGCGGGGTTGGAGGGCAGCGGCCCCGATATTTTTTTTAAGAGTATTTTAAAGGGAAAGCAAGCGAGCTGAACCAAAAATTGAACAAATGCTTAAAAGTATTTGTATCCGTTACTAAATAACGAGCTGAACGAATTTTTTTTAAGAGTATTTTAAAAGGAAAACAAGCGAGCTGAACCAAAAATTGAACAAATGCTTAAGAGTATTTGTATCCATCACTAAATAACGAGCTGAATGAATTATTTTTTAGAGTATTTTAAAGGGAAAGCAAGCGAGCTGAACGAAAAATTGAACAAATGCTTAAGAGTATTTGTATCCGTCACTAAATAACGAGCTGAACGAATTTTTTTTTTAAGAGTATTTTAAAGGAAAAACAAGCGAGCTGAACGAAAAATTGAACAAATGCTTAAGAGTATTTGAATCCGTCACTAAATAACGAGTGGAACGAAAAAAAAATTAGAGTATTTTAAAGGGAAAGCAAGCGAACTGAAAGAAAAAATTATAATTGCACTCAACTGTAAGAATACTTTAATGTTTACTAAGTAATGCCAAGTATAGTGTTTCGATACCTGAAATTATAATTTTTTGTTTTGATTTTTTTTAAATTTCGGATCGAAATTTTTTATTATTGAAAATTAGAAATCGGGAAGGTAATACTTGAAATTAATTTCGGAATGGAATGTTATCTATTTTTATAATTTCGGGTACCCAAAATACCCAAACTTAGGTGTATTATTATTAGGGTGGGCATTTTCGATTTCATTTTCTCACCTCTCTCTCTTCTCTTATGGACACAACACCGGTCACCATCTTCTTCATCAACACCATCTTCACCAGTACCATACCACCAACACCAATACCATCTTCGTCGCCCACCACCCAATTTCATCGATTAGCAAAATTCATAAAATAGTAGTGTTTTTTTATTAGATTATAATCTAAAACGACTTATAACGGGAAATAACGAAAAACAGTAACGATAACAAATGATATTGTGCAAAACGGAGCCCATATGTGATATAACGAGAATAATAGTAACAGAAGGTCAAAATTACGTTACAAATTGGGCATTATTAAGCATAACAAGCATAACGAGCGATATTTAAAATCATGGTAGGAATGGGGGAGTAGTAATTAGATTTTTTTTTCCCCTTTTCTCAAGGGATACTCCCATGGCCAAAAAAGAGGATAATGTTAACACACAGTTATTATTAGCCCAGACCCAATACAGAGCCCAGACAGAACGGCCCAAGATGTCCTAGCCTACGCGCTTAATCACCAACGACCCTCACTTACCAGTCAGCAGCACTCCGCCGTGGGCAGCGGCACCGGCCACCGCCGACCACAGAAGTTTTCATGACTCCCGCCTTGGAGAGAAGAATCCGACACTCACCTCAGTTTGAAATTCTTTCTGCGGCCATGTGAGTTTCTCTTTTTATGGTTCGAATTTATGGTATTATTGTCTGCTGGGTGCTTTCCGTTAGTTGATTTTGTTTTTATATATACATAACAAAAGAAACTTGTTTGAAATTTAAAGGAACAAATGCTTGAAATATGAGGGGTTTTTGCTAGTATTGTGAAATAGTTCATATGATGTTAGTAATCATGTATTATGTTCGATTATGCTTTTGTTTACCCAACCCAGAAAATTGAAACATTTATCTATGCAAATTAAAAGCTTTTGAGGGGTTTTTGCTAGAATAGCTGAATAGTTCATTGTTCATATGCTATGAGTAATCATGTATTCATGTTCATTTATGCAGTTGCTTACCAAACCCAGAAAAGCACAAAGCTTTGGAAACATTTTTCTATGCAAATTACTATCTCCTCAGATTAATGCACTGAGGATGAACCTAGTTATATAAATATGATCAAAGGAGTATGTCGAACTTTGTGAAAGTCTTCTCCTTTAATCCTATCTACAAAGATTTTTGGCATCTCTTCAATATGCAATTCATGGAGAGTAGTCACAGATTTCATCTCTTCAGGGAGCATACTCAGGGCCTTGCAATTGACAATTCGGAAGCTTCTAAGCCTCGGCATTGCCCCTTCTTCCAAAATCAAATCTTTCAAACATTCTAAGCCGTTGAGCTCTAGGAACTCCAGTTGTAGAAAACCAAATGCAGGGATGGCCATTGCTTCTTTGCTGTAAGATTGTGCTTTCATCCTGAGGATCAATAGCTTTGGCAGCTCCTTAAGTATTTCCATTGATCCTTCTTCAAGATTGGTGTGTTCCAATGTTAACTGAGAGAGATTCGGTGGGAAATGTTGTGGCCCTGGCAATTGTCTTGTTTTCCCTCTCAAATGCAACTTGATGACACTGTGAAGAGAAACAAGATGTTCGAGTGGTGGAAATTCTTCTTCCTCTGCGCGCATGTTGAGGGACTGAAGTTGCGAGAGCGCTGCAATGGACTTGAACAGTTCATTTGTGTCTGATCTTAAGTTTCCCCTTATTCCCAATTTTCGAAGACTGGTTAGTTTTTCTGAGTTGTTCTGTTTCCATCTGTCAACGTGGATCTCTGAAAGAGTCTGAAGATGCTTCAGGGTGTCAATTTGCAGATAGCCGCCGTGTTTGTTTCCACACATGTAAAGATGTCGCAGGTTTTTCATGTTCCACATCACATTTGGAATTATCCTCAGATGGAGGTTTCCAGCTACATCAAGTGTCTGCAGGTTACGCAACGAACCTATTGTTGGTGGCAGCCTTTGCATGTTGGTATGCTTTAATCCAAGGTACTTTAAATGAATCAGTTCGCCTATTGTGCTTGGAATGCTGCTGCATGATATACCCTCCAACTCTAGGATTCTCAAAAGTTTGAAACTTCTGCTTATATAGTCAAGATCCTTGTCTAATAACAAGGAAAAATCTTTAAGATTTCTGCCCAGCTTAAAAAATTTGTAACGAACCTGACTAACCACTCTAAAGAAAATCAAGGAACGGAGTCGTGGACTGGAGTGCTGCAAGTTGGACAAGTGAGAGCTTGAATAGATTGGATGGCGACGGGATCTGGCTGAAGATGTGAAACTGCAGTTTCCTGGGATCTCAAGAAAATTTTCTGCTTTTGCCATTGAGATAGAGAGCTCCCTTAGTAGATCATGCAAGCGGCATTGCTTGACCCTCTCATTGACACTCGTTCTGGAAACTTGGACCATATTTCTCTCAGTTAGCTCGTTCAGGTAATCTTCTGCAACATCCTCCATTCTTTCCCCTTGATTTGGAATCAAACCCTCTGCAACCCACAGCCGAAACAATTTATGTGCAGGAATGGGATAGTCTTCAGGAAAATGTCCCAAATAAAGAAAACATGATTTCAAGTAATATGGCAAGTCATTGTAGCTCAAAGCTAGAATTGCTGAAACGCCAGTTGGGTCTCGCGCAAAATGGGATTCCATGTTGTTAAGGACTCTTTCCCAGTCACCAGGCTTCCTTTTTCTTGAAAGCAAGCCTCCTATGACTATAATGGCTAGTGGCAAACCAGCACATCTCTCCACAATTTCTCTCCCAATTTCCTCCAAAAGCAGAGAATAATGTGTATCATCAACAAATGCTGTTCTTTGGAACAATTCCCAGCTGTTATCTTTGCTTAGAAATTTCAAATCATGAGGGACTGTGTGAGGATATACTTGTAGAGAAACATTCCTGTTCCGAGTAGTGAGCATCACTTTGCTTCCATTACTTCTGTCTGGAAAGGCCTTTGCCAGGCAATTCCAGTCTTTTGTGCTCCATATGTCATCCAAAACCACCAGGTACCGCTTCTGTCTCAAGTTGTTGTAGAGCAATTCCTCTAACTCTTCATCAGCCAAACTTTCCAACCTTTTTCTTGCTGATGCAATTTGTCTAATGATTTGCTGCATGACATCTCTAGCACTAAAGTTTTGTGATACATAAATCCAAGCACGAGAAGGGAAACGAGCCCTGATACGACTGTGATTGAAGATCTTTCTAGCAAGGGTGGTTTTTCCAATACCTCCCATTCCAACTATTGAAACAGCACTCCAACGATCCCCAGATTCTACAAGTTGCTGCACCAGTTTAGTCGTATCATCCTCCAAGCCGACAATATCCCTTTCATCACCCCGAGGAGATGATCTTCTCAACTTCCTCAAAGTCTCGCTTGCTGGAATCCCTCCTTCTCCAATGTTTGTGATGCCGTAAGTTTCACGGCTTGCAGAGATCTCTTGCAGCCTCAACCGGATCATCATAACATCCTGAACAATCTTGGACCGTCTTTTCCATTTTGTAAGAAAGGAGGTGTATCTGATGCTAAAGTGTTTTCTCTTGAGGGGATCCATCTCAAGGATAAATGTGTCAATGAGATCTTCAGCATCGTATGCAACATTTCTGATGTCAGACACCCAATTGCGCACTCTCTCATCCTCATCCTGCTTTACGTCAGCATCTCTTAAGAAGCACCGCATCCTCCTTAGTTCATCTTGCAGGTGCTTGACTTCCTTGTGAACATCTGTATGAAAATTGATTTCACCAAGCACATCAGCCAGCATCTGAACAACATAGGAAACAGCTGATTCAGCCATGTTAAGTGCTTCCTCTTCCAAGATCAGCTCTATGTTTTGGGAGAGAAGGATTATAAGTTAGAGTAAAATATAAGACCATGAGGGTAATTTTCCCTACTTTTTCTTTCCATTGAGATGATTGTTGCCTTGATAAATGACAAATACATAAACCAAATTAGGGTAGAATTTGATATCCTCCATTTAATCAACCAGAGTGAATGATCATGATGCATGACTTGCTTGTCTAATGGGCAAGATCCACTTTAGCAGCCTGGTGTGAACGTGGAAATTTGTATGCAAGTTGTCGTCCTCTTGACTTGAGGGCTCAACCTCATTAAAGTGTTTATGCAATATGGGCCAGGGCTTTGCCGTGCTCGTCTGTTGCCGTGTTGGAATTGAATTTCAAGTCAACACCACTTTACTACTGTTTTCTGACTGTATGAGGGGAGTGACTTGATGATGATTTTCCCTCTCTTAAATTACATTCTCTTGTTGGTTTGGTCTGCTCTCTTTTCTGCTTCACCATTTAGATGCCGTCTGTGTCTTTTCTGCTTCACCATGAACGGAACTTGCTTCTCCAAGTTGATTCAACTAACTCTGCTGCTTATATCCATTGCTTCCTTGTCATTGGCAGTTAATGACGTTGCAACTGATAAAACTGCACTTCTTGTCCTCAAATCCCATATCACTTATGATCCCAGGTATGTGCTGGCAAACTGGTCCACCACTTCCCCGGTTTGCAGTTGGGTTGGGGTCACTTGCGGTAGCCGCCACAACAGGGTCACCGCCCTGGATATCTCTGAAATGGGTCTTAATGGTACTATGCCTTCAGAAATCGGAAAACTTTCTTTCATTGCTTCCATATCCATCAGAAAGAACAGTTTCCGTGGTTCTCTACCCAAAGAGTTGACTCGCTTGTCTCGCTTGAAACATCTTGACTTTGGGTTCAACTTCTTTGACGGAAGCATCCCCCAAGGATTAGAGTCTTTGCCTAAACTCAAAACTTTATCACTAGAATTTAATAAATTTGAGGGCAAGTTTCCATCTTCATTATGCAGCATATCGTCGTTGCAAAGTATCAACATCAGCAGCAACCAGCTTACCGATTTGGTACTATCCAACATTCTCCTGGAGTCTTCATTGGAAATTGTTGATCTCAGCTCCAATGAGATATCTGGTGGTCTTCCAATGGATATTTGCAATCATCTCCCAAAACTAAGAGGGCTTTACTTGAATGAGAATAATTTCAGTGGTATGATTCTGACCATCTCTCTCTTTCATTTCTTTCATCTTTTGGGGAAAAACATACAATCAAATACTTGTATAAAAAGTACGTGGCCTGCCTGGGCTGTTAGACTTATCAGTACATTTATGCAGAATCCACCAAGTTATCAGGTCTGAATTAAAGTGGCTGTATCTGATTAATTTTTACTAGCTAAAATGTAATATTGTAGTCTCTAGTTCTATGGACCGTTTGATAAATTTGCAGGAAGCATTCCGGGCAGCATTGGAAACTGCACATCGATCAAGGAAATAGATATCAGTAAAAACCGCTTGACAGGTGACATCAACCCACATTGGCATTTCTTACATTGGGTTTCACAAGTTTTACTATTTTTCTTTTGGTAATGAGTTAATCATTCATGATGGTTTTCAATATGCAAACTCGATGTTTACACAGCTTAGTTCTCAGTACTTCTCAGTTCATTTTGTTCTGCTGACAAGTAGGCTTTTCTCTATAATCTGTAAAATCAACCACTGATATTTTAACCCTTGATACAAATGGTAACATTGATTTTATTATGGCAGATGCGATACCAGCGCAGATTGGTGACTTGCCCAATCTGGAGAAGTTCAAAATCCATGATAATCATTTGAGTGGTAATATTCCATCCACATTCTTCAATATCTCTACAATGAAAGCTATCTGGATGCAGGGTAATTTCCTTTCGGGCACTCTTCCCTCAACCATAAACCTGCCAAAACTCTTGGAGCTTTACCTAGCTGGAAATGTACTCAAGGGAACGATCCCCGGATCCATAACTAATGCCACCATGCTCACAATCTTAGATCTATCTTATAACCACTTCAGTGGCTCTATTCCAGAAAAACTTGGCAATCTGAGAGAACTTCAAGTGCTTAGACTGGCCTATAATGAGCTGAGGAGTGAATCTTCTTCTCCAGAATCCAGTTTTTTTACCTCATTGACAGATTGCAGCAATCTTGTGAGGATTGATTTGTCAGGTATTCTGCTGTACACCACACTTCCAGTGTCCATTCAAAATTTCTCCACTTCACTTCAGTATCTTTTGGCAGACGGTTGCAAAATTATGGGCACCATTCCTAGAGATCTTGATCAGTTATCCAACTTGATATCCTTGAACTTGGGCTACAATGATTTGACTGGTAATATTCCAGCTACAATTGGAAGACTAAAAAGTCTTCAAGGTCTGAGTCTCCAAGGCAACAAATTAGAGGGAAGCATCCCAACTGATCTTTGTCTCCTCAACAACTTGTTTGATCTATCCTTAGGTAACAACAGGCTTATCAGTTTTGTCCCTAATTGCCTAGGTGATCTGGAAACATTGCGACATCTCAACTTAAGCTCTAATAGCTTAATTTCGACTATCCCCTCAACTTTCTCAAGCCTTAGAGATATCTTGACTGTGGACATGTCGTCGAATCTTCTCACAGGCTCTCTTCCCCAATGGTTTGGACAGTTGGAGGTAGCAGAACACATTGATTTGTCTAACAATCAGCTATCCGGTGAAATTCCCTTTACTTTATTCACGTCCCTCAAAAGCCTTGCTTACCTATCATTGGCCAAAAATCAATTGCATGGTCTTATTCCTGACCCAGATAATCCTTCTGTTAGCTTGGTGCACTTGGATCTCTCTTGTAACAATCTCTCTGGCACAATCCCCAAGTCCTTGGATGAAAACTTGCATCTCCAATACTTCAATGTGTCAGTTAATGGACTAGAAGGAGAAATTCCTAACGAAGGACCCTTCGCAAATTTCACCGCACGATCATATGTGATGAACAAAGCACTTTGTGGCCCAGTACAACTGGGAGTTCCGCGTTGTAAACTTGTTCTTCATAGATCAGCAAACTATTATGTCTTCATTCTTAAATTCATTTTACCCTGGATTGCATTGGTAATGCCCTCAGCAATCATTTTACCCTGGTTGAGATGGAACAAGGAGATGCCTTCAGCAATCATCTCCTTAGAGCCACATGAAGTTAAAAGATTTTCATACCTGGAACTTGAGCAGGCAACAGATGGGTTCAGCGGAGGCAACCTACTTGGAAGTGGGAGTTCTGGTTCAGTATACAAAGGCATACTTCAGGATAGGATGGTAGTTGCTATAAAGGTTTTTAATCTCGAGAATAATTTGAGGAGTTTTGGTGCTGAATGTGAAGTACTTCGTCATACAAGCCACCGGAACCTCATCAGAGCGATATGCGATTGCAGTATGGTTAATTTTAAAGCCATAGTAATGGAGTATATGGCTAATGGGAACCTCGAGAAGTGGCTCTATACTCACAATTACCGATTAGATATCTTGCAAAGACTTGACATAATGATTGATGTTGCAGCTGCAGTTAAATATCTCCATTATGATTTCCCAAGACCTATTATTCACTGTGATTTAAAGCCCTCTACTGTCCTGCTAGATGAAGATATGATTGCGCACGTTAGTGATTTTAGCATTGCTAAGCTCTTAGCTGCAAAGGAGTGGGATTCTGCAACTCAAGGCCATTTTATGGGCACTGTTGGATATGTAGCACCAGGTAAATGTTTGCTGATTTTCATATTTTGAACGTATATATGGTGCATGACTCTCGGTCTTTTGGTGAAATTATGTTTACTTTCCAATTCATGCTTGGTTGTCACATCTGCATGCTAGACTACTCACTTACTGCCCGCTGATGAAATTTAGTTTAATTTTCGTTTGGATACCTCGACTGTTATGAAATTCATAGATTAAACCAGAAATTATCTATATACAACATTGAGTCTAATGACAGTCATGTAGACTTTTTAATCAGCAATTTCTTGTCCTTTACTTTGTACACTTAACAACAATGGATTTGACTCTGATCCTACCTGCAGAATGTGGGCTGTATGGAATTATTTCCACAAAAGCTGATGTATACAGTTTTGGTATCATGCTGATGGAGATTTTCACCGCAAAGAAGCCCATTGATGATATGTTCACTGGCGAAATGCCGATAAGACGATGGGTTATGGAATCATTGCAAGGTGAAGTAGATAGAGTTATGGATCCTTGCTTGTTGCAGAGTGAGGAAGAAAATTTTGTTGCCAAAATGGTATGTATGCTGAGCCTAATGAAATTGGCTGTGTGGTGTACCGTAGAGTCACCAGATGGGAGGACTAATATGGAAGATGTTGTGAACATACTCAACATGATCAAGCAAGTGTTTCTCAAGAACACTTTGGGAGACCATTAAGCCCATCTCTGGTACAGATTTTGTGACACAAGTGGAGGTGCGACCCGAACTCAAAACCCTACCTTGCCACCATCAGACAACCAATGAGCTATACGCCCTTTTGAGGAGGTAATAGCATTTTGATTCAACAATTTATAGGAAAAAGAAATGTTTCACAAACAGCAGCAGAATACTGCATTAATAGTGTAATGAATCAAGTTACATTATGAAAGCAAGAAAGAAACAAAGTTACAAACTTTTTTGACATTCAAATTTGCATCATCCATAGCAAAGTAGCCATGAAACCTGGAAGAATTGACACAAGAGAGTCTCTTCCATGATCTATAAACCCTGCTGATGAAGTAGGAACAGAAGGGTTGTTGCTCTTGGAAGAAGGATTTGTAGTTGTATCTCCTGGCTGTGCTTGGGGTGAAGAAACAGGGGAATTTGCTTGATTTCCTTGTACATTCACTTGAAGTTTCATTCCTCCTAGACAATGCAACTTGTTGCCACAGACAAAATACCTTGAACCTGGTTTTGTCAATGGAACAGTTGTGTTCCCATTTGTAAAAGTTCTTACAACATTTGTTGTGTTGCAACCCTCATACCCATCTTTTGTCACCTCATCCACACTGTGTGATGATGCATATTGAAATGCTGCAAAAACAAAAGAACAAAGTACAAATTAAATGAGCTAATTAATTAGCCAACATGGTGTAAGAACTCCTCAACTCATAACTTCCGTCTCAACTTGACTCTAAAGGATAGAGAAAACAACATTGGAAGAGTCGATCACTCCCCCTTTAAAATTCTTACAGTATTCGAATAAGATTAGTCTTCCATTGAAAGGGCGGAGTACTCGGAAAAAAATTGAAAAAATGAGTTGAGTAACTTGTACTATTTCACTAGGAACCTAAGAAAGATTTTAAGGGAGAGAAAATAGTAATCCGTATAACTTACCTAGAACATCACCAACAGCAAATGTTTTGTCTTGTGCCCATGTATCAAAATCAGTGCTTATGTCCCAACCAGAATTATCCCCCACCATGTAAGTTGCTGCATTTGTGCTTGTAATGATAATTAGGATTAGGCTAAGGATGGGAAGAAGAAGAACAAAAGCTGGTTTAGCCATTGATGTGATGAGGAATGGTTTAATTAATTATGTTATTAAACACAAGAGGGAGGGTGATCATGCAAAGCTTGTATATATATGTGTGTATGGTAAAGGTCGATAGTAATTAGATGACCTAACTTGATCAAATCTGCATGACTTGTGTCTGTGGTGTTTTGATTTTGTATATTGGATGTTAATGTATATATATCTACCCGTTCAACCATCCAACCAAGATTTGCATGTTGCATACCATCACATTCACATCAATGAAATTTGCAAAAAGATTATTAATTAAAAGCATGTTAGTAAAATTAATTAAAAACTTTATTTAAATTAGTGTGTTACACAACATTTAATTTGAAAAATCGTACTCTTTCTAAAACACAAATTTTATGAAATAGGAGAGTATTTGTCTAATTTGTTTTATAGGTTTGACTTGTTAATCCTACTAGGTTGGTGTGGTTGGTAAAATAAAGGGCAAACTAACTCTTTTCTTTTCTTTTCTTTTGGGTGCGTTGAACCTCTTCAACTTTCAAACTCACGTTACTCACCTTTTATTCTTGTGGTTCAACCTTCTCATTCTTTATGCTGGTTTGATTCTTACATGTACAATAATTTATATATATATATATATATAATTAAAATTAATATAGAGTTAACACATGACATTTGAAATTAATAAGTAGAATTAAAAATATTATTAATAAATTAATTTAATCAACCAATTAATTAACACAATAAATTATTAAAATGTTACTTTCATTATTATTCAATATTTATTCTATTTATTTTTATATCTATAATCTTAAATTATTTATTTCAATGTAATAAAATAAATATTAATAAAAAGAGTTATTTGTTTTAATTAATTAACAAATAAAACTAAATGATTAAAATAATATATATCAATCAAGATGCATTCATTAAAAAGATCACGAGTTCAGACCCAATTTCTACCCTTTTCTTCTTCCACAAAAACAAAAGTGTATTCATTAATTAAATTTATTCATTTTGCGAGATCTTATTAGCTATTTAATCTCAATATCGTAACTTATTATTTTATAATTAAAATTACATTACATACAAATACTAACAAAAATTGACAATATACTAAAAAAATTAATATATTAAAACAATCTATATTAGCTCTTGAACTGATGGAGGCAATTATAGAGAAAATACTGCACAGAATCCAGAAAACTAGCTCTTGAACTAATGGAGGCACTGAGAGCCTAGGGTTAGGTCCAACATACTTGAGCAACAAAATGGAGGAAGGAACTCAAGTGATGACAGTGAATTGCTACCCACCATGCCCAAATCCTCAGACAGCACTAGGATTGCCGCCGCATTCGGACTACACTTGCATAACCATTGTTCTCCGGAGCTCAGAGGGATTGGAAATCCTGACCCCATCAGGAGAAGGAGAAGAAGAAAGGAAGTGGGGTATAGTCCCTGAAATCCATGGTGCACTTCAGGTCAATGTCGGTGACCATCTTGAGGTCCTAAGCAATGGCGTGTACAAGAGTGTTGTGCATAGGGTTACCCTTAAGTCAGAAAGTACTAGAACGTCAATTGCCAGCCTACACAGTCTTGGAATGGATGAGAAAGTTGGGACAGCTGAGGAGCTTGTGGATGAACATCATCCCAAGAAATATAAAGAGAGTAGCTTCAGGGATTTCTTGAATTTCCTGTCAAAAAATGACATTTCGGAAGAGAGGAGCTTTATCGATGCGCTAAAGATCAAAGATAAATAATGCAAGGCTTGTTTTGGTTTTGGATCAGTTATGCTGGCTTGGTAGTTGCTATGTTCTTGTACTATACTTGGCATCATGAATGTTTCGGAGCTGAGGCTTTGGTCCTCCTCTGCATAGGAATCCCCTGTTGTCCTTTTCTGTTAGGCTGTATCCCCTGTTTTCTTAATGGAGTAACTCTGTTTGCTTTTCTTTTCTTTTCCTGATTGGATTGAGAGGGGAGTGAAAAAATTAAATTAAATTATTTTATTTTACTAGGATTATAAGAATTTGAATAACATGGTTGTTCGAACTTTAAACTAGTGAATTCTAATGCAGTTGATTCTGGAAAAAATAGTCAATTCAGACAAACCAAACCCTTGAACTAATCAACTTGGAAGTAGGAAGACCAAAATTAAACTCAATTAAATCTGGTGAGACATGGAATGATTCAATTATGGGTTACACCATAACCATTAATCTCTTAAGAAAAAACTTCTTCAATGTAGAAGAAAGATCCCATCTCCATTTTTTTTCAAACGAATCCACAATCTAAAAATCATCAAGAAATGCATCCGTTAAACATGTAGGCCATGTTGACTTAGCAAAATGCACAGAACTCGGTCTTTACTTTTGCAAGAAAATTGCTAAACGAAACTCATAACCCGCCAACACCCACACGTGTCTCTTCCTCCCCCTACTTTAAAGTCTACTCAACTGTTTAAGAAAGCATAAAATTAACCTCAGTATCTAAAGCAATTAATTGATCAGAACCAAGATATTATAATCTTGTATTCCATTCCTCGTCCTTAAATCCTCCATTTTTCTTTTCTTGGTCATCAAACAATTCCAAACCAAGTAATGTATAGATCAGGGAGCTGGAGCAGGCCAGATGGTGAGGACTATTTCATCCACCGGATGGCGGGAGATTACTATTCGTCGCAAAGTTTGCTCCCGACGATGAGGTCAGCGTCGGCCATGGAAGTAGATGATAAGCTGCCAGATTATGATCCAACGTTGGAAACCTCTAAGAAGGAGAAATCAAGGGCTAAGGTTTCTGAGAATGCTGTACATGTTATACCATTTGTCCTGCTTCTTTGTGGTTTGGTTTTATGGATCTTTTCCAATCCAGGTAATTACTTATTGATGGGTTTTGCTTCATACGTCATCCCCAGAACATTTTTACAAAAATTCAGAACATTATTGTTTTTTTTTTTTTTTCAGATGTGAATGTGGGAGTTAAAACGGAATCCATAGCTTCAAGAATTGAAGGACTGACAATTGAAGGAGACATTGATACTGACAGCGATGGTACTCAAACTGGCTTCTTACCGCTTGATCATAGCGACTCCTCCGACACATATAATAGACATTTAAAAGTCGGCCGACGTTATAGAAAGTTGGCGGCTTTCATGAGAAATTATAGGGTGTTCCGGGATGACATCTCACACCCGTGAGTTATCATACTCCATTCAATAAAAATCAATCAACCATGTATTAATTTTTTCCCCGTAAGATTCCTTCACGTAGGAAAGAGCCAAATTGTTAAAATTAAAAATAAAATTAATTCTCACACCTGCAATTCGTATTCTTCTCCTCCGACTGGGTTACTTGTTAGAATTCGGCAACTCGTTCAAATCGAAACCTATCGCCGGAGCTCATCCCGTCACCGCCGCAGTTGTTGGCCAAGTGCGTCTGCTCCTCCTTTCTGTTTTTTCTCTCCTCCCTGTTTTTATCGGTTGCCAGTCTTCTTCGTCATTTGATTTTTATTCGTTACCCGTCACATTCGCCGGCGGAGACCCCTAACCCGCCACAGGTACGTGTAATCTCTTCCTTGTACCTATAATCTTTCACCCGCTGTTCTTTTTCACCTTTATCATGTTGAGTGTCACGAAATGAATACAAAGGGATCTTTCTTAAATTAGGTTGATTAGGGGAAATTAGGTAGGTTTCTTAGGCGAGTTGTTATGGGATTCTAAATCAGATTTGTTGGATTCATTTGGGTTGTACCAGTAGATTGGAAAATGGATTTATGTGCAAAAATCTTACATTTTGGGCTTAAGATACCTAACGTATATTTGCATGGACAGGAAAGTTTGGTCATGATTTGTGTTTTTCTAACACGATGATACTTGAATGTGACTAAGTAGCATGCTATGAGGATTTTGCTGTCACTAAGTAGCATGCTATGAGGACTTTTATGATTGAAGTGCTCTGTGAGCTTATTTTATTTTTACCTTCGTTGAAGCTAAGGTATAAAGGAAATACTATCGCTCTGCCCTTCAACATTTCTATACTCAAGTTCCTGTAGTCACTTTAGTAAACGAAATTTTAGCTTAATCTGAGCCAATTGAACTATTTTGATGAAATTTTATATTTCTTGGGTCTAGAGTTTTGCTCACAGCTTTAAACTTTCAGTTTCCATTAGGAAGACAAACTATGATACAGATTTTAATAGTTTCTAAATGCAGCCAAAAGCACTTCTTGACAATATTCCAGTGATACTTATTGCCAAAAGCAGGCATGCAGATCTTTAGCACTTGGTCACATTTTTCTCGGTGAATTAGTCAATCTTTAATTATCAGAGAGTGGAAAAGCAATTCAAAGTTTAAGGAAGATGTTTGATGTTAGTTGGAATTGATTGTCACTTAGTATTTCCAAGTTTTAAGCATCTCGTGTTAGCCATAACAAGCGTGAACATCCGTTTGGTCTATGTTGTGTTTGATTTCTTCTAGTATAATTATTCAATATTGAACCTTCATGTGTCTTTGATGCAAGCATGTCTATCTGAACTGAGATTATTTTCTGGTTGCTATGTAATTCAAAAGAAATTATAATAGCTTCCTTAATAGTTTCCCTTTTGAACATAGCTCTTGCTTGATACTTCTGACTGCTTCTTTTGTTGTTATGTATTTTTGTTAAACTGTAACCAATTTCTCTATTGCTTAGGCTGATGCCTATAAGGCAATTGAACGAGTGGGAGTTGCTGGTAGTCACCGTGGGCTGCTGCACGACAAAACAGTATTTAAGTTTATCAAGAAATGGTTGGGAGTTAAAGAAGAGGGGCTTCGTGGTCGGCATTCAAGAACATCCAAGGTTGTTGATTCTTCTCAATTCACGTGTTTGTAAATTAGATGACCTGAAAAAAGTCTTTGGAATTGTGTTCTCGGTGGAAGTGCCGTGTGCCATGTAAATGTGATGTTAATAACCTTCTTGTAAGACTACATTTGAATTGGATTACCACTGTTTATGATCATTTGATTATGATAATTCTACACTGCCGCCATTATTTGTTTACACATTATTTCAACTGTAACTTTTATCCCATGTAAGTAAAGTGCTTTTCTTGCTGAAATTTCAAGTGGGGTTGGTTCATTGAGATCATTTCCATTCACAGTATTCGATACTTGGAGTTGGTGGTGGCTTTCTGAGAATTTTACCAAAATAAATGAGTTGTGTTGTGGCATATGATATCACTACTAGGGCTACTTTTTTCTTTCCCTACTTCAAAATTTCAGTTCATACCAAAATATTCGTAATTGACAAAACACCAAAGATTGTCAAAACAAGAAAAAAAACTCAAATCATCTTCACCTGTCATCGTCCCTTCTGCAGTCTTATTTTTCCTTCTATCCTTCATCTACTGTGCATCACTCAATACTGTGAAAGTTGAGGCCAGCATCTAGATTTGTAGATTTCGGTCCGTTCGTAGGAACGGCTGTGGGTATCCAATTGTTATACATCAATCCTTGAAGTTCATAACTATAAGGACTAACTTGATAGAAATCTCTAGCATGACGAAGGTGAGGAGGATGATGAGTACTTGAGCATGTCCTCGTCGTAGTAACCACCAAAACCGTTAATATTCCCTTGAGTACTTCCAACCATTGGAATATTGGCAACGCTACCTGCAGTGATATTGCAGCAACCAAAGCACCTCATCAGCAAAGCACCGATGGTTCGAGACAACTAAACTCCCAAATGATCGATTGAAAACTTAAGCCCAAAATGTAAGATTTTTGCGCATAAATCCATTTTCCAATCTACTGGAACAACCCAAATGAATCCAACAAATCTAATTTAGAATCCCATAACAACTCGCCAAAGAAACCTACCTAATTTCCCCTAATCAACCTAATTTAAGAAAGATCCCTTTGTATTCATTTCGCAACACTCAACATGATAAAGGCGAAAAAGAACAGCAGGTGAAAGATTATAGGTACAAGGAAGAGATTACACGTACCTGTGGCGGGTTAGGGGTCTCCGCCGGCGAATGTGACGGGTAACGAATGAATCTTACTCCGTCAATTTCAGAAAGTCAAAGCTAGAACAATTACTTACGTAATAATTAAATTTGAACGAGTTGCCGAATTCTAACAAGTAACCCAGTGGGAGGAGAAGAATACGAAGTGCAGGTGTGAGAATTAATTTTATTTTTAATTTTTACAATTTGACTCTTTCCTACGTGGAGGAATTTTAGGTGGATGGTTGATTTTTATTGGATGGAGTATGACAACTCACGGGTGTGAGATATCATCCCGGAACACCCTATAATTTCTCGGCTTTCATCAAATGACAGTCCTTAATTGATTATTTCCTCGTAGATAAACATTTACAATTTGTGTCTTTTTTTCCCAATTGAACAATAATCAAAGTTATATTTTGTCTGTGAACTATGGGTACTCCTCTGTTTATAAGAGGTTGTGGATAAATTAAAAAAATAAGTTAAAACTACCATAATTTTTAGTCTATTTTAACGTGAGAACTAGCTTGTTTGGATTATATAATAACACCATGAACCACAATTGAAGATATGGCTTAAATTCATCGAACACAATGGAGATGCTCCCACCAATGAATGACTTGAATTGGTACAAAGTACGTAAGGAAACCGTTCATGGGTACTATACTATAACATCATGAATGATGGGACTATAAATTATAATTATTTGGTACTAATATTTTCTTATTTTTCTTTTAGCTCAACTTCACGAGTTGTTGGGCATTAAAAGGAACGCAAACACCGGCACCACTAAAACATTGACTTGCAAACAAACTGTACGCAGCTTCAGTTGGGTGGATAGAATCCCAGAACACACGTGTCTTCCTATCTTGGCATAGGGCTGTGACACCAATAGCACAAGGAGTCGTTGCATCCATGAATCCTGAAATAAGTTAGGTTTGACACCTCATCACTGTAAGCCAAGGTTTTATTAGAGAAATGGTAGTAGTATAATTTAAAGTATCATTGTTGAGGTCATCATTAAAATTATTTTATATACAAAAGTGAATGATGCTCTAAATACACCAAATATAATAATGTATCTAAAAAAATTTAAACTTAATGCCCAATTCAACCTGTTCCATAATTAAGTTTAGTCACAAAAAGTGAAATTTCATGGAGATAAGAGTAGAGCCTTCCAATTCAATCTCTCTATAATATCTTTTAAAATTTTATTCTTTTTATACTAATATTTTATATTTACCTCCTTAAATATTTTACTCTCATAATAGAAGTTCAATTTTTTTCACTAATCCTTCATATTTTTACCCTAAAAAATTTCTATTCTCCTTTATTATTTTTTAAGGATTAAATATTCTGTAAGCATGTGCGTAATATTACCATATTTTGTTGGATTTTGTACAATGTCGAGAGTAACATTGTATCCTTTTCCCAGCACAAAAATGGAGCCTTCTAGCATGGAACCCAATTCCTTGAGCTTGGCTGCGAGCTTCAAGTTGTAAATGCTGACCAAATCATTTACTTGATCCAAACATTTAGTCTTAGAAGGTGGTTTAGCCATAGCTGCAAAAACTGGGGCACAACCCACTGCACCAATCTCAGTCACAACAAATTTCCTACCTCCCAGTTGGTGCAAATCCTGAAAATTAATCATAAATACACAATTATAATATGTTGTATAATCATGTGTAACATATACAAGGATTTGTTTGTTTAGCCAAAGTTTGAATGTATACTTTAATTTAGTTTGAATAGCCCACCATTTTTAGCTATACTACTTAAATTTTCACGTATATAAATTTAAATGATGGTGCCTATAAATTAATAAAAATGTTAATTTAAATAATACCATTTTCACAGTCTGACATGTTAATATATAGTAGAAAAAAAATTGTAAAATTGGTTACTAGATTCGGGGCGTTACCTTTAAACGGTCGCTGAGTTGCTGTAGAAGGAGGTCAGCGAATTGGTCAGGGTTGTACTGTTTGCTGATATTGGTTGCAGCAGGATTGATGTAGAAGGCAAAATCGTTAGTTCCTATTGACACTAAAAAGATGGAGTTTGACAAGTAGTGCCCAAGCCTGGCTGGGGTTTTAAAATGCGATGCCAAATATTTATGAACCGTCTTTCTAAATAGCCTCACTTGTTTCTTCAAGCTCAGAATCAAACCCTGCCATATAAATATTTTTAAAAAATAATCTTTGACTTGAAAAAGAAGAAGAACTTTGAATTGAAAATATCATCAATTTGTTGGTTCTTACCTCATTTTTGGTAGTTTCGTCAAGGATCCCAGCTGATCCAGATGCATAGTTTAAGCCCTCATAAATGTTGTTCATGTCAAGTTTAGGATCCATAATTGCGGGTTGAAAATGTAGCCCAAGTGATTGAGCTGTCATAAGTTATAAATATTAATTGTCTACTATGTGACAAAACATAAGCGTACAAAAGCTTTAGATTAAGTTCAAATTACCATAATTAATTTTCTTTTTAAAATATTAGTTATATTATTAATTATTATTATTATAATAATACGTGCAACTACGTGTGATTAATTGAACTTTATTTATTTAGAGAGGTTAAGATGGAAATTGAGGAGAAAAATCTTGGGTAATAGTTATATATGATGATATGTTACATATCGTGTTATTATTTTATATTTAAAACAATGACGCTGAAACATGTCATGGTTGACTGAGAGTTTAGCACAATATTTTGTCACATACAAATTGTTAATGTGATTTTTTTAAACAAAAATGGGATAATATTATCGACTCAACCTATCGAAAAAATTGAGTTAAAAAAATAAAATAAAAGACAGTAGGGTACTTAGGAATCAAAACTTATGTGGTAAAAACATGTGGTGCTAAAAAAATGTAGATAGATGTACTCTAAAAATGTTTGTCAATTAAAGAAAACTGACCAAAAAAATCAGCAATGGTGAGGCCATTGGTGAACCGGCCAGTTGTGCCGAGAGGATGATCTATGCCATTTGGATAGAAATTTGCCTTTGCCTTGGTGTGATTTAAGTTGTTATTATTGCCAGCATCGACGGACGAGTCTCCAAAGATGAACAAAGCTGGTGCAACCTTGGCTTGCGACGCTTCATCTCCCATGTACAAGATAAGGAGGAGAAAACTCAAATACAAGAAAAAAAAGAGAAATAAGGTAATGGAAAATTTAGTCATCAATGTTTGATTTGTTTTCCTTTTTTTCAGTTTTCAGGGCTAAATTAATTGCATATTTGTTGTTCTCAAAGGGTTACTTTTATAGGTTTGATAGGTTTAAATGAGAGCATCAGTTAGAAAATTAAAAAAAAAAAATTGTCTTTAATTGTCAATTGGGAAATTGTACTATCATCTGAATGATTTTTTGTGACAATGGGCGATTTTGATTCTGTGAGTTTTTTCTTTTATAAATAGAGGTACTAGTATTTTACTACGGAAAACCATAACCAGGAGTTATATATCAATTGACCTGATTTTGTGAGTTGCCTTCTTGAATAAAAGTTGAAACTGCATCAAAATATACACTTTCCTCCCAAATAATTTTGACCAAGTAATTCCAAAAATACCTAGCTAGCGAATCCACCTAACTACTCATTTCATGCGAGTGTCATTGACCTACATGCCAACTCCCAATTACGCGCAGGTTCATTCCTGACGGTTATTAGACACTGGTTTATATTATCAAACCCCACACCCCTAATTAATTTCAAAAGCAAATTAAAATACCATCCATCAGCAAGATGATTTCATGAAAATGTTCTCTCTAATTAACTTACTATTAAGAATAACATGACAAAAATAAAGGAAGTATATCATATTCTTGTTCTAACTCTTCTGATGGGAACTAAATAGACTGATACTGCTTTCTTCATATGACACTAATGGCACCAGATGGTTGGGATGACAAATTCGCTCCTTGTGGCGAGGATGGGGGAGCTGGTCCGATTTTCAGCTCCAAAGGATCTGCCTTTTCTGATCTTCTTGTTGTAAATGGCATTGATGGATGTTCTTGCAAGTAGGTGTGCGGGATGGGTCTCGGTGTAGGAATTCCTGATGGGTGTAAGCTTACAGGGGTTTTACTAGGCATACTATAAGAGTAGTAGCCTGGCCTTGGTCTTGAATATGGCATTCCTCCATGAAATTGTACTGGTGTTAGTGTCCTATTAGCTAGAAAGCTAGGCCTAAAGGCAATGGCAGGGACTCCCTGCAGCCAAGAACACCAAACATGGTCAAGATGTCAGTCATCAGATTCTAAACATCAAAATCAGTTCACCATCGTTCATTAAGCCCGAACTATGACTAAATCCTCACCGTAAAACAAAAGTTACTAGAATTGTTAGCTAAGGTTATTAGGCTGATTATACTCACCAGGCATGGATAGTTTTGGTAATTGGAAAAAGAACTGCTTGGCACGAGCGCAGGGGTGACAAGGGGATTATCCAGATCGAGACGAGGGAATTGATCCATGATCTGGGAGTAATGATAAACCTGTCAGGAAAATCAAGACAACCCTGTCAATCCCTGTAGTTTTGTATCAGTACTAGGAAATATGTTCTTGCTGAAAGATGGACCTTATACCTTTGGTGACATGTCACTTGGTGAATGCAATGTACCACTAACAGGCTGTTTCAACACCAAGAAAAATATTACTACTCTACATCTGTCTTGATTATGATCAGGAAAACACCGAACTAAACACAATTACCTGAGGGTTAATTGTTGTAGGAGCCACTGTTTGAGGAGTTCGAGAATCAACAGGGCTTGATTCCTGAAAGACAATCAAGTGTAGTCAGATATCTGATAATGAAGTGAAATGCATTTAGTTTGAATGGTGTGCAAGAGAGATTTGTCTTACAAGGTCTTTAAAAGTCTTGTCCAACAGGCTTGTTCTGCGTTTCTTGACCTTATCAGTTGCAGCTTGCCTAAGAAAATATTTCTGTGCATGACTTGCAACTTGTGTTGGTGTCCTGCTAACCACATAATTCTTTGAAATCCCTCTCCAATCTCCTTTCCCAAGCTTCTGCAGTCCGGTTAAAAAATCACGATGTTCCTCCTCGGTCCATGGCTTTCCTGCATACAGGATAACAAAAAATGCTAAACAAGATTTTCAAGTTCAGGCCAATTTTGCTCGATTCATAGGAATTTCGACAATCGATAATAACATTTATGTTGTATCTATCAAAACACCTGCAATAACTGCGGTTTAGACCTAAAAAATCGAAAAACCTGTGATTCATTTTTCCGAGAAACACAGATGCAGAATCCAAAATATCAATAAAAAAGATGAAGCAAAAGAGAAAAAGAACAAACCTTTTTTTCTTTCACAGGGTGTCTGGTTTCTCTTGGAACTGATGTACCCATCAGAATTATATCCCTCGCGATCAAGAACATGATCAGCTTGGTTATTATCATCTAATAATGAGGCTAGATTGCCCATACTAGCACTTTTTATCAACGGATCAGATTGCGGACGCTGCTGGTGGTCATGATGCAAAAAATGAACACCAAAAATCTTAACACATCCTTTTCCATTACATGATCTTGAGTTGTGCCCATTATGGCGACAATGAGAACACTTTCTAGCACCTTCCTTCACCATTTTTTAAAAAAACTTCTGCTTGATTGATGGGCAGAGAAAAAAAGAAGAGACGGGCTCCTATTTATATGACCAATAACCCTAGTTTAATTAAATTACTAAATAAAATTATAGTAAAAAATCTGGTTTTTATGGAAACAAGGAAACCCCTAGTCAACACTTGAAAATCCATTTTTTAGGAAGTTACTTACAAGGATGAGATTTTATTAGTAGATTTTTTTCTAGAACCTACAACTAATTATTTTATTATTTTGACCAATGATTTGATGTGGTAATAATTATAGAAAATTTTGGTCAAGATAATCCAAGCTTCCTTTTTTAGCCAATTTCTATAATTAATTTATTTCACAGATATAATAAAATCCCACCAACTGCCACCAGATTGGTTTATCTTTGTTAATACTACCCGATCTGATCACCATTTTGAGTGTCGAATATTCCGAGTAGATCCGGGCATCATGACTCTTAAAACTTTGGGGTGGACATATGGAAGGAATATGCTACTAATTTTTCCATATTTATTTAATTAATTTCCAGCCCGCAAATATATTTTAAAATGATTAATTAATAAAGAAAAAAGTGTAGAATATATCTTAGATATAAAAGCAAATTAGGGAGATAAGTCTGATTTATTCAAATTAACAGACTAAGGAAATCAATACTAATAATAAGATATTTATCGAGATTTTAGATAATATTGTATAATTAACTGCACTTACCAATAATAGAGCTATATCTGCTAGCTAATATTACCAGATTTAGATTTAGCTGTCAATTACTGTGTGTTTACACTAATTAATTACTTGGCTGTCAAGAAACAACCATCCACACGGTTTCTTTTCTTTTCTTTTTCTATAATAAAAATGCTGTCCTATATATTAATTTACTACAATTCTTTCCATCTTTGTCCCAAATCTAAAACTTTAGGAAAATTATTATTATTATTATTACTGTGTATAATTTTCTTATTATATATAATTATTATAATACAGTATTCAATTGATTTGATTTAATTCATTTAACCTTTGTGAAAAATTTGTGAAGAAAAAAAAAAACTAACGCCGTTAGTTTTCCTTTTATTTTCTTACAAGAACTAGTAGTAGTACTACTTTTGCTAGTATTTTTTTTTTTTTTATCAAATTTCTTTATTTATTTCTTTTGAACAAAACCATCTCATTTTTATTGTTCCTTATCACTTCACTAGGTGTCTCCCTCCATCTCGTTTTCCACTTCCTCCGTCGCAGTCCCCACACTCCCTATCATTTATTTTGATTCCGACGCCGTAGTTTTCCTTCAATCCCGACCCTCCGTTCTCCTCCGATTCACTGAACGAAACCCCACCAGCTTCACGGCAGCTCTCTTTAGGGTTTTCCTCACCTTCTTGCCCAGCTATGTCATCGCTCATTCACCTAGCCTAGCCGAGGATGCCGGGGATTCCTTTAGTGGCTCGCGAAACCTCCTCGTCAGTAATATACATATGTTTATTATCATTTTAGTCTCATCTACTTTTTGTTGAAGTAAAGATGTCAAAAATTGGAATCTGATATCTATCTTTACGCGTAGGTATAGCAGAAGTGCGGATCAGATGTGCCGAGAAGATGCACGGGCGCATTTATCTGCGGAAGAAGAAAGGCTTGCTGAAGAGAGTCTCTCTGTATACTGCAAGCCTGTTGAGCTCTACAACATCCTTCAACGCCGCGCAGTTAGAAATGTATTCTCATTTTGCTTTGTCTACTTAGATTTTAGTGCTTGTTTGTTATTGTGGAATTGTGTACTTTTCCAATTTCCAATTCCGAATTCGCACTTGCTTGCTTCTTATTTCTGTTTCTGTTGTGGATGTAGCCGGCCTTTCTGCAGAGGTGTTTGCGCTATAGAATACAAGCAAAGAATAAGCGAAGGTAATGATCATGAGGTTTTGTGATTTTATGGGTTGATATGGACATTTGTGCGCGAACTAATTTGGCTTCTCATTTGGTCGGGGTCATGTGCAGAATTCAAATTTCATTGTCAGTGACTGATAATGGAGTTGTGCAATCTCATGGTTTATTCCCTTTGTATGTTTTGCTTGCAAGGCTTGTTTCTAACTTTGGGGCTTCACAGGTAGGAATTTGTTTGTATTTTCTTTTCTTTTTTTCGACTAAATTGATGTATAGTTCCTCTTCTTTTTCCTGAAAATTTCTGCTCTTCTTTGTTTCTTAAATGAAGTACTCTGTGATGTATCGCTTTAGTCGGGCCTGTGTTTTGACCAACTTTGCTGGAGTTGAAGGAAACACTCAAGCTCAAGCAAATTTTGTACTTCCAGAGATAAAGAAGTTAGGATTGGAGGCTAAGCCTGGCTCATTGACCATCTTGCTTGTCAGTTTTGGTATGCCTTCCATGTCTGCATCTTTGATTGATTGACTGATCTCTGTCATTGTTGTTAATGTTTTTTTTTATGACTGTTGTGTAGCTGGAGCACAGAATTATTTACGTGGGATCGAATTAGCCAAGGGTCATTGGGGTATGGAATTATTCCATGTGAGATATTCATTGGTTCCTTAATTGTTTCTGATATATATGATATACTGTGGAGAATTTTATGATGAGTGATGTAGTAATTTCTGAGGAATTATTTTTTTTCTGGGTTTCTTGAGTTGCTATCTCTATGATAGTGCTTATATGCATTGCCATTGTCTATTCATTAAGTATTTCCTTTTATATGCTAGAAGATGTTGGAGGTTGCTGTCTATTGGGAAAAGTACCCCTGGAATCACTCTGTGCTATATGGGAGAGGTCACCAAACTTGTGTTTGGGACAAAGAGTGGAAGTGGCATCACCTATTGACATGACCGCTTGCCTCGTGAAGGTAGGGCACCAGATAGCTTCTGGTTAGCTTGTTTACCTTTCTTGTCAATTTATAGAGTCCATTCTGGGTATTGTAATTGGTGGTGGCAACCGGCTCTAGGGAATAATTACTTGGATGTTTTTACATGAGGAGTTGGAAAGTCAAAAGGAATACATATCAAAATAACAAACAACACATTTTCCTGTGCTTTAGAGATTTTTGAGCCAGTTAGATCGACAATGATGGAAGTATAGTAGATTGGGTAGCTGTAATATCCAACTAGTCAAAGTGGGTCAGACCCGTTGGTGTTTCTCAACCGGTGACAAAATTTGAAATTGACTTGTAAAGCTTACCGGATCCTCCATATTTCACAGCTGGTGATAGTTGGAACTTGGAAGCCAGATATTTTCTGCTTAATTGGTA
Organism: Viola odorata; assembly: GCA_963691705.1. Classification (NCBI taxonomy): domain Eukaryota; kingdom Viridiplantae; phylum Streptophyta; class Magnoliopsida; order Malpighiales; family Violaceae; genus Viola; species Viola odorata. The sequence goes on along the minus strand of OY829539.1, from coordinate 66,476,059 downwards.
GCTTAATGATAGGGGCCTTCTCTATACAATCTGAAATGTGTTACCTTCTAGAATTATTTAGATTGTGCAGTTTGGTTCTCAGGATCCATCAGTTTTTTTTTCTTCTTTTTTTCCTATTATCATTGCTGTTTGGTGTTCCATGTTGCAGTTGAATTGCTTGAATGATGAAAAATGCATTTTGGTTCAAATTCCACAAAACACTGAAAACATGGTTTGTCCTCTCCTTTTCTTCTTTCAGGTTCCTCATTTTAATTGTTTCTTTAAACTGCTTTGGTGGATTTGTTAGCTGACTGATTCAATATTCTTTTGTTGGTTTCCCAAGAATACACCACAACAACTGCATGTCAACGTATTTGCAGAAGAGGTTGGGGCTAAGGAAAAATCTCCTTATCATTCATACACGTGCACTGACATTTCTTCGTCGTTGTCACATATTATTAGGTAATCTATTGTAACTTATGAAGGCCAATTTTATCACGCCTTCCTTTTTTCGACTTTAGCATATGATTTTTTCCCCCTTTCACTTTTTATATAGTCCTAGAAAAACAGTGCATAAATGTGAATGCTTTTGCATGGTTTCATTCTGATCTTGTTATGTAGAAACAGAAGTGAGCTTCTCATTAAAGTTTTGTCTCAATGTTCGTGTGTGGAATAATTTCATATAGTTATCTTTAGCTTCTGTTTCTCTGGTCATCCGTGGACATAAATTCCTGAACTGGGATAAAGAAACTATTTTCTATTGGTGTTTTTACTTATTGTTTAGATTTTTTTCCCCTGCCAAATGTGGACATGAACATGTTTGCCTGTACTGTGCAGGTTGAGGGCTGGAAATGTTATATTCAACTATAAGTATTACAATAATAAGTTGCAAAAAACAGAAGGTATTATATGTTTCTTTTCTTTTTTGATGTTTCATTCTATGATGCATCTATTTGTAAACTGGGTAAAATTCCTTTGTAAACGTGAAACACTTCTAAATGACTTCAATAAAATGACAAAAATGAATACTTATATGAATTCATTTCTTTGGTTGAAATTTTAGTTGTGTTTTCAATTGTTCTTTGTAACTAAATGATTTGCAGATTCTTCTTCCTCTTCTTTAACCATTGGATATATAAATTGCAGTTACTGAAGAATTTTCGTGCCCGTTCTGTTTGGTAAAATGTGCAAGCTTTAAGGTTAGTGCCCTTCTCTACACTTTCTTTTACTATTGGTCAGACTCTTGGAAGTACAATCCTAGTCAAGTACTATGCTGCTTGATTTTTTTTTTCCTGAATCCTTATGTTGGCTTGAATTTTACTTGTTCATTCTTTACAGGGCCTGAGATATCACCTACCATCATCACATGATCTCTTCAACTTCGAATTTTGGGTTGGTTAACTTAACTACATGAATCCCCGATGAATTGTTTATCCTTCTTTGACTGTGATGACTAATTCATGAATGTTTTGAAGGTAACTGAAGAGTTTCAGGCTGTTAACATTTCAGTGAAAACTGATATTTGGAGATCTGAGGTCAGAATCACCGTAAATTACTTGACCTTTGCAGAACCTTTTATGGCATTTTATTATTAATAACTGAAACTTTTTATGCGACAAAATTCTACATGATTGTGTAGCTTTATCGCAATTTCTTAAATGCATATGCTAAATGCTTGACTGTACTGAACCTAGGTTATTTCATTGGCAAACATGGTCATCAAAGAACTTGATGATCAGCAATGCTAATATCCTCGTACCATATGGTGGATTAATTGCATAATCTTTTCTCCATCATTTTCCCCGTGTGTTGTGCTTCAAAAACATATATGTATTTCATTTCCCTGAGTATTGCCCAAAAATCGAGTGAATCGCGAGCATTCATATTAGAGTTTAGATGTTGGGTAGGGATGATGCGTAGAATCAGTTCGAACTATAAAAATAGAAAATGTAATTAAGGTTCCCTTTCTTTTCCTTTTCCTGAGCTTAAATCAAGGTATTGGAACAGCTTAAACTACCAATTTATTTTGTCTTCTTTATGGTTTAAGTCCGGTTTTACGTTATTTTGTATGCTCAGAGTTCCCTAGCCACAATGTAGCCATTGCTGATTCTTTTTTTTACTAAAATGTAAAATTTTGAATCTCTTGGATATGTGGATGTATGGACAAAATCAATGTATAAAAAAAGTAAAATTTGGACTGTTTAAAAAATAACTTACCTAAATTTTTTGTCGGTGAATAGTTACTTTTCAGTTATTCATTGACTAGTTTCAAAAGTGGAGTTACTGATAATTTAATCACTCCTAGCACTTGCTGACAAAATGCTTCATTTTCTGCATTTTTCCACCTATTCTTTTGCTGATGTGCTCCAGTAAAATCTTACACAATTTTAGAAGTTGTGCATGCCAAGTAGAGTATATGAAAATTTTCTATTTGATAGCCTTGTAATCAATGTCATTACGTATACAGATTGTAGCAGATGGTATCGATCCAAAGCAACAAACATTTTTCTTTTGGTATGTCAACCATTTTTGCCCTTCTTCAAACAATAAGATGCTTTGGTGTTAGGCCACTTGTGTTGGTATATGAGACTTCTGTGGACTGGAATGGTTCTTCCCACATGTATTCGCAGTTCAAAAAAATCAAGGCAGAAAAGACCCAAGAGCCTAATCCAAAACTCAAAGCAGGTGCAACCACTAAATTTACAGTCGAGCTTGCATGTGGGGCCTCATTCACTACTTGACAGGTCTCAAGGTATGTGCTCTTTATATATGCTTATGAAGTAGAGATCAACATTTCCTTCTAATTAATCTACTGAACTTTGAAGAATGAATTAATGCAAATAATCTGCTGCTTGTATATTTGAGAGTAATTATGGTGCCTACCCTGCAAGGGATTTTTCTCATTGAAGTATATTAAGTTCAATGTTCATTTTGTTGTATAATTTATCATAGTCTTCCGTATTCTTTTCTTGAGAGCCAACTTGTTTCAGTGCTTGTATCTAAGGTGTCAAGGATATACCAACTTCAAGCATGCGTGCTGCTGAGTGTTCCGAACGTGCTCCTTCAAGCTTTGATGTTGTAGGGGTTTCGGGTACCTCTGCACGAGCATACCCTGATCCTGATTTTGTTCACTCGGCTTCTGGAAACACTCTTGCTCCCCCTGTCATGCTACAATTTGCAAAGACAAGAAAATTGTCTATTGAGCGGTCTGATATGCGAAAGTATGCCCTAGCTGTTCACTTCTTTATATATATATAGTTAAGCTTGGTCAATTCATTCACCATAAGGATTAATAGTCAGCTGATGAAACCCTAAAATAGCCTGCTAACTTGGTCCATTTATCTTGTGTAATTTATATGGTCAGTTGTAGTTTCTTTGTCTCCATCTATAGAACCAAAGCACAATATTTCTGTGTTGGGTGCATTAAAGTTACCCGTGTTTTTTTAAGAGATGGAGTACAAAAAAGAACGACCTTTGTGATGTTTTTAATGGAAGAGGCATTTCCAATCGTCTTGTTATGGAGTGCTGAGTTGGAAGATTGACCCCGGTTGAGAATTATTCAAGAAAAATGACAATTTCTCAAGCATACAGTTGTTAGATTGGGAATTGTTTTGAAGCTTGATCTGGTTATTTTCTTTTTTTCAGCCGTTCTCTTCTTCACCGAAGGCAATTTTTTCATTCACATAGAGCTCAGGTGACTATCGATTTTTTTGCCTTTTGTTTAAATATATGCAAACTGTTAATTTATCACGCATGTTGTCAAACTGTCAACTTTATCTGTTGTTTGATATCAATTTTGACCAAGAAATCCTTTAGACAATGCATACAAGATATGGAAGGAATCTAGTGAAGTCACCAGCAATTCTCGAGTATCACATGATTTATGAGCTGTTTTAAAAAAAAATATATAGAATTCAATATCCTTCAGATAATAACTACAAGACAACGTAGTTAAGATACTAACGTAGCTCTGCCAAGAGGACTTTGGGTTATATCCATTGGTTTCTGGAATAGAAACATTATGGGGCCTCATCTATTAGCTTAAAGTTTTGGGTTAAGAGGTCCTTTTACAGTATCAGAGCCTTCTGATCAAGTGGTAAGGAGATGCACCCCAATGTTTGGAGTTAAATCTAGTGGCTGCAATGTGCAATTATGGCCCAGCATAAATTTGAAGCCAAATGGGCATTCACTTCAGGAGATGTTTTGGAGATGACTATATATAAGACCAATGTGAATGGTAATTTAGAAGTAAACTTATCGTATCTCTTAGACATTATGTATACAGAATTATGTGGTTCAGACTAATTCTTAAAGGTAATTAACATATTAGAAAGGTCTACAAAAATTGCATTTATACTGTAATTTTTTTGGTTTTATTGTAAATGTCATGTATTATAATTATCAACTTCTATGACATGCCTTTCGAATTGGTGATGCTGACAGTTAGGAAAAATGTTTGCCAAGATATTTATGGTTACTTTACTATCATTTTCTTTGGTCAAGATTATCTCCAAGTAACTTGCACTTTGAGTCTATGCATTAAAAGAAATTTCTGAAGTGTATCCTTTTTTATGTGTTTGAAGCCAATGGAAATTGAGCAAGTACTGACGGATCGTGATAGTGAGGATGAAGTAGATGATGATGTTGCAGATTTTGAAGACCGAAGGGTATGCATTATGCTTTGATGGTTACAGTTTGAATGCCCGTGCTCCTTTTTCTGCAATGTGATGGTTGCTGAAACATGTTTACAAGTGTTTTTCCTTTCCATTCCATTGGTCTTGTGTTATGGTTCCCATTGTGTGCCTTGTCCATCCATAAAATCCATGCTATATTGGTACTTGAATGAGCATCCAACCTTCTGTGTTAGCAAGTGTATTCTGAAGGATTAATTACGCATTGTCTACTATGCTATAGATGCTGGATGATTTTGTTGATGTGACAAAAGACGAGAAGCAAATAATGCACCTGTGGAACTCCTTTGTAAGAAAGCAGCGGTAATCTTCTCCTTTCTCTTTGCACTATATTTGCTTGTTTTTTTTTTGTCTATTGAGCCTGTTGGCTGGTAGATGCAAAGCGAACCTTGTTTGGAATAAGTGGTGTATGAATATGCTTCAATTCTAAACCTCACTAAGTTCAGTTTTTGGTTTCTTGACATGTCTCTACCTTGAGGCTTAGGGAGTTATCATGTGTAACCTTTCACGGGTGCTTACCCTCGTTGGCCTATCTCTTGTGGCTATGCCCCATTTGGAGCTAATAACATATTTACTTTTTTACTACAAATTCTAAGTTATCGAGTACGATTCTGGTTTATATTTTATTGTTCACCTTCCATGTTTGCAGGGTACTGGCTGATGGTCATATCCCTTGGGCATGTGAAGCATTCTCAAGATTGCATGGGCATGATCTTGTTCGAGCTCCACCTCTTATTTGGTAACATTTTATTCGTGCTTTATAAGCACTGTTGGCCTACTTATGCTTTCTGTAGCTATGATGATGTAATGTCAAGCTATGCATGATGCACAAACAAATTCATGTTCTAACTTTCACACCAATGATGATTTCAAGGGAGTGCTGTTAGGCATCTAGTGATTCGAGAAAATAAATTAGAATCTTGATTGATTGAAATATATTGTTTATGGAAAGCTAAAATGCAACACGTGCAACCCTTCAGCTTGTTGGTTTTGGATTCAAAATGCTCCATTCAGGTGAAACATTCAAGGCCACATCGGCCAATACATACATGCATGTGTGTAGAAAGGCATACGGCATCCATTTAGTTTTTCTTGTTAGTTGACTTTCGAAAGTGTTCTGCGTCTTACTTTCACTGGGCATAGTTTATCAAGCTTTTCTTTACAATTTAGCCTACTGGTAGTGAACAATCACTTTGCTGATGGCAACGTTGGGCAGGTGTTGGAGATTATTCATGATCAAACTATGGAATCACGGTCTCCTTGATGCACGCACTATGAACAATTGCAATATTATTCTTGAGCAATACAACAAACAGGACTTGGACCCCATGAAGAGCTAGAGACCTTTAGCGACCACCATTTTGTTACCACCGCGTGAGCGGACAAATGTAAAAAGGCTTCCTATACTCAAGCTTGATCTTGTAAGCCTGGGCCATCTGCAACGCTCTCCTCTGCATTTCATTTATGGGCAGAAAGCCTCGCTAGCCTTTTGACAAGCAATTTGTTATTCTGGATGTAAAACAAGCCAATTAATTAGTGGATACAGATCCAAAGAAATGTAGGCAATGGAAAAACTTCATTTTCTTTTGTGGCATTTTCTGGAACAAATGTAGGCAATCAGTTGTCTGCGTCCCGAGTGTATTTCTGTCGGACTACTAGTGGAGCGGCAGGCAAGTCACCACCGTCTTTGTCGTGTTGAAAAGAGGAAAGATAAGCTTCCCGTCACAAGAATGCAGTTTTTTTTAAAGATCTGAATGAATTACAACTATCGGGGTAACATGCACTCAGTAGTATATTGCTTTATATTCCGAAAATTGAACCAACAATCTCGTGCTTAAAAGAGGACGAGAATGCGTAACTATTGGAAGGTGGAAAGAAATTATGTCTAGCAGTGGATTTTGATACAGGTATTAACGTTGTCTGACAGGGACAGTGAAGTCAGATATTTCTGAATTGGTTCCTTCTTACATTTGCAAATTTCACATCGGTCCTTCTTTTGGGGCAAAAAAACACAATTCAATCCAAAACAGGAATTATTTTAGAGGTTCGAGATTGAGTAGCCGGAAATTGATAAAACCACTGCGACAGGAATTAAGGTGAGAATGAAGAAACGCTTGGGAATCTAAGGAGGAGAGAGTGGCTTGGTTGGCAAGGAAACAAACAGAGTTTGTTTCATAAGGTTACAAAAGTAGTTTATGTCCTGACTCGTTACAACCTTCTTTACTTGTACACCAGACACTTGTGTCCGTGCATACAATCTACCATTACGTATTCACCAAAAAAATATTGTACTCATCCACTTATCCAATAAAAGCATGTGATGAAACGTCCTCATCTAACTCCCACCCTGCTCTGTTCTCTTTAATTTGTAGGGCCCACGTAAACATTTTACTATTCTTCTCTTCTTCTTTTTCCCTTCATTATCAAACCATGATTAGTGATTGAACAATGAGCGTATATGAAACTGCAAATCAATAATCAACGAGCACTATATAATAGACTAGCAAATTTCAAATATGACAAAGCTAGAGTAAAACAATAATTTGAGAGAATAAAACTAATAACATACTCAATGTTGATAAACAAAACATAACATAAAAACAACAACGTGCCCTAACACCATCAGATTTTGTTGAGTAATAACTATTCCACATAAAGGATATCCAACACGCTTCTTCAACTTCCAAATTAGAGCAGATGATTCAATAAAAAATACAGTTCAGAAATGAAGTATAAATCACCCATAACTAACAAAGAACATGCTGCACTACCACATTCTACTATTGAAATGATTGTCAATACCTTCACTCATATACCACTAGGAATTGTCACACACAACTATAAAAACAGATAAAGAATGACAATTTTAAGATTTTTTTTATAAGTGAGGTGACGATGTGGTATCCTACGTGAACAAAAAATAATATTAAAAAATTAAAAGGAAAAGGTCATGCCACGCTTAACGGGCTTATCCATACGGAGGTCTAATATATCAACTTTGATGAATTGCATCAAGCAAAATAAGAAATCACGAGTTAAACAATTAATCATTAGAAGGAGAAAAGAAATCCCAAACTGTTTTACCATAATTGATGCTTTTATTTGTATATGTATGTGATAACTGCATCTAGATTCATTCAATTATCACTCAGAAAAGAAGTATCTGTAGATTCTGACAATCGCTTCGAAAACATTAGAGAGATTCGAAAGAGTAATCAGTGGATTGGGACAACCTTATCACCAACTTCTTCGTTAGATGGTATGTCCGGATAAAAGCCTGTGCTTAGTCTTTCTCTTACTCTGTCGTCGTTGATCTCCTAAAGAATTCAAAGGTCATTCGGCTGTGGTCCAATTTAGCCTCTATGGAGAAACAAGCCAATTGGTGTCGGCCTCAGGTGAGTTTTTAGAAATGGAATTCTTACGGCTTCTTCTCGGGTCCTTCTTTGTCTGCTTGTAATGGTGGAGTCCTTTGTGTCTCCATGGGAGTTGTAAGAGGTGTTTTCTCGTGTGCAGTGGTAGTTAGCGATGAAATATCCGCATAATAACTAGCTATCAAGAAGGCTTTGTCTACTTTCTTCACGACTCTTTTATTGTTATTGAATCGAATTCTATGCTTGCTATTAACCGGCGAAAGAGGCAAGAATTTTGTGGAAACTTATTTATTATTTACCCTTCTAATACTACCGTAAAATATAAAATTACACTAAAAAAGATTATTATTTTAAAATGGATGGAGTGTTTATTTTGGTAAAAAAATGGAAAAGAAATTTAAATTTATCATTTAGTCAAGAAAAAAAAAGATACGGAACGGTTTGCGCCATAAAGACAAAAATGTAATAAGCTACCCATTGCACGACTTGTATCGCATGGAGTGTCTTTGGGTGACCACGTTTGCTAGAAAATCGCAGGTGGTTCCTGTCCTGTCCTGTCCACGTATAAGCCACATCACTTATCACCTCCACGTGTGCCTTCTTGTGCGTCATTAACTTCCGTCTTTCTCCTTTACTATCCCTTTTTGAGTCTCACTAATTAACACTCAAATGCAAACATTAATAATATTCAATATTCAATATTCAATATTCATCAAATAAAAAATATAAATTTAGATTTAGAAAATTTACTAAAATTTGCAGTTAATAGGCATTGAATAAATAACGAATTTTGGGTTTTATTTTCAAATCGTAACTTCTAAATGCAATGGTTTATGATATGAAAATATAATCTTCATGATCAAACAGTTAGGAGTATAAATTTTATCATCTTTATATTTTAATTAAAATCAATTCGCCATAAGGTATATATAATCGACCTACAAAAATCTATAGTGATTCTTTGCTTAGAAAAATCAATTAAAAAACGCAAAAATAGACTAAGAAAGAGTCAAATTTGAATCATGTTTAACTAGAAATTTACTTTACTTACTTATTATTTTTAGTTAACTTATAAAAAAACTCAAAACTAATCACAATTCAAATTACATAATTTTCAAACATGCCTTTTTTGGACGTTTTAGCTAAAGATGAAGCTTGTGTAGATATTCAAGCAATGGAAAGTTTTTCATAATTAATTTAGAAAACTTTGTTCACAATCTGAGACTAGATGCCAATTAACTCTGACACATATTGCATGTCCGTTACCGTTAACCCAAGTGTCTATGTCAATGTGTCGTCTTTGTCTTTGAGAGAAGTGGATGGAGTTCAACCAAAAGTAACTCATGCATCAACAACAATGGTTTAACCTTTTTTAACTTCAAATCTCATTCTTGAGTTCACTTCATTGCTCTCTATAAATGCTCTCTTCACTCCCATTCCTGAAACCGCCCACCACTGCTACTACTTCTCCTCTCTCTCTCTTTTATATACAACAAAATCCACAGCTTCTCTTCTTTTTCTTCTTTTTCTATTACATCAAATCTAATGTAGCAGTTTTGATTCTTGTTGTTACCATTTTCTTTACTTTTCTTGCATTCTTCAACTTTGTAAATATCACAATCTAGCACCTTTTCTTAAAGCTTCCGTTTTTTAGCAGATGCGATACCAAGAAAATGTTGACAGAAGTGGATCTTGATTTTGATTTCCAGAGCTTCTGCCAATACTGTACTGATCAACCATCATTTCCATCTCTCACAATAACACTACCGCCGCCGCCGCCGCCGCCGCCACCGTCACCCCAATTCTCTCCTCCTCCTCCACCTTACAACAATAATCCTCACCACCACAACAACAACAACTACATCATCAGCGACGTCGATGATCATCATCAGATGGGTCATGATCATCAGGTGTTGCTGGAGTCAGATGAATTCCGGATGTACGCTTACAAGATCAAGCGGTGCGGTCGGAGCCGGAGCCACGACTGGACGGACTGCCCTTACGCCCACCGCGGCGAGAAGGCCACTCGCCGGGACCCACGAAAGATTCCCTACATCGCTATCGCCTGCCCGGCATTCCGCCACGGGAAATGCGCACGGGGAGACGCGTGCGAGTACGCTCACGGCGTCTTCGAGTACTGGCTCCACCCCTCGCGTTACCGCACGCGCACCTGCAATGCCGGCCGTTTCTGCCAGCGCAAGGTCTGCTTCTTCGCCCACACACCCGAACAGCTCCGATCATCAGACCGGAAATACGTTAATTCTGGCTGTCGATCTTCTTCTTCTCCCGATCATCATCATCATCATCATCTTGTATATAGAAGAGCAGCAGCTCGAGTGATGAATAGTAGCGAGGAGGAGGATATTGTTAGTGGGCCCCAGGTTGAAATGGGATCGGGCGGTGAGGAGGTAACCACGTCATGCTATGGTGGGTCCCCTCATATGATGATGAGGATGGACGGTGGGAGTTATTTCCATGGCGTGTCGGAATTTTTGGAGAGTTTAAGGAATCTGCGGATTGCTGATCCGAACAATGTTGATGAATCCGGTTCCGATTTACCCCACATTGATTGGATATCTGATTTGGTAAAGTGATCATCAACCTCATGGTTTAATTGATTCGTATTTATTTATGCTTGCTTAATTTCTGTAAGTTGTGGATTATAATCTGTTTTGATTTTTTCTTGTCTTTATATTTTTCATCCTCTTTCTATCGGTTGTAATGTTAAATAATTTCCCAGGAGAAGTCATTTGTATTGGGATGGTTTTCTGTCATCTTTCTTGTGGTTTCAATTTACATTACATTGCTAGCATTTCATTTTGAGTGTCAAAATTTAGTTTTCATCGTCGTCACTTGCCGGGTTGGAGCATCCGATTCCGAAGCTTCGAACTGGTTGGGCCCATTTCCTTTGGCTAATTTATGATTTATATGAGTATTTAGTATTTACCCACAGAATTGAAAAAACTCCCTAATTTTTTTTATAAAGAAAACCGAAGTTCCTAGCTTGTAATTAATTTGTTTAAAATGATTTTCAACTCAACTGAGAACTAGGAGTGAATATCATTCGGTTCGGTAAAATTTAATTATTTTGATTCGATACTCAATTATCCGAATTAGTAAATACTAGTTACAGAATTTAATTAATAGATAATAGATACCGAACTGAATTTTTTCGAATTAATTTCAGTTTGGTAAACCAAAATTTTATCACCACCATTAATAATAAAACATTATAGATTAAACCGAGACTAATCTAAATTGCATTTGGATAAGTGTAATTTCAAAAACAAGGATGAAGCCGAGAACAAAAGTACAGGAAAATAATAATAAATTCTAGGATTGCCTTTTTATAATGATACACTAGTTTATTTTATATATTGAACAAAATAAAACTAAAATAAAACTGTAGTGGAGCTATCTAATTAAGGGCTTAAATTTAAAACAAACAAATCATTACATGAAGATTGAAGATAGATCAATGAATTTTTATTTCGCCGATAATTAGTATGAGAGAAAATAATGCTAGAAACCTGACAGACCTTAAATGTGAACTATGTAATTATTATCCCTCATGAGTCATGATACCGGAAACCTAACAGCCTACTGATGGACATGGCGATACATTGATCGAAAGAGAGATTAATCAAAGTTTACAAACCAAACTCCTGCTTAGATGTTAAAAACCAACTAAAATAGTGGTACAATATTTTAGAAAAACCTCAACCAATTGGACATCATCATCTCATTGGAGAGAAAAAATCAATCAGTGGGCTTTTGATTCTGTTTTTTCAAAAAATTGTATCAACCTTAGTGATTGTCTGTCTGTGAAAATGGATAGAAAGGTTACAAGTTATCACTGTCCACAAGGACTTATAGATCGTGGTAAGAAGATCGTCCACTGAGACCTCTAGGATTTTGTAGTTATGGTTTGACTTCCTCGTCACTGGAAATGGTTGATTGTTCTTGCAATTAAAACAATTAAAATAGAAATTAACGAATAAAACAGTCTTGGTCAAGATTGAGTCTTGGCTAAGATTGAATGTCTTGGGTAGTAAATTCAGAATGAGGGAACTCCTGGTAAGGGCGAGACCAAGAGCACTTATTCTTATACTTCGATCACTGATTCATGGATGTTAATCTCTCCTTTCACAACACTGTTATAGATTGGGAGGTACTCCTTTCCAATCCTACTTTCCTCCTCTTAAAATCATTTGGTGAGAACTCCCTCTCCTAGTGATCCTAATCAGTGGACATCTTGCTGGTTAAAGGATTTATTCAGTTGATTGCTGGCTTGAAGGACTGTGTCTCCTCAATGGCACAGGGAAAGACAGTGTCTAGTTCAAGCTACCCCCCAGTCGGGACCCTAGGGCGTTAACCTGGTCTGAACTATATCCTTCAATGCTCACTAACCTCAGCGAAGTTAGTTGTTTACTTAGGCTTTTCTGGTTTCAACTCTTCCCCTTCAAGGCTGACTTCAAATTCTTCATTAAACCTAAGAGTGATCAGGTTTTGGGATTAATGGGAACCGGTTTGTTAAAACAGAGATTGATAGGATCACAAATGGGGAGGTTATGAAGAACGTTTTGATCTCACGAATATAAGAATTGGCTCACTCAACCCTTACCAAGAATTATTGGTTTAGCTACTAGACATAATCATGGAAGAAAAATGGAATTATATTAAATATAAAAAATATATATATGCAAATTCGATTGGAAAATTGCAGAGCAAAATGTTTTTGGAACCGAGGAAGAAGATGGAGTCGAGAGTTAGAGACCTGCAACTAATAAATCTGCTGCCAAATCGTCCTACTCCAACTCTTACAAATTCAAACTTATTCAAATTCTGAATTTTTTTTTTAAAAAAAAAGATAAATATATTATTTGTTTGTTCAAAAAGAGGATAATCCATTAAAGGTTTTAATTCTTGGATCACGGCTCATCTTCTCTAACGATTTCCAGCTGTCAATTCAACCTCCAGCTGTTAAATCCACTCTTTTAGTTCAAAATTCCGTGACTCCTTGTACAACACGTTTCTAGCTTGGCAATCCTGGCCAAGACACAATCTTGGTCAAAGACTGTTAATTGTCTGATAGCTTTTTTCCATTTTTTCTGCAAATGGTCAAGAAACGTCTCCAATCATGATCTGCAAATGCAAGGGAACTGATAGAAATTAAATAGCTTTACTGTCCAAATTAACTAGATTTTAGACAATAAATCATAAGAAATTAACGATCAATCACTTAGGGTGTGTTTGGTTGGCGGAATTAGGGAGGAAAGTGACTAGGGAATTTAAGATTCCGAGCCTTATTGCGTTTGGTTGCGACAAAGAATCACTCTCCTCCAAAATCTAAGTTTTCTCGACCTCTTTGACTTTCCCAAAAATTGGGGAAAGTAATTCCTTGGCTAGGGGATGGAGAGAGTAATTCCTTGATGCAAGGAAAGCTAATTTATTTCTTAAATTACATATTTGTCCCCTCATACTAGCATTATTGTAAAAAAGAGAAGAAAAAAAACTTGTTCCCTTCTCTTTTAATTTTAGTTTCCATTTTTTTATTAATTTTTTTATACACTTTTTTTTATGTATTATTTTTTAATTTCATATTTTTTTAATATTTAATTTTTAAAGTTTTCTAAAATTTCCCCTTTCGGATTCTATTTAAAAGTTTTGGTATATTTTTTAATTTTAAAAAAATTAATTAATTTTTAGAAAAGTTTATGATATATTTTCTTAAACTGCAGATTATTTTTTAAATCTTTTTAAAGTTTAATAAAAATATATATTATGAAGGTTGGATAAAAAAGATTTATAAAATTAAAAAAAATAATCCACCATTAACCAACCCTTCAATAATGAAGAATTTGAAAATTTATTTAATATTTTAATTATTAAAAAATAGACATTTAAATAGAGATAAAGTTCATAATAAAATATATAAAAAAAGTAATTAGACGCCTAACAAGATAACTCTTTGAAAATTCTCATACAAAACAAAAACACAATAATGTTACTTTTCAGGAAATCTTAAATATCAACCAAACATAAAAAATTAACATTTCCCTACATTCCGTAAATCAAACATTACCTTCGTCGACAACGCCTCATGATGGGATAAGACCGAAGACGCCTCTCCAAACTACAATTTAGACACAAAGATGACCGATTCTCATACTTAACACTTCACGGTTCGTCAGCCCTTTTGTAAGTTTTTTTCCTTTACTACTCTAATATACCCCTCTTCATCAATTCTGTAAGGACTCATAATTGAATCTTTAATTAAATCGGTAAAATGATAACTGGGAAATAAGTGAAAAACTTACCGATAAAACACCCAAGTCACAAACATACTGTGGTGGAGACCCAAAATTTATAACCCATCGGTCTCTCCACCCGGTCCCGGTCGACCATGCCGGTCTGACCAGAGACGCACACCACGACCAGCTCACTAGCTATCTTGTCCAAAGCAATGGCCTACGTGTCATAAGTCTCCTGACCAAGTAACGCGTGGCTCCTAACCATTGACAAATGTCAGAAAATTGCCACCGCGCACAAATTAATTGAATTTCATCAAAGTGTACGATAATGCACGCTAATTAGTAATCCTAACTTCACTTGAAGTTGAGGAAAAAGAAAAATGATCTCCTGAATTTGTGTACTTTCAGCGTTGCAAATTACAAAAGCAGCCCAAAATTAAACCCAAAATGGACAATACGAGTAGTACTTAAAACTAAAACAAGACTCCATTACAACAGACTGACTCCAACGAAAAGAGAGACACAGACAGACGCTTTTTAAACGAAAAACACAAAAGAAAACAAAAAGAAAGATGGGTGATCGATCAAACATCTCCGCAAGACCAAGACTTTTATTATTCATAGACACATATATCATCCGCCACCACCTCTCTAAGAAGTGGCCTGGTGACCGTACTGCTCAGCCCTCTCCTTCATCTCCCTTGCCTTCCCCGCCAACTTCGACCGCGCCTGCTCCAGCTGGTCCGCCCCTGGTGGGTGCTTCCCGGTTGCATACCTTAAACACATACATAATACAGCCAAACCGATTAATCTTAAATCTTTGTAGTTCAAGAGTTGAAGCAAAGAAGAAGTCATTTAAGAAAAGAACTATCTTTTTCTTTTTCTAGTTATACCTGTAGATCCATGACAAGACGGTAATTGATGCAATTCCAAACCCACCGGAGGCCAGGAATCCAAAGAAGAGTAGGGAAACTGTGATGATGGCAGGGACAAGGACCGGACTGAATATCACAAACAGAGGAGTCACCACCGTCAGTAGGATCACAGTGCCTGCAAGGGTCAGCCCGGAGAGGAACAGAAGGGACCCACCCGCGGTGGCTGCTGTGGCGGCCTTCACCACCTGGTGGGATTTTGGCTGGTTCTGGCTGGGATATTGATACCCCGCTCCTGCTCCTGCTCCTCCTAAATGTGATACGTGCTCCGCCATTGTTGTTGCCATTCTTGAAACCGGACGATCAAATTGATTTATTTTTTAATTTGAGGAGTAATAACAATATTTGATTGAATTTGTTTCTTCTTGTCTTCAAGAATTGATGATGATATGAACCGATGAAGGGGTGGGATTTTAAATAGAAGGGAAAGCCTGAGGTGGAGGGCAGGAAAATGGGCACGTGTAGAGGTGAGGAGTAGCACGTGTTCAGGAGGATGGCATGCAACGGCTGCATGGATTGGAGTTCTCTCGTTTTAGGACACGTTATTATTGTTGTCTCCATCTCCGTCTTTGAGCTTCGCTTTTGTGCAAGACAATCATCAATCAATAAAGTAATACTAGAAAAGACGGACAAAAGCTAGGAATTGATGGACGTTTTCGAGCGTTACAGCTATCAACCACGTAGATAAATGTAAAGCACATTAAATTTAATAAATTCATAAGTAATTCGGTTTGTGTTGGTTAGTGGCAAATTTATATTTTCCTTTCGGGTACCTAATTTTATTAGTTTGTTCAGATTGGTTAATTTCTTAACTCAATTTAATTGAATATCTTTCTAACTAGGTACTTTGCTGATAATACAAATAAATAAGCAAGGAGCAATTTAGACCTTTGTTATCGAAGGGGGTCCCGGTATATATTAGTCCCGATATATTCCCACACTCAGTTATCACAGCTCGCAAGGGTACCAGTTCCTCCAGGTACGTGTACTGTTTACATCATGTACCGGGTAATCTATCGAGGTAAAGGGATAAGTACCGGTAACGGTTGTTTCCCTTGAACACCTGGCCTGGACCTTTTTGAATCCGAACGACACGTGTCCCTCATGACTCAACCACAAGGAAAAGGGTATAAATACCCCTCTCACCCCCTATTTAGGGGCACGTACACACACATATACAGAAATACTGCCCATACTACTACTCACCCAAAAGCACCTTACCGGTACCCTAACCTTCACCCGATAGTTACCCTTATTGCTTATCTCCCTATGTATACTAACTTGATCGTCGGATTGGCTGCGCCGGAGACCCCCTTCGGCGCTTTGCAAGTGGCGTAGGCACAAAGGAATCGTCCTCATCCGCTGGTCAGATTATAAAATTATTCTCACCCCTGATCCAGGATTATCATTTGCTAAAATGGATTAGTTCGGTCAATTTTTAAAAATTAAATTAATTTTTTTATATTATTAGTATTTTTTTATTTATAAAATTAAATTTGATCAATTTTTAAAATTGAAAATTTTCAATTTGTAAGATTAACATAAATGCTTATAATTAATGAAACCTTTATACTTCGTGACTATCTCTATAAAGTGTTATTTTGGTGTCTCTTTCTGTCTTGGCAATAATATTTTGGTACACTCATCGAATTGGTGGCATGATCTTAGGGTTGTACAAAAAAAAATCGAAATCCGAAAATCTAAATCGAATCAATTAAAAATCAAATCGAGAAAACCAAAAAAATGAAACTTTGTGGAATTTGTAACCGTACTGAAGTTTATTTGGATATTAGATATTTAAATCGGAAGTATAGAACAAATTAACACGAACCAAATCAATTTAAAAATAAATCTATTTCAATTTAATTAAAATAAACCAATAAAAATGAACATAAAAGGTGAAGTCAAAACCACCTAAATTATTTTATATAGGAACAAATGACTCATTTTTATCTAGTAGCACTTAATATTTAAAATTAAGTATTTATTAAGTATTTAATTTTTCATGAAAAAAAATGTTTCTAATAAACGCTTCAATATTGAATTCTATTGAATTAAAATTGTTCTTGATTTAAACTATTTATTCATTTTTATACAATTGACTTATTTAAAATCAAATCTTTTATTTAATTCATGTAAATAATAAAAATGATACATAATTAGTATGAGTAGTGCTATATTTGTTGTGTAGTTTTTGTTTATCAACACATGCGTATATATAATAATTAACACTTTGTGTGAAAAAAAGTTATTCACTATATATATATATATAACTAAACTAATTTTATAAGCTTATAATTTTATTTATAGTAAAAATGGGTTACCATATAATCATATTTAATAAAATGAAAGCTTAATTGGATTATTGTTAAAGTCTTTTTTTTATGTAGTTTGACAAATTGAGTAATGGGAAGAATGTCTTTGTTGCACATAAAATATATATAATTAACTTCTTAAAGAAATCTCATAATTAAATTAAAAATTCATTTTTAAAATAACCGAGATAGTCAACCAATAATCGATCAAATAATAGCCAACTTAATAAAGTTTAAAAATTAACCGTATGAACCGATCCATTTAAGCGGGATATTTGATGTAAAATAACCGGCGAAAAAGATTATCTGACTATGAACACTCCTACATGATATTGCATTAGCATTTCTTATAAATACCAATTACTATTCCCAATAAATATATAACACGTGAATTTAAATTCTTACTTTCTTTTAAGAAAGTAGATTATTATTTACTCTTTCCAGAAATTTTATTTAATAGTAGCTTCATTAAAAATTGAGAATAGTTCTATTAAATTATGAAAGTGAGTAAAAAGTGTTAAGTTTTAATAACTCTCAAAATAATGATTTCCTGGTGGATAAATGTACCTAACCGGTAATTAAGATCAACCAAGATTGCATATTTGGGCGATTTCGGGTGAGGTATAAGTACTACAAGAATATGCTAATTTCAATAAGGATTTATTTGGGTCTGTTCAATATGTAGGTGAAGCCAATTCAAGTTGGTTTGGGTTGGGCCAATTGGATACCCATGGGTGAAATCCGGATCCATGATATTTGTAAGGGATAATCTTATGACCCGGACCAAGGCAACCCGATTTTTTTATTTGATTCGATCTACTTTTTCGGGATTGGTCCGGTACTAATTCGGTTGTGGTTTCAAGTTTAGGTTTTTTCTTCACGGCCCTATTTTGCGTACCTAAATGCAATGCTGACTATTATGGGCCAGGTATATAAATGACTTGGGTTTGGGCTTCTCTTTCTACATAAACTAAAACAAATTGTCCAATTGTCATTATATACCAGAATCAGATAAAACTTAAAATTCATGGAGAAAACATAGAACCCGATCATTATTTTAGATATAGCAACTGACCATTAGTAACTTGACACCCTTATAACTTGTTTTCCTTTTCCAACATCATGGAGCAAACCAAAGCTTAGATTGTATGCAATGGCACGGTGAAGATAAATCGATTTGTGATGATGAAGCTACCCTACGTCTCATCCTTTTAGTGTTATAACAAACAACAAAATCTTCACATCCTTCATGTATCAACATCTCCTCTTCATTCAATGAAAATAAAAGATAAACACCTACAAGAGAATCATTACATATCACTAACTCTTTTTTATAGGCAGGTGTGATTCTCTGTCTTCTTTGTCTGCTGTATCTGTTAGCTAGTATGCCTTTTGCTTTTAACTAAGTACAGTTTCAGATTCTTGATCTCCCTGGTTATACTTTTCATATGACAGTTTGTAATTTGTGCTTACGTGGACTAGGCCAAGAAAAATATTTTTTCAAAACTTCAGCTTTGAAGAACAGGTCATCTGTTTACCTTGAATCAACTGGCTGACCATTCTGGTTTTCTGATATGGACAGGTTTCTAGGTTGAATCCTGTGAAGTTCATACCAAAGGCTTGGCACTTTAACTGTTCTCAAAGCTGGTGCACTGGTGTCTTACAAGCTTGGCACCTGTTAGTTGTTGCTCAAAGATCAGATGGCTCCCTCGGCAATATGCTCTGTAGGTTTCTGATAGGGAACTGAGGTAAAATGTTGTCGTGTGACCAGTTTCAGTTGTATTGATCAGTTATGCCAAAGTTAAAACAATCATCTTTGCATAGGTGGAGAAACAAAAATTGAACCTCTCTGTTTGATGGTTTTTCTTCCTGATGTTTTGCTGCAATCAGAAAGGTTCGGATAATTGATCCTTTCACTGTTGGAAATGTGAACAGGTGCTTTTGTTGGGGGAATGTGGTGGCCACAAGAATGGATACCAATCTGAAGTTCTACGGTGATCGACCCCTATCTTACTATAGCTGACATTTTGCTTGGGACCGTGGACAGGCCAAAAGCTGCTGAGCCATATATGGCCCTCCAGGAACTCTACTCGAGTCTACGATGCTAGTGCCAGTTCTCTTTGCAGATCAGCATCTCAGTAGAGATTATGAAGTCTCTTTCCATGTAGCATCTCTGCCGACTGTGAAGCCTCCATGCGTGGTCAAAGACTCAGAATGGTCTTGTGATTCGAGACAAGTGATTGCCTGTCGATAGCATAAAAAATAGTTGTAAAATGAATGTAAAAATGGGTAGAAAGGTTACAACTTATCACTGTCCACAAGGACTTGTAGATCGTGGTAAGAGGATCGTCCACTGAGACCTTTAGGATTTTGTAGTTCTGATTTGACTTCCTCGTCACTAAAAATGGTTGATTGTTTCTGCAACTAAACAAATAAAACAGAAATTAAATAATAAAACAATCTTGGGCAAGATTGAGTCTTGGCCAGGATCGAAAATCTGGTAATGTGAATTCAAAGGGTAGAAAACTCCTGGTAAGGGTGATTTCATGAGCACTTATTCTTATACTTCGATCACTGATTCATGGATTTTCACACTCCTCATTCATAACATTGTTATAGATTGGGAGGAACTCCTTTCCAATCCTGCTTCCCTCCTCAAATAACCACCTGGCGGGAACTCCTCTCTTGATGATCCTAATCAGTGAACAACTTGCTGGTTAAAGGGTTTATCCAATTGATTGCTGACTTGAGTCGTATGCACTTTCTCAATGGAACAGGGGAAGACAATGTCTAGTTCACGCTACCCCCTAGTCGGGGCCCTAGGGCATCAACCTGGTTTGAACTATATCCTTCAATGCTCACTAACCCCAGCGAGGCTAGCTGTCTACTTAGGCCTTTCTGGTTTCAACTCGTCCTCTTCAAATCTGACTGCAAATCTCTCACCAAAACCTAAGAGTGGTCAGATCTTGATTTTAATGGAGATCGGTTTGTTAAAACAGAGATTGATAGGATTACGAATGGGGAGGTTATGAAGAACATTTTGATCTCACGAATATAAGAATTTGCTCACTCAGCCCTTACCACCAAGAATGTGGGTTTAGCTACTAGATATAATCATGGAAGAAAAATAGAATTTTATTAAATACAAAAAAGAAAAATAAATATGCAAATCCGATTGGAAAATTGCAGAGCAAAGTATTTTTGGAATAGAGGAAGGAGATGATGTCGAGAGTGAGAGACCTGAAGCTAATAAATCTGCTGCCAAGTCGTCCTACTCCAACTCCAACTCATTCAAAATTCTAATTATTACAAATTTAAATTGTTTCAAATTCAAAACCAACAAATATTTGATTTGTTTGTTCAAATAGAGGATAATCCCTTAAAGGATGTAATCTTGGATCACGACTCATCTTCTCTAACTGTCTCCAGCTGTCAAATCCACTCTTTTAGTTCAAAATCCCGTGACTCCTAGCACATCATGTTTCTTGGCAATCTTGGCCAAGACTGCAGTTTGTCTGATTTTTGCTCTAGAGATTATTTTTCTCAATTTTTTCTGTCTCCAAGTGATTCCTACAAAAATGGGGAGAATTAATAGAAATCAATAAAGAAGAAGATTGAAAAAACATCCCGACCCTAATCTAACTTGCTACAGTACCTCCTTTTTCGCGAGGGCTCC
Source organism: Viola odorata (assembly GCA_963691705.1). NCBI lineage: Eukaryota > Viridiplantae > Streptophyta > Magnoliopsida > Malpighiales > Violaceae > Viola > Viola odorata. Next base: position 66,454,841 of record OY829539.1, on the reverse strand, counting down.
CCTCCGGTCAGCCCTCTGCTGCCGGAGCTCCCCTGTGTCATTTTTCCTCACGAGAATGTCACTGATATCATCAAGCTGACATGAATCTTTTCTTCTCCAGTTAGTTTCTTTCTTCTCAATCTTGGCCCGCAGGTAAGTTCTCCTCTTCTTCTTCTTTTGGTTTGGTTTGAAGGGACTTCGTGGGCCCTTTTGGTTTCTTTGCTGTTGTTTTTTTCGGGCTCTGTTTCTCTTCTTCTTCTTCTTCTGGGGTGTGGGGTGTAGTGGTGGTTGTTGTCAGTATTGTAGTCTGCTCTTAGGGTCTGCAAGGTGTTCGATAAAAAGCCTGTGTGAGGGGTGCATTGTTATTCCTTCCCTACTGCTCCATCCTTATGTCGTTTCCGCGGAGAGCCGTGAGGGTTGCTGCGCCGGCGATCTCTTACTACGTGGAAAACCTTCCACAACATGTGGATCAACGCGCGCTCAGATATTTGGTTACTCAGAGGTGGAGGCTGCCGCCATTTGGACAGTTAATAGACGTATTTATCCCGTTTAGAAGGAACAGGCATGGGAAACGTTTTGGGTTTATTCGGTTCGACTGGGTTGACAACAGGATTGACATGGAGTTAGCGCTAGATCGACAGTACATTGGGGCTTCGGCCATCAGGGCCAACCTGGGTCGTGTAAGGTTTAGGGGACCTGGCTCTGTTCCTTTTAATCGTAAGGTGAAACCGTATTCGGAGGGAGGAAAGAATCCTGTTGAACGCAGAAAAGATCAAGAGCAAGGTGGGAATCACCCCATAACTGAGCAGATTAAAGCGGATGGTAGTCCTCTTCGGCTACGTACGGTGGCTCAGGCTGAGCTTGACATGTCCATGGATAATAATTCAGGGAATTTCTCATCAAATGACGTAGAGGCTGAAGGTGATGGGGAGGTAGTAGATTTATCGATCCCGGTAGAGAATCAAGACTGGTTATCTCGAAGTGTGGTAGGTGTTTTACGGAAACTTGAGGACCTCTCGGAAATCAGAGAATTGGTTCTTGAAAGGGGGTTGCACTGTGTACCTAGTGCTCTTGGTCGTGGCCTGGTTTGGTTGGAATTTGTGAATCAGGTTGATTTGGAGGTAGCAGTGAGCAGTATTAATGAGGGTAAATGTAGTTTATTCTCCAAGCTGGTTCCGTGGTCAGAGGAATTGTCAAAAGTGGGTAGGCTTTGTTGGATTCAATGTGTTGGGATTCCGGTTCAATGCTGGGGCAGTGAGACATTCAAGAAGATTGGAGCGAAGTGGGGGAACCTAGTGGTGATAGATGAGAATACTCTAGCTCGTAAGAGGCTAGACGTGGCAAGGGTTCTTATTTCAACGGATCAGCCACATGTTAAAGGTGAGATGAGGATAAAAGTTGAGAATATTATTCACACAGTGAGTTGCTTCGAAGAACCCATGCAGGGGGTGATCTCCAACCTCGATTGGATGTTTGGAGTGACACCGGAGGATGTTGATTCGGAGGAGGAATCCGTTGAAGAGGGTTGGGCAGAGCAGGAAGCAATGGTGCACGAGGATGAGGCTCTTCATAGCGCAGCTTCTGTTAAGGACTTATCTCAGTCTAAGCGGGCTTCGCAAGGTTCCTGTGACCATAAGCTGGGGGAGTTTCCCTTAATTACGATGCGCAAGAAGGATCAAAAAATCAAACGGCTCAGGGAGACTACTGGGAGTCTACATACAACCAATGACACGGCAATTTCTAAAGTGGAGGTGTTCCGTGCAGAGGACAGTGATATTGAGAATATGAATAAACTAAGAGAGGCTGTAATGAAAGAGGTTGAGACATGGGAGATTGGTCGCTTACTAGCCATCACAGATAAGGTTAATGAACAAGCTCTTCGTCTTTTTGATAGGGAGCGCTTTGGGAGGGAATTGGAAAACATCCGAGGTTAGGTTGGATCTGCTTTAAGCGTGTGTTTTTTTTTTGCTTCGATGGTACACATACTATCTTGGAATTGTAGGGGACTTATGTCGGGGAGGAAAAAGAGATTCATTAAAAGCATGTTTTCTGGGGAAAAGGTTCCGCTGTGTCTACTTCAAGAGAGCAAAAGAGAGATTGTGGATGAGTTCCTTATTAATGGCCTAGGTGGTGATAACGACTCTAGGTGGGTGTATGCGCCGGCTGTAGGGAGATCGGGGGGTTTAGTGTCTTTGTGGGATGATAAGGTTTTTCAACTAGAACATTCTGAGGTGGGTCAAAGGTTCATCTGGTTGGAGGGCGAGCTTGTCGAGAACAATTTCAAATGTGTTATTATTAATGTTTATGCTCCTAATGACAGCAGCCTTCGTATTCAGTTATGGGAGGATTTGGCGATCAGATTAGAGAGTATTGATCGTCCTGTGCTGATTGCAGGTGATTTTAATGAAACTCTTATCCCGTCTGACCGATCTAATGGCACTGGCTTCTCGCAGGGTATGGTGGCGTTTCAAGAATGGGTGGACAGATGTGGTTTGTACGACATTCCTCTGAAAGGAAGAAGGTTCACTTGGTCTAATGCTCTTAGCAGAAGCAAGATTGATAGATTGTTTGTTCAATCGGGGTGGCTCCCCAGCATTCAAAGCTGTGAACTTTCAGCCTTGGACAGAAATGGATCGGATCATGCTCCTTTGATCCTGCGAAGGGATACAATTGACTGGGGTCCGAAACCTTTTAGAGACTTGGCGGTGTGGTGGGAGGAAAAGGATTTTCAGGAGCTGGTTAGAAATTGGTGGGTGGAAGCGGGGTTGGAATTTCCTGGAAATTTTCGTGTGGTTCAAAAGATGAAGTTCTTGAAACAGAAAATTCGGATTTGGAATATCGAGGTTTTTGGCAATGTAGAGACTACATTGCATACCTTGCAAGCGCGATTTGAGGCGCTAGAGCGCCAAGCTGATTTCCGCCCTCTGGTGCAGGGGGAACAGGAGGAGTACAATAGCCTCAGAAGTAGAGTGTGGGATCAACAGATGCGTGTGGACAGATTCTGGCATCAGAAAAACAGATTAAAATGGAATGTTCTTGGGGATCGTAATACTGGTTACTTTCACAGGATGGCTAAGATTGATTCGAAGAGGAACAACATTCGTGAGATTGTTACTGTTGATTCTACTCTCACTACTCCGATGGAAATTAAGGGGGCAGCCTCTCATTATTTTGAGTCTTTTTTCAAATCCGTGCGCTGGGATAGACCTAAGATGCTTGATTTGGGTTTTGCCAAATTGAGGGATGTAGAAGTCGAGGGATTAGAAAAGGAGGTATCCACAGCTGAAATTTGGGAGGCAGTCAATGGCTGTGATGGGCGGAAGGCCCCGGGGCCGGATGGCTTCTCTATCTGCTTTTTACAAAAAGCTTGGAACATTATCGGGGCTGATTACAGCAGGCTTATTCAGGAGTTCTTCAGAACTGGGAAGTTCCCAGCTGGTGCGAACTCTTCTTTTCTGACGCTTATTCCGAAGGTTAAGGGAGCTAAGCGTTTCTGTGATTTCCGTCCTATTAGCCTTGTCAGCAGTTTCTATAAAATTGTGTCGAAAATTATGGCGAAACGTCTTAGTGAGGTTGTCAAGAATGTGATCAGTGAGAACCAACATGGTTTCACCAAAGGATGCCATACTCTTGACTGTGTGATGACGGCCAATGAGGCGGTGCACTACTTACAGAGAACGAAACAACAGGGGTTGCTCTTCAAATTGGATTTTGAGAAAGCTTACGATTCCATTGAATGGGACTTCTGGATGATGTTATGAGACTTATGGGGTTTGGAGAAAAGTGGAGGGGATGGATTCGTCAGTGTATTAGCACCAATAAGGTTTCTGTTCTTGTGAATGGATCTCTGTCGCGTCAATTCGAGGTGGGTAGAGGTTTGCGCCAGGGATGCTCTATGTCTCCGCTCCTTTTCAACATTGCTGCTGAGGGGCTTCATCGCCTATTAGTTAGAGCTAAGGAGGTGGGGATCCTGAGAGGCATAGGAAACCCGGTTACAGGATGGAATTTGAGTCATATTCAGTTTGCCGATGACACTTTAATTTTTGTTAACAACAGTGAGGAGGAGATTCAGGGAGTTAAGGCTACATTGAGATGGTTTGATGCGTTGTCGGGCCTTCGAGTTAATTTCCACAAGAGTACCCTGGTGGGAGTGAACATTAGTGATCAGATTGGTCGCATTTTAGCTACGCGTGCAGGCTGCAAGTATGAAGCTCTCCCATTTAATTATTTGGGATCATGGGTGGGGTTTAATCCGAGGAGGGTTTCCGGATGGCAATTTTTAGTTCATAAACTTAAAAAGAAGTTGGCTACTTGGAAGGGTCATCTTCTCTCCGTTGGTGGTCGGGTGAGTTTGATTAAATCCACGCTTGCGAGTATTCCTGTCTACAACATGTCCATTTTTAAGATGCCTACTTTGGTTGCAAAACAATGTGAAGGAGTGATGCGTAGGTTTTTATGGAGTGGCAAAGATAATAAAGTAGGGCTGCCCAAAGTTAAATGGGAGGAGGTGACGAAATCGGTGTCGTATGGGGGCGTGGGAATTAGGAATCTCAGTGACCGCAATGTGTCCTTGCTCTTCAAATGGATCTGGGCGTTGATGAAGGGCAGTAAGAAGGGCTGGGCTGAGATCATTAGGAAGGAGTATGACCTGAGAAGACTAGGAGATTTATGGCGTATGAGAGGGGGACCTTATTCCCCTATTTGGAGAGACATATTACGTCTTTGTGGTCGGGGAAGTGAGTTCTTTGAGATCTGGACGGATCATATTTCGATGCAAGTTGGAGAGGGGAACTGCACGGGATTCTGGTGGGATCCTTGGACTGGGAAGAAACCTTTGGCGTTGCTTCATCCGCGGCTGTACTTCTTATCATGTAATCAGGAGGGTCTTGTTAAGGATTTTGGGAGTTGGGAGACAGTGGGATGGGTCTGGCAAACTGAGTGGCGTCGTGGCTTATTTACTTGGGAAATAGAGGAGTGGATCAGTTTGACTGATCGTTTGCCTGTTCCGGTCAGGGGAGGGCAGCAGGGTGCGTTTAAGTGGGAGCTTGATAAGATAGGGAATTACACTGTTAACTCTGGATACAAGCAATGGGAAGCTATCCGATATGAGTCTTCGCCTCTGCTACGGTCATGCTGGACAGGTTTAGTGCCTTACAGGGTTGAATTTTTTCTTTAGCTTGCGCTGAGAGGGAGAATAATAACCTGGGATTTTCTTCTTCGTCGCAACATGATTTCGGATAGTATGAGTTTATGCCCAATGTGTTTAGACGGGTCGGAAGATACCTCTCATCTTTTACTTCATTGTGATAAAACCAGCGGGTTGTGGGCGTTCCTCATGCGCTGGCTTGGCGTTGTTTGGTGTCCTCCTCGTAACTTAGCTGACTTATGGAGATCTTGGGATAGTCTTCTGCCTAGTAATGTCAAGTGTATTAATAAGATGTGGAAAACTCTATTCTATTCCATGATTTGGTCCCTCTAGAAGCTTCGAAATGCTGTGATTTTTAGACAAGGAGAGTATACGGAAGCTCATGCTGTGAACATGGTCTTTTCGTTGTGGCACTGGTGGCTGAAGAGTAAGGACTGTTCTTTTCCTTACAGCATGTCTGACATGTTGCAGACCCCTGTTTGGTTGGTTAGTTGGCAGGCTACAGTTAATGGATAGTTTCAATAGTCTTTTCCTTCTTCTCGTGTTTTAGGGGGGTTGGGCTCCCTTCTCTGGTGGCTGCTTTTTGGCAGTGCCTTCTTGTTTGCAGGGTCATGTCCTCATGACCTCTTGATTTAATAAAACTTCTGCTTATTCAAAAAAATAGAAATCAATAGATTTACTATCCAATTTACTAGAATTTAGATAGTAAAAATATGAAAAAATAATAATCAATCAACAAGCACCGGCTCTAGCCCTGGATTCACCACCCCAACTCTTAATTGTGAAGATTTACGTAGTACGAGGGTTGCTCTCGTATTCATACTGGTACAGGAATGAAGTTTCATGTAAATATCGTTCGTGACTCGTGATTCAACTTTGTTAATATGGATCTCCGTTTCTGAAAAAAACAGGGATATAATGATAGGCATGGAAAACTTGTACGTAGACCATGATTTGTTACTGGATTTGACTTTTATTCGAACAGTTATTTAAGTAATGGTAGCCTGTGAAGGGTACGTTACCTCCCATTAGGTATGTAAAGCGCATGGATGACGTTTTCGGAACTGACAGACTTTTGAAGTCTTGCCTTGGCGGATTATACAATTTTACTTTGGTTGACCCGAAACTTAATCCAATAAAAATAAAAATAAAAAACTTTTTTTTTTACATTGATTAACAAGCATGAGACCGTCCGCGATGGATTGGGTTCTTCTAATTTTTTTTTAACATGACCACTCATGTTAGAGAAATCTGAACCATATGAGATTAAAAGTTCAAGTAATTAATGAATTGACCACTTGTTGAATTTTATTGACTGGTCAACTCATTAATGACTTGAATCTTTAATCTCATCCGTCCAATTTTATTGAACGGTTCAAATTCTTCTAATATGACTGATCATGTTCAAAGAAAAATTAGAGGAGCCGGATCCGCCTAGGATATAATAATTGAACCAAAACTCAATAATCAACTTACTAACTGACCAATAAGTGCTCACCGATTGTTACCCTCCTACCTTAACGACTGTATAATTATCACCCGCCGATGTTTTACTCCTCTTATTACCCGACTCACTTTCCAAACCCGTTTCAGGAACTTTCTGTCGCTTACCCGTGACCCGGCTCCGCTCAGGCTCATTCGACCCGATCTTGTGTGGGAAATTGAGCAAAGCCTTTGAGCCGCGCATCCTAAAAGCCGCTCGGTCATAAGCCAACGCCGCCTCCTCCGCCCTCTCATAAATCCAAAGCCAAACTCTGGTAAAATAACGTAGCTCAAATTCGAGGTTGATATAAGGTTATACTCGTTTAATTCGAGGTTATAGTTTTGTGAAATTTTATATATTTAGCTCAAATTCAATAGTTGGCGGGCGACTAACGTAGTGATTTGAGACTGATTTTAGAGTTAAATTGCGATAAAACCCCAAGAGCTGCTAGTTAAGTTTTCACATTCAAACCATGAGCGAAAAGTGCTTGAAAAAACTTGATTGAGTCGATTTCTTGTAAGAAGTTGCATCAGATGAAGACTAGCTGTTTTGTCTTCTACTCCTAACTAATCTTTCAATTATTTAATTCCCAAGAAATGGACAAATAATTTTCTCCAAAACAAGGTTTTCATAATTTGGATTCTAAACAATTATTATTATATTCCTTCCACATGGTGGTTGGATTTTTTTCCATTAAACAATAATTAGGTCAAGTTGAGAAGTTGTTCAAAGTCCCAGATAACACGCCAAAGAAAAGATGCAGATCTTTCTTTCGTGCAAAAGTCCACAGACACTACCGATCCAAATAATTTTTTTATTTCTAGTTATTACTCCTTCCGGTCCCCAAAGAATGTCTTTTACTATTATTTATGCATGTATTTCAAAAAAGTCGGATGACTCACTATTTGATCCCGAAAAATTTCGTACTTTTTTTCGAACGTACATTAAGGATGCAAGTACGTTTGGAAAAAAGTACGAAATTTTTCGGGGTCAAATAGTGAGTCATCCGGCCTCCTTGAGATGCGTGCGCAAATAGTAAAAGACGTTTAATAGGGACCGGAGGGAGTATTATTCGTTCCGTTTCAATTTAAATTACATTTTTTATTTTAATTTATTTTAAATTAAATAATATTTTACTATTTTTTAAGTAAATTTTTAATTAGTTTTATCAGAATGCCCTTAGTTACTACTCCCTCCATCCTTTAAATATTGACGTTTACTGTTCATGCACGCATATCGAGGAAGTCGGATGATGCACTATTTGACCTCAAAAAATTCAGTACTTTTTTTCTAACGTACGTTAAGGATTAACGTACGTCCGAGAAAAAATTATGTCAAATAGTGCGTCATCCGGCCTCCTCGATATGCGTGTATAAATAGTAAGAGTCAAACGTTTAAGGACGAAGGGAGTACTTTGCAGATCAAAAGAAAGTATCGGGTGATGTTAGTAAGATATCCCACGAACAAATAAGATTGTTAGTATAAATTACTCCCTCCGGTGTAAATTAAATGACTTCCTCGCATCCCAATATTCTGTAGATTTAACATTAAAAATACAAGTAAAATGAACAGTAAAAACAAATTCTAAAACCACGTTTATTCCCCCCGGAGGGAGTATATGAGAGAGTGTATGATTTTAAGGATTGTGATCATTATCCTTAAGATGATATCAGCCCTTACTATTAAAGTAGCTTTCTGCATCGGCACAATTCACCTTTAAGACACAATAAAGCTACCAGAGATTAATACGTTGGAGTATGCGAATCAAAATCTCACGTAGAAAATATAAGAGAAGTAAAAAATAAATATAAGATGAATTAATCTTTTAATGGAATGAGACCTTTTAAGAAAACCGTACGGACTCAAACTCAAAACGGACAGTATTATTCCATTTAAAGATACCGGTAGACTTTTATTACTTGGTGAGAGATTAGAGGATCTCTAAGGTAACAAAATACTAAAACTAATGAGTAAAATGAAAATAGAAATAAATTGTAAAATAAAATTAAACCAATTTTTCATTATCATAAACCATATCATATTTGGCACATTTTTACTCCAATTGACATACTTTAGCAATTCCTTACCTTTTTGAATTTTTAAACATAAAAAGCTAAAAAATGAAATTTAAGAACATTTGAGGATTTAAATTGAAAGTTTTAAAAGTATAGGGAGTGAAGTGGTTTTTTTTTAAAAACTATTAGGAATTTTGTAACTTATCTAAAAAAGAAAAGAAAGAGAGAAACGAGTAAGACAAATAAAATAAGAAAAAGTAGAGAGAGAAAAGTAAAACAAATAAGGTTAAAAAATTAATTTACCATTGATTGACTAAATTTATAATTTTAAACTACTTGACAAAGACAAAAGTGCCCTTACATATATCAAAAGATGATTAAACAATAAAACTTTGAAGGGTTAAGAAAGGTCAAAATTGAAATTTTTAGGATTTAAAATGCAAACTTAAAGAGTATAAAGACTTTTTTTGGAAACTATTTAAAAAGAAATGAGAGAAATGAGTAAAAGAATAAAAAATTATAAAAAGAGTGGAGAGAGAGGAAAGTTATAAAATATTCCATTTAACCCTCTATAATCTAAAAGCTTGCAATTTGAGCAGTATCTCTAAAAAAAATGTAATATTAACCTTTTCAGTGGTTAAAAAATTCAAAATAAATAGTAAAATAATCAAAAAATTATGCAAATTTGAGAAAAAATGTAACAAATATGGAGAGTTCACTCAATTTAAAAATTAAAAAAAAAATAATGAAAAGGTTTTTTTTTTTAAAAGTTAATAAGGAATAAATTAAAAAATAAATTGTAAATAATTTTTTTTCATTATGTTAAGTTCTACCATATTAGTTACATATTTTATCCAAATTTCACATACATATTTTTTAATTTTTACGGTTTGTTTTGGATATTTTAATCATTTAAAAGGTTAAATTGTAACTAGACTTGTCAACCGGACGGGTCGCTCGTAGGACCGTACGGGGCCTTACGAGAAATGGACTGGCTTGGACAGTCAAATTTTAAGCCCTACCAGGCTCGGGCTGGCTCGTCAATGAAAAAGGGTCGGGCCTAGGCTCTTAAATTTTAGGCCCGTGTCCAAGCCCTACCCGACCCTTATTAGTTACATTATATATATTACAATTTATAAAATTAGTGTCAATTGTTTACAGCCAAAAACTAAAACTAGTACGACTTGGTGATGGAAAAAAAATCCGCTGAGGATTTGAAGTTGTTTTTGCAACTTGTTCGTCAAAAATTGTTTCAATTCGACATCACTTCTATTACATTTAAAACCGTAACTTATTTTCATTTGTCCTAGTTTGCAAGTTGTTGCATGTACTTGAACGAGTTGTGTTAACAGACAAGGATGCCATTTTTTTCTTGCTGCATTCATTTTATACTGTTTAAAAAATAAAATTGTGTTGTACTATTTTGGGATCATAAAATGGGCCGACCGCGGGAGCCCCGTTTAGAAAGAGAGTCAGGCTTGGGCCATGAAAAAATTGGTCCATTAAAGTTCGGTCCGCCTCATTTTTTAAAGGGCTTACCGAAAGTTAGCTCGGGCCCGGTCCTGCCCGTCCAAAAAACAGGTCTAATTGCAACTTTCAAAAAACTATAAAATTTATACTACACGTTTTTAAATTATAGGAGGTTAAGTGGATCATTTTGTAAATTACAGAATTATTTATGTAGTTTACTCTAAAAATAAGGGGCTAAAAGTGTGTTCTTCGGAGGACAAGAGGAGGTAAACAAATACTCCCCCACGTCGCAACAAAAAAAAGTCTTTTTAGCAAGTTTTGCACATACTAATGTAATGATTAATCACGTTTAAATATATTTTTGACATTAAATAATCATCTCTCCTCTCCATATTAAATAATTTTAGTTAAACAATACAAATTGGTCATCGGATATTAAGAATGTTTTATTAATGAAAATTTGAAAAGAGATTTTATTTTACACTCTTAAATGACTTTTTGTACGAAACGGGAATAATTCTTTTCTATTAATTTACATTTATCTTTGAAATTCTCTCTCCCTCTTTGCATTACATTTTTAAACTCGTTTTGGGACTCATTTATCTTTGCATAATATCTTAGGAAATATTGTAATGATACAATAAAACTATTGCGGGACTCATCAGTGAATACTTTTGTCTTTTAATATAAATTTCAAAAAAAAAAATAGATTCTTAGTAATTCCACTTTCCTTATGTTGTTATAATCAGTATCAGGACAGGAATTCGAACTTCTGTTCACACACCCAAACCATTTTTTTTACATAATCCAATTGAACCAAAACTCAATATAATTGCTCACCAACTGGCAAACGATCCAATTGGTACCCTCCTACCTTAACCACCGTATAATTATCACCCGCTTCCGACGTTTCCCTCATCTTATAACCCGACCCGAACCGTTTCCAAACCCGTTTCAGGTACTTCCCACCGCTTACCCGTGACCCGGCTCGGCTCAGGCTCATTTGACCCGATCTTGTGTGGGAAATTGAGCAAAGCCTTTGAACCGCGCATCCTAAAAGCCGCTCGATCATAAGCCAACGCCGCTTCCTCCGCCCTCTCGTAAGTCCCAAGCCAAACTCTTGCGCCGTTCTTAGCCGGGTCTCTAATCTCAGCCGCAAATTTCCCCCACGGCCTCTTCCTCACTCCTCTGAAATGCCTCCCTTTGGATACGACATGGGTCTTCTTGCTAACGACGTCGTGTTGATTAAGATGTGTAGTAGCAACAGGTTCTTGAGCCAGCTGGCTTATGATTACTGGGTTGGCATCGAAAACTAAGCTCGACTGTTCTAGCTCTTCTTCTTTGGGCTCGGATTTAACGGTTGTAAAAGTTAAATCGATCGGGGACCAACCCGAATTTATGACGGCGTCTGTAAGGAGATTGTAAATGACCATATCCTCGGAATCATCGACTTTTAGAGGCAAATCGCCCCAATTATCAGTTAAACATGGGATTAGAGAATTACAATTTGAACTAATTTGATGACAAAAGGAAACTTGATTCATCTTCTAATTTCGTTTTAGGAAGAAAGTGAACTAAACTTGAATATTTCTGGGAAACTTAGTGGTGGTGTGGGCTTTTAATTAATTTTGGGAAAGGAGAGGAGAAATTGTACGAAGAGGGGAGATGTTTAAGAATGGAATTTGATGAAGAATGGAGTGAGGGGTATATATAGTAATAACGGTATGGTAATTCATTAATTTAGAAGAATTATTGGTTGTGTAAAACGTGGAAATGGGTCGGGTTGCCATGAAACTTCAGATGCAACAAGTGGGCATAATAATCTTTTATTATTATTTGACCATTGCATCATCCTTAAAATGAGAGATGTGAAAAGAATATTCGTATTGAAAAGAGGAGGAGAGACCAGTGAAGGTGGTTTTGTCCAAACTAAGTAATTAAATCTGGATAGGTTCACACCAAGGAGACGTCAAATATACAGTAAAAATTAGCGGTAAAAATACACATTGTTTATCTTTCAAAGATGCAAAGTCAATTGAAACTTGTAAGCCCATGAGTATGTTTTGGCTCTTTCTTTAATACGCACAGTATAACTAAATAAATAAATTATATTCTTTAATATGAATAATCTTTTTTGTTTGGTGTTTATCACATTTTATTGATGGTCTTGTTGAAGACTCAATAATAGACTTCCACATTCATTTAACATAGTGGTTGCATCTATATATAATTATGTTTTCTTATTCAGGTGGTCGGATCTTTAAAATCTGTAATTAGTCGTATTTTTTTAATTCTGATTAAATTTTAAATTTTAAAATTCTTTTCATTTTTTTTTCCGAACTATCGGTCCAGTTTTGAAAACATAGATATATGATGGTTCAAGAGTTCATTTAATATATAGACGATAGAATTGAACTCATTTGTATTAAATGGATTCTAATGGCGGCCAATACAATACTTCCTCTATTTTTTTTAAATATGTCGTTTTAGATTTTTTTATTATAGATTAAATAATGTTTTTTAATTATTCATTATATTCTTTGGTTTAATTTTTTAAAATTTTTTATTGTACTTTTTTATTTTATATTTGATGACCACATTAGGGGACCATTTAATAGCAATAAAGATAATCTTATCAACAAACACTTATTCCTTTTTTTTTCCAGGAAAAGAGAATAATAAATGGAAGAATGTTCATCTTTCTTTCTTTTTTTGGTCTTTCGAATAAAAGTAGAAAAGAAGGAACAAATCAGACGTAGCCGGACCGGAGTTTCAGATATTTTTCAGGCCTGAATTTTTGATATTTTGCTACTCTTTAATACATCCGTACGTTGGAATGTGACTTTGTGCAAGAGAAATGTACTTAAGTCGTGTCATAAGTAAAAGCCAGGGGGCAGGCGAAGAAGACACATTGTGGCTAGATGCATAACTCCCTTCCCCAGCTGCGTACTCCAAGCTAAAGACTTTTATCAAGTCAATGTACTTCCAAGTCAATACATTTAGTTTATTGGGAAATCCTCAGTAACATTTTTCAAATTGTAATTAAGTTTTTAGGTTGGATCAATGTAGTCAAACCCAGTCCGACCTGACTAATTCGATCGGGAAACCTGTTAATAGGCCGAGTTTGAAAACTCTAAAAATCCTCTTTTATCGGTTTTCTTTAAAAATCGGTTGACTTAGACAGTTGAACCGATCGATTCAATTTGGGTTAAATAAAAAAAAATGAAAAAAAAATGCTAAACATGGGATTCAAACCATGTTCAACATGTTGACCAACAAAACCTTAACTACTATACTAACATTATGTTTGTAATACTAAATTAGAACATATAAAATAAATATAAGATAATATTTCATTTCTCTTAAAAAAAATATACTTTACAAAAATACTAAAATTTATTTACTAATTTATTAAAATTACTAGTCAATCCGATTCCACCCGACTAAACTTCTAACATTTGAACTTTTCCTCTAACCGATTTATGACTAGGCTAGGTTTTATAACCTTGGGTTGGATTGATTCCGTTAACCTTCTTCACTATGGGAAATCATTCTCTATTTTTTCCCCAATAAACTAAATGTATTGGAAAATGGATACACAAAAAGTTAGCTCCATAAAAACCAAAAGACTAAGGTCAACTTAACCAGCAAACCTTAAGAGACTACACAAATGGTCACTAGGTTAGAACCCAAATCCTTAAAACTTATAAGCCAGCGGTACCGAGACATGGTCACACACAAGTAGTAAAACATATAAGTATTAATATTTAGTACACTTTTGGGCTTTCTTGGAGTTTTTCTGGCCCATTTAAGGTGTTCGACCTCAGTCCAGTTACGACACACACTGGCTAGATCTTTCTTTTTTGCCGTACAGATAATGAAAAAAGAAAACACCAATTTTCTTTTCGTATTAAAGAGGAATAGGAAACCTATCCAAAGAAAAGAGAGATGACAGGATGTGAATGAGAGAATGTAGTATTATTTTAATAGAGAGAAATCAATATCTACTCCCTCCGTCCTTTTTGAGATGTGTGTCCAAATAGTACATTCAAAAAAAAGTATGAAATTTTTTTGGGTCAAATAGTGAGTTATCCGGCTTCTTTGAGATGTGTACCCAAATAGTAAACGTCGTTTATTTTGCACCAAAGGAAGTAATATAATGTTGACTATTAGTGTTACGATATTACTTTATTGTAATTTTTCTTTTGAAAAATCATACAATTGTAATTAAGTTTTTCTTATTGATACTATTGTAATTTTTTAAGTGAGATAAATATAGGGTTAGTTTTTTTTTCGTCATGCACTCAACTGATCATTTCAATTTGACTCATGTAGCCATTTCTAGTTGAGTCGCAGCAATTTTTGATTCGAGCTTGTAATTGGTTGGATTTAACCCTTTAAACAGACATAATCCTTAAATAATATTGTTCATCTGTTAATATAACATAATATGTCATCATTTTTTCCGCATCATTAAAGTTTGTTTAAAAAAGAAAAAGAATCATAAAAAATAAATTTTACTTATTTTTTTGTCACGTAAAAAAAATGATAATGTGACATACCATATTAGCGGATGTTAATTGATGAACAGTACGAGTTAAGAATTAGGTTGTCCAAGGATTTAAATTCAACCAAATTTTACGAGAGGAGAATTCAAACTCAATGAAATAAACATAAATGAATATATATATATAGAGACTAAACTAAACAATTATTTGAATGTATTGACCAAAAATAACATTAACTCATTATTAATATTTTTAAAAATTGAAGTCATAACCAACGGTCTTCAGTGTTAAGGCGATTATGTAAGGGCGGCGTGTCTACAAACAAAACAGAGTTACAGTGGGTGTAAGTACACACTACACAACGACATGAGTTGTTTTAATTGTTAGTTTGTTGGCAGCTGCCACCTGTAATATTTACATTATCGATAAAAATAAATAAATAAAAGAATGCAGCACGTGCACGGTGACTTGTATTTTATTAATTTATTTTGGATTCTCTGAAACTGGCAGCAGGCTAGCTAGATGCAGTTAACTTAATTATATTTGCTTGATTAATTAATTAAGATTCAAACTTCAAAATTTGAACAGTTTGAAGTTGAACAATCTCCGGTCTTTAATTTAAGCTTTGACTTCAACCATCTCTCCTTTGCGGCTGCCTCAGCAGTGTGCACGTACGCCCATTTAGTTACATGATACTCTTTTTGGTCCCTACAATACTATTGTTTGTTTAACATAGTCCTTTTACTATTTTAATACATATATAAATAATATGTTGATATTTTGTTGAAGAAATAATAAATACTTGTTTCGCTAAAACCCAAATTAAAATCTCCTTAAAATGAATAAAATAAAACAATAATTGATGAATTTGGTGAGCAATCAAATTCGAGCAATTATGTGGAGTTCGCATAAGACAAACATATGGCTGCGCTGGCCCCACATCCCAAAACTCTGAAATAGGTTAATTTGCCAAAACAATGTTGCTACCTTCTTCTTCTTTTTACTCAAATGTTTCCTTTTTACTAAAATGTTGCTACTACCTTGATAAATACTCACACGATAGTGTTTCATTTATTTATTTTATTCTATTTTTTGGTTATAATTTTAAGTAATTATTAAAAGTATTTATATAACTAAATTTAATTTGAAATTAATATTTTAAATGCATTATTTTTTTAAATATAGTTAATTTTTTTTTATAATCGAGCTTTTGATATTTTATATATATATGCTTTGTTGGTGTCTTATAATTTTAATTTTTTTTGTGTCGCAGTGTCTATACATGTGTTAAATTTGGTGTCTGTGTCATAAGCATTTTTTAGTTAAAATACCAGACCAATAAACGTAAAAAAAGTATCCATTCTTAACTAATACATCGAGTTCAAACTTTAAAAATATACTCCCTTCGTTTTTTTTTACTTGTCACTTTGCTGCGGATTGTTACTATTTAGAGTATTTGTCATTTTATCTTTTTCGAAGCATATATTTTGTGCAAATGATAATTATTTTTTTTGAATCAACCTAATTTGATGATGGTGTGATAATTTAAGTGGAAATTAGAAAAAAAATGAAACAATGAGGAATAAAATAAGTTCGTAAATCAACTGTTTACAACTTTATACTATTCTAAAGTGACAAGTAAAAAAAAAACGGAGGGAGTAACAAATAATACTAAAAGAGTCGCGGCATGAGAAAAATTCAAAATTTCGAGTAATAAAATATTAATTTGTTTAAATTTTACTTAAAGGAAGGAGCGCACGAGCAGACCACCAGCCATCACTCATAGTCATAGCCAAAACCCATGGGGCCCACTTAGCGAGGCATGTTGGCAATTTTGGGCAAGTTGATAGCGGTCACTTTTGCAAGTGGATCATACAGAATACTGACCCGTTGGTGGTTAGTTCCTTTCCTTACCAAATTAATTAACGATAATCAAATCAAAGCAACTTTTACCTTCATAATTTATTAGTATTAATCAGATTGTCAAGTGGATATCTTTTTAATTACGTCATCAATAATTATACTTATTTTCGCCTTGAAAAATCATTATAATTTTACTATTAAGTTTTTTATATATATAATTTGGTATTCCAGATTTCTTTTCGAGTCGGATTAGTCTACACCCATCATATAAGAGCTCAAAATCCGGCGTAAATGGTACCTCAAAGATTTTAAAACAACTGCTATATCAAAAACTCGAACACAAAACCTTAGAATATCAACATGAATTGTAAACCAATTTCGTTGAGCGCTCTTTGATTTTAAGTTAGTTTGAAACTGCATAATATACTCTCTCGTTCCCTAAATAACTTTCATCTATATAGACTAAAACAATCATTAATCACCTTACCTAATACTCCCTCCGTTTTCGAATAATCGTCACTGGCTACTATTCATGCATGCGTTTCGAGGAGACCGAATGACTCACTATTTGACCCAAAAAGTTCCGTACTTTTTCTAGGACGTACGTTAGAAAAAAAGTACGGATATTTTTTGGGTCAAATAGTGAGTCATTCGGCCTCCTCGAAACGCGTGGATAAATAGTAAAGTGTCAATTATTCAAAAACGGAGGGAGTAATTCTTTTTCTTCAATGTATTTAGTTACTTTAATTAAATCTGCTTTCAATTATTAATAAAAAATTATGATATTTTTCATTAGTTATGTTATAGTATACTCCCTCCGGTCTCGAAAGAGCGTCGTTTACTATTCTGATGCGCATTTCAAGGTGGCCGGAATAGTAGCTATATGACCCAAAAAATTTCGTACTTTTTTTCGAACGTACCTCCGGCCGCCTTAAAATGCATGCCGAAATAGTAAACGACGTTCTTTCAAGACCGAAGGGAGTAAATGATAAAATTGATCGCAAATAAGATGGTAATCATGCCTTAAAATGGTTACGCAGTCACGAAGAAAAAAAGAATTATCTGACTGAAAATCTGCACGTTTGTAGGGTGTGCGAGCAAAACTGCAAAAGTCAATATTCAAACCACATGGCGTTTGAATTAGGTCTCCATAGTCAGCCATTAGATCAACGTCTGACGTTTTTCAATTAATGCAGCAGGTTTGCAACACGTAACTACTACGTCTACGTATGTCGAGGACTCGAGGCATTGGTTTGAAGTTGGAACTTTGAATAACACTCCTATTTTTTCCTATTTTTTTAATCTTTTTTTCTCTATTTTTCCTCTTTTAAGTTTTTTAATATTATCTGAAATACTTTTTATTTTAAATTATATATAAAATAATTCTGAAAGGCTTTAGGAATTAGAGAGTGTGACCAAACGATACATACTCGCTACCTATTGAAATGGATCTAGCAATTTATATAATTATTTTAGCAATAAGTTTACAATTTGGTGGTATTTCTTATAAAATTTAATTGAGAAAAACAATTAGATTACGAGTTCGAGTCGACGTTATAATTCTTAATTATGTTGAGAAAAATAATAATTAATATATGGAATGGATAATGGATTTGTTATATTCTTCCTGGCTAGTTGCCACCACCAGTAGCTGTTGGACAGAGTTACTCCATTAACTCTTATAAATTATAATGGCTCCTTATCCCCGAAACCATATAATATACAGAAAAAAATCATCGGCTAAAATAAAATAAAACAAACGTAAGGCCCATGGTAATATATTTGTCATTTTGTGGGTCAGTTGAACACGAAGTGTCCTGGAAGCGGACCAGATTGCATGCATCATCTTTTACGATTCTACGGTCCGAAAGAGAGAAGTAACTCAGAAGCAGAGGTAACAAGCATTGTCTGGCCCACTCATCGTGAACAAATCCACTGCTACAAAACAAGAACCACCAATCAATCGATAAAACAATTAGACCCACGACCAAAAATAAACAATGCAAACTTTTGTACCATATATATTAAAATAAGTTGCCAGGTGTTATTTTAGCAGGAAGTTAATCTCATTCGAAAATAGTTAAATAAATTTTAAAAAAATAATTTTATCAGCGTTGTATTTTCCACTTTTAAAATTCGAATTTAAGATTTTAATTAAGATGAATAAAATAAATCATTTACCATTTAACTACAATCTAATTAGTTTCAACTCTCAATTATGTTTTTTCTAGAGATTCACAAGCAAGGACAAAATTGGAGAAAAGCCTAACATAAAGATTAATTTTACTTTTTTATTAAAATAGGGATCTAAATGAAAAGTTTACAAATATAGGGATAAAATTATTATATTCACTCTAGATAACCATGATAATAGCTAAAGGATGCTTCCTCTCACCATCGAGGAACCTCAATTGGAAGCCTCTTTCCGCACCTCAAAATTCCACCTTTATATACCTCACTCCCTCGTTTCCACTCAACAAATCAAACCCAATTTCAATTCTTTCTACTCCTCACTCTTCAATTCTTTGATTCTTTACACCATCTTTACCTTCCAAGAACTATACATCAAGAAAGTTCGTTTCTTTAAAAAAGAAGAAAGAAAGATCGAACCTTCTAATTAATATGGCCGCCCTTCATGAAAATTCAACTTTGGAGCTGATTAGGCAACACCTGCTAACTGATTTCACTTCCATGGACAAATTCATCTCCAATCTTGATGATCTTTGCACCTCCCCTAGCACTACTAGCAGTTCTTCTGATTTTACTCAAGAATCCTCATCCAGTGTGGAATCCAAGCCTAATTTGGTGAGGGGTTCAAGTACTTTGAGCCAGAGGAAGCCATCCATGAAACAAATTTCAATTCCTGCTCCTCCTCTGCACCCGGCGGCAGCCACGGCGACCCTGTTTCTTCAACCTCCACAACAAAACACAAAAACAGAGACCCAAGAACAAGAAAAACATTACAGAGGAGTCCGCCGCCGGCCATGGGGGAAATACGCCGCCGAAATCCGAGACCCGAACAAGAAGGGTGCTCGTGTTTGGCTTGGGACTTTCGATACATCTGTAGAAGCTGCAAGGGCTTATGACGCTGCTGCTTTTAGGCTGAGAGGAAGCAGAGCAATCTTGAATTTTCCGCTAGAAATTGGAGATTCTGTTGGGATTGATCGATTGAAGGAGAATTCGTGCAAGAAAAGGAAGGTTGAGGAGATGTGTGCTCCTAATGATCATGTAAAAGTGGTGAAAAGGGAATTTTCTTCTTCGCCGGAGAGTGAAGTGAAGGTGGTGGCAGGGACGGCGGCAGAGCCATTGACGCCGTCTTGCTGGAAGGGGTTTTGGGACGATCAGGAGGTCGTGGGGATATTTAATGTTCCACTTTTGTCCCCGTTGTCTCCGTTTTTGGTCGTGTAATTGTTTTGGATTTGGCAAATTGGGAAAGTTTTGAAGGCTAAAACAGTCTTTTAGATGACGCAGTAGGGCAGTAAATTGCCTCTCTTATGTAAATATGTAGGGTAGAAGAAGAGTTTGCTGAAGCTAAGTTTGTGAGATTGTATTTGTTCTTTGATTTAATTAATTTAATGCATATCAAGTTTTATTATTACCAGACGAGTTTGTCTGAGTGGTTTTTGAATGTTTAGGGCAGTACTCTAATTTTCAAAAATTAATTATCAGTTGGTTAGTTCAATTTATTTTTATCATAATTAAGTAATTAAATTAATTAATCACTTGTTTAATTGTTAAGCATCTTGCATAAGTCTTGCACTTGCTCTATAATTAGGTCATTAGTTGAGAATTGATGTCCTACACCACTAGTCTCACGAACAACGGCAAAAACTTGGGTACATATGTTGTACCCAAGACTCAGTACCACTTCCATTTAAAATATGACATGTGTATAAGTGATACACGTCATACTTAACTGAAACAGATGGAACTAACTACCGTTAACCTAATTAATTCCCGTTAACCTAATTAATTCTTTTTTTTATTTTCTTTACTGATTGACGTCTATTTCCATGCATTTTTACCATCTTAAACTACCTTGTTTATGATGAAAATAGTGTCTTTCACGTCAATCTATCTGCTTTTAAAGGAAATGAAGGAAATATCAGCTTTCAGCACAAACTAGCAATCTCAGGCGCAGTCTTGCCTAAGACTGCCGATCTAAAGACGTGCAGAGCTAGGAGTCTTGGAATGCTATTGCTGGAGTGTGGATGACAGCTAGATTTGTGCTGGAGGAAATAAAAAAGCTATCTTTGGAGCTAAACATCAGACAAACGACCAATCTTAGCTAAGACAAAATAATCTTAGCTAAGATTGCCAAGAAACGTGATATACTAGGAGTGGATTTGACGGCTGGAGACAGCTAGAGAAGATCAGACGTGATCCAAGATTGCATCCTTTTAAGGATTATCCTCTATTTGAACAAACAAATCTATTCTAGTTTGATTTTATTTTATTTCGAATTTAAACAATGTTATCTTTATCTTTTGAAGTTTTGAATTTGGAAAGTAACATGATTGGTGGGGACTCTAACCTTATTTAAGGTTAGGGAAAGCTGTCAATTAGGGGATCTTCCATCTTCTTTTCTTCTAGTTCTTGTAAACACTTTCTTCTTTAATTAGTATGCTTAGTAGCTAAACACCTAATTCTTAGTAAGGGTTGAGTGAGCATACTTGTTATTCGTGAGACCGATCTGTTCTTATTATCCTCTCAATCGTAATTGATTCAAGTTCTGTTTTAACAAACCGGTTCCCGTCTAGGCTAAGACTCGATCAATCTTAGGCAAGACGACGAATTTGCAGCCAGTCACTGAGGGGACGAGCGAAACTGAAGTGACGAAGTAGGCAGCTAACGTCGCGGGGGTTAGTGAGTTTGAATCGATATAGGCCTAACCAGATTGACAACCTAGGGCTCCGAGTTGGGAGTAGCTTGGCCTAGACTCTGTCTTTCCCTACGCCATTGAGAAAACGCATGTGCCTCAAGCCAGCAGCCAATTGGATAAACCCTTTAGCCAGCAAGGTGTCCACTGGCGAGGATCACTAGGAAAGGGGGTACCCTCCAAGTGATTTGAATAGGAGGAAAGTAGGATTGGAAAGGGGTTCGTCCTAATCTATAGCAGAGTTATGAGAGAGAAGGAGAAAATCTAAGGTCGATGATCGATTAAACAAGTAAAGCGCTCACAAATTCTCCCTTACTAGGAATCTACCCCACGAAAGTCCCAACCAATCTCAACCAGCAATCTTAGCTAAGATCCACTTTTGCTTAAGATTGCCTCCTTTAATTTAATTTTTGCTTGTCCTCTTTTATGCTTTGTTTATCTTAACTGCATAACAAAACCCCTCAACTCCAGTGACGAGGAAGTCGAGTCAAGACTACAAAACTCCAACAAGATCTCTGTGGACGAACCTCTTATCACGATCTACAAGTCCATTGTGGACAGTGTTAAGTTTTTTTTAAATATGCAGAGGTATTATTAAGAGGAGTTGCCATGAAGATCATGGCAAAACCTGCCCAGAAACCAGCAGCCTGCTACAACCAGCAGCTGCACACGACCCTGCAACCTGCTACAACCAGCAGCTGCACACGACACACACAAAGCTAACTAACACCAGACCCAGCTAAAAACAACAACCAGACCCGACAGCACAGACAACGAAAGTAACTCAATCACACTCGCTGTTACAGCAACAACCATATGCTGTGCCACCAAACCAGAAAAAAACCAAAAGAAACAACCTGTCAAGTATCCATATTAAGCAGGCCACTAATCCAAGCAGAAGACTGCATCATATCAGTCACGCTGTATGCAAAAGAGTGATCTTTGCTCTTTAACCACCAATGCTATAGAGAGAATATCTTCTGAATACACCCGTGCTCCGTTGACTCCCTCTGTCTGAACACCATCTCATTTCGCTGCTTCCATATAGACCATATGATCGCAAAGAGCAGAGTAGTCCACATCTCCCCCGCATGCTTGCCTTCAGAAGGCTTAATATTCGTCCAAGACTGCCAAAGATCAGCTAAATCCCGAGGCTGACACCACTTCACCCGAAGCCATCTCATAAAGAAATCCCACACTCCTCTAGAACTCTCGCACCGAAGGAAGAGGTAGGTGACATCCTCCGATCCTCTTCGACACATGGGGCAGAAATTCCCACTCTCAGGGATCATGTTACGACTCTCAAGGAACTTCCTAGTAACAATTCTTTCCCTAAGCGATAGCCATAGGAAAAACTCCACCCGAAATGGAACCAAACCAATCCAGCAGGAGTGAAGCAGAGGCATTTTATCGAATTTCATCTCTTCCCAACACTTATATCCTGAGTGCACCGTGTATTTCCCAGTTCTGTCCAATTCCCACCGCAACTCACTTAGCTGAATCCCCCTGCTAGGAGTTAGGAGACGATCACACAGGTTTGTCCACTCGTCAACTTCCTAACCGAATAGCCCTCTTCTCCACTCCCCGCGCCACCTCCATTCCTCCTCCCTCCATTCGCCGAACTCCTTAACCATCCCTTCCTGCTTCCTAGATAGATGGTACAACCTAGGGTGCAGTAGAGCAAGAGGTTGTCTACCTACCCAAGGATCCCACCAGAAGCGAGTGGTATCCCCCTCGCCAACAGACATCGACAAATGATCAGTCCACACTTGAAAGAAATCACTCCCCCTCCCGCACACTCCTAAAATATCCTTCCAAATTGGAGATATCCCAGCCCCCCTCATCCGCCACAAATCCCCAGCTGAACTAATACCGTATTGTTTTCGAATAATCTCCGCCCACTTCTTCCTACTTCCATTGATCAACTCCCAAACCCACTTAAATAACAGCACCACGTTGCGCTCCTGCAGCTTCCCAATTCCCAATCCTCCAAGGGTCGTTGACCGAGTAACCTCTTCCCACTTCACCTTATGCAAACCCTTCTTATCCTCCTTACCACTCCATAAGAAGTGACGCATCACCCCTTCACACTGATTCAGGACCTTTATAGGCATCCGGTAAATCGACATATTATAAATGGGTAAACTAGTGAGAACAAATTTAATCAAAGTCACCCGACCTCCCACTGAAAGGAGGTGACCCTTCCAAGTAGCTAGCTTTTTCCGAACTTTTTGAACTAGGAATTGCCAACCCGAGATCATTTTTCTATTAAAACCCACCAAAGACCCTAGATATTTGAACGGGAGAGCTTCATATTTACAGCTAGCCCGGTTAGCCAAAATGGTTCCTATTTGGTCGCTAATATTAACCCCGACAAGGGTACTTTTGTGAAAATTCACTCTAAGACCAGAGTACGCGTCAAACCACCTCAGTATACCCTTCACTCCCTGTATTTCCTCCTCCTCATTGTTCACAAAAATTAAGGTATCGTCCGCAAATTGAAGATGTGACAGGTTCCAACCCGTAACAGGAGAAGCTATTCCACGCAAGATCCCCACCTCCTCTGCTCTGACAAACAACCTATGAAGACCCTCCGCCTCTATGTTGAACAAAAAAGGCGACATAGAACATCCCTGACGAAGTCCCCTCCCCACTTCAAATTGCTCCGAAGGGGACCCATTAATCAGAACAGACACCTTGTTCGTACTAATACACTGACGAACCAGCCCCTCCACTTAACTCCAAACCCCATTATGCGCATCACGTCATCTAAATAATCCCATTCAATGGAGTCGTATGCCTTCTCGAAATCCAACTTGAAAAGCAGCCCCTGCTGCTTACTAATCTGTAAGTGGTGAACAACCTCATTAGCGGTCATAACGCAATCCAAGGTATGCCGCCCCTTGATAAAACCATGTTGAGTCTCGCTAATCACAGAAACAATCACCTCACTAAGCCGCTTAGCCACAATTTTCGACACAACCTTATAAAAACTACTAACCAAACTAATCGGGCGGAAATCTTTGAACTGCTTAGCTTCAGGAATCTTAGGAATGAGCGTAAAAAACGAGGAGTTTGCCCCCGCTGGAAATTTCCCTTTCTTGAAAAATTCCTGGATCAACCTAGCAAAGTCACCCCTTATGATGCCCCACGCTTTCTGCAAGAAAAGAAGGGAAAAACCATCAGGCCCTGGAGATTTCTGACCATCACACCCCTTCACCGCCTCCCACACTTCAGAATGAGTCACCTCTTTTTCCAAGCCTTCTGCTTCCTCCGGACTCAACTTTGAGAAACCCAAATCATGAATTTTTGGCCGATTCCAGTTAACCGCCTGGAAGAAATCCCCATAGTACTGGGCTGCCGCTCTTTTAATCTCCATCGGGGTGTGGAGAGTCGAGTTAGACAAAATAATCTCCCTAATTGAGTTCTTCCGCGCTATTATTTTAGCCATCCTATGAAAATATGCCGTGTTCCGATCTCCGAAGACATTCCATTTCACTCTGTTTTTTTGCTGCCAAAGACTATCTGCCTTCTTCTGCTGCTCCCACATCTCATTCCTGACTTCGGAAAACTCTTCTTGCTCTTCCAAAGTCAGAGTCTGATTATCAGCAACACGATCCAATTCCTCGAATCTCGACTGCACCATACGTAAACTAGTCTCGACATTGCCAAAAACCTCTTTATTCCATGTCCGAATCTTCCTCTTTAGGAGTTTCATCTTCTGAATAACTCGAAATTCTCCAGGAAATTCCAAACCTGCTTCCAACCACCATCCCGCTACCAAATCCTTGAACTCACTCTCCTCCCACCACACAGCCAAATCTCTAAAGGGTTTCGGACCCCAGTCAATCAACTCGCTTCTAAGGATCAGGGGAGCATGATCAGAGCCATTCCGATCTAAAGCCGAGAGCTCACAATCCCGAATACTATCCAACCAACCAGCTTGCACAAACATTCTATCTAATCTACTTCTACTGAAGGAGTTAGACCACGTATATCTCCTTCCCTCAAGCGGAATATCATGCAAACCGCACCTTTCTATCCACTCCTGAAAAGAAATTATACCTGGCGTATACCCTTCTCCATTGGAACGATCAGAGGGGGTGAGTGTCTCGTTAAAGTCCCCCGCTATCAAAACTGGGACCGTGTTGTTCCCTACTTTCGTAGCTAGCTCCTCCCATAGGACGTCACGTAAGGCTACAGTATTAGGAGCATATACATTAACCACCGCACATCTCAATCTGCTGTCAATCACTTCGCCCTCCATCCAAATAAATCTATCTCCTACCTCGGAATAATCCATTCGAAATGAACTTGAGTTCCACATCGTCACCAATCCACCCGACCTCCCTACTGCTGGCGCAAAGACCCACTTCGAATCATTACCTCCTCCTAACCCATTAATGAGGAAGTAGTCCACCACCTCCCTTTTACTCTCTTGAAGTAGACAAAACGTAACCTGGCCACCACTAATTAAGTTCTTAATAAAAAGCTTCTTTCTTCTCGACATCAAACCCCTGCTGTTCCGTGAAAACACTTGGACCATTGGAAATAAACTAACCTCGCAAGACTAACCCCTTAGCTGTGGATGTTATCCAATTCCACTCCAAATCTCTCCCTGTCAAAGATCCGAAGGGCATCCTCATTTACCCGATCCGTGAGTGCCATTATACGCCCGACCTCCCACGTTTTCGTCTCTACCATAATGGTCTCTCGCAATCTGTTCATGGCTGTAATTTCGCTATCTTCTGCTCGATACACATCCCTCAATGTTTTTGCCGAATTACTGGCTGTGTGGAGACTCCCTGTGGCAGCCTTGATCCGCTTCACTTTCTTGTCCTTTCGTCTCCGAGTAATTAAGGGAAAATCCCTCCTCTCAATCTCAGCTGCATTCTTAGGCTCCTCCTCCTCATCCCGCTTTCCTAATTCGCCAGTAGCAGCTGTGCTAAGGTGATCATCCTCTGCCCTCTCTGAGGCTTCCACCTCCTCACCCTCTTGTAAGTCCAACTCCTCATCCGAATCCTCCTCTGTCGATTCAGCCCCATACCTCCACTCAAAATTAGATAGCAGCCCCTGCATGGGCTCCTCGCAGCAGCTCACCTCGTACACCTTATTCCCTAGCTTCACCCTTACTACGCCCATAACTTGTAGCTGGTTCGTAGAGATTAGGAATCTAGCCACGTCCAGCCTCCTCCGATTTAAGGTGATGTCGTCCACCACCACAAGGTTCCCCCATTGGGCTCCTATCTTTCCGAATGTCTCGATGCCCCAGCTTTGCACCGGAATTCCCGTACAGTGGACCCAAACTAGCCTTCCAGATTGTGACAACTCCTCTGTCCAGGGTACCATCCTAGAGAACAGGCGACAGTTGCCCTTATTAATGTTGTTGGTAGCGTCTTCAATAGCTTCCTTCTTGTCAAATTCCACCCATATCAAACCTCGTCCTAACGCTCTTGATTCGCAATGCCACCCCTTCTCGGATAGCAGTTCGCTAATATCAGGGTAATCCTCAATCCTACGAAGAACACCAATTACGCTTCGCTCCAGCCATTCTTGGTTTTCAGCCGGAATAGACAGCTCCACTGTCACTCTCTCTCCTCCGTTCTCTGCTACTCCTTCCTTTACATGAGCCAACTCTCTTACAGGCGACAGTGTTAAGTTGTATCCCCTACCCCATTTTTATATCATTTTATACAACTAAATTTGATGCCCTCGACACGCAATCATTTACGATTTCTCTATTCCCTATTCCTTCCCCGCTTCCTGCTTCCTGCTTCATCACAAACCATGTTTTCTCGTCTTCTCATCGCCGACTGCCTAATTAATTTATCTTTTAATTAATGCATTGACACACGGTTAAGGACAGGAAAGTTATTTCCTCGGCCTCATTTGTTTGCAGGAGCAGGTATAGTATCTGTTTTTTGTTTAGAAAGATCCAAAGGGACATAGCCATTAACTATTTTTTAATTAATTAGTTTAACAGCAAAATTATGGAGAAGTGGTTCATTGTTAAGAGTTTTTTTTGGTGATCCTTTCCGTGTCGCAGAGCTGACCGGCATTACATGTATTTTTCTATTGTAGAATTTTAATCTTATTTGATTGTTTCAATCACTGTCTTATTCTTTTCTTATTTATGTGTTTTGCCTCTACCAATCAAATTGAGATTTATCATTTTTTAATGGATGCTTATGCAGGGATGAAGGGATGAACAAAAAGCTCAACAACAATTAAAGATTCGTCTATTTTTTGATGTAAATGAGAACCCTATTTTTCAATCTAAGCAACGATGATTCCGAGTCCAGCAAAAGATTATGGAGTTTTTGGTGTGTACTCTCCCCTTTTCATATTTTATTCGTTAAATTTTATATTTGATAAGTAATTGTTCAGTTCATTCAATTGAATTTTAAGGTGTGGTTTTTTGTTAGTATTTGAATGAAAAAAATAATACGGAAGCATACATGTTTAATTACATCAGATTCTTAGATTGTTCAAATTTATTGTTGGCACAATATATCTCATAGGCATAAGCTGTGTGGTTTTCGGCAGTATTAATAGTTGTTTCTCATAGAATATTAATAGTTGTTTCTCTTAGACTGTTAATACTTGTTTCTCATAGAATCAACACAAAACAACCTTGTGATTTAACTACTTCTTTTGATTCTAATTACTTATTTTGATCGTAACAGGTACAGATGATAAACATGTTACTAAATTCAACATTGATTTAACTCAAGTCGATAACATTCCAGAAGTTGGCATGATGTTTTCAGATGAAGAAACGGCATATAAATTCTACAATGCATATGCCAAAATGACGGGGTTTAGTGTGCGGAAAGATGCATATCGTAGACTATCAGATGGTACGATAAGACAAAGGGTTTTTTTATGCTCTAAGCAAGGACAACGCAGACTAAAGGATTCAACTTTTGTGCCAAAGGTTAACCGGTTGGAAACAAGAACTAATTGCTTGGCTCAAATTACATTTACAGTTGAGAATGATGCTTGGATCATTTCAAAATTTACTCAAGAGCACAACCATGAGCTCGTTCTACCTCAACAACAGGATATGTTGGCATCTCACTGGAACATTAGTGCAGCTCAAGCTAATGTCATCAATGAAATGGATGGTACAGGTATTAAACCAACTCATATATTTGGGTTTTTAAAAGAACAAGCTGGTGGTGTAGAAAATGTTGGGTTTTTAAGAAAGGATTGCGAAAATTATTTGCATAATAAGAGACAAAAGATTTTTGAACATGGTGATGCACAAAATGTCTTGGATCATTTTAGGAGCATGCAATCTGATGATCCTTCTTTTTTCTATGCGGTGGATTTAGATGATCAAAATCGCTTAAGAAGTTTTTTTTGGAGTGATGAGAGATCAAAAGTAGATTATAGTTATTTTGGTGATGTTGTCATTTTTTACACAACATATCATACTAATAAGTATGATATGATTTGTGCTCCATTTATAGGAGTCAATCATCATAGATAAAATATCCTTCTTGGTTGTGCATTTCTGCTATATGAAACAGTTGGCTCGTTTATTTGATTGTTCAAGACATTTTTAAAAGCCATGGGTGGAAAACAACCTCAGTCTATTTTCACAGATCAATGCGCTGCAATGGCTAATGCAATCAATCATGTGTTTCCAGAGGCACAACACAGACTTTGCTTGTGGCATATTGGACAGAATGCCCCCAAACATCTTTCTTATTACCTGAGGATTCCCTTGTTCAAAAAATTATTCAGCGAGTGTCTTTATAACTGTCATACAGAGAGAGAATTTCAAGAGGTGTGGCAACAAATACAAGAGAAGTTTGATATGTCTGAGAATACATGGCTCAAAACTTTGTACAATTTGCGGCAAAAGTGGTGCCCAGCTTTTAGTAAGAATTACTTTTCAGCTGGCATACTATCAACACAAAGAAGTGAGTGTATGAACAGTGTATTTCGCAAGGTGACAAGTAAGACAACAACTTTGACTCAATTTGTTCTTCGTTATGAGAAAGTGTGTGAGCGTATGCGCCATTCTGAACTTTTGAAAGATTTTAAGTGTAATCAAGGTATGGTTCCGGGTGTTGAAAAAATTGAAGGTATGGTCCAACAAGCTGCCAATGAATACACCCATGTTGTTTTTCAAGGGTTTAATGAATAATTGCAAGAATCTATTTTCGTGGCAATTGAGGATGGTGGAAGTGATGGAAATGGTCATGCTTATAGGTTGATAAAAGACGGTGATGATAAGGCATATGTTGTCACGTTTCAAGTTTCTGATTTTTCAATAGACTGTAGCTGCAAAAAATTTGAGTCGGTTGGGATTTTGTGTCTTCATGCATTGAAAGTGTTAAAAGTTTGAAATATTTTTCATATACCTCCTCAATACATAATGAAGAGATGGACAAAGAGTGCAAAAGCGAGCTTAACAAGGGCTGATCAAGGTAAAATGTGTACTGAAAGTGGTAAAAGCTCAATTAGTTTGCGGATGAGTCAAATTATGCAGAAAGCTATTATCTTAGCAACCAAAGGTTCTCTGACATATGAAACCACTTCAATGGCTGAAGATATTTTAGAGCATGGACTAAAAAAAATTGAAAGTTTTCTCAAGACAGAGCAAGTGCAGATTAATGTTGCCGACAAAGAAATAGGAAGTGAGCTGGAAGATGACATGGTCACTAAGGGTGGATCAGACCGCATTTTAGATCCTCTTCGAAGGAAAAAGAAAGGGCAAAAAAATATCAGATTCAAGAGCATGCTTGAGAAGAACATAAAAAAGAAGGGGGAAACACGAACTGGAACTACCAAATTTAAAGGTTAGTGTAGTTAATATTGTTTCTTTATTTCATTCAAGATTCTGATTTTATCAACTGTAACTTTATTTTATTTTTATTACAGGAAAGAAATCGACTAATGGGGATAGTTCTAGACATGTTGTTTCAAATCTTCAAACAAACTTTAATTGTTTAGATGATGTTTCTGTCTTTACAACTCAGGTTCTGATAAATTATTATAGAAAACTATTGAGCTATTTTTATCTAAGTACTTCGGTGAATTTTCCATTCTTTTAGTGTAACTTCTCTTTTCATCTCAGATACAAGATAGGAATACTTCAACTGTAGCAGCTGGAAATAACTATTTCATTCCATCATTTCATGCCAGTCAGGTATCTCTTGAAGTGTATGTATGTAGATTAACTTTTTAAGAGTATTTATATATTAAACTAACATAAGTATACTTCAGCAGATGTCTATATGGCCATCCAGTTCTTCAAATACATCATATGCCAATTATGAGCAGCCGAATGGTATAAGTTATCAAAGATTGCTTTTGAGCCAAGTATGCTTCTAACTTTTGTTGTTATTTTTTATATTTTATATTCATGACTATGGTGATTCAAGTTAACAAAATCTCACTTTAATGCAGGTTGAACAAAGAACTGATATGCAGGTTATTGACGCACACAAGTCTAGCGTGAACAAATGATGCAAATTTTCTGTTTTCTTTCTGTATTTCCTGATGAGGGAACTTTTAGATGTGCCTTTGTTTTTTGTGAGCTAAAAATAATTAGATAATTGGAAATAGTGCAGCATGCATATCTGCTTGAATCAAAAAGACAAAGTAAATGAATTTAGCTCAATTTTATCTCTACTCTACAACTTATGTATAAAGCCATCACTTGTTTTCCTGACAAAGCTGCTGAGTTAGTTGTCATTCAAGGAACATCGTGTTCGAGATCTCAAGTTGTCGAGATGGGAAGATCAATGCACTTGTTTCATATGTAGATTGAAGTGTCTTACGAAACCTTTTGATATATGAACATCAATCCAATGTTACACAACACATGAACATTTTGCAGGTGTTTTTGGTCTCAAACTGAACAACAAATTTACATGAAGTCATTCTTGTGCTTCAATGGACTAATTTTAATACACTGGAAGAGAATGAACAAAAAGAATCATGATGTGTGGATTATTTATGTGATTTAAATACATAGAGCATACTCCTAGCTGGTTTGAAGTGTCTATGGTTCAAGGCCACTTTGTAAACTCGAATACTTTAAAAACTATATCGATCCCGTTTGGAATTTGTCATACAAAGAGTAGAACCTTTACCATATTCAAGGCGATGTGAAGACTCCTGGCTGTCTCATTCCCTTTCTGCATCGCGGGAACTAGAGCTGCTGCTGCCCACAACACTGTAATGCCGGTAACAATTACACCCAGAAGAAGAAGTCAGCTCTGCGACACGGAAAGGATCACCAAAAAAACTCTTAACAATGAACCACTTCTCCATAATTTTGCTGTTAAACTAATTAATTAAAAAATAGTTAACGGCTATGTCCCTTTGGATCTTTCTAAACAAAAAACAGATACTATACCTGCTCCTACAAACAAATAAGGCCGAGGAAACAACTTTCCTGTCCTTAACCGTGTGTCAATGCATTAATTAAAAAATAAATTAATTAGGCAGTCGGCGATGAGAAGACGAGAAGACATGGTTTGTGATGAAGCAGGAAGCAGGAAGCAGGAAGCGGGGAAGGAATAGGGAATAGAGAAATCGTAAAGAAAATAAAAAAAGAATTAATTAGGTTAACGGTAGTTAGTTCCATCTGTTTCAGTTAAGTATGACGTGTATCACTTATACACATGTCATATTTTAAATGGAAATGGTACTGAGTCTTGGGTACAACATATGTACCCAAGTTTTTGCCCACGAACAACAATAGTACTCCATCTGGACACAATTAACTGTCATTTTAGAATAGTAAAAATTCGTAGGACAATGATCTTTGATCTTATTTTATTCCACATTGTTTCATTTTTACTCTTAATTTCCACTCAAATTATCACACCATCATCAAATTGGGTTGATTCATAAAGAAAAAATAGTCATTTGTATAAAATATATGCTTCGGAATGCATAAAATGACAAGTATTATGAACAGTAAGAATCCGTAGAAAAGTGACAATTATTTGTGTCCGGAGGGAGTATTACCCAACATGTTGATAGTCAATTGACAATACAAATAAGTACTTGAAGGGCAGTATCGATTTTTCATTGAGGGAAGGGTCTCGGTAAGTCCTGATTCCGTTATATGGCGAACTCGATATGTATTCACACATGGTAACTCTTGCTCACGAGGATGCCAGCTTTGCCAGGTAACGTGTATCATTTTTGATATATCGGGTAAATTATCAGTAAAAGGGACACGTCGTCTACATCTTTTATGCCAGGGCGACACCTGTCCACTATGACTCATCCACAAGGTGTGCAAAATTTTCGAATCCCGAATTTCTGATTTTTCGACCCGAAATTTTTGCAATTTTGGTTCGGTATTTTCGGTATCGGTAACTTCAATATCGGTAGACGATTACCGAACTATAAGTTCGGTTCGGTACGGGATCAATATTGGAAAGTTCGGTTATCCGAACTTACCGAAGTTGACATGGTTGAACTCATTTTCTTGTTTTATTTTGGAGGAACAAGGTGCTTTCTAAAGAATTATCTACGTCGGAGAATGCATTTTCGGTTTGTTGAGGCGACGTCGACCATAAACACAACGGTGATTCTAGTCTTGGCACTCAACGGACGAAGGAGACGGAGTTTATGAATTTTGATTCTGACTTGGAAATAATTTCGGTAAAGTTCGGTAATCCGCAATTTACCGAAATTTCAATTTGGAAATTCAGTTTCGGTATGGGTTATTTGAAAATCGTGTCGGTATGACTTTTAAAAAGTTCAGTATTACCGAACTTCGGAACTTCCAAAGTTCAGTAATACCAATGAGCACCCCTACACTAGCTCACACTGCCACACAACTACAAACATCCTACCGGTAACCTACCCCTCGCCTGACAGATTCGCTTATCACACATTTTCACCATGTTTACTGACTTGATCGTTGGAGCCTCTACGCCGGAGCTCCTTCCGACGCTTTGCAGGTGACATAGAAGCAACGGGATTATCCATATCAACACATTAGATTACAAAATTACCCTCACCCCCAATCTAGGATTATCATCAACCGATCAAGCTTCGTGGATAAATGCATTGAACTTAGCATTCAACATGCTACACGAATCAACATTCCTATGTACGAAAGGAGTAATCCATTGTAGAAAATATGCAACAATTGTCACTCTTGAAATTTATGGTGGACATTTTTGCAGCGAGTCGTTAAATCACTCTTAAGCTTCATATCAACACTTGATCTCATATTCGTGGAAATTGTTGATCTTTCCCTTCAATTTAAGCACATTGTTATGCAGTAATTAGGTACTCTGAAGTTTCATAAGTTGACGGTGAGGATAGCGAGAAAAGTTCTAAAGTGTTTGAATAGTTTTTCTCACCTGAGTTGGGTTTGTCCCTTTGCCAATCTACTTCGAGATTTTGTACTTCAAATTGGGTGATTCTGGTTTGAGTATATAAATGTTGGTAAGTTGATTTTTATAATTGGGTGATTCCTCTCTAATCCTAAACTCGAAACTTGTCTCAAAGATCCATCTACATCGCGAGCCTAACCCAAAGTCTTGCACGTCACATGCCATACATTATGAGTTGATCGATATCATGACCCTCTAACTCATACTAACAAAGCATGATTGATATTGCACATTTGTTTGTATTAACACTTAGTGTAAATATGCATGTGCCCATTCTTTTTGTGTTAGCCCCAATCTGAATGAAGTCGCTTTGCATGAAAATTCAGAATTGCGTTAGTTTTGATTTCTCTTCGTGAGAATACGCAAGCAATCTTTACAGATTCAACCATAATTTTAATTCTTCGTTCATGAAGTCGATATTATTTGAATTGGAAATAACTTGATTGTTGTGACTAATCTTGACGTGAGCTACTTTAATCGATCTAAAAATGTTAAATCGATTGCATATTTTGTACGAACCTTGCACGTGCTTTTGTGTTCTTCATCGAATCTTTTCTTGTATATTTTAAATCATTTTCAAAACTTCTTTTCTTTACTTTTTTTTGTTGAGAATCTCGTTATAAAGAATATCAAAATGACAAAATCATTAAAATTTATCAAAAGTCAAATGAGTGGGGTGTCAAACACCTTCTCTATTTGTTAAAGTCTCAGAATTTAAGATATTTATTTAAATCGGTGTGTTTTCATGCAATCAATGCATTTTTAGGATCGAGTCAAATTAATTATGTTTTTTTTTTTGGTTAACACAAACCGAAGCCCAAAAATTAAGTTACTATAACAAAACACTGCTTTAACATAGCAGTCCAATCCCAAAACAAAACGTCTCTCAAAAATCTCTACACTTTGACTGAGATGTAACCTCTCGTTAGCTAAACAATCTGCTGTGGCATTAGCTTCTCTATAGCAATGTTGATTTTTTACCTCCCATTGTCTTCCAAGGAGCTCTTAGATTTGAAAAACAAAAAGCTCTCAAGCTTCCAGCACAATCTGCTCGTCCTCTGATCAAACCAAGACTAACTTTAGAATCAGTCTCAAGCACCAAATACCGCACCCCTCTATCCCAAGCAAGCTTTAGGCCTTAAAAAATCGGCCAAAGCTCAGCCGCAAGCGTTGTACTCCAACCAACCTTGGCCATAAAGGCCATCGTCATAAATCGATTTTTGATTAATCGCATTTTTTTTAAAAATTTCTTAATAAATAAAGTGACGATTTGAATTTTCTGCTCGCGTTGTACCCTCATTTGTTTAATAAAAATATTTTATCACAAAATTTTATAATAAATAAATAACTGAAAATAAAAGTAAAGTGTAAATTCTATGTCCACAATAGTATCGATGGAGGAGAAGAAGCAAATGGTTGATTGCTTGATACTATGAGATTGCAACCGGAGTGAGGAGAGAAGCAAGAAATGGGCTGTGGTTTGTGGATCCGGTTCTTTTAATTTTTCTTTAAACATGACCAATCATTTTAGAGGAATCTGAACCGTTTAATAAAATTGGACGGATGAGATTAAAAATTCAAGTCATTAATGAGTTGACCAGTTAATAAAATTCAACAAATGATCAACTCATTAATTACTTGAATTTTTAATCTCATCCATCCAACTTTATTGAACGGTTCAGATTCTTCTAAAATGACTGGTCATGTTCAAGAGAAAATTAGAAGAGTTAAAAAAAAAAAAAAAAAAAGAAATTTTTTAACCTCATGAATAAAAAATAAAAAAATAAAGTGAAATGAATGATTGGGAAGAGAGGAAGCCTCAATATTTTGTTGATTCACGTTTCAAAGAAGCTACAGGTTCAACATGTGTAATTCATTGCCAAAGGGTAAAAATGAGAGAGCCCCGATAACAAAAGACAAAAGTAAGGGTAACCTTGCCTTTTACATATATTGAATTGAATTAGTCGGTACGAGCTTTATCTCAACTGGGGTCAATTTCGGACACATCAGCGGTTGGCATGGCATCTACGTGGCATTTAATCAATAAAATATTATATTTATATTTTTCACATCAAACGCAAAGAACAAAATTGTATTATACCTTTAATAAAATGCAAACTCAATCTATATGTCATTATGTTAGTAGTCTTTTTAATTTATTTTTTAAAAGAAAATTCAACTAAAAGCATTCAAAGATCTTTTTTACTAATTACAGTAGGGTAGTAAAAGCATTTCAAGGTTGTCTTGATCCATAGGAAATGACAAACATTATGTAAGAGTAGGTGCATGAATGGCCTCTGTGGCACCAATCTAAGGACAATCTTTTCTTGTTCTGCATCTAATCACTAAAACCATAAACATGAAAGCTCACTGCAGAAAATTACTATGAGAGTGTGTTAAATGAGATAGTTACAGGTGGAGTGGAGCCTTGTCCACAAAAACTACTCCAGTTGCAAGAAATTGTCTCCCTAACGACAAACTTTTAATTGTCAGTGATAGATAGATGATGCCAAGTTGCAACTTGTTGTGGTCACTGGCCACACTCTTAATAACAAAACAACCAAATACATCTTAGGCAGATGGCCGTTCCCTTATGGCACAACTTGGCAAGAAGCAGTAGGGTAGTGTCCTACAGTTAGTACCCCAACTTGTCCAAATTTAATTTGCAGAGCTGGATATTTAAAGATAACAACTCCATTTCCAAGTCTTTTAGTTAACCGTGTACAATTTGCTCAATCTCAACAATAACATAAATTCAGGTGAGTCCCATCTGATGTTGATTTTATTTTATTTCTGCAAGAAACTTATATATGTAGCATTCTCTCCCTGCCATTTCTCCAAATTCATACACTTCAAGAAAATGGCAACTCCTCAAGAATCCTCAACTTTAGAGGTCATAAGACAGTATCTGCTTGAAGATTTCTCATCTACAGAGGATTTTATTTCTAGTATTGATTCCCATATCAGTAATATCTCTGTCAAGCTGGAGCAATCCTTATCCGGCTCCGAATCCAACTCCCCCGTACCGGATGACCCGGGTTCGTGCACCAATGATTCGTCCGTTTTCGAATCGAAAAATGAAGTCGTTGACTTGGAATTATCAAATCAGGCTGTTTCTGGTTCAAGTAGCAGCTGCAGATCAAGTACGGGTGGAGAAGAAGCAAGTAAGCATTACAGAGGGGTCAGGAGAAGACCATGGGGCAAGTTTGCTGCTGAAATCCGTGACCCGACCCGGAAGGGTAGTCGGGTTTGGTTGGGGACATTTGATAGAGACATTGATGCCGCTAAAGCTTATGATTGTGCTGCATTCAAAATGAGAGGGAGGAAGGCAATCCTGAATTTCCCTTTGGAGGCTGGAAGGACCGGGCCGGCACCTAATGCTGGCCGGAAGAGGAGGAGAGTGAGCAGAGAGGAGATGGTTGAGGGATCCAGTGAAGGATCGCCGGAAATTTGCAATATGGGATGGGAGGAAGGGGAAATGGAGGGATTTGGTGGTAATCAGGATCAATTGTCACAGTAATCTAATGCCGAAGTGGTATTTTGTGATTAGTTAAGAGTTGATATTAGTTCATCTAGAGCTAAACTTAAAAGTATGTATGATACTTTGTCTGTAATTAAGCATGAATATCTATGGTTTTGTCTGTAATTAATCATGTGAGCATTTAGGGTTGTACTTTGCAATAATACTTGCAAAGTAACCATGCTAATTAACGTTAAATCAAAATGTAAACTTGTAAAATATATATAACCTTTTTCTTCCGGTTCGGTATTACTTTTTGTAAAATAAGAAGAAGAGTAATGCTAAACAGCTCGCCCAGATAGCTCACTGAGGTAGCTCACTAGGCCAATCCTGCTTGTGCCACGTCAAACGAAAATTACAAAAATGTCATTGATTGGCCTAGTGAGCTATCTCAGTTAGCTATCTGGGTGAGCTGTTTAGCATTACTCTAAGAAGAATTATATCATGAGCTTTTTTTTTTAATAAGCAGAAGAATTTTATTAAAGCCATTAGAAAATGACTGAAGCTGGAATGTACGAGGAATGGAAAATTATATCTTTATCCTCATATTCCCTCTGTTTTAAATAAATGTCGTTTTAGTTTTCTTTCTCTGTCTCAAAATAAATAACGTTTTCGTCTTTTAATGTGCTTTATCCGGTGAGATTACTATTTTACTCTTCGTCTTCTTTATTTTATTTTTCTGAATTTTGTTATCAAATCAGAAAGAATGACATTTTTGTAAATACTAGAAAATATCAGGAATGAATAGTAATTTCAATTTTTTCGAACCAATAATTCCCTTAAGAAATGTGCTAACACCTAAAACGACACTTGTTTAAAGACGGAGGGAGTATTATATAAAAAAAAAAATTAATATTAATCATCCTCTTAATCTAATCATATGATTGAATAGAAAGGATAACGGGAGAGGAAAGGAAGTTGGTTGTTGTTAAAATGAGTATGGCGCTTCTCTTGGATCTTGACTTATCCCCCAACTAATTTCATTATTTATTCTCTTCAGAAGACTTTTCTGCTCCCGGTTGCAAAACGTCTCCCCAACATTATAATTGATTGATATTTGACGTGTACGATTTTGCGTCCAAGTGGATATAACTCTCATGGACCATTCTCTTTCTAAAATAAAGTATTTATTTTTTAATTTCTTGTATTATAAAATTCATAACTATGACAGATTTGGAGTTATAACTTCAATTGGACATTGCGTATAAAAAAATTATCTAAGTTGTCGTTGGATATTTATTTCTTATTTATGTATTTTATGCCGTCTATTGGAGTATCTCTCCAAATAAAATAATAAATAAAAATATTTTTTATACCTTTATTTTAATATTTTATGTAATAACCATCCGTACTATATAAACACAACCAAATATTTACCGAAACAATACATAATTAGTGGCAATGACTATTCTGGTCTTTTGGACTATTTATGGCTTTTGATAATTTTAAAAGGACCTTGACTTTTGCAAACTCTCACCTCAATGACGTACTCATACCTCCTCCTTCGTCACCTTTCTCCCTCACATCTCCAACTTTTTATTTTATTTTATTTTAATATTTTAAGACTCTCGGTCGGTCTAAAGTAGAAATTTAACTCAAAATTCTACTTATATTTTACCACCCACAAATATCGCCGTAAACTACTAAACCATCAGCAACATCTATGTGGCATTCCATTGAGGAGGATAAAATTACGGTTTGAAGCCCATGATTAGAAAATAAAAATTATCCCCACGTTTTTTCTATACTCTTAGCTTTTCCTTTTTGGCCAGATAGTTTAGTTAAACAACTTAAACTCTCGAATTCAGAGTCAAGTTGCCGTGGGTTCATCTTTCATGCACACATGAAAAAACAAAGTGGGCCAACAGAGAGGGCTAAAAATTAAAAACAGGGATAAAAAAATTACAAGGTTTCAAACTCTTGAATAAATTGATCACTCGTTTTAACTAATCTCGAAAAATCCATCAATATTTTAACCGTCAATTAAAAAAGCACCAACGTTATATCCATTACCCACAAAAATCCCAGGCCATTCATTTATCAACCAATTTTAACTAACAGTGTTAGACCCTTTACACGTGACTGTTAACTATCTTGGTGACTTTTTATTAACTTCTCAAAAAGAAGGAATAAATTCCTAATCTCTAAAAAAGAATAAGAAAATTCTAAAACATTGGGGGCTTTAGTGAGTAACAAAGTAAGTAACGTTGAAGGCTTTTTTAGTTAACGGTTAAAATATTGGTGACTTTTTCGGTATTAGTTAAAAAAAGTGATCAACTTATCCTAAAGTTGAAACCTTGGGCCTGCCCGTCTTTTTCCCGATATTAAGAAGCATTGCATCTACGATCGTTACCATGATATAGCATTTCCAATTCCATTCACAGGGACAGCGATCGATTTGACGAAACAAGTTGCAGATTGCATTGCAGCCACTTGGTAGGGTTAGGATTAGGGTACAAACATAGATGTCCAAGGTTTTCTTTCTCAGATTTATAACATCATCCAGTATTCATTTATTATATACAACTTGCCCAAGTGGGCAACTCGTACAAGAAAAAGAAAAAGAAAAGTTGTAAATGACAGGCATGGCCAGCAT
Source organism: Viola odorata (assembly GCA_963691705.1). Taxonomy (NCBI): domain Eukaryota; kingdom Viridiplantae; phylum Streptophyta; class Magnoliopsida; order Malpighiales; family Violaceae; genus Viola; species Viola odorata. The sequence goes on along the minus strand of OY829539.1, from coordinate 66,414,999 downwards.
AAGCAACTTGCATTTGCAACTTTGTACTATGTGATAAGATATACTACCACGTCCCATCATTCGCAGGCGTCATCACCTTTTAACCGTATGATCTCATAAATTTATTATTGGATTTATTTGTTATAAGATTGATTTGAATGCCGGCTCACCATATCATGTTCATGATCCTTGACCCTTCATCAATGTATGATTGATCAGGAATGAAACAGCAAGAGGGGCAGGATGATGAGCCGCCATGACTATGCGAATGCAATCCTAGTTCTAATATGCCAACTTAATCCTTACACCATACTTACGATAGTGGTAGGGTCTATCACTAATAGACCAAATACCCTATTAGTAGTGATAGACTGATCACTAATGTGAATAAAGTGTAAGGTGATAATTACTTACTCTTTAGATATTCTTGTTTTCTATACACGTCACGTTTTATGAAAGTCTAAAAAATGGAAGCATTTGAAACTCACCACCATGATGACAAGAAAAAAAGAGAAGCGGAGGGACAGCTTTACCTTGACTTGAGCTAAGATCCATCAACTTTTAAATGGACATGATCATTTTGTTGATCAGCTCAACAATCTTTCCATGGACTCTCTTCTTGCATCACCTAATTGGAATTCAAGAAACTCGGCTGGTTCGTTGATGCAAGAAGTCTAGCCCACATCCTATCCGTCAGCTTCACTATGTTTTGGGATTCTGTCACACGCTGCAATACCACACCATCTCATTGAGATATGCATCAAATCAAATATATGATGCATGACATTTGTATATTACGTTCCCCACACTGGATCTAGCAAGGGAAGGGGTAAGGTAACACTAAAGCTTTCAACCATGTTTTTCACTGGCCTCAAGACCTACCTCGCTGCTATTAGCAAATTTGATGCTCATCACAAGAGTTTAAAACAACTTGAATGTTTGCACATGAAAAACTTTCTACTATGTTGGAACCTATTGACATATGAATCCCCAACTTTCAAACACTAGATATTGGATGTTTGCACATGAAAAACTTCTACTATGTTGGAACCTGTACATTGACATATGAATCCCCAACTTTCAAACACTAGATATTGGTCAGTAGCTAATCCCCGAATGAACTATTAACATAAGAAATGCAGTTACGGAGCCATATCTTTGATAGACTGGAGCTGATGGGGAGAAGAAGTTTGTTTCTTGGTTATTTATCAATTCTTTGATTTCATTATTATCAGGAAACTACTTGTTTATAGCATTTCCTTCTAAGAATTGCTAGGAATTTTATTTTACAAGTAGTTTGTCCCTATTTGAATCAGAACTTTCTAGGTTTTTGGGTACATATATAAGCAAAAAAAATCTGTTTTAGGAGGCTGGGTTTTCTGAGATGATTAACGAGATTCCTGACAATAATCTTGTCCATGAGGATTTCCAGAACACTCACCCCCATTGAGGAATTCCTAGGGTTTAACCTAAGTGCATCTAGGTCTTTTCTTCTTTGTCCTACGCCATAAGTATCTCTCCATCTTGAAATTGAATCATTTTTTCAAACAAGTATATTTATTAAGAAATGAAAGGTGGAGGGAATCATATTCCCTCCGTCTTTCACATTTGCTTACATTTTTATCAACTGTGATCCATTTTCTGGTCAAATTTCTAATGGAAGCTCGTTGCTTATCAAAAAAAAAAACAAAGTCTAAAATAAGCTGAATCGGCAAATGGATGGTAACTCTTATATTCAAGTACAGGAGAATGTTGCTTACATCAATGGGTATATAAGCATGTCTGCTGTTTACCGGTCCAACTGTAAAGCCCGTGAAGCCAGCCATTGCTCCATGGACAGCACTTTGTGCAAGAAGTGTGCAATAGATATTGTCTGATGCGTTACTTGGAGTAGCTCTTATCATATATGTTGGATCTGCCAAAACACGATATTGACATAAACACTTCTGGAGGACATAAGGAAGAAAATAGTGATGCCATTTAATCAATCGGACCTTCCGAAGCTCCTTTCTTTTTTTCCATAAGAATTGCAGAATAATACATTGAAAGACAAGAATTTCTCAGCACATAAGCTAAATAATTTGGACACACCCCTTGCCTAGTTATGAAATTCTGTCCAAAGACAATAGAAACTGAACTAATTATTCATCAATTAAGGAGCATACAACCATAATGTTTAAATTGATGATATTCTTTTGCACTAGATAAAGTCAATGAAGGTAAAGATGCTCTAAAGTAACTACAGAGATATTAATACAAAGTTTCGGAAGGTACCTATGTACTTCATGTATATAGCCATCTTCCGGAAGTTTGAAAAATAATCCTGTGCCAACAATATACAAGAATGTAAATTCTCAAGAAAGATAGTAGATACAGTGATAGAAATGAGAGTGTAATCACAAACAAAAGGACTGATGCACCAACAAAATTACATTAAAATTTGTTTTCATAATTTCTGCAAACCGAAAAACATTGTTACAAGATCGAGAAGGAATGAAAATGAGTAGTCATCAGGTCAATGAAAACACATCTAGCCTGTCATGCAGTCCCACCAATCAAGACAGATTGGGGGTTGATGACCTCTGCTAAGTCAAGACCTTGCCAATGGTTCAATTAGGAGATTGAACACCTCAATCATCCCTTCTCCTCCTCCCAGAGAGAGACAAGTACAATTTTTCCCCGTCTCCCCCTATACATTTTTTCGACTATTTGCTCAGTTATTTCAGTCTTTAATTTAGCAGCGAAAAGATCTCAAATCAAAGGCACTTAGCAACTTAGTTTAATCTTCAAAAACTGGTTCCAAAGAAAGGCCTCAGTTTAACCTGCCATGTGCCACAATATCAGTTTCATGGCTCTCACAAGCCGAATGAAGGATTGAGCTGTGTGAATAGGATTCCATGGATATATAATGCGATGATTTATTGCACATGAACATGAACACTGATTGGACAAAGAACTATACTCCACCTTAATATTTCGAGATAACCATGGACCAACATCTAGAAGTAGCCTGTTCCCTGATACGTCTTTCTCTTCAACAGCACCTACGCTCTGAGCCACATAATCCTGACCTGCTCCTTCTGCTACCACAATAACCATGTGCCCATTTTCATTAATCCGTTGTTCAATGAATTCAAAAAGCCCACCTGGGCCTTCCAGATAGAATGGGGATTCTGGAATCAAGCAGCAATCCTGCCACATTACAGTTATAGTTAAAGGACTGGATGTGATGCCATAGCAATATCAGGTGTACCATTTTTCAACCATTTCCATTAAAATTAAACACTTCCAAAATCACTGTTACGTTCAGACAGGCATCTTGTACAATCAAGTATCAGAATTACCATACATGCTGTCATTAACACTTAAAAGTTACACCATCAAACCATTAAAAAAGAGCCATGTCCAAACTGCAAATACATCAGGAAATGGAACACCAAGGACCAAACACATGATATTACATAGCAATCAAATGCAGATAAAATGAACTGCATTTACTTTTCAAATATCTAAAGCACTCATTTGCTTAAAGCAATGAGAACAGGTACAGATGCCTAATTTCGTGATAATAATGGAGAACAACTCTCAAACTTGATTCAAAGCCATGTTAATGAATAAAAGTAGTTCTAATCCTCTCAATAACTACCATAATATTCCAAATACATACTATGAATATCACAATTAAATAAAACAAAATATTGAAGAAAAAAAGTGAATGATAATCAGAAGAAAGTCTGACCACATCTCGACTTGCCAAAGTTGCAAACATAGCAATGAAACCTGAGAACATGAGAACAAAGTTATAGATGTAAATTCAGAAAGTATGGTATCAAGAATAAAGTGACAACATGAAAACTATAATCTATTGTCCATAAACTTACCACTGTATCTGCCCATAAGTTTAACAATGCCAATTCCATTTTCCACGCTTTCAGCCTCCACATGAGCAGCGTTAATTGCTCTCTGAGCTTCTTCAACAGCAGTATCCAAGCCAAAAGATTTGTCTATCACCTAAACCCACATATAGATTTAGAATCTGTAAGGGCTTAATTCAACTCAACTGACACAAGCTTATTCTGACCTACGACATTAAAAGACTGCATATATAGCCTTGAGACTTGTTTTGAGAGTTTCAGCAAATTATGTTCGCAGCTCAAATATAAACTGAAAGAAGATGTTTATTAGCACTTAAGTTAATTTGGCTGGCCATCTAACTAAACTTCTTACACCTCTACTTTTCTTAAAGCCATTCTGCAAAGGTTTAGGTAGCAGCAAAGAACTTCAGTTCTCCTTCTCTAAGATTCTATAGTGCAAGCAAATAAAAGAAAGCTAATGTCTCAGGGTTATTCGGTTATGGTGCTTAGTTAAGAATCATGTTACAGGTCAGTGGGAAGTGAATTCAAGTGGGGATAGGGAATAGGTAGGGTGTTTACATGAGCTTTGTTTCTTTTACCTATGGTTGCAAATTTATGGTCTCATTAGAGAGGATCCAAAGATCTCTTGAGTTTATAAAGTATTCAACAACCAGTAGGAATTTCTCTTGCGTCTTATTTCTTTCTTGCTTGTGTGCACGCGCGCAGCAGATAGGTGGAATAACCACCACCTACTGGAAAAAACAAAGCGGAGGCAATACCTCCAACTATCTAGGAACAGAAACTACTAAGAAAACAACATGGCGAAAATTAGGGGATTTTCTGAACATGGTTGATCAAGGTTGTGTAAGCTAGCATATTCAAAACCACGTAGAATATGCACAGAGAATGAATGGTTCAATCCCAAACAGTATGCAAACAAAATCTGTTCCTTTCATATCAACAAACTAAGAAGTCCAAAACTAGTTGGGTTCAGGTTAGTCGTTACACACTTGGAAGTTGATTTCAACCATAGTACCATAGAGTAGTTGACAAAACTTACAGCAATATCATTGTCTATTGTCTTTGGAATTCCAGCAACGGCCACCCGAAGACCACGTTTCTTAACTTCCTACATAAAGAAGTGTACAGAGAAGACAAACTAGAGTGTGGGATAAAAAGGATGCCAATGTTGCATCAAGCAATAAGCAAACTGGCAACAAGATTCAATTGAATAAATCACCTCGTAAATTAAAGCAGCTCCCCTCTGTGTGCCATCACCTCCAATGATGTACACCTAAATTCCATGAAAATGCATTTAACAATATTTCATAAACTTAAAGCATTTCGATAGCAAGCAAAAGGAAATGTACACACCTGATTGATTCGTCTGTCCTGAATGTTATCAACAATCTTATTGGTATCATGGCCACCACGAGAAGTGCGAAGAATTGATCCACCACGCTTATGGATATCATCCACAACTTTTGGTGTCAACTCAATGGTGTTCCTAGAGTAGAACCCTCTGTAGCCTCCCTAAGAATATTCAATAACCAAAATCACAATACAACCAAATTGCAAAGTTAAACACCCTAAACAAAAAGTAAAAGACACAACTGACCACAATGCCAAGTATTTCGTGCACACCATACATATATCTCAATCCACAAACTATTTCCCGAATCACGGTATTGATCCCTGGACATAATCCCCCACATGTCACCACACAAGCTCGCACTTCTTCCGGTTTAAAATACACCTGCAAACGGTCACCATGATTATAAACCAAATGGGTGGAATTATAACAAGCAGAATTTAAATAAAGAGGAATGAAAAACCTTTTCTCTGGGTCCTGCACGTCGAAAATGCACCCCTCTAGGACTATCCTTGTGGACGACAATCTAATAGAAGCAACACACATACCACGAATTAAGCACACAGAACATCAACAACCCGTGTCATTATAGATATACACAAACACATTACTTACATTTTCAGCAACCGCATCTTCCTGCCTCACAAAAGTTTCCCTATGAAAACCCAAGAAAAGAAAGCAAAACGACGGAAAGTTGAATTTAAACAGCTGAGGAAAGTAAATCAAAAAATTGATTTAAGCCAATTATAAGTAATGAGCATACTTGACAATAGCATAAGCTGGGCTGTTCTGCAATGGATTGGGATATGACTGAAAATTAGGGAAAGAGAGGTTAGAATTGTAAATTTGGCATATATATGTGAGTGTGATCGGAGTGGAGGGAGAGAGAGGAGGTAGTTACGGGCAAATAGGGGAGGAAGTCGGTAAGGTGAGGGACGTCTTCGAGGATGAAGCCATCGGAAGTAGAGCATTGAGATTTGAGTGGGCGAATTTGGCGCCAAAACAAGGAGATTGGGTGGAAGGTTTTGGATTTGGGAAGAAAGGAGGGGGCAAATTGGAATTTTGAGAAGTTGTGGGAAGAAGAAGGTCTAAAGAAGGGAAAAGAAGACGAAGGAGAGATTACAGAAAGATCCATCGCAGCTAAGGTTAGAGTGTTTCCGCTTTCTGATCATGCTTGTTCACAGATCAATGGTTGTTGGTCAGATACTGGACGTCTGACGTGTCGTAGTGGTCAGCTGTCAAAAATAAAAAATAAATAAAGGTATCAGAATTGTGGCTTCTAGCAAGAATCATATTTATTACTTTGTTTAATCGAGGTACCAAAATTGTCGTTTAGATCGAGTTAGTTTTATGAACCTGATTATGATCTCTTGAACAGATGAGATCCTTATGATCTTCTCAATAATTTCTAAGAGTTGATCAAAGGATTAACTAGCTAGAACGGGAGAGTGGACAGATATTCCTGCTGAAATCCTGAATCTAATCATCCTACGGCTGTCCAACTATTCGGATGTTTTTCTCTTGGGTGCTGTCTGCAAATGTTGGCTGATAATACATGAAAAAAAAGATAAAAGTATGAAGGTCATTCTACATGCTTTTGACTTAGTCTCTCTTGACTTGTGCCACGTGGACTGGATATGTGTCCTACCGATATCTCCCATGAAGGGGAGATTAGCGGATAGTCAACATGAACGGTTGCCCACATCCGTCAGGATCGCGCTGACTAGTCAAGAGATAGGTATCGGGTGAAACACCCTACCGGCAAGAGGGATGGATATCGGGGTCGGCATCTAGTCCTAGCCAAATGGCACATGTAGATCGAGGGTAATCATCGCCTCTTGAGCCGCACTTAATGCAGAGGTGATGGCATTCAATGCGGACTTTAGAGCACCAAGTGGCGAACGCAAGAATATTTTAGGCGGTTGAGAGGGCATTTAATGTGGAGGTGATGAATTTTAATGCTCGCCTTGGACTACACCTGTTCTGGCCCCAGAGCCCTACTGGACTCGGGAAACCAAGCTAGGAAGGGGTAAAAGGGACGGACATATACGCGCATACACAACCAAACATCCTTCAAGCTCACACTGCAAACCTAGTAACTATTCTGATATCTCTCCTTGTACACACTCTCTACGATACTACCTTAATCGTCAGAGCTTCTTCGTCTGAAACCCCATCTGATACTTTACAAGTGACACAGGAGCAAATACATCATTCACGTCACTACGTCTTTTGATAGAATTATCCCCCCCTCCCCCCCCCCCCCCCCCCCCTTAGGAATATCATTAGCAATCAGCTGTTGTATCTGTAAATAATTCCCTTGGCTTATGCTAGTAGAAGAAGATAACAAAAAAGGTCGAAAGAACAAAGAAGATGCGATTCAGACACGCAGCTTCTTCAGCTTGGTCGACAATGAAACTTACCAGTTTGACTTGCCCGAGGCTATCAGCAGAGTGTGCCTCGGTACCTCTTTCGGTTGGTTACTTCACTTTCTGACTTTATTTGGAGATCAACCTCTGCATCCCATGTCTAAATGCCAACTAAGGCTCCCACCTCAGCCTACTTTTCGCAGACAATATGAACCAAACCTCTTCCCGCTACACCTCCACGATATGTTTGTTCGTAAGGCTGCTCTGTCTACAAATCCTTGGAAATCTGAGCTTCAGGGTCATGATTCTGATTGCGTAATCATGACAGTTTACGGTGAGGTAGGATTATTGGCATTTGTTCGGATTGGAGACAAGGCATGGGTTGATGTTCCAAGTTCCTCCCGTGCTTTCGTTGACATTGTTTATCATAAAGGTGATTTTTATGTTGTAGATTGCCATGCTGTAACTTTCATTTGTGACATAAATGGTTCGAATCCAAAGGCTACCGCTATTGCAGAAGCTCCATCAGGATTTAAGGGCTGGGAAAAGAAGTATCTTGTTGAATCCTCAGGTCAACTTATGATGTTCATACGGTGTTTCCGTTATTGCTGGGATGAAGACATGAGTACAGAATTCAAGTACAAATGGGAGAAAGTCGATGGCTTTGGTGATAAGGCATTGTTTATTGGTCTCAGTTGCTCTGCATCTTTGTCTGCTTCAAGTTTTCCAGGATGCAAACCCAACTCTATCTATTTCACAGATGATTACTGGGACGTCTTATCCGCTACACGTACCGGTGGGGGTGGCGACATGGGTGTCTTTAGCATGGAGGATGCAACCATTGAATTGCCATTATACAGACCAATCCTTCTCCTACTTTACTGCCCCAATGTGGTATATCCGATCTTATTGTGTAGTTTGTCATTGTTTGTTGGCTAAATGAGTAAATCCTCCCCGTGTTTGTAATTCGTTTCCGAATAGCACCCTCCGTTAACGAATAATTCGAGCTCCTGCCAAGTCAAGGGTTAACTGGAAAAAATGGACAAATTAACGTGGCGGCTAATTATCTTTTAGCCTTTTTTTAGTATTATCGTTAATAATTTCTGAAACACAGAATTGTTAGTCGTCTTTCTCACTGCAGGACGGTTGATGAAAGTAATAGCAACCTCCCTTTCAATTTCACCATGGCAGATTGATGGAATTACACCAGGGTGGTCGCTAGACTAACATTAGTAAACCTGATGCAGTTAATGAAACTATAAGTAGCTGGCGAGTCTAACATTCGTTGATTCCGTCTCTGCTTGCAATCTAGATCCCAATGACGAAATTGTAACCCATAAATTTACAAGCATTAAATAAAGATAAGCTGCAAAATAAATCCAATTTTTTGGCATATAATGTTACAATTGTTGCATGTAATAATATAACACAACGAATGAACAAAATCTGTCACGTAATTTGCCGTTCTTCATCTCCATTCTCAATCAACAAGAGAGCTGACAAACCTCAAAGCCTACATAGAAAGGGGTTTAAGATTTAGTTAACTTGTCATTAAAGTTGGGAACTCAGTTGCATATTCAGAGTGCCCTACCATAAAGGAACCTCCGTGACTGCAGCATTGTATAATTAATGGTTACTAAAGAAGAAAATACTCGATCATGTGCTCTATGACATCTTCACCTTCTCTGTGCATCATTTGATCTTTAACCTGCATAATGATCAGACTATAATTTACTCCATTGGAAATAATCAGGAACTTCATTTAGTAAATTTCAAGGTTTTCTAGTTACCCGAAGCACTACTGCGCCAAGAAAAGATTCCCAAACAACAGCAGTTATACACAACACTACGTAAACTCAGAAATTCACTTGTCTTCTCATAAGAGAGGAGGAGGGAGACAAATACCTGGATAACACTATGGGCAGCAAACCTCTGCCTGCAGGAATGGAAGCTAACATCTACTTTTTCCCATGATACACGAGACAAACCTCTTACTAGCTCCTCTGCAAAGTTAAAGTCCAATCAGCAAAACTTCTAGAATCAAGAGGTCATTAAAGGTAACAAAATTGTCTAAAAATGCAATGCACAATAGGCAACCTAGCAAAAGCAGGGGCAACTGTCTCAAACAAAAAAGGTTGCCGAGATCCAAAACTGCGAAATATTTCTATTCAAAAATAGAAGCCACATACCTTCCAGCTTGTCAGGGTTATCATCTATAGGAATAAGGTCCTGCTCAGCCTCACAAGACTTGCAGTGTTCTTCATATACAACATGCTGATATTTTTCATTAACACTATCTTCCCACTAATACACCAAACCACATTTGAATTTATAAACAACAAATGTAAGTATAACCATAAAGAGACATCACAGAGAGTCAGAATATCTACCTTTGGAAGCTCGTTATGACGCCGAATTGATGATGTTCTCCAGCCCACGATATCTGGTCTTGATGAAGGAAACAGAATAAGACTGAATTTGAAAATCATACTGTGATGATGGCTACTTTTAAATAATAAAAAAGGATACGATCATAGCCCACATTGGAATATGCCACACGACGCTTGAAAATTCGCAATGCGGACCTGAAACGAATAAGTTAGGCGCTCCAATTAAAACATTAAGAAACTTGGCACCACTACAAGAAAATTTAGATAATAATAGCAGTCATACATGAAAAAGCAATCCCCATAATCTTCTATCATGCGTTTAAGCAATGGAGGCTTTCCCTCATCATCATCATTAAGAAAAAGGTGCCGTCCTGTCCTCCTAAATATCAAATGAATAACTAGATTTGCGACTTTCTCAAGAGCAGTTAGTCCAAAAAGAAATGGCACCTGCAAATGAAGACATTTTTTAATCATCAGCATGCCAAAACTGATCATATGGAGCAAATAAGGAATCTTAGCAAGCAAGGAGAGTGATACAGCGATGAGTCCTTATAAAGTATAAGAACAGTAGATTGAAATCAAAAGATATATGCACCCCTATTCCAGGTTTAGGTACCACCAAAGAAAATCATGCCTTTCACATATTGATATAATTCCACCCAAAAATTGCTTCATCAAGATAAATTTTCCAGTACAATCTCATACATTCTAACATCACTTGCAGCAAAGACATTCTGGGCTAATTGGCCTTGGGCAAAAAAGACTCAATTAAATTCATAACAGCAGAGAGATGAAAAATAAAGTTTATCATTTTTCTAGATTTTTTGTTCTCTTTTGCCATAAATGTTTTACTCTAAAAACAAAATCCAATTGCCAACTCTGACAGTAAACCATATGATCTCTGTTTTCAAGCAATTAGCAATCTACACCCACTCTAACCTACCAAAAAAAGGAGATTCTTCATTTAATCTGACAAAACAGCATAGTTTAAATTAACAGTGTAATACTTGTATTTAACAGGCACAACGAAGATATCACATGATACCTGCTTATTTCCCCTTGATCCAAGGTGAGGAGTAGCTACGGTAACAAAATTCATAGCCTCCAACCCACCTATCGTCTCCTTTAACTCCCCATCACAACTATCCCTATTACTCACTGTGCCATCCTCTTCATTCTCCTTCTTGCTACTCGGTCTGTACAACCTCCCAATTGCGTATCTCGCCACCAGCCCTCCCACAGAATGTGCAACAAATGAGATCTTCCGCAAATTTGGCTTCCTTCCAATCACTTCCATTACCTGCAATTCAAATGCCCATCAAAATAACAAACACAAACAGAAACAAATAAATACTTGAGAGTTTAACTTGAAATTAACCTCCTCAGCCAACCGCTCCCCCATCACATCAACCCCGTCAAGGGTCAGCTTCGACATATTCTTCTCACTACCTGCAACACATTTTAGAAAACACCAAATAGAACAGATAAAAAAGAAGGGACTAGGTTTTTTATTAATTTTGTAAGCATAATTCATCAAATTTAGAATTATAACAAAAAAAAGGTAACTAAATGAAGCTTACAGTGAACAAAGACTTTATCAGGTAGCGCTGAAACAAATTTCTCTGCTCCAAACTTCCAATCTGTGGAACTGATAACAAAGAAAACAGAGAAGAAACAGAAGTAAAGAAAGAAATGCTAATCGAATTGTCGGTTGATTGCTAAAAAAAGGGAAATGATCAAGAAAATGGGAACCTGCCGAGGATGCCATGAACCATGACGACGAGATGGTCAGCGGAGGAAGCATCGGAGTTTTTACAACTCCAAACATAGCGGCTACCGTTAACAGATTCAGAGGAGCACACTACTCCTTCTCCTCCTCCACCGCACTCGACGGTTCCGTTCTCCATGGTGCGCTTCAACGGAAATAAAAAATTATGAAAAAAACCTCTCGCACTGGCAGATAAGTTAGACGATCAGCAACAATTAATAGGAGAAATAGGCATTAGAATATGAGTTTAGGAAATTGGAACGGAAGGTGTTTGTATCAATGAATTTAATGTTTTTGTTGGGGATGGTGGTGGTGGTGTTCTGTGTTATTGGAGAGAGAGAGAGAGAGAGAGGAGAGAGAGAGAGGCAAGTCGAAATGGGACATGTGAATAAATGGAAAAGGCGAAAATTTAATTATTAGTAATGACTTAATCTATTATCGTTTTGGTGATGACGTCGAAGTTTAGTAAATGAGGAAGGAAGGGAGGGCCGGTGGATGTCTCCATGGACCATGGTTGGTGCGATCGTCGGTGACATGTCTTCACGGCCACTTTCTTCTATCGATTTTTGCACAAATAATTTGTTACTAGTAACTCGTTTAATCGAAGTTTTGGAATAAGTGTAAGAACATAATTATCTATTAATTCAGTAATATATATATATATATTCTTCCCTCCGTTTTTATATAACTACTCCCTCATAGTTTTATTAACTATCATTTTGATTTTGGACACGTATATTAAAAAAGTACTGTTTGAGACAATTTTACTCTCTTACTTTTTCTCAAATGTACGAGCATCCTTAACGTATGCTTGTACGTTCGAGAAAAAATAAAAGGTAAAATTATCTCAAACAGTTAATCATCTGGCATCTTTAATATGCGTGCCCAAAGCTAAAGTGACGTTTAATTAAACTGGGAGGGGTATCTTTTCTTTAAGTTTTCACAATAACAAAAAAATGATTAAATAATAATTATTTATAATTTTTGACTAAAATATTTTTATTAATTATAAATTCATCCTCTTTATTACAAAATTATTTAGAATTAATTTTATTATTAACTATAAAAATGACCTTAAAAATATAAAAAATTATGTTGAAAATCCAAAAATGACAATTAAATAGAATTTTTTTTTTAAAAATGACAATTATATAAAAATATAAATTTAGAAAAGTAGTAACTACCATTTAATCTATTTTATAGAAGTATTTATTGAATTAGAAGCTCATTTATAAATAACGGCATGCATATTTATGAAATGTTTGACGATGGAATACAATTTTCGAACACTTAATATTGTAGTTAAAAGTTACTTTTATTGTTTAGTAATTTTTTTCAGATGATTTTCAACTGTTTTAAAACAAAAGGTAAATAAATTGCATATGAAGTGTAGCACAGTATGTGGATGTAACTTCTTTATAATACCAAAAATATAGTAAAATTAATTTTAAAAGAAAATTCGAATCAAATAAAAAAATCTCTGTTTTGTGTCAGAGAATAATAACGCCAGATTCTAAAAGGGCAATGTGGTTAGCGCGTTGACAACTCGACATTGGCGCGTTCAGGTCGGTACCCAGGCTTATATAGGTACTTTAGTTGAAGTCGCCTAGTGAACGGCATCGTATTGTCCAATGCCACCTACGACGTAACGACGCCGCCTCCTAGTATTATTTACGTGGCATTTAAAAGAAATATTACACGTAAGTTATTGCTCAGCTGGGTGACCAGACGAATATAAATTAAAACTCATACGATTTAAGTCTCTATTGTGACAAAAAGTAAGAAAAATACATTTACGTAATGGGCCATTATTTTAAAAATTAATGTGAGTTAAAATAAAAATGATAAAACAACAACAAAAGCAAAATGTTGAGCTAATACGGTGTGGCAAAGCCGCGCTTGAACTGTCTCCAAGGAAATGGAGGTAAACTCGAAGAGAAGCTGAGTGAAACCACATATAATAATCAAGGAGATCAAAAGCGCGATTGGCGAGACCATCTGCAACTGCATTTGCTTCTCTATAAATATGGACTACCTAAATTAACTACGAGAGTCGTAGCATGTTCCTTATCGATTCAACCGGTTGCAGGTAAGATTGAGGAACTGTAGAGGATTATGTGAGTACAGATGGTTTTACACCTACCGTGAAACCAAGCTTCTTAAATGTTCAGGTAAACACCCCAAAATTACTCCTCCTGCTGCAGCACATAGATTGTTTCGTCGGAAGGCACCGTCCGAATTCCTAACAGTCTTTGTCATCAACGGCCGTGATTTGACAGCTCTAAGATTTGGGAAATAATCAAATTAAATTTGATTGTCAAGGCTTTTGCGCTAATCAGAAGTCAGTAGCTATTTTGCTTTGTAAGTAATCTCGTTGTGTGCAATATTAATTTATATATATATATATATCTTACCATAAACATAAAGTACTAAAGTGGAGAAAAAACAAGCTGCATTTTTTTATGAATAAAAAATTAGGTTGAATATAAATAAAAAAACTCCTTTCTAAATAGTTTCCCGATACTTTTGCCTTAAATTTTGTTAAAAATAAATCTTATGACAAGTAGTTAAATTTTTTGTTAAAAAACTTATTCTTTTTTGAGTGACAAGTAGTTTTATTAAACATTAATGTGTGTTATTCGTATTGAATTACTCTTTTAATTACCATACAAACCGGTTGGTCGATTAAAAAATCGAAAACCATAAATAAATTGAATCAATTCGATCTAATGGACCGAAAATATAAAAAATTCGGTTCTATTAGTCAATCTGGTTGGTTTTCATGCGAGTCAGACAAATTAGATGCTTTGCATCAAACTCCCCAATTCATGCATTTTTTAATTAAAAAAAATTACCAAAAAAACGTGTATTAATTTGAAAAAAGGTAAAAAAGTTAAATGAAAAACAAAACAAACGCGGAACAGAAAAGATCTGCTCCTCCTCGATATTTCGGCATTTCTTATGCTCTAAATGGATAAGATAAAAACTTGAAGTAATTCGTCATCGTGGCCACTCATCCGTCGCCGATTCAACCTCACAAACTCATTCTCGCTCGTAGTCGTTGACTCAGCCTCACGGCCACACCAACTCATTTTCGTTATCGCTTCGTTTCGAAAAATTCAACCATGACCTCACTTATGTCACTAATTATTAACTCAAAATAAGTTGTTATGTTTATTTTAATTGAAAATATGAATAAAGTTGTATGTATAAATCAGTTCAATTCAATTGAACCAACAAATCAGTGATCATTAATTGAACGGTTTTATGTACAAACGGTTCTAAAACATGATCTGATTCAATCTAATTAAACCAAAAAATTAATAAATCGTGAACTGAACAGTTCACTGTTCGGTTCAGTTCTAATAACTTCAATACAAACACACTCACCCCGTTTCCTATCGTCAAACGGCCACGCGTGTGAGAGGTGCAAAATTGCAAATCGTTTTATGGACTTTTCAAATGTCCAACACACTTACCATAGATTTACATTTTAAAAACAAATCAACATTAGGTTCTGATGGTGCGGAAACGAGCAGTCCTCTCTTAACTCAAAGTTTTATATAGAAAAAAAAAATTAGCATTAGATTTTATTAAATGTACATTTTTATATTCGTTTTATTTTTTTTATATTCACTTGTTAGTTATTTAGTTGAATAAAAATACCATATAACATAATAAGGAAAGAATAAACCTCAATTATATATATAAAAAAAAAGTGGTGTTAAATGTACTAACATTTTTACCGACTCTTTTACTAACTGTATATTTTTGTGCTCACTTTACTTTTTTATATTCATTTGTTAGTTATTTATTTAAATGAAAAGAACATATAACTAAAGAATGAATAAACCCCAATTATACTATGTGAGCTATCTTTTTTTGGGAGTCGACAATACTCGAATAAAATCACTCTCCTATTTAAAAGGGTAGAATGGACACAAAAATACAATAAAAAATAAAAAGGCTAAATGTTTATTGTGGTTCATATAAATGTAAATATATATCAAAAATTATTGGACATCCATGTTACCATTTTCTTTCTTTTTTCCAATAAATATATAAAACATGAATTTTTGTTTTTATTTTTTAGAAAAAAACATTTATTATTATTAGCCTTTTGAAGAACCTTTATTAAAAAATAATATTAATTTTATTATAAAAAGAAGAATAATAGAAATGTTTATATATTAAATTACAAAAGTGAATTAAAAATGTAAAGTTTTATAATTCATTTATGGGATTTGATCGGTTTGGTTCGATTAATTAGTTTTTTTATTATTAATAAAATTGATATGCTTTTGCATTTTTCTAATTATAAATTACCATTTACCTCTTTTTTCCAATAAATATGTAACACATGAATTTAGATTCTTATTTTTTATAAAAAAATATTTATTATTATTAACCTTTTCAAGAATATTTATTTCAAAATAATATTAACTTTATTATAAAATTAAGAATAACAGAAACTTTTATATTGTAAATTACAAAAGTGAGTTAAAAATGTGAAGTTATAAAATTTATTTATCGTATATCTGATCTATTTAACATCAGGTATAAAGAGCATAAGTATATATATACTTATTTTGAGTAGCTGCGCGCAAGCAACATGAATACAGTGAACTGAAGGCACGACACATGGATCCAACCATGAGGAACGCAAACACATTTTTTTATTTTTTTTGCCCACAGATAGAAAATTGTATTAAAATAAGGAAGAAGATTTTTACAAATAATGCAGAACCAATCTAAAGTGATCAAAATTAATCGAAGAACTCAAATAAAACCAACCCCTAGCCATATAATAAATTACCCAACGATAAATTAAGTCTAATATTCGAAGATAAACACATTTGAGTGGGGTAATTAGTTATATTTTTAATAAAATTATCACTAAAGTAATAAGGTATAAATATTTGACAAATTCCTAAACGTTACATGTAGGGGAGTCAATTTTTTATATTATATGTGAACATAAATATTTTAGCATTAAATATAATTAAGAATTTTCTAAACATATTAAAAAAAGGTTATAGAAGGACCCCACTGCAAAAAGTTTCTAGGTTTTGTCCCTAAATTCAACATGAACTTATTCTTGTTCAGACCCACCACAATGAAGGGGTGTGCAGTCGGATCTTCGGAATTTCCGAGATCCGACTATTGAAATTTCGGATATTCCGAAATTTGTTTTTTCGGTCCCGAACCCGAAGTTCAAAATCCCTCTCCCGAACCCGAAATTCCGAATTACAATTTCGGAAATTTTCGGTTTTCCGAAATTACCGAAAATTTCCGAAATTGTAATCAATTTACAATTTGACAGCAAGCAATTTAAGCAATTTTGATCCATTTTCCAGCAAACCAGTAAGCAATCCAGCAAATTTTGATCCAGCAAACCAGTAAGCAATCCAGCGAGGAAGAAGATGAATCAGATGATGGGTTTGGTCGATGGAGGTGAGGAGTGACGGTGTGACCGTGTGAGACAGAAGATGGGTTCGGTCGATGATGGAGGTGAGGTGAGGTGTGACGGTGTGGTGATGCCGCGGTGGTGTGGTCTCTGGTGGTCTGTGTTGTGTGGTGATTCCGAATGAATGAGAGATGATCCAGATCGAGAGAGGAAATGAGAGATCTAGATCTAGATTGGCTAGGATTTTACTGACTTACTCTTGTAAGTTCGGGAGTTCGGATACCCGAACTTACAAGGCCGCTTCCGATTCCCGACCCGAACAAAAGTTCGGGTAGTGATACCCGATTACCGAAATTCCGGTATCCGAATTTACTGAACCGAAATTCCAAAACTTCGGGTCGGAAATTTCGGAATTTCGGTAACCGGGAAATTTGCACAGCCCTACACCACATCATGGGAAAAGACCATATGAAAGATTAAGCAAGGGTAGTGGTTGTAGTCTTGAAAATATGTTAATTAAATTATTGTGAAATTTGGGATATGGAAGAACTAATAATAATTATGTCATGAATTGCTGTGTTAAACTTGTATTGATAAATTGTGTATGAAAATCGTTCTGCTCATGGGTTACGTCATTCGCACGTTATCTTAAAGAACAGTCGTCGTGGTTGACTTCATGCGTTGCCGTAGCAGACCGTGATACTACTCACGAAACTTGCATTTAACTTTTATATGATAAATGATACTCCCTCTGCCACGAATTAAATGACTTCCTCGCATCCCAATATTCAGTAGGGAACGCATATTGAGGAGGCCGGATGACTCACTATTTGACCCCAAAAAAATTCATACTTTTTTTCGAACGTACGTTAATCCTTAACGTACTTCCGAGAAAAAATTAAGGGCAAAATTGTCTCAAATAGTGACTGTTCCGGCCGTTTTAAGATACATGCCGAAACAGTAAAAACAAATGCTAAAACGTCATTTAATTCGGATCAAAGGAAGTATTTGGAAGAGGATATTGTCTTTGTTATTAAAAAAGATGTATTGTGTGAATAATTTGTGAAAATTATAAACCATAAAAAATTTATTTGTGTTTCATGTGATAATGGAATTATATAGCCATTATTATTTTGAATTGACAAATAACATATTTATAAGATTAACCTATAGTTTGATTTCTGTATTTGAATTAAAAAGAATTAAAAAGGAAAGAGACTTTTTATGGAAAGACATCTTTATCCTTTCTGAGTTAATAAAAAAACTCAATAAAGTAAGGTCATTTTACATCCAATAAAAATGAGCACAATGCTAATCTACCCGATACTAATCTACCCATAAAGTGTGCGGGTTAGCAAAACTACACACTTATACGCTGGCTACCAAACAAACCTCAGAGTCACCGACCATTTAAATTCTACCCACAATTATTCTCCAAAAATTTTGTCCATGATTTACATGAATAAAAAAAATTCCCCATCACATTGATGGCCATCATCACCATGTCATTGGTAAAGAACAAAAGAAATGTCAGAGAAATGCACAAAATAAATGAATGCTTCTTCAATCATACAAGGCCTCAATCCTCCTCATCATCAGCTTCTGAGAAATCATATCCTCCCATGACTGATAAAAAAACTAGAACAGCAACCATCTGTGTAACCAAGAAAATTTTTGCCCTTCTCTTAAATTTCTTTTCCTCTTCCGTATATTCCTTCTTCGGTTTCGCCTTCGGCTTTGAACCTAATCACAACATTATTTTACATTACTTCCAATGTTCCAAGCAAACAAAAAGAGTTCTGGTCAGTATTATTGTTTTGCACAGAAATAGTTTGATGATCCAAAATATTCAAATAGCTAGTTTGTAATGGTCAAACAACTTAGGGCATGATGAATCGATCAATATTAAGGACAAAGGGGGATTGTAGGTTGATAATGTCTTACTTGAAGGACGAGATCTTGGAATCGACCCTGGAGAATCTGTGTGGGACCATAAGACAGATGCTGTTGATGAACCAGACTCCATGAACTCCGTCTTAAACTTGTCAGCATAACGCACCAGATTATCATGCTCTAAGAGCATCTTCCGAAGAAGTGATGTTTCCTAATGGCACAAAATGACATTCAAGCTGAAAAGTAAGAAGACTGCATGACACTTAATTAATAAGGGACCTAACCTATATTTTCAAGTATGAAAGAAATTAAAAGACTGTGAATCACTTCAAAAAACCAAAACTAAGGAGTAGGATCCATGTTTAAATACTGGCTTTCGAGATTTATCAAAAAAATAAACCAAAAGGACTTGAAAAAGTGTGAAAACTATGTACCTCATAATGGCACACAGTTCTAAATATTCCCGGAGGTACAACATAACATAACAATCATTTGCATACCTGAAATCTTAAGGTTCTCTCAACAACATTTTCAAAGTAGTAGACCTTCTAAAAATTAGCAAATTGATCCAGACAAATGTAACTTGTTCACATGAACATCACCCATATAGGAATGACATACTGTTGTATTATCCCATCACCTACACTTTCTGTAGGATTTGACAGCAACACTGTACCATAGGATTTCACTGACAACAGATCTTAAATAAGGGGAGAAAAGTCTCATTCACAAAGTTCAGCAACGTCCCTCCCAGATGAAAGAAAACTAATATTTCTAGAACATCCTTAAAATAAATAAATAAAATATTACGATAATTTAAGTATATTAAAAGAAATTATTTGTTCCCTTCAGCAGGAGGGTGTTCTATTAAATAATCCATGCAGCAATTGCTCATTTCTCCTCAATAATATAATGTATATAACAAAAGAGAAAATAGAAGTAAAACTGCTGTAGCTAAAAAGTTAAAAAAATTCAATGCGGTGCTCATTAGGAGTACTATCTAAAGCATCAAAGGGAATTACCATTTCGGATGTTGTTCATTAACAGACTGATTTATAGGAATAAGAACAGATTAATTGTCGCAGTAACAAACCTTCAAGTTACATACTAGTTTATTCTAGAATTAGAAAATAAAAGGCAGTTTACTTTTAAAATACTCTTATAAATGAGACAAACCAACAGAAACCAACATTTGACTTCACAAAATTCCCATGGTTTGAGTGACTCACAGGTAATGCTTGCAGAGTTAAGAGAACATGCCCAATGAGAAATGCATCCAAACTTGATGGCCTGCACAAAAAGGAATGATGCAGTTTGAGGCACACATCAACACTTAATTCAACTTCTCATCTTAAACTTATAATTAATAAAAAAGCCGAGGTTAAGTATTAAGAAGATTTACCTGTTCTCAAACAGAAACACCTGATCCCCTAATGTAGTTGATAAAGCTCCATATGCACTTCTGGCTCTCTTGTAAATCTGTTCAATATATGAAAATAAAAATATGCCATAGTCAACATACAAACAAATGTGGACAGGATTCATATCAATCCTACACAAGAAGATGATCATAGAACTTCTACCTCTTTTTCCTTTTGTTCAGCAGTATCTTTAGTTATTCCAAGATGCTGCTTCACAGTGTAAACTTGTTTCATGAATAGAATCTTCCCTATTAGCCAAGGAAGGTCAGCATAATAAATCTTGTTTGCAGAACTACCATCAGACCCCACCCAGAGTTCATACTTGATTGCATCTGCAAGCCAGGAGCTAATCATCGCTTCCATTGATACCCACTCCGGGACTGAGCAGAATTCAGTGTCCAAATCAACAATTCCATCTTCCTTCAATCGTTGAATAACGCCACCATTCTCATTGTTATAGGCCACATAGCTATCAGATTCAAAATAAGGAATTTGATCTGGTAAACAAAGGCAAAAAGTATTTCTGAGGATCATGCATGAATCCAAAACAAACAAAAGAAAGAGTAAAGAAACACACGTGCGAAAGCAAATTTGCAATGTGATAGCAAGCACCAAGTGCATTCCCACACACATAAATATGCACATGCACACACCACAGTAGACATACATTTAAGTTATATTCTAGCTTCACATGCATGTGGAATTTTCAGAGTCATAAAATGATATTGGCCCAAGAAGAGACTGAGAATAAAAACGACACAATTACTGTGCAAACCACGCAGCCTGAACAAAGAGGTAAAAAAAGGAAGTTTTTCTACAAAAGTGATGAGATGGCATAAAAATTTGAGGCACTCAGAAAGGCAAGATTTAGTCTTAAGAATCTTCACTGATAATCAAGAAACATGCAGATCCAGTGGTAAACGAAACGATGTTTTGAAGAAATGAAACACAAAATGGCATGCAGAACAACTCCTCAATTATTTCAAATGAATCGGGAATTTTCCTCATCATATCATCAAACATTGAGACCCTGATAAAGATTTTCTTCAGCGAAAAGAGGACGGTAATCTACCCCACCCAGCGGGGAGCATTGGTGAAATGCCAACTATTTCCACTTGCTAGTTCAAGAGTGCAAGTTCCAGTCAAGGGAATAGCCACTTCTATTAACTTCCTCTATAATAGAAGAGAGTCAAGTAAAGAAACCTTCTAGGTATTACCCAAAAGTATTCTTTTGCATCTTCTTGCTCTACTATAACTAAGCTGAAACAGAAACTCACTCAACTGTGTGTCACTAAATAATCAACTAGTGAAAATCAAATTCGGCTGACATTAGAATTCTATCTAAATCCAAAACAATTAACCCTTAACAAGAGGAAGTGACATTCATAAACGACAAAGCTGAACAAGAATACTAGTCTACAATGCACAAGAAACACGAAATACAAGATCAATAAAGAATACCTGAATCTGGGTATGTGGGATTGAATGCCAAGTTGAAAGGGAATCGAGCGAGCTTGAGATAGATGTAAACAGGCAAGCAAAGTGGGCAAGCAGTTGGGAGTCCAAAACAAGGTTTTCTTGCAACAAGTGTGTACCTTTCTTGTGATTCTTCCATCCCTAAGAAGAAGGAAAACACAGAAAGCTGAAAGTGGGTCTGGTTTGATGGATGCTTAGTTACTTGTTACTATCACTTGAAGAGTTTGGATCTCTTTGGACATACTGCATTTTAGGTGCCATTAATTTGCAATTGAACTCTATCAATTAAAAACCATCAAATTGCACACCTAATTGATCAAACCAAAGGCCGCAATACTTAATCCTTGCCTGCAATTGAAACAAAAATATGGCATTAAGATGAAGAAAATCAGACCTGCAAAAA
The DNA here is from genome assembly GCA_963691705.1 of Viola odorata. NCBI lineage: Eukaryota > Viridiplantae > Streptophyta > Magnoliopsida > Malpighiales > Violaceae > Viola > Viola odorata. The sequence continues at coordinate 66,392,667 of OY829539.1, read as the reverse complement.
CAGGACCTCTATATGTCCTCAAATAAGGAAATCAAAATCTCCTAAGCAAATAAGTAGAAAAAACTACAAAGGAGAGAACTTACCAGGTAATGAATTGCTGGCCAAGGATAGGGCTTGGTTTTCCTATGCAAAAACCAAGAGATTTTTATAAATTAAAAATTATGAATTGAGATAAACGAAGATGATTTGACAACAGTCATTGATACATTTTTATGTGCTTTAAGATGAAGAGCCAACAGAACAAAATAGGAAAAATCCTAGTAAGCAAAACAGAAACTGCAAGCTAACTAAACAGAGTGAAAATAAAAAAACTTACTGAAATACACAGCCAAGGAAGAGCTCTTATGCAACCCGCAGATGAAATCATAATAAAAAGAAATGGATTAGACTCCGGGAAGATGAAAGATTATAATCAATTATAAGAAAGCCCTAAAATGAAGAAGAGAAAACTGAACAGGGAGAAAAAAGTAAAGAGACTTACCCAGTCGAAGCACTGATCACCGATGCGAAGAAGAACTGGAATGATGCTCAACTGCAAAAGGAAAAATATAAATTAATATGACAAGAAAAAGTTGTGGCTGAATAAAATTTCTAAGGGCTTAAAACCGCGGCTTACGACTTGGAACTGCGACAAATTTGGGTTGGGGGGGGGGGAATATTTTCTAAACCCTAAACCCTAAACCCAACCAAAAATATACTTGATAAATACGTGAATTTTACTAATTTAATTACTTACGAATACGGGAAATAAATAGTTACAATACAGTTCGACAATTTTTTAAAATTTAGGATATGATATGTGGATAAATATGTTAATTTTAAATATTTTTAAAATTATTTATTTCCAAAATATAAATGTATAAATTTTTAATATTATTTTATGTATTTAATACATATCGGGTAGGTATCGGTATATAATAAAGTGATATAAATATAAATATGATAGGTACAACGATTTTTTGAAAATTTAGAATACGTTACGTCGATAAATATATAAATTTTAAATATTAAGTATGGATATGTACAATAATTCTTAGAAATTTAGGATATAATACGTAAATTTTTAATATTTTCAAAATTATATAAAAATTATGTAAAATTTATAGTTTTTTTATGAAATTAATAGTCAGATTGAGTTATTTCATTTCTTTTCCTTAGATGTTACTACTATATTAGTAGCTCATAATTAACTTTTATTGCATTGGCGTTTACTAGACAATAAATAAGAAAAATATTAAAGTATGTGAGTTGAAATTTGGAAGCAATAAATAATTGTCAGTTTCTTGTTTCTATATATTTAGATACCTTGACTGATCAACGGCTAACACTAAAACAAAAAGAAAAATGTGTAAAAAGATGATGGTTAGAATTATGACAAGGGAGCACATAAAACCTACTTCTTCAACTCCTAAAGACAACCAATATATCAAGCTCTCCCTTCTTGATCACCTTACTTTTCCAATGTCAGGGCCATATTTTCTCTTTTACCCTCAAGAACACGGTACTATTGCAGACATAGCTGTAAAATCCCAACTCCTTAAATCTTCTCTGTCAAAAGTTCTTACTCTTTACTATCCACTAGCTGCTGGTGAGTTAGAAAATAATTCTTTGATTAAATGCAATGATATTGGGTTGGAGTATATTCAAGCTCAAGTTAGTTGTCCCATGTCGCATTTTCTTCGATGCCCTGACTATGAAATACTTGAGAATGACTTCCTTGTTATTAATCTTGATCAGTCGGTCACAAAAGATCAATTCACCAGTGGTATAATCCAAGTTAATTTCTTTTCATGTGGTGGGGTGGCAATTGGATTTAGTGTTTCCCACAAGATCATGGATGGAGTTAGCATTAGTACGTTCCTTTTAGCATGGGCCGCGGCGACAACCAATAGTAACGATAAATTATCAAGGGGAGATCTTCCATATTTTGTCTCTGATACAATAATTCCTTCCTTGAATGAATTTGTGTCACCAACAACACAACAGACACCAAGTAGTTTGGACACCGTAAAGTATCCCACCAGGAGGTATGTGTTTCAAGCATCAAAAGTAAGGTTACTCAAGGATCAAGTTATGACCAAGGGAGTGCAACGACCAACACGAGTTGAGGTTGTGACAGCATTGATATGGAAATGTTTGATGGCTGTATCTTCAAAGACACAATATTCTGTGGTGATGCATGCTGTGAATTTACGGAAGAGGTTTTCGCCACCTTTGCCACAGAACTATGTGGGGAATCTTACGGGCAGATTTTTAACGGAACCCAAAACGAAGGACAATGCGGGTTTGAAAGAACTGGTGGCTTGTTTGAGGAAAGGTTTAACAAAGAATCTTGCGATCTTGGAGAGATCAAACGTTCAGGAAAAGAATGAGCTTGTGGCATCAATTCTTGATTTTGCTAAGGAGGTTGCGAATTACATGAATGGTAGGGATAACATAGAATTGTATAGCTTTAGCAGCTCGTGTGGCTTCCCATTTTATGAGGTTGATTTTGGATGGGGAAAGCCTACGTGGGTAAGTTACACAAACTTAGGGGTGAACAATTTTGGAATGTTTCTGGATGCAAGTGACGGGGAGGGTGTTGAAGTATGCTTGTCGGTAAGTGATGACGTTGCGGCATTGCTGGAACGCAACACAGAGCTACTTGAGTTTGCTTCAGTAAACCCGAGTCCTTGTGGCCTTAAAGTCCCTGTACTACTGCAATCTAGTTTGTAGAAAATATTAGATTAAACTGATTGAAGATACAATAAAGTGCAAAATTGTAGGTAGCCTTTGGATTTTAAGTTCTGGGATGAAATAAATCCAGAAGAAGAGATGAGTGCTATGAACAATTCAGCCAACAATGACAATGAAGGTTTAGTATTGATGTTGTTAGCAAAAGACAATTTTGAATTCTTTTTCGTTTGTATTCTCTTCCAATTTCAATTCAGGATGAAGAAAATCATACATACTAACCTATATTATAACTGAAAAAAGTAATCTCTATTAATTATTTTTCTTAAATTGATATAAAGAGATAATTTATTATAGAGAATCACTAAATCTATTGTCTATTAAATTATTTAAAGGAAAAAATAAAATTCATCAAAAATGATTTTTTCATATATGAGAAAATATAAAGCAGTAATCTTGTATATTATGTATTATTCACTGTACATATTCATCTTTAAAACCTCTCCCTTATTTTTAAAGATAGCTTATAAATTATATTACATGTCCAAAAAATAAAATAAAAAAAGAGATTATAAGTAATTTTTTGGACTTTTTAGAAAAGCCCAAACCCGGCCCACTCAGCATCACCCACGGCCCGAGGAGATGACCGACATGATGAAAAATAAGAACTTGGCGAATCACGAAATGGCGAAGATAACTTCCGTCCGGCTCGAGCAAGACCATTGAGACAACGTCTCGAGCGCTGAAGTACAGTTACAGTCACGTTCGGAATGCGGTTTTGGTGTGGTGACGATTTTGTCCCTCCTCTTATTTGCTAGGCGGGATAATTAATTTCAGAGAATGACCCATTTTATAACAGCGTTATCATTGGCACGTGCGCATTCCATTTTATGGAACCAAAAATCCATGCTTAACTTAAACAAACCATAACGGACACCATTGTCTCCTTCTCTAATTGACTTATTTGAATAAAATATAAAAATACATCTTTTATAACTTGAAAAGAGAAGAAAAAAGTTATATTTGGTTTGACTCGTCATTTTTTTTCAGATTAAATTGGTTTAACTATTCGGTTTCACATTATTCAATTTTATAATTGATACATTTTTTTATCTAGTATAATTGATTTGATCCCTTTTTAACAACAATATAAGTAGGGTTAATGTAGCAATTTCCTTGGTGAAATGAGAGTTTGTGGTGTTGGAATATTACCACCTTTTGACTAATCTCCATTTTGTAGCGATTTTTTAAAAATTTTAAATTCGAGTTTTGAAAATGAAGAAAACTATACTAGGAGAGTTGTATTTTTTTTAAAGACTCGCTCAATTATTTGAGAGGACAAAAGAAAACTAATTTCTAAGAATGTGAAAACTAGGACACCTAGATGAAATCAAACACGTTAATTAACGGGAGACATATTAATACTCAAAAATCGACGACGCTTAACAGAACATGTGCTAGCTAGTAAGACTCCGCAGCTTTTAATATTTTTTCCCTAATAATTCATGAACTATTTGTTCATTACTATCTTAGTATTGACATGTTTTTGACCTTTGGATAGAAAACAAATCCAGCGTAAGGCTTCAAGTACTATTGGCATGAAACTTTTTTTTTTAACTCTTGGTAATTGAGATTAGGGTGAGTAAAATTCTATCCGAACTAAAAAACTGAACAATCTGAATTTTGGATAAAGTGCTTCCATTTCTATATATAATATGAACCAAAGTCTTGAAACATTTGAATCTTTTAGTGTAAAATTGAAATTTGAACAAAAATTGTTGAATTTGATTGGTTACTAATTAAATTTATCTAAATTCAAATCCGACCTAATTATTTCCGTTGTAGTTCGATTGGAGATGAGGAAGATCCAATTTGATCTAAAACCAATTTAGATTAAACTGAATCTGATCTAATTAGATTCATGCTCACTTCCGGGACATAAGTTAATTTGATTTTCTTGGTTAATCGTAATGTTATATGGTTGGTATAAAAAGTTAGGCATTCTCACTTGTCTATCAAATAAGGAATCACTTGTTGTATATGAAGTAATTTATTTGCGGTAAACACTTTACCCACTAATCTCCACCTAATAGAGTCCGGAATAGTTGTGGTTCATTGTACCTTGAATTGCATGGTCTACATTTTTTTTTTAAGAACACGATGTTGTTTCTTGCAAGAAGTGTATTATTGAGCTTTTTCAACAGCTATCGGCAACTTGGAGTTCCTCCGTCGACTATTTATTGAAAGACATCCTACTTCAAAACAAGAGCTACATCAAGAATCAGAACTTGTTCCATTTACAGAAAATACATTGTGATAATAGGCAACTAGTGAAACAGCAATTTCCAAAGCGATTAACCATATTATATATCTATGTTTTATGTTTTCCTTTCAACACTTGGTATGCCTTTTACATGAAAAAAGAATAAATAACAATCTCAAAAGTATAAAAGGTTACAGGAGGAGGAATGGGGAGCGACACTCGTAGTTCTTGCAAATTTTACGAGACTAACAAGCGCAAACAGCGAACACAATGGCAATGTTTTTCATGCAATTTCAAGACTCAAAAAATTCAACCAATCTCTGCCTCCGCTATAATTTTTGGCTGTTGTGGGAGATCATTCCAAAAGGCAGCTTACAGCAGGCACGCAAGGAAGCTTGAAACGATAATGGGATCTGGTCGCACACCATCCAAAACGAGACTTGCTGTCACCACGCTCTCACCCTCTAGTGTACAGTTTACGAATGGTGATGTTCAAGGTTCCGAAGAGCAATTTTCGCAAAAATTTTGGCTTCCATGGGGGCCGTTGCAGCAGCAGCAGCACCACGTAAGACTCTTGGTGCTCCAGCATTTTGCAGCAGGCTCGTATGATGCGCTGCATGACGTCCTCCGGGCACAGTAAACTGAAAACAGAAGAAAAGGATCATTCATGGGGTTTCAAACTTCTATAAACTTCCAAAGCACATAATGCACAAAAGAAAGAGGCTTACCTGGAGAAGAGCAAAAGAAGAACAGGCCCTCAGGATGGAAGAAGGATTGCGCAACATGGTAACAAACCTTCCAATCTCTGCCGCACTGAAGAAAATGTAAAAAGTTGTAAGGAAACTTGATGAGGTTGGTAAAAGCAAGTGCTGAAGAATTTACAAAAGAGGTAGGGAATAACCAGAAATCATCAAACTAAAACGGTTTATAAATAAAAACCTGCATCTCAGGTGGCCTGCTTCTGGTATGCGTACTAATTCTGCAACTTGTGCAAGGGCTGTTGGGTTTGATGACACTACTGCAGCTGCAAAAGTTTGCGGAATAGAGAAAGAAAGCACGAATGCTTTAATATGCTTCAGGGCCAAGCTTTTAGCCCCTTCCATGTTCACAATCTTTGAAGTAGCATCTGACGAAGGCCCAACTGCTGCAAACTCGTCCGTTCTGCATACAACATATTAAAACTTTAAAATCTTTCAAAAAATTGCCATAGTTATTAAGAGACGGGTGTGGTTTCAGTTTGTACCTCCCGTCAAACATGTAGGCCAAAGCCAACGCCGCCATAAAACGTGCCATCTTTGACATTGATGTGGAACACAAATTAACAAGCACTGGAACTCCTCCATCCTCTACTATGCGTATCGCATTGCTAGGATTAAAAGCTAAATTCCAGAGAGCACCTGCAGCAGTCTCATGGACATCCTGAAATAGAGTAAACATAGATTCGTTTAAGTTATGCTCATCTTATATTATAAATGCAGCTGCTTGTAAAAGAAATGTTGTCAGGCTACAAGTTTTAGCAACAATAGGGAGATCAAGTTTGTCAATCATGTGAAACGTTAGCTTCAAATCAAAGAATAGAAGTCTGATATTAAAGGTAAATGTTAAAGGTCAACATTCCTGGAAGGCGACAACAGGATATAGCCAACATTGAAGGTATATGTCTCAAAACGAGAACAAGGAAACCATCATTGAATATTTCACAGAGGTATATAATCATTACAAACAAACAGAAGAATCAGTGTCCATAAATTATTGCATTTTATAATGATGTTTATAGTTTATCCCAGTTCGCTAAAAAGAAAAACTTACTGCAACATCTGAGCGTGCTAATGCAATAAGTGGAGCTACGCCGCCTTGTTGCCCGATAGCAATACTTGATTAAACATAGGAAAGACAATATGTATTAATAAAGTAGAGGAGACTCAAGAGATGCTATTATAGCTGACAAAGGTAAGCAGCATTATATGAAATACCATCAAATGAGCAATAATGAAGTATCAAAGAGAAAATACATCTTTTTTTAATCATGGAATTAGGATAGTAGTAGTTTTGATGTCTTGACACCATGCTCATGTCTATCAGTGTTCAAATTACAAAAGTTTACAGAAATGGGGAATTCCGAGAGGTGCTTTACTGCAAAGAAGATGAACTGCCCTTTAGAAAAGCAATAGGGGACAGAACTTTTGCAAATGCTAACCTATAAGGCTGGCAGTGGCATCTATAACTATCATATTTGTTATAGTGAAAAGGTAAAAGGAAGGATGATGATTTTTTTATAAAAAAAAGGAACTAAAGAAAATATATGAACTTTTAACAATATTAAAGAGTTAGGAGGCTACTGGAGACGGCTGAACTCGAAAGAGATAAGAAGCTTTTTCAGCTACCTGTTAGCTTCTGATACGGATAAGCCCCAAAGAGCACCTGCGGCCCTTTCTTGAAGACCTTGGGAGGAATTCGAGCAAGACTGAGCAAGAGAAACCTAAAGACCACATTCACACCAGACATCAGTACTGGTAACAGTATATAACACTATCATTAGAAACCTAAGGAGTGGTTCTGTACAACTAGAAATCATGCTTATGCAACCAAAGGTCCATTGAGGATTTTACTCGTACTTCCAATTTACTTGTGAATAAAACTATGCTGAAGAGAATCATATTATACACACACGCACACACACACACATACATACATATAGAAGTTTGAATAATCAGGAAGGAAAACAACACAGACAGAAGTTATGTGCTGGAGCATTTATAATTCTCAAGAGCTGCTAGGTCTTGCTTTTCTACCACTAAAATCTTATCATATGGCATCTCGAGGTTCCTTAGAAACAAATAGGATACAGGAAGCTAATGCTTTCCGAGTAATTCAATACCATACCAAGGCTACAATCCCGCCGGCTGCTGCTATTGCTTCTCGATTTTTGTCATCAAACGATAAATTCCACAAAGCACCAGCAGATTCTTGCCTGTATCAGCAAGAAATGAACTTAGCGAATATACAAGTTATACGGCATGACTTTACCATTATCCATATTAACAAGTCTATTCATTCTGCTATTTTATACTCCCTCCATCCATGATTACTTGCCTCTTTTACATTCCCGATGTAAAAATTTAGTTCTTTTACTTTGTTACCCTCTTTATTTGCAGGAAAGAGAATGAATAGGTGAGTGACACTTCATATAATTAGAAATATTAATGAGGACAATTTTACATAAAAAAATATAAATAACCGTGTCCAATGATTGAAATTGGCTTGTGTGCAGTGCAGGTCAAAAGAGGCAGGTAATCCCAGACGGAGGGAGTACAATTTTTGTGGGAAAACGAAAATAAACTTAGGTCCAACCATGAAGACTGAGTAAAAGTTAGTGAAAGGAGAATCTTAGCGAACTTACAGGATACTGACATGAGTATAGCATCATAAACATTGGCTACTTATTCATTCTGTGGGTAGCTAAGAGAAAAACTGATTACCTCACACCTTCATGTTGAGAACAAGTGAGTTGGACCAATGCTTCGAGAGAACCTGCTTCTTGTCCAACAGCAGCATTATTGTTATTGCTATCTCCATGAGCAGCCAAATTAGCCAATGCACGGGCAGCCTAATCAAGAGTGAAAAAAAAATGCATCACATATAACAATTGAGATGAACACCAGTTCTTTCACAAGTTCTCATGTATCTTTTTTCTTTGGTTCACAAAAATGACATGGAGGGTCCAACAATGACCGGAAGAGGTATATAACAGCATTATGAATAAACAGGGTATGAGCGCCTAGATTATCCTCGATCACAAGATCTATGTGACACAGGAACATACTTCAATTCTAAAAGAAGAAAATCTTGCATTGCTGCTTCCGCACTTCCAGGAAGGACTCTGTACTTGTCTAAGATAAGAAAATAACAAGATATAGGTCGAAGTTTCTATATTACACTAGTTACAAGTTACCAACAAAGGTAACTCATCAAAAGTTTGAACTAAAGTCACCTGCTCTTGCACTCCTTCAAACTTGCAGGATCTAGCAAGCATCACAAGAGCATGCACACCACCTGCCGCAGCCACTTCCATGCTACATTTGTCATCAGCAGCTAAATTCGCCAGTGCCCCAGCTGCACGTTCCTGAAAAAACAAGAAAAGACAAGATCATAATTTATCCTACATACGCAGGAGATGGAGAATTGTAAGAGTGATACACAAGGGAGATACATACAAGAACCCCATCATTGGTGGATGGCCATTTGAAAATAAGGTCAACCAACGCTTTTATACCACCAGCCTCAGCAATGGAACCCTGTAAACGTCATTGATTATACAAGTCAGAAGTTGCTGTCAAGATATCATATAATTGGCTTATCAAGAAAAGAAAAATATATCATAAAATTGCTCCAGTTTCCACAACCTTATGCTCTTCTCCAACAGAAAGATTCCAGAGGCCACCAGCAGCCTCTTCAGCAACCAGCCTGTTCATTGACCTGGCTAAATTGGCAAGGATATTAATTCCTCCAATTTCAGCAACAGCTTTTGCAACTTTTGAGTCTACTGACAAATTAGCTATAGCCTGCACATTGCAATGGCGCAATGGTAAGTCATGTCAAAGCTCTAAATAAGCAGGGAAATCAAATTCACATGATGAAAGTCATCCTGAGAATCAACAATCCAAGTGCTAAGAAAAAATAAATGATCCTTTGATCTCTGTTTCAGGTCATTTCAAAAATCCGCATTCCACTTTTCTGTTTAAGAATTTTCAATTGGTCATAATCTAAACAGAGCTCATACTATAAAATTTACAACTGTGATAGGTGATGCCAAAGGAATAATCCTCACCTTCGCTGCTTCAGACTGAAGTCCCTCACGACAAGATCTAGCAAGGTCCAAAAGTAGTCTTATTCCACCACTACGCATAATTGCCTCTGCCCGATGACAATCAACAGTGGCATTTTCATCATCAACAACAACAAAAGTTGCAACTGCACTTGCTGCTTTTTCTTGAACATCATCTTGTGAGCTTTGAATTAAATTAAGCAACAGTCCTCCCCCTTGCTTTAGCCAAAATACATCAAGCTCCCTTGGGTTGGTCTCCGCAATGCGCAAAAGCAAATGCGACAGAATCCATTCAATCCAGGTGACAATTCTGTCCAAGTCTTTATTCATGTTCTTTAGTTCCCTCCAACACGAGAGTCCATTGCTGTCTTGACCAGTAATATCGACAAATAATGAGACTACAGCCTTGAAAATGTCATTAAAAATTGTGACTAATATTTTTCCTTTGTGATTATATGTCATGTTCTTATCAACTTCAGCTTCAAATACTGGACAATTCAAGGCTAACAAGACTTTTAAATTTTGAGATGAGGACAACAATGTCCTAATAGAACTCAAACTTATGTCTGTTCTTGAAACATCTAGTCCCACCAACTTGGGCAGTTTACTCCAACTGACTGACGCTGAAGCCCATCTCACGTTTCTTGTTCCAGCAACAGACAAAAAATGGACAGAAACCAGATTTCCCAATGCTACCTCATCAATAGCATCTGACTCCATGAATGCAACGTCTGCCAATTGCCTACAGTGCCTAGCCAGAGCATTTATGGCATCTCCATTAACTTCCTTGACACCTGACAGCTGGAGTCTCCACAGCCTGGGGCAGCAAACTGCTATTGCTTTGATTGCATCACTGCTGATTCTTTCACATGTATCAAGACCAAGTTGGAGACTTTCGAGCATCTCATGTCGAGCTGCTATGATTGAAAGTTTAGCATCGGTAATATCCCTGCAGAAATCACCACTAATATCATGAAGATCCCTTGCTTGAAGGCCAATTATTGCATCAGCTGACTCTGCTCCTCGAAACCGAAGTCTTTGCAGATTTTTGCATCGAGGAGCAAGTAACTCTGCTGCTGTCATGTCAAACTTGTGTGAGCGGAGGTCCAGTGAACCCCACAGACAGGGTGAAGAACCTAATAATCGAAATGTTCGACATGATGATGACAAACTAGCCCGGTCTCGATAATTCAAATAAGAAAGGAGTTGAATAACTGTATCATCAGGTAAGGTTGTCCAATCAAGCTCATAAATCTTATCCGTTTGCAAACATCCACCATCTGAAATCTCAGGATTGCTTCCTACAGTTTCCTTGTTGTTGTCCTTAGAATCTGACAACTTTCTTCTCACTCTTCGAGTCATATCTCAATCAAAAAAGCTCCAATCCTGTGACCACGTGAAAGGCTTCTGCACACAATTGATCGATTTAGCTAACCTCATTAATGGAAGAAGCTGCAATGTTTCCAAACACAACGCACCAGTAACAGCAACATTCAAAAGTGTTAAAATTCAATAAACAACAAAGCAAAGCAACAAAAGACGATATCTTTTGAGACCCAATACCAAACAATCTTCGAATTCATAAAGAGAAAGTTCAAACATCTAAGAAAATAAAGCTACAATCTTTCAGATGCTCAAAACCCAACATTGGACAACCCTAACATCAAAAAATGCAAGCATCTAATCAAATAAGCTCTACTTTAGCGGTAACTACAAACCCAGAACAGAATAGCTAGTACCTTCCATCGATAACTAATGCCTGATCAACAAAACCACACAAAGGCTTATCCAACACAGCTAAATATGATAACATAGAACAGGACCCAACATTGAACAAGTAATGGGCATCACTGCCTGTGTAGAATCTGAAGATTAAAAGAGTCAACTGGGTTCTTCATAAAGTACCTGAAAAATGGACCTTTTTGATAATTTGAATGAGGGTATGAAACTGAAGGCGTTTTGAATGATATCTCCAATGACAGTTAAATAATGTTTCAAAGAGGAAAGAGCGAAGCTCAAGCTTATGAGCTTTGAATCAAATATCTGCCTTCTTAGCTTCTTGTCTGTGATTGATGGTTAAGGCAATAAGGCAGGCAATGATATTTGATGGGTGAAAGGAAGGGAGAGGAGAGGGTAGGAGACGGGAAGGCTTTGCTTGGGTTGGAGTATAAATACATAAACGACATTCACCTTCTATAGTTTAAACAAAAAAGTTGGGTATTTTTACCATGTCATTCTGTCAAAGTTTTTGCTAGTTCATTCCAAAGGAGAGAAAATATATACTGCTATATTTGTATTTCTTTTTACGTAATTGTCACAAGAATGAAAAATTCTCTCGTGGAATTAACTCATGAGATTATAATGGTAGATGTACCAACAATTACCACGTAAATTTAAAAGGTGATAAAAAATTACTACTAATCGATATACGTGTTACGTTGTCATAAATATACATTAAGAAAATCAATACACGGGTTATATTGCGGATGGATTAGTACAAATTAAAAAAATAGTACCATAAAAAGAATATTAAGGAATGGTATCAAATCAAATGATGATTGAAATGAAATATGAAGCACATTTTACAAAATGTGGAAGAAAAAAAAATATATGCACTTATTATATATTATTTTTTCAATTTAATCATCATAATATCATTGAAAATAGTAAGAAGAGATTAGTAAAAATGCACGATCCTTATGCAAAAGAGTTACAAGCATATCAGGGGATCAAAAAATTAGTGAGGAGGTCAATGTTGCAGTCTGGCAGGTTTGACAACCAATCAACAACTTGATTAGCTTTGATCCTTACAAAAATGAGTATATTTAAATTCCATATCAATAGCTTGATAGTCCTAATATAAGTCTTAATCTCCTTCGGGGGGTAGAGGATTAGAAGATACAAGCTCACCTACAATTCTTAAGTTAGGAAAATGGGTTAAAAAATATTGGAAAATCATATGTGAAGCTTCTGTGAACCTTTTGTGGGGTTCATACAAATCAATCGATTAAAAACACTTCTTGATCACAAGCCTACAAAAATATAGGCACTTTGATCACAAATTGATAGGGTTGAGCGATTCCTTACTTCTTATTTTTTGTGTGAAAGATTGTACTAAATTAAATCATTCCACCATTTGAAGATCATTCCATTCTTTGTTAAACTCCTGATCCTAAATCAACTCATCGGTTACATACAGTAATTAAAATAGTAATTAAAGGTAATTTCATGCTTTCTTAATACATGAACTTTATTTTTTTTTAGTGAGGTGGACTATAATAATAATGTACCTGAGCATTATGATGTATAGATATATGACTGAAAATCAAAGAACTTAGAAGAAAGGATATGCTGATGATGGCTTTTCATGAAAGAGTAAGAATTTTTAAAGACTAGTTTCGCCAAGACATTAATTGTCTAGTTAATGTTGTTAACAGTTGTCCACTTCACTATATTACACAAACAATGTTGTCATTGATGAGGTATGGCTAATTTTTTTTACTTCTTTTGTTCACTTTTCTTTTAGCACAATGAAGATGGAAAAATAAATGGTACTTGTTTGTGTAATTTTTTTTTTTTGTCTATCCCACAAAATATTTGTTTAGTTTGTTTTGGTTAGGATTACTTTTGGAAAAAGCTTAGGCACATTGGGATACCCTATTACTCTCTACCTTTCCAAACAAATAATCGACACGTGTTAATTTTTAAATGATATGACAAGAAATAAATGATGTTTATCCTTTCCATATTAGTTTATACTTCTTTTTCTATTTAAACTGCTAATTAACAAGTGAAATATAACTCAATTATTACCGTATGTTAATTTTTTATATAAAGAGATATCCTCGATGTACTTTAGATTTTCTTTATTACCCTTCAGTTATTACTAATGTTGCCTTTGTGAATTTCTAAGTATACTAGTTAAAGTTTATTTTTCTTATTTTCTTTAAATAATAAAATAATAGTATTTATAGATTTGAATTTGGATTTATATTTACGTGCCTTTTTCTTTGACATCCTGGTTTGGATTTGGGGAAGCTGATTTTAAGAACCCAAAAGCTAAAATGTCATTTGACTCATTTGGTACAAATATTTTCGATATATGTCTAATATAAATATGGTAATTTTTCTATTTCGTTCTCATACGAACAAAAGGAAAAATTGACATGTCTATCTAATCAAATAAACCTCTAATCAAAAACAATTATGCATGTCTTCATGTATTGAATTTTTTTTTCTATTTTTTAAGCAAATTGCAACCTTTACTCAGAAATCAACTTTGCACAAAAAAATTCTAGTCTTGAAGTACTTGATCTCTTATCCTAGTTTTAAAATAAACTCCAAATTTCTTAGAATTAAGAAGTTAACTTAGCATAGAACCACCATAATGTAATTAAAGTTTTATAAATATTTTATTTGACAGTGATTTATAAACAAACATGGTAGTGATTTGATATATTTTGTTATAAAATAAAGAAAAATCACCACATAATTAATTTTAATTTTAATGCTGACATATATTGCCTCCTCACTTAATCAAATGTTTTTCTGGATTACACTATGCATAAACAGTAGTAGATCACTATCGGAGGGGGTTGAAGCGGAACATGAGTAGAAATTGATGACACCCCAAAGAAAAGTTTCACACTTTATATAGTTTTGGGTTGGTCGGTGCTGGCATGGTTATTCTAAGATAATTTTAACCATAATTACATTTATCAAGATAATCATTGATTTCAACTATTAAATGTATTTTTTTTTAAATAATATACTTTCACTAATTATCTTTCCTCACTATATTAATTACCTTAGTTGAATTTGTTTAACTTATCTCATTAAATGATTTTTTTGGAACGATAAAAATTCTAATAAAAAAAGACCAAATAATTTTCTAAAAAATTATAACTAGGATAGCTAAATTGCAATAATTTTTTCACTAAAAACATTGTTAACTACATACGATTAGGAGAATGTTGTGATGATGGGTTGGTGAGAGTTTTTCGCTCTTTCTTCTCAAGGCATTGGAGCAAATATGTCACTATACATAATTTACAATATAATTGCATATCAATCATGAGGTCTAATTATGGTGGCTAATGCCTTGCAATTTCCTTGAAATACATACTTAAGTTCTGAAAATGGGTTAGGTAAAATATTAGAAAATCATATGTGCAACTTTTGTGAACCTTATCTCAATCAATTAGTTAAAAACACTCATTAATCATGAGCCTATAAAAACATAGGCACTTTGATCACAAATTAATAGGGCAAAGCAATCCTTCACTTCACTTTTTTAAAATTATCATCAAGTTATCCCATTCATTTTCCAACTCATGATCCTCAATCAATATTAACTCGTCGTCACCGGTTACAAATGACCATTGAAGGCAATCCCATACTACCTGAATGGATGTAATTTATTTTTCTAGTTATGTGGACTATGATCACAATGTGTTTAAGCATAACATGGTATAAATTATACAATTAAAAAAATTGTTAAAGGCATCATAGGAAATTTTCTTTGATGAAAATAACTAAAGAAATAGTAGAGACCCGAAAAGAAATATTGATCTAGTAGTCCCAAAAATCAAGCAAGGCTACAATGCAATAATAATAATGAAAAAATTCGCAGAAATTATTGATCTTCTAAAGCTAATTCATAAAAATGGAAGATTTTTTTCTAACATCACTACACAGTACGTATACGACAACAAAATACACATTGCATTTGAGTTAGCAATGAAGGTTGCTCAAGTAAAGTTCAATTTTACCTTGATTATATGGATAAGGCTGGAAGTTTGCTAGAGAGAGAGTTGAAAAATTAGAGGAGGATGAAAACAAATGTAATGAAGAGAAAATAATACAAAAAATGTGTCTTCTCAGCTGTATGTTTGGTAATTTTAGAGTTGGGGGTACGAGTCAAAAGGTAATATTCGGGGTCCTATGTGTTTAGGATGTTGATCTAGATGATATTTTGTCTTATCTTGTTCGAGTTTTGATCTCGTTGATTCATTCTTTAAACCGAATTTATACCTGAAAGTTTCCGAGATTTTTGCCGGAGTAAACTCTCTAAAGCTTAAGTTAGTAATCAACATCGATACAGCTCTAATCAAACAATATTAATTTGCTGACTGATGGGTGCCGAGACCGTCAAAATATATTAAAGTACAATTTACCATGCAAGTGTATAATTGAATTGCAGCAAGTGGTAAAAGGATCGTTCCTCAAAGATTCGGTGGATTAAAAACAATTCTTTGTATTAAATAAAAGGGGTGGTAAATACCAATATGAGTTGTTGGTTGGTTGCATATAATTTAGATTAACAGAAATAAACAAAACAGGATACGCAGTGGGTGATATTAATCAGTTGATAATGGCTTCCCAGTAAGGATTTCTTGTAGCTCATGATTCGATTAAGTTGATCATAGATGCAAAAGTGGTAAACACTAGACTTATAGGAAGGCTATAGAGACCAGGTATTGGTCACCTAGATCTCCTACTTTCCCCCTACACAAGACTTCCAAAGAGACACTCTATTGGAAGTCCCTAATCATCCTAACAATCCTAAGAGACACTCTATAGGATTTAATCAGGCCAATTGATAGACGCAGGGAAAGACCTAATCCCCGGCCTGGGATAGAGAATCGTGTCTATCCTATAAACCAGAACTGATTCTTCTTCTAACTGTCACCAGCTAGTTGCCTTCGTATTTCTCTTGGCAATGTAGACTCCAAAGCCGCCAGAAAAGACTGTAATCATCCAAACCTTATGTGAAGCTGATCAGACTTTACTAAGAACAGGGACAAACTATCATGCAAACAAGACGAACAAGAATACAAGTATAGTGTGTGTGAAGTGCTATTTGATCTCACAACCTATGAATCATGGCGTCGAATCCTTACTAAGAAGAAGGCGTTTAGCCTATAATGGACATAACAATAATAATAATAAAGAAACAATCATAAACTGAATCCGAATTATATTAAAGAGGGGAGAATAAGTTTAAACTGTAACAATGGTAGAAAATTCGAGAGAGAAGGAGTTTTTCTCTTCTTCTCAGCAGCAGCTTTAAATAGCAAAAACCTATCTCTGGTACGAAATTCAAAAGACGAAGAGAAGATAGAATTCTAAATATGCGGGATTGTTTGTTTAAATACAAAAAGAGGGGATCGATTAGTTCTAATCGATCAAGGAGTTCTAATCACAGCTGAACTTCTTTTCTTCCTGAAGGCTCCAGCTGGAATACTTCAAATCCGCTCACGGCCCATGGATAAATCTCGCGGCCCAGCTAGCTTTTTAAGTCAGTTGACTCTGGTCAATGCTTCCAAATCTTCGTCTTATCCCAGGTCTGGGATTCTATCTTTCTTTGCTAAGCAAAACAGCTCTGATGGAGGCTCTTTTGGCTCCTATTGGTAATTTCTGCTTCTCAGCAGTGTCTCTGTAGAAAAGGAGTGAAAGAGCAATAATTGGCAGTATCATCATCCCAAAACTGAGGTAAAAGGATGATGAAAAGATGACAGTTTAGCGCTTTATCAAATCCCCCACACTATCTTACGTTTGCCCCCAAGCATTTCTAACCTAACACAAGACTCAACAAAACAAAACACATAAAAACACATAAAAACAAAGATCAATCAGAATCTACTTCAGAGCACCCAGTTCATCACATAAGATCCACAGATACTTAAGCACATAACTCAATCCAATATTACCAAGGCTTGACCAAGACTCAAAACTCACCTGATCTGATATAGTCCCATAATCGAGTGCTTAGCAATCGATCCTTGCAGTTGAAAACACATAAAACAATTCTCATTTCCTTCTACCACCCCCTTCACATTGACTGGATAAGATTTTCAGCCTACCCCCTAGGCATTTCCTAATTTTTTTCTTAAATTTGATAAGCTGAAGTTTCTTGATTACCCCAGCTTAAATTAGGCCTGGGAACCAAGACACGCATATTTTCCTTTTTTAGAGCTGATTGTAGTTCCTTGGATATTCTTGCTTAAATTAGGCATGAATACCAAAGCAGCAACTTAACAATTTTTTTATTCATATTTTTCATAGCTGCTAAGCTTCTAAAAATGATTTCAGGGGTAGGCCTATAAAGATAGTCAATGTGTTGAAGGCAGCAGGGTAAAGAATGCCAGTTCTACATGCTTTCTCTCGCAAAATTCAATCATCACGCCCAAGTATCATGACCCTATGTAGATTAAGTGAGTTTCACAAGTATTGGAAAAATTATACCTTGGTAATAAAACATGGACTTATGAACTCAAGCATCTTTTGTTTCCTATGTGATGCAATGCATACGCTGAATTTGATTATCAAGATCTTTGTTCGGACTCACAAAATGTATCTAAAAATATGCATAAAAATTAAAATAAAACATGCTCAAGACAGACAGACACGACACTAAAGTAATAATTGAAAACAGACGCTATATACAGACTCTAACAAACAATCAGAACAGATCATCAACACAAAAAGTCTCCCCCACACTAGATGACACTTTGTCCTCGAAGTGTGAGAAAGGAAAAGACTCAACATTTAACTAAAATAAAATAAATAACAAGGAAAAGAAGTACCCGGGGCAATTAAGGGTTGGGTGGGAAGGTGCTTTGCATGAATTTCTCCAGTAGCTGCTGTTGAATAGCAGTTGAATGCTTATGGTCCTCAATCAGCTTCTAGACCTGGGATCCTAGCTGCTCAACAGTCTTCTGCAGTTGATCCTGGCGGGCCATCATTGTGGTCATCATGGTTGCCATGCTTTGTGTCTCTCCCCCAGACCTGGGAATCTGGTTTTGTGGTGGCTGCGATCCCTGGTCTGATGTAGAGGGCTGGTTCTGTGCCGGAATTATTTTCCCTGCCACAAAAGTCTTTTTCAAAAATGAAGATCCCTTGGTTCTTCTTTGAATAGATGTGGTCTTCGATGGGAGTGAAACCTGTGTTACTGCGCAGCACACGATTCTCATCCAGGTGAAAGTATCCCATGGCATCCAAAGCTTTTAAATCTAAAATGCGCAAATCAGATGATTTAAATAGATCGCAAGTAGACACATCTAGACCCCTATGTTTGACAGCAAAGGCAGTGATTAAGGATTCCAATGGCATCTTATTCTTAACAGATTTAAATTGCTTGCAAAGCCAATATCCTAAGTTCAATTTATGCTCATTGACCATACACCAAAGAAAGAACAATTCCTGCTTAGAAATCACCCCAGTAATACCAGATTTTCCAGAAAAATTAATAGCTAAAAATCTGTGAATGATCCTAAGAGATAAATCTGGAATGACATGTGCCTTGGCATGGCTATCATCAAAACGTGCAGCAGGATCTTTAGTGATTTGTTTCCATGCATCTTGTTTATCAAACAGTGGAAAATCAGGATAATCAGTCAAGCAATTTACATACCATTCAGCAGTCAATTCTTCCTTAGACACAAAACCAATAAACTCATTAAATTCATCCATGGTATAGTGGGCATATTTGTTCATTAATCTGAAGTTTACCTCTTTAACACCTACTTTATTCTTAGTATTCATCCAAAAGGATGTATAAAATTCTAGTGTGAGATCAAAGAAAGTAGGGTGCTCAAGGAAAAATAAGGGCTCCCATCCTATATTCTGGATTATACTTAGTAATGGGGTCTATCAGGTCAAGGTCATCAAGCAATTGGTAATCACATCGTGCGCATGCAATAACCTCATCCTTAACTCTAACAGCTAGACGTTCCATAGATTCAAAATCATCAAAATTAAGCCAACCCTTGAGATTCTCAAGGGCTGGTACCTGTTTTGAAGATCGTCCTCCTTTTGCTCTGGACTTGATTCTCACATAGCCCTTCTGTTCCATCTGGACTGGCTGCTGAGAAGACATCCCAGGCTTTTGTACCTTGGTGAGGGGTATGTGGATGCTTTTCTGTTCAGGCCTAGTGTTGGATGCATGTGCAAGGGTCTTGGTCCTCTTTGGCTTGGCCTGACTGCCACTGGCTTCCTCATCAGGCCTGATGGAAGCTTCTTTCTCCTGGACCTCTGGGATTTGATCCGCTGGTTGTTTCCTCTTCTCCCTCACACTGATCTTCTTTGGGGTTGGCTTTTTAAGGACTTGGCTTTGCTTCCCTTTTCTCAGGCGAGATAGGGGGATCTCATCAGATTCTTCATCGCTCTCCTCCACGACTTCTGCTGGCTTGATTTTATATGTGGGATCAGAAGCGGTTTCTTCCCCGGAGCTAGTGGAGTTATGCTCTGGCGATTCACCCGTCTGATCAACGGCTGGCTCAGCTTGGTCTGCTCCTTCTTGAATCGATTCCTCTACCTGACCTGATGGTTGTGGTTGTGGAATCTCGAGAACAGGCTCCTCAACCTACTCTGGGATTTGCTCTTGAGGTACCTCGTCGACCACTGGAGAAGATGGCGGTGGCGACTGTTCTTGAGGACCAGGCGAGGCAATAGGTGTGGGGTTTTCGGGTTGTGGCGGTGGGGTTGCATCTCTGGCCGGAGGAGGAGATGGCGGTGCGGCAGAAGGAGGTGAAATTTAGGCTTCTTCTACAACTGGCCTGCCTGAACTCTCGATCAGTGGTGAAGGAGGAGGAGTATCAATTATCACAGCTTTGGGTTTGGCTTGGGGCTTTGATTTGGCTGCCCGTTTGGTTGGTTTTCTTTGAGTGGCTTTGGAATATTTTCCAGCTCTGGTTAGAACCATGGTGAGATTATGCGAATTTTTGGGTCTGGGATTGATGAAGAAGTAGAGAAGAAAAAGAAAGATGATGGTGAATTTGCTAGATTAGGGTTTTGCTTTATGGGAAAATTAGGGAGGAGTTTTAGTTTTGTTGGCAATAATGATCGGATTTAGGATAGAGGAAGAGTTTTGGTTTGGGTGGACAACGGTCATATTAATTAAATAATATTACCGTTGGAAAAATAATGATGGGATATTTTCTCTTTCTAGGTCTGTTTTTTACTTTATTTTGCGAATTCCCAGACTTATCTTTCTAGGACTCTTCTCCCAGCCCTG
This sequence comes from Viola odorata, assembly GCA_963691705.1. NCBI lineage: Eukaryota > Viridiplantae > Streptophyta > Magnoliopsida > Malpighiales > Violaceae > Viola > Viola odorata. The sequence continues at coordinate 66,371,889 of OY829539.1, read as the reverse complement.
GGATAAGGGTACTTCTACCCAATCAAAATCTGCTTCCTAAAAATCTCTTATACCCGACCTGGGATAAGATCAACGTCAACTGTAACTGCCTCCTGATTTTCCTAATAAAAGAAATCAAACGAAATTCCATCAGGTCCTTAATCTTTTATTCAAACTAAATAAATGATAAGTTTTAAAATAGTGCAAAAGCATGGGTTGCCTCCCATGTAGCGTCCTTCTTTTATGTCTCGGACTAGACATTGAATTAATCATTTATCCAAACGAGGGTGGACTTGAATCTGCTCCACCGTGTGACTCTGAAATCCTTCATGGTAAGGTTTTAGCCTCTGGCCATTAACTTTGAACGTAATTCCCTTCTTCGTGTCCTGTATATCAATAGCACCATAAGGGTAAATGTTAACAACAATATATGGACCCATCCATCTAGATTTTAATTTCCCTGCAAAGAGTCTAAATCTAGAATTAAATAGTAACACTTTCTGGCCCACATGAAAGTTTTTATCCTTAATGATACTGTCATGGTATTTCTTGGTTTTAGCTTTTATGAGTTGGGAGTTTTCATATGCATCTCTGCGCATCTCTTCCAATTCTTGGAGTTGTAGTTTCCTTGCTGATGCATCTCTTTTTAGCTCCAAGTTACACTGCTTTATCGCCCAAAAGGACTTGTGTTCTAGTTCGACAGGAAGGTGGCAAGATTTTCCATATACTAGGTTGTAAGGAGTTGTGCCTATGGGAGTTTTAAATGCCGTCCTGTATGCCCAAAGAGCGTCGTCTAATCTTTGACTCCAGTCTTTTCTGTTTGGATTAACTGTCTTTGCTAGGATGACCTTCACGTCTCTGTTAGAGACTTCTGCTTGCCCATTGGTCTGGGGGTGGTATGCTGTGGACACCCTATGATTGACCTGATATTTTGCAAGTAAGGCAGTAACTACCTTATTGCAAAACTGAGTCCCTCTGTCGCTGATTAACACCTTGGGGACTCCAAACCTGTTAAGAATGTGAGACTTTAGAAAAGAAACCACAGTTTTGGCATCATCGGCTGCTGTAGCTTTGGCCTCAACCCACTTAGATAAGTAATCAACAGCAAGTATAATATATTGATTTCCCCCAGACCTGGGAAAAGGACCCATAAAGTCGATTCCCCAGACATCAAATACTTCACAAGAGAAAATGGGGTTTAAAGGCATCTCATTTCTAGCAGATATATTGCCAACTTTTTGACAGCTAGGACAGTTCATACAGAAAAGATGGCAATCTTTGAAGAGTGTTGGCCAATAGAAACCACATTCAAGAATTTTTAATGCTGTTCTTTTAGGTCCGTAATGACCTCCACTTGCCTCTGTATGGCAGAATCTCAAGATAGATTCAAATTCATTTTGGAGAACACATCTCCTCAAAATCTGATCTTTTCCGATGTTCCACATGTAGGGTTCATCCCATACATAAAATTTGGAATCTCTCCTTACCTTTTCCCTTTCTCTGTATGTCATGTCCTGATCAAACTTACCTGAATGCAGGAAATTGGCTATATCCGCATACCATGGTCTTTCCACCAGGGCAAGGATAAGGCTCTCGTCTGGTCCATCTCCCAGGGCAAAGAAAAGGGCTTCGTCTGGAAATTCCTCTTTTACTGGTTCATGGTCTGGTTTCACGAGTAATCTGCTTAAGTGATCTGCTACTAGATTCTCCTTGCCACTTTTATCTTTAATCTCTAGGTGGAACTTCTGGAGCAGTAAAATCCATCTGATCAACCTCGGTTTGGCTTCCTTTTTGACTAGCAAATAGCGTAACGCTGCATGATCAGAGTAAACAACAACTTTAGTTCCTAATAAGTATGCATGGAATTTATCTAAAGCAAAAATTATGGCAAATAATTCTTTCTCTGTTGTTGTATAATTTTTTTGTGCATCGTCAAGCATGCGAGACGCATAATAGATAACGTGTGGATCCCGTCCTTCTTTTTGTCCTAAAACAGCACCAACAGAATTATTAGAAGCATCGCACATAATTTCAAATGGTAAGTTCCAGTTTGGAGCTTTAATGATGGGGGTTGTTGTTAACTTCTTCTGCAATGTGTCAAAAGCAGCCTCACAATCAGAGTCAAATTTAAACTCTGTCTCCTTCTGTAGCAACCTGCAAAGTGGGGCAGCAACTTTCGAAAAATCTTTAATAAATCTTCTATAAAAGCCTGCATGCCCTAAGAAGGAGCGAACTTCACGCACGTTAGTAGGATATGGCAAAGAGTCAATAACATCTATTTTAGCCTTATCTATTTCTATTCCTTTTTGAGAAACTATGTGGCCTAAAATCAGACCCTGATTAACCATGAAATGACACTTCTCATAGTTTAAAACAAGGTTTGTTTCTAGGCAGCGTTTTAGAATTTTCTCAAGATTTTCTAGACATTCATCAAAAGAATCGCCATAAACAGTAAAATCATCCATAAAAACTTCTATTCCTTTTTCTATGAATTCAAAGAAAATGCTCATCATACACCTTTGGAAAGTTGCAGGTGCATTGCACAATCCAAAGGGCATGCGTTTATACGCAAAAGTTCCAAATGGACATGTAAAAGTAGTTTTGTCTTGATCCTCAGAAGCGACGGGTATTTGGTGAAAACCAGAATACCCGTCAAGGCAACAATAGTGAGACTTACCTGACAGTCGTTCAAGCATTTGATCGATGAAAGGGATAGGAAAATGATCTTTCCTTGTCGCTGAATTGAGTCTCCTGTAATCGATGCATACTCGTCATCCATTTTGTACTCGAGTTGGCACTAATTGTCCTTCAGCATTTTCCACTACTGTCATCCCCGTCTTCTTTGGGACTACCTGTACTGGACTAACCCAAGTGCTATCAGATATGGGATATATCACTCCAGCACTTAAAAGTTTTAATACTTCCTGTTTGACGACGTCCATCATAGGAGGATTAAGTCTCCTTTGTGGTTGCCTCACTGTTTTGCAGTCTTCTTCCAGGTGGATCTTGTGTGTGCATATGGCAGGTGAAATTCCTTTTATGTCAGCTATAGTCCATCCTATAGCTTCTCTGTTGTCCTTCAAGACTCTCAGGAGTCTTTCCTCTTCTAGCTGAGATAGTTTGTTTGAGACTATCACTGGCAGTCCTTCTCCCTGGCCTAAGAAACAGTACTTCAAGTGACTGGGAAGTGGCTTCAATATCAGGTCTGGGGCCTGTAAAACAGAAGGGACTAAAAAATTATTAGTCACAGGTAAATCTATAACTTTCAGATTTACTTCTATTAATTTGGTTGCATCCAGCTCATATACTGCTTCCTCAATCTCTTCCCTGACTTCCACTTTGCTTTCTAGTTCCTCGAGTTTAAAGTAATCAATGCTTCTTGTGAGAACATACTCAAGGGGATCTGCATTGTCAATTTCATAAATATCTTCATCATCCAGATCAACGACATTAATAAAATTTAGACAATGTAAATCCTCTCGATATCGCATAGCATCGTACATGTTAAAAAAAATTATTTCTCCCATGAATTCTAAAGTTAAACAGCCACCAAAGACATCAATTTTAGCTCGAGCAGTCCTTAAGAAAGGTCTGCCCAATAATATCTCAGTAGATTTAGTAGTCTGTTCGTTACCCATGTCAACTATATAGAAATCTGCAGGGAAAACAAAGTCATTGACTTGTACTAAAACATCTTCTACAACACCTACAGGGTAAATTATAGATCGATCTGCTAATTGAATAACAAGCCTTGTTTCTTTCAATTCGCCAATGTTCAAGCTGTTAAAAATTGTCAAAGATAACACATTTATGCCTGCTCCCAAATCACATAAAGCCTTCTCGATCTTCTGTTCTCCAATTTGGCATGGTATCACGAATGTCCCTCCGTCTTTACATTTGTTTGGTAGCTTCTTTTGGAAGACGGCTGAAACATTCTCGTTCATGTTTACCCTCTCTATCCCTGCAAGTCTCCTCTTATTAGTACAAAGCTCCTTTAAGAATTTTGCATATTTTGGAACCTGTGCTATCATATCTAATAAAGGAACGTTAACTGCTACCTTTCGAAATAGATCCAAAATTGCTTTTTCTTCCTTAACCTTCTTGGTCTTTTCAGACCTGTCAGGGAAAGGAAGGCGAATTACCTGGTCCTTGTTGATGGTAGCTGCTTCAGGAGTAGGAGTTGTATGTACTGGAGTTTCTGGAATTACCTCAACTTCTGCTTCAATTTGGTCTGATATAGGTGTATCTGATTTCTTCGTTCCCAGCCCTGGGGTCTCTGTGCCGCTTCTCAACGTCATAGCTGAGACGTTGTGCTTTGGGTTATCTACTGTTGATGCTGGTAACCTTGCTCCCTGTTCATTGCTGTTTATATTCAGTTGTGTAATCTGTTTCTCAACGTTCGAAAGAGACGCTTGAGTTGCTTTCATAAACTGGCTAAGAGTTTCCTTTATTCCATCCACTGTTGTTGCTAGTGGCTATTGGGGAATGGGATTTTGGGGAGCATTGGGTCTGGGCACGAAGTTTTGTAAGTTCATGGGAGGAGGAGGCATTTGATTTGGGTAGGATTGGTTCTGGCTATAGTTTGGCTGAACTATGGTGTTGGAATTCGTATTTTCCTTCCAACCTGGGTTGTTATTGTATTGATTAGGATTGAATCTTGGCTTGTGAGGTGGGAACCTTCCATATTGTTGATTGTATTGATTTGCTGCACTGACTTCTTCGGGTGTTCCAGTAACTAGCAAGCATTGATCCGAAGAATGTCCTTGCTGGCAGCATAAACCGCATGAGATAGGTTGAATTTGTTGTACCTGAACCTGTTGACCTGCTTGGAGACTATCTAAACGGTTAGAAATCTCAGTAAATTTCTGCTCAAAGAAAGATACATTACCTGTACTCGTGCCTCTGTCAGCTGGTCCATTTTGGTAGCAATTTTCTGCCAGTGTCTGGAGTAGATTGTTGGCTTTTGTCAAAGTGCAATCCTGGAGGGCACCTCCTGCTGCTCCATCTAACATCACCTTGTCCCTATGGATCATACCATCGTAGAAGTACTGGATCAAATTTTGATCCGAGACTCCATGATTCGGACAGATCTCTTGTAGGTCTTTATAACGTTGGTAGTACTCTCCAAAATCCTTGCTCGGATCCTGGTGAATGGATACGATGTTCTTTCTGGCATTTCCAGCCTTGGTGGAAGACCAATATTTATTCAGGAACACTGTCAACATTTGGGGCCATGTTGTGATAGAGTTGTGCTGCAAACTTAGAAACCAGTTCCTAGCCTTGTCCTCAAGAGTCCAAGGAAAAGCTCTAAGTTTGGCTCTGTTGATATCCACCCTAGGTGGTTTGAGGGTTTCACACTCCCAATGGAGACTTTGAAGGTGTTTAAACGGGTTCTCACTTGGCAGGCCATAGAATTTCTTAAGGTTGTGAATGGTATTGGGTTTTAAATTCCAATCATTTTCAGCTGGTGGGCATTGGATACAGAAATAGGTATCTGGGGGTGGTCCATCATTGTGATACTGCCTAAGAGTCTGCTCAGGTGGTGGTGGTGGCGGTGGAATATCTTCCTCTTGATTTGGATTGGGGTTTTCCATTTCTGGTTGGTCTGGGACAGGGTTGTTTCTAGGTGCGAAGGATGAACCTTCTCCCTGGTCTGGGATAGGGTTGAACGAGTGCGATTGCTCAGAGCTTATTTCTGGCTCAGACCTCTGTCTCTTGGTGCGCTTCCGATATTGCGTTTCCTCACGTGTAATTTCTGGGTTGTATTGGATTAATGGCTCACCGGAAGACCTGGTCATAAACAAACAAAGAAATTAATTTAATACCGTTAAATCCCCAGCAACGGCGCCAAAATTTGATGGGTGCCGAGACCGTCAAAATATATTAAAGTACAATTTACCATGCAAGTGTATAATTGAATTGCAGCAAGTGGTAAAAGGATCGTTCCTCAGAGATTCGGTGGATTAAAAACAATTCTTTGTATTAAATAAAAGGGGTGGTAAATACCAATATGAGTTGTTGGTTGGTTGCATATAATTTAGATTAACAGAAATAAACAAAACAGGATACGCAGTGGGTGATATTAATCAGTTGATAATGGCTTCCCAGTAAGGATTTCTTGTAGCTCATGATTCGATTAAGTTGATCATAGATGCAAAAGTGGTAAACACTAGACTTATAGGAAGGCTATAGAGACCAGGTATTGGTCACCTAGATCTCCTACTTCCCCCCTACACAAGACTTCCAAAGAGACACTCTATTGGAAGTCCCTAATCATCCTAACAATCCTAAGAGACTCTATAGGATTTAATCAGGCCAATTGATAGACGCAGGGAAAGACCTAATCCCCGGCCTGGGATAGAGAATCGTGTCTATCCTATAAACCAGATCTGATTCTTCTTCTAACTGTCACCAGCTAGTTGCCTTCGTATTTCTCTTGGCAATGTAGACTCCAAAGCCGCCAGAAAAGACTGTAATCATCCAAACCTTATGTGAAGCTGATCAGACTTTACTAAGAACAGGGACAAACTGTCATGCAAACAAGAAGAACAAGAATACAAGTATAGTGTGTGTGAAGTGCTATTTGATCTCACAACCTAGGAATCATGGCGTCGAATCCTTACTAAGAAGAAGGCGTTTAGCCTATAATGGACATAACAATAATAATAATAAAGAAACAATCATAAACTGAATCCGAATTATATTAAAGAGGGGAGAATAAGTTTAAACTGTAACAATGGTAGAAAATTCGAGAGAGAAGGAGTTTTTCTCTTCTTCTCAGCAGCAGCTTTAAATAGCAAAAACCTATCTCTGGTACGAAATTCAAAAGACGAAGAGAAGATAGAATTCTAAATATGCGGGATTGTTTGTTTAAATACAAAAAGAGGGGATCGATTAGTTCTAATCGATCAAGGAGTTCTAATCACAGCTGAACTTCTTTTCTTCCTGAAGGCTCCAGCTGGAATACTTCAAATCCGCTCACGGCCCATGGATAAATCTCGCGGCCCAGCTAGCTTTTTAAGTCAGTTGACTCTGGTCAATGCTTCCAAATCTTCGTCTTATCCCAGGTCTGGGATTCTATCTTTCTTTGCTAAGCAAAACAGCTCTGATAGAGGCTCTTTTGGCTCCTATTGGTAATTTCTGCTTCTCAGCAGTGTCTCTGTAGAAAAGGAGTGAAAGAGCAACAATTGGCAGTATCATCATCCCAAAACTGAGGTAAAAGGATGATGAAAAGATGACAGTTTAGCGCTTTATCACTGACCTTAAACAAATATTAGTTAATATAGAATATAACAATTAAACCATGTGTATACAATGTTGAACTCAGTTATCTTAATCTATCATTATATACATATTGATAAAAGTGTGACAATTGGTATATCTTCCTCAGCACATGGTCGAAAACCATTTAATAAATACTTACATGCATATTAGCATAATGGAGGAATATTAAGGTTATTTGGAAATAATTACATGTAGTTTTGTATCGTTCGTATGTTTGAAAAAAAGTAAGAAGTAAAATTATCTTAAATAGTGAATCATCTGACTTTCTTAATATGCGTGTCAAAAGTCAAAACGACGTTTAATTTGGGTCGGAGGGGTAATTAATATTCATGTATCTAGCCTAACCTGGAAAAAAATTGAAAATTAGAGGGCTAAACTAAACCGGGAAAAGGATTAAGGATGTAATTTTTGCATTTTTCTCTTAATATTCCATCAGAACGGCGTCGGAGCATCTAAAAACAGGGAAATGACAGAAGTGGTCCTTTCCCATGACTAAATTTGCAACCTTTACCACTGCCATAAAACCCCTCTTCAGAGTTATAAGTCCCTAGGGTTTAAGCTCTTACTTCTAACAAACAAAACAAGACCTGTTTGGTTTTTGAACTATACAGAAGACACATCAGAACACAATAGACTCACAGAAAAAATGGCGACGAGCATAGCTTCTCAGTTACAAGCAATCCGGTCCGCCATACAAACCGACTGGGAACCGCAAAAACGACCCATTACTCGTCCGTCCATTCTCTTCGACCCGAAGGAAGCTGCCGATATTGATACTGATACAATCCTCAGTCTTGCACTCTCAGGTTACATTTTCTTGCTTCTCCGACTTATTCCTAGCTTAGAAATCGTCTTTGGATGTGTTCTTAACTCTTTCAATGTATAATTTCAGGTTTGGAAGTCCTTGTGAGCGTGGATGAACGGTTTGAGAACTATAAGAATGACTTGTTTAGTCTTAAAGCTAAGGAATTGGATAGAGAATTGTTGCCAGAAGAGGACAATAAGCGTATAAATGCAACAATTGGTTCTTACTTACAGTTATTATCGCCACATCTTCAGCTCCCTTCATCGCTTAAAACACTTGAGTACCTAATTCGCCGATACAAGTAAGCTGTAGACACTATAAAGTATTACTTTCCTTAATTTATTGTACCTCGCTTGCACGTAGGACCCATTCATGGTAGCTACCATGTATTCTGACGTGGGGATCATTGTGGTTTGAATTTTCAGGGTTCATGTGTACAATGTGGAGGAGTTGATTTTATGTGTGTTCCCATTCCATGACACGCATGCATTTGTTCGAATAATTCAATTGGTTGATACAAGGTGTGGATTACAATTTTTTATTTTTTAACTTGCTTGATAGTCTATATTTTTCTTTTTTGATTAATTTCCCTTGATATGGTGTAGGAATGGAAAATGGAAGTTTCTAGAGGGTGTTAAAGTGTCAGGAGCACCATTGCCTAGACATGTCGTGGTGCAGCAGTGTGTTCGTGACATGGGAGTTCTGGAGGCTTTGTGTACTTATGTGAGTGTTTTGTTTTGTATTTTTGGGTGTTTCATTGGTTGGTGGCTTCCCATTGGTCTGATTATGGTAATTCTATTCTGTTAGGCTTCTCCTGCAAAAAAATTTCAGCCTGCAAAACCGCTCATTAGCTTTTGTACAGCAGTAGTTGTTGAGGTTTTGGGTTCTTTAACAACTGTTGATAGTGATGTCGTTAAGCGTATCCTTCCATTTGTGGTATCTGGACTCCAGCCTGGCACCAAAGGAGATTCAGATCATAAGGTATTTAAAGCTTTTACATGCTGTTTCCTTAATATGCTGTCTTCTAACCTGTTTCCATCTATTTAATTTCTAAGTTTCACATATTCGTTCCTCAACGTAGGCCGGTGGCTTGATGATTGTTGGTTTACTATCAAATAAAGCTGCGTTATCTCCTAAACTTGTCAAAAGTTTGATTCGAACAATTGCTGAGATGGGCCGGGAAGATTCTAAAGAGTCAAATGACCTGCATTGGTTTCGTTTGTCAGTTATGACGTTAATTAGTCTTGTTCAGGTACATTTTATTAATCTCAAATGAAGTTGGTTTAGCTGTAAAATCCTTTTTTTTAAAGCTAATGGGAATGTAGATTTACCCGTGTAAGCAAGTCGCTAGCTTCCTCATGCACATGTGTATTCTTAGTCATTCTTAAATTTCTTCATTAGTCCTATCATGCATAACATCTGTCTATGTTGGTTTCATGCTTGGAGAATGGGCCTCTGTTTTGTTAACTTCCATCTTTTGTTACAATGTGCTTGAAAAATGGGAAAAATGGCTTCATTTTGCCAATTTTCTTGCTACTAAATTTCATAGTTTATGTTTGCTAGCAATGGGTAATTTTACCTTTTCTATCATGTGCAACATGCGTCGGAAGCTGCAGTAGTGTCTAATCTGACTCAATGAATCAAAACCATGCACACGTCATTGTTTCAATCAAGTCCAGAAACAATCTCATCATTTTGATAAAACCCTTTGGTTTCATGTTTCAAGCAATTCTCTAAGTCTTGTGCATCTTGGGTTAGCCTTGGTGCTTCATTTCTGTGAATAGTGGTATATACACTCATGCATAACTCTGTGAGATCTAAAATATAGTTTATGTTGTTTTCTTCTCATGTATTTACTAAAATCTTGTCAGTCACAATGTGTTGACACCTTCCCTAAGAAGGCATTGGAGATTTTGAACCAAACAAGGTACAGTTCTGTTTCTTTGTTTCTTTAAACATGTGCAGGTTATTTATATTCTATCAGCTTCTATCATGTCTGGTTAAGTTTATCGTTTTAGGTTTTCCCTTATGCTTTCTTTTCTTGACAGGGATCTAGCGGGTGTACTGTTGGAACTTTCTAAGGAGTTCAATATTGATAGGTTCCTTTCTGTGGTTTTGGAATCTCTAGTTGAGTACAGGTATAGACTGGCTTATCCTTTGCACGCAATTTATGTTTACATGTTTCTCATTTTGTTTTCTCTTTGGAACTGATCCTTTTCTGCTTCAGCTCCTCTGATGATGCATGCCATCTTGCCCTGATATCCATCATTGAGACTGTTCCTGTTAAGAATTTTGTTGGCAGTATGCTGTCAAAGGTCCTTTTGTCTTGCGTGAGAATGTCACATAAAAAGAGTAATTCAATACCACTCCAATCAGGTATGTTATCGCACTGTGTTGGTTGCCTTTCTATCTGAACTTTGTTTAGCGTTGGTTTATATGGTTGTTCCTCATGCATACAGATATAAAATTTTGATTTAATCATGATTCTTTTCTATGTCGATTTGTTTGAATGAATTTGTTGCTTAGTGAAAACTGTCTCTACCGGAAGCATATAGCTTTTCCTTTGCAAATATATGCTTTATGATTGGATTCTGGAATATTGCCTTTGCTCTGCTTACTGGTTAAAGCACTCACTATGCCTATGGGTTTATTTCAGGAAACTGGCTGAAGAAAATTTTGGTGGCATGTAATAAGAATTATCCATCTGAACTTCGTGCAGCTGTCCAGAGATTCTTGGAGGTCTGTTAACTCCTCTCTGACTAACTCACTCACTTCCTTACTGTCTTTTTAACACTTCTTTCTTGGATACCTTGTCCTTTAATAACAGGATTCGGTAATTGAATCCAAGAACGCTGATGCAGTTTCAGAGATGTTGTCTGTGATTTTGGATGAGAAACTAGATTCATCAGTGGGTATTTCAGATACTAAAATCTGGTTGGCCTTGCAACATCCAAAGGTATCTAGTATTGTCATCCTCCATTTGAGGAACCAATTATATTTGGTAACTTGTTTCCTGCAGCACTTTCTCAAGTCACCTTCTTCTGTCATGTCAGGCTGAGGTTCGGCGTGCAACATTGTTGAGTTTGAAAACATTAGCCAATCTGAAACACATGAATGTTGATTCACAGGTAACATATGATAACAATTTTTAGGTGGTGCTTGCTAATGCTTATTTGGTTAAATGTCGGTGGTTCGATCTATTGTTTGTAATTATATTTTTACATTGATGTCGGGAATGCCTTTTCCATTTCCTTTTTGAATAGACTCTTAGCTTAGTGGTTTTTTTTGTTAGTAAATTTCTTGTTGGAAATCAATTCTTTAGCGGGCAACCTCTATTCTTCCCCCAACCACTATTTTTTTAATTTCTTCAACTTTATTATATTTTCCAAAACGAAATAAGCCTCTTGCTACAAAGGTTGATAGATTGGATGTGAGGTACTGGCTGGTTCACTGCCTTGATTATTAATCAGCAATTTTTGAACACTGAGTCTTCCCCATATTGGTTATAAGAAAAGAAAGAAGAGAGAAGAACCAGCAATGTTGCATTTTTCTCTTTTTCAATGTGGAAACAGCTGGTCTTGAGTAGATTCATCACTTCATTGGGAATAAGTTTGGCTGGAGTGCAAATTTGGGTTTTTAAGAAACACCTTATTTGGAAAGGAAGGAGTGTCTTTCCGCTTTCCGGCCTGTTACTACCTATGCATGATGGAACTGTTACCTTTTTTTAACCTCTTGCTGGCACTACAAGTCCAGTACAGGTGCGAAACATTCTTTTAAAATTACTTGATGGAAATTATAGTATCATAAGGCACGGGTAATGCAGTTAGAAAGCTGATTGACTAAAAGCTATAATTCATTTCATAATTGATTTTAGCACTAATGTGCCAACATCATAGCATATTCTAAATTATATTTTAATCTAGAGTTTTGTCAGCAATTGTAATATGAATTACGGTAGTGTAATTGGAAGATTAGTTATGTTAATGTGTTTTCGATAAAAATGACGATTTGCAAATTATCATGTATATAACAATTGCAGCTTTGACAATTCTGTTTTACTTATTACAATCTGCAACTCCTGACTGTGATGCTGCTACCCATCATGAATTTCTAGACCCTGTTTCTATTTTCGGCGTGAATAAGATTGGGAAAGCAACCTTTGAACCATAGTTTCTAGGTTGAAATATTCTGAGGTGTTTAATTTTTTTTTTTTTTGATCTAGGGGCTTGTAAATGTTCAAGATGCCATACTGCGTCAACTTCATGATGATGATTTAACTGTCGTTCAAGCAACTTTATCTATTGAAGGACTGGCTGAAGTAATCAATTTTTCTGATCTTTTTGATGCTTTGGGGAATACTCTTAAACGATGTGTTTGTACTTTACAGTCGGGTGAGTGCAGTTTATGATGAATATGTTCTTGTATATTAGTAAAATCTGTGTCCTGCACCTGTAAGAGGCAACAATTCAATAGTTGTTTTGGCTTATTGAAAATTGCTTCAATTGATTGAAATTTTGTATTAAAATTTTACTAGATTAGGTTGTGCACATTTCATTTCTAAGTGGCCAATCTTACTGCAGGCTCATCAAGTGAGGCTACTCTAGCATGTGATGTTGGCATTTCATTCTTGAATATTGCCAACGCAACTTTAAAGGATCATATGGATTATTCAGAGAAACTTGCTGCACTGGTGTTTCCTGTACTACTAATTTTGCCGAAGGTTTTTCTTTTGCTCTTTTTTCTGATGTCATACTTTCATGTCAAAGCTGTCATCTTCGCATCTATGAATTGATGCAGATCCTTTCATGCTTCCTTATTTATTTGTTGTTTTATGTAACAACAAACAGACACAGACGCTGAATTTGAAGGCCTTGGAGATAGCTAAGCAAGTAAAGTGGCCATTTTACAGGAATCTCGCCGATGTGTCTGCCGAAGAGACGGTAAATCTCCTACTTCAGTTGTCCTTTTCCTTGGACCTTATAAGTTAGGACTGAAAGCTGAAAGTAGGAGACGGATCCATGTAGTTGGCTGCTGGCTATTATGGGATTAGGGTTTATTTTTTTCTTTCCACAGCTTTTCTCCTAATCTTTGTTGCATGATATTGTTGGTGCTAGTTAAAGAACCTGTATTATTGTGCTTCAAGTGACATACCAAGTGTATCTCAATAAAATGATTTTCTATCATCCAAGTGATCTAACTGGGTTACTGTGGTATGATCTGTAGGCCTTGTAGTAATTGAGGTTTAAGAGCAGTGGATATTTATTCTTTTCCTTTATCCTAACTTTCCTTTGCATTATATCAAATTTATGATTTCTCTTCAGCTAAACAATTTTGGAATTTTATCTGGTGAGAATGCAGATGCGACAACCCAAAGCTATAGCTGCAGTTAATCTAGAGATTGTTAACAGCTTGGCAAAGGCATTCTCAATGCATCCAGATGAGTATGTGCCTTGGCTTGTCAAGATAACCAGTGGAGATTCTGATGCCTCAAAGACACTTCTCTTCTTGGTTTTGATGCAGTCGTTGCTACAGTCAAATAATCGTATGTTTTGTACTCTTTGACTTCGATTCTGTACTTCTATTGATGTGCTATGGTTTCTTTTCTGTTCTTAAGGCCAACTGCATCTTTAAGAATAGTGCTTCTTATAGAAATCATCTTTCATGGATTCTGTCAGCTGGTTGGTGCACTCTTTTTGTATCTATCCTTCTACTTTTGGCCCACCATTACATCGTTGATAAGGAGGAATAAGATGTGTCTTATGAGGGTGCTTGTAGGCCGTGGGATAATATTCTTATGGAAAGATTTGTGGGAGTTATCCTTTTATTAGTTTCTCCATCTTTCATGGTACTTGGTACTCTGTATGTTAGCTAGTAATTTATGCATCATTATGACAAGTGTTGTCTCCTTTTTGCATGACAGGAAATGAGCACTTTACAACGCTTTTTGAAGCTTGTTTTGCTATCCTGAATGCTGAATTCGAGCGTCTTAACTTCACAGTTAATTTCTCCATAAATGAGGTTAGCTGACATGGTTTGGCATCAGGTTTAATGGTTTATTGTAGTTCTGGTATTATCTTCTGTGTTTTGATGCCTGCTGATTGGCAGTTGAATATGAAAAAGCTACAATGGGATTGCGGGAGATTCCTGGAACAGCTGTTTGATACTGATATTAAGACAGTAAATTCAACCATTCTAATTGGTGCCTTTTGGAGGTTACTGGAGGCTCTTTGCTCTGTCTCAGGCACAGATATCATACTGGTTTGTGCTGCTGTTGCTTTTCATTTTTGCCTTTTTAAGTTCTTCAAATTGTTCTTTTTTCTTGAGAAGATTTTTTCTTTTTGCTTTTGGGTTTCAATTTATGAATTTTCCAACTCTTCAGGGTCATGATGGGAAATGGGTTATCAGCAGACTGCGTGATTTATTTGTCTTATTCACAACAACTCATTCTAAAAATGTTTTTAAGGACCATGTTCGTTACCTGCTTACAAGATGCAAGAAAGCTCCTATTAGTTTTCTGTCTGATTTTTTCACAGATGAAGGTCTGTTGCTGTTCTCCCTTTGTACATTGTATTATGATTTTGTTCTCAGTATCTTATCCATGCTCTCAAAACTAAATAGTTGTTAATTGGATCTCTTTGATCTTCATAATTGTGTTTTGCACGAGGGTCAATTTTATTGGTTTGTCATCATTTAACTAGGCCAGCCTGACATCTTATTGTGATGCATCAGTACACAGCATATAACTCTCGGGTTGAATTAGTTAAGTAGCTTGCATCTTCATGTGGAAAAAAAAGTTGTATTTGTAGGCAATATCATGTTGAGCATTGAACTGTAACTGTATATTGGTGAAAACTATTTAACCAAGTATAATTATGCCTTGCCTTGAGGAATAGAGGACAATACGTGTAGGTAGAGTGGAAAGTGCAGGGTAAGAAAGAGGCTGAAAGAGTAGGAGGAAAGAAATTCCTACTTTATACTGTGCTTGGAGGCTGAGAGTGTCAGAACAAACAGAAAAATCAGGTGGAACTGAGCCTATTGAATCAATGATGAGAATTTATTTATTATTAGTGTGAGGAAAACAGTAAGGTCGATCCGTCTTCCTTAGCAACCTGAACTAGATGAACTATAAGAAGCGTTGATGATTAATATTCTATATCAGGTTAAAAATGGTTGTTAGTATCAATTTTGCCTGGACAGCTCATAAGCAGACATGGATCATATATTTTTTCTGTTGACCCCTGGAAAAGGTATAGAGTGACATACTTCTAGTTCTTGCTAAGAAAAGGATTCACTGATTGAATGTGCAGTTGAGCTATACTAGAGATGGCCTCTTGTTTGCCATTTCTCAGAGTTATAGTTACTGCAGGGCTATTGACCTTTGTATATATATATATATGTGGTGCATTAGTAGAATCGGAGGTTCCTTTATAGGTTTCTCTCTTTTGGCACTCACACCGTAGTGCATGGTTAGGTCACAGTGACGTATTTAGGATTCTACCAGGCAATATTGCATTGTTTTGTCTTTTTCCTCTCTTCTGTGGGAAACCATTATCTTTTATTTACCCAAATTTTGATGAGAGAACTGAATGTCTGCTGCATGGTCCGAGGGTTATTTATTATACTTGCTATACCTTGTTGCAGATGCTCCCATTGCTGTCCAAGTTGAGAGTCTTCACTGGCTTGCATTTCTTTGTGGTCAGTCTGAGTCTGATGATGGATTGCTCTGTCCAGTCACTGTTCCTTCTCTTCTTGTTCCACTTGCTTCTGATAACCAGGTTTGACTGTTAAACTTTTTTCTGTTCCTTGGACCATTCTCTTGGAAGTTTTTCAAATCTTCCAATTTTCCTTCAACCATGCTGATTCGCATTAGTGTTCAAACTATTACTTCGATGACGGCTTATGTGTTCTTGAATCTAATTCCTAGAATTTCTCTTTGTGCCTTGCAGGATCTAAGAATTTCTGCCATGGGTTGCATTGAATCGTTATGTGAACTCTCTCATCGGGTTAACTTTTTAAGCAAGAAGAATGGTATGTAGCAAATAACAAATATTTTCCTCATTGTTTTTTCTTTTGGAAGGCTGTAATCTGAATTGGAGAAGTGACAGGAAAAAATGCAAGTTGGAGTAATTTTCTTGGTGACTTTTTGGATCTGATTATTGAGCAAAAAACACTCATATTATCGGACAAACATTTTTTACCTTCCCTTTTGACCTCTTCGCTTGGCTCATCCAGTGGTAGCCTTGTAGTACCGCGAGATGCAGAACAAAGGTATTTATGCTGAGTCAGTTATATTCCCTTGTCCTTCTACTTTTGAAACTCTGTAGACTTTTTTGGTTGTAGCCGACTTGTTAAGCATACAGGATTTTTTATCCAATGTGTTGTTACTCTTGATTTGTTTTCCTTCCGCTTTTAGCTTCTGGACTGTTGCTGTTCCACCAATGATTCTTCCCTCTCCTTAGATGACCTTGGGTGCCAACAATGAACTAATAGAACAGTCTACTTCTATAATAACTTTGCCATTTTAATGCATTAATTTATAGATGAAGTGAGAAATTAGACAGTGCTGAAGCATATTGTTTTTTTGCTTAAAAACTGAAACAGTATAAAGAGGGCCCCAAATCATCTATGTTCAGATGCTTCTATGTTATATCTGGACTTTGGATATGTTTGCCAGATATGCATTTTTTTCTCCGATTATTGTATTTATGAACCCTAGGTTACTCTGTTTCCAGGACATGCAGGCTTAAGTTTCACATAGAGTTTTGCTTTCATGTTCTATCTAATGATAGGTTTTGGTTAGATCTTTGTTTCTTTTTTTCCCTACAAAAGATTCTAAATTCTCATTTGGTGTAATATAATCTCATCATGGCCATTATTCTAATTCGATTAGATATAAAGCTCATTACTAACCTGTTTCACCTACCATACCGTTTCAGATTTGATCTAGCTACAAAAGTAAAGATTCTTGATGTCATTTTAAGTTTTGGTCTTCAACTTTCTACATTCGCGAAGGTTTGCCTGCTTCTGATCTGTTTGCTTTTTCTCAAAAAAAAAAAATTGTTCTTGGAGAACTGAATTATCTTCTTGGACTTTCTACCTAATAATACTTTTGTGACTATAAGGCTTTTCTTAATGTAAAAAATTGACTGATAGGATGACTTTGGCAGCTAATGATTGCATCTTTAGTCAAAGGATTGGGCAACGTAATAATGGGCAATGAAGCTGTGATGCCTTTGTTGTCTCAACTTCTGGAAAGACGCGCTCAATACAATTCTGATGTGGCCAAGGCATCCCAAAAATTGTCCAAAACTGAGGTCAAGGTGTTGTGTGTTTTGCTGGAGGTAATTCATGGACAAATATTATTGGATTTCAAATATGGACTGTGCTTTCACTTGATGGTGATTCTGTTTTATCCTATTGGTTTTAGATCTGCGCTACACCATCTGCATCATGTGAGTGGAATGGTTGTGACGATTATTTGTTAAAGGCGTTACAAGTAAGTGGATAAACATTTCTTTTTCCTTTTTTGGGTTCTTCTAATTGTCAACTGTTGTGCTTTCACTTTTCATTTGTTAAGATTTTGGTTTGGTTGTTTATTTTACAGTTGGACAGGCTATCTTTAGGAGAATCTGCAACTGTAGAACCTTGTCTTACTGTTTTGCAGAAACTAACTGCTCAATTTTATAGTGGGCTGGTAACTGGAAAACAGGTAACTTTTTATTTTATTGAATACTGGTTGTCTTGAAATATTTCTTCTAAGATTTAGGTAGAGTTATGGAATTACAGGAAAAATTATGCTTTCATATAATTAGGGTTGCTACCAGTGTGATGTTCACCAAATAGTAAAGGCCTTGAGGATGGATTTGCTTTGAAAAGATAATTGTGCATTTATGTTGGAAAATCTGATTTGTGTTTTACACCTTATCAATTGAGAAATGTAGGTAATTTTTTTGATTTAGGAATAGTTTTAGAGAAATTAACACTTCTTTACCAACACTACTTACTAACTGAAGTGGCAATAAGTGATTGGCGGCGTTTTCCTTATTTAATAAAATCAATAATTACCAAGTGAATGTGAAAACGCCATGTGTGTGTTTAAGAAAAAATGGTAAAAAAAAGTTTTAGTATCTCTAGCACATAACTCTTTATTTAGTGAAACCACAGGCTATAACAATTAAAAAAGTCCAGTTTTCCCAAGTTTTTTCTATTTCAATTTCCTTAGAGTAGGTTCAACAGTGCTAAATATGGATTAAAATGAGAAAGTATTATGTTCTTTTGGTACTGGCATAGCAACTATTATGTAATGATTCAATTGTTAGATTATTTTTCTTTTTCCTTTTTCTGATTTCCGCCCCTGTTGAACAGGAGCATCTATTTCATAAGCTTGTGCTTTTGTTTCGGAGTTCTAATGCTGATATACAAAATGCAACCCGGGCGGCTCTGCTGCGCATAAATGTTTGTTCTCATCACATCACTTCGTTTATTTTAAAATATCCCTCTTGTTGAGTAGTTTAGAGTTCTCTGATTTTCTTTAGATATGATTTGTACTCGCATCTTTTGAACAAAATTTTGTAAATATATGCCAACAATGCTTTCATACAACCCTTGCTTGAACAAAAATATTTTGGGGCTATAAAATCGTGACTATTGCCAGATATTATGGTTTATTTTGTGAAAGATTACCAAGGACAAGGTTTTATTCTAGGCTTACATGGAGGTTTAATGCCCTCTAAATTTAAGAAAGTTCAGTACTCTTTTAGCTTGAAGGAGCACTTTATGATAAAATCCCCAATTGAAAAAATGGAGAAATTATTGTATTGCAATTTGATCTGGCTGTTTATGGTTCCAGTTTTCTTTATGGCAAGCTGAATCCTTTTTATTGCTGACGGTTATTTGTATTGCAAGATATGAGTTATTTTTTCATCACAAAAGATCACAGCAAAGATAGTATTAAAACTGCACTGGGAAAAAAGAGACTCTTACAGCATTCACCTGTGATTAACTGATTCTTTTTCTTATTACTAAACCATAGTCCATGTTGCCTTGTCTACCAATATCATGAATAGTTTTATGTAGTTGGTAGATCCTGCATCAATCTGGTCTTTGGTGTTATGCTTCGGGGTGTTTTGAAACATGTTATCCTTGTTAACATTTCCTTTTTTTGTGGAGATATGACACATCATGGATAATGCAGATAACTTGCTCCACGGTAATCCAGACACTTGATTTATTCATGAAAGGGAACCAGATTACTAGTTCAGCACTTGCGAAGAAGAAAAAGAAATCATTGGCATCTCAATCATCCAGCTCAGATCATTACATGCTCAGTGAAGGAAAAAATGGATTATTTTTCCTAAGTTCCCTTCTTGACATATTGATATTGAAGAAAGACATAGTTAGCAGGTAACAACTGTGTCTGATTCTCTGCAAGTAGTTTCTAGATGAAGATTGATCGGTATGCCACTTCATTAAGCATTGTGACCATTTCCTAATATAAGTTCTACTGAATGCTGCAGGGAATCTCTTATAGGGCCCTTGTTTAAACTTCTTGGTACAGTTTTTTCTGATGAGTGGATGCATTCACATCTTGAAAATGTTACCTGTGACATCCCCAGCACTGGCACTGGCGCAGTTGGTTACATTCAACAAACACTTCTGTTAATACTGGAAGATATTATTTCAGCACTAAGAAATCCAAGCATGCTAAATGTATGTTGCCCAACTTGGAATTTGAAACTTCTTTACTTGCCTTTCTTTTTTCGATAAGCTACTTCTTATGCCTGTTAGTTTGGTGTTCTTAAGCCTGCTGGTTTGTTATTTGTTAGTTTGGTGTTCTTAAGCCTGCTGGTTTGGTATTTTGTATATGTTGCTTTTACTCATTATAACCCAGTAGTACTTTTATATGTTCTTCTAACTCGTGACAACTCATCTTCATCTCAGGATGATCTGATGAATAAAATTAATATCAAACTGTTGATTACATGTGCCCGTTCCTCAAAGGATGTGGTCACTCGCAACCATCTATTCTCGGTAATATCCTCCATTGCAAAGGTTGTTCCCGAAAAGATATTGGAGAACATATTGGATATTCTTACTGTTATTGGGGAATCAACTGTCACACAGGTTTGTTCATAATCTATTTGTTCTGCACGATCTTGTAGTTTCCAAGTAGAGGGTAACTGTTGGAAAAGGTTTTAGCTTCAACTCACTTATACTTCAGTTCCATGTAACATGCAAACCTTTTTTCCGCTGAGCTGAAATTATTCTTGCGTATCCATAGATTGACAGCCATTCACAACGGGTATTTGAGGATCTCATTGCTGCAATTGTTCCCTGTTGGTTAGCTAAGACGGATAATGCAGAGAAGTTGCTGCAGGTAATTTGTGCTATTAAGTTGCAAATTATTTTTCTGATTCACTGGAGGCAGTTGGGACAGGAACAGAACTCTGACGTTCTTATTTGGGGGCTGAATTTTTTCCCAGATTTTTGTTGATGTTCTGCCTGAAGTTCCTGAGCATAGGAGGCTGTCAATTGTTGTTTACCTGTTAAGGTATGTTTGCAAAAACTGCACGATTCTGTTGTTTCCTTGAGCATGTGAGTAATTAGTATGTTATGCTTCTTTGTAGGAATTTGGGAGAGCGCAATAACTTGGCTTCATTGCTTGTTCTTCTTTTCCGCTCCTTTGTTTTGAGGAAAGGATCATCTCAATTTGATGATACACCTACTCCAGGCAGTCTCGCAGCTTCTCTAAAGAACAACTGGGAGTATACATTTGCAATGCATCTATGTGAGCAATATTCATGCAGGATATGGCTTCCTGCTCTTGTTATGATGCTTAAGCAAATAGGAGCTGGAAACCCTAGCAAAGAAATGTTTGTGGAATTGCTGTTTGTTACAGAATTCATTTTGCACAAATTAAAAGATCCAGAACTCACATTCAAGCTTGAGTCGAGTGAAGATACAGATAGCATTCAGGTGCTGATCCATTTGAGTTGTAGTATTCATATACTATCTAAATGATTTTATTATTCATGCTCTACTTTAGAGGGGTGGGACAGAAGGAGATGTCCAACTGTATCCATTTTATTTCCTGTTTTTGCCGGCACATTTAGAATTTTTTATTGTAGGTCTGAGGTTTAAACTTGTTATGACATGCTAGAACTTTTCGGAACTAGATTAAATACTTTCTTCGCTGCATTATCTGAGTCTGCTTATCTGATGTGACTTAGTATTTTCCCATTTTTGTTTCTGCTTTTGTTAGCTGGAATTTACAATAATTTACTTGAACGCTCTTTTTCAGGGAAATCTTCAAGAACTCATGGAGCATGTTGTTTCTCTTTTGCACCTTATAGATGTGAGAAGCAAGAATATTAGTATTCCTATTAAGATCAGGAAGGAATTAAAAGAGCATATGCAGCAAGTCTTGAAGATTTCTACAACAGCTATGGTCCCTTCAGCTTTTTTCAAAGTCATCATCAGCTTGCTTGGTCATTCAGATGTAAATATGAAAAATAAGGTATTTGCTTTTGTATATTAACATGATGCCAATATGTGATGTTTGAGAGCTTCTAAAGGTCGAGTGTCCTGGCTGTAGTTTCTGTTTATCATTACAGCTGTCGTCATTTTCTGACATTCAGAGTCTGGAGGATCTTTATCTGTCATTTTTTCTTCTTTTTGGTTGGAAAGGGGAAAAAAAGGGTTTTCCAGTTGTTGCTCGAAAGTGTCGCTGCCATTTTCTTGTGTGCACTGTTGGTTGTGTCATGGGTGTGCATTACGTACATACATTAGAAAGTTGTACAGAATTAGTAGGGTCCTATGTCTTCAGTTTGTACGAGTACTTGAGTGTCTCCTATGAAATTAGCTGGCTTAGTATTTGACAAGTTCACTATACTACAATATGAAATCAGGCTCTTGGACTTCTTTGTGAGACGTTAAGGGAGCATGCATCAATGAAGATCAAGCGCAAGGGAAGAAGAACAGGGATTAATGCGAATCTAGGTTCTCGTTGGCTCCACATAGATGAAAATTCTGTTGATTCTTTCCAGACTATGTGCATGGAAATGATTGGGTTGCTTGATGATAAGATGGCCGAATCGGAAACCTCCCTGAAACTATCCGTTGTCTCTACGCTGGAAGTTTTGGCTCGTACATTTTCTTCTAATCATTCCGTCTTTAGCTTGTGCCTCCCATCCGTCACAAAATGCATTAGCTCGCACAACATGGCTGTTTCTTCCAGCTGCATTCAAACAGCTAGTGTTTTAGTTAATGTTCTTGGGCCAAGAGCATTGCCTGAGCTTCCTCGAATAATGGAGAATGTCCTTGGGAAGTCTCGTGAAGTCTCTGGTGCTCAGTCAGCTTCTGAAGAATCTCTTAGGCAGTCTATTCTTGTCATTTTGGAAGCAGTTGTAGACAAGCTTGGCCATTTTATAAACCCATATCTTGACGATATCATTCGACTCATGGTGATTGCTCGTGAGTATACGTCAGGAGAAAAACAAAAGCTGAAATTAAAGGCTGATGTGGTACGAAGGCTACTAACAGAAAGGGTCCCGGTAAGATTTTATATACTTTGCAAATGCTTCGTTTATTTACCATTGCTCTGGAAATATCAATTTTGACACTTGTTGTCCAGGTTCGACTTGCTCTTTTGCCATTACTGAGGATATATTCGGATGCTGTGAAGTCTGGGGACTCAAGTGTGGCAATTGCTTTTGAAATGTTAGCAAGCTTAGTTAGAACTATGGATAGGCCTTCTATTGGTGCTTACCATGAAAAGGTTTTTGACCTGTGCTTGCATGCTCTTGATCTTCGTCGTGAACTTCCCGTTTCAATTCGAGACATTGATGTTGTTGAAAAAAGCATCATGAATTCAATAGTTGCTCTTACAATGAAACTTACGGAGACCATGTTCAAGCCTCTGTTTATCAAAAGTATAGAATGGGCAGAGTCCAATTGTGAACAAACTGCCAGTATGGGCTACGCTAGTACGAACAGGGCCATTTCTTTCTTTGGTCTAGTAAACAAGCTTGCTGAGAGCCATAGGTACACAAAAATTTCAGTATCTTTATTCAATGTCTACAAGTTAGGCTAACAGTTGCAATTGTCCTTTTGTCATTTTATTGTTTTTGAAGCACTTTTCTGTTATGGGTTCAAGCTGATGTGTTGCTTTAACAACTTTCCTCAAGATATTTAACTACTTTTTTCCATGGTATGCTATACTTCTTGACTGCAGGTCTCTGTTTGTCCCTTACTTCAAATATTTTATGGATAGTTGCATAAGGCATCTTACTGATAATTTGGAGGGAAAAGATGCTGGTTTGATTCGGAAGAAAAAGAAAGTCAAGATCCAGGAAGCAGGATGGGATATGCAAGAGGATGACGGTGTGCTATCACTCAAACAATGGCATCTCAGATCAATGGTCATATCCGTTTTACACAAGTGTTTTCTGTATGACACTGGTAACCTGAAGTTTCTCGACTCCTCAAATTTCCAAGTTAGTCAATCTCTTCCTTCTTTGAATTCAATTAAACATATAGATGAGTTGTAGATAAAATGTTCTGCAGATTTTATTTTATGTTATAAATCATTTGCTGTTTTCGGTTTGAACATCTTGACACGCTAGGAGCTACATGATGCTTTGTTCATGGCTTTCATAGAGGATATCCTTTGGGATTATTTTGCTTGCAACCTTGTTGTTGGTCTTGACGCTAAGCCAGTTGGATGGCTTTTATGTCATTCTGCTGAGAGCTGACTTATGCCTTGTATATATTTATGGCAGTACTGTCGTGTGCTGATAATGCAGTAATGCTAATGTCATTAATCATCAAGTCCATGCATTACTTGTCGTCAATCTCTAAGACGTCTTAATGTGACATGCTACATTTTGTAACTTGTTTTATCAAGGTCTAGAAACATTTACATTTCTACTGACGTGCTGTTCATCCTTCACTTTGTTTAATTGCCACCAATAAAAGATGCTTGTGATATGTGCCTCACTAAGAGCTACTCTAGCGACAGTAGTGGACTCTTATACCTAGCCTGTGATAGAAGAATTGCAGTTTTTAATTTGTAGGGAAACGATGCCTTCGTATTTTATGGGTGCTGTAACACCGAATTGATTCCTGGAATACCTTTGCTTCTGTTAAAGTAGCATTCCAACTAAATACAAAACACCAGCTGTTATTTGTTTGGAGTTCCCCATTCAAATAATAAAATTTTAACAACCTGGTATATGTTGCTGGTTAAAATATTTTGCTCGTTCGCCAAAGTTATTTGAAAGTATTGAATGTAGTCTGATATCCTGCATTATTTATTGCTCCATGAGATTTTGTTTTGAATTTTTTATTCATTCCTTAGATGCCTTTTTAATTGTTTCATTTTTTATTCTGTGCCTTTTCAGGCTTTGTTGAAACCCATTGTCTCACAGCTTGTGGTTGACGTGCCAGCTTCACTAAAAGAGCATCCCAGCATTTCATCTGTTGAGGAAGTTGATGAAATTCTGGTTGCTTGTGTTGGCCAAATGGCTGTTACTGCAGGAACTGATCTTCTGTGGAAGCCCCTGAACCATGAGGTCATTTTTGTACTCTATTTATGGTTTCCTTTGAACTATATTGCTGTTCTTGATTGGTTTGAAGTAATTGGACCAAGAAACTGAATGTTGAATGCTAGGCAGGCTCATAAACCTATTTCTCAAAAGATATACATATGATCTGATGAAATGAACAGGAAGTAGGGTGGTGTTATTATTTACGGAAATTTTGAGGATTTCATTTCCTGACTTTAGTTTAATGACTTAGCCTTTTGCGGTTATAATTCTTTGTCCTCTTATCATTTCGCATCTTCACACACACACACACTCATTTCAAATTCTTCCCCAACTCTTATCATTGGGTTGTTTGCGTAGGTACCATTGTGATTTTTGAACAATTGTAATTCTCACAGTGCATCTTGTTGGACCCTTTGCAGGTGTTGTTGCAAACTCGGAGCGAAAAGGTGCGTCCTCGAATCTTAGGGCTGAGAATTGTCAAATATCTTCTAGCTAGTCTGAAAGAGGAGTATCTAGTACTCCTACCCGAAACCATCCCGTTCCTGGGTGAATTGCTCGAGGACATGGAGTTACCTGTTAAATCTCTGACGCAAGATATTCTCAAAGAAATGGAGACCATGAGTGGCGAAAGCCTTCGGCAATACCTCCAATGAGTTTGAACATCCAGTGCCCATTTTTCCATGGTTGGTTTGGGCTGTAATAAGTTTGCAGGATGTCTGAGTTTAATTTGAGACGTGTAAATTGTAGCCATATAGGTACAAGGCTCGAGCTATTAACTTTTTTTTTTTTTTTTGGGTAGGGAGAGGATGAAGTCTATCCATGTTTTTGTCTTACGAATCATTTTGTATCATGCCCTTAAATCTTCGATTCTATATTAAATGAAATATTTTTCACATTCTGCTGTGTCAATAATTGGTACTTCCACTTGATTTAAATAAGCTAAAAATATACTGGAAAAGCTGCGTAATTTTTTTATTTATAATTTATTAAAATTTTCATTTTCATCTTTATTATTTTAAAACTTGCAATATAAGTTGCGATTTTTACTTGTTTAATGGTTAAGACTTGAGAGTTTAACTAAATTTGTTCGGCGTAAAATTTATGAACAGTTATATGAATTAATAAATGTTTTGATAGAAGAAAATGTACAAGAAATTAAGTTAATTAGTTGCATGAGAAATTGTGGTACATCATGAATCTTTCTTGTAATAAAAAATATATAATATAATGATGTTTTTTTTAAAAAAAATTAATTAGTTATTTAAATTATTTAAACTTGAGAAAAATAAGTATTTAAATAACTAAGTAACACTATTTATATTGTGTATTATTTAGGGGTGTACACGGGTCGGTTCTACCCTAACTAAAACCGGCCTGAGCCGTTAATTTCGGTTCGGTTTGATCAAGTTTTTTTTTTTGGGTTCGATCCGGAACGGTTCCGATTCTGATCCGTTTGGTTTTTTTTTATCTGGGCGATGTGGCATGCTAAGATTTCGCCATGCAGGCAATGTGTTTCGAACCCGTTTGGGTTGGCAAAAGGAGACAAATAACTTGTCAGTTGCCACTATGCTACCACAAATGTTGTGATTAAAGTGTGAAAGTTTTATCTATATATTAATATACAACATCCATTGGCAAAACGACACCATTTAATTGTTAAACACAGTTTTTATTTTTTATTTTTTAAAATAATGATTTGATTTATCAATTTATAAATGATAGCCTAATATTATAAAGAATTTTAGTATGATAAATTTTTAAATTTTATAATACAAAACATATAAAAATTTAAAGTAACTAAATATTAATAAATAATAAATATTAATATATTGAAATGTAATGAATTTGTTTAACAAATATCAATTTATGAATATGTTTATAATCATGTTTCATATGAAGATAAGATTAGATCACTTACATTTAGAGTTTCAAAAATATTCTTGAACAATACAATAGTTAATTTGTTATGCTCATGTACCGCCTAACACATTAATACAATTTAAATTAAAATCTTAAACCTCTAAACAGTTAACTCAAGTAAATAATGATATTGAAATATAGATACCCTAAGTGTAAATCATAAATGTCCATTAACTATTATGCAAATTCATTATTTTAGTTGTCATCTAATTAGTAATTACATTTTTTATGACAATGACATGATTCTTCCTTACAACAATATAATTCTCTTTTTATTAAATAAAATACTAAACAATAAATATATATCCACGATATACCTTAATAATTATGTATTAGAGTAAGGATTAATGGTAATATTACTAATATATGCGGTATCATTAATAATTAATGATTTTAGTTTATACATATAGTTAACTATTGACATGACTATTATAATTTATAATAATATAGTTTTTTCCTCATAATTCTTATATAAATTTCTTAATAAAATTTTATATCTAAAATAACAAATGAAAGAAAAAATATGAGAACTTTTAGTTAAGTTTTTAAAAAAAAAAGGAAAAATGATTAAAATTTTCTATTTCTTGGTTCTTACTAGTTACTACGAAGAAAATATGTTTTCCTCATAATAATTCTTAATAAAATTTTCTATTTAAAATAACAAATAAAAGGAAAAAAATGACAATTTTTAATTAAGTTTAAAAGGGAAAAAAAGAAAAAAATGAGAAATTTTAATTAAGTTTAAAAGGAAAAAAATGAAAGATGAGGAAGGAAAAAAAAAAATTTTAAAAAATGGGAGCCAAGAGGATTTGAACCTCTTAGGAGTTAACCATTAAACTAAATCTAAACTTTAATACCATAGTGCATATATATATGAATTGGTTTTTCAGATTTTACGGTTTGGTTTACGAATTTTAGAATTAAAAAACCAGACTAAATTGAAAATTTTGGTTCAGTTCGGTTCTATGGTCGGTTTGGATCGATTCGGTAGGATTTCAATTCGATTCCCGATTTGGGCCGGTTTTTGTACACCCTTAGGATTATTATTATATTATGTGAATGTGTATCCAGTGGATTTGTGCCCATCAAGTAGAGTGACGAGCCCACTTTAAATCGCAACATACACAAACCACTACTTTAACCGTTGGATCGACTGATCTCTTCCTCCGGGGTTTAACGAGACTTGATAGAAAAACCATTAGAACGGAGAAACCAGACTTTTATCGATCACTAGCAGCGAGCTTTTGTGTTCCAGACTTCCAGCGTCCTGGTCAGTACTTAAACCTTCATTTCAATCTCAAAGAAACTTCAGCAAGCAAATTAATGGTTAATTTCAGATATTAAGTTGTGGGTTTTGTGTTCTGCTGCAGCCAATGTTAGGTAGATGGAGTATCAGAGCTGCGTCTCATCTTTCAAAGCATCAGAAGTTCGCGACTGAACTTAATAAAGATGCTCGATTTATATCACGCCATAGCTATGTCAAGGCTGCTGCTGTTGCTGCTGATGATTCTGTATCACCACCACCTCCTAGTGCTCATGCTTCTCAACAAAAGGTGATTCTAGCTACAACCCATTTCCCAATTTACCAGAAGTGGTCATCGGATTCACTTAAATGCCCCTCCTGTCCTGTATATCTTTAAAGTTGTGTTCTTTTTGGGCTTTCATGGTTTTATGTAGTGGCAATTTAGTAAAATATAGTTACTTGATGTGAAGCGAATTAGATGTTTCTTTGACAGGTGAATCTGGATAAAATGTTTTGGTCTAAACCTTGTTCACTAGCACTGGCTCCGGGTTCTCCACTGCGGATTGAGGAGCCCAATTATGAGGGTGTTCGGCGTTTTATGCTTAAGCTTTTAATGTATTACAGTAAACAAAGCAAGTCTATTCGAGGGGCCAATGTTGTATATCACCGTGTTATTTCACAGGTAGATAAACCTGCCATCTATGAAGGTATGCTTATCCTAATGTCAGTTTTCAGGATGGAACTGTACAACACTTGTCTCTGTCTTTCCTTTTTCCCCCATTCTGTTTTCTTGTCTCTGTGAATAATTGTATGCTCATTGGGATTTGCTCTCTATGAGTTATTATGAGGTAAAGCATTGTAGTTCATGGACTGTCAGAAAACATTCCTATCATGGCAATCATTGTTTGCTGTCTGTTCTCTTATTTCAGTGTTCAACTTGGAGAAGACATTTAAAATGACTTTCTCGCTGCTTGTACTACATATGTGGCTTTGTCTACGTCGTTTGAAGCAAGAGGGAAAGGAAGGAGTTCAATTTGGGCAATACGTTTACGAGGTTTACAATCACGACGTGGAGCTGAGAGTATCCAAAGCAGGGGTAATTGTTCACTATCTACATTTTCTCAAATCTGATTTTAGAATTAATTTAACTAAATTTAATCCTGTTCTCACTTGAGCAGACTAGATACCTCATGAAGTATTGAAGTATATATTCTGTTATTATGAATATCCAGATTTGTTCTCCCAATTTCTCCAATTCTTTGAAACCTAGTTAAACATGATAACTGCGATAAGCAAACACAATCTCTGTGGCATTGTTAGGGTGCCTCTTTTGTTTTTGAGGGGAGGCCCATTTCCTTAATGTTGGTTATCTCTCAGCTCATCCTTCACTGTTAGGATTGTTGTTGGTTGAACTTACAGGATATAAAGCTCTCAGGCAGTCAAAATTTATTGTTTATTATTTTGTTAGATTGTGGATAACAATACAAATACCCAAAATTATTTGACTGTTCCAGGATTTTGAACTTCTTGCTTTTGTTTCAGGTTAACTTACTGCTGATAAAATGGATGAAAGAATTGGAGAAGATATTTTACGGAAATGTTGTTGCTTATGATGCTGCCCTGCATCCTGACGCAAAACCAGATGAACTAACAAAGGTGATATGGAGGTAAGAGGGGCACTACAATACTGTCCAGGCATATCTATGGTAACATAGAACTGATATTACCTTCAGATACCATTGGTGTCATCTCTAGTCGGTAAAATGACTTAAATGCCATCCTTTACTTTAAATGTAAACAAGTGAATTGTAGACATCTAGCCTGAGGGTGGTAAGTTTCTTTGATGTCCTTTTCAGAACTCTATTTTATTAAAATCCATATTTTTAGTTAACCTCTGTACAGCATGGAAGTTGGTTGTTTGTAACTTTGTTGTGAGCATATTTTATCAGCTCTTGTTAGCAACTTACCTTGGTTATCTGCAGGAATATCTTCTCCGATGATGGTACATCAGAGCCTGATGATGCTGCATTAAGAACTGTCCAGGCATGTTTTGATCTTTGCTGTGATTTGCATCATTGCCTATTTCACATGGATCATGTACTTGCGTTTCTCTAATGTTTTAATTTTGAATGGTAGCTGCTATGTGCTTCTCCTTTGTTAGGGTTCTTATATGTGTTAATAGAAGTCACCATACGGTTCTCCTAGTTTAGATTTTTGCACGTCTTATTTTGAGAAGTCACTGCAATCCGCTTATTATGTGCAACATTGGTGGAATGCTATTGTCACCATGTGTTGTGTTACTTTCCTCCAAGACTTGATGTCAGTTTTGTTTCCTTACCTGGACCATTATTTGTGGTACACATCTCTATATAAAATGAACATCAAAGATTGCTACTTGAGCAGCTTGAATTGAACATGCAAAATGTTTTTTCCTCTCTTATAGTCAGCTTTACTCCTCAATTGTTGCTTCTTGAAACTAAATCGTTTACCTGTAACTTGCAGGGAATGGCTAGGTATGTGCGTCGTGAAGTCAGCTGCCTTTCATTAACAGGTTGGTCTCTTTTCACTTGATTTTTCTCACATTATTCAATTTTGAAGTATTTCTCATATCAGATTGTCGTTAAAAAGGTTATCTACCTCCATTTGCTTTCTACAAGAACTTAAATTGTCTCAATTATTTGATAAGTTCCGCTTGACCTGAATCATGTCACAATTTCTTCTCCAAGTCATATATAATCTTCTGTTCGCAAAATTTGGGTAACTAAGGAAGTAAATTGGAAAAAATCACTCAACGAGTGATAATGGATTACTAGATTGTGGCAAGTATTTACTGATTCTTGTGGACATTTTATTTTTTCCATTAAGCAATAGCTTAATTCCAAACGAGTATCAACTTGGTGTGCATTCACCTGCGAATGTAACTTCAATGCATTTTGGTGACAAAAGTCTGGTCAGACTTCTTTGCACATATTTCCCCCCCAATGACACACGATTTAAGTGTTTGAGTTTATTGCATTGATGCATTGTGAGGAAGCTAAATTTATATGATAGAGGATACCTTCTTCTTCTTCCTTGGTTTGTTTTATGTTCTCTTTTGATTGGATATCATGTGCCTGATTGCACAAACATGAAATCATGAAATGCTCTTGCTTTCAGCATTAGAGTTTGTTGGTATTCCACATCAAATAGATTAATATGTTCTTTCCATTCCTCAGAAGCCACTTATTTCTCCAAAACGAGAGATCGAAGTTATCTTTTGTCCCAATAAGTCGACAGCCTTACACCATCGGGATAATTTGAATAGAGTACATATTGGATACACCGGTGCTAAAACCTTTTCTCAAGATATCTTCCAAACTGTTGGGGTCCTTGCTCCGGATGTTGTTCCCCCAGTGTGAAATCAGTTGGTTTCGTAGTTTTAAAATTCTGCTGATCCCAAGTATTCCATCTCCATCATTGCATATGGGAATATAGTAAACAGGAAAAGGCATGGCCAGAAGAATTGTGTAAAATAAGTGAATTTATCTAGTTGAGAAAGGAGTCTCCCCTCCTGGCAGAAAGCCTGTAGGAATAGTGTGAAAAAGGGTAGAAAATTGGGTTGGTTGTAACATCCAAATTCTTCCTGTTCTCATCTACGTGAAGTGCTTTCCCTTTCTTATCTGCCGCTTGGAGTGTCCAATATTTCAATATGATCCTGTTGTTTATACGTATTACTCAGTATCTGATTTGAAGTTGTGGAATTGGATTTGCAGACAAAGAGGCCATTTTTTCTGGGAATTTCATGTTCACCCCCTTGGATAATACACTGCCCAGTTCAGAAAGAAGGTAAAATGGAGGAGGCTATTGTGAGATTTGGTAAATTCTTGATGGAGATTCTGGTGGAGAAAGAAGTTCTGAAGCGTACATGATCCTTTCTACCCGGATTATAGAAAACTATAGAGCCTTGTCAAACTGATTGTTTTGTTAGTTTCAATATTTTTTTCCCTCTCAAGCTAAAGCATATACCTAATTAACAATGGTTTAGAATTCCAACAATTGCATATTAATGTTGTGCTGTGTACTGATGAAGTCCTTTTACTCGGGATGCAAGTTATAATAAGTTAATTGCCCTTTGTTGGCCTGCAGAGTTGTCCATTCTTTCCTGCATTTCTTATTCCAATCCTGTAAAAGACATTTTTTCTTTGTTGGCGAACTACTAGGCGTTACATGTAAATCTTATTCACACTTCTGGTCTTTTTCTGGGTTTAGCGGGAAGAATATGAGGAGATTGGAGGAAACACTCTTAGGTGAGGATAATTTTCAATGTCTTCGATTCTTCTGCCGACCCAACTGGTATGCCAATTGACTTCAGAACCCAACTCTTGATGCAGAAATTAGAAATATTCATCGATTTTCTCATCATTCAGATTCAGCCTGACAGTTTGGTAGGTATAATATGACCGGTTCCGGCCAAAAGAGTTTTTATTTTCCTGATTAGTAGGATGAGATACAGGAAACCGTAGTTTACTGCATAGTATGTGATGGCTGGAGAAACTATGTATGCCTCGGCCAAAAGCCACACCATTGCAGAACTCGCAATGTTGAGGGTGCCAATCCTGACTGAGAATTTCGGTACAAAGAGCAAAACTGGTTTGAAAGGAAGTATGAAACCATAACTACAGCGGTATTGAGTACCATGAGGTACAAATGGGTGGTAGGCTGCCACCTAATTAAGACAACTGCAGCTTTGAAAATAGTTTCTCTGCATCCGTGCTGGTGCCTTTAGTAAAAGAGATTGGCATGTTGCAAACTATGCCAAATGCAGCAGCTGTAACAATACCCACAAACCCCAATTTTACATGCATCTCCTCATAGGTGGTGGAGTTCAGGGGAACTGTTGCTGGTCGTGGTGGCAATGAAGTTGCGGCGATAGCGTGCGATTCTAACAGGGTTTTCATCTCTTCTAGCTATCCCCTGATGATAATCTTTGCAGCAGAGAAGGTCCAACGGGGTGAGTCCATTCTTGTTCCGAAAATTCACTTGCACCAGATGATCACTGGTAGAATTCCCAAGGAGCAACAATTTCACTACCTGTTGGTCGTACATCTAGTTCAGGATTCCGGTCTAAGATACTGACAGCAGAAGAGATACCGCCATACTTGATGGCAACTCTCAAAGGGTTTTTTCCTCTCCTCACATCTTCATATTCTGGGTTTGATGCTAGAACAGATCTCACTAGACTAACATTATCAGATTTAACGGCTTCCAAGAACATGGAGAAGTTAGTTGAGTTTGCGTCAGGCATTCTCCAGAAGTGAAGAGTCTTGAGTTAGGTTGTTCTCTCCCAATTTTGTTTTTTTAATGGAATCTCTCCCAATTCTAAAAGTGACTTTTATGTTGCTTCTAATTCTTTTTAGTATAGTGCTGATTTTGCTTTTTCCTACTTTGTTTTCTTCATTTCTGAACCTTGAATCTACCAAGAAGCTTCAGTCACACGGTTTTTCCTATGATTCCAATACTGTAAACTACAAAGAAATTGAATAAAACCTTAAAAATTCTAGTATCTTAACATGTTCACACTGCACATTTTGCTATATAGAAATGAGAACTCGAACCCCAAACCCTACTGATACTTAACAATAAAACGGTGCTGCAATTTTACTTGTAATGAAATTGTCTAGAAATTCTTGGTGTTGCGCAAGCTTGGAAATTGCTTAGAAAAGAAAAAAGAAAAAGAAATCCATACTTTAAAGGAAGACCAAGACCCAAAAAGCTTTCTACGGGCAGTTTCCAGGAAGTTACAGAGTGATTGATGCAAACCTCAGAAAAACAGAGACTTTTATCTTCTTTTTCTCCAAATGGATAAATAAAGTAAAAGAAATAATTTTCTTTTCTTTTTTTCAAAGAAATAATTCATAGGAAGTTGCAAAGTATATGCAGCAGACTTTTATTTGTGCCTTTGTTTTCCATTTTTCTGTTTTCTCTGCCAAGACTGTACAGGACCCAAGTATCTAAATTGCCTCAATTTCTAACTTGAACATACTCAACACATTCATTTCAACAATCGCAGCGGAATTATGGCGGGAAACAATTGTCGCAGTTCAAGACCTGACGTGTTCTTGAGTTTCAGATCATCTCCAGACACCTACTTTGAAGATTAAATAGAAGTACAATCTCTTTGCTTTCATTTTATTTATTTCTTCCAGTTTCATTTTTCATGCCAATTTATTCTTTTCACATAAGAAAAAAAGGGTGCCTCATGAGATTTTTCTGTAAACAAAGAACTCAATTGTACGCAGACCTCATTGGAACGAGCATCAGATTTTGCATCTCTCTTTTATCTTTTCCTAAAACCATGATTGCTCTTGGTGATCAGCTCTTGCGTGCAAGTATTTTGAAAGAGAGGAAAAATTTGGATGATGCAAATGAAAGATTTGGCAATGGCGAAAATTCCTCGAGGAGCAGGAGCTTTGCGAGGGAGAGACATAGTTGAACAAGAACTTCAAGAGAGAAACCGTGAGGTTCACATTGAACCTAGAAAGCCTCCTAGATTCGCTTTTTATCTCCATCACTCAACTCTAATCGCAGCCACTTTGTTGGTAACCATGACATTCCGCGCAGCACTGAGACCCTCATCAGAACTTTTTAAAGCTGAGCTCATCAACAGTTCTCAAACTAGGAAACAAGACACGCCACTCACTGATCTGTTCGTGCTGTTTAATTCAACGGCATTCTTCTCATTGATGGTCTTGATCACCACCCTCACGTACGAACTACCTCTCCAGCCATGGTTTCTATTCGTGGAGTTTTCAACAGTTGGAGCCTATGTCTGCTCAGTAATGATCGCTACACCTCATCTAGTCACAGCAGTGCTTCTCATAGGAAGTTTTATACTACTAGCAGCTTTCTTGAAATTTCTGGGTTTGCACAAGATGGTGCTTAAATGTTTCGTATGGCTGTGTACCAAAGTCCAATCCGAGGGCAAGTCCACCGCTTCCGCCGCCGCTTATCTGCCAGTGGTGAACAACAATCATTTATAATCTGTGGCATCAAAGTTCATGTTTCATACTCTATAATCCTTTCTATAGAGAGAGGTTGAAACTTTCCTAAAAAAACTCCTCCATATATCTATTATATAACTTATTACTCTCACCCCCTTCCCTTAAGAAACCCCATTCGAGTAGTCTCATAAATAGGACCAGTGGCTCGGTTCCAACCATTCTTGCTAAGGACAACCTCGTTCTTAGTGAAAGATCAAAGGCCTGGGTCTGAAATAGTTGTTTCTAAGTATGGTGAGTCGTTGGTACATCATACAATATGTAATCTTTTCTATGTAATATCCAATTCGCAAGGCAC
This sequence comes from Viola odorata, assembly GCA_963691705.1. Lineage (NCBI taxonomy): Eukaryota > Viridiplantae > Streptophyta > Magnoliopsida > Malpighiales > Violaceae > Viola > Viola odorata. Next base: position 66,336,776 of record OY829539.1, on the reverse strand, counting down.
CTTAGGGTGAGAATAAGATGGAACAAAATAAACTTTTGTTTCTGCTAGTTGTTAAAGATCAATGTGTATTGCTCTTCAATGCAATGTGGCTGCAGTATTAAGAAAGGAACTACAATAGGAGCACCTCCTAAAAACATCCCCATAAAAGAACAATCAGAACAAAAAGGGGATGAGGTTGGGGTGACCACTTAAGAAATTAGAGAATCCTTCTAAAACTGGGCCTACTAGACTACAACAACTAATGCATCATGTTAGCAGTTGTTACAAGCATTTCCATCCCCCATTTCTCTGCTTACCCACTTGCTAAATCTGCAAAGACATGACCCAGCACACCCCAGCATATAGTATGCAATGCCTGCAGAGCAAATCAAGGCCCCGACCAATACCCACACCACACAAGGACTCGCAATATTGTGATTCCCAAATCTGACCACAAATTTCGGCATAACCCCATACATCAAAATGCCATACACAACAACGATACATAATGTCACAAACAGCAACACTGGCCGGAACTGCAAAGACCACAGCAGCACCAAAATGGCCACCATACAGACAACAAGAATGGCTGTGTTGAACACCATGAGATACAAAATGGCCGGGACATGACCGGTTAGCACATCTCTAACATGAAAAATCGAGCCATTGCAATGGCAATGATGTTTCTGGAAAGGATCAGGGAGATTGCAAACAGCGGTGAAGACGGCCCCAGAGACAACTCCCAGGACAACCAATATCACATTTTTGGTCTCCATGGTCCACCTTAACCGAGCCCTTTGCGGCAAGGAACCCTCATTGACACCACCATTGTCACGCAGAATATCACTAATTTCTCTTCTTGTTCTATCCCATGGGTTTTGGTAGCAAAGATCCAGGGCAGTGAGTCTCCTCCTGTTCAGGGAATTCACTCGCACTGAGGAATTGCTTGCAGGGAGCAACAACCTTACAATCTGTATCAATCCAATAATGAGCAATGCTACATATGCAATGTGACAGAAAGTACTGAACTATTGGAAAGTGTTTGACATATTAACCGTTTCTACAATTTTTTCCTACTAACTTGACGGGGAAACATCTGAATTTCTCACACATCAGTTATAATAGTTTAGTACTATCTAATGTGCCAACTGTCGAGTGAGTGATAATAATATAGCAGAAAGCACAACGTAAACTAAGAGTGTCAAAAAGAGTCGGGTCAATTTGTACCTAACCCGTTAAAAACGGGGCAGGATTACAGTTTTTGATCCGCCAATTAATCGGGTCGAACTGTTTAAAAATGGATCGACATTTTTTTTAAGGATGAAAAATACCCTATTGATAACTTTGATCCGTTTATGAAATAGGCCATGGGTTCTAGCCATAATAATAATTAATAATATTACCTAGTGTTATCAGAACCGGATTGAATTGCCGATTCAACGGGTGATCCATAGGTGTGTAAGATTCGGTCCCTATAATTTTCAAAATATATATTTTTTAAAACCTCATAACTAACTAAAAAAATAATAAATAAAGAGAATATATTTTAAAAATATTAAAGAATATATAACTAACTAAAAAAGTTTTAAAAATCAGAAAAATACAATAAAAACATTAAAAATCCGTATTTTGAATTTGTTTTAATAATTTTCGGAATTTTTTTATGTTTTTTTAAAATTTTATATAATTTTATATATTTTTTCTTCGTATTTTTACTCTATTTATTATATATATATATTTATAATTTATTGATTTTTTTTCACATTTTAAATTTTTTTTTTTTTTTATACAATATCAAAACGAATTCGTTTGATTAAATGGGTTGAGTCAACCTTTCTAATTAACTAGTCAGGTCGAATCGACTCGTTTATTAAAAATAACATTTTCAATAAACGGGTTAGGTCGGGTTTACCGTTTTGATATGCCTATTTAGTAAATCACTTCGGTACAATTTATTAATACATCAGGCATTTAAATTGTCAATATTGACTTCTAGGAAAAGAAAGAGAAGAAATTACCTGAACTTGATTGTTGGATGTGGCAATGTGCAAGACATTGTTCCCTTGGCGATCCTTCTGGTGCACAAGATGTTCTTGGTTCTGACTCTTGGCCTCTTCAAGCAAAACTGCAAAAGCTTCAATCTTTCCGTTCTTGACTGCAAGGTGAAACAGGGTTTCTTTGCTATTGTGGGTCTTCCTCCCAATTGATCTAGGGCAGGCAGCAATCAATGCCCTGATCACATCTCCATGCCCATTGATGACAGCTATTTGCAGGGGAATCATTGACGACCGGTCTGTAACTAAGCAGAGCTTAGGATTTTGCTTCACCAAAGCTGCTACAACCCCACGTTGGCCAGCAGCAGAGGCCAGGTGCAAGGCAGTAGACCCTTCCAGGTTTGCAGCTCGGGCAAAGTCAGGACTCTCCTCTGCTATTTTCTCTGCCACGCTCCAGCTACCGAACGTGCAGGCGGTGATTAAAGGGGACTCCTTCCATGTCCTGCCTGCAAATTCAAGAACTTCTGGGCACGACCGTATGAAGGGACTAAAAGAATCCAAATCATTTGCAACTATGTAACTCAAAAGTGTTTCGGAATCTCTTTTTATCATCCTTTCCATTTCTTTACTTGTTTGTTCCTGTTTCTTCTTTCTCACAGTTCCTTAAACGTTGACAGTTTGTTATATAATAATAGTGACAAACGTCAATCCTCCCTGGATGGTTCCTCCTACTCGGTGAAATTGTGGAAAATCCATGCTCCTTTTGTAATTAATCTGTTTTGCATTTCTAAACTATTACCAAGTAATTTCAGCTCCTTAACCCTAGAAATTCTGTTGATGCCGCTGTGCAGACACTGGGAAATTGTGTTGGCCCTCATCTTTCTGTCTTTAACCAAAAGTCATAATCAGAGCAAATATAAGAGTGCGAACGCAAGAATGGTTCATCTATCTGAAATTGCTAGGGACCTCTCTTTTGGCCCACCACGCGTTTTACATTTACACAGATCATTCTCATAGCCCCTTAACAGAAAAGGCTAGGAAAGTGGACAACCGAACCAATAAAAAAGATTAGCCATTATCATTGACCGAGAGGACTTCCATGAGTTTCCCACGAAATTGCGTAATTAGGTTAGATCGTTATATCTTGGTGGTGCATTGCTTCCTAAGAAGTTTAATAATCAGAAAAAGAGACTACCTAGTGTCATTTCTCATCGTCGTGTAGGTTGAGCTTGCAAGACAGAGAGAATGGATTCATGGAGATGCTCATGTGACACATCAAAGCAGCACAAACTAAGTGTTCATGAGCCACTACCAGGCGTGGGTTCGGATGAAACATCAGCAACAGAGAACCAATCTGTGTTTCACATTGAAAATGGAAATGATGATCAAGAGGGCCATCGTGTGCAACCTGTTCTGAAAAAGTTGGAGCTGCAGAAACCATTGGCGGAGGCAGCCAAACGAGGTAGGGTACCTGAGATGAAACAACTCCTAAACATTTGTCCAGAGTCAGTGATGGAGTACACACCAACAAGCGGGACTGCACTTCATACTGCTGTAAGGCATGGCCAAACTCATGTTGTCAGGTTCTTGGTGGAGTGGCTTAAAGAGAGAATTAGTTGCTACAAGGATGTGATCAATAGGAAGGATTACTGCGGCCATACGGTTCTGCACCTTGCAACATCCAGAAAACAACTCCAAGTAAAATCTCCTCCTACCTCTTTTTGAGTTATACAACTCAGTTACTCTTAACTTGATAATATCAAAAAAAAAAAGGTCTTACTCAAACCAAATCGATGTTTAAGTAGGCCTTGCATTTGGGGGCAACTTCTATAAATGACAGGATTGACTTTCTTTCTGCACAGAAGAAAAAGAATGCTTGTTAGTATTGCCTTAACTGGCATACCTAAAAAATATAGTTTTTTTATAGTTTTTATAGGCTTCATTGAATATAAAACCTATGAAAAATCAAAACAAACCTCCTATCAGATTGTAAGTGCTTCTTTTCTTAGGCTAAAATCCAAATCACGGTGTTTAGAAAAGGAAACTAGAAGATTGCTTGACATATGAGCATCACATTTATTCTTCCTCTCTCACTTCTTCTTCCTCGTTTTGTTACTGCAGACTTTAAAATTGCTGCTGGAAGATAACCCTACAAATACTGGTATTTTGGATGTAAATGCTATGAATGACAATGGCTTCACAGCTTTGGACATGTTAGATTTCCTACCAGAACACGGGGAGGCAGACATGGAAATAAAAAGAATTCTTCAAAGAGCAGGAGCTAGGAAAGGCAGAAATTTAGTCACACAGAAATTTGACAAGAGTAACCGCGATGAAATTATTATTCAGGTTGGGAAGAAGTGGCACAGGCCATTGCCTAAATGCCGGCCGGATACAAATCCTAAATCCTTAACCAGTATGCATCATGCAGCATTAATTACAGCCACATTATTAGCAACAATGACATTTCACGCGGCGCTTCGAGCCCCATGGGGATCAGCCCCTGTGAATACTACCACGAGTGATCATGATCTGATGAGTACAATGGGTAGCTTCCAGGGTGAAAAACAAGAGGATCAAACAATCAAAAGTTTATTTGTTGTGTTCAATTCACTAGCATTTTTCACTTCTGTTGCATTTATTACTATCTTGTTGCATGAGCTTACCCTCAAGCCTTGGCTGCTAATTTGCGTATTTTCAACAGTGGGAGCTTACATGTGCTTGATAATTGTTATGTCCCCTCACCAAGTTGTCACAGTTCTCTCTATTGGATGCTCTGTGCTGCTTGTATCTTTCTTGAATTGTCTGGCTTTGCACGACGGAGAAGACAGTTCATAAAAGAGAGTAGTCCCCATAACCTAGAAACAATATATGGGATACAACATCTTTCCATTTGCACGACGGAGAAGAGAGTTTCAGTTTTGTGTGTTGTGCTTTTCTTTCCTTTTAAGTTTTATGTCTTGTTTGTCAGCCCTTGTAAAGGATGATATTCAAGTAGGAAGGAGTGTGGAATATTATAATTTGTATTCTGTTTAAAATAAATAAATAAATTGTAATTTGTAGCTACCATGAGCGCTGTGAAAACAAAGCCATTGACAATATCATCGCAAGTCGTGTGTCATTATGGTCTGTTACTTCCCTATTACAGATCTGGTCTTTGACACCCATCAGGTATCAAAATCATTTGATCTTCTTATGGGTTGCAATTGTTCTCTGGTAATCACACATAGCAAACACAAAGGAACTTTGTGGACAAAGCATGGAATTTAAGTTGTGGAGAAAAAGAATTGAAAAACAGAGGAATGAGATGAAAGGTAAAGAAAGATGCTACTTTCATCTTCACTTGCAGAAGATTAGAATGTTCAAGTTGTTTTTTAAGGCCAGAACCATGAGTTCAGGGATGTTTGTTCAAAGAAAAAAAACAGAACAAAATAAAGGCTGGTTTCAGTAGGAACAGTCAAATATTTGAGTGATTGAGCATCCTTCACCCGGATCTACCAAGGCAAATTCTACAGGAACTCGCATATTTCCAGCTAAGATCTTTATGGGAATTGGCTATCTTAACGCTAGGGTTTCTAGCAGCACTGTAAAGTTAAATGAAATTGGTTTCAGAATTTTCAACATTTAACTCATATACACAAAGATTCGCTCACTTCAACAAGTAATTCTCACCTAAATCATCAATATGGATTATATCATGTATCCTAAGTTCCTAACCATTTGTCTAACAATTTGTTATATGGCTAAACAAAATAAAATACTGTTTCGCTAAAGAGAAAAAGGAAAGAAAACCTTACCTTTTCATTTCCTGCAAGGCAACTTGGGTAACCGAAGCCTTAAAAGACCGAAGCTGAGAATCAATCACCACTGTTGGAAAGAGACACTGCAGAACTGGGGGCAAGAAAAAATAAATGTAGAAAATTAGGTTAATTTTCATTTTATGCAAGGCAAGTTACATGGATTAGTGGGAAGAGAAACTATGAAAAGAACAAAGATGCATAGTGCTAAAGACATAAATAACACCAGTAGTAAGAACATAAGGCAACCAAAATTGCGATGATCATTTCCAGCAACGAGAAGAAACTTAAAAACAAAATAAACAAATAAATCAGAAACTATGACAACAGATGTTTTGAAAACCTCATAGGCTCCCTTAATTGCACAAAAAGCCTTTGAAAAACATCAAAAAAGAAAAAGAACAGAAAACAACAGAAGCGACCAGATGAATGTAAGGAGAGAAATGGAGAAATAGCAAAAAAAATACTTCTGACAGATAGCACCACGTTACCTTTGTAAACACTAAAACACAACCACCAAAGTCATCAATTTTCTTTTTTCATAGCACCATGCATTAGAAATTGACAAGTCAAATATCTATACCATCAGTATTCAGGACAGACCCACTAAAATAACTTCATTTTATTATAAATCGAGCCAAGAAAAACATATCATCTGATCAAATTGATAAAGACTAACCATTTTCCTAGTACATGGTGAAGTGCCGCAAGTAAGACTAATTCAGTTCAGAATAGAAGGACGAAAAACAAAGGAGAAAGGGAAAGAGGAAGTTTATGAAGAAAAGTAAGGAACGGAGAGAACTTAACTTCCACGCTACAGAGACCAATCCTGTTCTCTGAGGATCGGCCATTTCCGTATCTGCTGCTGTTCTATTCCATTTGAGAGAGCGGGGAAATGAAAGAGACGTTGATGACTTTTCGAGGAAATTCAGGAGTTGGATTATCTTATTAGGAATTGGGCTCGTTAATTGTGTAGCCCATTATTCTGTTTATTATTGTAGCTTCAGGCCCATGGCGCGCTGTCATTAAGTTTGTTTGAGGCACATATTTACCATTTTGTGCAAGGGTGATCTATCGAATTGTTTTTACATCCAATCACATGTATCCTTAAACTACTCAATTTCAAAAAAAAATAAAAAAATAAAAAAATAAAAAAACTACTCATTGATTAATGACCTTTACGATAAGTTGACCCACTAGAGAGCAAAGTGTTCTCACTGTAATTTTTATATATATAAAAATTGAACCAACGATTTCTTACTTAATGGATAAGAACGTCAAACTACTTACATCAACCCTCTATTAACTATTAATGAATGACACCCGCTTTAGATGTAGGTTAATAAAATAATTTTTATTGGTCTCAAAATTTATAATTATTTTTTCTTTACTACTAATTCTATTACTTATAATCCATTTAAAAATTCTCCACAATGTTTGCAAGCTAACTAGGATTCCTAAAGTGTTGTTTTCTAATAAAGATAGACGTGTTTACAAGCGTTTTTGGCATGAAATGTTTGGATTGGTTGGAAAATTATTTGAGATTACTACGAACAACTTATGAATTTACTTCAAAATTAGGAACCAAGAGAATAATAATACACAATTGTTCTAAATCTGCAAAAGGTTATTCCTCTGTTTCTGAACACCTTCTTTGCCATAAACGTACCTAGAACTTTGTGGTGGAAATAAGAACAGCAGCTTTCAAACTGCAACAACTTGGGGAAAGTTTATCAGTCGAAGTTAGTAGACTAAATAAATGCTCGATCCTGAGCCTCTCTCATTAGTCATGACTTCTAAGGAAAGCGCAGAATCTAGAACTTCTTTAGTCTATTAACAGTCAAACAGGACATAATGATTCAACAAACTTGTAAACTTCAAACCACCAAAATTTCCGATTCCCTTGTCCATCCACCTGTTTGTACTCAATATCACTAATCTTCCTGAAACTCTTGTCCTTAAGGTTATAGATTATGATCTTACCAGGCAAATGCAACACCATGTGTGACTTTTCATCGTTTACTTCCCGAACAATGCAAAGTATATCAAAAAAGTAACAGAACACATCATATCTGGAAATGCAGATTTTACACCTTCAAGATTGACTCGATACTTCACAAACCACCCCGCATAGTTCTTTCCCATCTCGTAAACATCAAACTGTGTCGCGGGTGCTCGATAGATCTCAACGTGATGCAGATGCCCTCGAGACTCCCCGAAGTAATTATACCTCCTCTTATCCCAATCATTAGGAACTGGAAGCATTGGCATGTCATGAAGCTGCTCTTTATCTACATTGAAATACAGGCCATTTCCGTACGTACTAATCCAATGAACAGCACCATTGCAAAAAACACCTTTCTTGAAGGATATACAAGAATATACAGGAAATGGATCACCTGAAATTCTCCAAGTGCGCGTCTCGGATGAATAGATCTCAATTTGGCAGATTGAATATACCTCATCATTCTCCTCAAAATGAGCATCTACTTTCGCGGGGGTTCGAATGCAGATAAGTTTGTCGTGAAAGGATTTGGCTGGATCAAAAGCAAGGTTAATGGCATAAACAATCCCATATAGATGATATTCTGTAGGAATAGAATTACAAATAGGATGAGGAATTGAAACAAACTTCTTGGTGGTAGGATTGCAAATGTAGTAGTTTTCCACATAGACATTCTCAAATCTAGAACAAAGAAGTAACCCATAACAGGATTGAAAGATCCTAATGCCTGGACTATCGTCGAGAAAACTGAGGGATCTCAATGGAGCATTAGATGTCAGCTTATCAGAAAAAGAAATGAAGTCATACTCAGAATTGATGTGGCGAGAGAGCACTGGAGAGCCGAATAAAATGCGGGGCAAGAGAAAGCACGAGGGAGAGTAGTGATCGTGGCAGAGGCAGAGATGGAAATCTGGTCTAGAAATGAGAGACAGCCAGTGATTGGACACTGCTTGAAATCGGAGGAGAGATTTTACAGGCAAGAGAGCAAGGATTAGTGTCAAGATGTGTTCATTATTGGCAATGTCTTCATTTACTTGCTTACAACTAATTCTATTTCTGCTACGCTTTATTCTGCTAGAGTGCATTCTTTTCAATAATGTGAAAATCTAGTATAGGCTGTAAGATTCTTGCTGTGTTTCTTGCTTGTAAAATGCCTGCAATATATTTCGCCCGCCAGAGGATTCCTGAGCAAGCTGTTGGAATTGTCAACTCTTGACTTAGGAGAGCCTTCAATTTTAAAATTCTACTTCTCCCAAAACAGATTAGAGTTGCAATAAAATATACCATTGACCTACCTACTCATTATTTTAAACATGATGTTTGGTAGCAACCAGGACGGATCCAGGAATTATTTTTAGGGGGGTGGGGGTTTCCCCGAAATATTTTTTTTGGAGTATTTTAAATGGAAGACAAATAAGTTGAACGAAAAAATGGAAAAACGTTTAAGAGTATCCGTCACTAAATATAACAAAAATTTCCAATAATAATACCAATAAAATCTCAAATGTTGCATCAGTAACTCAAGGCTTGACGTGAATCGAACACATAATCTACTGATCTAAAGTCAAACGCTCTACCATTGCACCACAGAATCTATTCAATGATAAATGGCTAAATTTTATTTAAATTATGAAAGTAAAGTTTTTTTTGATTGGGCCAGGGTGGGCGCTGGATCCGTACTAGCAACAACTTGTCAATCATTCGAAACAAAGTGGAAACGTACTCCAGAATCATCCGCAGTTAGCTTGCTGCACAATTTTCTTTACATACTCAGTTTCGTAAGCATTAGGCCTATATATTATGCACTTTTCTCTACCATGATCAATACCAACAACATGATCTCCTGCAACAGAAAAAGAACCACATTCTCTCCTACCCAAATACCAGTTTCCTCTGCTGATATAATTGCCAGCAACATTGATCTCTTAACCGAAATCCTTCGCCGCCTCCCTATCAAATGCCTTCTCAAATTCAAGTGTGTTTCCAAGAGCTGGCTCTCCCTGATTTCCAGTCCCGTCTCATCTCGCTTCCTTAAGCCTCATGTCACCTCAACACTTTCTGGTCTTTTCATTCATACACACAATAATCCATTGAACCTTGAATACGAATTTGTGGCGCTTGATTCCAACCACTCTAGTGCTCCCTTTAGAAGTCTGAACTTTGCTAATGACCCATTAGGCATTAAAATCATTCAATCTTGTAATGGATTACTACTATGTTCTACTTACCGCTGCGCATATGGCAAATCAAAATACTATGTTTACAATCCTACTACCAAACAGTACACTGTACTTCCTCGTCTGCATCGCATTTCAGGTGTCATTTTAGCTTTTGATCCTTCCAAATCACCTCACTACAAAGCTGTTTGCATACGGAAATGTTCTTCGCCAGGACACCAGTTTCAGATAGAGATTTATTCATCAAACTCTGGTCCATGGAGGATCTCTGGCAGTCCTTTTACTGCATATGGATATGTTGGATTTGATGGTGGACTCTTCTTCAATGGTGCTGTTCATTGGATAAGTGATTCAGGAACTTCCTTATATTTCGATATCGATAAAGAACAACTCAAAGAAATGCCAATGCCACAGATTCCTGACGGGTGGGATGAGAGGAGGATTAGGTACTTTCGTGAGTCTCGGGGCCATCTTTATCTCGTTGAGATGTATGGTCCTAATACACAGTTTGATGTGCTTGAGATGGAGAGGGACTACTCAGGATGGAAAGTTAAATACCATGTTGATGTTGATGCAATTGCTCAGGAATTTCCTGAGATGGTCAGAGACCATCTGGAGCGTTGGATGCTGAATTACTATCCATACAAAATACTGTGTATTGAACTGGGAGAAAATGGTGAGCACGAGTCGTTTATGCTGCTGCGAATACCAGGTAAGATTTTACTTTTTGACTTCAAGAATCATAGTTCAAAGAAGATTTGTGATTTCAACCCAGGTGGTGGTGAGGAGGTATCAGACAATGTGCTTTGTAATGTGTATCATTATGTTGAAAGTCTTGCTTGTGTTTGATGATGTTTGTGGTTACTGGAATTGCTTGTAGTTGAAAATTACTATCAAGAAATATAATAAAGCAGCAAGTTTGACACTAATTCAGAAACGCGCGTCAAAATCTGACTAAACCGGCTAGTAAAATCGGTGACTCAAAACTCAAACTAGTTTGATTCGGTATTCTAAACCAGAAGAAACAGTAATCGAAAAAACCAGTCAAACTACTTAAACTAACCACATGCTAAAAAAGATTGTCAACTTTGATGCAATGTTTAGGTGTAAACATCAAGGTCCAAGCTACGGCTAAACAGTTTGGAAGAAACAGATGGGTTGAGAAGTGGTCCATCGATTGTTGATAATGCAGGACACGTTACTAAAGAACTTGTCTTATATATTACAGGTCCAATGGCCCAGAGACCAGACCAGAGGGACAAAACCATAGGGAAGCATGCAAAGGCCATTGACCAGAAAAGTACCATTATTATTATTATTGTGTAGTTGCCATTATTAAGAAAATTAAAGATGGCCTCACCTAGATAGTGATCTCTCCTTGTAAGACCAAATCAATTGCCACCCATTTCCACCCTTTGACAGCTAAACCATAAATGCTAGCGAGAGGAGATGATAGAACAGAGATAGAGCAAAGTACAATAATAAATAATCCATTGATCTATACAATTTTTTCTCTCATCAATTCTGGTTTAATGTACATTTAATAATCATATGGGTTCTACTAGGTCTACAAATGAGGCCATTCCTGCCACTTTCAACTATCCTAAGGGAATAGGGAAAGGAATAAACTTATACTGAATTACAAAACTTCTTCAGTTAGAATTCTTACCACATGATTCTGGTTTTTGGACTGATAGAGGAGGATGTAAGAGAATCCAAATTGGCTGTCACTTTTTCCTGTTGCTGGTTGGTTCTTTCCTCTTGAACTTTTATGGGCATCCACACAACAAAACTGGGACCATGGAAGATCCTAAATCTTGGCGTAACTAACACTTTTTTTTGCATCAAAGAACACCCAGAAATCAGAAGCCAATCACCAATGTTCGAATTCTTGTCGGATGCTTTGAAATGTTGAAATCTTGCCACAAGTTAGTGTATTCTGGCTGGAAGATATCTGCATAGACATGAGCTATCATCAATTTCTACTATTCTTGTCATGGAGCCTAAAGTTTCAACCTTTTCAACTTCTACTCAGTTTTCCCCATGTATGTCATTGTCATTTTCGTCATCACAATCTTTGCCACCACGAAATATGATATTAGAATATCACATTGCAGAAATTTCAGCCAAAATCAAAGGGAAAATTGGCCCACCACCAATACCAACTTACCCCAAAAACACATTTTATCTTCCAATCTCTTCAAGCTTCAAGAGGAGTTGCTTAATGTTCGGTCTTAGTGACGGTGAAGGAGAACAGCAAGACATAGCAAGCTGAAAGAATTTGAGTATACATTCTTGAGTAACTGGACTTTGACTATCACTTCCCTGAAGTATTTCCGGACGGTACAAGTCTGTGATTCGTCGGTCAAGGACAGCATTTGTCATGTAAGTAGGGAGATAAAATTCCTCATCAGGGGACGAATTCTCATCGATCGGTTCCTTCCCCGAAAGTAATTCAAGCAAGATAATTCCGAGGCTGTATATATCACACTCCTCACTTGCATCTTTCATTTTGATAAGCTCAGGAGCCTTGTATCCCTCAGCTTCAGAAGCTTCAACCATTTCTTGGCCAGCAGTAGGATTCAAGAGTAGATGCAGGCCAACATCCGAGATGTATGGTTGGTAATTCCGATCCAAAAGAATGTTTTTCGACTTAAGATTCCCATGAATTACAGGCTTCTGCAATCCTGTGTGCAGATGAAACAATCCTTTGGCAATACCGACAGATATCCCATGAATGATGACCCATTTATAAGATTCAGCATTTCCATCTGCCCATGGACAAAAATCTAACTTTAGGGTCATATGAATACTGCAATTAACTTTAAACAAACCAAAACTACAGATTAGGCAAATGCATAAGTGAGAAAAAAAAGATTTATGTAGGTAAACCAAACATTATAATCAATCTTTTTAAGGGAAGGGAAAATGACAAAGGAAGGTGCCGACAGATTCAAATCAGGCAGGAAAAAAGAAGTTACTCCTCCATTGTTATTAGCAGTTGAAGCAGTCCCAAGGAGAGATATAAATAATGCAGAAAGAAGCAAAATTTGGGTTCTGATTTCTGAATCAAGGTAATAACTTTCAATGGCAAGTTATCTTTCAGCATTCAATGACTGACATAATTGGGAAATAAAGTTAAAAGGTAAAAACTTTCTCACCAAACATTCATAGATGAGCCTAGAAAAACAGGTTATGAACAACTGAACAGATAATGCATTCTGGGCTTTCTCACCAATCAAACAAGAAATTAAAATTGCAAAAAGTAAAAAAGCATAATTCGAAAATAAAGTTAAAAGGCAAAAACTTTCTCACCAAACTTCCATCTAAAACACTAGCAAGAGAACAGAGGAATGAAAAGAAGAAAGTCATGAATTTGGGTTCTGGGTTTTTCTCAGCAACCAAACAGGAAATTAGAATTGCAAGAAAGTAAGTAAAAAAAGGCATACCCTTTATAAATTGAGCAAGATTGCCACGTCTGAAGAATGGATGAACAAGAAGTTTTTCACCTCTAGGACCTGCATAGAAACCCAAAAGAGGGACCAAATTGGGATGTCTAATGCATCCAATTAGCTGAATCAAATCATCAAAATCTTTAACTCTTGCAGTACAGGCTGGTCTCAAGAATCTAAGCAACCTAACACAGTTGTTCCTCTGCAACAAGGCCTTGTACAAGGTACCATAGTTAGATTTCCCTATCACTTCCCCTGGAGCTTCAAGAATGTCACTGATCGTCAGGTCCTGACCACCTTGGAAAGTCACCAAGTCCTCTGACACTGATGTCTCGTCTCTTGGCTTGTCCACAGCTTCCTCCATGTCAAAGTGGGATCTTTTAGCTCTTTTTCTGAAGAAAATGAAGACGAGAAGCAAGAGGATGATCAATATGACAACTGCTGTTAGTCCTAGAATTAGTTCTAGCTTATGGGTCATGTGCTTTTTATGAGACATTGTGATGATCGGGTCTCTGTTTGGTTGCTGAGAAAATATTTCTGGAGCAAACTAATTAACTAACAAGAATTGAAGATCTGGGTTGTTGAGTATTTGCATGGAAAAATGTGGAAGAAAAAGGGGAGAAGACAAGAAGAAGAAGATAGAACTGAACTTTGTGTAGGAGGATTTGTTGTGGAACCCAAGATGTGAACTCTGTGGAATTATTTGAGGGTGACCATAGAAAAAAGTGAGAGAGAGGAGGAGGAGAAGAGGAAATTGGATCAACGGAGAGGACAGAGGGTTTTGTAATTGCATAGGAACAGTGGGAAATGTACAGAGGTGAATCTAGTGGAAACCATGTGTGATGTCTCTTTGCTGGAACTGTTTTGCTGGTGTTGGTCATGTGCAAGTTTGCTGCAGTATTTAACAGGTTTTTGACATTTATAGGCTTACCTTTTCTTTTCTTTTCGTTTTGGGTTCAATTATAGGCTTACCTCCGTGATTTAGGAATCTTGTTTCATTTCTTTTATAAAAAAAGAAAATCACGGTTTTTCCATTTATACCATTGTTTCTTTGTTTTTAAGAAAAAAATCTAAAAAATTAAACCCACTTGATCACATTCCTAGTTTGTAATTTATTCGATTAGAATATTGTATTTGTTAATTTTAATAAATCACACTCTAATTTTAAAATGATCTTAAAACCCATTTCACTCCTTCTTAAGAGATCTTAGATTTTGCTAATATGAAAAATTAAAAAAATGACATTAGAAAGTATATTTTTTATTTAAAAAATGACATGGAAAATATATTTTTTTTTTATGTAATTTTTAATATTAGTAAAAAGTAAGACATTTTTATGTCTGATGCAATTTTAAAATTGAAGTATGATTTGGTAAAATTGACGAAATGTAGGATTCAAATATCAAAAAAAATTATTATTAATTGGGTTATATAATGACGAAAGAAAAAGAACAAAAATATATAACATTCGAAATAGAGGAGAGGAGTTAGTAATGTATAATTTCTCCGGGATTAGAGTAGGCAATAGGCATGTTCAAAGATTAGAGTTGTTCGTTGTTGGGTAGAGCCCACAAATACTCAAGAAGGGTGTCGTCTCGCCTCCAAAAACGATCAAATGGACCCTTTCCACCATGTGACAAATCATGGACTCTCTAAAAAGTGCAACACCGGTCAACCATTAATTTCTTCACACCGATCCCTAATCTCACATCCTCTAATCCTCTTTGAGAATTACATCTAATTAAGTTAACTAAAGAAAAAGAATCTGCATTTCTTTTAATAAAGAAAGCTATAATCTTAATTGACTACATAAATTAGTTTTCAAAGTGTAGCACGTTAAGAAAATGAAACTTAAATATCACACAATACCATTGATATAAAGCTCCGCCATGCGAAAGCTTAAAGTTGAGAGACACTATCTGAGTTTTGTTTTCTACCCCAATGACAAGTTGTAAAGGACACAAAAGTTGGTGGATCCTGCTTTTATTCCAACAAAATAAAAGTGAAATATAAACTATAAATCATTCAGCCATATAATAATTAGAATTACATCTATATATTTTGAGTTCGAATATTTAAGAATGAAAATTAATCATAATAGAAAAGTCACCGCTCTTTAAAAGTTTGATAAAATTCGAACGAAATTAATTTTAATTAAGAGAACTCTCAAATATTAGAAAAGAAAGAAAGAATTAGAACTATATATAATATAATAAATAAAAGCCAATACATAAAATAAGTAAATGCCACGAAGAGATCTCCAAATCATGGATTAGTGTATAAATCAAGAATAGTTGTAATTAAAGTGTAATTTGTCAAGTGATGTTTACCATTAATTAATCAATGTGCGCACATGTGACGTTGGGACATACCCATGAGATAATTAAAATTCTTCAGCGACCAAAATAACTTAAAGCTATAGATACCACCTTTACGATGTGACTAGATATATTTAACGATAAAATTGTATTAATTGATGTGTCAAAATATAATTAAATGTAATTATATTAATTGATATTTTAAAATATGATTGGAATTTATCTTTCCTAATTATATTATATTATTATTTTTATTTAAATAAATAACTACGGTATCTCTAGCACTATTCTAATAAAATTATAACTCATTGGTTTCTTATTGATAATACAAATACTAGTAAAGACTTAGGTCTAGGTTGGAATCTTATACCGATTTATAAAAAAATATCACAATAATTGGTCCAAAAAATATCAATATCATATGATCCTAAAAGGAATCCCAATATATCGTGCATTTATTTCATATATTTTTTTAAAAATAAAAAGAAAAACACTATAATAGAATCCTATCCGAGGAGGGACCATGAGCTCATGAAAAGCTTGTATACTTGTATTAATGGGAATACCTACCAGACACTCGGTTTTCCATTCATAGAGTTTGAAGTTACCTGGACTCCTATAGTTATTGGATATGGAAACACTCGAGTTTTTAGGTTAATGATTCAACTAGATTCAGTCGAATTTTACCTTTGGATCAATTATTTGTTAGCTAAATATAAGTATAAAAACACTAACAAAGCCATATCTAAACCGGAACAATTATTAAACATATAGTTGATTTGAGTAATTCAACACTCTACTCTTTAAAAGTAAGAGCTCGTTGGTTCGGTACTGACATATGAAGTTACTAATTGCTCATAACACGTTACTCCTTAATGGTTCGTGAAACGCAAATAAAATTATTGTTAATAATTTGTGTTCAGAGAAACATGTGGCGGCTGAGAGCTTGAAAACAAAATGTTAACCGGAGCAGTTAGTGCAGGGCAGGGCATCACCTTTAGTAGGAGTGGTCCTTAGCATGTTAATATAGAAAAACCTACTTTGGAGTTGGAGGAAGTATAGCCTGTAAGGTAGGGAATCCCTCCAAGGATAAGTCGTTCTCACGTGCTTCCCAAGATATCGTGTTCGTTTACTACCCCGGCCTACTTGGACCCATCTCAAGGTATCAAAATTATACGTTAACCCTCCTTGCTTTGTAAGAAGTATATGTGAACTATTAGCTCATCGGTGATGATCAAATAGTCCTTAATCTATTCAAACACGTGTAACTGGAGGAACCTTTATTTTTTCATACCAAATAGGTCCTTATAGCTTATACATTCTGTGGATGCAGAGCCTCTCCATAAAGCCATTTAGTTGATGTTACCACTAAGTAAGAGACTTACAACATAATACCATACTTCCAACATTTGCATGGCATCTCAAATTACTAGATAAAACATAATTTAGATGCCTTTACAATTGACAGTATGAAGTTTTCATGTACATTTCACCAAAGTAAATGATGGTTATGAAATGAATTCAAGAATCATACCCCTGTTAATTACGGGATATAATACATGGGATTCGGCAACTTGAACGAGCGAAGCGACATTGCTGACCCCAGTAAATCGCTCCATTGATCTCCAGAATTCCCAAGGATCCTGTACCCTTCTTTCACCATGTCATTCCTCTTCTCTGACTTGAAGCTTGTTGCCAGTTTCCCTTGATCGTCAGGGTTTCTGCAAGAATTAGATGCCAAGGCTTGAACACAGTAAGGCTGAATCGTTTAAAACCTAATGGACATACTTAAGTAGGCTGTTTCTTCTCCATGAGGGAAATGCCAACATTCCTCATGATTGAGAACAAAAGAATAGGAAAAAGGAAGATACGGTAGAAATTTCGCAAACCAAAATGTCAAAGTACTCCTATGATGAATTGTCTAAGTTTCTTTCTTTTACTCCGTCCTTAATCATTCAACATGATAAATCATGTAGAAACACAATTATGAATTCAAGTACTTTAAAGAAACACCAATGAGAATCACATGGAAAGTAATACCAGTGAATCTCTCTCTCTCTCTCTAATGTAGGTCCTATGTTCCAACTTGCACCAGTAAAATTGCATTCTGTCTAAGTAAGCATCAAGGGTTGTGCCAATAACACTCTAGGTCTTCTTAATCACACTCCAAACATGGTGGAGCATTATATAAAGCATCTATTATCGAAAAGATTATTTTGGCTAATATCAGGCAGGCTGCAGGTCCCATCCGCAGAGAAGAAAGCCAATGCAGTAAATTCTATGCAGAGGTTAAGCTTTCAATTTTCAAAGGGAATAGTGTTTCATAGATAAAATTATGAACATAAGAAAACCCACTTTAGTCCTTGACAATGCCGGATCTCTAGACCTTGCAACCATGGGCTTATGACAGTTTCCAATTTTCTATTATATAGGTAGAGTAGGAGGCGTCAGTTCCCATTAATTGGTTTAGTGTAGAATGTATATATGCTAAGCAATACATATAAGTATTGATAATTGAATTCTCCTAGGATCCTCTTAATTGAACATCAAATTTGAGTTGGGTTTGTAATGAAATGAAGAGGTACCTAGAAAAAAAAATGAAAAAAGAGAGCTGAACAGCCTCCAATCAACGGAGCAGAGATGGGAAAACTTCATAAAACTGTTAGCTTCATTCTTATCTCCCATTTATTACTCGTGTTCTCATCTAACGCACCTACATTTCTAGCCTAGTTCAGATGAAAGTATCTTACCTTTCATGACCAACCAGCAAGGGATGATCTAAAAGGAAGGGGTTTAGTCATGTACTGCACAAAAGTAACATTAGGTGATAAATACAACTTCCACTAATCCATACAACAAAAAAGTAATGTTGTGTAATTGATAGCCATCCTTCAATGATAACACGTTGTATCCACCTAAGGAGGATCGCCAATTGTTGTATCACCTAAGGAGGAGCTACCGACCTCGTGGAAATAAAATAGAAGAAACATGTTGGTTTTGCATAGAAACATAGCTAATTTCACAACAGGGCATAGCAGAGAAACCACAATTAGCTCCTGCTGGGTCCAGAATCTAGAGTTCTGATATTGAAGAAGGGGAATACGAACCCTTTGATCTTACAATATTGTCCCATTTTTAAATCTGCTAGGATTCAATATTCTACTCTAACATCTCCAAATATTCTCCTAGAATTCATACCAGGGTTTGAAAAACCAATAACTTCCGCACCTATTCTAAGATATCAATCCACAATTGATAGACACGGCCATTTAAGCATTTACTATCAGAACAGTGGCTAGTATGTATATAAAGGCATGCAGCAAGTAAGACTTTTAACAAACACATGCACAGTCAAATCCAGCAGAACACATTAAATTAAAAGTTACACATTTGTGGGAGCTCACCTCAAAATAAGCTTATCCCAATTACTAAACCCCGCATTGATCAAATTCTCTTCCGTAACACTTCTCTGTGTCTCACTCCTTCCGGTCAACAAGAAAACCTTAAACCCCAGTCCCAATACCTCCTCATACAATCTCAAGCTGGGTCCAATTGCTGGCGCTGCAGCCTTTGCCACCCACTTCTCAAACTCCACATGATCAAACACCTCCAAGCTGCAAAAAAACAGCAAAGTCAACAATTTATAATCCCCCCAAAAACCCAAGATAACGCAAAAAATAGAACATTAAAGATGCATTCTCTATTTTTACTATTACCCATAACTATGCTGGGCATAATAAGGAAGATTTGACAGCAGAGTTTCATCAACATCAAAAACCCACACGTCTTTCCCATCCTGACTTAATTCTACACTCTTGGCAAAGACACCAGCCTCAGTGGCCACTGTTTCAAGATCAAAGCTATAGCCTCTGACATTCATGTACTCTTTCACGTACTCTGCACACTCTTTAGGAATAGTTTTCCAAGGGCTCAAGTTATTAGCTTCCACCGCAAACCTCCAGCTCGTGCACTGGACCTCATTGTCCAACTGGGTCCTCGTTTCAAAGATGGGATCGATAATTAACGGCCTGGGTAAGGGTAATTCGTGCGAGGAAGCGACGGTGATCATGGAAATAAAAAGGAAAAGTTTTGCAGAGAACATGGTTGTTAGGATATTGTGTTGGATGGGAACAGTTGCGTGGGGGATTATTTATTGAGAGGAATCTGCGGAAACCCTAATGGATAGCAAACTTTGAGATAGGGAAATTGAGAGGAAGGAGGAGGAGGAGGAGGAGTGGCGTGCGAAGGAAAGGCGAAGCTCGCAGCTTTTTATTACAGTATTTATTATTAATATTAATGGAAAGAAAGACGGATTTGAATATTCGGTCCTTGTGCTTTCTTTTATTTTATCCCTTTGTAGTTGATGGTTAGTTATTTTCTTCTTTGGCTTTTTGGTCGGTGGAGCCAAATTTGATTTGCAGAGTGACGTGGCAACGCGTAATTGGATGCAATGGAGTGTGTCGCGCTTATTATTGTTATTGTTAAATTATACTCCCATCCCAATTTTGTTTTAGATTTTTTTCTTTCAAATGTTATTTACAATTTTTTTAAATAATTTATGATTTAATTTATTTAAGATAAAAGGTAGAAAATAAAAAATAATTTTAAAAATTGTGATTAATTATTTTTTTAATTATTGTACTCAAATGTTAAAAAATATTTAATTTGAGACAGAAGAAGTAAAACATTTGAATGTAAGAATTATGTTGACAAAATTTTGAAAGACTTCTTATCAAGGTTTTTTCAAAACCGGATTGGGAGACCGAATCAGTGAGGTAAAATTTTCAAGGATTATAAGTTCAATTAGGATTCAATCGAGGTCCAACTAGAGTCAAATTAAGTTCAACTTAATTAAGCATGTTAAATATTTGTATATAACTTAAACTCTTTCTCTGAAAAAATAGAATTTTTATTTAATTTAGCAAAAAAATATTAATTTTGGAGTTGATTTCTAAAATATAAAAATCAACTTGATATGTAATAAATATAGTGATACATTGTGTAACATATAAAATAAAAGAAAACTAGGAATAATAGTCTTTGGTTTAATAAACAAGAAAAAAAGAAAAAAAGAATATAAAACTTTAAATTCAATTTTAAGGTCATCTAGAGATTATTTTCTCGATCGAAACGATTGATATTTGTTCAAAATTTTCATGAATGTGCCCATTATATTTAAATTTGATCCAACAGTTGGATAAAACATTATGGTCGTTTTAAGTTTGAAGTCAAAAAAGAAAACACAAAACCAAAATGATTAAACAATAAAACCAGCACCATATTCAATAATTGAACTGATTGAATTACCAATTTTTTATTGATTCAACCAAAAATAATTTAGGTTGAACCCGCCAATTCAATCTATTTCTAAAAACTATGCTTCTAATGTAATTTAAAATGTACAATCAGTCTCCAACTTTTTAGGGTTTTTTCTGTTAAATATGTGGGAGTGAATTTATTGTTAATTAATTAGTTAGAACATATGAAATTGTAATTTAATTGATTAATAAATGTCGTCTTTATAATATAGATCATGAATTTATCGATTCAATTCTAATATTGTAATGATAATAAATAATATAATTATTTTTAAAAAAAAACCATGAGCTATTATTAGAATTATTATTTAAACTAACTTTAAGAATCGTCACCAAATAAATGAGAGGTTAAAAGTAAAATTAGGATTCCAAGACTCCCCAATTACAGTAGAAACTCTATAAAATAATACACTTGGGACGACCAAAATTTATTAATTAAAAGAGTTATTAATTAATCGATAAATTAATAATTATTAATTTATATATTAATTAATATTTTATTAATTTATAGTAAAATACTTAGTTTACAAACACCTTTCAAGCTTCCACTTACTGTAATTATTGTATACAATGCATGTACTGTATATCAAATGAAGGGCCCAATTTGAAAGAAACCTTCAATCTCATTCATGTAAAATTAGAGACGACATTTAAGGGGAAATTGATTTCAACAAAAAACAAAAGACAATTGAGTCATTTTTCAAGAAACCTTCATAAATCATTCATGTAATATGCTATATATAAGGAATTATTAATTTATATTTTATATGGGGTCTAAAGAAATTATCAAAAATGTATTATCTTATAATTTTAGCGAATTATTAATTTAGCACCCTATCCCCGAGTCGGGACCGGCCAAAAATATTATCTTAAAGAGTTTATTAAATAATCGAGTATTAATTTATCGAGTTTCTACTGTATGTTGTTTGTGAAGGTTTGTCTTTTCCTAAATTAGGAGACCTTTTAAATCAGCCATACACTTCTTTTTCATTTTTAATGACGTGTCTCTTTACTATTTGCTTAAATTTGAATTAAGAATTTCATAATTTATAAAGTAACTTAACTTTACAATTGGGCATTCCACTTTATAAAGTGTTTGTAATATATACAGGTAAACTAGAAAAAAATTCTATCCACCTAATCATTTATAATTTAAGAATAAAAATTTATAAAAATTGCAATTTAAATATTTATAGTATTTAAAAATTCAAAATAAATGGTAAAATAATTCAAAAAATTATGAAATTTGAGGTAAAATGTAACAAATATGGGAGAGTTAGATCATTTGTAAAAATATTGAAAAATGATTAAATTCAAAAATATATTGTAAATAATTTTTTTTCATTCTTAATTTCTACTTCACACTTTTAAATCGTAGAGAGTTAAATGAACATTTTGTAAATTACATTTGATGTAGTTTACCCATATATATATATATTTTGTTGATTATAGATTTCCTGCTTCTGTGTTGTTCGCTGCATTAAATGATCAAAATGTTGTATGGGAATGGAATATTATCTACCGTCGACTTTAGAGATGGGCAAAAGTAAGCACCGTTATAGAAGTTTGCAAAAGAAGTTTGCGAAAGGGCGGTGGCCAATTTGATCATAAGGGCATCTTTAGCATGGAAGAAGATAAGGGTGTTTTTTTTTTGCCTTACGATCCCATAACCTCACGTCATAAAAACGGACATTACTCCTTCATTTTGCAAGGCCAGGGAAGATCAAACAAAAAAGGGTCACTAAAAAACAAATTTCACAAACAAAAATAGAAAAAAGGAAAGAACAACTGTATGGTTGTCCCTGTTACAGAACTCAACTATCTACTACTAACATTTACATGATAAAATATTTCTTTCTCGAGTTCATGATAATCAACCCAATCTTATATTGACCCCAAAACGGGGAAAAAAAAGAGAATGAGAAGCAGAAGTCACTAGCTTTTGGATTTCCACTCCATAATGGCTGACAGAAGATTGTAATTTGGAAGGAGATTCTTATTCGGAATTGGCAAGTTAGTCATTGGAGATTTATCATCCTCTTCGAGCCATTTCTCGATTGCTTTGCGATCATACGTGTAGCCATCCGCAGCAACACAAGGCTCAATCATTATATCCTGTTGAACAAACAAAATAAGAATATATGTCCATTCTGCAAACTATTCAATCAATTACTGTTTTTTTTGAAGAAAATATATGGGGCATACCTTAAGTATTGGGCAGATAAAGTGGCTAGGAGCTGTGGATTTAACTATGCCAACTGCGTCTCGAGCTCTGTCAGCAACCTTCTTCAATCTCCCCAGTATAGGAAGTACTTTATCTTTCAAATCAGGT
This sequence comes from Viola odorata, assembly GCA_963691705.1. Classification (NCBI taxonomy): domain Eukaryota; kingdom Viridiplantae; phylum Streptophyta; class Magnoliopsida; order Malpighiales; family Violaceae; genus Viola; species Viola odorata. The sequence goes on along the minus strand of OY829539.1, from coordinate 66,313,404 downwards.
CTGTCCTTACGTCTCAGCTCTGTACAGCTTAATCCCAACCTAGCCAATTCTCGCGTCTCCTCTAAAGGCCAGTTCCCGGCCTCTGAGTCTAATATGTCTGCTAAACGATTCCCATCCACTGCTGTTTCCATCATATGTGTTAATGCTATTGCTGGTTTTGCAGTCAGCAACTGTAATATTACCATTCCGAAAGCGTAAACATCAGACTTTGGAGATATCAACCCAGTTCTTTGATATTCTGGGTCCATGTAGCAAAGTGTTCCAACCGGCCCAGTGTCCTTGTATAATGTGGTTATATCAGAAGCATCATAATTAAGCATTGTTGAAAGGCCAACATCGCCAATCTTGCTCACTAAGTTATGATCAAGCAAGATATTAGCTGGTTTCAGATCACGATGGATGATTTGCTTTGGCTTTGAATTATGAAGGAATACAAGCGCTGAAGCTACTTCCCAAGCAATTCGGTAGCGCTCAAACCATGGAATAGGTGGTGTGTCATTTACCCTCCGCAACCTATCCTCCAAGCTACCGTTCTCCATGTACTCGTAAACTAGGCAACCTTGATCAGGACAGGCGCCAAGAAGGATAAGCAAGTGTGGGTGGCGGATTTTACTCAAGATATCAAGCTGAAATGCAAGATGAGGAAAAGTTAGTCTTCCCATATACAGGTCAAGGAACATCCAATAGTCCTAATATGTCAATTCTACGTGCCAGGCAAGAATGGAACACAGAATTTAAAAAAAAAAAAACTCCGTGGATCATTCTCCGAGAAGAACACATTGTTTTTCTTTTAGGTTAGGTTGAAAACCTTCTAAGGAAAAGTTTGTGACACCAGCAAGTTAATACAATGTTCCATACCTCCTGCTGGAATTGCTTGGTATTGTGTTTCTCTTTTGAATGAAGCACTTTCACTGCAGCAGTTGTGTGATACAAACTGCACTTATAGACAATTCCAAATGCTCCCATTCCAATCTTCAAATTTTCAGAGAATGATGACGTAGCAGACACAATATCCTCCCATGTGAATTTTTGGTATTGCTGCACAGGACCAACAACAGCACTCTCGAGCTTTTCTTTCTCTTTGGCATCATGTGCGGCCTTGATCTTGGCTTCATGCTTTAGTGAAGCTTCTCTTTCAGCACGTTTCCTTGTATAATCAGCTTCCCTTATTGCAGCTTCAAACCGCTCCTTCTCTTGTCTAGCCAACTCCTTCGCTTCCTCCTCCTTATTGCTTATTTCCGTCAGCTTTATTGCTTCCTCCAATCGACGTTTACTAAGTTCATTAAACTGAGGAAAGAAGAAGCTAAAGTGTGTTTAATTATGCCAATACACAGGGAAACAACATTAACTGGAAAGTCACCTATAGGCCCAAAACAATTGCTTACATATATGTGGAAGGTGGGTACTTACTGATTAGACCTATAGCCTAAGAAATCATCTCTATCTAGATTTTGGTTAATAACTCAACCATCGAAAACATATAGCAAAAATAAAGCTCTTGGGCAGCACAAGTGACTTAATTTGCAGAATTTTGTAACTCAAGTCTCTGTCTTGTTTTTATGAAATGCTATACTGCTGGACAGATGATAAAGAACTAAGTAAAGTGATAAAAGAAGATTATGAATGGGAAAAAAACAGTTGCCCCCCAAAATCAGTGTCAGAACAAGCCAACAAAGTACTGCAAAGCATCAACAATTGGCTGGAGGAATTGCACTGGAATACACTAACTTGACATGTTCAAAAGGAAAAGCCAACGCTAACCTTTCGGGAAGCATCAAATGCCTCACTTTGAGCTACTGCATATATCCCTCGAACGTGTCTCAGTTCAATCCTTAGCTTTTCTAGCTCAAAGCTAATATTTGCCTGCATACATGAAGAACACAACCAAAAGTCAGTGCTTCTGTTGCATTGTGATTCCAAGATCAGCCTTACAATATTGAAGTAGAAGGACCATATTTTCTTCAATGAAGCACTTGATTTTCACTGATGTGTTTCTTCAGCACTTCAAATATCAAGTTACTCATAGAAAGTTTGCTTTCAATAAAATTTGGATTCATAAAATATCACTATTTTAACAAAGGTAACAAACTTTAGCAGTACCTTCATTAGAAGTGCTTGCATTTAGGACCAGTAACTAACTCCAAAACCACATTTTTTAAGTAAATGAATGTCTAAAAGTACACACAACCCATCTAATCTTTATATAATATGAGCTATCTTATCCTAAAACTATCCTACAGAAAGCAGTACAACCTCTACCACAGAAAGCAGAAAAAATGTGTCCAGCTCAAGATTAACTACCAGGTTGAGGGCCTTTTTGGAGAAGGAAATAGGGCAAGTAGTACCAAGCATACAGGGGAGGATATCTGGGTCCTGGAGACAGAAGAAGACCCAACCAAAAGGAAATGGAGGGGTGAGGACCTACCTGGCTGTCAGATGAATAATCTGTAAACACATCTGAAGTGGAGGCTTGGTCCCAGGACTGGTACTCGTTTGACAAGCTTTTGCAGCTAGAACTCCGACTGACAGGATTTCCAGTTTCCGAAATACTGGGGCAAGAACTCACAGCATCCTGTCTTTCCTCAGTATCCAGATACTGGTATCCTGAATTATTCGTGTCTGTGGAATTTGTTCGTGAGTGAAGTAGTCCTTGGTTTATAGTTGTGAGAGCTTGGAATCGCTGCATCGGTAGTGTTGACGAACGAAAATGACCATACGAAGCAACTGATATGACATCTGCATATTCCAGGAAACAAAAGTACAGACATTTTAAAACTTTTTATGGCCTCCACAGGTTTACAGGACAAAATTATCACCCCTGAAACAGTTGCCAGCAACCCTAATAGATCTTAACCCACATGACTACTGCCAAGAAATTTCTAATCTCAGCTAATCGAAAAAGTTATGAAACTTCTGTATTAGGGAGAATATGCTGGGATTGTTAGCTAAAGCATAATCTGAAGGCAAAATGGATTGATATGCCAATATCCATAACTGCAGATAAGCTGAAATCTTCAGTTAAATTACCCATTTGTGAGCTTGAAGTGGAATTTGATGAGGTGTTGGTAGCACCACTAGCGACACTGAGATCATCTCTAAAGCTTCCGTTTGTCTCTGAATCAGATGGCCGGATGGAAGACAACTTTCCTTTTGAAACAACATAGACTGTACAATAACTTGGAGCATAGGTGGAGATTCTAGAGGACAGGTCTTGTCCTTTAACTTTCCTGAAAAATATATCATGTTGTTAGCAAGAGCACATGGTATTTTATTTTACATAACAGAAACTGAGCTCTTTCATCATACAAATACTTCTGTCTTGGATTTTTTGTTATACAATGTTGAAAACCACAACAGGAAATTAGATATAAAGCCAGAATTGCCCCCCCCAAAAAGTGAAACTTTGAGAGCTTGAGATTTTAAGAAGAAAAAGAAAATGCAGAGCTTTTGCATGATTCCATAGGACTAAGTACCCTGTCAGGCTTACAGCTCTTCCAACTTGAGTTTCGATCCCATCAAATAAATTGAATTGGTGCAATTTTGTAGGTGTGTGTGCATACATCAATATAAAATGAATTAGAAAAGCTTTTCAAGCATTCATTTTCAGCATAACAACTTCGTTCTGCACTAATTTACGCACCTTTTAAACATGCCATGAGAAGAAGCACCGATGACTAGTTTATTGATAGTGCACTTTGAAACCTCCTCTGCTATTGCTTTAGGCACATCATCTGATTCAATTATTATAATGTCTGCTTGAACCTGTTTTCAAATAGAAGAGCATTTAAGTTCAAGCTTCACAGGAATCATTTTATGAATCTCCAATGGAGGGATCAAAAGAACTGACCTTTCTCTGAGTACAAATTTTCTTCCAAGGAAGAAGCATTTGGAGTTTCTGCCACTCTATATCCTTCTTGTATGCCGATGCTACATCATCTCGAACTTGTGCTATTGGAATGAAATTTCCCACTGTAAAAAGATAAAGATTTAATTGGACAGAAAGGAAAATTGAAATTTGTTTAACTATCAGTCTCCGGTGTTGCTTCTTTCTTTACGTTCCTCCATTTCACTACCAAAACCCTGTATTTGAAATGCACTCAAAATGAGGAAGAGGAGTAGCTTACTTGGCGTTGGGACTGCTGTGATTGGTGGGCGAACATGCAACAACTTGAATACCACTTTTTCCTCAGGAATGAACTTCTGCAATGCCCATTGCACAGCATACTTGCTTTTCCTTTTCCCATCTATCGCTATGCCAATGTTTAGTGGAGGCACAGGAGGGAAACCATGCTCTTCTTCAACTATTTCCTTCACCTCCATTACGGAAAGTCACTACACAACCTAAACCATCCAAACAAGAGCATGGAAGAGTAGTGCTTACAATTAGTTTCACTGTTGAGTCAAAATTCAAGGCAGCTAAACTTTACCAGGCCTTCAACATCAATAAGATCTCAGCAAACTAAGCAACCCAAAAAGCACGAAAACCAAAAAAAAAAAAAACTTTTAGATCTTACTGTTTCTGTTTTACAGACAAATGTAATCACACATTCGCAGAAGGGAGATAAATAGTTGAAGAAATCTCTACAAAGAGAAATTAAAAGGGAAAAATAGTAGTACAAACAATATTCTAAAGGGCGACAGAAAAGTAAAATCCCAGAGAGGGAAAACTTTGCAAAATCAGATTAGAAATAAATCAAAAGAGTGATAAAATACGACAAAGCTAAATTAGGACAAGAAACAAAAGGAAGAATCTCGAATACTCATACTATCTCCTTCCTAGTCCTGTATATCTACCTGGTTGCCTGTCAATATGACATGAACATGAGCATGAATTTACAGAAATGACATCCTGATGAGTGGCCTACATTTTTCTCTAACAGTTGGTTACCCAGGGAATCTCCATAATCTTGCTTATCTTGTTATACTATTTTATCTCTCATCTGTTAGAAACTCTCTCTTAGTTTGTTAGGATATGAAAGATCTCCATACTGCATACCATGTCTATAAAACAGGCTCTTAATTACTGTTTATTGAGAGATTTTCTTTCTTCACATTCAAAATCGACAACCTAAATCTGCCCCCACCCACCCACATGACAAGTTGTCAAAGACCAAAACTTTGCGAACCCAGAAACACATACAAAAGCAAAATTGCCATAAAAAGGCAATGAACCTAGTCATAACCCCAGAAACACATACAAAAAGCAAAATTGCCGTAAAAGGGCATTTAACCAAAGTCATAAACCATACATACCAGCAGTTACATGAAAGCTTTCATCTTTCCTGAGCTCCTTCAACAAAGATGTAAACTCTGGAGCAAGTGGGCACCTCCAACCACACAATCTACATTCTATATATGCAGGTACACGTTTGAAATTTGATTTGGCTGACGAGAGATGAATGACATTGAAAAAAGGGACCCACTAGAACACTTTGGCTGATTATTATAAGTTCTTAAAAAACAAACAAAAGCTTTGCCGTGAGGAAGAGGACTTCAGCAGCTCTTCCTGACATGGACTTCTTTGCTACTGCCAATGGGATTTTTTCAAAAGCTGGAATTTGTTTCGGCTCTTGTGTCTGTCTGGTATGAGAATTTGGGTTACTCCTTTGCAGTTTTTGGTCTGGTCGTGTAAATCTTGACAAAAAGTTTATTTTACCAAAAAGATGACGCCAAAGGTTGTGTACAGTGTATCTTGCTGGATTTTTTATTACTGGAGTCCTGTTTTTGGGTAAATATCTTGTGGAATTGGAAAAGTGTGCGAAAATGAACCAGATGATTAGGTGACAATTACTAATTTACTACTAATTGTTTGCTAAGAAACCCCACTTAGACTAGTTAATGCAATTTGGGTTGTATTAAATTATTAATAAAATTATAAAAAAAATACATTCATTTATATAGTCAATGCAATTTGGGTTTTTATTAGTAATTATTGCAATTTGGGTTTATTAAGTACCTGTTTGGGAAACAGGTTTAGTTTGTAGAAGTTGGAAAGTGGTGTTTGGTAACACCTTTGGAAACCAACTTTCTATAAAGCTCTACTCAGCTTTTGCCCCAGCCCTCCTCCTTTCCTCGCTGCAGAAATTTGCACCAGTGGCAAACACACTTGCTGCGTTTGCACCCTCTCTCTTCTTCTTTTTTTTTTTTCATTTTAATTTTATTTTTTAACTTTATATAATATAACAAAATAAATTAAAACCTATCACAATAAAATCTCCATCTCAAGATAAGTAATTCTAAATCTATTTTTTCTATTTTTATTAATTTTTTTAAAATGGGTGTTATGTCCTTTATGGTTATTTTACATTCCAACCATAGTTTTAACCGCAATTTTTACCAAATACCATAAAACAACTTCTCGTTTCCCACAGTACTTTTCCAGAAGTACTTTCCACACAGAACTTTTCCCACAGTACTTTTCCAACTAGAACCGGAACACCAAACAGGCCCTAATTGTTTTTAGACTTTGAGTAGAACAGTCAAAGTATGTACATTGTAGTTTTATTATTCAACCACCAAATTATTCTTTTATTCTTTTATTTTTAAGTTTTTTTATTACAAAATAGATTTAGAGTCTAAAAATATATTTTTCATTTTATCATCGACTTATTTTATAAATAAAGATATTCAGTTTGATCTAATCATTATGAAATGTTTGGTTTAAATGTAATTGAAGGGAGTAATCAGGACTTCGCAGTGAACCCTTATCCAATATGAGATATACATGCATTGACTTGAAGTGATCAACTCAATCAACAAGCTTAATCTTGGTTCATATAAACACATTTGACAAATAATCATCTTTATTTTTTTTTAATAAAGAAAAAATAATTTTGAATATTTATCTACGAGAGAAATTTATAGTAAAAGTACCAATAAAAAATTAAATACAGGTTCGAATTTTACTTTCACTTATTCTCCCAATAATAATTGATTATTATCAAGCATAATAATGACGTCACGTACGTGTAGCAGGTAAGGGGTCAAATTGACAGACAAGGTAGGTAAGCGTGATATTTAAGGTAAACGGTGACAAAAAGGGAAGAGACATGCCACGAGAGAAGCTATCCAATTGTATCATACACAACAACTCAACGGTAGCTTACGTGTTACATATCGAATTCAAATCTCCTAAATACAGTTTTGTTTATAAAAGAAAAGAAAAATCATCTCAATGAAGTACGAGTATTGACACAGATATCGAACATTAGCTATACGATACGAAAAAAATTAAAATTATAAAACATTGATACGATATATATAAATATGTATATCAATGTTTATTATATAAAAATATTATTCACAGCCGTAAATAAATTGAGGTTCAACTATTTTTGTAAAGACAAAACAATTTAAACTTATTTCGTTGGATTAAAATTTGTGTCAATTTCAAACTAAATTTAGTATTATAAATACTTTTAAAAATTACTTTTTGATACCAATAATTGTTTAAAATTATAAGAAAAAATGAGTCTGATACGGATATGATTATAATTTATTGATTTCCATTAACGCGGTTTCTGGAAGAAGAATTCCCCACATTGCAAATATTCTGTTTTCTTTTTTATTCTTATTTTTTTGATTTTGCCCCTTGAAGTTGAAAGCTTGTTGACTCCAGCAGAAGGAACCAAAAAGTCTCAATCTAACTGACTGATGAGTTATTGGTGTGATGCTGTGCGGAGTCGCTGACCTTGTTTCCTCTTTATTCGCCGCTTATTAACGGGAGTTATTATTAGATACATTCTGTGTATATGTAGTTCGCGGTTCGTTCATTTACATTTACTAATGCAAATTAGTAATGAACGAGTATATTTTTATTTTTAAAATGCCAAAATTCCCAAAAGCATGCTGCTTGTTTATTTTTCCAGATTTGATATGTTCTTTCATGTCTCTCGTTAAGATTATGATCGCATTTTAAGCTATCATGTGGCTTTGCTGAGGATTTCCTTCTTCTAGGTCGTCTTGTAGAAGGGTATATATAATATTTCGTATACATTATAAAATTATGGTACTTCTTCTGAACCATTTTAATTGACTTTCTGAAACAGTAACATTCAGTAAAATAAACAAAAAAAAATCAAGTAAAGTGTACGACAATATTTCGTAGAAAAATGACAATTATTATGATCCGGATGGAGTATTACATATATATATTTATGAGAAAAAAATTGAGCCTTTACTAGTATTTATCTTTTTATAAATTAAGATTTTTCTAAACTTGAGTGCAAATTTCAATACTTATCTTGAAAATATTACTCCAACAAGTTTTTACCTAAATGGTTTGTCACTCTTAAAGAAGAAGTCAAAAGTTTGATTATCGGCATATAGAGAAATTACCTGGGAGAATTTTACCTCTTAATGGGTCAATCTGGTTAGGGAATCACTTCTTCCATTTAGAGGGAAAGTGTAGGGATCAAAAACAATTGAATATTTAGAAATTCAATTTTTCTATATCAACCAAACATAATAAAACTTGAAATCTCAAATTTCGAATCACTTTCTTCCTTAATTTCGCCAACTAAACGTTACCTATAAGTAATAGAAAATATTAACTTGAGTTCCTTATAGTATTTAGTAGATTTTATTGGGATCAAATATTTAGGATATATTTTATTTTAATGATATTTATTTAAAAATATGAATTAGTACATATTTTTTTTGAAATTTGAGTGGGGTCACATAATCCACTCAATTACAGGTGTATTCATTTATCTATCTATTTATCTATCTATCTCTATATATATATATATATATATAATTAAAAAGAAAAAAGAAAAAATCTCTTTGAGGTTTTTTATTTTTTATGCTCGTCTGTCTTACCAACATCTAAAATACTATCACTCTCGCTAGGAAAGTAATTATAGGGCAAATTAAGTGAGATTATACTATGGTACAAAAATCATATTACAGAAAATAAGTTACTGAGCACCAAGTCGGTTGCTTCTTCCACGAAATGCAACCCCACCCGCCGAATTAGGCTGTGTTGGTGGTGGAGCAGCCCTGCTTACCCGTTGTTGCTCTGCCCCGTTGTGTCGTGTGCCGAGGCGATAGCCTCTTCCACGAAAGGCAACTCCGGCTAATGGATTAGGTTCCACTGGGGCATTCATTTGTGTCCCCTCACCCCAATATGCTACCAATTTGTGTCTAATTCCACACATTTATTAAGGACACTTAACCCAATTTTAATTCATTTTAAAAAATATACAATAAAAAAAGAATTCGAACTTTTTTCTTCCAGTGAAAACGCTAAAATTGAATATTCAAGACCAAATATTAACATATTAAAATTGCAAATATTTCTTTACCATATAGCACTATATATAATAATAGAAAAAGGGTAATTATATATGCAAAATCATTAGTATAAGGATACACCCAAAATGGAGTTTTCATGATGTATTTTCCTCCGGAGAGTGGATGCAGAGCTGTCAAGAAATAATATAGGTGACCGGCAACCATTCCTAGAATGTCCGGTTTTAATGGATTCCCAAATATCAAATCCAATGCTAACATTGCCCATGGAAGATAGAAACCCTATGCAAACAAATTTACGGAATTAGTCTCATGTTTAGAAGAAGTCGAGAGGACAACCACAACTCAAAAAATCAATTTGCTAATTAGAAAACTATTTTCATTTCAACACTATTAAAATTGAGGTATGTGTTAATGGTGGAGAAATTCCTTACTTGACCGCATTTTCAACACATGTCTCGATCTCAAATATTTAATTATTTTTGATGATCGATTCATAAATGAAAGGAAAAGAAAACGTATAAAATTAAAGAATATGTACCTTTAAGGACACAACACCATATATGTTTATCTGAGCATTTGGAAACTCACGTCCCCAAACATAGATGATCATAAAAACCAGAGAAACTCCCATAAATGGAGACCAAAGAAATCCAACAGCACCCATCACCTATATATGTATATATAGTAGAAAAAATTAATTAAATATTGGATCATATGCTTATCATACTTTGATTTAAAATTAATTAAGCCCGCCCCTCACACTACATTTGAAGATTGAATATTATAAAAAATGTAATCACAATAAGTGAGCCTAAAAACCTTGTTTAATTCCGATCTTAAAAGGTCAAAGATAGAAATTGCACACTGCACTTAGGTTAATTAAAATCGATCTCGAAATATAAACTTTAAAAAATTATCACCCCATTCTTAAAAAAGCCCATCATACTCAAAAGTCGGGTTAATGGATGAGGAGCAAGTCATGAGTCACGAGTAAAATTTGAGTACATCATGATGTACCTACATCATAATGTAAGATGATGACACGTGTCTAAAAGTGTTAAGAATAGTGATATTCTAACACTATTTGGGGCACGTGTCGTCATCATGATATCTACCTGATGTACCCACATTTTTTTCCATGAACCACTCAAGATCTCTATCCAGATTGGAGGCAGACCAGTCATACTACATAAAACATATATTAACCTTAATTTTGAAAAAAGTATTAACATAAGTATAAATCATGGTATGGGAATTTAATTACCAGAAGTGAGATTGCCCCAAAGAAGAACATCCATACAAAGTCTGCTGTCCTCTTATCAAACGGTCCTCTCTCCAAGGAAACACCATATTTAGCTCTATTCACAATTATATTAAATCAAATTACACTTTTAGCACTGAATTATAAATTTGTTGATTAAATGAAAAAATATATATAAAAGATTGGTTTCTTTCTTACATTATTATAAGGCGGAACGCAAAAGGAAATGAAAACGGTCCAAGAAAGAAGAAATTGGTAATTAGCCTCCAAACCTAATTGAATTGAGGAGACAAAACAATCGTAAATTAAATTGCAGGATTTTTGTATATGCAATTATTATTAACATATAGAACTAATCCATGAGTATACTACTTAATTATATAATTATTATTACCTGAAATCGTGTAATGACATCCTTGTAATACAGAGCTATAATACTACGATCGTAAAGACCCAAGTAGTAAGCAGATGTGGTGATCAGACATGTAACTCCGTAGATCTTGCTCACCGGCGGTAATGAATGATAGTATCTGTTTAATTTTAGCAAGAAATCTTATTAAAAATGTTAATAATAATAACAATTAATCAACTAAATACAAATTATTTAGCAAAGAGAGAACGAAAATCAAATTGAAATAGAAATAGTTTCATAAGTCAGGAAGAGAAAGAAAAAGATTACTCCGCAGGCGTAGACATTTTCGAAGAGCTAGCTAGTGTGGTTTGTGATGGCGGTGCATAGAATTTCCATCACAAGTGTTCGTCTTTAAATGACATTATTGGATATTCCAAGGAGGAGACTTGGGTCAAAGTCTTCGTCGCTTTGCATTGCATTTGCATTTTCAATTCATTTCATAGTTGAACAGATCAAAGATCAATTTCCCGGTGAGCCCCCGTAGCATTAGGTTCATCTAGAAGAGATCCTAAATAGGCCACCCACCCACCTATTAGGTTTTCTAATTTCAATCAATCAATGGCAATGTAAAATTTTAAATTAATTACATCAACAATGGATTTCTGTACAATAATACAATGTTCAAACATATACGTTAAGATGCCCATGTTTTTTAACGACAGTAATCGTTGATAATAAGATGAAATAAATTGTCACTTCTGGCCAAAAAAATAAAATTATTAATTATATTAACAAAATAACAATGGTTGTACAAAACTCATCTCTTTTCTGCATGGATACTGTTGGATTATTCCTTTATCCTACTATGGTGGTTTAACAGCAAATCCTCCCATCAGGACTCAGGAGGAGATGCATTATACAACTCATCTACGCACCAAAAATCCTTCCCTGCCTAAGCTTCAGGACCAGATGCAAATAAACTAATAAGGCCTCGAAATACTTGCGCAGAAAGCCGATGTGCCGGAAAGAGCTCACCATCCAAATTCCAGATACTCTCTTTGCCAATAGAAGTGAAAGTAAAAGCTCTGGTCTGTCGACGAATAACAGAGATGCTTTAGAAAAAAAAACCTAACATAATCATGAACAACAAAAATAAACTCTGAATTTTCTTATTTTTTGTTTCCTGGGTGAGCACAAACCTTGTGATGCTCTACGAATCCGAAATTCAAGGGCCTTCCTCCTTTCTTAGTAAGCTGGGTAAGGTGCCTGCAAGTTTTCGTCAAACGGTTAAATGACCAAATGCTTTAAGAGCTATTGTTTTCCTAAAACAAGAACACATGAAGCAGAAATTGATTGGCAAAACTGCCAATATTTGCCTGCGCAAATCATAGCACTCAATATGCTATTTTGATCGTTAAGATGAAAGAAAGTGTCTACATCTGAATAAGAAAACTGAAACTCTGATAATGTTACTAGACAATAAGATAAACAAAGAGGATCTGCATGCATTACCAGAGATATGAAGCACGCGGACACTCTCTAATTAATAGAAGATGCAGGAAACCATCAGAAAGGTGTGCATCAGCCACCAAGCCATCAGGTGCTTTTTCATTTCGGTTAGAGATTATGGCTGCACCGACACTAAGAAAACGTCCTTTAGATCTCCCCCATTTAGTTTCTTCTGGTCGGGAATATGGAGTCCCACCAGCACTTCTCTTAGAACCATATACTGTGTTTGTGTTGCAGATGCGGCAGTTTCTACGACAAATCACTCTTTCTGATTTGGCCTGGCCAAGCATCAACTTTACTCTGCTAAGCAGATGTCCATTCCCAGCAGTTGAATTTGTTTTATCTGATTCAGTTTCTAGGTATGCTACTTCAGCCTCATATGACCTGAATGCCAAAAGGAAAATATGAAGCAACAAAATTTATAATTGACGGAGCCCTAAGGTGACTACTCTAATTATCAACAAGTTCGATCCAAACAAAGATCGTCATGCAAAGTTTGAATGCTCTTTGTTTTTTCATATCCATTTGTTATATAGAAACAGACTCTTCTGTGGAAAGCACATTGCGCTTTATGATAAGAAATTCTATAAACGGTTTGAACACACACCCAAAACATGAAGTGTTCCATGGCCACTCTTTAACTGCAGTTTCTAGTTTCATACAGAGGGGCAGAACTGAAGCTTCAGTTTTCAAACTGTGGAGACAGGAAAATGAGTTTTACTATCATGCATTATTATTCAGAGCAATACCTAACCAAAGGTCTCTAATATGGAATCACACTAAGAGAAAAATAACTACAAAAGAAATTACCTATGCTTCAAAAAAACTTTTGTTCCGGCATAATCATAACGTTTGGGGCCCATCCAGCGGTATTTTTCACTCTCCTGGATGACATCACCATAAAATCCATACCTGATAAGAAGTAGAAGATGGATCAAAGATAAGCTCCCCAACAAGCATCTAAAATAGCAACGACAGAATGGTATCCTTCCCTTCTCTCTCCAAACAAACTAAACTAACAAGAGGTTCAAGAAAGAAATCGAATGCCTTTGCTGAATATAACAAAACAGACAATTGTCAAGGAAACATACAAGATAAACCAACAAACACTTAGCCATTCCCGATTAGAAGAGTGCACCACATATCAACTGCCAAGGCTACCTCATTACCATCTAACAAAGCCCTGGCAGAAGTTAAAGGCAAATACTTTTCGGATTTGGAACGACATAAATTGCTGCAAAGGATTGCAAAGCCAGAGTTTCTAGGTGGAAGTGTAGTTTTTGAAAACAGAAAATCACAGAAAGCCCAACAATTTAATGTGGCATATCCCCTAAGAGTGGTACCAGTAAAAAAAGGGTCCTACCCTGCAAAAGAAGTCGCATAGCGTATACAGGGTTCAATAGCTGATGCAGATGTTGTTTTCCATCTCACAACTTGAGCTACATCAAGCGACACCCTTTTACCCAATACAATTTGCAATGCTGATGTTATAGGATCACGAGTTCCAGTAGTACTGCAAAGAGGGACAAATACAAGAATATATCAGAAGAGCAGATAGATACATAGGATAGAAAAAGAAAAGCTACAGGTATGCATAGTTGGTGCCGGATAAAGAACCTACATATCTATAAAAAGTTTCTTGTATTAATTTGAAGAGTTTTTCCTCCATTAATTTGATTTATTTTCCACAACTTTAATTTACATATTTTTAATGAAAATTTATGTTTTATAACCTACAGAATTTTAAGAGATATGAGTTACGGAATATGTAAAATAACATGGTTAGTCATTTTAATATTCATATATTTGAACCTATGACTGAAATTTTCAAGCAACAACTTCATATTAAAATGCTAAAGCACTCTTGTCGAACATTTCTGATCATAGTTAGATAAGGAATCCTTACAAACCACAAACGGAAAGCCACTGCATTTTGGTACTTCATGCTAATGACTCGCCATGTTATTTTACTAGAAGAAAGTGTTCACCAGTAACGAGCCATTTTTCAAGCTTTTCATGTGCTTCTTTCAAGCTCTCCATGTGGGGATTCTTACATGTTTCTTGAATTTTGAGATAATTATTTTAACGTTATGAAAGATTTTAAACTATCTTGCAAACACTTCCACTAAACACAAAAGTTTCTACAAGGTGTAAAATTCACACAACACTCAAGTTTGAGGCTAGTTTTCATGATACAAATGCATCACTCTAGGAGAAACGGATTTGAATTTCGGATGTCAGCAATTAGAAGAGGTAAGGCTACAAATAAGCTATACTTTGACTGCCATTTTCTTGCCTTCAATAAATAAAATAATAATAAGGAAGAATACCACATTACAATTGCATCAGTTGAACCTGCAGGTATAATTCCAAATCTGAAACGTTCACTGGGAAGGGGTAACTCAAGATCTTCATCTGCTGGGAACCAGAACAGTAACAAGAACTGTTGTAAGATTTGAGGCATTACTACTACATTTGGATAAAAAGAGGCATCTCATAAAGTAGAAAACTACAGAAGTTTGAAGAAGCAAGTGCTTCTAGTTGCTTCAGTTGCATTTTATAATGGTTTGGAGATAGTGTACACAATGTCTACTATAGCTTTATTAGACATAACTACTTTAAGTACCTGAACTGGATCCTACTGACCTGTTTCGCAAGATGAACCACCTTCAGATCCTGCAACCGCAGACAAGGCCCATAATATTAGGTAAGCACCAACTACAGGTACAAGCAAACTCCAAAGAGTTCTTGTTTGGGCATAGAGTTACAATGGTACATACTGAAATTTGCTTGTGCCGGCCCATTGATTGTTGAATCTGAGAGAAGAGGAGCACTGACTTCATTGTGATTAGCAGTCTCAGCCATGGTCTCAGTTGGACTATTAACATTATCATTACTTTGACCAGAATGAAGAAAATCGGAAGGAGATGGGGGGTAAGGAGCTTTATGCCTTGAAAGAAGAAACCCATTCAGGACTTCATTGAAGAAACCATCACCACCCTAACACCAAAACAATTAATTAGCAACAACCTAAAGAAGATAGGACTGAAAATCTCATGGCTTGGTAGAGTAGAGAAAATGAAAGGACGACTGAACCAGTGACAGAAAGACCAAATCAACATAGCTTGAAATAAATGGCTAAACACATTTGCATCATCATCTAACCTACATTTATGCTTAAGGATCATCACCATTTATCTATGTAGCAACATAATTCTGGATCATGAATGGCCTAACCTATATCCAGCATTGGAATGGACTTAAACAACAGATTGTACACTTCAGAAGATTCCATTTTTCAATTGCCTAAAGTCTATGATTTACAACTGCATCTTACCACCCAAAGTAAAAAAAATAAAAAAAATATGGAAGTGATGCACGTTATACGCTCTCAGTGCTTACAACCACAATGACGCCATCATAAGTAATGAGGTCCTTGTTTGCAGTAGATGCCATTACATCAAATGCATGACCAGCCCTCTCTGTCACGATCACCTGATGAAGAATTGGAACGAAGATTAGCTAAGGGAAGTGATTTAGCTATCCTAAGATGTTTATCAGATTACTGCGGTTTAAGAAAAATCAAATCATAGATACATGGTGGGCATATACCTGTGTTTCCACTTTAGCACGCAAAAAAATAGGAGCCACAATTTCCCAGATTCTACAGCCATTTGTTTTCCCACTCAATGGATTAACAAGAACCTAGTCAATAAGAAACAAGCAATGGAAACATTCTTACAGTAAGTTTATTACCCCAAGACTAAATGTGTGTCCTGAAACACATAAAGCATAATTCAATCAACCCACGCCAGAAACAAACCAGAAGCTTCTTTGGTCTCCCCAATTCTTTACTCAGAGAAGCACTGATTCGATCAACCCATGCCTGGCAAACCTGCATATCATTGTGACCAAAAGTGTACGACACAAGGACCAAAAGACAGGGCTGTGCATGAGACTTCATGGAACCATGCACCGTGAAGCGATACATCTGAAACAAAGTTTTTCAGAGGGAAAAAGGTATCACCTATATATTTACCAACATGGTTAACAAACACTATATCACTGATTATGTAAAGAGAAGGAAAGGAACCTCTGAATCATTAGACTCGTGGTTGAAAATTTGCTTTTTACTACTAGAGGAACGAATCAAACCATGGCCAATAAACGCCACACCATACACCTCATCAAATTTGATCCCATTTTCACCTTTTGGGAGAACCTTTAACTCAGCACAACATGATTCAACCTGTTTCCACAAGCCATTACAAGCTGAAATTAAAACAATACTATAGCTGCATCCATTTTAACCAAAGATACTCAAAGTTTGTGCTTTTCTCAATGCAACAAATAGAAAAATGAAAGTTTGTGCCTTTCTAAATTCAAAAAAAACAACAAACGAAATTTAAAATATATAAACACGCGTTCAACAAAATGAGAAAAAGCAACTCACTTCTGGAAAAGGATCGAGCAATTTCCAAGACAACCCATGAGAATCATGAGTAACAGCAGCTTCCCCTGTGTTTTCTAATAAAAGGGTACCCTTGAATTCTCCATCGTTGAACGCAGACCCACCATTTTCATCTGGGTCTGACTTGTTCCCATCTCCCTTTATTTCCATTTCGTGAGTTGTTTATGAACTGAAAATCAAATCTTATTAACGAGAAAAAAATGATAACAGCAATAGATCGAAGAATTAACGAACCTATGAATACGTAAGAATAATTAGGGGGAAAAAAAACTACCAAAACAGGAGAAGGCGCTTTCTTCAACTTCCAGTCAATTTTGGCATAAAGGGTCAATATGGGCTTGGGCCTATAAACCATTGGGTCAAGCCCACGAACCCAAAAAGGTTTAATCTACCTGTTGAACCCTTCTTCTTCTTCCTTGGCTCAGTTGCCTCTTAAATCCCAATTCCTTTTTTGGCTCCTTCAATGGCAGCTCAATGATTCTCCTTCTGAGAAATCTCACCGTCATCTCTTCACTTCGCCGATTCCATTCCTTACCGCATGGCCACTCCTTTCTCAATCGGCTACGGAGACAGGCTGGAAGACAAGGACAAGGACGACGAAGAAAGCAAGTGTGGGTCTTTAGTGGTGCTTCTCTGCCCCACCATCGTCTGTGTGCTTATTCTCCTCATCATCATCTCTATCGTACTCTCCATCAAGTTCCATTTGTTTTGCCACACCCCACTTCACTCCCTCTTGTACAAAAACGCCTGCCGTTAATCCCGATTCCCTCCACTTCCAATTTAGCTTTCAGGGCTTTTTGTAGCTTCACCGACGGTGACTTAACTTCCGACGGGGAGAATGATGGTGTAGACGAGGGTGCAAATGACGCTGTGCGCTCGGATCCCGCGGAGGTTGATAAGGTATGCAAGGTTATTTGTGAACTCAAGACAATCTTGGTGGTGTATTCCAACAACAAAAAATAAATAAAAAATAGTCAAATGAATTTCATTATTATTGAAATTTGGTTGTACTCGACCTTATATTTAATTATTTATTGATATTTCTATCCTCTGTAATTCAATCCTCAACGATGAAATATAACAAGTGACTATTTTCATGCATCTCTAATGAATCTTTTTCCTCAGACAGATTGCGAGAAGACACCACAAAAATCACATTGGTGTCATTTATAATGTTAGTCCAAGAACAAAAAAAAAAAAAAAAAACAGAAGACAAAACAAATCCCTACCTAATATTTACAGGGAACGTCCAACAAAAGCCCAAAACTAAGCTGTAAAGGAAAAACCATGATATCTACGATGGAGCAATCGTTGTCTAACCTAAATTATAATCCAATAAGCACAACCAATCAACCAAAATCCTTTCACACTGGCATCAGATTTTGATGTCCGAAAATCAGGTTAGAACACGACATTCTCGATCTCACCTCCAAACTGTCTCGTTCGCATCTGTGAAAATCGCATTGTGGTGTTCTATGAGGCAATGCACAACCTCAATAGCACCAAAGTCCGTAAGCACACCATCATCCAGCGGAATGGGAGAGGAAGCATCCACACCTTCACCCTCTTCTGCAGCCATGGGAAAGAATGATATTTATCTCAAAGTTGATGATGTACGGATTAAGAATCTTGTGAAAATTGTTTCGAGAAATAACTCACCAGCTAGCATATCCCATGCACTGTAAGAGGGAGTCGGATCCGTTTTCTTTGCAGGAGCACTTTTGGATGCAGGATTCCAATATTCCCTACAAAATTCTGGTTTCCTCTCCTTTTGCCACATAATAAGAGGGGCCATCTCCAAGGCAATGCTTCGAGCATCCATCTGTATACAGGTACGACAACCACAGAAACTGCATGTAAGTTTATTCGTTGTCCAATAACTAAAGCCTAAGATGCATAGTGTCAACTGTATGTGTTGTCACAGACATTGGACTAAACTAGGAATCAGATTAAGTCCATTGGATCTTTTGTATGAAATGAGAGTATGCCACTCCATGCAGTAACAAGGAAACATATAAGTAGGCCATCAAGAATGCCATACAGCATCCATGAGGAATGAAAGCATGACGGAGGAAAGTTTAGCAGTACTGAAAAACTGGAATTTTGGAAAAGGTGTATATGGTCATGAGAAAGCAAAAAGCTTACGTAAATGCATCTAGAACCACTGCCCAACTAAAGAGACGAGGAATATACGATGCGAATGAAAGGTAAACAACATTTATTTAATATCTACACCATGATTTAGACGTGTACGGTGCTCAGTGTTCATATGTGAATAGAAGGAGAGAGGGGAGAGAGAGTTCCTACTTTGTTAAGAAGAGCCTTCTGGCTCACCCGGAGCAGCAACGCAGTGATAAACTCCAGAGTCATATAGTTGACAGTAGGTAACTTCTTTAAGATGTTTTTCATTGCCTGTATGCTCAAACGTGCACCTTTTATATCGTTGTAAAGCCCGAATGTGGTCAAGGGTTCAGGGAGGCTTGCAAGGTAACATTTAACCAAAAATGCCACATCAAGTGGATTAACACCCTCCGGCAGTGATGCATTGGAGTCTGTAACATGCTTATACTTACAGTATTAGAATCACTACTATCTAATTGTTCCTCAAAAAGAGAAAAGAAGAAAGATAATTCTAAGGACAAGCGGTTAATACCTTGGTTGTATAAGGAAACCAATTGCTGGACAACCTTTTTATCTGCCTCATCTTTAAACAAGTTTACGGAGTTTAAGCCTAAAAATCAAAGTAAGAAATAACTGGATTCAGTGAAGAAATAGCATAATAGGTATTAGTCACATGCCAATTTACTTGTATCCACATCACTTACCTGATAATATGAGATAATCGACACATTTGACCAAAATATGAGGAACAGGCTTGCTGAATTGCTGTCGCTGTACAGTAACCTCAATTGGAACACCAAACACTGAGGACAAGAGCACAATAAGCATCAATCATGACAGTCGTCACCTAAAATTAGGAGACAAATCTAAGTCTATATGCCAGCTACACTAGTACTTCACAAAAGCTAAAAGATATATATGTTCTGCTATAACTATTTTGCATGACCAAAATTTGCACAAGAAAATTAACACTATCATTAGAGTTTCAACTAATTTTGAAGTCAGTATTTGGTTCCAAATAGACCCAGCAAATGAAAGTCATCTCTTCTTCAAAATGAAATTCCAGTAAGAGTATATAGTTCTGACAGATGAGTAATGGAAAGAAAAGGAGGAGGCAGAAAGGAAAAACATATATGATTCAAGAAGCAAAGAGTTTACAAAACTCACCATCAGTGCTTGCAACTCCCTGGAAAAGAGAAAACAGAAAATGTAAGAATATTGAAGAAAGCGACTGCATGAAAATCTAAGTGGATAAAAAAGAGAGATTACCTTCTGCCATCTTTCAATATCTGTCAGAATTGTCTTACTCTTTTGGGCAGTTTTTTTAGCCACCTGCCAAATGCACATATCTCAAATTTCTTAATCACCAATCTTCATAAATAACCAAATAATAAGAGACAGGTATGATTGACTATTAGCTACCATATTATTCATCAATTTTAGACATTTGACCGCTATTAGAGTACAGAACTCAAATTGCTATATAATCTCATCAGCGAAAGTTCTCTTTGTACAACAAAACTTCATAACCTCATATATGACAGAAAACATGAATGATAAGGAAAGAAAAACTAATAATTGGAGTTAGGTAGGTGTAGGTAAAATGCCAAATGCACAAATTTTTATAATATTTTGCCTGAGGCACAAACCATCATGTTATATACTGATTGCAACAACAATTACTGATAGAGAGTGTAACGATTCAGATTTGATCATTGAAGCAAACATCAAGAAATCACCAGGAACGATTTAAGGTTTTTTGACTATTTCAACAAATTAAGCTGAATCACCTATGAATTTATACCAGCAAGAAACATTAATGTAGGAAACAATGACGGAAGTATGATCCCATAATTCTACTATTTGTTAGTTGCGTGCAGTGGACTATACCTTTTCCCGCTAATACATAAGGGTGAAATTTCATTACTTAAAAGTGCCATTAAACATCATTTTCACAGTATTACAGTTTTCCCAAGCATACAACAAAATAGAATAAATACCTCTTCAACTTTCGTTTTCCCAACAGTGACCTTGTCCTTTGTCTCTGAGACACCTTTCCTGAAGAGCATGCCAGTCGTAGCAGCAGCAGTTATAAATCGTTCCTGTAGAACATGCCTCGTTGATGGTTCCCGAAGGATTGCCCATCGAGTTTTAACAGCTGATCCAACTCGTTCAGCCACCTCAGCAACATTACCTTTTGCATCCTTTGCAACTTCCCCAACAAAAGTTCCAGCTGATTGCCCAGCTTCTCTAAGCTTCACCCCTGCATTCAAACCATAACAATCAAAAACCCCTAAAACACAAAACAAAAGATGGGAAGCAAGCAACTTAAAATACTAATCAAAAGACACACACCTGAGGAAGAAAAGAAACCAGTAGTCTTCTCCTGCCACTGAGGTGAGACAGCAGAAGGCATTACTCCACTAACAAAAGCTTCCGCGAATGATATTCAAAAACCCTGTTTAAGAGCAGAGCAGACACATCAAAGAAATTACCATAAAACTAGCTAGCCACATACACAAGCAAGATTAGGAGAACAATCGGCTAAATCAACACTTGTCAAAGATTCAAACTTTTGACTTCGTCTAAACTCAAAACAAATTAAAAATTGAAATTGTCATCTCCTTCTCTTCAAAATTCGTTTCGACAACCATAGAAAAGAAACGGCAGACCATATAAAAGCAATAAAGATGAAAACTTGGTAACAAAATGAGAAACCAACTGGATAAATATCCATGTATTAAGGAAAGACATAATATGTAACAATTTTGCAGTTTGATCGAACAAAACCCATAAAAGGAGAGAACCAGAAATGCAAAGTAGCCATAAAAAAAAGGTAGTAAGAAATTTACCAGTTTTCCTTGGTCAGCTGATGATAGAAGCTCAGGGTAAGAGAAGAAGAAAAGGGGAATTTGAGGAGAGATGAGGTGTGGGTGGTGTGGGTTAGGAATAGGAATGGCGAGATGAGAGGAGAAAGTTCAAAAGTTTCAACTTTTGAAAGTCGTCAGCTTTGGGGAGAGAGAGAGAGAGAGTTGTAGTTGTTTTTGTTTGTGATTGGACAGTTACTAATGTTGTTTGTGGGGTACTAAAAGCCAACTGGGTGCCACGCGGAAGGCAGTCGAGGAACAGAAGCAGACACAAAGAAGACACAGAAGATGCGTTTTGTGTTTCGTCTTTGCTCTCTGGATACTTCCAAGTTCGGAATGGATTATGATGTTAACTGTACTGCGCGTCCCTCTCTCCTTCAGGATCTTTTCCTTGTATTATTACTGACCCAGATATGACAACTCTAATTTTTATAATGATCTTAATTATTATTAAGTAAATTAATAGATTTAAATAAAGATTATTTAGATATATAATTCATCGATTATCTGATAATAAAAATGTAGATAAAGTTTCAAACTCGAATTCAAATCGCTGATCTCTCCTCTATTATTTATCAAAAAAATTATCTAAAAATAATAAAATTTAATTTAATTTGACCCAAAATCAATGTACAAAAGAAATGAACGGAAATACACATCCAATACGGCCCAAGAAAACAAAAAAAGAATCCAAAATGCATTTGAAGCCCAGCCCAACATTTGCATGGATCCGTCATACGTGGTGATAGTGCAACGACAAACTGTCAATGGCATGAGTAGGCCCAACCCAAGCACCTTGTCCCATTTTACAGCACCTTTAAGGACAAGCAATCTCCTAATCATCCGTATTCTTCAACTTTCTCACCAATGGATTATGGCAGGGTGTAATTGAAAGAATAATTAGAGAACACAAGCTTTTCATGTGCTTTTTTTCTATTGTTGTTCTCACAACCTAAATTATTACTCTCGTACTCTTTAAGAAAAAATACTTCGTTAACTTTTATTATATGTTAGAATAAACTACATAAAAAATCTTATAGTTTATAAAATATTTCACTTGACTCTTATAGTTTAAAAATTTACAATGTAAACCCTATACTTCTCTAAAAGTTACAATATTAATCTTTCTAGTAATTAAAAAAATCAAAATAAATAATAAAATAATTCAAAAAATTATGCAAATTTGAGGGAAAATGTGACAAAATAGGAGAAAGTCCACTCCACTAAAAAATTGAAAGAAAAAAAAAAAGAGAACTCTTTTTAAAAATATTTCAAAAGGAATAAATTAAAAAAACAATTGTAAATAAACTTTATTTTTTATTTTTTCCATTGTATTAAGTTCTACTGATTGACCTTTTATTTCTCATGTTTTTACTACCTACATTTTTGTAATTTGGACAGTAAAGCTATTGATTCCTATAAATTCTCCCTACTTTTGTAGTTACTACGTGGAGGCTTGGAAAGAGGTGAAAAGTCACTTATGGAGTGAAAATCAGATAATCAGTAATCTTGGCCAAGATTACCAAAGCTAGAAACGTGTTATGCTAGGAGTCACGAGATTTTGAGTTAAATGATTGGATTGACAGCTGGAGATTGGATTGACAGCTGGAAATGATTAGAGAAGATGAGTCGTGATCCAAGATCAAATCCTTTAATGGATTATCCTCTTTTGAACAAACAATCAGATATTTTATTTTAATCTAAACAATTTAAATTTATAATTTATGATTAGATTTTATTTTAAATTAGAATTTTGAAAGAGTTGGAGTTTGAGTAGGAGAACTTAGCAGCTGATGTTATAAGTTGTGGACTCTCGAACTTTCCTCATCTCCCCTCTGTTTTTAATTAATTAATAAAATAAGTTTTCTTTATTTGCTCAAATTCTTCTTTCCTGGTAAGAGTTTAAGGGTTGTGTTCTTTATAAATTTGTGAGATCAAAACAACCTTCATAACCTCTCTATTTGTAATCTTTTTGATCTCTGTTTTAACAAATCGGTTCTCACTAAAATCTAAGACTTGATCACTTTTAGATATTAGTGAAGGATTTGCAGTCAGCCTTGAAGGAGAGGGAGTACCCGCCAGATTGGCCTAAGTAGACAGTTAATCTCTGGTAGATTAGTGAGTATTGAGAGATATAGGCCTAACCAGATTGACAATCTAGGGCTCTGATTGGGGAGTACCTTGGCCTAGACATTGTCTTCCCCTGTACCATTGAAAAAACGCGTGCGACTCAAACCAGCAATCAATTGGACAAACCCTTTAACCATCAAGGTGTCCACTGATTAGGATCATCAGGAGAGGGAGTTCCCGCCAGGTGATTATTTGAGGAGGGAAGAAGGAGTGGAAAGGAGTTTCTCCCACTCTATAGCAGTGTTATGAATAAAGAGAGTAAAAATTCTTGAATCAGTGATCGAAACATAAGAACACAGCCTGCTCATGCTCTTACCGAGAATTTTCTTTTAACTGTTTTTAATCTTAACCACTTGTCTTGGCCAAACCTCCGGCCAAGACATATTTTCCAGTTTTATTTTCTTTTTGCAGTTTCATTCCCAACAACCACCAAATTCAGTAACGAGGAAGTCAACCCAACCAGTCATCAAAGGAATCCACATCTCAACAACAAAGTCTCTGCGGACGATCCTCTTACCACTATCTACAAGTCCCTTGTGGATGGTTTTAAGTTATAATTTATAACTATTTTTTAGGGCAAAAGACGGATTGGCACCTAGATTATTGATGATTAGACAATTTGGCCACCCGCTTTTCGTAGTGACCAATTTGGCAACCAACTTTTCTTCGTTAGACAAATTAACCACTCATGTTTGAACCGTTAGACAATTTTGCCACCGTGCACGTTAAGTTTGACTAACGGTGTTAAATAATCGATACGTGGCCGTTATCCAATGACATGGCATGCCACGTCAGCATTTTCAAAAATATAAAAATTGTAAAAATAAAGGAAAAATCTTAAAAACTTTAAAAAAATCCAGAAAAATATTTAAAAAATTCTAGAAATATATAAAAAAATTCAGAAATATACAAAAAAAATCAGAAAAATAAAAAATTTGGAAAAAATATACATTTTTTAAAAATTATAAATAAATCCAGAAAATATAAAAAAATAAAAAGAGAAAAAAATATAGAAAATACAAACCAATAGGATTAATAAATGGACAAAATCTTTATCCCTTTCTTCTTTTTTAATCCCTTCAACAAACTCACTGTCATAAAATAAAAACAAAAAAAATAGATGTGGAGGAGTGAAGTTAGCATTTATAGCCTCTATATGAAGTGCCTTTTTTTATATTTTTCTATTTTTAAGGTATTCTATTTTTAAATAAAAATTATAATAAAATATTTGAAAATAATTTAATTTTACACTATAAGGAGTGCCTGATTACATTGCATTTCATCATGTTTTATTGTCCATTTACTTGTTGTTTTGGGCAGTAAATCTACTGATGTATCTTTATATTTCCCATATCTTATCAGGTCTGGTCTGGAGGTAAAATATTGAGGAATCTGATCTAAGGAGAGCTGGAGCTGTTTACCTGAGTCTAGGCCGGGATCTTGGCCTAGACGTTTTCTCATCCGAAGCAGCGCGCTCTTGACCATCGTCTTGGCCAAGACTCCGGCCAAGACTGATCCGCGAGAGAGGAATCTTGAGCAGCAGCGTTGGGCCTTGCGAGCTGGCAAATCACAGTTGTCCAGTGACAAAGAGAAGGATCAGGAAGATATTTATTTAAGAATCCTATCAAGGATCTCCTTCCATCTTTGTATATTTTAAATTCCTATTTTTATTCAAAACAAATCAGGATAATTATTTAGGAGATTATCTACGAGATTAATTAGGAGATTATTTAGGAGATTGAGTTGGAGAAGGACAGAGGAGTTTTAGCTTACTTATAGCTGAACTTGTCCTCCCCTTCTACAGTCTCGGACGTACTTTCTTCTTCTCCTCTCTTCCGCCACTTTGTACCTTGCTCCTGGATTTAATTCTTTGAATCCACAGATTTATTTTATTTATGCAAGCAAGTATTTTTATAATTCATTCATGAGTACATCTAGCTAATCATCATTCTTGGTAAGAGCTTGAGGGCTATGTTTCTTATATTTTGTGAGATCTAATTACTCTTAATAATCTTTATTTTTGTAATTATTTATTTTCTGGTTTCTTTACTTCCTTGTTTAAGTTTAGAACTGACAATTCAGATTTTATCTTGGGAGACCCAGTTAAATGAATAATACAACTCAGACCCGATTGACAGCCGTGGGCCTCGACTGACAACCGAGGGTAAACTTGAGTTGGGTGTTGTCTTATCCACAGCAACACTGCAGATATCGAGATGAACACCATTGAATCAGTGATCGAATCATAAGAACATAGCCCGCTCATGCTCTTACCGGGAACCTTCTTCTTACTGTTTTCAATCTTGACCCCCTGTCTTGGCCAAGCCTTTGACCAAGACTGTTTTGAACTATTTAATTGCTTTTGCTTTTGTTTTAATTTTCAGAATCAACCAACCAAATTCAGTGACGAGGAAGTCAACCAAGAACTACAAATCCCCTGAAGTCTCTGTGGACGATCCTCTTACCACCATCTACAAGTTCCTTGTGGACAAGTGATAAGTTGTATTTCTACCCCTTTTCATATCTATTATACACTTATATTTGACGTGTTCGACGCGCGATCAATGCCCAATTTTTAAATTTTTTTTTTATTGTTTTGAATTTCCTATTTTTTATTTATAATTTTTAAAAAACATTTTTCTGGTTTTTATATTTTTATGGATTTTTTATATTTTTATGGATTTTTTTTATATATTTCGGTTTTTTTTTTTCTGATTTTTTTTGAATTTTTTAAGATTCTGTCAAGATTTTCTCTTTATTTTTACAATTTTTATATTTTTTAAAATACTGACGTGGCATGCCATGTCATTAGATAACGGTCACGTATCGATTATTTAACACCGTTAGTCAAACTTAACGTGCACGATGGCAAAATTGTCTAACGGTTCAAACATGAGTGGTTAATTTGTCTAACGGAGAAAAGCTGGTTGCCAAATTGGTCACTGCGAAAAGCGGGTGGTCAAATTGTCTAATCGTCAATAATCTGGGTGCCAATCCGTCTTTTGCCCTATTTTTTATGCTCCTCACAAGTAATCATCTACCAAATAAGTTACATTTTTATCCAAAATTCATAATATTTTTCGCAATTTTTTACTATTTATTTTTTATTTTTTAAGCAATTAAAAGGTTAAGATTGTTACTTTCAGGAAATTATAAAATTTATATTGCACTCTTTTAAACTATAGGCGGTTAAGTGAAACATTTTATAAACTATAGGGATTTTATTTAGTTTACCTTATATTTTATGATATAAATTTTAATATTTAAATAGAGATAGTGAATAAATTTATAAATGAAAAGTATGAGAATAAAAATTTAAGGTAGTTTAAAAAGAAGAAAAAAGGGAAAAAATGATTTTCCATATAATTACCAATACTATGGAATCCCCATCTTTTGACTAAAATTATTGTACAAATGGGGTCACAACCAAAGTAGTTGACATTTCATTTTTTTTTTCTTCTTTGAAACAATTATTTATCGATTAATTTAGTTTTTTTATTTGTAAAATATTTCCTACTCCCTCCGGTGTGAATTAAACGTCGTTTTAGGATTTGTTTTTACTGTAACTTTTACTTGTATTTTTAATGTTAAACCTACTGAATATTGGGATGCGAGAAAGACATTTAATTTGCACCAGAGGGAATATTAAACCCCTGTATGATTAATTTAGTTCCTATATTCGTAAAAAAATTCCAATCAAATCCCTAAATGATTAATTGAGTCCTCATATTCATAAAATATTTCCAATCAAACTCCTACATTTATGAAATCTCATATTTTTCTCATGTTTTCATATATATATTTGGTCCAACTAAATTTTATATTCTTATGATTTGAATATAATCCACTGTGAATGATGAATCATGTTTCGTGTTTAAAATTGTCTAATTGATTTTACCATTATTACTTAATGATTAATTTAATCCCCGTGTTCGTAAAAAATTTCCAATCAAATTTCTGCATTTATGCAATCTCATATATCATCCTGTGTTTGTAAATTATCTAATAATTTTTATATACAATACACTATAGATGATGAATCAAATATCGTGCTTAAATCTATTACTTAATGATTAATTTAGTCCTCGTGTTCATAAAAAAAATCAATTAAACTCCAGCATTTATAGAATCTCATATTTCTTCATGTGTTTGTAAATTTGGTCAAACTAGAATCTACATAACTATTCATTTTAATAATTTTTATACACTCCACTGTGAATCGATTTAGATCCACAATTATATATTTGTTTGTTTGTAATGTTTTCGTGTGAGGCATAGTCTTTTTTCTATGAGGTTCAATCATTTGTTTCTTTGTGTTCTAATTCGTGAAATGTGTGCAATTGATGAGATCTCACAATATGTAGCATAGTTATTGGAATCCAGCTAGCAATGAAGACGATGACGAAGACAAAGACCCAACTTTTGCGCTATTACTAGAAGAAGGAAAAAAGTATGATTCTTAGCTTTTGTATTTTTTTTAATGATCAAAATTGTATTGGTTAGCTTTTGTTATGACTAAGAAACTCTAATTTTGACTATTCTCTGTTCGATTGACTACATTAGTTTTGTTTACTGTGACGAGTTAATCTCTTATCATCAATGAAACTCTATTTTTGGAAAAAAGAAAAAAAGGGTAATGATTAATCAAGTTTTCTAAGTATATATTACATAGTTTTAAAAGGCGGACCGAGCATCAAACTGTTCGAGCTCTTGAGTTAATGGTGTAATGACTCAACCAGATTTGATTTATGGTTTAATAGAATATAAAAATACATATTTATACCATAAAAATATAAAAATAATTAAAAAATAGAAAAGAATAGTGAAAGTTTTCGGGTTCAACCGGGATGGTCGATTTATTCAACAGTCTGATTGTCCCAGTTCGACCGATTTTTTCTTGGTTCAACCCTTTTTGTAGAAAAATGAGGGACTGAACTGGGCATGGGTCTGGATCGCCGATTTATCGATCAGATCGGCCAGTTCGATTCGGTTTTTAAAATTATACTACAAATTTACCAATGCACATCAAAGAATGCTTTATTAGAAAAATAACACAATTTCTAAATTACCTAGGAAGTAATAAAAATTCATTTAATTTGAGTTAAATCAAACAGCTTTTAGAATTTCTTATGAAAATTTACCCAAAACATAAAAAAATGTTAAATTTATAAACAAAAGGCTTCTAAATTTTTAAACATGCTCACTCTTCACAATAATTGAAAAGCTGTTACTCAATTCTATCGAAGAAAAAGGAGAGAAAATGATAGTACCAAATACTTATAATTCTATCCATTCCGAAGTGCGTTGTTTCCGTTGAATGCAAACCAATCAAGCATTAAAACCGCCGGATCTTAGTTCCAATATTGCCAACCACCGCTTCCAGTTCCGCTTCCGATTCCAATTGCAACTCAAAATCCACTCGGAATGGCGGAGGATTAGCCTACAGATTTGTGTCACTGACGTGTATTTGCAGCCACTAAACTGCTTTTTTGATTGTGATTTTTGATATACAATGGATCATAACTCATCCTTTTCCTTTGGGTTTGATTTCATCAGCTTCATTTATTTCTTTTTCTTAACGCATGCTCTGCTCTGCGTGAATTAACAAAGTTAATAACTAATCGGGTGGAAATATGTACTATTAAAACTTAATTTTTATTTAATGGGATATAATATTTGTTGTTTTTGGATAGGCATACATACACTCACACTCACTCACGAGCTCTCCCTCTCACTTAGAACTAATTAAACTGGACGTAAAATATCTGTAGGTGGCTTTTTAATAAAATAAAAAATTATTTTTAATAAAAATCGATTATATTTTTAACTCGATTTACTATTTGGCAGCATCCACTAATTCGTGAAACATAAAATGAAAAAAAAATTATAATATAATAAATATATTATTAAAGTGGAAACTTATTCAACGATGGTCCTCCATAGATTCACCTATATCCATTGCTAAAGTTGAAAAAATGAAATTATTTCAATATAAATTGAATAAAACAACAATTCAACATCAACACGTTGAAAAGTTGAATTTTGACCAAAAGAAAATAAATGATTTAATAAATTTAAATTATTGTTTTGTCAACAATTCTTATGAATTTTTTAAATGCATTAAATTAATTTAATATTTTTAATTTTTAATATTTAATTTAATTTTTTTGTTCCACACACTTAAACTATGGCAGCCAAGAAGCATTAATGGGATGGTGTGATGCCAATTAATTGGCCGATTTGCATGGTATCCTTTATCAAACTTTTCGGTGCTGCATTTAAAAGACTGCGCCGGCCACAATTCCGTCCAGTACTTTTTACTTTGTATTTGCTTGCACATTCATCCTGCAGAATTTTAGCACTATTTCTGTTCGATAGGGCGAAAACTGGATCTCAGATGAAGGATTTTCTAGCAAACAACTGTTCTTGCTATACTGTATTACGATCTTATTAGAAATCACATTTGTAAATTGCATCATACAATCGGACAGGTTGTGTTTCTTGATATTAGAAAAAATCATACAGCCTGCCCAATCTGCAGGTTCAACGCAAATGATAGGGAAAAGAGAAATTTAAGCTTGTAATTCTGCACAAAATAGAAACAAGTAAGATCATGCAGGGCATGAATTTTTATGCTAGTACGGAATACAAGTCATGACAAGTCTGTCTTTCTTGGCTCATCTAATTCTCCTACAATTCTCTTCCAGAACCAGTGCTCCTTCCACACCCTATCCATTTTCTCCATAGGCACATCCTTGGTCTCTGGCAACAGATACCACACAAAAGCAGTCATCACCACAAGCCATCCCCCAAAGAAGAAGAAAATCCCTGACTTGAAGTGGCAAAGCATTGCCGTAAAAGTTTGTGCGAAAATGAAAGTGATCAAAAAACCCACCGACACCACAATACTCTGCCCAGCTGATCTAATCTCCAATGGGAAGATCTCACTAGTTACCAACCATGCCAAAGGACCCCATGACAAAGAAAACCCAGCGGAGTAAATACATACCAGTACTAAAACCAAGTAAGCATACCCCTTGCCTACAGGCCCATAATCACCTAGCTCAGATGCCATTATCCCTCCGACCACTATTTGTGCCACAAACATCTGCACACCCCCATATATGAACAACGCCCTCCTGCCTAGTTTATCCACGATGAGCATTGATATAAATGTTGACGCCAAGGCCACAACACCAATCACAACAGAGGACAATAGGGTTGTGCTTTCGCTGAGTCCGATCGACCTAAAAAGTATTGGAGCATAGAATCTAATCATATTTATTCCTGTCACTTGTTGGAAAATTGGCAAGAGTATTGCCACTATTAGTTGAGGCCTGTACTGTCTTTGTAAGATATTCTTAAAAGGGTGTTCGATAGTTAGTGCAATTGAGTTAGCTTTGACGAGATCATCTAGTTCTGCTTGCACATCATTTGTGCCTCGAACTTTTTGTAGCATCAGTTTTGCTCTTTCAATTCCATTTCTTTGCTGTTGAATAAGACTGCTTGGTGTCTCTGGCAGGAAAAGGGCTCCTAGTGACAGAATTGAGGCTGGTACGGCTGCCATGGCTAAGGAGATTCGCCATCCCCAACCTCCTTTGATCTTTTCACTCCCAAAGTTCACAAGGTATGCGATAAGTACCCCAATTGAGACGCAACTTTCGAAACCAATGTTGATTGCTCCTCTGTGTCTTGCGGGTGCCATTTCTGACAGATACAGTGGGACCGACTACAAATCAAGAACAGTTTGGTTAAGAACGTGATTCATGAAGTTAAATCTGAAAATTTGATAAAAAAACAGGATAGTAGGTGCTACCTGGTTTGCGAAACCAATCCCAACTCCAAGCAAGACGCGTCCAAATAGGATCATGTACACATTAGAAGCTGCCCCACCAAGGGCTGCCCCAGCAAGGAAGGTAGCACCTCCAAGAAGGATAGATGGCTTGCGACCAAATTGTTTGGTCACCCACGATGCGAAGAAGGAAGCGAAAAAGCCAGCAACATAAAGGGAGGATGTGAAAGAGGTTAGCAATTGGCTATCAAATTTGCAGTAGTTGCTTATCTTTGAGTCTTGTTGCATCCTTCTGTACACTTCTGGGAAAAACTTCTTCAGGAATGGTTCCATTGAAGTCACACCACCTTCACATAAAAGAGTGATTTAGATAACAAATTACATGTAGTAATTAACTATGTTTGATTTGATATTAGTGATTAACTACGTGATCAAATGAAATCAAATAGAGGTTAGTACTTAATTTGATTTTCTATGGAAATTAGCCAAAAAGGATGCTACTATATTTCCAAAAAGAATTATAAAGTTAAAATATGCTGGTACTTAAGCTACGTAGTACAACACACCTGAAATTCCTATATCATAGCCAAAAAGGAGTCCTCCCATGGCAGCCATGATGCAGGACACAATGACGAACCAGGTAATTCTCCCATTGTAATGTTTTTCACCTTGGCTTGTTACTGGTAATCCTCCTATTGCCATGGCCTGACGAACCTAATTAATTTCCCAGCTGATACACTTTTAAGTTTTAATGTTTATGCTGGTCTGTCCGACCGTGAAGATTTATGGAGGAACGGGAGAGAAGTCATGGATATATATAGAAGAAAAACTGTTCTTTACTCTGTAGTCTGTACAGATGTCAGCTTCCTTAATGCTTGAAAGGAACCTTTCTTGGAGTTGTATTCTAGTGCACCAACGGCGCTGCAGGACCAGCGAAATTTCTAGATGCTCAATGGTGTATTAATCACGCACCAATTATGTAATGTTGTTCACTTTCAGGGCCTGGAGAAGAAAAAAAGGGAATGATTCCCCCGTTTAAAGCTACGCTTGCCATTGCGTTTCAGAGTATCAAACTCCTCAATTTGATTAAACATCTCCTAAGATGCTTCTTCCTTGAAAATGAAAAGCATGGTTGATTGAGCCTTTCTTTCCTTTATTATCATTAATTACTATTTGAAGCAGAAAAGGAAAATATTTGACCAAGTTGAAGTAGCTAAACTAATAGTGATTCTATCCTGTAGAATAGGCTATAGGCTATAGGCTATAGAATCCTTTTTTTCTCCATTCAGGGAAGGTACATTTGCTGTATACGTTGTTGGGGTCTTGAAGTTCTGCTGTGTGGTTGTTAGGAACTGATTGACTTTCTGTCCAACTTGTGCCGGAAAGAATGGTACCCATTCGAGAGTTAAGGAAAAGAGTGGTGTCGGACGTACTGACACCTTTACTTAACGGTGGAAGTGTCCGACATTTATATTCTTATCTTTTACAACAAAAAAGAAAGAGATATTCGCCCAGCTTAATAATTACGAAGAGATACCCCAATTTGGGAGTTTAATGATCACTACACTTATCTACTATGGCTTGAAGCATATTGAAGCAAACCACGAATCAAGCAAGAATCGATACATAAGATATTGCATTGAGAAATTAGAAAAGAAGCTGTCACAATCAATTCATGGGATGGATATTGGAGAATGTTGTTTCTATATTTTAAATCAATAATTAAGAACATTTTGAATTGTTTTTCTAATAACTATTTTTTCCAAATAATTTTCTAACATTTTGTCCTTAGTTGTTCCTATCGTATAGTAAATACCTATGGTGGATTTTTATTTTATGGATAAAAAAGAAGGTTGTTTTTATCGATAAAGATCTTTGGGGAAACCGCTAAAAAAAGATTGAATATGTGAGAGGATCCGAACGAATTCTGCTTTCATTTCCCCGTATGGAGCATTTAGTTACTTACGTTACGGTCTTCAGACAGGCTGCATTCTAGGCGGCGGCTAGGAGGGATCGCTAGACCACCAGCCAGACTATGAATGTATAATGATGGTGATTTCACATCAGGCTCAATAAATAATTGAATTCTGGAAGTATATTATAGATAGACAAATAGTACTGTAGTGCCGAATAGTTACACCCGATTTTTTACTTTTATCTTGGGGTATTCTCTCGATTGAAACTAATTTCGTTTGATTTCTTTTTTATTATATTTGTTTGCATAAAATAATTAATATTACATCCATCAGTATTTAGAGTTTTCTGTTCTTAGATTTTACTAACTTCCTTTTTCTTAGAATATTGAGTCACATCACTTTATGATATTTTTAATAAAAAAAATGTGGTTTCGCCTTCTGCATCTACAGTTTTTTTAATTATTATTAATAAGGTATATAGAAAAACCTATAGTTTTTCCAAAAAAAACCACTTTGTCCTCGGTATTTTTTTAAACTTTCAATTTAAACCCTATAATTTTCTAAAAATTATAATTTTGACCTTTTTACTTTTAAAAATTCAAAAATATATATATAAAATTTGAGAAAAAAAAGTACTATGGCCTATGAAAATGAAAAAAAAAAATGGTCTCATTTTCCTTTTGCAATTTGTTTAAACCTTTTTCGTTTTTCTTTATAATTTTTTTTTGCATTTCTCTCATTAAGTTTTTCAAATTTTGCACCTGTATGGTTCTAAAATATTTGTTACATATTTCCTCCATTTTTTTTATATTATTATTATTGTTACCATTATGGTCATCATCATCTCATCATCATCATCAATATGAATGATGTCATTTTCATTTCATTTTCATTTTCATCATTATTATCACTATCAAGGATTTATTGGATAAAAGATATTAGCACGATCATGTGGAGGATACTACACGATCAAAATCCTCCCAACTAACCGAGAATTTTACAACTAATTGATTGACCGCTAATATTTTATATTTTTATTAATTATTTTTAAAAATTTAGACAGTAAAATTATTGATTGGAGTCACTTCCCCTCATCTAGACAACTTTTTAGGCCGGATCATGACAGCAGATCTCCAAATTGACGCACTTTTACCTGTCATCATCCACGTGGTTGGAGTAGTTGAAACCACTTGGGAAACTCTAACTCTTCCCAGTAGCTATCCCGCAAGGAGTCTTCATCGAAAACAAGATCGGGATAAATAAACAATTAGGATTTATTTTTCATTATTATTTTTCTTAGAGATAGAGACAATAGCTTAGACTGCCAAAACTCTTTGAAAAGGCGGACTTTCCTGTTAGGTTTATTTTTCATTATTATTTTTCTTAGAGATAGAGACAATAGCCTAGACTGCCAAAACTCTTTGAAAAGGCGGACTTTCCTGTTAGGTTTTCTTTTCCGGTATTTTGAACAACAACTTCGAATCTCTGTAATTTTCAACTTTGAAACGCAGATTTATTTTAACGTTTTCTTTTTAAATTATGCTGGTGTCTAGCTAAATCTCGTTCCTAATAAGGGCAGTAGAGTTATGGTCCTTGGTGCTTCATGGGATCTAATCGTTTTGATAGTTCTTAAGCTTGCATTCACAAGTTTTCTGCATTATTATCATTGCTATTCACGTTAGGTTTAGATTTGACCAATCTACTTCTCAATCTGTTTAGTGATAGTAGCTCTTGATGGTGACAGTAGACCTCGAATCCGGATAAATTAAGTAGCCAACTAATCCTTAGAAATATTAGAGAAAATAAGTAATTTGATTTAGACCCGATTAACAACCGAGGAGCTTAAATCAAGAGTTTTCTTCCCCTTTTCTTAATCGCTCAATTTAGTAAACCTTTTAATTAGTAAGGTGCTACTTGATTAGGACTACCTAATAGAGTATCTCTTTAGGTAGTTGATATAGGAGAGAAGTGTGAATCTTAAGAAGTATACCTGGATTCTATAGCAATTTTGTAAGTTAAGAATGAATATCTTTGAATCGATGAACGAACGTCAAGAATTATAGCTCGCTAACTATTTATCACAAACCTCCTCTTTGTTCTTCGCGCAGAATCTTCAATCTTTTCTTGGCATGGAATTTTAACATTTGTTTTAATTATTTTTTAAATTCGTATTTTTATTTAAACAAAATCCCCTCAATTGTTACTTAAAGTATTATTCACGGGTCAATTAAGGATTTCTGAAATCGAACCATTTTTTTTTATGGGCGAACCTTTTATTACTATCTACAACCATATTGTGGACTATTTTAGGTTACATTTTTTTATTAATTTTGATAGCATCGACGGTCGATCACCAATCAACAAAATCATCAGAGCGATTTGTGCCCTTTCAGCAAGAGTTGCAAAATGGTTAATTTATTTACGTAGGAACAAAAGAAAAACTAAATACTTTTAATCCTATTTGTGGAACTGAAGATCTCATCTTATCTATATACATAAAAAAAATGTGGTGACATTCTTAATAGTAGTAAAAAGTAGTCTATGATTCATATAAATTATTGATTGGCAAATGCTCCAAATAAATCCAAAAAGTAGATATGGTTTGGGCGAAAGAACCTTACATCTATTTTGAAATGAAGAGAGTATGATGTCATTCATATGCTATTATTATTATTTTGTTTTTGTTTGCAAGATAGAATTTTATTAATTATAAAAAAAATGCTTCACATACTAACAAATCCTATAAACATTCATAGTAACTGATTCGTCAAAATATAAACGGTATGCTATAAGCGATGGGCCCTCAAGAGAATTAATATATACCACTTATATTTTGACACATTAGTTAGTATAAAAAAGTTTGTAAGATTTGTTATATGTATAACACTACTTGAAGAAAATGACTCTTTACGGTAGACAATGTTAATAGAGTCAATCTAATATAGAATACTCATAAAAAAAGAGTTTTTTTACTCGTAACAAAAGCTATGTAATAAAATTTTCATCATTTTTTTTATATTTAAAAAAATACAAAAGATAAAAATCTTACTTTTTCTTCTTCTTCTGATAATAGCGCGAACACGGAATCTTCATCTTCATTGCTAGATCAACTCTAATAGCCTTGCAACATATTGTGAAATCTCATATATTGTACAATTTTCATGAACTAGAATACACAAAAATACTACTCCCTCCAACTTTATATATTAGACGCGCCGTCCTTTTTTCCAAAAAATAAGGAAATCTGACAAAGTTACTGTTAAAGACAACTTTTTGTCATTTTTTATTTTTTACTCCTTGTGGGCCCGAGCAACTAACAGCTACAATTTGAAATTTTGGCCCAAAACTTCTGTCATTTGTGGGACCAAATGTTCATTACAAAATCAATTCCCATTCTCCTCTTCCCTTAAAACCCTGACGCGTGGAAATTCGTTTAATGCGTTTTAAAGCTGAACGGCAATTTCCTAGATGCGTCAGTTAATTCGCTTAATGCATTTTAAAGTTGAACGCGTCAAATATATAAAGTTAGAGGGAGTACTAAATAATTAAACCTCGTAGAAAAGAACTATATCTCACAAAAAAAGAATTAGACCTCACGAAAACAATAACGAACAAACAAATATATAATTGTGGATCTAAATCAATACACAAGATTACTATATTGAAATAATAATAATAATAATAATAATAATAATTTTAATTTAAAAAGGATGGAATTTGGCTTGGTAGCTTCGAGGGGTGGTTAGCGTTTTTTCTTTAGTCATTATCATTTTTTAGTCCTAATATAACATATCAAATGATTATGAAATATGATTTTTTATTTTCCACGGCGTTAAAAAAATTATTTAATCAAGTTTATAGATTACTAAATAGGAATGGATTTTAGTAAGTAATTTAACTTAATTGTAATTTGTATGTTATTGGTTATGGGATTAAAAAAAAAGTTTAAGTTTAAGAATTCGGAGTTTTATAATTTCCTATAAAACTAAAATTTCTTTGTGTTAGCTTCGTGGTTTTTTTTTTTTTAACTTTATTATTGTTTAAATGCATGTGTTTGTGCCACAATTGGGTAGTGGCCTAGCGGAACAAGTTTCTGATGGTAGTAAGTTAGTATTCCCTTAAAAGAGTGGCATTTGAAAGTAATGCATTAAGTTTAGTATAACCTCGATTATTATTTTAGTTGGAAATAATTTAGATCGTGAATTTTTAAATGATTTCTCGTGTGAGGTATTTTTGAGTATTTTTAAGACGAGTTTGAGAGAGATTTTTTTTTTTTGTGACTCTTCACTCTTTTTTTTTGTAGTTTATATCAATATTTTATACTAATCTTTTTGTCGTAAGCAGATGTGAGTCTGAATTCATACTGATACTTTACCACCGGTAGACAACTAATGAGTTACGTGTTCATTGATTTCTACCCATTTTTTCTTCTTTTTAACCTTAACATGCATGGTTTAAGAATTTTTGTGTGGTATATGTTTACAAAACATAATTTATAAATAATTAGTCATAAGTAAATTAATATTAACACACACATAGATTATACAGATAATCATTAATATCAACAAAGTATCCATGAAGATATTATAAATAATTAGCAATGAAAATTATATAAAGAGTCATGAAATTCTTGCAATCCCAAGAAATTATTATGTAATTTATTCATATTTAATTGTGAATAAAAACAATTAAATAAATATTCTAGAGAAAACATTCGTAGGAAAGTAAAAGTCTTTTAATAATATTCAATATGTTATGCGTCAATCTCTAAGATAGTTATGTGATTATGAGAATTAAGATTTATTTTCGTAAGCATATACTTTAGCAGCTTCCTTTTAAAATATTTGTATAGGTTTCCCAATGTAAACCAAACAGAAAGATGTAATAATAAGATGCAGAAGATGGGTGTTGAGTTGGTAACCGCAAACAATAATGTGCATAAACTTTTATGACAATTGGAATTCAATTCCCGACAATTCCATCTTTTTTGTCATTCAATTCCCCTACAAATCTCTTCCAAAACCAATGCTCCTTCCACACTCTATCCATCTTCTCAATAGGCACACTCTTGGTCTCTGGCAAAAAGTACCACACAAACACAGTCATCACCACAACCCATCCTCCGAAAAAGAAGAAAATCCCTGACTTTAACTGGCAGAGCATTGCCAGAAAAGTTTGTGCAACAGCAAAAGTTGACAGAAATCCAACTGCAACAACAATACTCTGCCCAGCTGATCTGATCTCCAAAGGAAAAATCTCACTTGTCACCAACCATCCTAGCGGACCCCATGACCAAGCAAACCCAACAACATAAACACAAATCAAAATCAAAACAGAATAAGCATACCCTTTGCTTATAGCCCCATGCTCACCTAACTCAGCTGCCATTATCCCTCCAATCATTACTTGTGACACAAACATCTGCACACCACCAGCTATGAAAAGAACCCTTCTCCCTAGTCTATCCACTACTAGCATCGATACGAACGTTGACACCAAACCTACAACACCAATCACAACAGATGACAGTAGAGATGCGCTTTCACGGAGTCCAATCGTTCTAAAAAGAACCGGAGCGTAGAATCCAATCACATTTATTCCTGTCACTTGTTGGAAGAATGGTAAGGCTAGTGCCATTACTAGTTGAGGCCTATACTTCCTTTGTAAGATCTTCTTAAATGGGTGTTCCATGTTTTGCGCATTCGAGTTAGCTTCGATGAGGTCATCTAGTTCTGCTTGCACATTATCTGTGCCTCGTATGCGTTGTAACATGATTTTCGCTCTTTCAATGCCATTGTTTCGCTGGATAAGACTGTTTGGTGTCTCTGGCAGGAAAAGGGCGCCTAGTGTCAGGATTGAGGCTGGAACGGCTGCCATGGCTAAGGATATACGCCATCCCCAACCTGCTTTGATTTTTTCAGTCCCAAAGTTTACGAGGTACGCGACAAGAACCCCAAGTGCAATACTCAATTGGAACCCAATGTTGATTGCTCCTCTGTGTTTTGGAGGTGCCATTTCGGACAGATACAATGGTACTGACTGCAAAGTAAGAAATAGATTTACCTAAATTGAGAAAAATATTCCTTGGTATGGCTTGGACGAAAAATTAGTGAATGATCAAATCAGACTGAGGTTACCTGGTTTACAAAACCAACGCCAACTCCGAGCAACATGCGCCCAAATATGATCATGTACACATTAGATGCTGTTCCGCTAAGGGCTGAACCAGCAAGGAAGGCAACTCCTCCAAAAACGATCGATGGCTTTCGACCAAATGCTCTTGTGACTGAAGAGGCGAAGAAGCAAGCAACAAGTCCGGCAATGTAAAGTGAGGATGTGAAGGAGGTGAGCAATTGGCTATCAAATTTGCAGTAGTTGCTTATGTTTGAGTCTTGTTTCATTCTTTTGTACACTTCTGGGAAAAACTTCTTTAGAAATGGTTCCATTGAAGTGACACCACCTTCATATAAAAGAATGATTCACATAAGTAACAGATGATGTTGACACGTGCATAATATATATGATAGCAATAAGTGTTTCTGGTTTTGTTAGTTAGGAGCCCAATTCGAACGATACATATTGATCTTGTAACTAATAACTTATTCGTTTGTATCCCGCAACCAAATATGCTAGCTAAGTGTTGACACAAACCTGAAATTCCAAGATCATAGCCAAAAATGAGTCCTCCAGTTGCAGCCATGACACAAGACAGAACAACAAACCATGTCATCCTTCCATTGTAGTGTCCTCCGTTGCTGTTTACTGATAATCCTCCTACTGCCATGGCCTGAACTTAATTTTTCCACCTCATGCACACACAAAAATTTATAAGTTGTGAAAAACTGATACTCCCTCCAACTCCATATATCTGACGTTTTAGCTATTTTACACCGTAGCCCTTGCGCTTGGAAGCTACACGTCATACACGGTCTTGGGGGGAAGTAAATTTTCCTTTGAAAAAGTTGTCATTGTGCGGCCCACACACAAAAGTCGACAAAATACTGAACTCAACAGTAATGAAATTAACCTACTTTAATCCAAGTGAAATCCACTAAAACGTCAAATATATGGAACTGGAGGGAGTATTATTTTGTAAAACTAGAGATTGAGATTAGATATATGTCAGCATCAACAATAACCAAACGGATAGTTGTCTAATCAAAGGGT
The DNA here is from genome assembly GCA_963691705.1 of Viola odorata. NCBI lineage: Eukaryota > Viridiplantae > Streptophyta > Magnoliopsida > Malpighiales > Violaceae > Viola > Viola odorata. The sequence goes on along the minus strand of OY829539.1, from coordinate 66,272,563 downwards.
CTTTTCAAGCTGGTACCAGATCTTCAATCAAAGGGTCTTTTCATCATTGAAATTGAATTAACTTTTGGTATCAGATCTTGTGATGATCAGGGAGCCACACGTTGATTAATATGCCCCCACAAATTTAGTCGGTACCAGATCTAGCTAGAAAGGGAAGCTCTCCTTAGCTTAATTTTTCATTCAGTCCAGTGGGACCAGCTTAGTTGCCAAATGGGAACGGTTCGTGAAATATAGTTTGAAGTCCCTGAAATTCGAGTTACTTTACTGTAAAACCTCTAACTTTAGTTCTTCATAATTTTTGTCTAAAAACGTTCACATATTATGAAACAGACTGATGTTTAATCAATAATCAAAAGTGAGTTAGGTGTATAAAATGGAAGGACTAATATGCAATACCACCTAAACTCTAGGGACTTCAAAATAATTTACAAATCTGTTGGAAATGTGTAAGCTAACTTCTATAACAAAGATGAGAATACAATTCAAGCTAACTCTTTCTTCCTTGGGTCATGATCTAATTCCCCTACAATTCTCTTCCAGAACCAATGCTCCCTCCATACCCTGTCCATCTTCTCAATAGGCACATTCTTGGTCTCTGGCAACAAATACCACACAAATGCAGTCATCACCGCAACCCATCCTCCAAAAAAGAAGAAAAGTCCTGACTTGAAGTGGCAAAGCATTGCCAGAAAGGTTTGCGCAACAACAAAAGTGAACAAAAAGCTCACTGCCACCACAATACTTTGCCCTGCTGATCTAATCTCCAGTGGAAAAATCTCACTAGGTACTAACCATCCTAACGGACCCCATGACCAACCAAAACCAGCCACATATACACATATTAAAAACAAAACCACAAAGGCGTATCCTTTCCCTATACCACCATGATCACCTAGCTCAGCTGCCATTATACCTCCAACCAGTATTTGTGACACAAACATCTGCATACCACCGAATATGAACAGCGCCCGTCTGCCTAGTTTATCCACTACGAGCATTGATATAAATGTTGATCCAGTGCCCACAACGCCAGTCACAACAGCAGACATAAGAGCTGCACTTTCTCCAAGTCCAATAGTCCTGAAAAGTATTGGAGCGTAGAATGCAATCACATTGATTCCTGTCACTTGCTGGAAAAATGGTATCGCTATTGCCATAACGAGTTGAGGCCTATACTTTCTTTGTAAGATATTCTTAAATGGGTGCTGAGTTGTTTCTGAGATTGAATTAGCTTCAATGAGGTCATCTAGTTCCGCTTGCACATCGTTGGTGCCCCGGACTCGTTGCAGCATAAGTTTCGCTCTTTCGTTGCCATTGTTTCGTTGAATTAGACTGTTTGGTGTCTCTGGCAGGAAAATGGCACCTAGTGTCAGGATTGAGGCTGGAACAGCTGCCAAGGCTAAGGAGAGTCGCCATCCCCAACCGCCTTTGATCTTTTCACTACCAAAATTTATAAGGTTCGCACTTAGCGCTCCAATTCCAATGCTGAATTGGAAGCCATTGTTGATTGCTCCTCTGTATCTTGGAGGTGCCATTTCAGATAAATACAAAGGCACTGACTGCAAATAAAAGCAAGCATACTTTTGTTTAAGATCATGATTCCTAAAACCAAAATTCAACAATTGGTCAACCTGATCATGTAGGTTGTACCTGGTTTGCAAAACCAACACCAACTCCAAGCAGGACACGTCCAAATATGATCATGTACACATTATATGCTGCTCCACCAAGGGCTGCACCAGCAAGAAAGGCAGCACCTCCTAAAAGGATTGACGGTTTGCGACCAAATGCTCTAGTAATCGAAGAGGCGAGGAAGGAAGCAAAAAGGCCAGCAACATAAAGTGAGGATGTGAAGGAGGTGAGCAATTGGCTATCAAATGTACAGTAGTTGCTTATCTTTGAGTCTTGCTTCATCCTTTTATACACTTCAGGGAAGAACTTCTTAAGGAATGGTGCCATTGAAGTCACACCACCTACAAGAAATAATTGCAATAAGTTATTCTTGGTTTTTTATGAGCATGATTTTGGTGATAAAACATATTAGAAATGACATTAAGGATTGCAGTGATGATAATAAGGTGTTTGATTTGGTCTGAATTAATATTCTTTTGCAATTTTGTGGAGGCAGGCATCTATGGAATTTTAACACTTTCTTGGGACATATTGATACTTGGGGAAATTCAGAATCTTGCTACTCATATATACATACATAGACATATATCAATCAAAAAACCAAACTAGAAATTTGTCAATTGAGATGATTTGTGTTACAGGCAGTAACTTGGTAGCTAACTTAGACAGACCTGCAATTCCAATATCATAGCCAAAAATGACTCCTCCCATGGCAGCCATCATGCAAGAAAGAACAACAAACCATGTCATCCTCCCATTGTATTGTCCTCCCCCATCACTGTTTACTGCTAAGCCTCCTACTGCCATGGCCTGAACTTAATGTCCCAAGAACCCAAACACAAAATGTATATGTTGTTTGTGTATGTGACTATAACTTAGAAGTTGCTGCCCATGTGTAGCTATATCTAAGAAGTTAGAGATTATAGGAGAGGAAGAAAGTGAAAGGGTACATAATGTTCTTTTTTCTTTTTCTTTCTTTCCTATCGCTGACCTAAGTTCAAGATAGATGGTGGAAATATTGAGCCGTCTTCCTTGACTTGGGGGTAGATTTCAGGATCAATAGCTCAAAGAGAAAGGGTAGTTTCATTAAATTAGTTATTGTATAAGTAGTTTTAGAAATAAAATATCATGGTGATTTTGGACTTATAGTAGGATGGTGGGACAAGATTGTCTGGTTTTCAACTTTTCTTGCTTGGAATCACATGGAGTTTCACTCTTAGATATACACATAAGACAATAGCTAAGTTGTCAATGGTGACACAAGAATTGTTTTTTGGAGGGGGTTGTGGAAAATGTGTTCTGGTCCAAATGAATGAATGCCACAACCCCCTCACAATTATTGTAGGGGAGAATCTTTTATACTTTCTAACAAAAGAATTGGTTTTTGCTCTGTCTTAAGAGTAAAACATGTTTAAAAGAGTTGAACAAAAGCTATACATCAACTTCACTTTCATGGTTGACTTGAGCATAGACAATGAGAGAGCTGATTGGGGAAAGACAAACTAACTTCAGCAAAATCAGTCCTTATAGTTATCTGTAAAATGAAATTAATCCTTGTACGAAATATATGATCAATTACACTCTCATATTTGTGAAGTTAATGCAATTCCATCCCCAGTTAGAATTGACTAATTGAGATTAAGAATTCTAATAATGGATTTAGCTCATATGACATTCTCATTGTATCAAAAACCACCCACGTCAAACAATTCACAGTGTTAAACCATCCAGGCCAAACAAGTGTGATTGAATGGATAGTTTAGAATTAAAAGAAAAAACAGATAAACAAGTACCTTCAATTTAAGGCGTAGTCAGCTGTAACATGGCGTTCGGGTCCCCTCCCTCTTCTCGGAGCACTAAAATCTCTAATAATCTAATCGGGGCAGAAAGACGACGCCATGGATTCCATCTTCTCTTACCCATCTCCTCTTCATCTTCCTCTTCCTCCATAACCAATAGCACGAGAAGAATATCTCACAGGAAGAACATGACCGAGACAGATAAAATTATACAGTGCTTCTCGCAAGCAATACAATACGGAGGCGTTTTGGCAAAAAGGAGGAGGATGACGCGATTTGGGTTGGTGTTGCTGGATATGTGCATTTCCGATCAGGACCGGTGAGCAGTTGACTGGTTGGTGAAGCAGACACAGAGGAGGGCTTGTTAGCTGCAAATGCGTCCGCCGACAGAAACGATACGGTGCCCCTTTTTTTCAATCATAGAAAGGAAAACGATGCCGTTGTGTAGTTCTATATAAAAAAGACAATTATTTTCATTTTTATCATTTTTTACTATAATAATTAATTAAGCTAATTTCTTTTTGTTTTTGAAGCTTTCACAGTGTATTGGGAGAAGGCACCACGGGTCCTATGGTTATTATTTTCATTTTAGTTTGTCCCACATTTCAAATTCTGTTCAATTTGGTCTCAAGCGTCATCTCAGTTAGCACTCCGGGGTCCCTATCGTCAAAATTGACGTTAACGGTCATTTTTTGCCGTTAACATCATTATTTTATTATTATTTTTGTCACGTGTCAATTGAGAAAAAATCTAATTAATTTAAAAATTCAAAAAATAATTAAAATTTTTTATTAAAAATTGTAATTAATTTAAAAATTCAGAAAACAAATATAATTAATTAAATAAACTCAGAAAAACAATATAATTAATTATAAAAAATCAGAAAATAATTTAAATTTTTATTAAATAATGTAATTAATTTAAAAATTCAGAAAAATAATATAATTAATTTTATTATCTCTTATTTCCTTTGTTTTCACTTCTCCTCCTCTTTTCAAAAATATCTCCAAAATAGTTTTATTAATTATTTCAAAAAATAACATAAATTAAGATTTCTTTTTACAGCATAGGAGAGATGATAAAGAGAGGGCGACGGTGTTGAGTTTGGTTGGGGATCTGGGCAGTGGAGCGTGGCAGGCGAGATGAGTGGCCATGTAAAGGTGACTCATTTTTTTTGTGCATAGACATGAAATAAAATTAATTACACTGTTTACATTATTTACATTTAACTAGGAAAAGAAAAAAAGAAAAAAAGAAGAAATAAAAGAAAGAAAGAAATAAAAAGAAGAAAAGAAAAAAGGAGGAGAAGTGAAAATAAATGAAATAAGAGATAATAAAAGAAAAAAATAATATAAATTTTTAAATTAATTACATTATTTTTTTAAACTTTTTTAATTAATTATATTATTTTCTAAAATTTTAAATTAATTACATTACTTTTTATAAAATAATTACACTATTTTATGAATTTTTAAAATTAATTAGATAATAAAACTGATTTTTTAAAAATTAGTTAGATAATAAAAGGAAAAAAAATTATATTATTTTCTGATTTTTTTAATCAATTATATTTTTTATGATTTTTTTAATTAATTATATTATTTTCTGATTTTTTTAATTAATTATAATTTTTTTTAATTTTATAATAAATTATATATTTTTCGGGATTTTTTAATTAATTATATATTTTTTTTGAACTTTTTAATTAATTATAATTTTTTCTGATTTGACACCTGGTAAAAAAAATAATAAAATAATGACGTTAACGGCAAAAAGTGATCGTTAATGTCAATTTTGACGATAGAAACCCCGGAGTGCTAACAGAGATAACGCCTGGGACCAAATTGAACAGAATTTGAAATATAGGACAAACTAAAATGAAAATAATAACCATAGAGATCTCGTGGTACCTTTTCCCAGTGTATTGCGTAGTTGGGTAACTCATACTTAAGTGTGATTAGTGATTACTGTAGTATTAAGCAATATATGCCTACGGTTAGCTCATGCTTTTATTAGCACGATATAGACAAGACATGTCTTCTATTCACTGATATTTCTTTTTTTTTTAGAGAAAATGTTATATGGTGAGATTTTTTCTCTTTTTTAATTTAGCACCTAATTTTGTATAAGTGTGAATTTTACCTCCATCTTTTCCTACGTAAAATACTAGGCACTCGGCTTTTTTTCTCCGTTAGTAATTTAGTACTCGAACTCCAAAATTTCAATCGTCATTACTTAATGTCATTTTTAGTCCAAATTTTTCAAAATATATATTCTTATCCTTTAATTTTATTTTTTTCAAAAATACCATGTCATTTTTTTATAAAAAGTTTTTAAAAAAATACAAAAATAAAATAAAATTTTGTTTAAAAATTATAAAACTCAAAAAATAACCCCAAAAAGTTTGAAAAAAATTCAAAAATAAACCAAGAATTCTAAAAAAAAATAAAAATGTAATAAAATAACTCAAAATCTGAAAAAATATAAAAAGTGATTAAAAAAATTCAAAAATAGGATTTTCTTAAAAATAATTACTAACCAATTATTTCTTTTTCATTTTAGACCAAAACAAATAAGAACAACGTTTTTAAATAATTAAAAATAAAGCCCCCTTATTCCTTCTTTCCTCCTCACTACATCTCTGCCTCATTAATTCCATTTCATGTTTGTGTTTGTTATGAGTGAAACGACGTCGCCTTCGTCATTATTGTTGTTGTTCAAGAGTTTGTTTTCCAATCGAATTCGGTTGATGAATGATTTAATTTTTTTTATTTCTTATTAAATTTCTTTTATCAAATTTTAAGATTATTTTATTAAATTTTTATAATTTTAAATAAAATTTTGATTTTTTTTATTTTTGAATTGTTCAGGTTATTTTTTTATATTTGATAACTTTAAATAAAATTATGAATTTTTTTGTTTATTTTCGAATTTATTTCTTTTTAAAAAAATTTAGGGTTAATTTTTTTATTTTACTATATTTATAAAATATTCTACAAAATTTTCCTTTATTTTCATATTTATTTCTTTTTTTTAAATATTACTGATAATTTTTGAAAAAATAAATGAAGGGCTAAAATTGTGTTGACTCACGGTGTTGGTCAATCAATTGAAAAGTTGCGGGCACGGGTGCTAGATTGATAACGGAGGAAAAAGTAGGGTGCTAATTTGATTAACGGAATAAAAGTTGGGTGCAAATTACTAACGACCTAAATGCTGAGTGTTAAATTAAGAGAAGAAAAAAAAATTAAGTGTCAATATAACATTTTTTTTTATATACATCATACAATATTTAAGTCTCTTTTTGGGCCTAGCTAATTTTAAAACTCTCAACGTTAGAGTTCTGGTAGGTTTCTACTCAAGTCCATTAAAGATTGAAATGAGTGATACCATTAAGTATTTTAATGCAGTGTTTCCCTCAAGCCTCAAAACCGACACTTTGGGGAAAATAGTTGATCAGTCATCAACATCTCGACTGCATCCCAGCTGCTAGTCATTTTTACTATCGGTTTTTTTGTTGCAAATTTTTTGTCACTTGGAGGATTCCAAGGAAAGATTTAGTTCTCATTTTTTAAATTCTACTCAATATAATAAATTAAGTTTTTTTTCTATTATATAATGTAGTATTTCTAATTCTTTTTCAAATAGACTAATCAACACTCTACCGTGTTAAAACCTAAAACTCGACATAAGTGTGTATATATATATTATAAGTTAAGTTATTATTTCTTCTCTATGATTTCCTTTTTTTCCTTTGACAATTTAGAATGTTATCAGGGACACACTAACTGTCCATGTGAAAATATCTTTACGAACATGGACAGATCCAGCGTAAGGTCAGGGTGGGGGATCGTCCCCCCTGGCCCAATAAAAAAAAAATTAGATACAGACCCGCTCTTTCCGTCCCTCATCCCTGATTCAGACCCGATCATCCTCCACAACCACTCCCGCCACCAAGCCGCCGACCTCCGCCAAACCATCTCTCCTCTCCCGATCTGCCTCCACCGCCATCACCATTGCCAATCACACAAACCCATCGCCAGTGCCATCATCACCGTTGCCGCACTGTCGCTCCCTCACCGCCAAACAGAATCATCCTTCTGTTTCCTCCGACCAACTCTGGAAAGCCCAAGACAGAGAAACAAAAGGAGAAAGCAGAAGAAGAAGGAAAGCAAATAAAAGAGAGCAGAGAAGAAAAAAAGGAAAGAAAAGAAGAAAAGAAAAGAGAGGAGTAGGCTTGTCGTTTGACAAGGAAAGAAGAGAATAGGAGAAGAGATGGGCTACAAACCCATCAAGGAAAATGAGAAAAAAATGGGTTGCGACCCAAGAGAAAAAAGAGATGGGTTCTTTTAATTGATTAATAATGGACTCGAATATTTGGGCCATAAATATGAACCAATAGTTTTTTTTAATTAAATCGTGGACTAATTCGTCTTCATATTCTTTTGTAGGTATCGAGTTCGTGATTACCGTCCCGATTAAATATTTCGTCAATTTTGATATTGGTGATGATTTTCTAAACTTGAACTTTAAAGTTTACTTCTCATTTATTCTAATGTATAATTAATTTTTTTCTATATTGTCTTCTTATTTATCTTTTTGTTAAGTTTATCTAAATATTTATTATTTAGTGACGGATACAAATACTCTTAAATATTTTTCCCTTTAAAATACTCAAAAAATATATATAAATCTTAGATCCGTCCTGTTTACGAATGGGTACATAATTTATTAATTATTTATTAATAATAAAATATTAATAAAAAATTGATTCGAATCATAACTTTATTTATAAAAAGAAGGAGAAGACATTTCCATGCTTTTTAGTAAGAAAATAAATAATAATTAGAGACGTTCTCTATAGTTGCATAAATGTAAGTGTATGACTCAATCAATCAAATCCCTTCATCAATGTGAAATAATTCCACTAATCAAGGGATATGAACAATCCCCATTATGACCCACAAGAAATAAGTTTATTATGCTAGCGTAGAAGCCTTCACTGTTTTACTCCCTAATCTAATACTCCTTCCGAACTTTTTAATTGTCACTTTGAAATAGTAGTAAATTTAAAACAATGATCTTTAATCTTATTTTAATTCACATTATTTTATTTTTACACCTAATTTTTATTCAAATCACTACACTATCATCAAATTGAGTTGATACATTTTTTTTTGGTCATTTCATAAAATATATATTTCGAAAAAGATAAAATGACAAATATTATAAACAGTAAGAATTCGTAGAAAAATGACAGTTAAAAAGTTCCGGAGGGAGTACTAATAGAATGAAGTGACATGCTTTTTTAAAGCACTTAATAATTAGTACTCCATCAATTGCGCCCCGTGCTCTTTAATTTAAAAAAAAAAACTTTTATTATAATAATAAAATAAAAAAAACACAAGAGAACACATCATACGTGGTGTTGACATATGATGTTGCCATTATTAAATTAATAAATCAGATAGATAATTATAATAATAAATTATTAATAAATAACAATTAAACTCTGATCATCAAACAACTCTATTCATATTTATTTGCATTTAAATCTTAATAATCGCAACAACAATAATAATTTAATCTCGCTATTATTACAGTTAATTATCGCTCACTTTAGATTATATTGCATATAAATATATACTAAGTAACACTTAAAAAAATAATAAATTACATTTTTTTGTAAAAATATTAAGCTCTCTATTATATTACATTAATAATAATAATAATTCTATGAACAAACGAATAGAGCACTTCACGTGGAGACTTGAGAGAATATTTGAATGCAATTTAGCCTAAAAAATGGCAGAGAGAATGCTGAAGTGAGGAGAAGAAAGAAAAGAAAAGAAAATATTCGGTGGTTAAGGTTTCATTTTCATTTGAGATTTTTCTTTTAGATGCTCCTGTCACTGTGGACTATAAGAAAGCAAAAATCTTCCATTAGTGAAGCCTCTAGTGATGTTATATCATGCGGGGGAAATGGAAAAATTCAAAAAAAAAAAACTCTAAAAAAAAATACAAAATTCGTCTTAGGTACATTTAAATAAATCACAACTAACTTACAAAGCGGTTAAACATTTCTAAATCCCGTAACCCTCATATTCAACCATTATAATTCCGTGCCTAAGTCCCATAACCCTCATATTCAACCACTGTAATTTTGATCGAATTCAATTAGACATATCTAAAAAAAAATTCTAAATTACTTTATAATTACTTAGTCAACCTCATGCGGCCCTGATATCAATCATAACCGTCGGATTCAACGCTGATCTTGAAAATGGAGATGTAAGAGAATCGCGACAATCCAGAGATTATAACGTCCAATAACCAACATCAACGGCTAAATCCATGGAAAAATTTCCTTTGTAGACGAAGACAAAATGTTTAAATTATGTAATCAAGGAATAAATCTAGCTGACCCCACCTTTAACCGACAAGATTTCTTTTTTTAATACTACCATCTACGTGGCCAATTGCTGACTGGTAGGACGAGCAATTGAAGGCATGAGAACAGGGGATAATCAAAATCAACCGATATATTAGTTTCATATTTTCATCATTTAAATAAAAAAATTACATATTCCATTTTTTTTGGTACGGAACAATTATTCATTTGAATCTTAAAATATATAATTTTGTAATTTTACTCGTATTTAATTTAATATCTTTCCAGTGCGAAATTTTTTACCTGTGTTAAATTATAATATTAAAAATTGAGAAAATTATTATTCTGAGAAAAACAGAACTCTTATATTAACCAAAAAATAACTATTTAATAATTGAAGGAAGTCCAAACTTGGTAACTAAACTCTGTTTAAAAGGTATTTTATGTTGGAATGAACCTTGATTTGCCACGATTGTAGAATTTCATTGGTAGATATTTTGTTTACTTTAAAGAAATAATAATTTCAGTGAAAATGGAGAAAAATATAAGAGGTGTTATCTTTCTGGATTGATAGTTTTTTTTTTCATAAGTGAGAAATATGATACTTATAAGAAAAGCAACAAGTATAATAGTTAGAAACAATGAAGAAAAAAAAAGTGATGGAGGATTTTTGTCAACTTAATTCAGGAAATAAAAACTTTAGTCGGTAGATTCTATCCTATCGTTGAATTTTCGTAATAATTACAACGTGCGTCGCATGTTTTTTTTGGGTATAATATCCTAACATTTCAACCAAAAAAACGTTCTCAACGGGAGAAAAACCTTAAGAGAGCGCTAATGAGATGAGATATCTTTTAGTTTAATTAAAATGTTAAGTTTAATTGTTCGAATTTTGAGAAAATAGGAATTTATTAAACTTTCAAGGAGGGTCACCCATCCCTCAATGCTCCCACACGAGCATGATTAACTATGAAGTTATTAGGATCAAGCACAACCATTCCAACTAAAACCTTAAAGTGATGGTTAACACGCAACTCTAATTTTACAAAACTTTATTTTTAAAGTTGGGGTTATCATGTCACGCTTCGATTTGGAGCTTATACTATTCGAAGCCATCTCTCAGTGGTAGATTGCTGGACCCCATAAGTCCAACAGAGCTATGCAATGAATTCTTGAGGAAAGGGCCGCTCATAAGAATCTCACAAGCCTCGAATTTGGATTAATTTGATTCAGTAAAAACACGAGATTCCATATAGTTTATACCGGAAAAAAAAACCTAACAAGAATTTAATTACTACGCTACAAGCCTACAACAAAGCACGTGAGGTATGACAATCGATTGTAACATTATTAACTCAAAGTACGCATTACTAATTAAATCTATACATGTATCCACACATTTACAAGCTTCGTGGCTTAGGTCATGATGCTTATGATTTTTTCTTATTTTTTAATCTTTCAATGACACGACTTGATAGCAACAACACACATGTTTTTCTTGTATAAATAGTAGGAAGAAAGTAGCTAGTGAAGCAAATTCAAGACTTCAAGTGCTTGATCATTAGAGCTAGCTAGCTAGTATAGCAAATTAAGTTAAGCAATGGCTAATCATGGTCATGATCTGCTATCCTTGTATGGTTTCTTGCTTTCATATTTACTTGTCATTAGTGTCAAAATCGAGCAAAGTTATGGCTTCAACCCTAAACGTTTAAACTTGACAAATGTTGGCATTCAATGGTCGTCAGCCGGAGCTACTTGGTACGGTAGCCCTGACGGTGCCGGAAGTAGTGGTAATTTTCTTGTTAATAATTTAATTATATATGCATGCATACTTATAATTAATATTTTTATAAGGAGAACTAAATTTTTAATTATATGAGTAATTAAATTAAAGATTGGATTTATAATCACATGCAGGAGGTTCTTGTGGCTATGGGAATGCAGTTTCACAGTCTCCTTTCTCGTCCATGGTTACTGCCACTGGCCCATCCCTTTATAACTCAGGCAAGGAATGTGGAGCCTGCTATCAGGTATATAAATACAAATAGTTATTTTTTTAACTAATTAATTACAACTCTTAAATATTTTGAAAATTTTAATTGTTTCTTATTTACATGTTCAACGAGTTTTTGTCTTTTTGGCTCTCTTTTGTTCATTTAAATAAATAAAAAAATCTCATTCAAATATTATCGAACTCTTTAAATGATTCTTCTATTATGCTCCTTCTGATGCATAATAAATGACGTTTTCTTACGGATTCTTACGGTTCATTTTACTTGTTATTTTAGTCATTGTTCTACGAATTTTTACTATCCTAAAACATCGTTTATTTTGCACCGGAGGGAGTAATTTTCTCTATTTTCGATTGACTTAATACTTTAAAGTCAGATAAAACCAATAAAAATGAAGATTTTAATTAATGTCATATTTTAAAGAGAAATTAACAGATAAACTAGCCTAATGGATGAAGTGGTAATTTGGGAACAATAAGATTTAAAAAAAAAATGTTACACATCTAACATGTCAATTGAGAAAACTATTCGAACAAAATTAATTTTAATTGAGAGTAAATTTGGAATAAAATAATCATATAAATTGAGAAAAATTGACCCCTGATATATTAAGAACCAAACACATAAAAGACCGAGCTAAAAAAAAAATCGGTGACTTCCAAAATAAAATAATAAATTATACAACGTGGACAATAAAATAGAAATCATTAATCACCGGCCTAAATAAATATTGACTTATTGCACGCTCTCCTTTTTTTTCTGCCTTGCTTTAATATTTTCCAAAAGCAACGGTAATCAACTATATATTAGTATATGTTAAATTAATTGGTGGTTAGTGGCGGGACCAATATTCTTAACCAACACTAATATTGTCGTTATTATTTTGTAGGTGAAATGCAACAGCCATCCGTCGTGTTCTGGAAAGCCGGCAAGAGTTGTGATAACGGATTCTTGTCCCGGATGTACAACCGAATCTGCTCATTTTGATCTTAGCGGCACTTCCTTTGGCGCCATGGCAATCCCCGGTCAAGAATCCAAACTTCGCAACGCCGGTATCTTACAAATTAGATTTGCAAGGTACATAACAAAACTAATCGGCAAAGTCAACATTTTTTTGCGGATTCTTGATTGCTCACTGTGGGTTTCTTGTGTAGGGTTGCGTGTGAATATGCAGGAAAAACCATAACATTCCACGTTGACCAAGGGTCAAACTCTAACTACATTGCTGTGGTGGTGGAGTTTGAGGATGGAGATGGTGATCTTGGTAGTGTTGGCATCAAGGAAGCATCAGCAAATCAATGGAGGAGAATGCAACAATCATGGGGTGCAGTTTGGAAGCTTGATGCTGGGTCGCAGCTTAACCCTCCCTTGTCAATTCGGTTGACTTCCCAATATTCAGGCGAAACTTTAGTGGCAAATAATGTAATTCCGGATGGATGGAAACCTGGTGCTACTTATAGATCATTGGTCAATTTCGATTCCAATTAATTAGGGGATCTATACTAGATTTCAAGTTCTAGAATATTTATACATGTAGTAGACGCCCCCTATACCAAATAGAGTGATGGTGTCGATGCTAGCAATCAATAATTATGTGTGTGCATGTAATATTTTATTATATTATATTATATAATTAGAAGCAACTATGTGTGGAGAATGATTTTAAGATGCTTATAAATCATAACTTCTCCACTGGTTTATGTTAGGAAGTTGTAAGTTTTCTATTGAATAATTAGTATAACCCACGTTAGAAAGAACCATGTCAAGCAAAATTGGAGTCTTTAAATTTAATCCTCTCCTTCGGTAACGAACAAATACTTAAAAAATCTTCACATATTTGTGTCAAACTCGTAAATGATATTCGATACTTTAATATTTATAAAATTATACTTGTCTAATACCTCGCGACACGTATCAAATACTCCAATACATTTTAAACGGACCTATTACATTTGCATATATTAATACTTATTAATATTTAGTCCTTTTAAATTCTTAGGGAGTAATAAAGTATCATGTTGTATCATATATATATATTATTTATTCTTATCTCTCTTTTTTTTTTTTTTTATAAATCTTACCTATGCTTCTTACCTCAGCCCTAAGTTTCGATATTTAAATTATAATATTTGTTTAGATTTTATAAACTATTTCTTTTATGTAACTAAATATAAATAGTATCGTTATCGGGTCTAATAGTTAGTAACGATAATTAATGATATAATTAATTTATTTTAAAAAAAAAAATAAGTTTTTGTCCTAGCATCAAAAGGGCACCGTTTGCCCAAAATCGCGCCGTTTTGCACAACTGATTTGAAAAAATGAAAAGAAAAGGAGACGGGAGTAGGACTTAGGCTGCGTTTACTTTGGAGGTTTTTCCAGAAAAATTTCCAGTTTTTAGAAAAATGGACGAAAAAATAGAGAACTTGTTTACTTGGCGTATTTTTCCATTCTCGAATGGAAATGAAAAATCTCCACACTGTTCATTTATGAACAAATTTGGAGAGCGCACAAATTGGATTCTCCATTTTTCCTCTCCAAATGGAAACACGCGTTTCCAATTAATCAAACAGTGCCATTTAAATGAATTTTTCTAAAACCCAATTTTGCCCTTTCTTCTTCTTTTCAACGATGCCTCTCATTTCTTCTCATCTGCTACCTTTGCTAACCCGATTTCCTTCATCCCATCTCCTTCTACTCTCCATCCGATCTCCTCCATCCGATCTCCTTCCTCTTCATCCCGATCCTCTCATTCTTCTCCATCCCGATTTCCCGATCCCCACTGCCAGATTTCCTCGCCTCCATCGCCAAAGTCGTCCTCTCCCTCGACCCCTTCAGGCCGATTTCCTTGTTCTCTCCATCTCGATCCGACCCCTCTTCTCTTCAGGTTTGTATCCGAAATCCGGATCCCGATTTCCTTGTTTTTTAATATGTTTTGCAATACACACTACTAACTCTTGATATGGGTGCTTGTTGATGTATTTGTTTGGCTGTTAATTCTAATGATATTGATTATTGTGTTGCTGGCCAAAATTTGGGTTGTGTGCTATATAATGGATTTATCATTACCCTTTTGTTCGTTTGTCTACCTCTTTTGCTAAAGATGAAAACTTTGTGCTGGGTTTTCTTTGCTTTCAGGGCGAAAGTAGACTCGGAAAATAATGAGAATCGAGTCAGCTTCCCCGCTGCTGCAGCTGCTGCCACCAAGAGGATCAGTTGGAATCGCTCACTTTCTACTAGGTACTTCCCTAAGGCTCCATGTTTCTTTTTTTATTTTGTTTAATGAATCCATTATGTCTTTGGTTGTAATCTAAATTTCGGGTTTTGGTAGTCAAGTGAGGTTTGATTTCGTAGAATTGTTGAATGTAGTATGTTAAATGTAAACTCTTTTGGGGATGTGATGGTGTGTTTTGTTTGGTCAGTAAGTGTAGATGACAAATGGATTAGAAGCTTTGAGAGGGTAGCTTTCAGAAGAGTTTTTTTTTCTTGTCCAATTACTTGATGACTGGTGTAAATATGCATGGAGGTTCTGGGCATGTGATGGTTCTTTCATGTCACCAAGTGTAGATAACAAGTACAGAAGCAGCTTAGAGACTGTTAGTTTTGCCCCCTTTTTTAATGGAGTTATAATTTATTGGTAATCTTTGGTTTTGGTTCTTGTTATAGAGGAAGAGTGAGTATTGCTGTTGCAGCTTGTGTGGAAAAACAGCCTCAGCAAAAGCAGGCCAAGAAAAAGGGAAGAAAACCACCTATTCCTAAGGTAGCAACTCATGAGCTTTTTTCCTGTCAGTGCTCTCCTGAATTTTATATTATAGCTGTTCAAGCCTAGAGCTTTTTTTTCAGCTGCATACGAAGCAGTAATGCATTTTGTATCCATGCCTTTGTGTTTGCTCCAGAGTTGTTGTCTGAGACACAAAAGAAGGTAGTTGGTTGGTATCATATTAGCCAATTCATTAACCAATACTGACAGTTTGTGCGGCATTTGTGTTCAATAAGAGATCTGTTTTGCTTGTTGTTGCCCTTTCCCTTATGTTGTCTCTTCCGGTTCTGGTTTCTCTGTTTAGTTTCTTTGTACCTATATATATTGATTTGTGCATAATTTCCCAGCAAAAACTAGATGTATTAATTGACGATACTACAGTGACAGCTGACATTATAACATGGAATTGAATTCCTTCAAGCGAATGATTTTCATTTCCTGTGTTGTCCAACCTTAAAATATTTTGATTTTCCGAGGCTTTATTTTCTTTTCACACGTTTGTTACTTTGACATTCATCTTTACTTGCTTTGGACTGTTATTACTTTTCCCCCCCTCTCCTGGTTAAAGTTTGTATTTGGTGATGCAGTGCACAAATTGCAAGGAAGGAAGATGAAGAACAACTCCGGCTCATAGAAGAAGAAGAGCGGCGAGAACGGGAAAGGAAATTGAAGAAGCGAAAGCTGTAGTGGTATGCAGGAATTTGATTTGGTACCAGTTCATTCTTCATCTCTTCTGTTGGTGGTATAGTTGGAGCCAAATCCTATGTAATTTCTCTCTGGAATTGAGCCTTAAATCAATCATATTAGGATGTAGAGATCTGCTGTTGATTTTTTAGACGCGAGTTTACCAGATAATAATGCGAAAGGCATTTTTTTTTATGGGTGCCCAGCAGCAATTTTTTTTCGCAGATAATAATAATAATAAAGTTTTGGTTCATTTAGAATTCATTTTTATCAAATTATTATGTTTGATATATTTATTTTATTGGGATTTAAGTGAGAACTTGTGATTTGCATCTTAAAAAGAAGTTTTGTGCTCACTTCTGTAATTTGTACTGCAAATACATGCTGCTGCTGCTGCTGCGCTTCAAAAGGAAGAATTTTTTGGGTGTTTTTTGTAAATCTGTATTCCCTAAAAACATGAAAATTGCCCAAACATTAGTTGAAGGTTAGGTTTTGACTTGGACATGTTAATCAAGTCCTATTAGTATAAGAGTTATTTTTTATTTTATTAATTAGTTTAAAAATATATAATTTGATTATTCTTTTTAACTGTCATATCGCAATTACATACCTTATATATATATTACTATCATATATATTAAAACATTCGAAGGAAACATTTTAAAACAATAGTACTTGTATTCACCAATTTCAAGATTATCATGGTCTTCGCTTACTTAGTTTTTGCTAAATCATAAGGTCTCACATGCTTTATGTACGGGAATCAACACAGAATCATAGATACTATATTTTGATGGTGAATTTTTGAAAAATATTCTAGGGTTTCTGAAATATGGACACTTCTATATTTTAATTCTTGATATTTTGATTCCTAAATTTTAGTCTTTCATATATCGGGGCGTATTAAACTTTAGTTCCTATTATTAGAATTTCGTCCGAAATCCTAACTGTGCATGAAAAATATTTTCTAATAATGAAAAAATAGAAGAAAGTAAATAATTGATGGTGAATTTTTTTTCTAATAATATTTTCTTACAACTAAAAGTTAAGAAAATAGGAGAAAGTAAATAATTATAAAATATTATTATTGTTTTATTTTATTAAGAAAAATAGAGCTTTGATAATTTTATTTAATTATTAGTAGATTGATGATATATATTTGTGTCGATACGCCCCATACAGAATGTATGGTTTCTTGCAAAAATCATACCACCGTCATGACGCCCAGCCTCAAGCGTCATAACGCTCCGAGTAAAAGATATGGGTTTTTGCGAAAATATCCAAGCATTATGACTCCCAGGCTCAAGCGTCATGACTCCCCAAACAGATGTGATGGGTTATTGCGAAAACATCCCAGCGTCATAACGCCCAGTCTCAAGAGTCATGACGCCCAAAACTGAAGTGATGGTTTTGCGAAAACATCCCAGCGTCATGACGCCAGTATCATGTGGCATGACGCTCCAAACAGTAGTTATGGGTTCTATCAAAATTAAGTCAGCGTCATGACGTCCAATATCAAGCGTCATGACTTCCAGGCTCAAGCGTCATTATGCCCAGGATCAAGCGTCATGACGCCCAAACACATTTCCATTCTTCTAAAAATTGGAAATAAGTGCGAAGTAAACACGTTTTCTAGTTTTTCAGATTTAGAAAATTTTAAAAAAATGCGAAGTAAACACGTTTTCCAGTTTTCGAATGGAAATAAAAAAATTTCAAATTCCGAAAAATAGAAATTTTTTGGAAAGGAGATTTTTCCAAAGTAAAGGCACCCTTAGGCTGCGTTTCATAACGGAATTAATTCTGTTTGGAGTTATTTCTGTTTTCCAAAATTTTCCATCTGGAGTTATTTCCGGAATTATTTCTGTTTTCCAAAATTCTGTTTCACAGCTACAGTACGTTTTCTGTTTTCCAGCCTTCATTTTCCAACCTTAGAAAACTCAAAATCGTATTCACCTAACAACTATTTCTGACTTTTATGAAAAAAAAAACTACTACTATTATTAAATCAATTTTATTTTCATTAAAAAACAATGCTAATGTTATTTTTTTGTTAAGATTAATAAACTAAATAGTAGCCCATTTTAAGTTTATTAAAAATCAAATATAAGTATGGTAAACATATTCATGTTTAGATTCAAAAGCACAAGCCATTTAAGGGTTGTTTAATTTTTGGAAAATTTTTGGAAAATTTTCTAAAAATTGGAAATATTTCCAAAATCTGTTTCACAGCAACATTTTCCCAAATGGGAGAAAATTTCCCAGTTCTCCAATTACTATTCAGTTTTCCAGAATTAACACTACATATTTGGAAAATTCTGGAAACGCCGTTTTTGAAGTTTTCCAAAAAAAAAATTCAAAATTTTTTTTTTTTTTTTTTAGCTCAACCGATCCATATTGTTAACATAAAAAAGAAACAATGTTATTTTGGACATTTCAACCCTCATAATTTATAAATATGCTAAATCTATTCACGTTAAAGATCAAATATAAATATAATAATTTCGTTCATGAAAATAAAATACATGTCTTGAATTATTTGTTCATGACGTGAATACAACAAACTCGAAATCGTATTCACCTAAAATCAAGTATAAATATAATAATTCCGTTTATGAAAATAAAATACATATAAAATAATCTTGAATTATTTGTTCATTACGTGAATACCACAAATATCAACATTCAAAACATACTTAATTTAAATTGTTACTTCTTCATATTCTAACAATTATTATAATGAGACCATAATTGATTTGCAATATCTTCTCTAACGCCATTCATTAGTTGCTGTTGGGACATATCCACTTGAATACCTTCTTGCGTCACATTAGCTTCGTTCTCGTATAAATTTTGCTGACCTTCTGTACCATATTCTGTGAATAGTTGATCAGCTCTATCTTCCATTCGAATAAAGTTGTGTAGTGTACAACAAGCTAAAGGTATTTGCCTCTGACGACGAAGAGGATAATTTGGAATGGACTTTAAGATTGGAAATCTAGCCTTCAGAACACCAAAAGCCCTTTCAATCACATTTCTCAATGACGAATGTCGATAGTTAAACAATGCATATTTTCTTGTTATCCTTCCTCGTCCACGAAAATCATTTAAATGATACCGTTCACCACGATAAGGAGCTAAAAATCCAGGAATATTTGGATAACCAGCATCAACTGCATAATAATAGCCTGCCAAATATAAATAACAATCAAATATTGGTAGTAAACCATTAATGTAACAACTGATAAATATTGTTATGAATTACAAAAATAATGTCTTACCAGCTGCGGGCATAGGAAAAGCATTATCTGGTCTAGTTAATGCATCAAGAAAAACGCGTGAATCATTAGCTGTGCCTTCCCAACCACTATACACAAAGGTAAACATCATATCATGCGAACAAGCCGCCATAACATTTTGAGTAATAAGTGCTTTTCTACCCCGGTAAGTTTTTTGTTTTTCTTTCGGACACCAAGCTGCGACATGAGTACCATCTATAGCACCTATGCATTTCTAAAAGAGAAAAAATAGAACATAGATAAGTTTAATATTCAAACATCACTGTGACATTTATTTAGTCATCATGAATTTATAATACACGAAAATACATGAATTTATAATACACGAAAATACCTGAAAATATGGATACCATCTAGAATTTGCTTGTATCTCTGGTTGAATGGGTCCTCTGTCAACATGTCTGATCAAATAAGTTCCTAAAGAAACTAAAGCGCGTATGACACGCTTAACCCAACGTGAAACTGTCGCAGTTGAATGCTGAAATCGCTCTGCCACCATCCTTTGAGTTACTCTATGACATAATACAGTCAATCCCATTGCCACACCCTCTTCCAAACTAACTACACGTGAGTTCTGTAAGTTCAACCCTCTCAACCTGTCACATAAGTTCAGAAACACATGTGGCCTCATACGAAAAATGTCGTAGCATCTAATTGGATGTCCTAGTAAAACTTCAATAATATACACTCTACCGGTGAGCATAGATGTGCGGCAAGGTACTCTATCAATGAAACTGTTGTCACTTTCCATTAACATACGGATGAACATAGCCTCCTGGAACTCGTCGTCGTCATCATCATCAGTAGTAGAACTATCACTACTTGAATTGATAACAGAAGTACTAGAACAATTCTGAAAATATTGGGACATTTCACCTGCATTATTAAGCAATTATGTTGTATTAGTTATACATTTACAAAATTAGCTAAATTGACATGTTAATAATAAAATTAATTGACAATAATACTTAACATAAACGTCATAGAATTGTACCAACATACATAACAACCAAATCATAAATATTTTAAAACAAGCTCCATAGAAAACTCATAAATAAAGTCTACAGGATTTTAAAACAATCCGCTGTCATTCTAAAGCCCTCAACCAGGACTTTCTTCTCATAGCAGACATCTTCATGAACGCATTCCTCCAATGTTTTTCTTTGAACTGCACAAGTGCATTGTTATAAGAGGCCTCCGAAATATCATCTAAACTCTCTAACGCATCCATGCACGCATCAAGAGAGTATTTGTTTTTTGATGGGCTTGTAACTTCAGACTGCTCTCCTCTACACTTCTTTGTTTTTTCTTTAAAATAATCAGCCCTCGCAGTAGCAGATGATGCCATAGCCTCCATATAAGGGTCCCACTGTTTAGAAACTCCTTTCTTACAACGCCTACTACCTGCATCATTCTCCGCAGCACGTTTTCCTTTTGAGCTCCCACCACCAGACCTGTCAACTTCCATTTCATGATCATCTTCAGGTACATTAACACCATACTTCAGAAAGTCTTCTTCATTCTGGCGTTCTTCATCTGAGCTCGGTGGCAATTGCGAAGAAGCATGATGGAGCTGTCCAGTAGCGGTAGATCTGTTAAACACTTGACCAAGAAGCTCATAGTTCTGACAGCCTTTATTTCTGAATGTCTTGTAGATCTTATTTTTCTGCAAAGAAAATAAACAACATTGAATTTAATCAAAATATGAAAGGAAATTTATGATATGAATTACAAAAAAAACATGTAAGGAAACGTACCATGAAAAACATTTGCCACACAGCTTCAGGTGCATACACAGTGTTTAAACTTGATTGGTAGGTGACTCCTGTATGGTCTAACAAATCTGAAAATTGGCGATGTTTTTGTCGCAGTCGATTGTATTTGCCTAACAACTTGACTGGTCCAAATCGTTCACCGGAAGATAAGTATAATTCGTTATCCATGTCTCCCCAATCCGTAGCTTTAAAACTAGGAGTACCATTTTGATCTACCTTCACTCTCTCGTACAATATCTCTAAAAATTTCAATTCAGTTCCATCGGACCATTTACCATCATCTTCTCCATTTCTTTTTCTCATCTAAAAATCCTCAAAATTACAGAAGCACTCAAATGACGCACATGAGAAAATAGCACAATAATACATACTCCAAGGAAAAGGTACGTAGTTATTAAATAGTTACTATACTATAATTATTGGTAATTATTTCTTATATATAAAGTTATATATAAAATATAATAATAAATCTATATAAAGGTTGCTAGCTAGATAAAATATATAATATTGGGTGTGGACCAGTTCTGTGGAATAGGGCACACAAAAATGATCATAACATGACCACCACCATATTCAAATTTTGAAAGAAAAAAAACAACAAGTGCATGACCATGGCACGTGGCCACTATCGGCCTAGATCTGTAGTTTGGGTTTGTGTACATAGTCAATGAAATACTGTACTAAATTATTAAAACGATATTTCATCTCCTCTTGACCAAACAAGCACTAAAAACAAGTATTGATGAAACTTAACTAAGTACTAACAGAAAACGATGTCAAAATATAAAAACGAACCCAGATAACTGACCGTAATGACGAGGCGAGAAGAACCCAGGTGGCGGCGAGGTCAGAGGTGGCCGGAGTGGACTACACGCGCCGGCGCGTGGAAGATGCCGGCGGAGACGTTGGCTGCGCGTGGAGGCGCGTCGAAGGTCGGAATGCCGTGCTTCCACTTGCTCCCGACTCGACTCGTCGTTGCGCTTCTTTACGTGCCGGCGGTGAGAATAGAATACTCCGGGAAGTTTTCGGACAGAGAATACAAAAAAAATAGGATTTGGTTAAGGGTTTGGGAAGAAAGTGGATACGAAGTGGAAGGAAGTAGACGAGCTTTTTACTAGTTGTAAATAATAATTGAACTTGTAACAGTTGTTGTCAAAAGTTGATGCTGTCAAAAGTTGATGCCATCCGGTTGAAATGCAAAAAAGATATATTATATTATAAATTCAAAAATGAGTTGTTTGTTAGTTGTAAATAATTTTACTCGTACCTGAAAAAAGATTCTCTGAGCAATGCGGTAATTATTTTGTCATGTATGCAATAATTCAATTGCTCCTTCTTTCATGACAATAGTGAGCAATGCAGTAACTATTTTGTCACCATTATGTATGCAATAATTCAATTGCTTTACTCTTTCAATTGCTTTGCTCTTTCGTAACTCAATTATTTGATATTAAAAGTGAGAATAAATTAAGGAGTGAGTGAATCATATGTGTATCTATTATTTATTTATTTTAAACGAGAAATTATTAAATATATTCGTTACATATAAGTGTAATTTTAATATGAGCTCAATTAATTAATTTTTTAAAATTAAAAGTGAATTCATATTTATTGAGGATTCTGAGTGAGTAAATTCGGACCTTAAATCGAACTTTTTCTTTATTTACTGATTACTATTTATTTTGTTTCATTTTATTGGATATTTTAGTATTTTTGGTTCGGGATCTTATTCATTTCAAGTGAGATTCCTCGTGTTGATAGTTCGAACTAATTAAATAAATAATAAACATTTTCCAAAAGTCAACCCATCTCAACCATTGATCAAAATTGACCCTTTCTTTTCTCCTCATCCAACGGTCAAGGAATTAAGCACCCAAGTGCATGCATTAGCTCTGACACCAGCATCACCTCACTCCATTTTGCCTTTTTCCTACTGCTCGTAGCACAATTGTCATTTGCCTCGCTTGCTTGCCGCTGCCACCGGAGTTGCTGTCGCTGGAGAAGGGCTGCTGTCGTTGCTACTGCTGTTGTGTTGCTGTCATCGAGGCTGGAGCTGGTCGCTGGTCAGAGAAGGGCTCCATGTTGCTGTCACCGAAGCTGGAGCAGGCTGCTGACGTTGCTACTGCCGCCACGTTGCCTACCTATTCGCCGCTGCCTCACCAGAGCCGCCGCTGCGCAGCCTCTCAGTTCGCCGCCGAACCGCCGCTGCGGTGCCATCCCTCGCTCCGCCGCTGCTGTGCTGCTCCGTGGCCGTGCTCTGCTGCGCTGCCACTGTTTCTGGTTTGGGCTAAAGGAAGAAGACTATGTGAAGGGAGATGATGAATAGGAGGAAGCCCAAACGGGAAAGGAAAGAAGAGATGATGGGTTGGTCATTTTAATTGATCATGGGCTTGGCATAGGCCAAGCCCAAATGGAAAAAAGAAAAGGACCCAATTTCTAGACCCACCGGGCCTAGTCCAATTTTTCAGCCCATCGCATTTATTTTTCGTACCAATTTTTCGTATGCTTGTACTGTTTATTTATTTCCGCACTTGTGCTGTTTATTTATTTTCGCACCTATACTGTTTATTTATTTTCGTATGCTTGCATGTTTAATTATTTATTTTCGTATGCTTGCATGTTTAATTATTCTGCTTGCTTATAATCGTCATAAATAATTAGTTCACTTGCATACAATAATTTTGATGCCGATTATTCGAATGCTCGTACTATTTAACTAATCATCTTTGCATGCTTTCGAATATTTAAATAACATTCCCAACCCTTTTATTTATTTCACGTTTTTTTTCATATATGCTCGTATGCATGAATGTTATTATTAATATTGTATTTTACTCGTATGGTTTTAATTAGGAGTATTAGTTAGTTCAATATCAATTATAAAGTATTTTTATTACAATTTGTATCAATCTACATATTAATCATCAAAATTACGAGGGTAGACATGTCTAAAATAACATTATTATTTTTAGATTAACAATATGAATTTATTGAACTAAAGTAATAAAAAAAAATTGGAAAATGTTTTCCAAATGGAAATATTTCCGAAAATTTGGAAAATGTTTTCCAAATGGAAATATTTCCAAAAATACTACAAATTATTTAATATTAGGAGTGAGTGAGTCCTATGTGTATCTATTAATTTTATTTTTTTAAAATGAAAAATTATTAAATATATTCGTTACATATAAGTGTAACTTTAATATGAGCTCATTTAATTGATTTTTTAAAATTAAAATTGAATTCATATTTATTAATCTGCAAAATCAAAATGAGAAAAGTGACCGAACATTAGTTAGTTAAATCATAATTAATTAAGCCATTGGTGCGCCACGTGCCATGAAATTTCTTATAACACGGTTGGTTATTGAATTTTACTCGTATGATTTTAATTAGGAGTATCAGTTAGTAATTTTGGCATCAGTTGGCTCCCACTACGGTGTGGAACATGGCTCGTCAGGAGTCTTTTCGTGATTGGATGGAGGCTAATCTGAGAGGGGGTGGGATGCGTGGTATAGGCACGAGTTGGAGTCTCACCTTTGGTCTTTCCTGCTGGTGGTTGTGGAAGTGGCGCAACGAGATTGTCTTCAAAAACAATCATGTGTCGGTTGCTACTAGAATTTCTATTGTTAAAGCTGCGTATTCTTCTGCAATGAATGCTTCAACCGTCCCTTTGGGTGTTGGAGGTGGAGGTTCTACCAGGCCCGTGTCGGTCGGTTGGATAGCGGCCCATGATGGTAAGATTACCATCAATACGGATGGTGCTTGTCGTCAGATCTCGCGAAGAGCTGCGGGTGGAGGATGTCTTAGGGATAGAGATGGGTTGTGGCTTGGTGGCTTCGCGGTTGACCTCGGGCAGTGTTCGGCGTATCGTGCGGAATTGTTGGCCATGCTCTATGGAGTTCAGAACGCCCTTGAGCGTGGATGGTACGACTTGGAAATTCAATGCGACAATGCTAGTGTAGTGCATGCTATTAACAGGGACCGCTCTTCACCGGTGGCAAACATGGACTTGGTGCATCGCATTAAGGGTTTTCTGCGTTCCTCTGGATGTGTTTATCGTGTAATCCATGTATACCGCGAAGCGAATGGTTTAGCGGATGGCCTTGCCAATTTAGCTTTTACGCAGGGACCTGAGTTCCAGTGGTTTGATGTTGTTCCTATTAGTTTAACCGCCATTTACGATGGTGATAGAAGGTGCTTATCCTGAGTGTGTTCTTTAGGCGTTTAGCCTCCCTCTTTATAAAAAAAAAAAAAAAAAAATTATGAAGTATTTTTATTACAATTTGTATCAATCTACATATTAATTATCAAAATTACGAAGGTAAACATGTCTAAAATAACATATATATTTTGTTTAGATTAACAATATGAAGTTATTGAACTAAAGTAATAAAAAAAAAATTTAAAAAAATTTGGAAAATGTTTTCCAAATGGAAATATTTCCGAAAATTTTCCAAAATGGAAAATTTTGACTGTGAAACAGATTTTGGAAATAATTCCAATTTTGGAAAATTTTCAGAAAATTCTCCGTAACTAAACAGCACCTTAGCCTTTCCACTCACTTTTAGGAAACTTAGGGTTATCGACTCTCAACAAAACAGCGGACTACCTGGATCTTCTCCTTTCCTCCTCCCTCGCCATTTTCTCGACTCTCAACTCTCAACTCTCAACAACCGTGTGCGCCACTGCTCAAGAGCGTGGTGTGGACAAGTGGTTGGATCCTCCGATCATTCTCCGTCATCGATTCCGTCTTTGCAGCTCCAAGAAGGTATCGACTCCTGTTTTACACCCCTTTATTTTAGTTTGAGTTGTCTAAATCAGCAGTCCTTCTTGCTTGCATACCAGTAGTTGTTCCTCGCTCAATCCTCTTGTGCTTTGGTTCTCGGTTTGACACTTTTCACCAGCTTTGCAAATTGCAACTAGGAAGCATTGTTGGCTGTTAAGTCAAAGAAGAAATGGCCCCAAGAGATTTGTTATTTCTTTCTAGGTTGTTCTGTGCAGATTATTGTTTTATCATACTCAAATGTATGAAGTAATAAAGTTTCAATTCTATTCACTGCATTACTACATTTTTTCAATATCAGATTCAAATGTATAAAGTAATGATATTTGTTTGTTTTTTTAATTGTTTAAATCAATTTTTGGGTAACCGCCCCTCTAACAACCGGGGACGGGGCTGGGTAAAGCAAAACCTGGCTTTACCCACCCGTTGCCATTCCTATATCTGTGGTGTTAATTGGCTGCTGCCTTTGTTTCAGTAGCTGAGGTAAAGCGTAGTAAAGAAATATATAGATGATAAAGAGGCGATTCTATAGATTAGAACGCGGTGATGGGAATGAGGCCTCGTCATCTGATTCTTCTTCTTCGGATTCTGAAGTAGAAGTAGAAGCTGAAGCTGCTGATGCTTCAGATGAAGATACGGTGCCAAAAGAAGAAGACCAGTCAGAGGCCTCCATGTCCTCAGGTTTTTTCACCGTTTCACAATCTTTTCAATATTCCCATGCGGGTCTTTGTCATGTGCTGCTCGTCTGGTTTGGTTGGGTTGTGTTTATTTGGATTTTTGGTTCTTATTGAAAGTGGGCGATTTGGACAACCCATGTTGTAGTGTGTCATTTCTTTAAACAATGCTCTTTTATATCAGGATATGAGAGTGAAGATAGCTCGGGGAACCAAATTGATGTTGACTCGTCAGGTATGATTGGCTTTTGCTGTTACAACGCCATGTTTTTTCATCTAATTGTACACACACATTTTGTATGGTATGTTTCTTTGTATTTTTGTGTAATCCCATGGCTACTATATGAATTTAGTGGACCTGTTTCGTTTAGATATCTGTATCAATAATGATGACTTTGTTAGACCTGAGTAATAACATATTGCATGCACCTGTGCACCTCCATTTCTCTTTAGATTTCTCAAGGTTTTCAATAGCATATAACTATATGTAGGCCATCCTGTAATAGAACAAGAATATGTTCCAATCTATTGGTATTTTAAAGGAAGTCTATAAGCTAGTTGGCATTATACAGCTTTGTTTTTTGCTACGATTTCTTACTTCAATTTAATACCAACAAGAGCACTGGCTTCACTGGACTTCACAACATGCTAGTCTTAGCATCACCAGTCTTTTGGTTGATGCTAGAGCATTATTTTCCATGGATCTATATGATAGCGTCTGTTGCAACTGCAATATTTGAAATGCATGTTGTTTGTTACTTGCAGTTAAGTGCTAAAGGTCTGGTTATCACGTATTATTCTCACAAGCTGTTACTCTGTTTGTCCTGTTGGCTTTTTGTATTTAGTATCTTATGTTGTCCACTAAATGGCTGAGTAGTTTAACAAAAAAGCTGACTGAAATGCAGAGCCACAGTAGTGCTAAATATTGTTAATCATCGTCTTTAGATTCTTGAATGAATGTTTCATCAATTCTGTCTTATTTGTGCATTCGTCAGATATCTTTATTCCAATTTGGAAATTATTTGGCATCTCTTCCTCATGGTTTTTATATATTATACGAGTGTCGGCATTACTAGTTGTTGGGAAACAAGTTAGGTTTCTTTTATTTATTTGAGGTAGTCTTGTTTATTTTTCCAGTAAGGAAAAAGTTAAAGACTATGTGATAAAACTCTTTTCTTTGTTTTCAGCATCTCTAACATCATGATTTTATGACAGGTTTCATAGATGGAGATGATGAAACTGGAAATGGAAGAAAAAATCCTAGTATCCCTGAATTATCTCACAAAAGTGAAGTCAAGAAAGGATTCAATGTCATGGCTGGCAAAGAATCAATAGCAGCTGATGTGCCAGATTGTATCCTGAAATGCAAATCAGTTTATAAGTGCAGAATTTGTCCTCGGGTTATCTGCCTCACTGAAGAGACTCTGAGAACACATCTTAATTCTAAAGTAAGTGCATAGAACAAATGGTTGAATCAATATGCCTTCTTCTAGGGCTCAACTAAGCATCCTTTTCTCAATATTGGAATGGGTTGAGCAATAATAAAGAGATTATATTTCTTCATGTTTTATTTGTGAGTTGCGTTATAGATACATAAGTAAGTCCCTAAACAGGTAAATGTTATTTAGCATTTGCCATACTTGGAGCTGGGAATGAATCATCTAGGTGAAGTAAACAAGGCTGTCTCCTGAATTTTGGTATTAGCTATGCTGACATGGGAATTATGTTCCCTTCTCTTGGTCTGCTAAGGTCTTTTAATGGTTCTAAAAATAAGTTAAAATTAAAAAAAAATGTAGGATGGAAAGAGCTCATGATGTTTAACAGCCAAAAACAGGCTAAAATTATCACTAGATTAAAATTAAAATAAGAACTGTTTCATCTAGTTTTTACTAGCCTGACTCCTTAACTCTAATCCATGGAGGAAATGGAATCCTAACTAGCCTTTAATAGCCTAGTACCAATTAAAAGAACAACCCATTTTTATGCTAATGGAAGGCCAAAACTAAACCTCACTACAGTAATTTGAACAGTGCTATATACAACTAATTAATTTTTGGAACCTATAAACTCTTTTGACTTAGCTGACCTTAGTCTGGACTGAACTTTGCGTGGTTTAGGTATGACCTGCAGTAAGTGCATGCCCTATGCATATTGTTTAGGAGGTTCACCAGGTTGCTCGTTTGCTGTAGTCCTCATGGAGTGTCTAATGTGGAACAGGTCTTATCTGGGGATTTATATATATATAAACCAGGTTTTGACTAGCTCATGATTGATCATGTCCATCTTGTTCACAATCTCAAACTTCTGTTGCATTATTTCTCCATCTATTAGTAATTGACTTGATGATATTCATTAACTTATACCGCAAAAACCAGTGAATCAGCAAGGACTACGTGGATAAAAAATGACAGATGGAGAATCTTCTCCCTTAGAGGAATTAGTTTCTAGAGAGCATCTTATAATTTTGTTATTCTCATTGATTTGTGTTATTGCCGTTTAATTGATTTATATGATTCAGTTTTGGCCTTCCATAAGTATTGTAATGCATAGCCACCCCTTGTGTTCTAGAGGCACAGTCGATCTGAGAAGTTGCTAAAGGAAAATAGGCTGAAGGCTGTGCTCAATAGTGATGGGGAAATTGAGAACCAGGAGACTGCTGCAGAGATGAACGCCCGAATTGTTGCTCTTTCACAGGTTGGTTATCTTACTTGAGAACACAAGCTAAGATGAGTAAGGAGTCAGATGGCCGTTGTTACAGGCTAACAAATTATATTTTTTTCAGGGGAAACCAAAAAAGAATAATAAAGGACGGCAGCGACAAAGGAAGAGGTCTAGAAAGCAGGTATGAATGATCATTGTTTGCTATCATGAACTTTTTGGCATGAGTATTTGTAGAATTCTTTATTCGGCAATGTTAATTTCAGAATGATGTAGAGACTTCCAAGAATGAGAAAGCAGTGGTATCAATTAGAGGTCCTTCCAAGAAAAGACACAAAAGTAAGAAATGATGTTATATCTTTGTTTACGGTTTTGTGCATCAAGAGAACGGAGAAGCAGGGCTTCAATAGCGTAAGAGAATTATTTCCCTTTCAGCAGCTGAATTGAATGGTGCCTTTTGGCGTCCTGTGTGGTTTTGGACTTTTGGCATGTGGTGGGTTGAGAAATACCATGAATTTATGATATCTTGTGTGAATTTACAATGGCACCTTTTTTTGACAGAATCATGACTTTCTTAGTCTCATCTTTTGAACAACAAATGAGTTGGCTGTTTAGCGCACAGTTTTTCTCAAGAAATTACGTGATGTTCAGAGAAACCTTTTTTCAGATTATCATCTAAAACTCGCAGGGCTTCTTGTTTTAACATATGGGTTAGTGCGTTGAATGGTTGGACTCGGTTGCTTGCCCACTACTGTGTAATGTCGGGCATGGAGTCTTAAATTGCTCAGGAATCATGGAAATGCTTTTGGTTGCCCATGTTTGTTTCTCAAAATCAGCCCACGGCGGTGAGAGTAATTTCCTACCTTGGTTTATCGTACAGATTTAAGATTGCGAGTTAAAAGAATGCATTCGTGTTCTTCTGAATGTTGCATAATCTCGTAGAAAAAGGATGTTGTCACGTCACATGAGTGGCAGACTGGGTTTAAAGTTGAACCACTAACTAAATCGAAGGAATGAATAATCTAGCTGTGATTTTTCAAACTCCTTTAAGCTCTAGTAAATTAGGAGGGGAAAAAAACGATGCATGATTTCTTGGAACAGGTTTGTTTTGTCCATAAATGGGCTACAAAAGGCCCATTCTTGCCACTCACAAAGAACCCGATCATTAAGATTATAAGTAATAATGGTACTTCTTCTTACAACCTAAGAATTTCGGTGAATGGCTTTCATTGCCTATGATTAGACATTTAATTAAGCATTCAAGATGAATCTCGTCAATCCTATCTATAGATATGGACATAGTGTATACCCTCGGACTATAGGTTAAATTCAAATAACCCACCGAATTAAAATGTTTATATATTAGAGGGACCAATATCCTTAACCAACACTAATATTGTCGTTATTATTTTGTAGGTGAAATGTAACAATCATCCATGCATCGTGTTCTGGAAAGCCAGCTAGAGTGGTGATAACGTATTCTTGTCCCGGATGTACAACCGAATCTGCTCATTTCGATCTTAGCGGCACTTCCTTTGGCGCCATGGCAACCCCCGGTCAAGAATCCAAACTCCGCAATCATGGGGTGCAGTTTGGAAGCTTGATGCTGGGTCGCAGCTTAACCCTCACTTGTCAATTCGGTTGACTTCCCAATATTCAGGCGAAGCTTTAGTGGCAAATTATGTAATTCCGGATAGATGGTGCCGCTTATGAATCATTGGTCAATTTCTCCAATTAGGGCATCTACAAAATTTCCCGAATCAAATTTCTCCAGTTTGTAATGATGAAATTTTCTGCTACTGTTCAACTTCGGTTTGTCGCTGACCTGCCGAATCAAATTTTAGTTTAGCTGTTTGAAAAGATTTTTGCACAAAGCAGTTAGATTGTTGGTTAAACTTGACTGCTTTATCTGTGAGGTTCACTTTAAAGGCATGATGTTTGATTTGTTCCTTTGAATTTTGTTACTAAAGTTCCTTATGTGGAGGTTTTCATGTTCAGGGGTCATTAGCATGCTTAAAGACTCGTGGGTACATGGTCAGCTTCGGGCAGTCGTCTGGTGTAGTGAATCCTATTCCAATGTCAGCACTTGCTCCAAAATCAATATACTTGACAAGGCCCACCCTGATGCATTACACCGCAACGCGGGATGAGCTGCTCCAAACTGCAGGTGAGGTATTCACAAGCATTGCATCTGGTGTCTTACGGGTCCGTGTAAATCACACATACCCTCTATCTCAAGCAGCACAGGCGCATGCTGACCTTGAGGGTCGAAAAACAACCGGATCAGTTGTATTGATTCCGTAAGGCGATGTACTGGAAGTGTCGGTGGGGATCGTCCTGTTTATTACACTGCTGATAAAAGAATGCCTCGTTACGAGATCTGTTTCACTTGTGTCCATAACTTCCTGAGCTATTTATTGAGTACACTTTCTGTAGTTACTGTACTGCTATATTAGGGCTAGTGTGGACTGCTTTTTTGAACGGTTCCAAATAACTTGTAGAGCATGCTTATACTAAAAATGAAAAGATGGATTGCGATGTAACACAGAACTAAATGCAAGCTGTTCTTGAATGCTCTTATGAATCAGAATCAAGTTTGACACAAGTTGGGTTGCAAGGGTAAGGGCAATCAATCTTTTTGATGGAACTTCTGTCATAAAACCAGTCTCCAACTGCCTTAGCCATTTTCTGCATGACACAAATTCAAACAATGCATTTAGAGGAAATTAATAATGGAAACAAACACAGAAAATGGAAAAGTAAAATAAAAATGAAAAATAGCAATTCTTTTTACCGTATTGTCAACAACTGGAGATTTATCACTGAACCAAGTATCTAATGATCCAGATTGACAGTGTATATAGCAAGAGTTAATCCAATATCCATTTGATGCAGATTTCCCTACTCCACTGTTCAGTGCGTTTATGAATTGTTTCCGGAATCCTGAAAAAAAAACACGAGCTTGTAGTTCAATGGTATTTCTGAGTAAAGCATAGAGGCCTAGTTTTCTGAGTTCAGATACGGTAATGAACACAAGCCAATCAGTGGTCACCTTGGACAATATCTAGCTGACTGGGTGTGCAGTTCTTTAAGTCCACTTTGCAGCTCTTCCAGGCTCCTTCGTGATCAACAGCAGTTGGTGCAAGAATATTCTTAAGCTGCATTAGCATAACAAGATTGGAAAATTAGAGGGGGAGTGAAATGAGACGTATATATGTTACTGTTCACGTAAGCTAGGAAACTCTGAACCCGAGACCTAGCCCTCCTTGCTTTTGCAGAAAGCCCTGTTGAGCAGCAAACTCATTCTAGTATGTTTGGAAATGAATTCTGCTTTTCTTCACCAAAGAACAGGTGGCCAAAGTTGCTTCTGCCAAAAGCAGTTTTGGCCATCAGATCTATGGTGGAAAAGTCATAACTCGATCCAAAACAGACCTGTATCTTATGAACTTACGTTCGATTAACATATAACTACAAGATTGGGTTGCACCATAAGAAAGTATTCGAAGTATGTCTTTACCTGCCAGGCATC
The DNA here is from genome assembly GCA_963691705.1 of Viola odorata. Lineage (NCBI taxonomy): Eukaryota > Viridiplantae > Streptophyta > Magnoliopsida > Malpighiales > Violaceae > Viola > Viola odorata. The sequence continues at coordinate 66,239,567 of OY829539.1, read as the reverse complement.
ATAAGCTGAATTTACAATAAAAAGAGGTGTTTGCATAGTTTGAGCCACGTATTGTGGGAAGAAACACTGGAGATATCACAAGGAAAGTTTCTATTAGAGATGAGATTGAAGAAGAAAATGACTTGAAGAAGAACAAAACAATGTCAGAAATAGGCAACACTCGCCAACTCTGGACTCATGCTTGAAGTGCATGATGAAGGTAATGTCTCTGCTGATCCCTACACAAGTCAATTGATAAAATTTAGGAATACAAAGTGAAGTAGAATGTAGAGTTCATATAAACGAATGCACAATCCGATTTGAGTCGAGAAAGAGCAGGTAAGTACATGAGTTTGAACTACTTTATTGAAGAAAGATTCGATGTAAGATCCTCCAGAAATGTCATTCCTGCAACAGAATTGTAAAGATCACTTGACTAAAAAAAAAAAAAAGATGGAACATTTGGATTGATTCTTGGCATAAACCTACCCATGAATGAAGTGTCCGGCATCAGAGACACATTTCACTCGAGCATTTCCGGGTAGACGAGATCGAAACTTATCGCAGTGCAAAATCGCAGCCAATCCACCAGCAGAACAGCCAGAGAGAATAGCCTGTGAGTGATTACCAAATCCCACAAAAACAGTAAGAAAATGCCAAGTAGATGTGTTTTCTTTTATGTCAAGGAAAAGGAGTTCATACATTTTGAGCATTATTCATTCCCTTTGCTAAAAGGTCATCAATGATAGCCTGCCAAACTCTTTCTCCTCTGAAGAAAAGACCAGTTTTCTGATCCACAAATTGCATGTATAAATAAGCAAGTCAAAAAAGAGAGAAAATCTTCAAGTTCTTAGGATTTTTTTCAACTAGCTCACCGGATCGACTCCATCCACATCACCAGTAAAAGATGATCCATCACAGTATCTAATCTTAATTCTGTTCCAGTTGAAGAAGTCTACATAACAAAAAAAAAAAACAGAACTCAAATACTAATCAAGTGAACTACAGTAAAATTGAATAAGCAAGATCTCAACTGGATGAAACACCAAATCTTAATTAGGTACCAGAATTAGATGCTTGTTTGCTGCCTAGAATGCCAGAGAAACCCATTGTCTTCTCCATCTTTGATGATGAACCCTTGTAAGTATTCTTTCTGGATAGACAAGTTTCAACATCTGTACACCATCCCCCTCCCTTGCAAATCCAGATCACAAGATGAAAACTTTAGCACATACACATCCATACCAACAAACTGATTTGTGCTTCTTTAAACTGTCTTAACATTAAAACTACTAATTAACTAACTAACTAACTAATTACCTCCATGTGGACCAACCAGTTGTTAATCCCAGAACCAGATCCTCTCTCCAAATGGAAAGCTGGTGGACTCCCATCCAAGCAAACTACATAAACAACATTTCACAGTAATCTCAAAAAAATGTCCAAAAACCAAAAAAGTTGATTCATTTAAGGTAAGTACCAGCTCCATTTGCTTTTGCAGTCTCAACAATGGTAATTGGTATGCTAGCTCCATCTAATTTGAGCACAAGTAACAGTACTGTACAAAGCAGAAGATACAGACATTGGCCTGATATTAACTCTGCCATTTCTTTTCTTTTTTTCTTAAGCTCCACAGCGACCAAAAAAGGAAAGAAAAAGAAAGGGAGCAGCTTGAAGTTTGCAAGAAAAAGAAAGGAGTGGCTACTTGTTGCTGTATTTGTTTTGTAGTAACAAAATTCACACGGTTTGGCAATGGTGGCTGAGGGTGGAGGAGATTACAGTGTCAGTGAATTTTTAGTAATACTAGGTGCAGTACTCAACTGTTAAAAAAAAAACAAAAAAAAAACTGCTGTAATCAACTCTTCTTTTTATTGGTTAAAGAGAAAACGTATATGAGATTGCATGTGCCAGAAATGGAAATTTATAGGCTTAAAGCTCTTCTTGTAATACAAAAGAAAATATGTATATACAAGAAAGAATATTTTAGCTTTTAGATAGAATTTATTAGGGATGGTAATGTGTAGGGTAACATTCATTCATAGTCTATCTAAAACAAAAGAAATTTAATAAAAGAAAGTAAACATTTCAAGAACTATTTTACTAAATTACCGAAAAAGGATAAAAGTTTAGAGGATTTAAAAAATTAAGAGGGGCACCCTACCCTTATAATTAGGGTAATTAAATATCAATGTTCATATCTTACCCTAATAAAAAGTGTAGTTGCCGGACTATCGTAGAAATCATACAATATTGGAGTTTCAATAATACTATGATGTCGAAGCTATAGAAGAAGGGAAACATAAAAAACTGAGTGTACATATAATTCAAAAATTAAAACATCGAGTCAGAGAGACAGTATACTCGCTAATGTGAATGATATATTGGACTTGAGTGGACGATACAAGAGTTCAAAAATAAAAGAATGAGATTAGTTAGTATAATTTCTTTAATTTCTTTCTTACTTAAGTCGAACTTCTTGATAGTAATCAGGTTGGGTTCATATTAAATATTTAGACTCAAATCCGATCCTAAACTCGAGGGGCTCGGGTTCGAACTCAAGTCGAATTATATCGGGCTTCCACTTTGTATAAACCAGTTTTAGGCCGGACCGGGTAGCTCATCAAGCAACCCCGCTCTTTTTGAGTTGATAGATTATATAATGTTGATCACATCATTATACAAGTTCAAATTATTTAGAAAATTCAAATAAAGAGTCCAAAAATATCATCAAGCCAGCCATTATTTACAAGATAAAATAATACAAAAAGAATATAAAACACGAAAAACATCCATAAATAGGCTTTAATTTTGTATTGGCTATATGATCATACAAAACACATTTGTTTCCTTACATTCCTTGTCTAGAGCACACATAAAGATTTATTACATAAATGATTGTACCAGTTTATTACATAAATGATGGACAGAAATACACAGAACACACAATTTCTGTACTGCATTAAGAATCAGAATCGAGAGTGACACAAGTTGGATTGCAAGGGTAAGGGCAATCAAACTGTTTAAAGGATCTTCTGTCGTAAAACCAGTCTCCAACCGCCTTAGCCATTTTCTGCATAACATAAATTCACAACAATGCATTTAAAGGAAATTAATAATAGAAATTAAAAAACTAATTAAAAAAAATGTAACAGCAATGTTGTTTTTTACCGTATTGGCAACAACTGGAGATTTATCATTCAACCAAGTATCTAGCGATCCGGATTGGCAGTGCACATAGCAAGAATTAACCCAATATCCATTTGCTGGAGATTTCCCTAATCCAGTGTTCACTGCGTTTATGAATTGTGACCTGAAGCCTGAAAAAATAGGTCAACATGAAGGAATTTTATACATAGTTGTACTTCCTACAAACTGGAGTTCGCGCCTAGGTTTCGATTTTGGATACCTTGGACAATAGCTAGCTGACTAGATGAACACTTCTTTAAGTCCAACTTGCAACTCTTCCAGGCTCCTTTGCGATCAACTGCAGTTGGTGCAAGAATATTCTTCAGCTGCATGAACATCCAAAGATGGAAAATTAGAGGCAGAAAGACGTGGATAGGAATATAAGCTAGGGGACTCGAACCTGAGGCCCACCCTCTCTGCTTCTAGGAGCTCAATCGAATCTTATGAATTTACATTCAATTAGCATAATTACAAGTTACTGTCCAGATTGGGTTGAATCATAAGAAAGTATTCTCAGAATTTGTTACCTGCCAGGCATCATATGCTGAGTTTATAATGAAAAGTGGTGTCTTCATGGTTTGAGCAACATATTGTGGGAAGAAACACTGCAAGGAAAGTTTGTGTTAGACTTCGTACCAAATTTCCCTCTCAATTTTATGGCGAATAAAACGATATCAGAATAGGCATATGTACTTACTAACTCTGGCTTCATGCTAGAAGTGCATGATGCAGGCAATGTCTTTGCTGATCCCTACACAAGTCAATTGAAATTTGGGAAAATTAAGAAGGTACGAGAGGAAAAGAACAATCTGATTCAAGTCGAGAAAGAGCAAAATCAGTACATGAGTTTGAACAACTTTACTGAAGAAAGATTCAATGTGAGACCCTCCAGAAATATCCTTCCTGCAACAGAAAAGGAGATTGTGAAACCAACCCAAAAAGATGAACATTTGGAATTTTGGTCCTTGGCATAAACTTACCCATGAATGAAGTGTCCAGCATCAGAGACACACTTCACTCTTGCATTTCCGGGTAGACGAGATCGAAATTTATCGCAATGCAGAATAGCAGCCAATCCACCAGCAGAACAGCCAGAGAGAATAGCCTGTGTGATCACCAAATCCCCCCAAAAGGTTTTACCACAAAAACAATAAAGAGGAAATGTCAAAGTAAATGTGCAAAACCAGGAAATGGAATTCATACATTTTGAGCCTTGTTCATTCCCTTTGCTAAAAGTTCATCAATGATAGCCTGCCAAACTCTTTCTCCTCTGAAGAAAAGACCAGTTTTCTGATCCACAAATTGCATGTATAAATAAGTAAGTCAAAAAAGAGAGAAAATCTTCAAGTTCTTTGGAATTTTTTCAACTAGCTCACCGGATCGACTCCATCCACATCACCAGTAAAAGATGATCCATCACAGTATCTAATCTTAATTCTGTTCCAGTTGAAGAAGTCTACATAACAAAAAAAAAATAGAACTCAATTACTAATCAAGTGAACTACAGTAAAATTGAATAAGCAAGATCTCAACTGGATGAAACGCCAAATCTTAATTAGGTACCAGGATTAGATGCTTGTTTGCTGCCTAGAATGCCAGAGAAACCCATTGTCTTCTCCATCTTTGATGATGAACCCTTGTAAGTATTCTTTCTGGATAGACAAGTTTCAACATCTGTACACCATCCCCCTCCCTTGCAAATCCAGATCACAAGATGAAAACTTTAGCACATACACATCCATACCAACTAACTAATTTGTGCTTCTTTAAACTGTCTTAACATTAAAACTACTAATTAACTAACTAACTAACTAATTACCTCCATGTGGACCAACCAGTTGTTAATCCCAGAACCAGATCCTCTCTCCAAATGGTAAGCTGGTGGACTCCCATCCAAGCAAACTACATAAACAACATTTCACAGTAATCTCAAAAAAATGTCCAAAAAACAGAAAAGAAACAAACTTTATCTTAGTTCATTCATTTGATTTAAGTAATTACCAGCTCCTTTTGCTTTTGCAGTCTCAACAATGCTAATTGGGATGCTAGCTCCATCTACTTTCAGCAGAAGTAACGCTGTAGTACAAAGCAGAACATACAGACATTGGACTGATCTTGATTCTGCCATTTCTGCTTTTTAGCAAAGCAAAATGAAATCAAGAATCCACAGCAACCCAGAAAAAGAAAGAAAATGTAGGAAGAAGCTTTGAAACTTTGAAGTGAACGAGAAAGAAGGAGTGGCTACTTGGTGCTGTATTTAAAGTAACAAAATCCACACGGTTTGGCAATTGTATCTGAGGGTAAAGGAGATATACGTGTCAGTAAATTTTTTATTTTTGTGTTTTCAGACAAGGGTCTTAAAAGTGATGCCACCTGTGTTGCAAGTTGTGGACGGCTTTTACGACAAGAGTCATAAAAATGGATAATTCAGTTGAAGACAGTAGTACCATGCCATCGCCATCTGGTTAACTTTGACAAGTTGTGGACGACAGTAACTGCCAGATGCATTCGCCAACAGCTTTCTTTCTTTCTTCATTTCTGCAGCAGCATTCATGCCACATCATTATATTGTCTCTTCTCTTTTTCTAGGAAGCATCATTGTATTGTTTGTATTTAATTAGTCATATTTATATTATTCACTCATTTACTTTCCCCCCAACTCTAATAAAATGATATTTTAAAATTAGAATAATCAATAAGAATATTTTTAATTTTAAACAATATATTTCTTCTATATTAAATAAACGGATCAATAAATATTTTTCTCTCTGCTCCATATTGAATAAATTAATCATAAATTATTTAAAAAATTACAAAATGTCATTTATTTCAAACCAATTTTTTTAACCTGAAACGTCATTTAAAAGCATCCATTGAAAGCAATAAATACTACTACCAAGCATTATTTAAGAAAAAAATATATATTATAAGGTGTTTTTTTAGTATTTTATTAGCATTAAAAAAATAAAAAAGTATTATCTAATTAGCAATATTAACAAGCACGTAGATCATTTTTTCTTTCAAAAAAATGGATTAGATTAACACAAATATTTAAGTACAAAAGGCGCAATCGCCTCGAGGCATCCCTTACCCAAATATTTTCTAAACCGGAAATCAAAACAAACTAGCTCAACTCATGAGCAGGGACATTCATTGTCCGTTTTGTGTGTACAAACGAGTAACTGATAAAAGTAGACGCCAAACATGTAGATCATTGATTATTTGATTTGTAGCAAAAGCATACAATATATACCATATAATTTTCTAAAATTTACAATCTTAACCTTCATAATAGTTTAAAAAATTCAAATAAAATAGTAAAAAGTAGTAAAAATTTATAAAATTCGGATAAAAATATAACAAATATAGTAGGAACTGAGAAAATGAAGAAAACAAATAGTGTTGATTTTTGTTAAGAAATAAGAACATAGTCACTGGTTTTTTTCCGCTTATGATCTTATCTCAATCTCAATTCCACCGTAATGTGACTTTGGATATGGATAGATTAAATGTTTTAATCAATCAGAGAAAATCATGACCTTCCCTACCAATTAGACAATTAATGAATTATATATTTATTTATATATGATATTAGGTTAGTTAATTAACTGCTTATAGGTTACAAATACCCTTTCTTTTGATGTGTCTAGTGGAGTCCAACAATGGTGATTATCGGAAAAAAGGGTTAGGAGATTCTGGACTCTGACGTTTTATTTAATGAGAACCCTCAACTATTTTTTTATTTAATCATCCCCCTGACTTTTTTACATTTTGTTTAATCACAATCCTACCGTCACGTTTTGCTGATGTGGCACCGTTATATGCCACGTCATGTACTTATTAGATGTCACGTCAGCAACTTGCCACATCATCCCAGCCACATCAAAAAGCATACCAGGGGGTAATTAAACAAAAAAAAAGTTAAGGGTTGCGATTAATCAAAACATTAAAGTTCAAGGTTATTTTATGTCATTTTTTCTAATTTCATCAATAACCCAAATTCCTTTTCCTTTCTTTTTATATACAACAAAATGATGATAATAGTAATAATAAAAATAAAATTGAAATTAATGCTTCATTGCTAGAATTGGAGGTAATTATGATTAATCTAGAATATGGTTGCCTACAAAATAACTTAACAATTAGAGGTAATTATGATTAATCTGATTAATTATGATTATTAATGGATGTTTTTGCATGAAGCCCCCTATACTAAAAGAAAAACAGACTCCTCCTTGTACTATAAAAATTCAAATTGACCCCTGAACTATTGGTCAATTGCAAGCGCACGTCCCTCTGTTAGTCAAACTAACAGACTGTTAGTTTTGACCTTGAATAGCAGGTTACCCAAAAAAATATAATTAATTTTTAAAATATAGAAAAATAATTACTTTAAAAAATCAGAAATATAATGTAATTAATTTTAAAAATCCAAAAAAATACTGTAATTGATTTTAAAAATTTAGAAAAATATTTTTTTTCCTAAAAACTAAAAAAAGAAAAGAAAAGTGATTTTGATGGTTATAGTATTCTTTTTCTTTTTTTCAATTTTCTGTATTTTAAATGTTTTATTATCTCCTCATATTTTCCAATAATTAATGAATTTCATAATTATAAAATATTTTAAAATTAGAATTTAAATTAAAATCAATAAAAAAATTCAATTATTACCCCTTAATTGTATTTATTTTTCGTAACCTTATAACTTCAGTCTTCTTCCTTCATTTCCATGCGCCGCCGCCCACTCTTCTTCTTTCTATTACATAGTCATAAACTTATATCCAAAGAAAAAATAAAAAAGAAACAAAAGCAGAAAGTATAATAAAATAAATATAGCAAAAAGACATAAAACAACTCTAAACTTTAATATTTTTATTTAATTACCCCCCTGGTTTGATGACGTTGCTTGCTTCTTGATGTGGCAAGTTGCTGATGTGGCATCGAGAAAGTGTATGATGTGGCACATAACGGTGTCCCATCAGCAAAACGTGTCAGTAGGGTTGTGATTAAACAAAATGTAAAAAAGTCAGGGGGTGATTAAATAAAAAAATAGTTGAGGGTTCCCATTAAATAAAACGTCAAAGTTCAGAGTCCCCTAACTTTTTTTTTTGCCAGTGATTATCTATTTGAAGAGTCGTAATCGTACAAGTCATTTTCTTAATTTGGTGTCATTTTGGTTGGTTTTATGAATATAAATTGGCAGCTTGGCAATCTTTCTTTTCTTGAATTATCATATTAAATCCTAGCTGTTGGCCAAAATGTACATATAATACAACTTGTAGCTTACCATAATAAGTGTCGGTGGCCCTCAATCGAGAGGGAAATTATCAAATTACCATTTCTCTCTACTGCCTCACTCCTTAGCAAAAAGCTAGTATCCGTCTATATCAATATCAGTGTAAAACGGATAAGGTGAAACTGACTCGAGACTGAATCCCTCCCGTAATGTCATATCTATCTCTTATCTATCTTAAAAGTTGACACATTATACTCCCTCCGTCCTCAAAATCTTGTCTTTCTCGCATCCTAATATTCAGTAGGAAACGCATATCGAGGAGGCCGGATGAGGCACTATTTGACCCCAAAAAAATCCGAAACTTTTTGTGAACATACGTTAATCCTTAACGTACTTCCCAGAAAAAATTTAGGGCAAAATTGTCTCAAATAGTGCGTCTGCCGGCCGTTTTAAGCTACGTGCCGAAACAGTAAAAGTAAAAGCTAAAACGACCTTATTTTGAGGACGGAGGGAGTATTATTTATAATTTTATACAATTTAATATTTATTTTTTATCAAACTTATTTATTAGATAAGTTAAAAATATTTGTCTCACTATTAAATTTAATTAGTTTATGTAATTAATTAAAAATTATAATATAAGTTATGAAATTTGAAAGGATTGAATTTCAATCATATTAAAAGTCACACAATTCTATTTGTAAGTGTTTACAATTGTCTAATTTTACTCACATGTATTTATCAGATAGTATTCATAGATGATACTAGAAGTTGAGTTTAGTTTCATTTTTTATTTGATTAAATTATATAATTATTTACTTTATTTATCTTATAATTATATTTAATTGTGAATAATTACGTGTTTTTTTATGATTTTATCAATAAGTGCGATAGTTAGCCGCCATTGTCAATTGTCAAGTGGGCAAAATAGGTGGTCATCAAATCAATTGGATTGGATATTTTTACATACCAATTGGTATTTTACACTCTATTTATATAAATGGTGGAAACAATTATTCACACACAGTATTTTAGTGATAAATCTCGTTCATGTACGTGAAGTTACAGTTTTCATGTTCAATCCTAGAACTTGTGAGGTTAGATTGTAACTTTCCTAGGATTTGCGTCGTTAGTTCAAGTGTTTTATGACAGGACACATCAAATCGTCGAATGGATCCAAAAAATTTACTTAGATAAAAGAGTTGCAGCTTCAAAGCTTCCTATGGCTGTGTAGGTTGATTCCTTCCCGATGTTGATGCTAACCAGCACATGTGAGGTGCTGGTCCCTGTTAATTATTAAACCCTAAGTCTTTTTTTTTTCTTTTTTATCACAATAAATCTAAATATTGAACGCGGCAAAAAGTTCCAATAAAGCCACAACCTTTTAGGTGCGGACCATGTGGAGAAAATAGAGTTCAAATATTTAAGACCCAGATAAGGTTCAGACAAAGACAAGTCACATTACTAAACAATACCTCCGTCGGTGGTCAAAACAATAGGCCACCGACGGTCCATTAGCAACAGCAGTTCTACCAAATTTGTACATAGATTTCAAGAATGATCCTGAACACACTCCGATTCAATGCACTTGGTTGCCTCTGGTTTATTCTTTTCCTCATCCTTTCCGGATTATGAAACTTCGAGGTAATCTTTGTCCCCAGCAAAAATCTGCAGCTCTGGTTCTTGTAGAACATGAGAAGAATTCCTGTGGCAGGTGGGATTGCAAGGGTATGGACAATCAACTAACTGGTTAGGAGCACCTCTCTCGTAAAACCAATCTCCGACTGCCTTCGAAATGGGCTATGCAGGAATCGATACCCATCAATTTTCAACCAAAAACAAGATTAGTATGGGTGTAATGTTCGTATATAAGATTGTGAAAACTACATTACGCAATAGGAGTGTGTAGGACAAGTCTTACAGTGTTCTGCACTAGTAGAGACACATTGCTTAACCATTTATGTTGTGATTCGGTTTGGCAGTGAGTGTAGCAAGAGTCTATGAACATTCCTAGTGACGAAGAATTGCACAGTTCACTCAACGCGCTTAAGAATTGCTGCCTGAAATCTGTAAGAGTCAAAGGTAGAAGAAGCTTTAGTCAAAACCAGAATGGAATATTATTGTTTGAAGATTGCCAATAAACTTTAAACTGTAAAACTACAATCTATGTAGGATGGTAAAGCAGAATTGGGTTTAGAAACCTTGTATGGTTTTCAATTGTGAAACTGTGCAGTTGTTTAAATCGCGCTTGCAGTTAAGCCATTCCATATGAGGATCAGCAGCCGTCGGCACCAAAATGTTCTGTATCTGAGTGAACACAACCAGTTGAAGAATTTAACTATAATGTTTCTGTCTTGTAACTCTCTTACTCTGGTAAGCATAATTATAAAAAAAATGCTCACCTGCCAGGAATCGTATGCTGAATTTATGATAAAAAGGGGTGTTTGCATTCGGTGCGCAGCGTATTGTGGAAAAAAACACTGCAAATTTTCACAAGAACATGGAAGCTTGAGGAAAAGGGGTAGGAGTAAAAAGAGTTTATCAGGACAGCTGCACTTACCAACTCAGGTTTCATTCTTGCAGTGCATGATTGGGGCAAATGATTTACTGATCCCTACACAATTGATGAAGGAAATATTAGAACTGGGAATAAGTTGGATGAGACTTCATGAAGGACAGAATATAGAGACAGAAAATTCTAAACTTAAGGATTCGAGTTGTTACATGCGTCGCAACAACTCCATTATAGAATGCCTCAATCGATTTCACCCCAGAAATATCTTTCCTGTTACAGATCACAATGCTCAAATGCATAGAATAAAAATGATCAATATAGAAAAGCAAATCGATGTGGTTCTGCCCACTAGCTTACGTGTGAATAAAGAATCCAGCATCTGATACACATTTTACTTTAGCATGTGTGGGCAGGAGAGATCGAAAGTTATCACAATGCAAAACAGATGTCAATCCACCAGCAGAGCAACCAGATAAAATGGCCTGTCATACTGATCTGTTATCGCTAGAAGAGAATTTCAGGAAGGAAGATGATTGCAGGTATGGAATTTGATACAATCATCAAACCATTACGTACATTTTCAGCATTTTTCATTCCTTTAGCTAACAGATCCTCCATCACAGCAAGCCAGACCCTCGCTCCTCGGAAGTAAAGGTTGGTGGTCTGATCACATTACACTTTGATTACTACTAATCAATAATTTCTAAATTACAAAAAAAATCATTCAAGTTCTTGAGCAAGGTCGATATCCAAATAACTTACAGGGTCAACATTTTCGACGTCACCAGTGAATGACGACCCATCACAGTATCCAACCTTAATTCTGTTCCAGTTGTAAAAGTCTGCATATTGACATAGAACCTCAGTGAAACATAAACCATTAGAACTTAAAGAAATGGGTAGCGTGAACTAGTGAGCCAACCTGGATTAGACTGTTGCCGATTACTTAGTATACCAGAGAAATTCATGTGCTTCTGCATTATCTTAGACGAGCCCAACGATGTGTGCTTACGAACAAAGCAACTCTCAACATTATGACACCAGGCTCCTCCCTAAGAACACCAGCAAATGGTACAATGCATCGCAACAACTCTTAAATACGAGGGAAATGGAAGAAAAAAGAACAGAAAAGTCGAAAAACATTCTTTAACTGCAGTAACTTTTTAAAATTTTATTCCCTCCGTCCTTCAATGTTTGTCGTGAGACAATTTTGCCCTTAATTTTTTCTAGAAAGTACGTTAATAATACATTCACAAAAAAAATCGGATTTTTTTGGGGTCAAATAGTGCCTCATCCGGCCTCCTCGATATGCGTTCTCTACTGAATATTGAGATGCGAGGAAGACAAACATTGAAGGACTTTCCGTTCGAAGAAGCTATAGGCAACAGGACTCGCCTCAATTTGAATCAACCAATTGTTACTCCCAGCTCCGGACCCCCTGTCGAAATGATAAGCCGGAGGGCTTCCATCCAAACAAACTACCAGAAATTCGGTTCGAACAGAACAGTCAAGAAAAAGTAATAACAGTACTAAAAAAATGGCATCCAAAACAAAATAGGAATACCTACCAGCTCCTTTGGCCACTGCATCATTTAGATAAGTAATTTCTACAGAAACCCCCTCAGTTTCCAGGAATGTCAGCAACAAAACTAGAAGGATTAAGCATTTCCCTAATCTTGATTCTGCACAAATTAAGGCATCAAATCAAAAAGAAAAGAAAAAGGGCTCAGTTATAGAAATGAAGAAGTAATACAGAAGAAAACTAACTGGGATTACGCATTGTACTAATCCGGTTAAGGTTTTCTTGATAGAAGATGGCCGGATGCTTGAAAATTTATACACAGAGGAAATACTTACGTAGGGGATTCTTCTTCATCAAAAGTTGCTGCTTCCGTAAGCGAGGGACTTTCACAAAAACACGGATAATCTGCTTCTTCTTTTTACCTTTTTTCTAATATCTGATTTATTTGTAATTTGAAAGGTAAACTGGTAGGGGTGTGCAGTCGGATCTTCGGGATTTCCGAATCCCGACTGGGAAAATTTCGGATATCCCGAAATTGATTTTTTTGGTCCCGATCCCGAATGTCAAAAAAACCCTCCCGAACCCGAATTTCCGAACTCAAAATTTCGGGAAATATCGGGTATCCGAAATTTCCGAGATTTTTTTAATTACTGTTAAAAAAAATCCAAATTAAACATCAAACCTGATATATTTATTGGTTGGGGCATTTTGACAAACACCTGCTGTGCGTGATTTAAACCAATTTCCAAAATTAAACCAATTTGCAGCAATTTAAACCAATTTTCCAACAAAATTTTCAACAAATTATCCAATATGCAAAACACCAGAAGATGCAGAAAACCCTAAAACCCTTTTGCACCAAAATTTCCAACAAATTAGACCCACACCTATTTTTCTACCAAAAAGTGCAGCAATTGCACCAAAACTCCTAATTTTTCACCAAAAAATGTAGCAAATGAACAAAATATGTTATTTCTTGACTAGATCGACAGAGAGAATCAGAGAAACAAGGAGGGAGAGAGTAGAGGTTCTGGATCTGGAGGTGGCGGTCGGGATGGGATTTGGAGGTGGCGACTGGCTGGCGATGGAGAAGAAGAATTGATTGAGGAAGAAGAATTGAATCTAGTGATTTGGAGGTGGCAGATCGAGTTGGTTCTAGGATTTGGAGGAAGAAGAATTGATCTGCAGCTGCTAGTGAGAGAAGAGTGGGAGTAGAGAGAAGAGAGAAAGCGTTGAAATGAAAAAGCATGCCCTACCCCTGCTTTTTATTTTCCTAAGTTCGGGTAGTTCGGGTACCCGAACTTAGAAAAATCCATACCGATCCCGACCCGAAATAAATTTCGGGTATATAGTATCCGAACCTGAATTTTCGATACCCGAATTACCCGAACCCGAATTGCAAAATTTCGGGTCGGAAATTTCGGAAATTCGGGAAACGGGAAATTTGAACAGTCCGACTGGTATAGATATTATTATTACCAGTCTATTTGCAGTTACGTGACAATCAAGATATTCACCATTTATGGCCCAGATTTTTAGAACTGATAACTGATGTAGATACGGCTGAGTTTTAACAAAATAATTAATTAATTTTCTATCAAACCACTTTAAAGAATAGAATGGAATTAAATTTACATATACACAGGGGCGGAGCCAGGATTTGATGATTGGGGGGCGAGATTAGTGATGAATTTAGAATCTGTATTCAGGGATGCGGAGGTTCGAGGGCAGCGCCCCCGAAATTTTTTTTTTGAAGTATTTTAAAGAGAAGACAAACGAGCTAAATAAAAAATTTAAAAAAATGTTTAAAAATATTTGTATCCATCACTAAATAACAAATATTTAGATAAATTTAACAAAAAGATAAATAAGAAGACAATATAGAACAATATAGAGCTTGGACTACATCATTTTTTGTATGATTTTTTTCTATTAATTTGATGCAATTAGGTTAGGAGCTGCTTGCTTGGCAATCTTGGTTCGCAGAGGAAGGGGGAGTTGCTGGGCTGGGCTATTGATTCCAAGAGCTGGGCTGATTAATTAAAAAATTTGGGTTGCTGTGGTGGGTTAAAACCAAAGGCTGGAAACATTTATTAAAATGTTTGCGGGGGCTGTAAAAAAATTTGGGCTGCTGTGCTGGGTTAAAACAAAGGCTGGGAACATTTATTAAAATGTTTGGGGGGCTGCAGCCCCCTCAAGCTAAGCGTGGCTCCGCCCCTGCATATACAAATAGAATTCGATGGGGCTGGTGAAGATTCGATTCTGTCCCCATCTGCACATCCACTTCCTAGGACTAAAACAAAAGACAAAAATCTTGTGTGGCTAAAACTAAACACCCACCTTAGCTAGAATGTAAGGATTGTATTGTATTCTTCTGTGTTGTGTATTTTTGTTGACCACCAGCTTTTCAAACTATCATCTCCACATCACAACTCGCTTTCACAGTATGCAAAACCAACAAAATAGAGCTATAACTGTACTCGAACAGAAACGCGCAGATTCTGCGGACCACTTTTGCCCTCCCTTCTGCAAAACCAAAGCCTCTACCAGTATTAGATTCAATTTACTGACTATGTTTGTCAGATTATAAGCTCTGTCGATACAGCATATGGTTCGTTGGAAACTAATTCTTTATTTTCTCAGTTTGCAATGTTTTAAAGTTTTTCTTCATAGTTTAAAACTTTACAATATTATAATTATTACAACATTTTCCTGGATTTTCAACCACATGATCCAAGTGTGAGCATTTTCCATATAAAATGGATCAGTATAGAAGATAACTTTTTGGATTCTCATTGTAGATCTTTAACATGACACGGCACCTTTTATTATGCAGAGCGGCAGCTCACATGATTGCGACGCAAAAAGCCTGAAGGCGGCCTTTTTCTTTCCCAGAAGTAAATTAAAATAGAAATTGAATAAATTGATTTTATTGCTATCAGTAACTGAATACATTAATGTGAAGCCACCCAGCACAAGTTTAGTGCAGTGGTTTGACAGGCTTTTGCTTATTTGGAAGCCTTAAAAAATCATAAATCTTATTTTTCTCTTTTTAACTTCTTATTTATGCTAAAAATTGCCTATAATTGTGGCTAGTAAAAATGAAATAATGTAATAATGTAAATTGAGGTAGCAAAGCTATACTTCTGGATTATGGTGCACACCATCGTTACCGCTGCTTGGGCAAGTTGGGTTGCAAGGGTAGGGACAATCTATCCTCTGGAAAGGAGTGCGGTCGTAAAACCAATCTCCAACTGCCTTCGCAACTTTCTGCAGATCACAGTTTTTTAAAGATCAAATTTTGGAACATGGAAGAACACAGATGGATGCCGGTAGGAAAAATAAAAGCCATGCAATGAGAATGGATTGGAAATGAAAAAGCAAGAAAATTCATAATCCCTTACAGTCTTGCCAAGCTGTGGAGAATCATTCATGTACCATGTTGCCTGTGTTTCAGTATGGCAGTGGATGAAGCAAGACTCTATGTACAATCCTCTGGCTGAAGAATTTGTTGGTTTGTTCAATGCACCCAAGAACTGCAACCTAAATTCTGGAAACAAGCACAAAAGAAAATCCTATAAACAAACAGTATCAAAGATAATTTCTTGTGTTTGAAATAGGTTGCCTCTAAGTCACCTCACCTTGCATCGTCCTAAGTTGAACAGGGGAGCAAAGATTTATGTCAAGCTTGCAGCTTTTCCAGTTACCACTTGGATCAGCAATAACTGGTGCCAAAATGTTCTTTATCTGCATGAATTTAACAATTTCAAGGATCAAATGAGAAGAATCCAAGGACAAAAAAAACATACAAAAGCAACTTTATGTGAAGAAAACAATGCAGAGAATATGTAGACTAAAAAGGAACATAAAGAACAAATTCATGTCCAAGACAATCACATGACTGTTAGAAAAACAGGCAGGGAAAATCCATTAACTTCATCCGATCTACCCCCAAATTCATTAATTATGAGAAAATATAAACTACAACTAATTTGCATGTGTTCCCAGAGATGCAACAACTTGCTAACCTGCCATGAATCATATGCAGAATTGAGAATAAACAGTGGTGTCCGCACTTGCTGCACCACATATTGTGGGAAGAAACACTGCAAATTATAGAGATGTGTCAGTAGAAGCACGGAGGAAACAATGAAGAGGAACAACATTAGTGCCGTGCTTACCAATGCCGGTTTCAATCTTGAAGTGCAGGAAAGAGGCAAATTCTTTGCAGATCCCTAAAAAGAAAATTAAAAGGGAAAAAATTAACTTTACGCTGTAGAACCAATATTTTTATGATTTCATCTCATCATGAAAACATATCATGACTGGCACAATATTCAGAACTAATAAAATGTTAATCCAAAAAAGATCCAGGAGAGGACAATACATGTAATGTAACCACTTGGCTAAAGTAGGACTGAATGTATGGTGCCCCCGAAACATCCTTCCTGCATTTTCAAGTTGGTTAGAGAGAAGAAACTAAAACATTATCTACTCGTATATGATAGATATGAATATAGGACATAGTATAAGGTCCTACTATTGAGCTTACGCATTGATAAAATAACCAGCATCTGAAAGGCATTTTACTTTAGTACCCATAGGTAGGAGAGCTCTGAAGCCATCGCAGTGCAAAATGGAAGCCAATCCACCAGCTGAACAGCCGGAAAGAAGAGCCTGTGGTGATGTATTCTAACAAGTTATTCAGAAGCCCTCATACAAAAGAAGCAAAGGGAGGAGACAAATATTCTAATGGATCTTACATTTTCAGCATTTCTCATTCCTTTTGCTAACAGTTCCTCAATGACAGCAAGCCAAATCCTTGCTCCTCTGAAGTGAAGGTTAGTAGCCTGATCAAATTACTATCTGATTAAGAATAAAGAATCTAAAAAACTAAACTGGCCCTGCTAAATGTACATAACTTACAGGATCTACCGCTTGCGAATCACCAGTAAATGATGAACCATCACAGTATCGTATCTTCACTCTATTCCAATTGTAGAAATCTACGAGTTAAGAAAAGATAACAGTCAGAACATAAGAGTAACGGGCAACTACAATAATAAGTACAAATTTTAAAATACTGGCCATACCAGGATTATATCTTTTCATGTTGCTCATGATTCCAGAAAAGGCAAGTTCTTTTACCATAAGCTTTGACGAACCTAAACGAGTGTTTTTACGTAATGCACAGGTTGTGACATTATTGCACCATCCTCCCCCCTAACACAATTAATGCAGCACAATTAGCTACTTGCTAACAACTGGAATCTATTTGCCTATTTTATTATTTTATCTATACAACTACATGCTGTAGTTTATCTTTGATGAAAAGAAGGTTCCAACAGTCAAAAGCATGAAAGAAGCTAGATCCAAGATTTTCTTTTGAGGAAAAAGAAGAGACAAACTAATGAAAAATCATAGTTCACCTACCACATATAAGTTAGAACATGTGTTGTGTTTGATTTGTTGGTGAAAGAAAATTATTAAACAGGCGGTGCTTATTAAACAAACCTCAAAATGAACCAACCAACTATTAACTCCAGTGCCAAACCCCTTGTCCCAGTGGTAAGCAGGAGGGCTTCCATCCAAACAAACTGCATAGTTTTATTAATCATAAATTTCTCTCTCTCATACAAGAGTAACAAACGAAATCCATCAAATCAAAATTTTCATAAACTTGAACTACTCACCAGCTCCTTTCGCTACTGCATTCGTAACATAAGTAATTTTCACAAAAAGGCCTTCCATCTTTGGCAAGAACAGAACACAAACTAGAAGACTCAACCACTGCCCTGATCTCGAATGACCCATTCTGTGTAGCAAACAGTAATTCAGTACTCAAGAAGTCCTCAACGCTCAAAATTATTCATAAAGAAAAACAAGAAAGACTCAGAAGACAAGAACAGAGTTGGGGACTAAGAACAAATAAGCTCTCATATTTATAGGCCACTACAAAGTACACATAACTTACCAACAAATAATAGAGAGTAAGAAAACCAGAAAATTGAGTCCAGATTCACTAGAGAATCCACAGGTAAAAACACAATTAATAACAGAAAACATCAAACCAAAGGGTCAAATCATATGATGGGCTGATAAAGATAGGTGTGCAAATCCCATACGTATTGAACTCATCGACAAAGACTGCATCAAAGATAAGGCCAACCAGTACAAGAAAAAAGGAAAAAGTTCCAACCTTTGGTATTCCCTAAACCAGCAATGCTTCTTCCAATCCAAGATATATAAGGCCAAACACAAAATCCATCCATGGAAAAAAGAAAAAACAATGTAAAACTGGATAAACACACGCAACCAGAAAAACAAAATTAAGTACACAACTATTATAAATAAACATTCAACAAAAGAACAGTCCAAAAACTCCAATGTCGTTGGAATACATGTGTTTGACACTCAATAAAAACATTAGATTACAACGAGATGTGAGATAAAGTTGAAAGCTTTTGCAAGAAAATCAGAGACCCATGTTGGTGAAAATACCTGGTGTAATGGACAGCAGAAGTTATTAGTGAGATATGTTGAAGACAGAGTGGGTTGAGAGAGAATGTGAGTGAAACCCAGTTCAGTAGTTCATTGGGTTTAAGAGGAGGACAATGATGTTTCGGAGGTTAGAGCAACGTTTCGGCGCGTGAACAACGTTGGGAAATTCGCGGTTTTGAAGGACAGAGGAGATCAAAGCCGACACTCATTCGCTTAATAAAACATCGGAGAATAATATTAGGAAAGGTTTGTTTAGGTAAGTTATTACAAGGTTTTTCTTATTTTTAATTCTTTCTTTCTTTATCTTTATTTTTTAATTTTTTATTTGAAAGGTATATGTAATTTATTAGTTATCTTATTAAACGTAAGCGTATTAACGATGATACAAATTTAGATTCGAATATCACTTTTAATAATAAAAACAATAAATTAAAAAAAAAAAAAAAAGGATGGGAAGGGAATGTTTTGTATCGGGTTATGGAGCCGCAATCCGACCCGGAAGTGTAGCGGTTGCAAAAAAAAAAGCTTAAAACGGAATCTTATCGCTCTACAGTCTACAGTGAATGAGTGGCAGAGCGGGAAGTGAAAACAATGTGCATGTTTTTTTTTATTTTTTAAAAGGAAATAATAAATTATAGGCTTTTTTTATAAAGGAAATTGTACTATTAATATACTAGAAGGTAGACAATAATAACAATTTTTCATATTTTCTCTTTTAATATCGATTTATTTCTATTTCAAGGCATATTATAATAGGATATAATTTTGAACCGCGATTAAGTTTAGTTGACGAGTCAGTAATTTAACCAGATTTGATTGGTTGTATTATTACAAAAATAGAATATATATACAATTTAAATCCAATTTAATATTATAACTTAGTAATATTGCAAAATATGAATTAATATAAACATGTAAATAATTCATGCAAATATTAGAGTAGAGGATTTGATTTTTCATTTGTAACTGTGATTTCTTTATTTATGTCTATATAAATAAAAAGAAAAATAATAAATGCGACAATGCTTTGATAGAAAATAACGTAGTTTGATGGTTTTTAAAATAAATTTATAATTCGTTCGATTTTTAACAAAACTGTTTGAATTACCGTATCACTATAAAACCAAACGATCTCATAATTAAATTGAATCTTTTACGTTTTCAATCAAATAAGTCGAACTAAACTAATATCAACATATACTGAACAGAGGCTCTTTTCTCACCCACCGTCAATCAGTGTGTTTGGTTATACATTACAATTTACATACATGTGACATCGATGCGAACCAAACTAGAACTAGTGGAGAGTTGAGCTGTGTTTTCTCGAGCAAATGTGGGGAATTTTGTAAATCCCATGATTGGCAAAAGATTCATCAAATGCAACACGTGTCCATGTTCGAGTGGTCCACTGTTGGATTCCATATTCATGTCCGACACATGATTGACGGTGATTTTATATTTTAATTAAATACTATTAACAAATAAAAGAGGCTACTGAATTTTCTATTCTTCTCTTTAATTATTATTGGTAAGGAGGAGTGGGCCGTCACGTCACCCCCAAATTACCCAACCAACAGAGGTCAACAACAGTTTTGGTCTTGTGTCTTTTTTCACCAGCTGGCGATTGTAATTGCAGGTCAAGTGAGTATAACTGGGACGGGACGGGACGGGACTTGGAAGCGAATTCTTTCATTGATGTAGCATGGTTAAATTGTAAGTTGTAACGCACTAAATATGGAATGATTAATATAATGATTTGATTAGAGAAAAATTAAGCTCCACATATAATAGTAATCGAGTATATCAGTGGAATAACTTTTCTAATTTTTATAAATTATACTATCTGCTGATTTTTTATTTTTTTATTTTTTTATTTTTATTTTGCTTTTTTTTTCATTTGTTTGCAATGGTCCGGTCCCAGCTGTCAATGTCGTTCGTGGTACAGACAGTGGGATCTAGCTAGAACTCAAGCCCTTCTGGCTTCTGCGCGCACACAAAATTCACAAATCCCGCCAAATTTTGGCGGCAACTTGTGACACTGAACTGAATTGGATTTGGACCAATCACCAATGAACCAGCTTAGCCATTCCTTCTTTCTTCGTTCACTAACTAACTTAAATGACCCACCACCTATAAAAAAGTCAAGGCTAAAAGCCCTCCTGGCCGAAGCTGTAAGCCTATGTTTTCATTTTTAGAATGTCTACTTGTATGGCTCGACTCTTATGATTTTAGCCTAACAGACAAATCTTAGTCGGTTTATTATGGTTCGAGTGTTTTCATTGTAGCACTTAATTATCCAAACGAGTGTCAGGGCACAGTTTTATTCATGCTATTAATTATTTTTGAGATTTTTTTCTACCTATTAAGAAAATAATTGAACTATTTTTAATAATTTTTTCAATTAATTATTCCTATAGCGAAGTGAGAATTTATAATGTAACTATCTCCCCTATCCTGTCCTATTCTGATGCATTTAATCAATTTGGTTGATGTCATTTTCAACTAGCTACCTTCTTGATTATCACGAATCACAGCCCACTACATCATAGAAGATGTCCTTTAACCACATTTTATCTTTTAATTTTACAAGTAAAATATTTGATAAAAATTAAATAAATAAATAAAATGTATCGGTGTTTTATTATCAAATAAAACAATCGACAATCAATAAAACTATGTCCTAAATATTTATGCATTTAAGAAATATACAAATTAATAAACTTCTAGTGATGAATTTGTGAATTCATTACCAGGGCTCTTAATATAAAGTCAATCACATGTTGAAAGTCACGAACAAAAATAAATTAATAAAGAATTGAATCCAGAGAACAAAAATGAATTTGTGAGAAAAAAAATGATTTTTCTATTTTAAATCATATGAACATGATTGGATGCTTAGGATTTTCCTAGAACAATTTGGCATCTTCTACATTCTAATGGATGATCCTAGAGGCATAAATATTGGAAGAACCGAAGAAGCAGTCAAGATTAGATGCCAATAATTTTAGAAAACAATATAACAGAACAATTTTTTAAAATGCTTTTTAAGTAGAAATATTCCTCATAATAAGCATTATTCTTGAACCTATGGAAGACTCTTAGGAAGCTCAAGAAAGCAAATTCTTGTTATTTTCGGAGCCACTTTCTTGTGATTCCTTGTCCATTTTTGTTCCTAATGGTAATGGGATGATTCTAAAGAGTGGAAAACAAAAAAGAACCGCCCAAAAGTGTTGAGCAAAATGGGACAAGACTGTCCAAGTTGGGCCTCCATAATGGGCTTGATCCACCAATAAAACGGACCAACTTTAAAACCGCAGCAGATTTATAATTTAGTTTTAAAAAATTAAATAAAAAGAAGAATTACTACTAATTTGCGCCATAAAAGCAGGGTGATGGTGATGGTGATGGTGGTGAAATAAATGCAGGAAACGACTAGGCTGACATTTACTGTCCCTAGACATATTAGCCTAAAGCCGTAAAAAATGACTAAAATAGCCTGCTTGGCGAACCACACAAACAAACTTTTGTGGTCCACTGCTCCTACTAGCAATATAACAATATCAAGCAAAATAAAGTATTTTTTTTTCAAGTAATATTGGATCTTATTTCCGTTTCCAAAAATAAATTCAGAAATTTCTCTTATTTCCTTTTATAAATAAATTTTAAATAAGTTGATTCTCTTAAATTTCTTTATTAACTTATTAACCTTTTAAGGTCCCTTTAAAATATAGCAAAAAAAAAAATATTTATCCTGCATGAAATAAATAAATAAAACCTACAGTATTAGAGCCAACTTCTAACCTCAGGTTTCACGCTTACTGTCTGTCTTTGCCGCCTATGAGTAAAGGAGCTGAAGAATCAGAGTAGCCTTCCATTTCTTCGCAGTTGCAGCAATCTTTCCAACCCAAAAACAGAAAAAAGTCTAAGCCATCTATCCACCTTTCACACTCACTTTACAGAGCCATGTGTGGAAAAGGAGAGAATAAATTTGGGGAGAAAATGGAAGCATCAACGACAGAGAGTTTGTTAACAACCTGGCACCGAAAAGACTGACTGACTCCCATGCTCTTCCACACTACAAATTATTGACATTCTTGTCTCGGGGAGAAAAGTCTTCCATTACTATTTTCCAGGAAGAAAAATCATGCTTCTCAGTTCTCAGCTTCCAAGTGACACAACAACCACTGGTAACAAGCGTTACGCCAGAAATCGAAGGAAGTAAATAAAACTTATAGTTGATCCGAGACAAGAATCCGATATACTCATAATAATAATCGGCTGTGTAGTGCGTACCATCAAAAGGCCAATTGAGAGCAGAATTCGTACTGCAATAAGACAGAAATCACCAAAACTTGAAAGCAAAAACGGGGAATAATATGAACAGGACCCGAGGGTCACAGAAAGCAGCGCCCGCATTTCAATGTCACGCAGATGAATGCAGAAAAGTAAGCAAGTGTTTTCACACTCCATCTCGTTTCCTATCACTCTCTAAAACTGTTTATTCACACAATGAGCGCACATCTTTTAATCTGAATGGTATCAAATTCGCACAAGACAATAAATAATGGCGTGAATAACCTTGAATAACTGAAGTTCTATCTTATCCCATGGCAACAACAAGAAGAGTTGCCTAATGATGAGAAAAAAACAGAACGCCACAAGAACTTGAACGTGAAGCTAACTCCAGCAGATAAGAAACATCTACAACATTATTTCTTTCCCTTTTTTCCCCAAACTGGCCTTGGTAAGAAAAAAAGAATAGGAACACACAAACTGATTTTGACAATCAATCTACTCTCACTTCTAAGTATTTCAAGCTTCTGTTGCAAAAAAAATAAGCACCAGCTTAAATTTGCTGTACGATAGCATTTCACTGAAAACAAAACTATTTAAGCTCTTCTACTGCATCTGCAGACTCAGCAATAGTTGAGCATCCAAGCTGTATTCTCTTTGGCAGTACCAATACATAAGCTATATTGTGCAGAGTTCAAACTTCTAAATGCCAAAGCATATCAAAAGCAAGAAGCAAAACTAAACTAAGCACACAAAAAATCTGAATTAATGCAAGGCAGAAAGCCAGTAGAACAGCAAATCTGTCATGGCAGCTAAAGACTTCTAAGTTAAACTTAGAAGCTTCATAGAACATTCCAATAACATAGCTCATGCTCATGACAATTTCAATGAATAAGCAAAGATCCAGAATCTCAAAATCGTTTCGCCGAGAGACTCCAATATCTATGTTTTCTGATGGGTTGTAAATGTCATGCCTTTTACTATGTAGAGTACTAGAGTTAAAAATAAGTCAGCTTAGATCCATTTGAAGATAGAAAGTTTGAAGAGAGGTTATCCATTGGAATTGCAATAGAGAGAAACAAGGCAGTTTCATCATTTACCAAAATCAGCCAACTGATGGCTTTGCAAATCATTGTCATTAGTGGCACATGACTATTTCTTTCACCAAACAAAAGCCAAGAGTTCTATGAAGTTATAAAATTCCACATCTAACAGCCAGAACTATATTGTATAAAAACATCAATGAATGAAAGGTATCAGAAGGGAGAAAACAATAGCAGCGCACAATGGGAAAGTTTTTTACGAGCCATGTTATCATTAAAAATTCATCGATAAAGCAAAAATGAAAAGTACTAACAGTTAGAGGACCGTATTTATTCTCTAAAAGCTTTTGAAATAGAAAACTACTTTTCTAGGAAGGCAATACATAGAATAACAAGTTGAATAAAGAACATTACTCACGCACTTGAAGGAATAACTAAAGAATTGATTCAAGACGAATCAAATGAGAGCAAAAAATCTTAAAGCTAATATATTCATATACTTTTATGGTACACGGAAAAAATAGAAAGAAACATAAAATGAAGGAATATTTAAACGGAATCAAGACTGATCAAGTGAGAGCATAAATTCTTGAAGCTAATATATTTGTACATTATTATGGTACACAAGAAAAATAGAAAGAAACATAAATGAAGGAATAATTAAAGAATGGAATCAAGACGAATCAAATGAGAGCACAAATTCTTAAAGCTAACATTATCGTATACCATTTTGGTACACGAGACAGCAATTGAAAAAAAAACATACAAAGACAAAAATAGACAAGATTAACCACCATAAAGACTGCAATTTCATAACTTTGTAGTTTTGCACCCCATAGAATCATAAAGTTAACCCTAATAAGTTCCTAAAATTAACTAAAAAACTAACTGCATATTCTTCACCGGAATAATTCCATTTCTATTCACTCGTTTACTTACTTAGCTGTCTTCTAGTATCTAAAATAATTAGAATCGATCCATGAAGCCTACTTAACAACTATAATATCCAATCACCGCCAACCCATTTTCCAGGATAATTCCATTTCTGTTCACTTAAAATAATGACTATGTAAAATACTACAGTAGCTAGAACCCTTAGCATCTGACCAGAACCATTTAGCTAGAACAATTCATTTCTGCTCACTTTACTTAGTTGTCTTCTAATATCTAAAACAATCACAATCAATCTGCCACGCCTCTGTAAAACGATTAAGATCCATATGCCATGCCAAGTAATGACTATAACTGATAAAGTCCTAATAATGAATAATCATCACACCCACTACAGCCGAATATACTTA